>CM070875.1:80546627-81979127 GCA_036365515.1 Torymus aiolomorphi
CAAAGGCAAACTTATTATCTAATTCCTGGTCAAATTTTAGATAAATCTATTGGAAAATAAAGACGAAATTTGAAAAATCGTAACGTCGCATATTACTATATTAACCTCAAAATATGACATCTTGCGATTTTTCAAATTTCGTCTTTATTTTTCAATAGATTTATCTGAAATTTGACCGGGAATTAGGTAATAAGTTTGCCTTTGTGCGTCAACTCTTGGAATTCAAGAAAAATCTTTTAACAATTAATATTTAATTAAAGACGTTGGGGTCGGTACGGCAGAGAACTCTGTCGGTGTAAGGCATCCCCTTAATGTTTGCTCAATAATAATATCACTCCACACACCCGACCACGCTTTATCCGATCTATGAATAGTGAAATAGTCATCTTTGGTATAGCGATTGAATTCTAAATGATCCATTATAACATCCAAATTTTCCATATCTTGTAAATAAATTTTGGCACTTTTTGCATAAGCAAAATGCCCACTCGAATAAAATAATGGTAACATATCTTTAATGCTCTGTAAATGTAGATTCCAATCGCCTAAGCGTTCCGCTTTTATAAATTGCAAGGCTATGGTGACACATTTAAAATATTGTATCCATAATTTTGAAGTTGGATTTTTGTTTTCAAAATGATTTAATTTTTCAATAAATTCTTCTGATAAATGTTTTATGAAATGATTAGTTTTACAGTTGTTTATCGAAAAAGGTTCTTCAGTCCAATTATCGAAAAATTCATTAATAAATTCCTCTACTCCAGCTGTATTACTTATTGACTTGCAAATAATAATAGCTATAGCCGTGAAGTTTAAAATGTGAGCTCGTACTGCTCTTGAAAATGCATGGCCCGCAAGCATTTTTTTTACGGATTCTGGAGCATATACAGTAGACCACATTTCTTCAAGTCCACTTCCATCCATAACGTAACTAATTACTCCCAAATAGGACATTAATAAATGAAAACCTCCTAAACGAATGACGATATTTTTCAATTCCTTATCCTGTGATTGTGCAACAATACAGCGAGCTTTCCAGTACAATGGCTGATCAAAAGTAACAAAAACTGTTTTTTGATTTATTTTATGAGTTTCTGTAGCTGCATAATGTAAAGCCGTATTCAATGTTGTTAATTTAGAGGATGGATGATTTATGAATGGTAAACAGGTTATATGAGATAGTGAATACACTTTATCTTTTGATATAAGCTCCGTGAAACCCTTCCAAGACGGTAAGTTTGGAATTTCCAAAGCTTTACCCCATGCATATGTTGCATAATATTCTGGAAAAATTGGCCGATTACCGAAATGAAGTGTCTTCACTGAAACGAATTCGATATTTTTTAATGCATTTGAATCAAGATTGCTGCAGGGGTTTGTTTTGATATGTTTACATGATGCTATATCCGCAGCAGTTGGCATTTTTGAACATTTTTGGGAACCACCCTCTACTACAATTTCAAAATTTGGTATATAAACTGCGATATCCCCTAAGCAATGAAAGATTTCATGGCCATCTAATGTTCCAACATTATGGTCAGTATTGTCAAATATAAATTGTACAAAAGCGTTTTCAACGCGATGAATTGGTGGGTTTATTATCGTCGACGCTTCATACAATTGGACAGATTGGTACGATGCACTTATAGCAAATTTCGAAAGAAGATCAATTATCAATCTCGATCCTGTTTTTCTATAAATATAGATTCCGAGAGCTAATTGTAATTTCGATAGAAAAGCTCTTGGTCGTAGAAAGGAGACTATAGAATGAGCAATGATGTTACTTTTCACTTGACTATCTTCGTTAGTTTCCTGTTTTCCTTTAACTAAAAGATGTTTAAGAAAAATTTGTAATAATTCTGGTATGCCTGAATTGACGTTCTCGAGAAATTTTTGAGCTAGTGGATAAGATGAATTTTCATAGTTCACACTTAAAATTTCAGCTCGAAGAATTTCTGCAGCAAAAGTTACAACAGCGTTTTTTTCGAAAGTGTCAATTGATTTTTTACTGAGCCAATCGCTACAAATTTTTGTTAAATTAATTGTTTTATAGTAGATAACTGTTTCCCGGCCACGGTGTTTTAAAATAAAAATATCTTCATTATATTTCTCTTTTAACATATTACATAATATTTTATTACTGACTTTTTCTTCCATGACATCATGCAATTCTGACAAAAAAAAATTTAATTTTCCACTTTCCTCAATACAATTGTATACACCTTCAGTTGAATTATGTGTTTCAGTATCCAAATTAAATACTTGAGGGTCCATGTCATATGGTTCAGTTATTTCTTCTGAAGGCACCGAAGGTTTTTGTAAAAAAGTTTTATAACAAACATAATGGTACCGCGGTTTTTTTTCATCAACTGATATACCTTCTAGTCGATTCAGTACTGCTATACCGACTTCGTCATTTCTTATGGAAGCGACATTTAAAAGATTCTTATAAGTACATAATTGTTGTAAATTGCATACTTTTTTATGGTAAGGGTCTAATACTTGATTGCAAATAAAACAATATGCATCAAAATGAAAATCAGAAACATTTGGTGTTGACGAAGACGGTAATGAGGGTACTGAGGAATCTCTCTTTCTTTTACCTGCCTTCAATGGTAAAGCCGAGTAGCATTTTCTACAATTTTCATGAAAACTTACACTTTCTTTTCCTACCCATAGTTTAAACTTTTCATCTTTTCTGCTTTCACTTTTATTTATAAATGTTTGTAGACCATTTGAGCGAACTTGAACAATATTATCTACATTGTTTTGTAGCGGTTCGTCACAGAGAGTGCATATAGTTTCATCTTCCATTATTAAAACAAACTAAAAAATTGTAATTTTTATAATTGCCAGCTAATTAAAAAATTATATGATATAAGAATTAGGAATACATGAAAATCAATAAAAGTACATTCATTTTTACCTTTTCTAATTTTTAAATTTACGTGTGAAATCAAACATTTATAGCAAAGAAACACAATTATAGTTTCGTTTCAAAACATTTAACTCAACACCCAACGACATTAGACATTTTATCTTTCTAAAACATGAATTTATGCATATATGCTACTGTTTATAATTATAATAATAACTTTGAATTTCTAAATATTTATGAATAATAAATTAAAGATAAATGATGATATTTAATTTTAATTTTATTGAGAGTATTGTTACTCTGTATTGTTAAGATATGTGTGTGCGTGTGCGTGCGTGCGTGCGTGCGTGTGTGTGTGCGTGTGTGTGTGTATGTGTGTGTGTGTGTGTGTGTGTGTGTGTGTGTGTGTGTGTGTGTGTGTGTGTGTGTGAGTGTGTATGTGTGTGTGTGTGTGTGTGTGTGTGTGTGTGTGTGTGTGTGTGTGTATGTGTGTGTGTGTCTGTGTGTGTGTGTGTGTGTGTGTGTGCGTGTGTGAAAAATAAATTAAAGATAAATGATGATTTTTAATTTTAATTTTATTGAGAGTATTGTTACTATATATATTACAATAGTGTAATAGAAAATATGCTGTTTATTTTTAACATATATATGTAAATTGAAATTTTATATTGCGAGGTTATTAAAATTATATATGAACTTCTTATTCCAGTGGAGCACTTGGATTGTAGTGAACAATAGATCGTTCTGTTACAGAAATATGTGCAGTAATATTTTCTTCATCTCTTTCAGCATTCGCAGTTACTGGTTCTTCATTTTGTTGATTATTATTTTGGCATTGGATACATTTCGGACAGAGTCTTGGTACACAAAATTCGAAAATCGTAGAAAAACATTGAAGTACTCCAATTTTATGTAAAACATAAAATATTGCAATGGTGGCAATAGCATACATGGCATAATGAAAGATACTATGGGCCGTGATCAACCGTGTACGATAGTTATGATTCGATGTGATTAGTTCCAAATCTTTGGTAATATCCTCTATAGTTTTTGCGCAATTTAATATTTCAGAAGTGTCAACGTGAAATGATGTAAATGTAGGTAATTTCAAATCTGATGTATTAAGAGCTATCTTCTCAATTGGTAGAAATTCGATGTTAATTTTATATTCTGAAATTTTAGTAGTAGTGACATGGCTTTTAGGTAAATACTTATGGTTTTGAGAGTATCCTCTACAATTTGAATTAAGTTGTAATATATAAGGTTTATCAATAGTAACTGAAATATCTGTAGAAACTCCGCAAGTTATTAAGATATTTTCTGTATTGATTGGTAAAATATACCAACTAAAATCGTTACTCAATGCCAAAACAAAATCAGCGTGTAAATTAAAATACTTTCTAGAACAGCCTTTACCATCTTTGTATTTTATCAAACGAGCATAGCAACTTCCTTCCAGACTTAATCTATGCACGACAGATGTTATCTCACAAACTTTAAAATTATTTACAGATGTACAAGTATTTAGATCAATTACATTATACTCTGTAAAGTTTGAATCAACAGCAACAGGTTGACTTTTAATACTGTCAAATATATAGTATTGTGTCCACCCAGACATGGGTATCGGTGTGAATTTGTACACGGTATAATTAGGACCAGTTGGTATTGGCGTATGAATTACATAAATAAGTTTACCACCGGACAAAATAACATTAATCTTACTTATTTTCATGTATAGTAGATAATAATTTTCTTGTAACGGAAACGGTAATTCTTGGTAATAGTACATTACGATACGTGGGCCGGAAATTGGATTTCCGGACCGTGCGTGGTATGGCGCCCGAGGCGAAGCCGAGGGCGTCATGATGCACGGCCAGGGCATCCAATTTCCGGTCCAAGTATTGTATACTATTTTTCTTACTCCCCGGTCGAAAGTACGTTCTGTAATTGTTAAATAACTCATAAAATTGCGTTGTCGTCTGCTAGCTGTGTTTGAGTGTTAGTTTTTCTTTCGGCCCGCTCGATAGTACTGCCTCTGTGCCGCTTTGGGTAGCTCGGTCGATATTACCGACTGTTTTTTCTTTCGGCCCGGCGTGGAGAGCTGGTTTTTTGGCCATCTGCTACTTTCGCTATTACAGAGATGGTTTGATGCCCGCCCGACATTTGCAAGACCGAGGCGAAGCCGAGGTTTTGCTGGTCGGGGCGGGCATCAGAAACACATTCATTAAAAAAAGACAACACCACTTTTTATTTCAACTAACTCTTTTTTCTCGTCACACGTACACTTTCCTCTGTCTATTTCGTACGTGTTTAACCTTCACACCACACAAACATACTTTCCTCGGACGCTCCCGTACGTACGTTTACTTAATTGTTTCTACACGACTCGAAAGTACGTGTAGGAAACAAGAGGAAAAAACAATGACCACGATCAAACAACACCACTTTTTATTTCAACTAACTCTTTTTTCTCGTGTACCCGTGTACGTTCCTCTGTTTATTTCGTACGTGTCTAACCTTCACACCGCACAAACATCTTTCCTCGGACATGCGCGCGGGCGCTCAAGCGCCGCGGGTCAGGAAATTTCGGCAGCCAATCAGAGCGCGCGGTTGGTCTAAAATAGGATGTGAAAGTTTGTCTTTCGGCCCGGAGATGCGGGCCGGAAGTACGTACTTTCGGGTGGGCGAGTAAGAAATAGTACATTACGATACAGGTGTGGAAGGTGATTATTTACCGCAGGAGACATTTTTCGCACGAGCGAAGCGAGTGCGAAAAGTCGAATGCGGTAAAAATCACCTCACGCACCAGTGTCGTACCGTATTTTACACCACGAGAGCCGAATAATCATATTAAAGTTATGATTTTGAGGTTAGAGTGGTGTAAAACAATTTTGTATGAATTGTATGTAGACCAATATGAAATTTTTCGGTGATATTAATCTAGGCGACACAATTCCAATTTTTCCATCAACAATTGAGTCGTAAATTAAATTAACATCTTCTAATAAATCATCAATATGCAAATTTAAATCAGTTATGCATTCCATCATATATTATTGAAAGTATTTTGAACATTCGTAGAAATAACAGTATTCATGGTATCAGTAATAATTCTCATATTTTTATTATAATTATCAGTTATATTTTCAAATTTGCGAAGAGTATTTTTCATAATAGCTGTTTGGTTATTTAAAAGTACCGCTATGTGGCCCGTATTATTATAAACGTCATCTATTTGTTTATTTATTCTTTCTTCATCGTCAGCAGACATAGTACTGACTGATTCACTGTTCCAACTATATTAAATAATCCTCTTTTCTGTCTTGTATTATTACTTAATTTGAGTAACGAATTAATTTTATGTTTAATTTTATAAAATCTGTTATGTATTGTATTCAACGTTATCATATGAACACAAAAGTTAAATTTATAACATTGTTCGCGAAGATCAATTATTTTAATATTCAGCTGATTTGCATTTTTTTCTAAGTCACGTATCTCAACAAAGTGTACTGTCGTCCAAATTTCATGGTAAAGCCTTGCTTTGAATAATTCCTCTTCCAATATTGGCGTGGTGACAGATATTAAGTTGCAAGGTTTGTCATATCCACGTATGAATGACATTATAGCTAACGCAAAAAGTAAGCGAAACATCTGAAACAATCAAATTTAATCGTTGTGATATTTCCGCAGATTTTTAATTTGTTTTGTGTTGAAAATGATGAAATTCCATTTTTTAAGTCTGTCGGCTAATGTTTTTATGTACAAAATATTCTACAGTGAAAAACTAATAAACATATTTTGATAATCTCAAAATTATGTAAAAGATGTAGTTTTTGCAATGAAAACTGTATAATATGCTTTAGTAGCTGAATAGAGTGTATCCCGTTGGCCACACATGTATCTCCGAGGCTTAATCAGGGGCACAGATGCACCTACATTTTTACTCATTATTTCGATAAGAAAAATGCTAACTCGTTATTTCATTAAGAAAAATTCTAACTCGGCGGAGTGCTAAGAAAGTTCTAACTCAAGTTTTCATAGACGTTTTAGATGAAAACCGTTGTGGAGTGTCGAAAATCTGTTTCTGATTTCTTCTGCTATATAAATATATATGGGTCGTTCCTGTACTTTTTTAAAAAGTGTGCGCGGGCGGGGGTCGTCGATTTTGTCGACGATATTTTTTATGAAAGTACATATAAAAAAAATAGCTTGTGCAAAATTTCAGCCCCTTATCTCATTCCTAATTCCTGCTGGAATTTTTTTAAACCCTGATTTTGACCTGTTTTTAGCCAGTTTTCAAAAAATTCTAAAAGGCTGAAATTTTAACAAAATGAGGTCGGTGAGGTCTCATTTTTTTTGTCTTTCTTCAAATTTTAAGAAAAAAAAAATGGTATGAAATGATGATTTAGGTTTTATTGGCGATCTGTGATATGGCCATTGCATTTCATCATTTTTAGATCATTTTTAAACCTCTATATCTCGTAACTGGTTCCACATTTTTGAGCTCACTAGGTCTCATTTTTTTTGTCTCAACGAGACCTTTAATTTCTTTTTTTGAGGACCTAAATTGATTGAATAGACTTCAAGATACAGCCTTTTGAAGTTGACGTTTTTATCAAAAATCGCGAAAATCAACCGTGTTCATGGTCACAGTGTCAACCGAATTTTAATTAAAAATCATTAAGAAAAGTATTTTTCATTAGAATATGATGTTATCTAACTATACTCTTTTCCTATCATAGGAAAAAGTCAAAAAATAAGTTTTTGTCGAGCATTATAATATCTAATTTTTCGATACCTAAAATAATCAAAAATGGCTCTCTACTGACATGAATTCTACCATCTTATAATTATTTTTGACACGTATACGTAACATAGATACAAAGGTGGTTCCTAGACCTTTAAAATCCGTAGTCGCTGATTTTTCTAGGACCACTAGAGCCAAAGTTATAGCCGTTTTTATAAAAAAATATTTTTCAAGTGGTAAAATTAGAGCTTGTGAAATATGGGAAAAGTTTTATTTACAAGATCAACCATAAGTTTGGCATAATTGTCCTAAAAAAAGTGCTGAGGCTGCATATTTTGAAGATCTTAGGCCGTGTCTACACTATGCGAGAAGCACGTGCGATCAGCCCAAGCGATGCGAGCAAGCAATGCGTGTTGGACAAAATATTTAAAATACTTAAAATGATAAATAATATCATTTCACTACGATATTATTGACGATATTATTTATCGCTAAATATAGATCTACTAACTGCTCTACTACGATTGTTCGGGATTGAAGTATCCAAAGTCCCCGCTAGATGGCAAGCGTCCGATGCGCTCCCACTATGAAAAACATCACCCAGCGGGCTTAAATAGAGTCCTGCGGCGCCTAGTCGCTACGTGCTTTATGCACATTCCTTTTACCTTACCACTTTCCGTTTTACCTATACAATGCCTTATTGCCTGTTTACTCGTACGCATAAGCGTTCATACCTTTTTCTGCAATCAACTTTCACTTTCGAGTAGAGTTGGTTGCATAGGCTCTTGAAGTCTAATTTTCCCGTTTATTTCTTCTCGCTGACAAACCCTAAAATATAAACTCACGTTTACGTTCAATCGTATACAACGATATTATTTATCATTTTAAGTATTTCAAGTACTTTGTGCAAAACGTATGGCTTGTCGCATGCGCGCACCGGTTGCGCTTCTCGCATATCTAGTATAGACATTGTCTTAAATGCAGGTTTTCTATAGTTTTACGTGCGTTATACGTATAAGCTCAGGTTAAATGAAACATACATAGATAGTTTCATTTAACCTGTGTTGACGTAAGGTAATAGATGACAGACATCCATTTTTCTGTGCGAGACACCCGTGAACCCGTCATCCGTTACACGACACACGGCACGGAATGTCCTTAAACAATGAGTACAAGTTACAATAAAAAATGAAATGAATATTTCTAAGTAGAATTGTGAAGGTAGTTGAGCAGAACTATTACCAAGTATATCAGTATTGGTTTGGTTGAGTTTTATAAATTGTACAATTGTGTTTTGTAAGTGTTATCTTCTCAGGAATTGAAAGAAAATGATGTGCTATATTGGTGAATTCCATGAGGATGATAAATGTCATTTAGAGCATTACACAAGAAATAAATCTCTTAATCTAATTAGTAATCTTAGTAATCAATTAAAGCTGTATTTATCATTTAGGATTAAAAATTTTGATATTAATGTAGAAAATAAATTTATTTGCGACCATCATCTTCATAAATATGATACTCGATATACAAGTAGACAAAGGAAGTGTTGCAATTGTTTTAATAATCATTCAAAATCCATTGAGAATAATTTAGTAATGATTAGTGCTGATAAATGTGATAAATTTCGTAACATTTGTAATATAAATTTAGATCCAGGTAATAAGTACTGTAAAAACTGTGAGTTCAAAATTACATCAATAATAACAAAAAATGCAGAAAAAGATAAAAACACTGGGAATGATGGTTTAAACGTAAATAATAATGAGCAGCTTTCTTCAAGTAGTCAAGTTTCTTCAAGTAGCCAAGTGTGTACATCAGAAAGTTCAGAAGATATATTATTGAGCCAAGGATTTCAACGTTTAAATAAAATGCTCGATGGATTTGATGAACCTCCTCTTAAACGAGAGAAACTTAGTGATTATCGCTTGGAAAATAAAACATACAGTGTTTTAGAATCAATGAATACGAAATTTTGTACAACAGTTAATAAAACATTGAATCTTAATTTGCCAACTCAAGGCAATCTTAAACAGCTACACGGAGAAAAATAACATAGGAAAAATTACCATATTTGATTGTAAGTCGAGGACAGACTGAAATCCTCCACAAAATTGCCATAATTTATGGTAAAAATTGCCATAAATTTATGGCAATTTTTCCTACATTGTAAAAATTACTATAAATTTATGGCAATTTTTACCATAAATTATGGCAATTTTGTGGAGGATTTCAGTCTGTCCTCGACTTACAATCAAATATGGCAATTTTTCCTATGTTATTTTTCTCCGTGTACAAGAGGATAGTATGTCATTTCACGGAATGATTGAAAACATAATTAAGTGTTATAATGAAGAAACTAATTTTGGTAAAAAAATATCGTTATTGACATTACTTCTAAATCATTGGAAATTTGAACAAGCAAAACATTATTTCCAATGTTCACGTTATATGTTTAATAAAGCAAAAGAACTTAAAATTACTGTAGGTAAGTTAAAAAATGGGTTGTCATAAATTCTTAATATCTGATTATAGACATAGTGTAAACATATAGAATCGATAATCCTTTATACATTAGTTTACATATATTATATTACACTTGAGAATTATTAATAGAAAATTTTAGTTTAATTTATTAAAATCTATGTAATTTTTGTTCAAGCAACTATAATGATAAAGGGTATCCCTATAAAATATTTAATTTAAAATCCTCATAATTATTTATTTATATTACTCATGTATTATTACTTAAGTATTATTATTTATGTATTACTTACGTATTGCTTACATATTGCTTAAGTATTGTTTACGGATTAAGTAAAATAATACATGAATTGTAATTTAAACATTTAAATGAAATCCGATTTAATTAGAAAGAATCTATATTTGAGAAATCTCAATGTTCTCTCTGTTTACAAGCTGTAATCTCATATTTTTTTTTTAATTTTTTAACATTGAGGAACGGGAGAAAAAAATAATTTCCAAAAAATGCGATTTTTAGGCCTTACTGGTATAAGGAGGGGAGATAGGTCCCCGGAAAAATCGTAGAAAATTCTTTTTTTAGTATACTTTTATGAAATCACTGTCATTTTTCGCTTTCATTAATAGTGGCATTTTGCCTATCTTAACATGGGGTACCCTTCGTTATTCATTATTAGATAAAAAATAATAAAGTAATTATTGGATTTTAAAAGAACTATTAAAATTAATATAAAAAAAAAAATAAAAAAAATAAATTAATTCTAAACTATTTCTTTTCTTCCAATATAACAAATCATAGTAATTAAAATAGAATAAACATTGAGCTAAATTTTATCGTCTTGATAATCGTTAAATTAAAAAAAATAATATTGTTATTATGATTTTATTTTGTGATTAAGTATACACTATTTGAAATTAATTTCAAAATATATTTTTCCAGGTGTCTTAGGAACTATTAAGCGTAAATTGTACAGCATTCATTCTAATGAAGTTAGAGAATCTGTAACTCAGTATTACAGAGATGAAAACAATAGTAGAATATGTAGCGGCATTAAAGATTGCATCAGTGTTAAAAATCCTATTACTAATATCACAGAGAAGTTACAAAAAAGACTGTTGATGTATGATTTGAAGGATCTATACAACAATTGGGTGGAAGAAGAATATGAACAGCATTTTAAAGATCAGCGCAAACCAGGTTTCAGTATATTTGCTTCTTTAAGGCCAAAAGAATGTATTAGTGCTGGAGCACCTGGTACACATACAATTTGTGTATGTCCTATACACCAAAATGTCAAATTAAAATTGTCTACCATCAACAAAAATTTAGCCTACCGAGTAATTTTAAATGATTGTGTTTGTTCAACAGATTGGAGCGATTGTATGCTACATCTTTGTGAAAACTGTCCTGGTAAAGCAGAAATTCTGAAAATATTGGAATCAAGCTCATGCGAAGATGTTTCAGAGATTGAATATCATAATTGGGTAAATAATGCTGAATCACAATCTAATAATAGAATAATAGAGTCAGTCTTATTATGGTAAAAGAATCTACAAGAAATTTTATTATAAATTTAGCCAATGACTTATGGGAGTTAACAAAGCATCATTATGTGACTGAAATGCAAAAATGTTATTTAAAACATTGCAAAACAATTATTACTCCAGATACATGTATTATACTTCAAGATTTTGCTGAAAAATTTCTTATTTGTTTGTCAAGACTCGATCCAAGCATTTTATTTTAATAATACACAAGCAGCTGTACACCCGTTTGTAGTGTATTATAAAGAAGACAATAACGACAAATTACAAGCCTTATCTGTATGTGTTATTAGTGATTGTTTAAAACATGATGCTTGTGTAGTTAACACTTTTCAAGGGCAACTCATTGCACTTCTAAAACGAGATTTTCCGTTTATTGAGAATGTACATTATATGTCAGATGGAGCACCCAATACAAAAACAAGTAAGAGTACTTTTATTGTAGTACGAGGGGTGTTCAAAAAGTAAGTTTCTCTGCTCCGGGAAAAAAGCAAAACACAATTTTTAGGTTAAAGTAACATATGTATTTATTGTTTGACTTATAAAGTATTTTTCTACATAGTCCCCTTGGACTTGAATACATTTTTTATATCTGTTCTCAAGCTTTGACAAACCTTGTTTATAAAAATCCGTGCCCTCTTTTTTAAAGAATAATTTAACGATGTCTTTCACTTCATCATTTGAATTGAAGTGATGGCCACCCAAACTTTCCTTTAATTTAGGAAAAAGAAAAAAGTCACTTGGTGCGAGATCTGGAGAGTAGGGTGGGTGATCAAAAATTTCCCATTTGAATTTTTCCAGTAAGGTTTGTGTTTTTTTTGCTGAATGAGGCCGTGCATTGTCGTGAAAAAGCAACACTTTTCTCGATAATTTTCCAGGACGCTTTCGTTTAACGGCACATTTAAATTTATTTAGCACTTCACAGTAACGATCTGCATTTATCGTGGTACCGGATTCAAGAAAATCAATCAACAGAACACCTTCGTTGTCCCAAAAAACTGTTTGCAGTTAAAAAGCGAATAACTGCACGCAACTCACAGGTGGACACGTTTTTCACAGGTAGCTCCATGGTTTCCGAGCCGGTACTGATGAAAAAAATTTTTTCGGCAGCTAAGACCGGTTCCGCTCTTATCGGTATATCCTAAACTAAAACTATGTTCGGTCCCAGCTCGCTAGATGGCGCTGGGGCAAAACGGCAGACTAGGGAAACTTACTTTTTGAACACCCCTCGTATATTAATACGTATTATATGAACAAAATAGACACCTTTAGATTTTTGTTCATTAAAGGACCTGAAAAAATTTAATTTTAATTATTAAGAATATGTCAAAGTAATATTCTGAAAGTATATTTAATTTGTGTGAAAAACTATTTTGAGATCCAGAACATCAAAATCCATAAAGATCCTGGACCTGCAGGTTACACCCGAGTTAAAATTTTACATTATGTAGAAAACAGCTATAAAGATAAAATTACTAAAACAGTTCTTTATTTTTTCTGTATATCAAATTTAAAAAAAGCAACAACTTCTACGATGCAAGTTCAAATAATTTGTATTATTATGTACACAATATTAAACAGATTTATTTTATTTTTTATAATTTTTACCTTCAAGATAGTATTTATTTACTGTAGGAACAATTTCATTAATATCTGCCATCATGAGGAGGATTTTGGCTTAAAAGTTAAGTCGCACAACTTTTTTTCTACTAGCCATGGGAAAAGTCCGTGTGATGGATGTGGAGCAGTGGTTAAACGAACAGTACGCAGGGCATCCTTACAAAGAACATCAGAAAAACCAATTTTAAAGCCAAAAGACAGGTATGATTACGTTAGTGAAAATATTGATGGAATAAGGTAAAAATAATATAATTTAGATTTTTTGACTATATTATTTGATTATGTATTTGAATAATAAATCATTATGTGTTATAAAAATATAGAATATTTGGTTTTTAGATCTATTTGGGTGAGTCAAGAAACAATTGAGAAAAGGCGTAAAGTACTAGAATGCCGTTTTAAATTGACCCGAACTATACAGAATACAAGAAAATATCACTGCTTTATACCCATTAATGATTCAACATTAAAAGCAAAACTTACTTCGTTTGATAATGATTATAAAATAGTTAAAATAAAATGAATACTACAAAAAAAATTTTACTTAAATTCTTATTTTCAACTTTAATTATCTATAAAGTCTGCATAGGTAATTTAATCAACCTAAAGCCATTACTATCGCTTGCTCGCGTCACATGCGCGCATGGCTTGCTCGCATCGCTTGGGCTGATCGCACGTGCTTCTCGCATAGTGTAGACACGGCCTAAGATCTTCAAAATATGCAGCCTCAGCACTTTTTTTAGGACAATTATGCCAAACTTATGGTTGATCTTGTAAATAAAACTTTTCCCATATTTCACAAGCTCTAATTTTACCACTTGAAAAATATTTTTTTATAAAAACGGCTATAACTTTGGCTCTAGTGGTCCTAGAAAAATCAGCGACTACGGATTTTAAAGGTCTAGGAACCACCTTTGTATCTATGTTACGTATACGTGTCAAAAATAATTATAAGATGGTAGAATTCATGTCAGTAGAGAGCCATTTTTGATTATTTTAGGTATCGAAAAATTAGATATTATAATGCTCGACAAAAACTTATTTTTTGACTTTTTCCTATGATAGGAAAAGAGTATAGTTAGATAACATCATATTCTAATGAAAAATACTTTTCTTAATGATTTTTAATTAAAATTCGGTTGACACTGTGACCTTGAACACGGTTGATTTTCGCGATTTTTGATAAAAACGTCAACTTCAAAAGGCTGTATCTTGAAGTCTATTCAATCAATTTAGGTCCTCAAAAAAAGAAATTAAAGGTCTCGTTGAGACAAAAAAAATGAGACCTAGTGAGCTCAAAAATGTGGAACCAGTTACGAGATATAGAGGTTTAAAAATGATCTAAAAATGATGAAATGCAATGGCCATATCACAGATCGCCAATAAAACCTAAATCATCATTTCATACCATTTTTTTTTTCTTAAAATTTGAAGAAAGACAAAAAAAATGAGACCTCACCGACCTCATTTTGTTAAAATTTCAGCCTTTTAGAATTTTTTGAAAACTGGCTAAAAACAGGTCAAAATCAGGGTTTAAAAAAATTCCAGCAGGAATTAGGAATGAGATAAGGGGCTGAAATTTTGCACAAGCTATTTTTTTTATATGTACTTTCATAAAAAAAATCGTCGACAAAATCGACGACCCCCCCCCCCCCGCACACTTTTTAAAACAGTACAGGAACGACCCATATATAAGATAAATGGCTAAAATTTTTTTTTAAGGGACACCTTTTGGACACGTTTTATTATTTCCGATATCAGTCAGTACATGACAAAAAGCGTGTACAATTAAAAACGCATTTGTGAAACTGTTTTTTTAATGAAATTTGTAATTACTTTACGTATAAAACTTAGCTATCTGTTTCTTATATGTAACCCTTTTTTACAGAAAACAAGCTTCCCATTCAAATTGTAAATTGTATGACTGAATTAGAAAAATATTATGTGAACACAGACAGTATTTTTTCGTTTTTAAATTAAATTATTGTACAATCTGATATTTCATACCTAAAACATAAAAATTGTTTGGGAACTTCTTGTAGTTATACACGCACGTGTATTTGTATTTCTATACAGACGAGAGTTTATCTATTAATTTTGGATGCACAATCTGAGACAATTTATGCACCTCACATTATATATATATATGTGTGTGTGTGTGTGTGTGTGTGTGTGTGTGTGTGTGTGTGTGTGTGTGTGTGTGTGTGTGTGTGTGTGTGTGTGTGTGTGTGTGTGTGTGTGTGTGTGTGTGTGTGTGTGTGTGTGTGTGTGTGTGTGTGTGTGTGTGTGTGTGTGTGTGTGTGTGTGTGTGTGTGTGTGTTGTGTGTGTGTGTGTGTGTGTGTGTGTGAATATGTCAATTCACATGCAAACTACAAGGAGCTTCCAAACAATTTCTTTGTTTTAGGTATTACGTATACATGAAATACTATCTGTGTACACATGATACTTTTCTAATTCAGTCATAAAATTTACAATTTGAATGGAAAGCTAATTGTTCTCTGTAAAAAGGGGTTACATATAAGAAACAGGTAGCTAAGTTTTATACGTAAAGTAATTACCAATTTCATTAAAAAAAAAAAGCAATGTTTCACAAACGCGTTTTTAATTGTACACGCTTTTTGTCATGTACTTCGTGATATCGGAAATAAGAAAACGCATCCAAAAGGTGTCCTTTCAAACAAAATTTTTGACTATTTTTCTTATGTATATTTGTAGCAAAAGAAATCAGAAACAGATTTTCTAAACTCCACAACGGTTCTCAACTAAAATGTCTATGAAAACTTGAGTTACAACTTTTCTTAGTGCTCTGCCGAGTTAGAACTTTTCTTAGCGAAATAACTAGATATAGCCAGTACTTCTCTTAGCGAAATAATGATCAGTAAGAACCGTTTTCCTCCCATCCGACGATATGCAACAAATAAGAAGTGTTCTTTTTTTATTGCAAGCTTAGCATATTTTTCAATATTTATTTGTTTTCTTTGCTATAAAATTTTTTAAACGTCAATCGTATGTGGAATAATTCGAAAATTCAATGTATTTCTAATCTTAAAAATATATATGCACATACCTTAATGTAATTCTTAAAAAACGCCTTGAAAAAATCAAAGATATTCTATTATTTTAAAAATAAAAAAATATGTCGGTTACACTGTTATGTATAACTCTTAAGGCACACACTCACAATAATATAATGATTTTCAATATTTTTTTTAATTAAAAATTACTTCGATATACACTGGTTAGAGCACGATTTTGCTTCGACGACATGTAGAACTACTCTGATGCATGTTCTTGGTTTGACTGATTCTTGGGCTCAAATAATTTATAAACATTTGGTGACAGGATGTTTTGGTATGGTGTTGTGTGATACTATATCGTATTTCTTCACGAATACTTGATACTTTAATAGTATCGAAAGCACAAAGAGATACTGTTCTTACAATCCAATGAGAAATCCGAATCACAAAATTTCATTTCTATCAATGAATTAATAAATACGTTTGATGTGTTTGTTACTTAAGTAAAATAAAGATAGTCAAATAATATAGAAGAGCTATAATTTAAAAACACTTTTTGTATAAAAGAATTAAGAATCATAAGATATCTTAGATTTTAAAACGGAGTTATTGTTAAAAACATAGAAAAAAGAAAAAAGCAAGACAGAATATTTTTTTAATAAAAATAAGGTTTAGAGGAAATATGTTATGTTACAATTACGAATTTCATGAATTTTTTCTATTAACAAGAAAAAACCAACAGAATAATGTAAAAATTAAAATTGTTAATCATCAAAAATGGTGAAATTAAAAAAAAGACAAATTGCAAAAATACAAAATTAACTTTTATTACTATAATAGCATGCATAATTTTTTATAAAAATATCAACTTTATTTTGACATTTTTATCGTTATATTTACACGTTGTGTAATACATTTAAAAAATACTATTTATCTTTATTTTTTGAACTATTACGCAGATATTGACTTCTAAAAAAGAAGCCGCAAATTTACAAAATTCATTTTAATATGAAAAATAGTACTATTTAGGAACATATCTAATCGATAGAGAATGCTTGAAAATGTAAAAATACATTTTTCCTAAAAAACATTTTTTTTCTAATAAGTCATTCAAGGGACTTAAAAAATTTTCCGGACGTCGCTGCGAAGTCAAAAAAGATTTCCGCCGCTCCGCTCCGTTCTTGTATCGCCGTCCCTTCCACCGCTCCCCGCGGCATGCCCTACGTCTCGCGCTTCCACAGCGTTTATTTCTTTTCGATTAATTATCTCGGAACTTTGCACTCATCGGAACCGAGTAAAAAATCGTTTCCGATGCAAAATTTTACGCTCTTTCGTTTGGTGCAGGCCATTTTGTCGTAGACTAAGTGGTTCTCGAGATATGAGCAAATAAAACTTTCAAACGCTGGTTTCGCATAGAACCCCTGGGCCTAGGAAGCTGCAAATCTCAAAATCGTTTTTTCGACCTTGATTTACCTTATAACCAAAATGCAGCCATTTCTGTGACAAGTCGATTTCAGACCTATTTTTACTGGACTACACAATAATATGTAAGATGTAGACGAGCCAAAGCGCTACTCATGTAAGTTCATCAGCGGCGCAACGGTAAGAAATTGGGTTGAAGGTTTAAATCTCCGTGTCGGATGTGTCGGTCGAATGGGTGTTTTTTATTTTTATCATAAAATTGCGCTGCTATATAAATTACTAAACTGTTTAGTAAAAATTGATGAAATACAAGTCTGTTACATCTTTTACGAGATTCTAGTAATTTTTAATGCAACTTTTCCTTCCGTGTACCTTCATAAAATGTACTTTCTTGTGTAACTCACCAGTTTTCCAGTATACTTTTTCTAGTTTACATTTTCCCCAGTTCTCTTTTGGTTGTATTTTTTTGCATATGAGGCTGTTCGATGATTTAAAAGGAGGTCAACTAACATATTTGTTATCATCACATAACCAAAATTCCGGCACTATTGCCGGCGAAAGTGTCTGTTCTTCTTCAACCATTTCTTCTAGTAGTACTATAACTACAAACCGATTTGTGTTTTCGTTATCCTTACTAGATGTTGACATTTTAAAAAAAATGTGAAACCTATAAATCAAAATGATATTGATTTAAAATAGCATATTACGCAGCAAGTGCGCGGAATGTATCGTATAATATACTATTTCTGGCTAGTAGAGAGAGATGATTTCCTACCTTGCCCACGGTCGTACACACAGGTCCGGAAACTCTGATGGTGGGGGTAGGGCCACTAATGAAGCCCAGGTACGCTTCGAAAATCGACCACGAGGTCGCGCGCCATTGAAAACGTCCACGAGTCACGTGGTATATGGAGGGAGTGCGGAGGTTCAAATATTGCCTGAAACAATTATTTTTGTTCATATCGTTCATATTTTGAAAATAACATTGTAATAGCGAATCCAAAAAGTTTCATTTTTATAAATAACTTTTTTATAAATTGATAATAAATGTGTTTGCTTACAGAAAACCGGAGTCATACTGTATGTATATAAACAAATATATGGGGAATTCTCAGGAACTTTTACTTTTATGTCACATTTTTTTTTAAGTATTATTGCTGCTATTAACGGTGCGTGGAAAGCACATACACGAGACAGGGTGTAAAAGCTTCAATTTTTACGTAGAAAACCAATCCTGTGAACGATATTAGTGTGCCACGCATGCCCAATTCGGAGCATGTAAAAAATTCAACTTTTCAAAAGTAGACCTTTTTCGACAGTTTTTTATGTGCTCCGAATTGGGCAAGCGTGACACACTAATATGGTTTACATGACTGGTTTTCTACGTAAAAATTGAAGCTTTTACACCCTGTCTGGTTTATGTGCTTCGCACGCACGGCTAATAGCAGCAATAAATTGATTAAAAAAAAGAGTGACATAAAAGTAAAAGTTCCTGAGAATTTCCCATATGAAGTCATATTTTTTTAGGAGATTTCTAGGAGAAAAGTGTAATATATTTGTAACGTGCTAGTCCTGCTAAAGGATATCAATGCGATCACGTATTACGAAGAAATAATTTCAAAAATATTTATTAAAATAATTATTCAAAAGTATACTTTTAAAGCTTTTTCAACTTTTAATATATCACGTTAATTCAAGAACAAAGAACATTATTCCGACAATTTTCGTGTTATTAAACATCCACTTGGGGTACTATGAAAAATAATTTCTAACATATGAAAGTAAATACATATAACATACTATTGATGTAGAATCGCAAAGTTAAAAATAAGCAGTAGTAGGTGCGCAAAAATATCTTGTGAAATTCTTGTAAGATAAGAAATATCAGGTATGACAGAGCATTAAATAAATCATTGTTTCTTATATGTTAGTAAACTTTCATTAATAAATAAGTAAATTAATTTATTAATAGAATTATTAGTACTGAATTTAAGTAATATTGACAAGTTAAAATAGAGGAATAATCAATAATAAATAAAAAGCCAATCAATCGAAAAATATAAATAATTATTTATTATAATCATTACGTAGTAAATAATAAATAGTACATTATGATACTAGTGGCATAAGTCGTACTTTACGGCACGGCGTGTATAAGCGCCCGAGCGTATAGCGAGTGAGCACGGTGCAGTAATGGACTACTTATATATGTCACGGATAGGCGTGACATAAATGCGGATTTATGCCACGCAGTTCTATAAATACATATATTGATGAAACACATAACTTTAATTATTTTTTAATTTAGCAGTTTTTCTAATTTTGATAGCTTCCTTTCTTATTTTACCATTTTCCTGGTATGTAAATTGCCGCATTCTTAATCGTATATAATAAAAAATGGCATACGCTAAAATTTCTGAGCCATGTTTATGACAAGGAAAAGTAAATTCATAATTCGCTAAAACATCATCTACTGTCCGATCGAAAACAAATTTGTTTGAAGCATGCTTTGCAAAACATATCTCAGTATAGTTTATTAAACTAAAAAAATGCATATTCGCATGAATTAGCCCTCCTCGAGTCTTCATCTCGACAAGCTGTACAGCTGATGAAAGCACTTCGCATTCTGTTAGTGCTGCTTTGCATGCAGTGCAGGTCTTGTACTCTTCGTTCTTCAGCACTTGTTTACATAAATATCCTGTGAATATAGTTTACTATATAAATATAAAATTAACGTTTTAAATATCAAGTAAAAACTATACTACAAATAAAATGTTACTTACATTTTGACAGAAAGAGAGTCCACACTTACAGGCAACGATTTACGTATAAATCTTAAAGCATTATACTTAACACATGGATTAGTTTTATAAAGGCATCTACTAACATTGACTTCCCAAGTATTGGTTGATAATAAATTTTCTTGTCAATATTATATGTATATATATGTATATAATATATATGTATTGTATGTATGGTACCTTTTTGGATCTCGAGAGCGCATAGACACGGTAATACTAGCTATTGACTGTGTGAGGTACTTAATCAAAGCAATAGTAAAAATAAAAATATTTAAATTAAAAAAGTTTGGTGTCAAAATTGTTAAAAATCAAAGTGATTTCAATGAACATGACTACAAATGAAAAAAATAGAACTTCGATTTTTTATGTTTAGTGCAATAGCAAAATAAATTGTTAAAAAATATGATGAATATGATAGTGATAGTTATAAGGTGGGAAGAAGGTCAAGATGTAACTTTACGGTATCGATTTTGGATGTCATAGGCACGGTTTTTGGTCGGTGAAATTGCGGAAGATGATCGTGGGATTTCACAAAAACACATGCGTTCGTCATGACGTCATGACGAATCGCAGAAAAGGTTAGCAATAATATTAGTTAAAGAAGTTTTTGACGAGTACACATGTGTAGAGGTAAGATATAAAGCATAGGGAAGGTTAGTAGCAAATTATGAGATTAGGAAGATGAATAAGCGAATAAAATGAAACCTGTAACATAATAAATAATGCAGTCAAGCACTGAAGATAAGCTATAGTCATTCTTCTACAACTTCATGTGGCTCCCAATGTTCATGTTTCAAAATGTGATCTAGCTTATTTTTTAAATTCTCCAAGGCTACAGTTTGTTTCATTTCTCTTTTTTTTATGATTTTGTATAAATTTCTCTTATGTCTTGAATGCTTATAACGTTCTCTAATTGTTTTTCTCTGACTGTACAGTTGCCATGCTTGGGCGCTCTGATAACGCTGTAAACCGATAATAATTTATACAAATGCAGGAACGTTGGACACGTTGGATGCTCATTGTTTCCCGCAGCTCCTCGTATGGTTCCAAAGAATTTCTAGGAAAATTTTACAGTTAATATTATTTTTAAATAATTAAATGATAAGTTCGTACATTTTGTACATATTATATAATTTATGCAAAAGCATGTACAAAGTATTACCTCTAAATTATCCTGGTTGACTTTCCCTGTTAGTAAATATTTAAAATTAAACTTGTCAATTAAATATTTACATAAATCTAAAGTGGACCTTATGGTCACACGCAAGCCCTGAGCTGTTTCTCTCGAGAGAAATTCTGTCTCTGCAATAATTTTATTTGTAAACGTATCTGTTTCCCAGGCATTTAACCATGCAAGAGCATCTTCCAAAATCTATAATTATGAAACATCGTCGAATATTAAGTAATATGAAATATGTGTTATATTCGCATAAAAAATAGTTGTACGACAAATTCTTTACCTTGAAATCCTTGGATTGCGGTGTTAGTCCTTCATTCGGCTGTTTTCGGTTTAAGGCATCGAAAATATTATTAATTCGAAGACAAAAATCAGTAGTTGCTTCACAACCTTGAAATTCCTTGTAATTATGCGATAAATAAAACTGTAAGCCAACAGCCACAGAGTTATTGAAAATCTGAAATATAAATAAATATTTCAAATGCTTAAGGCTAATAGAATGATGAAATTATAGTGGAAAATAATTTACCTGCGTTGCAAACTTAACACGCATTTTAGTTGTACTGTCCAATTCTATGTGTCTTCTCGTAATTCTAGGACATACTCGAGCATTTGCTCGATGAAAATCTACATTAACCTTTAGAGGACGGGGATTTGGGTTTACTGTTTTCTCTCACTTTTCTATAGAAATCGAGTTTTTGTGATGTCTCACATCTCAAAACGAACACATGTAAAGGGTCGATCATGGGCATGGCCCGTATAGGGGCCATCCCGTCCTCTAAAGGTTAAATAAATCTTTGAAATACTTCCACTTGATGAATCCATCTGATTGTTTGACCTTTCAACGTAGAACATTATAATGTATATATATATAACAAAAAATATACTATATGGATAATCAATTTAAATAAATATAAAAAATATATAAACCTTTAATTGACCTTTGTTATACAATCGGTTTCTTATGCACTTAATTAAATGCGGTGTATCTGAGAATAAAAATATTTTTCGGTTTTCATCAAGTGGATGATCAAAGAAACTTTTCAATCCGTCGATACTGGTATCTATTCCTAATAACTTCCACATTTTTCGATTTGTAGATGCGCCGTCCCCAATCACTCCATGGATTAAAGCTCCAGCGTTTTCTAAAAGGCATATTGCCCTCAAAACTATTTTGGCAAGATCCTCACCAGGGACGGCTGATTTGGAAGCGAAACAAGCAATAGGCTGAGTGTACTTACTCGTCAACGATTGAAACATTAGAACTAAACCATGCGTTGCCATATCATTAATGTCAGTACCTTGCAGCCCGCCATCACCAAAGTCCGTTAGACCTGAGTAGGTCAACGTTTTAGATGATACGGCAACTGCTTTCCTTAAATTTATTTCATCTAAAACTATTACGCCGTGACGGTGTTGCTGTTCCTTTTTTTGAAAAGATTTTTTCAGAAGTTTAAAGAAGTCTTCATCAAAGCCACATTTAGAACCCATTAACGACAAGTAATCTCGTATAGTTTTACTGCAAGGCAAAGGTAAAATATCATTTTTACGTAAAAAGTCGTAATATCCCTGCGATCTTATGTTCATGATTAAACATAACATTATAAATTCGTCCGTGTATCGACGACCTCTAGGGTCACTCTTTTTTGCAGCAGAAATGATTTCTTGCAAAACTGTTTTTTGATTTACAGAAATATTAATCCAAGCTTTGTCTAAATCCTTATCGGTTACATTTGCCATTTTATTTTGCTGACATGCAATAGACTCTGTCAGTAATTTCAACTTGTTCTTCAAACGCTGAGCTTCTCTAGTCTTATACTTAATTTTTTTTTTCAAGGCCTTCAGTTTTATTTGATCAAACTCAGTCACAGCGCGCAAATCGTTTAAAAAAATTTTTTGATTTTGTTCTTCGATTTCGCTGAGATGAAACTTTCGAATATTTTTTACAAGCAGTGCATCTTTCAGAATTCATGGATATCATGCTGCACCCATCATGACGCCAACCACCACTGACACATCTTTGCAAAGGCAAAGTTGTAGAAACAAAATTTATATCTATCGACCTGATTCCTTTGCATATTCTTACATCTTTGAATTTTTTTAGAATATCTGGTAATATTGATACTTTATCTAAGAATCGAGGAAAGTTAGTTTTCGTTACATCAGCTTGCGTTGAAAAAACTTGATAAATGATTTCTCGAGAATTTTTTATGATTAATGTTTTTTCATATAAGTATTTTTCTTCTTTATTATCGCTGGACAGTACAGCATACGTAAAGAGAAGAACTTCTTCTTCCCCCCTTCCCGATTTACAGACGTTCCATGGCTTTGGTAAATCAACAGAAAAATAATTTCCGAAAGTATCCTCGCCACCTACATAATTGAAAGCATTGTTATTCAGATGTACATATTTTCTTTTAGGTTTTTTTTTCTTATAAAACGAGTTAAATGGAAATAAAACTAAAAAATAATGTTATTTCATAAATAAAGCCTCGCGTAAATAATATTAAGCCGTGACTAGACCGATGAACATAAGGCTTGCCTTTTCGCACGACGATATCTTTTATATTTCTTGGTTTAAAAGAAGACTATATATTCCTTTGAATAAATGAACAATTGGTTGGCATTTTTAAACGAAAAATATAAACTATAGTTATTTCTAATTAAGTAGCAATTTTGCTATGAGCTATGAAATAATAAAAAATTATATAATGGCAGTAAACGATATTTGCCAAAAATAAATAAAATTATTTACACATAAACAATGGAAGAATCACGTCGCATAACTCCCCAAACCACAAACTTGTAAAATATATTCGCAAATAGCCAATATTAATGTTTTCAAATATTTGCTGATTCGTACCAGTGTGTAGCCCTCCAACCTCATTAAGCTAAGTAGTTTGCTATAAAAAATTGATATTTCAAACTGCAAACTGTTACCTTTATTTTCCCTCGAACTCAGTGCTTACTCTAACATGATAATAATTTAGGATTTTACTATTTACATTTTTGCTACAAAAAATTCAAATAATAACTATTGTAGATAAGAAAAAAAAAATAAATTTACCAGGAATCGAACCTTTTTCACCGAAATTAGTACGTGAATGTATAACGCTTTAACTCGCACAGCCATCACCAACTTATGAAACGCTTGGTCTGAAATAATACATGTTCATCGGCCTGGCCTTATTAATTAATATCAGTTTTCGCTTTACAATAATAATGGAATAACTTATTGTTCATCAAATAAAATTGAGCCCGATTTAAAAGTATTATACTTACTTTCACTGCTTAACTTGAAGGTCATGGAATTGAAAGCCAGCGTAGTCCACAGCACTTCAGAGTTTTTATTTATGCTTTCATGTGTAGAGTATTCCTCTTGCAAATTATTAGTTGACACATTTGGAGAATCAGTTGATAATTTTTGATTTCGCATAGATTCTTCATTCTTTGAAAATAATTCTGCTGTTTTAACAAAATTTTATCGTTAAAATCAATTTTATTGTCACATTTTGTTATCATATATATTATACACATGAAAATGTAATAAATTAAATAAGTATACAGTACTTACTATCATTCAAGCTGGTACGGAAATCAGAATTATTTAATCCAAAAGACTCTTCTGTCATGTTTACTAAAATGTCCTTTGAAACATCAATATTAAAGTTGGCATTACAATCAGATTCATTTATTTCTAGATTCTGTTGAGTCAAGTCATGTAAGAAGATATCCTTCGAAACACCTTTCAGAGAATCTTCCAATTCTATTAAATGCTCGACCATAACATCCTCCTGTTTATGATTCTCAACCATCATTAAAGAAGATTGTTTTGATTCTAAAATGAATTATTTAATTATTTTATTTAGTGATAATTATATGTTGTATATACTATTAACAAACAGAAGTATTTTATGTTACCTGTGATAGAGACACCCGTATCAAATTCAGACGTATCAGGAACTATAACTTTTTCCTTGTCCACATCTGATATTATGGGATCTGGAGAATCTAAAAATAATAAATCAATTTAACAAATTATATTACACAAGAAATTAAATAGTTAAGAATATTCGTTATATCAATCTTACAATACGCATATGAGTGCTCCATATTAATTGCATAAGTAGAATTGAATTGTCGAGGACTTCTTGATCTTTCAACCTCGAATATTGTTGGAATAGATCCATTCTCTAATCGAGGATGTTTGTATGTGCTCTACAAAGTGAAATAAATAAAAAAGTAAAAATACTATAATAATAAGGTAAAGAATTAAAAAAAATACGTGACAACATTGAATTAACTTATTTTTTTATTTTATTGTTACCTGAAGTATGACTCCCCCACTCTTATCATATTTTGTACATTCTCTTATTATGAGATGATCTTCAAAATGCTTTTCGCACACATACTGGCGAGACTTTAAACAATTTATTCCAGGTATAGAAGCTGCCCATTTTTCACGTAAATAGTGGTCGTTCGATACTTGCAAACAAGTTTTCTTGTTTATGCCACTGTTCTTCGAAGAACAACCTGGCACAACACATCTAGATGGCATTTTAAACCGATACTCAACAATTAATAAACTAATAAACAGTATCAATTTACTTTGTAAATACGGAGTCGTAACTCGACAGACTTTCGGAGCGCAATTCACAGGTTAGGACTGTTTATTCTGCTGATCCACGGACGTTTTCATCGCAGCGCCACCCCTGCAGTGTCCGACTCTGAAAACTTTTGGCCTTCACTAACGGGCCTACCCCGACCACCGGAGTTTCCGGACCTGTGTGTACGACCGTGACCTTGCCCAAGGTTTTCCTCATTTTTTAGAGTGAGAAATATCGGGCGAAGTACAAAAACATCTTTCGAACCTGTCCATGATAATATTTTTCATCATTTTAAGGGGTTAGATACAATCACGACTTTCAAAAAATCGATTTTTATTGCATTTTCTGAAAGTATAACATTTCAGAAATATTGTGTCAAAATTTCATGTAAATCGAATCGTAAGTTACTGAGATATACGAATTTAAGCAAAGGAGTCTGAAACCGCTATTAAGCATGTAGGCAGCTGCGGCTATTATTACACTGAAAAAAAAAAAAAAACAGCAAAACAGCTTTAATGTCTGGCAGAAACTGCTGGGCGAGTAAGGACAAGTCAAGCCAAAATTATCCGAGTAGTCAAGCAATTTTGGCTTGACTTGTCCTTACTCGACGAGCCCAGCAGTTTCTGCCAGACATTAAAGCTGTTCTTGCTGTTATTTTTTCTTAGTGTACTCGATGTTTAGGGATTTCAACAGTCTTCCGACCCTTCTGAAATGAATGTAAGGTCCAACCAATCATTACAAAATTTTAATAGTTATTTATAATATAAATATCCTCCATATGTACGAAAGATATTTAGATTTAGTCGATAATTTTTTTTTTAGTCAAAAATCAGCAAATTTTTTGTGAAAAAAAAATAAAATTTTCAAACATTTGCAATTATGGTTAAAAATTTTAATATTGCCAAAATTAATCGCTCATTTGGAGAAGAAAGTTGTTTTTTAACAAATGACACAAATTTTTTATTTCACATGATCCAGTTTTAAGCAGCAATATTCACCGTAAAAAGCTTTTTTTGAACCTTCCGGAGATTGACTATAAATCACGTGTTTATGACTATTTTTCATAAAAAATTACTGTAACATCTTGAAATACGCGAAAAAAATACAGTAGATTCTATTTTTTCATCAGTTAATTTAACTGTAAAATGGCAAGTTAATTTTACTTTCTAAGTATCCGTAGCAACAGCTTTAAAGAAAGTAAAATCTACTCTAAAGAAAGTAGAATTTACTTTTCAGTAAAGTAAGATCTACTTTTTGGATTGATAAGGATTTCAAATAAACTGTAGTTTCTACTGTAAGAAAAGTTGATTCTACTGATTTTGTAAAGCTATTTCTACTTTTTCCTAATGTAGTTGATTCTACGTGTACGAAACAGTAAGAGCTACTGATTTTTTTCTGTGCATGCGTAATTCAACTGTCAGAACATTTATTTCAAAACAAATAAACCAGTTCCAAAAAAAAATTCGGGAAAATTGCCTTTCTTGACGTCTTGAGTATATCTAACCCCTTAAAATCAAAATGACAACTTTATACCAGATTTAAAGGTTGAAATAATAAAAAATTCCAATTTCAACCTGGTGCAAGAGGTGTTCTTTTTGTATATAATTGTATGTATATTTTGTTTTGTAAATATGAAAAAACTTGCAGTTATATAAGTTTATTCAAATATGATTTGTATATATAAATAATGTAATGTATAACGTCATCCACTTATCTATTTTAATATTACTATTTTAAAAACGTTTTGAATTTCAAATGTACATTATATATATGTGTGTGCGTGCGTGCGTGTGTGTGTGTGTGTGCGTGTGTGTTATTAATAAAGAAAAATAAAATCATTGGGAATCAAAATCATTAGGAATCAAAATCATTATCAGCATTATAAATTTTCTATTCATAATGGTTTATCTAATAGACAAAAGGCATCGTAAACAATTCTAATTTTTTTTACTCCACTTGTGTTAGAGAGAATTGAAAATACCATCATGGTCACTTAAAAAATTGACAAATATTATTCGATAATAAGGGATATTATGTTTTTGTTATCAGCTGCTTCAAAAATTATTAGAAAAATAAAAGAATTAAAATATATTTTGGTTTTATCGGTAAAAAAAGATCATTATGAATAAAAAACATTATCATCGTTATAAATTTCATCATTATCATCAAAATCATTATGAATTTTCTAATTATGTAAACAAAAGCTACTGCAGTACTCTATGTTTACATGTAAACAATTATAACTTTTTTACTGCACGTTAAAAAACGGCGTTATGAATAACAAACAAGAAACGTGAAAAAATGGAATAGAACTGCAGAACGGATTATTGAACCATGACGGTTTTTGGTAGCGCCTTTAATTTCTCTCATAGTGCAGTATAATATGAAACGTTAGTACTAATGTTGCACAAGAATATTGACATGCAATACATGTTTTTTTATTCAAGTATTTAACTTTGTTCTCTCTTCATAAAAATCATAATCAGACGATAGTTTCTTATCATCAATTGCTGGTAAATTGTATGGCTTTGATAGAAGGCGTGGAACTTTATGTTCACCAACATTGTCTTGTATAACTACCAATCCAAGAGGTATTAATTGATTATCTGTCGAGTCTAAAGGCAAATACCTATGAACTATGCTTCTATTTAGACGTCCCAGACATGTACTGTAATCGGTTTCAGAACGTAACTACCTTTACCTTCCATTTGTACTAAAATGAGAAAGAGCATTACTTCCTCTCTCTCTCTCTCTCTCTCTCTCTCTCTCTCTCTCCCTCTCTCTCTCTCTCGCTCTCTCTCTCTCTCTCTCTCTCTCTTTCCCCCGTTCTTTTCTTTTCTCTCATTTACTTGAGTGCGATAACAATAACTACAATAATTTGTAATGTAGTGATGTTTCACTAGTCAAACTACTGCTTTTATTGTTGTTATGAATATGTATACATCGTATCATAAATAAAATAAAAGTTATTAACTACAGCCTTTTTAAAATAAAAGTAATACATGCAAGTATGAATTTTGATCATTGATAAAGTTTTAAAATTTATCGTTTTTATTAAATATTCTTAGACTATACTTAGACGAAAGTAGTGAAATTGGTGGACCCTTTCATAGTGTAACATTGATCAGTTTTAAAGTTCTACATACAAATTAAGAAACTCCATTGTAACTCCGTCCACTAAGTCTGTTTTCAATTAATTTATTTTGTCATCTTATTTTTTCTAACTGCTATATTGTAAATAAAATTTTTGTACTAAAATTAAATTGTTAAAAATTTGAGAAGTTAAAAGTAGTAGAAAACTTTTTTTTGTGTAATAATATTCAATGTAATCAGCATAATGGCTGATTTAAATATGAAGTTTCAGATCTAAAGAAAGAGTCACTATAAATATATTGTATTTTAAGTATTTCAATCAACTATTGTTGTGTAAAAATTTTATTTTTTTTTCACAATGACTGTTGCCATAGATCTAATAGTACTTTTCGACACGGGTGAAGAAGTCGATTATTTCGCTGATGTGACATTTTGCACGAGCGAAGCGAGTGCGAAAATGTCACATGAGCTAAATAATCAACTTACGCACTAGTTTCGAACAGCATTTTATACCACGAGCGCCGAAAAATCGTACCAAAGTTGTGATTTTGAGGTTAGAGTGGTATAAAACTACATAAACAATCCCTCTGTATTCAGTTAATAATGTTTCTCTATTCTTGTTAATTTTGAAGACAAAGAAAGAATATCAATGTTTTTATTTATTAAAAATTTTAATTAAAGTAATAAAATGTAGTGCAGATTACGGCGCGCAAAGCACGCTATTCAAATTCTAGTAACAAAGAAAAGTGCGGCATCGTAAGTATGCGCTTCCTTTCGGCTCGATTACCACAAGCGAACTTTTAATCTCTCTCTCTCTCTCTCTCTCTCTCTCTCTCTCTCTCTCTCTCTCTCTCTCTCTCTCTCTCTCTCTCTCTCTCTCTCTCTCTCTCTCTCTCTCTCTCTCTCTCTCTCTCTCTCTCTCTCTCTCTCTCTCTCTCTCTCTCTCTCTCTCTCTCTCTCTCTCTCTCTCTCTCTCTCTCTCTCTCTCTCTCCCTCTTTCTCTCTCTTTCTCTCTCTCCCTTTCTCTCTCTCTCTCTCTCTGTCATACACTCACACTCGTCGAAATGCTATATATACCTACCGCCGTAGATAAAATGAACACGTGCGAATAAAGCTCCCTTCAGATAAAGTCTATGGGCAAAACGTGGTAAGGCATTGTGTGTATATTTTTTATAATACATACGTACATGTATATAGATATACAAAATACACACAATTTCTCGCGTTATTTTTCTCTTACGGCTTTATCCTAACTCACTAATGGCGCTAGATTAGCACTGCTCTTTATGTACGGATTTTGACGATGATGAAAATGAAAAACATATTTAATGCATTTTTCTTTCTTTTTCTCCACACCAAAGTAGTATATGCATCACGCGGCCCCTCTTTGCATTCTTCCAAATTTTATTGTTGATATTACTTTTTTGGTAAGGTTCCGAGTGTTTGTTTTCGTTTGTAATTTTTTTTCAAACTTATTTTACATCAAAAAAGTAATATCAACAACAAAATTTGGAAGAATGTCAAGAGGGGCCGCACGGAAATTTTTTCTATTTTATTAACCTTCATGTAATGGGGGCGGGGGTGATCTGATGTGCGTTTTCTGAACATATTTTTTGGTTTTCCTTTACTTTAGACCATATTATATGATATGATTTAAGCACCGTACCTGGCCAATAAATGTTTTGAAATTATTATATTGACTAAAATAAAAATGTGATGCCGGTAAGACAGGAATCGCGCCGGGATTTGGACATCCTCGTTAATAAGTAGTTACCAATAATTATTTATTCAGATCAATATGTTCTTTATTACAAATACAAATTATTTAATTATACTTATTAAATGTGTCTTGACGTCAAAAGTTTCTTAGATTAATTAAAATAATTGTTTTTTTAATATTTAATAATAGTTATTTTCGATACAAATGCGAAATTAATTTCGATACAAGTGCGTATCGAACACTATTTTTTCACATTCCGTGTGCAAAGCTCGATTTTGCACACCTCTAATAAAAAAGCGTGCCCAAAATTAAGCTTCTCACACGTGGTGTCAAAAAATAGTGTTCGATACTCGAGTGAGAAAGTGATTTTATCCTCGTATGGCCTTTTCATCCTCGCTTCGCTCGGGCGCAAACGTCCACCACGAGAATAAAATCACTTTTTCGCACTTGTATCGAAAATAACTATTGTGAAATTCGTGCAACAAGTATACTACAGTAGTTACACAATATACTATTATTAAATAATTTTATCTAGTAGTAATGAACAAAATAATGCTTTTATAAATCAATAATCTTGTGATTTTTTCTAAATTTATACTATGGGGAAACATAGAAGAAAATGTCGACCACGCGGGAGAGCGCGAGCGTCATACGCTGGCGCGGGGGTTGGAGAGAGGGCCATACATTCACTAACTCTAACGCATCCCTTCGCTTCTTCGCTACCGCCGCGGTGATGTGTACCGACGTAACAATCGGTTTATAATACCACAAAAAAAAAATAATCAACACGTATATAGTTAAAACGGTATTGAAATCTGTACTTACAAGGAAAAAAGGTGATCATAAACGAGCTCGCATTAACATCTACGTATCGCGTTCGATTCTCGGATGGTTCATTTTTTTTTCTTTTTTATGTGAAATTTATCATTTATATTGGCACTATTAGCCGACGAGAGTAATGGATAACAATAAAATAATTTTAGTAGAAGTTTAGAAAAAAAATTATATTTATATAACGTATCTATTCCTGTTACAAGTAAATGCAAGACAAAGAGATGAGTAAGACATAAATGCGATGAATTACTAGAATTAAATATATATTTGGTGAGACTAAAAAAGTATTTCGGATCCTCAATCGTCTTACGTAGCTGAGGCAATCAAATATTTATTAGTTTCATTAGACTGTTATTCAAAAACTCATTTCTTTTAACGAAATAGTAATTTATTGGCTTTAAATAACTAATTTTTTAATTTCCTTAATTTGATTGTGAAATATTCAATAAAATTAATTACTAGAATCAACTACATATTTTGTCGGACTAAAAAATTATTTAGCTTCTTTAATGTTCTTAGTTAGTTAAAGTTAATATATATTTATTAATTTTGTTAGTGTTATTCAAAAACATAGTTCTTTAAACTACATAGTAATTTATTTGCTTTAAATAACTAATTTTTTAATTTCCTTAATTTGATTGTGAAATATTCAATAAAATGAATTACTAGAATCAAGTATATATTTTGTCGGACTAAAAAAGTATTTAGCTTCTTTAATGTTCTTAGTTGGTTAAAGTTAATATACATTTATTAGTTTGGTTAGAGTGTTACTCAAAAACATATTTCTTTGAACTAAATAGTAATTTATTTGCTTTAAATAAACTAATCTTTTAATTTCCTTAATTTGATGGAGCAATATTTAAAAAATTAATTACTAGAATCAAATACATATTTTGTCGGACTAAAAAAGTATTTAGCTTCTTTAATGTTCTTAGTTGGCAGAAGTTAATATATATTTCTTAGTTTGGTCAGAGTGTTATTCAAAAACATATTTGTTCAAACTAAATAATAATTTAGTTCCATTGAATAATCTAATGTTTGGATCCTACTAAATTGTTTGTCACTCATTGAATTAAATTACTTATTTTATGCGAAAAAACATTTTTTTCGATTGAACGAGCACTTTTTTCAATACAATTAATTATTTCATAAAGCTAAATAAATATTTATTACCTTATTCTTTTCAAATTCGAATATTTATGTTTTTAATTTAAGCAATTATTTAATTTATTGAAATAAATATTTTTTCAGATTTTAAGTACATTGGAAAATTAATCCAAACAAATTATTTATTTCTTTGAGTTACATATTTTGCTTCCTCCTAGAGGAAGCTTTGTGATAGTAAATTTTTGAGTTGTTGTAAAAACATGTTATAATTGTGTTCCGAGGTGTTAGGAATCAAAATACATGGTATTTGAAAAATGTCTGTATGGATGTGTGTGTGTGTGTGTGTGTGTGTGTGTGTGTGTGGGTGGGTGTGTGTGTGTGTGTGTGTGTGTGTGTGTGTGTGTGTGTGTGTGTGTGTGTGTGTGTGTGTGTGTGTATGTGTGTGTGTGTTACGCCTGGATCTCAGCTTCTACTCGGTCGTTTTTTACCGGACAGGTCTCATTTTTTTTTGTTTTTTTTTTTTGCGTGATGGCGGGTCAAAAATCCGTTTTTTGATTGGGGCGATCCGTTTTTGTTTTTTTTCAAATTTTCGATTTTCTCAAAACTGTTTTTTGATTTTTTTTTAATGATAGGATCGAGTTATTCGAATCTGATGGATAGCGTTCGAAAGAGAATTAAAATACCTATATTTTCTAAAAAAAATTAATTTTCTATCTATCACGGTTCTTTAGTTATCATCAAAAACAAAAACGTGTTTTTTTTTTAAAAACTCATAACTCCATTTTATGCGTTTTTGAACCTAAAAAGCAAGGCTAAATTCATTTTCGCAATTTTACATAAATTTAGAGCAGAGGGAGAGAATTAGTTTCTTTACACGATAGGTAAAAAAAGTCACTTTTTAGAACATATTTTTATGTAGGAAAACGCAGAAAATCATTCATGTGTTACAAAAAATAATTTAATCTCTAAATTAAAAAAGATTTATATTTTATTTTTAAAAAACGCGCAGTGATATCTACCGCTAGGTGGTGTGGAATGAGGAAACGTCATTGAGTAATTTTTAAAAACCAACCAACAAAATTAATTAAAATGTTTAAAAATTATATCTATTATAATCTATTACAATTATGAATTATGCATTATGAATGCATTATATTCTGCATTATTATAATTTATTTGTGAGTTATGAACTTTTTTAAAAAACACGTTTTTGTTAATAACAAAAGAACAATGATAGCTATAAATTTTTTTTTCTTAAAAAATATGAATTATGAAATATAAAAAAAACACGTTTTTGTTAATAACAAAACAACCGTGATACCTATTTGTTTTATTATAAAATATAGATATTTTACTTCTATTTCAAATGATAACTTTATTTATCAGCTCAAAATTTATATAAATTTGATATTAATAAATAATAAATAAATAAATAAATTTAAAAGACGTGTTCTTGTTTATGCACATACTGATTGTGCACATATTAATTGTGCACACTTTAAGATTGGTATATATCTATATATATAGATCTGTACCAATGCTATCTGTGCACAATAAATATGTGCACAATCCTTATGTGCACAAACAAGAACATGCCATTTAAAAATTAACCATTTTTTAATATTCATAAATGAATTTAATTATAATTATGCATGAGAGAGAGAGAGAAAGTATATATATAATAACAACAACATACATAACAACAACAAAACTGTGACTACAAAATAGCCTCAAAATATCGTATGTCGTACGTATATGGTATTTTTTTACGTAATTAGGTATAAAAAAAACCGGCGCGGCTATTTGTACGACAGATTGTATATGAATTTCGATCAGCTGATGGCATGAACACACTTTTATACATAGATAAGTATTATATATATATATATATATATATATATATATATATATATATATATATATATATATATATATATATATATATATAATATATAAAAAAATCATATGTAAAAATAAATATAACTTAAAAAAAAATAAAGAATAGATACTTTGTGAAAATTTTTTTTATTTTCAGGTTATAGAATTTTCTCATAGACTTTGAGCTCTGGAACAGATTCTTATCGGAACAGCACCCGTAACAATGCCAGTAACTTCTCATGACATCAGTGGGGATAGTGTACTTGACAATGTTGCAACTGCCCGTGCATACAACTCTGACCAACAAACTCAGTTTTTGATAAATGCCAGTGTTATGATGTCAGAATCTAGATATGGGCTACTGATAGTAGACAGTGCTACTGCATTATACAGGACAGATTTTGCTGGAAGAGGAGAATTGACAGCTCACCAAATGCATTTAGTAGCCAGATTTCTTCAATTATTTCTTAGATTAGCTGATGAATTTGGCTGCACAATGATTATCACTAATCAAGTAGTAACTCAAGTGGATGGTGCAGCTAGTATGTTTGAAGGTGATCAAAAGAAACCTATTAGCGGCAATATTATTTTTCTCATACAACTACATATAACTAGACTTTATTTACGTAAAGGAAGAGGTGAAATTCATATATCAATCAACGGGGGTTTTATTAGATAAGTATTGAACAGCAAAATGTTAAATGGCTACAATCATTTAAAAAAAATTGATACTTTGTGTGAATTTTTTTTTTATTTACAGATTATACAAAAGATTTGTTTACAGTCATTGAAATTCGATTTTGAATTAACTTGGATGGTTGTATAAAGTTGACAAATGCTGAAAGCCTTATTCATTCTATTTTGAATATGTAATATAGCCAATAATGTTGAGAAGTTCTAATTGTGTACTGTCTGAAAAATCTAATTTTGAATTAGCAAAAATGAACGAGTGCCCTCATGACCCTGCTGGTTATTTTATTAATAATGGTCAAGAAAAAGTTATTTTAATACAAGAACAGACGCTTAGGAATAGAATTATATTAAAGAAGATAGTAAGAATATAGTACTACTCAAGAAAGAAAAACAAAACCAATATTAACCTATGGAAGAGCAGGCAAATACTATTTTTACAATACAATATTTTTCAAGGTGTATCTATATATTCTCAACATGAAAATTTTTCATAAGATATAATTTTAGAAGAATATTAAAAATTTGTCTTCGTATTTGACAGGACGAATAGAGGACTTGGATGTCCATGAAGAAAATGAGAGTTTCATTGCTTTCAATGAATAACACATAAAGCAAACAACAACTAAGAAGTTTATTTAGACAGTATTGGATTCAAAGTACGAAAAGAGTATTATATTTTGAAGTAAGTTTTTAAAAATAGGAAAAAAAATTGTGATTTTCATAGTTCGTCTATCTAGTTGAAAATTATATTCAGAATAAAATTGTTGCGATTATTAAAAAATGACATCTAATCAGTGTTTTGCGTAATAAATAAAATAAAATACCGGTATGATGTGTTGCATGAAGTGCATATATAATCAAATGACATGATAACAAATAACATAGTGATTAAAAAATAAGTCAGTGTTTTGTGTAATATAAAAAAAATAAAATACTGGTAAAATGTGTTGCACGAAGTGTTATATCAAATTTTAAAACTTGTACTTAAAATCAGTTTAAAATGTTTTGAGAATAGAACATGTGTGTATTAATAAATAATTATTTATTATGAGGTTCATAAACTTCATAATAAGCTTTTGCATAGAAGAAAATATTGCTGAGTGACACGCGAGGTTGTAAATATACAATATAATTTTCAGTGCTTTGTCTAATAATAAATAAAATATAGTACTTGTATGACGTGTTACGTGAAGTGTTTATAATCAAATTTTAAAACTTCTATTAAAAATCAGTTTCAAATGTTTTGAAAATAGCTCAAGTGTGTATTAATAAATAATTACGCGTTATAAGGTTCATAAACTTCATAATAAGCTTTGGCATAGAAGAAAATATTGTTGAGTGACACGTGAGGATATAAATATACAATATAATTTATGATGCCTATTTGAAATATTGGTCTGAGCCTTGATTTAAAAAGCATCTGTCATCTTTAAAAAACTTAGTCGATATCAGTGCTGTGCTGTTGTATATATTTATTCAAGTGCCAATGAAAAGATTATGTCTAATGAACATGGAAGTATTGAAAAGAGCACAAATGATGTGTTATTGCGAAAATTTCAAGGAATGAAAGTGCTCAGTAATCTATTTTATGATTTTCTCACGTAGGAGATGTCAAAATTTTTCAGAGAAGTTTTTAGTACATATTTTTCTATACAAGATTCAGGTAATAGTAATATTTAATTCATCAACTGGTTGTGTTTTTAATTTTACAAGATTATGAGTATGATGAAAAAAAAATATTATGAAAAAGAAATATGTGGTTACCAAAATAATGAAACGAATTCCAGCTTTAGAATGTGCAATAGAAGGCTAGAGATAAATTTTAGCACAAATTTAATAATGTAATAATAATTTGTCAAAAAAACAAGAGCAAATGGATGCATAAGAGTGTTTTGTCAAAAAACTTAGTATCAGGTACTGTTACATAATGGTAGTTAACTTGGCAAACTTTGAGCTTCGCATTTTTAGGCTAGAGGATTAGGTCATTTCAGAGAAATAGATGCGAAAGAGTAGTTTTTAAAAAACGTTGTACCACCTGCTGCTATGGAAATGACATTTGACATGCGAACTCAACTTTTTACCCAACTTTGAGCTTCGAGTTTTATAAAAGCAAGAGAATCAGCTGGTGATACAGAGATTTGAATTGTAATTATGATAACTTGTACTTTTTTCTTTTATTCCTTGCAATAGCTACAAAGAAAAAATATATTATTGTTATCTTTTTTAACAACTTTAAATTCTCTGTTGAAATACTAATCTAAGTTTAATGTTTTTATCCAAACAATCTTGCTCTCAACAACTGTCCAACTCTCTACAAAGAACTTGATGGAAGCTTAAATGTTTTTTTGAAACAAGTATATAATAAACACTTTTAAAAAATATTTTTTAAACTATTTTCTATAATTCCTATAAAAACATTTTCTATTTCTCACAAAACTGATTTTTGCTATTTAAATTATCTCTTTATCTCTTTACAATATTTGTTGTATGTATTTGCTATGAAAATGTTTCCTTTTTCTTCCAAAAATCATTTTTCTTATCTGTAGTATTGCTCATTAAATTAAAGTAGTACTTTCAATAACAGAACCATTTCTGTAAATTATTCATTATTACATTTACTCTACTAAATATCTCCAAAAATGGTCCATTTCTACATCTTTTAAAAGAACCTTTAATAAATTATTTTACAAAACTTCTACAATCCTTTAATAGTATATTACGCACCAAGGGAGGAAAAAACTTGGACAGTCCACAGCTCGTGTAAATTGCCACCCGAGCCGAAGGCGAGCCGAAAACAAACACGAGCTGTGGGCTGGCCAATTTTACTCCCGTGGAGCATATCCTATTTTTTTGTCTAGCGAGGTCGAAAATACAACCTTCGCGATCGGGCGCCGGGAGCGAAAGTGGTACTTTCGGCCCGCTAGGCAAAAAAAACTTTTGCAAGCAACGAGAAATTCTTTTCCAAAACCTTTACAATCACTTTACAAAAATTTTTACAAACGATAAGAATTTTTTCGGAAACCATAGGAATTATTTTCCGAAACCTATAACAACATCCTAAAAAATTATTTACGTTTTATTTTATGAAAAGGAATTCTACAAATCAATAATAAATTTTTGCGTTCTAAAATCGAACTAAATTTCTTTCACGCGGATACTGAAAGTCAAACCCAAAAAAGTTGTGAAATCAATTAAAGTATAGTTCTATACTTAACAAACATTATTTATAATGTACTTTTACTCTTAAAAAGTTGTGAAATCTCTCTAAAAAATTTGTTTACAAAAGTAAAAACTTATAGGCAAGAATAAGTTCGGTTACTATTCCATGTAGTTTTATACTTAATACACATTATTTATAATGTACTTTTACTCTTAATTAAAAAGTTGTGAAATCTCGATCTCTAAAAAATTTTTTTACAAAAGCAAAAACTAATTTAAAACTTTTGTGAATAACAATACTACCATTTGATAATGATATTAAAAATGTACCTTAATGAACTCTCATAACGTTATCACACAATCTAATTATTATTTTCTCTTAAAAAGTTGTGAAATCTATCTCAAAAAACATTTTACAAAAGTTTAAACTACGGCAAGTATTAGTCTCTCGCTCATCCTCCCTCTCTCTCGCTCCCTCTCTTTCACTCCGTCTCTCACGCCCTCTCTATCTCTTCCTCTCTTTCCCTCCCCTCTCTATCGCCCTCTCTCCCTCTCTCTCTCAACCTCCGTCAAACTGAGTACCAAAAACTTTAATGAGGGCTTCAATATTTCTTTAAAACAATCAACACGTTTTTTAAAAGCTAATTTTTTAAGTACGTTCTAACAACACAATTTCTCTAGTCCTTTTAATTCTTCTAGTCTCGTCTATTCAATAAGCACTCTTTACAAATGGGAATAATTTTTTTCATGACTGTACAAATAATAATATTGTTAATATAAAATTTTCTACGAAAGTATAAAATAAGGCAAGTACAGACGTTTTTTCTACATAATCTATAAAAAAACAACCCAATCTGTCTAGACCTTTTATTTATTCGAATCTCATCTATTCAATAAGCACTCTCTACAAATGGTAATCAATTTTTCCATGATTGTACAAATAATAATAATATTGTTAATATAAAACTTTCTGCGAAAGTATAAAATAAGGCAAGTATAGACGTTTTTTCTGTATAATATCTATAAAATAAAATATAAAACTTTCTACGAAAGTATAAAATAAGGCAAGTATAGACGTTTTTTGTGTATAATCTATAAAATAATAATATTTATGATTTTTTAAAAGAAATCAAATAAATACCAGTCAAAAAATCTTTCACTTCTTTGTGTCATTGTATGCTGAACAAATTATATGTAAGCATTCAAATTGTTTACTGCAAATCAAACAAACGAAAGTTGTGAAATCAATTATCGATAGTCAAGTAATGCAAACATCTCTCGGAAACAACTGTATGACTGTTTTCAGAAATGTATTCAAATTTGTTCATCGTTATATACAAATTAAACACAAAAAAGTACTGAAATCAATTTATTGTAGTCAAATACCCATAAGATAACTTGACTGACATAATAGAACTTTTCGTACCTTGCGTGTAAAATTACATTTTATGTCCACGTTGTAACTTCAAAGATATTCAGCCAGTGGGCATAAAGTATTACTTAACGCCTAAGAGGCGCAATAGCTCACATACTCCTACACAAAACCTTATAGAACCTACGCACTTTACGCCCGTATAGGTGAAAATTATTTTATAACTATTATGCTTTCTTTTAATTTCTAAAATTCATAAGAATTTTTTCAGATTTTTACGAAAAGTCAAAGTTTTGAACTTTCTATAATATTACGCATCTTGGGAGGACAAGAGAAGTCTAGAGCTGCTCTAGCAGGGGTGGTTCTCCAATCTCCTACTCATACTTGGCGGGCCCGACGCACACTGGGGCCATACGGATTTTTTGGTTCAAAACCACCTAGAGATCGCAATTCTCAACGGAATCTCAAAATTTTTGCTTAGGAACATTCGTTATCAAATATCGAAGAGCCCTACGAAGCCTGATTTTCCATAAAATTAATCTATAAATCTAAGGAGTCATATAATCCTATCACATCAACCAATCAATTCAATTTTTGACCTGCAAATCCCAAAAATACGATAAACCTTTAATTTGTAAGCCCTTTACTCGTGAACTCTTGACCTTTGATCCAGTAAGCCATGCACTCATAAACTCTAAACCTATAAGCCCTAACCTCATAAATCTTAAGGGGGTCTTACACCTAGTGGCTTCTGAGGCCAAAATCAGCTATAAAAAAGAGAAAAATGTTATTTAAACCACATACAATGTATATCCTAAAAATATACACTATTTCTGACAGAATGGCCCAAGACTTAATCTGTAGACCAATTTTATGAATCAAAGTTAAGAGAGCATGTGTCAAGGACATATAAATTGAAGTTTTATAGCATTTTAGGGAATCACAAGTGTAAATTTTGGGGTTATAGGTTATAAATTAGGTTCGTAGGTTCATATTTTCAAAATTAGGCTTCGTAGCGGTCTTTGGTATTTTGTCACAAAAGTTCCTGTTTTTGAATTTTCAAATTCGGTTGAGAATTATGACCTCTAGGTGGTTTTGAACCTTTCGGCCCCGGTGTGCGACACACAGTGGGGCCACGAGCAAAAAAAAGCGCCTAAATTCGCGCTTGCCTCGAAAAATGCATAAAAAAAAAGTTTGAGGCACGAAAGTATTCGTTGTAACCTATATTTTATTAAACCGTTTCCCCTGGTATGATCGTAATCGATATGTGTATGTATATCAGGCATATATTGAGCATACATACAGTAACCGCATTAAAATGACATTTTCGTGCAAAGCTTTTCATTACTCGATGTATCTACGATAATAAAAATATATTTAACACACACACACACACACACACACACACACACACACACACACACACACACACACACACACACGCACACACACACACACATATATAATCTAATGATATATATATATATATATATATATATATATATATACCGACGGTTTGCAATTCAAGGTGTAGACATGGTCATTTGCATATAATATAAAGATCAGATAAAATGTATAAATGGGTTGCATTTACATATTAAATACTGATCCATGAATGTATCACTCTGTTTTTAAATAGAAATTGCAAACCGGCGTGAAAATATCATATGAGACCTCATATATGTGAATATCGGACATCAGATCTCATATGAGATTTCATTTGAGATCCCTTAATATATAAAATTGCAGATAACATTTTATATATACATATGATCTCATATGAGATTTGATGGCTGAAATACTCACATGAGATCTTATATGATATTTACACGCGGGAAAAGGATAAAAAATAGGTGGCTTATAAAATGGTTAGTAAAATCTAAAGCACTTTTGAGTAGATTTTTTAGTACAATTTATATGAATTTTTATTTCATTCCTGTTTAAAAACGACGGACACAGGGAAAAATATTTTGGGTAATGTAAGTAAATCATGAGATTCTGCACATATGTATGGATGATATATTTGAAAAGTATCAATTAAAAATTAGAGTCATTGTAATTATTTATTAATTATAGTGGATTTATAGCTATAAACATTTTTAATGAATTTATGCAAAAATTTAGAATTCTACATTTGCAAAGCCCACCGGTAAACTGCAAACCGTCGCACAGTGGGGCCGCGAGCAAAAGAAAGCGCCGAAATTCGCGCTTGCCTCGAAAAATGCATAAAAAAAAAGTTTGAGGCACGAAAGTATTCGTTGTAACCTATATTTTAATAAACCGTTTCCCCCGGTATGATCGTAATCGATATATATGTATATCAGGCGTATATTGAGCACACATACAGTAACCGTATTAAAATGACATTTTCGTGCAAAGCTTTTCATTACTCGATGTATCTACCATAATAACAATATATTTAACACACACACACACACACACACACACACACACACACACACACACACACACACACATATATCATGAGATTATTATTAGACATTCATATGAGTTATATCGGTTCGTGTATGTGTGTATATATGCATATATATAAATATTATCTTATATCTTAAAAATGAATAAAATTAAAAAAATGGATTTTGTGGTATGCGACACATACACGTATATATACACACACGGACAAACACGCGCATACACACACACACACACACACACCTATATATTACTTATTATTGATATAATATGCATTATTTGTATTATACCACAGCTACATGTTCAATATTTAATAAATAGTGGATTTCATAATAAGTAATATATCTGTGGTGCCAAGGAAGATGGGAATTAATCCACTCTTTATGAAAATCGAGTTAAAGCCATTTTTCTTTTTTTGAGGTTTAATACACCATATTTTGAAGCTTTTATTTGGTAAAAAGTTCATTGTTCTGTAGTTACAACGTAATTGAAAAAGGACAACTATAGCAGTTGCATTTAAGCTTTATCATTTAAATCGCCATATCTCTAAAACTTTTCCAAGTGATTTCTTCCCTTCTTCCTTAGCACCACAGATATATGTGTGTGTGTGTGTGTGTATGTGTGTGTGTGTTAAATATATTTTTATTATGGTAGATACATCGAGTAATGAAAAGCTTTGCACGAAAATGTCATTTTAATGCGGTTACTGTATGTATGCTCAATATATGCCTGATATACATATACATATCGATTACGATCATACCAGGGGAAACATTTTAATAAAATATAGATTACAACGAATACTTTCGTGCCTCAAACTTTTTTTTTTATGCATTTTTCGAGGCAAGCGCGAATTTCGGCGCTTTTTTTTGCTCGTGGCCCCACTGTGCGTCGCACACTGGGGCCGAAAGATTCAAAACCACCTAGAGGTCATAATTCTCAACCGAATTTGAAAATTCAAAAACAGGAACTTTTGTGACAAAATACCAAAGACCGCTACGAAGCCTAATTTTGAAAATATGAACCTACAAACCTAATTTATAACCTATAACCCCAAAATTTACACTTGTGATTCCCTAAAATGCTATAAAACTTCAATTTATAAGTCCTTGACACATGCTCTCTTAACTTTGATTCATAAAATTGGTCTACAGATTAAGTCTTGGGCCATTCTGTCAGAAATAGTGTATATTTTTAGGATATAAATTGTATGTGGTTTAAATAACATTTTTCTCTTTTTTATAGCTGATTTTGGCCTCAGAAGCCACTAGGTGTAAGACCCCCTTAAGACTTATGAGGTTAGGGCTTATAGGTTTAGAGTTTATGAGTGCATGGCTTACTGGATCAAAGGTAAAGAGTTCACGAGTAAAGGGCTTACAAATTAAAGGTTTATCGTATTTTTGGGATTTGCTGGTCAAAAATTGAATTGATTGGTTGATGTGATAGGATTATATGTCTCCTTAGATTTATAGGTTAATTTTTTGGAAAATCAGGCTTCGTAGGGCTCTTCGATATTTGATAACGAATGTTCCTAAGCAAAAATTTTGAGATTCCATTGAGAATTGCGACCTCTAGGTGGTTTTGAACAAAAAAATCCGTATGACCCCAGTGTGCGTCGGGCCCGCCAAGTATGAGTAGGAGATTGGAGAACCACCCCTGCTAGAACAGCTCTAGACTTTTCTTGTCCTCCCAAGATGCGTAATATTATAGAAAGTTCAAAACTTTGACTTTTCGTAAAAATCTGAAAAAATTCTTATGAATTTTAGAAATTAAAAGAAAGCATAATAGTTATAAAATAATTTTCACCTATACGGGCGTAAAGTGCGTAGGTTCTATAAGGTTTTGTATAGGAGTATGTGAGCTATTGCGCCTCTTAGGCGTTAAGTAATACTTTATGCCCACTGGCTGAATATCTTTGAAGTTACAACGTGGACATAAAATGTAATTTTACACGCAAGGTACGAAAAGTTCTATTATGTCAGTCAAGTTATCTTATGGGTATTTGACTACAATAAATTGATTTCAGTACTTTTTTGTGTTTAATTTGTATATAAGGATGAACAAATTTGAATACATTTCTGAAAAAAGTCATACAGTTGTTTCCGAGAGATGTTTGCATTACTTGACTATCGATAATTGATTTCACAACTTTCGTTTGTTTGATTTGCAGTAAACAATTTGAATGCTTACATATAATTTGTTCAGCATACAATGACACAAAGAAGTGAACGATTTTTTGACTGGTATTTATTTGATTTCTTTTAAAAAATCATAAATATTATTATTTTATAGATTATACACAAAAAACGTCTATACTTGCCTTATTTTATACTTCCGTAGAAAGTTTTATATTTTATTTTATAGATATTATACAGAAAAAACGTCTATACTTGCCTTATTTTATACTTTCGCAGAAAGTTTTATATTAACAATATTATTATTATTTGTACAATCATGGAAAAATTGATTACCATTTGTAGAGAGTGCTTATTGAATAGATGAGATTCGAATAAATAAAAGGTCTAGACAGATTGGGTTGTTTTTTTATAGATTATGTAGAAAAAACGTCTGTACTTGCCTTATTTTATACTTTCGTAGAAAATTTTATATTAACAATATTATTATTTGTACAGTCATGAAAAAAATTATTCCCATTTGTAAAGAGTGCTTATTGAATAGTAATATATACATATATAACATATAAGATATAATATACTAGTTACATTCAACGCACTTCGCGCATATTATTTATCTACTGTTTTTTTGTTTTTGAGGTTATGAACATGATCAAGTTAGTTTCAATTTAAAAGTTTGTTTGAGTTTAAATTCTACGATAATAATGTAAGTTTGATAAGTAAAATAATAAAATTTTTCTTATACTATTTTAATTATTCAGCAGTTTTGGATACTTAATCTCAAGAATTCAATCTTGAAAATTCAGGCATAATACTATATTTTGGCGCCTATACTATATAGACCAATCAAATGAGTACAACAACCAATCAAAACAGTGTTATTGTGATGACAGATTTCATCCATCATTTTTTAAAAAGAGGATAACATCATTAGGGAGTTATAAGCTATTAAAAAACACACGTTTTTGTTTTTGTTAATAACTAAAGAACCATGATAGCTAGAAAAATAATTTTTTTTAGAAAATATAGGTATTTTAATTCTCTTTCGAATGCTACCCACCCCATTCAGATACATAGAGCCGTTTTCGAGAAATTACGATTTGAAAAAAAGGTTAAAAAAATTTGAACCTCAAATATCTCTGAAATTTATTGACCAATCATTTTTTCCAACGAACTCGACCGAGAACTATCCAAAATCTACCTCTAGGAGGAATTTTGAAGCGATTAAGTCAATTTTACTCCCGTAATCGTTGGACATAAAAAACTCGTTTTTTTCATTTTTCAATTTTTTTCTCAAAAACTAACCAAAAGAATGGGTCCAAATTTTCACAGATTATAGCTATTTATATTCTGCATTATCATGATTTTTCTCGAAAAAATTGACCGTTTAGTTGGGAGTTATACGTTCTTTAAAATAAAACACGTTTTTGTTAATAACAAAAGAACCGTGATAGCTAGAAAAATATTTTTTTTTGAAAATATAGGTTTTTTTATGCTCTTTCGAATGCCACCAATCCGATTAAAATATTTCGAACCTATCATTAAAAAAAAGCAAAAATAAATTTTGAGAAAATTGAAAATTCGAAATAAAACAAAAACGCATCGGCCCAATCAAAAAACGGATTTTTGACCCGCCATCACACAAAAAAAAACGAAGAAAATGAGAACTCTCCGGTTAAAATCGACCGAGTAGAAGCTGAGATCCAGGCGTACACACACACACACATACACACACACACACACACACACACACACACACACACACACACACACACACACATCCATACATTTTTCAAAAACCATGTATTTTGATTCCTAACATCTCGGAGAATAATTATAACATGTTTTTACAACAACTCAAAAAATTACTATCACAAAGCTTCCTCTAGGAGGAAGCAAAAGTAGCTTTCGAAGAAAACTCGGAATTGCTAATTCCGAAGATCGGTACACGCGGCACATTACTTCACTATTTGGCTACAATGCTGCACCGGTTCGAGCACGCACACACACAAAACCCACACACTCCTCTCGCTCGCACCAAAAAGAATAGATAAAACATGAATTTCACTTTACCTGTCTTTTAGAAGCAATACTTGGTTTTGACTTTTTTTTCTCTCTTTACTACAACTGCGCCCACACCGAGTCGTCTAAACGGAAAAAGACGCCAATGCTGCTGGGCGACACGCGACACACCTACGGGGATGTGCTATTGCCAATGATAGACAAGTGGCAGTCACCCGGGCACCGCGGTCACCCCGGTGTGTTTGGAATTCCTTGGCCGTCGCGTGTGTGACCTATTACTTACTGCACGTGGTAAGCGCGAAGCCGGCGAAGCGAGTTAGAGGGGGTAAGATCGCTTTCGCTCTGCCCCCCCCCCCCCCACGGTAGAAAAACCGCTTGCTCTCCTCAGTCAACGCGGGCGCACAATTCGTCATGTTAAGCGATGGGTGGCGACGCTATGTGACAAACAACCGTACTAGTTTGTTTGACGAAAAAGTCGTTCCAAACGTAAGAATAAAATAAATAAATTACTCCAAAGTTTTTATAATGGAGAATCATAAGAGTAAAAAAATTCGTAAATGCAGTGTTACGGGATGTAAAAAGAGTGAATTTTCCCCATTGCTGCTTAACATCAGTGCATGTAGCTACTTGTATGGATTCCTTTTCTGTTCTAAAATATATATTAATAATTTTTTATTTCATTCTATGAATAAAAATCTTATGCGTTACCTACTTACTTCACAAGATGTACTAAGGCAGCAACACAGTGCTTACACCGACCAGATTGACCTGCTTTGCACGAACAAATACAAGAAATCGTTCTCTGTATTTGAGAACCGTTCTTCTGCACACTTGAACTTATTTTAATGTGCAGTTCATGAGGTACCCCAAATAAACACGAAGTTTTCAAACATAGACACATAACCTCGATAAGGTTATCATCTTGCCTTGTAATACCGCAATAAATTATATGTTTCGCATTATACACATTTTCCCCTTCAACATATTTTCGAACCCCATCCCCTACATACTCAAATAATTCGGATATAGTTATAAGGTACATGGTCGTAAGCTCATTTGAATTTCAAGTTTGAATGACGTTGTTCGTCAAACAAACTAGTTGACAAACAACCCACCGAGCGGCACCACCCATCGCTTAACATGACGAATGATCAGTAAGTGTTTACATTCTGCTGGCCGCCGAATTATTCGTTCGTTCGCTGCAGCGTTGGTTCCGCGAGGATTCTCCCGGTGAAACGGAATCATTTGACTAACTTCAGAGCGAACCAGAACGGAATCATTTGACTAAGTTCAGAGCGCTGCTCCGGCAGACCGCGGCGAAGAGAGCAGATACTGTAGCAAAGAATCGAGCGTTCTGTTCAGTTTTCCTTTTTACATTAGAGATAATTTGATGAAATTTATGTTGAACATAAGATGATGTTAACATACAGAAACATATTTTATCAGCTATGGAGAGAATTCAGATCTGTATTACTTATTTTGTTCGAATAATTTTGTAGTTTTTGCTGGCGGAAATAATTTTGTTCCAAAAAGTTAAAAACTGTTAGTAAGAGTTATAAACTGTTCAAAAATGTTATAAAATTTATAATTGTTTGTAACAGTTTTTAACAGTTTGTAATAATAGTTATAATAATAGTTAAATTAATTATATATTATTAATACTTCTTAAATATTATTCAAAATATCATTCATAAATGTAATTCTCAAATGTCATTAGTTTAATTAATTATTATTATTAGTTCATAATAGTTTAATTAATTACCAATTATTAATTTATTTTAAATATCATTGGAAATTATTTGAAACTTTTTTAAACTGTTTCAAACTTGTAAAAACTATTTGAAAATGTGTCCAAAATCCTACATTTTGTAAAATTTATAAACAGTTTGTAACAGTTACAAACAGTTACAAACAGTTACAAACAGTTTTAAGTAATTTTTAAAGTTATTAACTGTTATTGAAATTTCTAATTTAGGATAGGATGAATAAAAATAATTTGAATATATACTTTGTGAGTTTTTTTTTTCATTTCAGAAAAACATGTGCATTACAATGCCAGCTATAGGACTTACAAATTGCTCTTTATAATTTTAGAATTTACAACAAACTTTCAAGAATCGTCGTAGTTCATTATTATCATTACGTACATAACAATTGTCACACATTCATACTGGATACAACACTTTGACAGGGATTCAAAAATAAACTTTATTTATAACAATAAAAATAAAATACGTCTTGTTTCAAATTACAAGTACAAATTGTACAGGCTATAAGTTTTATAAATATGTACACGTTAAACATGTACCTAATAAAAGAGCGATAGTTTCATTAATGAAATAAAAAAGAGATTTAATACTTTCTTAATAAGAGACTTGGTGTCTTTGCATAGTTCACTTGGTTATAAGATCATAGCTGAAAAACAATTTTACAAACTTATGCAAATTTAAAAAACATTGAGCCTTCATATTAATGGAGCATTGACATAAAATTCCAAATACCGTCGCATGATAGTACCACAAACTCATCTTTTTCTAAATCTAACGTGATAATCTTAATGTCTGGTAATGCTGATATCATTTGCTCTTCCGGCGGTAAATCTTTGTTTCTTTTGTAAGCGTGATCACTGAGTGCTCTTGATAAATTGAGTTCACCATTAACTCTACCATCAGCAGTACCTTTTCCACCAGCTTTGACTATTTCTTCTATTTCTGTTTGATCTTCTGGTTTGTGGTCAAAACTTAATTCAATAGCTTTACTATATTTCTGCAAATAACGCATCTAGAATCACCTGCATTTGCTACATATAATTCATTTCCTTTCAATACCGCGACTTCTCCTGTACATCCACTATCAGAACCAGGCTATATAAAATTAAAGACCAATTTTACTCGCTAGGAGAGGCTCAGGGTTCCGGAACACCAATTTTCTTGAAACTTGCAGAGGTTGTAGGTAATAATACCTCACCATGAACCTCTACAGAGTTGTAATAACACCTTCCCAGAAAAAAGCTGCAGCCATTCTATTTTAAAAGAAAATCTGAAACATATGTACGGTATTCACATTTTTTTCTATTTCCTACTGTTTGTGCTGTAAAAAAAATTTATCCAATTACTTTATTACTTATATGCATAAAAAATTCATAAATTATATTGAATAGTAAGAGTCAAGTAAAAGAATTAGTTTAAAAAAATGTTATTACCTGAATATATTCCATTTTTAGCGATATTTTCATTATTCCTGGTTTGCAACTCCAATGTTAGATCAAATGCCAGAGCTCATTATTCTCTTTGTAAATGCATTTTTTAATATTTCATAATTTTGCCATACGCTGTAGAAAATTAAATTTTCTTGTAGTGGACTCTTCTTCTAGAGAAATTTCTAAATGGGAGTCAATAAGACATCGCTGCTTCATGTTAGATGAGGTTGTTTACTTCTATATCCTAAAAAGAGAAAAAAAAACACACAAAGAATCTATTTTTAAAGTAAAAAAAGTAAAGTATAATGTTTTGTGTCTCCTCAAAAACTTTTGAGGTTATACTCGTACTTATCTTACAAATATGGCCCAGTGATGCTTCTACAATTATTTATAACAAAGAAACTGTAAAGATTTGCTGTCAGTGATACCTACACGTCCATGTTTATGCTAGACTGCCAGATGAGTGTTGCAGTTTGCAATATCCTTGAAATCTGTGATAACACCCGATGTCTACATGAGCTCTGATATAATTTGCCGTTGATAGCCAATTGACATAACCATTTGTCAGGTAAAGTACAAGTATATATCACTGACAGCAACAACTCCACAAGGCTTGATGAAATTGAACTTCAGACAATAACAGTTTTTGTTATAAATATATTGCACATATATATTTCTTGTATGCTAAGCAGGCTTGTCGCTTTCATGTATAGATACATCTTGAAACTTATACCAATTCAAAACTCTTCTCAATTGAACTATATCCTATAAGTAGTGAGCTAAGCTCAATTATCTGGCTTTTATCTTTCTTGGAAAAAAATATGTATTTATTTTTATCCGATAAGAATTATTACTGCTTCTTCCTTAAAATACTTAATTAAATCTTGCCACTGCATATATGTTTTTCTGTATTTACTTTCATACAGCATTCCTATATTGAACTGAAGATACTTTCCAAATTTCAACAAAACTGTCACTGCACGCTTATACTATAATTACACTTATAAATACTTTTCTGATATATATCTTCACATATAATACATTAAATTTTCATTCCTAAATTCACTTATGAATACAAATAATTAAACACTAATAAAAAACCTTTCTTCATGAGGAAGCAAAAACTCTGCCAAACAACCTGTTGAAATCACATTGTTATGTATCTTTGCTTATATGAACTGTCAGCTGTGCAACTGTGTTTACACTGATATTAGCAGACAAGTTATGTATAGGCACAAAAGGGCGTATTCATATAGTAAATTGCTGTCACAAGACGATTCCACTGGATTTCGAATTCCACAATATGGTTTTTTTTTTTATTTTTATAATAAATTCCGTATGTAAATGTAATTATTTTGTTATCCTTATACTAATATGGCTTAAATAATGTTTTTGATATTTTATAACACATTTAAGAAAACATTTTCGTATCAGAAGCGTTAAAGCATAAAAAAGGCAAAATAAAAAAGAAAATCAATTTTTTCGTCATTCCCAAGCAGAAATGATCTTCTATAATAAAAGTTCAATAACCGATATAAAAGTTTATAACCGATATTAGCAGATTATAAAGTCAGAATTTCAGACTTTTATAAAAGTTTAAAACTGTTATAAATAGTTATAAATAGTTATTTACTTTTATAAGTTTTTTGGATCGTCGTGAAAATTTGAATCTTTGATCAGTAAAAAAAGTTAGTAACTGATAATAACTGATAATAATTTTTCCGAATGTTTACTAATTAGTACTAATTGAAATTTATAATTATTTGTATTTTGGAATTATATCCATACTAATAATATTTCTTTCATACATAAAGTGAATAACTAATAAACTTTTTGAAACTATTAATAACTATATTATTATTAAATAAAAAAACTTTATAACAGATAATAACTTTTTGTTGATTGATTTTATGGTTCTGCGCCACGGCCCAAAAAAGTAAATCAAAGTTTATTACTGTTATAAACTTTTTTTAGCTGTTCATAACAGAAAAAAATGTTTATAACTTTTATAAACTGTTACTTTAGTCTGAAATTCTACCTTTATAAACAGGTATTACCAGTTATAAACTTTTTTAAAAATTATTTATTCTTATTATTCATTATTTACTAAGTTTTATCTCCGCCTCGGTTTTAAAGATAGTAAGCTCCTTCGGCCATATCATGCACTTTAAATTATTGTTAATGTTTGATCCAAACTAGTTTGTTTAGGTTCAGAATAACATATATAATTGAAAAATTCAATAAAAAAATTTTATTTTAAAACATTTTTAGCTATAAGACCGCCTTAAAACGAAAATATAGATAATGTTTTAAAACAAGGTTCAGAGTATATTTTTATGTTATTTTTATACTATCAAATACGCCCCTTTGGTTTTGACGATGCTTAATTATTTAATCATGCAATATTAGATGTATACCACTACATTTAATGAATTTTACCATGATATTTTAGAATATACCTGAATGAAAAAAAGAAATATACGAGGTCCACGCATATCATGGAATTGCGGAGATGTGTAACAATAAGCAAGACAATTATTTAAACCATTTTTAAACCCAAGTAGGTGGGGGACATAAGGCCCACGCATATAAGGGAGTCATGAAGACATAACAAAATAAGCAAAACGATTATTTACATAATTTTTGTACCCAAGTAGCAGGGGGACGCGAGGTCTACTCATTTTTGAAAATTACGTAGACGTGCAACAAAAAGCAAAACTATTATTTGAATAATTTTGAAACCCAAGTCACCGGGGGACACCAGGTCCACGCATATTAGGGAATTACGTAGATGTGCAACAATAAGGCAGACTACTAATTAAACAACTTTGAAAGCAAATTTGCCGAGGGACTCGAGGTCCACACATATCAGGAAATGACGTAGACGTGCAACAATAAGCAAGACCATTATCTAAACAATTTGTAAACCAAATTAATCAATCACGCGAGGTCCAAGCATATAAGGGAATCACGTAGACATAACTAAATAAGAAAAATGATTATTTAAATAATTTTCAACCAAAGTAGGTGGGGGAGGCAAAGTCCACGCATATTAGGAAATTACGTAGACGTGCAACAATAAGACAGACTATTATTTAAACAACTTTTAAAGCAAATTTGCCGAGGGACTAGAGGTCCACGCATATCAGGGAATGACGTAGACTAGCAACAATAGCAAAACCATTATTTAAACAATTTGTAAACCAAATTAATCAGTGCCGCAAGGTCCAAGCATATAAGGGAGTCAGGTAGACATAACAAAATAAGAAAAACGATTATTTAAATAATTTTCAACCCAAGTAGCCGGGGAGGCAAGGTCCACGCATCATAGGAAATTACGTAGACGAACAACAATGAGCAAAAATATTATTTAAATAATTTTTGAACTCAAGTAGCCGGGAGACGTGAGATCCACGCATATTAGGGAATTAGGTAGACGTGTAACAATAAGGAAGACAATTATTTAAACAATTTTTAAACCAAAGTCGCCAAGGGACGCGAGGCCCACGCATATCAGGGAATAGCGAAGACGTGTAACAATAAGCAAAACAATTATTTAAACCATTTTTAAACACAAGTAGGTGGGGGATATAAGATCCATGCATGTAAGGGAGTCATGAAGATATAGCAAAATAAGCAAAACGATTATTTAAATAATTTTTGAACCCAAGTAGCCGGGGGACGCGAGGTCTACCCATTTTTGGAAATTATGTGGACGTGCAACAAAAAGACAAACTATTATTTAAATAATTTTGAAACCCAAGTCGCCGGGTGACATGAGGTTCACGCATATTAGGGAATTACGTAGATGTGCAACAATAAGGCATACTATTAATTAAACAATTTGTAAACCAAATTAATCAATGAGGCGAGGTCCAAGCATATAAGGGAGTCACGTAGACATAACGAATTAAGAAAAATGATTATTTAAATAATTTTCAACCCAAGTAGGCGGGGAAGGCAAAGTCCACGCATCATAGGAAATTACGTAGATGGACAACAATGAGCATGAGCCAAAAAATATTATTTGAATAATTTTTGAACCCCAGTAGCCGGGGGACGCGAGGTCCACACATATTATGAAATTACGTAGTTTTGAAACAATAAACAACACAATTATTTAAACCATTTTTAAACCCAAGCAGGTGGGGGATATAAGGTACACGCATATAAAGTAGTGATGTAGACATAAAAAAAAGCAAAACGAATATTTAAACTATTTTAAACCCAAGTAGGCGGGGGTTATGAGGTCAACGAATATTAGGAAATGTCGAAGATGTGCAACAATAAGCAAGACAATTATTTAAACAATTTTAAAACAAAGTAGGAGGTGCAAATGAGGGTCACGAATATTAGGGAATCACGCAGATGTGCAACAATAAGGAAGACCATTCTTTAAACAATTTGTAAACGCAAGTAGCCGAGTTACGTTGACCAGCGATGTAAGCAAGACTTTTAGTTCTTAAATTTCTTTAAATCTTTAAATTCTTAACCTCTACAACTCGACTCCCTTATGTGCGTGGACCTCATATGGCCGGCCTACATAGGTTTAAAATTATTTAAATAGTGGTCTTTATTATTGTTGCACATCACCGTAATTCCGTAATTTGCGTGGACCACACGAGCCCCATTTATATAGGTTTAACATTGTTGAAACAAAATTAAAATAATGGTCTTGCTTATTATTGCACATCATCGCAATTACCTAGTATTCGTGGACCTCATGTCCCCCTCCTACTTGAGTTTAAAAATGGTTTAAATAAAATTGTCTTTGCTTATTTTGCACATCTTCGCATTTTCCTAATATTCGGGGACATATAATCCCCCGCTTACTGGGGTTAAAAATTATTTAAATATTCGTTACGCTTTTTTATCATGTCTACATGACTCCCTTATATACGTGGACGTTACATCCCCGACCTACTTGGGTTTAAATATGGTTTGAATAATTATCTTCCTTATTGAGTCACGTCTCCGTCATTCCCTGATACGCGTGCAGGACCTCAGGTCCCTTGGCAAATTTGCTTTAAAAATTGTTTAAATAATAGTCTGCCTTATTGTTACACGTCTAGGTAATTTCCTAACATGCGTGGATCTCGTATTCCTCGCCTACTTGTGTTTCAAAATTATTTAAATACTCGTTTTGCTTTTTTTTCATGTTTTAATGACTCCCTTATATGCGTTGACGTTATATCCCCACCTACTTTTAAAAATGGATTCAATAATGGTCTTGCTTATTGTTGCACATCTACGTGATTCCCTAATATTCGTGAACCCCATGTCCCCATCGTACTTGGGTTTAAAATTGTTTAAAGAATTGTCTTGCTTATTGTTGCCCATGTTCGTAATTCCCTAATATGGGTGGGTGAAACTCCTAACCCCCGCCGACATGGGTTTAAAATTGTTTAAATAATTGTCTTGCTTCTTGTTGCGCGTTTACGTCATTCCCTGATATACGTGGACCTCGCGTTCATAGGCAAATTTGCTTTAAAAATTGTTTAAATAATTGTCATGCTTCTTGTTGCACGTCTACGTCATTTCCTTATATGCGTGGACCTCGTATCGCCCACATACTTGGGTTTAAAAATGGTTTCAATAATGGTCTTGCTTAGTGTTGCACATCTACCTGATTCCCTAATATTCGTGAACCTCATGTCCCCATCCAACTTGGGTTTAAAATGGTATAAATAATTGTCTTGCTTATTGTTGCAAAACTAACATTTCCTAATGTGCGTGGACCTTGAATCTCTTGGATACATGGGTTTAAAAATTATTTAAATAATAGTTTTGCTTATTTTGTTCCCACTACCACCTGGGTTTAAAATTGTTTAAATAATTTTCTTTCTTATTGTTGCAGGTCTACGTCATTCCCTGATATGCGTGGACCTCGCGTTCCTCGGCAAATTTTCTTTAAAAATTGTTTAAATAATAGTCTGCTTCATTGTTGCACGTCTACGTAATTCCATAATATGCTTGGACCTTGACTCCCCCGGCTACTTAGGTTTAAAAATTATTTAAATATTCGTTTTGCTTTTCTTTCATGTCTACATGACTCTTTTATATGCGTGTATCTTATATCCCCCACCTGCTTGGGTTTAAAAATGGTTAAAATAATTGTCTTGCCTACAGTTGCAAATCTTCGCAATTCGCTAATATTTGTGAACCTCATGTCCACTCCTACTTAGGTTTAACATTGTTTAAATAATGGTCTTGCTTATTGTTGCACATTTTCGCATTTTCCTAATATGCGTGAACATTTAATCCCCCACTTACATGGGTATATAATTATTTAAATAATCGTTACACTTGTTTATCATATCTACATGAGTCCCTTATATGCGTGGACCTTATATCCCCCACCTACTTCGGTTTAAATATGGTTTAAATAATTATCTTGCTTATTGTTGCACGACTACGTCATTCCCTGATATGCGTGGACCTCGGGTGCCTCGGCAAATTTGCTTTAAAAATTGTTTAAATAATAGTCTCCTTCATTGTTGCACGTCTACGTAATTCCATAATATGCTTGGACCTTGACAACCCCCGGCTACTTAGGTTTAAAAATTATTTAAATATTCATTTTGCTTTCCTTTCATGTCTACATGACTCTTTTATATGCGTTTATCTTATATCCCCCACCTGCTTGGGTTAAAAAATGGTTAAAATAATTGTCTTGCTTACAGTTGCTCATCTTCGCAATTCGCTAATATTTGTGAACCTCATGTCCACTCCTACTTAGATATAAAATTGTTTAAATAATGGTCTTGCTTATTGTTGCACATTTTCGCATTTTCCTAATATGCATGAACATTTAATCCCCCACTTACATGGGTATATAATTATTTAAATAATCGTTACACTTGTTTATCATATCTACATGAGTCCCTTATATGCGTGGATCTTATATCCCCCACCTACTTCGGTTTAAATATGGTTTAAATAATTATCTTGCTTATTGTTGCACGACTACGTCATTCCCTGATATGCGTGGACCTCGCGTGCCTCGGCAAATTTGCTTTAAAAATTGTTTAAATAATAGTCTCCTTCATTGTTGCACGTCTACGTAATTCCATAATATGCTTGGACCTTGACAACCCCCGGCTACTTAGGTTTAAAAATTATTTAAATATTCATTTTGCTTTTCTTTCATGTCTACATGACTCTTTTATATGCGTTTATCTTATATCCCCCACCTGCTTGGGTTAAAAAATGGTTAAAAAAATTGTCTTGCTTACAGTTGCTCATCTTCGCAATTCGCTAATATTTGTGAACCTCATGTCCACTCCTACTTAGATATAAAATTGTTTAAATAATGGTCTTGCTTATTGTTGCACATTTTCACAATTTTCTAATATGCGTGGACCTCACAACCCCCGCCTACTTGCGATTAAAAATTATTTAAATAATCGTTTTGCTTATTTTTATACGTCGGCGTAATTCCCTAATATGTGTGTTCCCTAAGATGTGAGGTCCACGCATATTAGGAAATAACGTACACGTGCAACAATAAGCAAGACAATTATTTAAACAATTTTTAAACAAAAGTTGCCGAAGGAGGCGAGGTCCACGCATAAATGGTACAATTTTCATACTTAGATTGCAATTTTCCAATTCAGGAGGCGAACTTGAAAATGATCGAGTGATACGTCAAAGAAGAAGACAATTTATCAGTGAGTCAAAATGAGTTTTGTTAATTGTTCTAAATGTAATAATGATTACATAGTTTTTATAATCTATGCTATGTCAATCGTATCGGCTCGCTTTAAGTGGTGCGGCTGATCAAGATGATGTGAATAATTGGATTGCGCTTGGCCGTGGCACTCTAGTAGAAGCTGAAAAACTAGCTCAGCGCAGGCCCGAGGTGACGGACTTAACAGTGGCTGATAGGCAAAAGTTGCAAGCTGCCATCGTGCTTATAAAAAGTGTTCTACGCTTGTTGAGTGAACATCGAGTGGTGGGTGTCGGACTACAAGCGAGTGAAAATGGCCCCTCGGTGAGCTGGGATGATGTCGACTCAGCTTTCGAGAACATAATAAGGACGGGTGTCATTAGAAACCGTAGACATCTTGATTTATTAAAGTTTATGAAAGACGCTAAGCAAGAATTTATTGAAAAAGTGAGTGCAATACTTAAAGAACCTTTAAAAGTGAGCACAGTGTTAGCGGCCGAGTACGCGATAGTTAAAGATGGCGAAGAGACAATCGAAATAAAATATTTCAACACAAAAACAGCTCCGATATATTCGACTACGGACTTGAACGAGTGGTTTGTGATGAACGTGCAAAATCCCATCGACACGGATATGGAGGAATTCCAAGAGCGTGAATCGGGCTGGACGCTTAAATCAATCTTAAATTTAGTTGTTAATATTTACAAATTTAATCCGATGAGAGGAAGCTCATACATCGATTTGCCGCCATTCATCAAGAATAAGAAGGCCTGTATAAACGTTGAAAATCAAGTTGATGAATGTTTTAAATGGGCAATTCTATCGGCTCTACACCCAGCTAAGAAAAATGCCAATCGAGTGATGAATTATATACCTCATCAGAACGATCTCAACTTTAAGGGAATCGATTTCCCCGTTGATCCCCGAAAAGTCGATAAGCTTGAGAAACAAAATGACATTTCTGTAAATGCGTATTATTTAAAGAAAAAGGGAGAAGCGTTTGATGTATTACCACGGCACTTAACAGCTGGCAAAAAAGAAAAACATGTTAACTTACTACTCATCGAAAATAATTATATTGACGAGGATGAGGATGAATCGGCTCTTGATGATGATAATGTTAACATAGAATTTAATTCCACTATGCGTGGATAGCAAACTGATTAAGATTGTGTAGTAAACAGCTATGTTCTCGCGACCATAAAACTTTCATCTGTGACCGTTGCCTGCATTATTTCTGGACGGAAGAGAAATTGGCGAAGCACATAACTGACTGTGAAAAAATGAATAAGTGTAAAATTACTCTTCCATCTGTAAAAAACAATACTTTAGAGTTTACAAACTTTGGTTTTAAAAATCGTGTGTCGTTCGTAATATACGCTGACTTTGAGTGTATATTGAAGCTTGTGATTGACGATGAACGAGCTTACCAGCATCATGTGCCATTTAGTGTGGGCTTCTTCAGTAAATGTAGTTACGATAACTCTCTCTCGGAATATAAGAGTTATAGACAAGAGGACGAACAAGCCGAATCTCCAGCCAAATGATTTGTACAGAGTCTCCACTCACTGGCTGTAGAATTGAATGACTCGTACAAACATCCAAAGCCGATGAGTAATCTAATACCACTTGAAAAAATTATGTTTGACGGAGCACCTCTTTGCCACATTTGCGAGAAGCCGTTTACGAAGGACGACAAGCGAGTACGCGACCATTGTCATTTTACGGGAAAGTGAGTATTTATTTTCTCTCTCTCTCTCTCTCTCTCTCTCTCTCTCTCTCTCTCTCTCTCTCTCTCTCTCTCTCTCTCATAACTAAAAATTATTATAGATATCGTGGACCTGCACATAGCAAATGTAACCTCGGCTTCCAGGACTCGAGAACGATCCCCATAGTTTTCCCACAATTTAAGCGGATACGATTCTCATCTCTTTATCAGAGAAATCACAACATGCTTCCCAGGGCGAGTTTCGCTACTCCCACAAATAAAAGAGAAATACATATATTTTACAAAGTTTGTGGAAGGTACAGCCATAAACCTGCGATTCATCGACTCGTTCAAGTTCATGGCTTCATCACTCGACAAGTTGGCATCATATTTGGAGAAACTGAATATTTTGGAGCGCATATTTAAACAAGATGGCCTATGCGATGAACAAATTTCTCTATTGAAAAGAAAAGGAGTTTTCCCATACAACTACGTTTCATCGTTTGAAAAGCTAAACGAGCCAAATCTCCCTTCGAAAGATGACTTCTTTAGCAGCTTATATAACGCTCATATCAGCGATGAGGATTATGAGCATGCACAGAACGTTTGGCAGAGTTTCAGCATTCAAGATCTTGGGCAGTACTCTGACTTATATCTCAAGACAGATGTTATACTATTGGCTGAAGTTTTTGAAAATTTCAGAAATAATTGTCTTGAGGCTTATGAGTTGGATCCCGCTCACTATTACACGACTCCTGGATTGACTTGGGATGCCATGCTCAAAAATACACAGGTAATATATACACTTAAATTTAATTAAAAATTAGCATTTCAAATATTCTTTTTTACAGATCAAACTCGAGCTTCTCACGGACGTAGACATGCTGCTGTTTATCGAGCGCGGCATACGGGGAGGAATCAGTCAATGTTGCAATCGCTATGCAAAAGCGAACAACCCGTACATGAAGGATGGCTACAACGCTAACGAGGATGAAAAATATTTGATGTATCTCGACGTGAATAATTTGTACGGTTGGGCAATGACTGACCTATGGCGGCTTCAAGTGGGTGCAGAATGTCAACGAACCAAACTTCTTCGACATCCCCGATGACTGCGACTTTGGATACTTTGTCGAAGTGGACCTGAAGTATCCCGAGTCACTGCATGATTCACATAAAGATCTGCCGTTCTGTACCGAACACATGGCGCCTCCTGGCTCGAAACAGCATAAACTTATGACGATGCTTCACGAGAAAACTCGTTACGTACTACACTATCGAGCACTTAAACAGGCCTTGAAATATGGCCTCGTTCTCATCAAAGTCCATCGTGCCATACAATTCAAGCAGAGTCCTTGGCTTAAAAAGTACATCGATTTGAACAGCGCAAAAAGGAAGGAAGCCAAGAACGAGTTTGAAAAAATGCTTTTTAAACTTTTCAACAACGCTGTGTATGGCAAGACGATGGAAAATGAGAGGAAACGCGTTGACGTGAAGCTAGTCAACAAATAGAAAGGCCGCTATGGAGCCGAGGCACTCATCGCACGGCCCAATTTTCACAGCTCTGACATTTTTGATGAAGACCTCGTCGCTGTGCAGCTGTTGCGAACGGAGACCTGCATAAGAAAGTCAATCTGCATTGGATTGTAAGTTCTGGACCTTTCAAAAACTCTAGTGTACAGATTCCATTATGACTATATGCGAGATCGTGTAGGAGACCGAGGCAAGTTGCTATACACCGATACGGATAGTCTGATCTATGAAGTTACAGGCGTTAACGTGTATGATGTGATGCGACGAGACATCCACGAGTTCGACACATCAGACTATCCTGTAACCAATCCGTTCAGTATGCCTCGTACCAACAAGAAAATCGTCGGCTTGATGAAGGACGAGTGCAACGGTGAGATTATGCTGGAATTTATCGGGCTGCGGAGCAAAATGTACAGCGTGAAAGTACAAAGCCAAAAGCCCATCAAGAAGGCCAAAGGAGTGAAGACTTCTGTGGTTAAAACCACGATCACCTCGGACGACTACATGAAGTGTCTCCGTGAGAACTTCATCGTCACTCGAGAGCAAAGAAACATCAAGTCTCGACATCACAACATCCACACTGAGAAAGAGAGGAAAATTGCTCTCCTGCCTGCAGCCTGGAACCACCGACACGCTACCCTGGGGCCACTACAGATCAGGAGTGGTGCGGGCCAATGAGGATGAAGCTGTTGGAGAGGGGGAACGTGAGCCGCAGAAGAGCTGCTATATAATACAGCGATGCGCGAGCAGGAGCTCATTCGAACAGTCGACGCTTTAAGTCACACTCTTCAGCAGCAACAGCAGCAGATCCCGACGTCGCTTCCTGCAGTTTGGCAGCAGATATCAACAGACCCGCAGCCGCTTCTCGCTGTCTCACAGCCACTTCCTGCTGTCTCGCAGTCGCTTCCTGCTGTCTCACAGCCGCTTCCTACATCGTCGCTCCTTGTCTTGAAGAAAACTTGCGAGACAACTACTGGAAGTAGTAGTAAGAAACGGAGAGAAATCTGAGGTTGGTATTTTTTCTTAAAGTAATTTACTATCTCCTATTTTTAAAAAAACTAATCATTTAAAAATTTTCTGTTACAGATGGATTTTACAAAACTTAATGCAGTTGTCCGTGGAGGATTCCTACCAACAAAGAGATTGGTCGATCTGACCAAGGGCACGCGTTACATGGTGACTAGTCTGAAGGCTGTGACGACCAAATATGGTGAAAAAGTCGTGGCTGAACTGGAGAGTGAGTTCGACGTATTTATGCCGAAGAGAGTGTCAGATGCTCTTCAACAAGACGAACAGTTCTTCGTCAATCTCCAGGATGCCGCAAATAAGTACGAACTGTTTATTATATACAACGGCGGTTCAAGCGTTGAGTTTAGCGGTAAATAACTTTTAAGTGAATACATATAGTTAGTGTTTAAGTATATAGTTAAAGCGAAGAAATGTATATATTCGAAATTTTTGAAGTATTGCGAAATAAAGTTAAATATTATGAAAATGTATATATTTATATATAGTTAAGGGCGCACAAACGTATATAATTTTTTTCTAATTTATTTATGAATAAACGAACTCTTTGTTTAACTTGAAAAAAATTGTTTTTATTTAGTAGTTCTATACATGATATAAAATATTACATATCTTTTTTTTCAATCCAACTATTATGTGTATTATCAAAGCCAAGCCATTTTACAAAAATTTTACTTCCTTCTTTCTTTATTACTTTTTCAACAAGATAAATATCTGAATACTTGGCTTTGAGTAGTTCTTGCTCGTAGAAACCTTCTGAGACGGGCTGATCTTGATAGTCCTTCAGATGGTATGTTGTAGGATTTGTAGCTGCTATACGTACAATTCTAGATATCTCTGTACACCAATTTGGAGTATATACTTTATCAAATACTGCTTTAGCCTTGCTCACTCGGACTTTGTCACCAATTTTAAATTTTTGCTTAATCTTCTTAGTTATTTTACGGGTAAATTTCCGTAATATATCTGCTTCATTACTGGATGTTACATCTTTAGGTTTCGCACCGATAGTACGATGTTTACGATTATTGTATGTGGTAAGTAAATCAGGTAAAATATCTAGCCACTTGTAGCTACCTCTCAAACTGAATTTTTTCCACATAGCACTTTTTAGGGGGCGATTGAAGCGTTCACATATCGATGCTTTTCGATTACTAAAGGTTGAGTACAACTTTATTTTGTGTGTGCTCATAAGTTTTTGAAAATCTGCGTTATAGAATTCTTTGCCTCTGTCGGTATAGAGATTTTTCGGCACTATGCCTTTAACAAGCACCGATTTCATAGCTTCTGAGACATCTTTGCCTGTTTTTCTCTTTACAGGAACAGCCCATGCGTATTTGGAGAAAATATCTATTAAGTAAGCAAATATCTATAGCCCTTATTATCTCGAGCATATGGAATCATTTCGACGAGATCTGCTTGCCAAGTTCGTCCAAACCACGCACATCAAAACTACGACGTGTATAGTTGCGTCTTGCAGGTTTGTGCAAGTTCTTCAACTAGTCTTTCATGTTCCATGTTTGTGGAAATACTGATTGAATATTTGTGCCATAGCCTCTTTTATAGCAAAATGTCAGCTCTTATTTGAGATATCTGGACATCAAGCTCCTCTCTGTAATTATTAACTGTTATACTCAAGTCATCCAGACTAGTTTTAAGTCTTGTAGTTATATCAATCATTCCTCGAATTTCCATTTGAATACTGTTTCGTAGTGTCTCTAAATTTACAACATCACTCGGTTGTTGAGGTTCGGCAACATTGCATAATTTTTTATATTCTATGTCATAGTGGCCGTCAGACGTGACTTTAAAGCCAACGTCAGGTGGCCCTCGACTACCTTCAGTTTTTCCAAGATTACGTCCGAACACGTCAATGCTCATTTTGAGAATGATTCATGTATTCGTGTGCACTTAATATATATAGCCCGCTTCTCGCAATTCCTCGATTATGGAGTGTATCTCGTTTACGTGACTTGGATTTCCGGCAGATTTTTCAGCTACTAGTAAGGGAAGCCTGTCAACGAGCTCGATTGGATCATCCCAGTACACATAGTCTAAAGCAGTATGTTTTTTAGCAATTTTATAACGAGGTAATGAGCCACCTTTAATTGATTCTCCGGTATTTGTTTTCGAGGTAATATTGAACATTGGAGCAATAATATTATTAAATTTATTACTATTATGAAAACGAATCTTTTCGTTCTTATCATATCGCCTTTTATGAGCAGACGATAGTTTTAAAATTTTGCGATAATTTTTTCAATCATCTGAACTTATATTATTTTTACTTTGTTATTTCGCTATGAGTAATTCGAGTAATCCTGTAGTTCTCGGGAATGTTACTCCGTTAATTTTAATTTTATTATTATGAATTCGGAAGCGCGTGGTCAGGATCGACAACTGCATCGTGCTCGCTGAACGGAAAATATTGTACACCTTCTATAGGTTCTAAGATTTCATTTAAAAATTTATATTTTGGTTGATTGAGAGACTTTGAGTATACGTATATGTTTTCAAATCTAACACCATTAGGATGCGTTATGAGAGCAAGTAAACTATTTGTTTTTCCACAGTTTGACGGGCCGCAGAAGACGGCTCGTATACTATCAGGAAGTAGATCGCCGTGTGGTTTTGCTCTTTTATTATGATCTACAAGTGCATCAAAATTTTCTATTGGTAACTTGACCGACTGCTCTTTGAAGTTCATGATCTTTACACTATGAAAACCAAATCACGACTGATTGCTATGAGTATAAATAGCGGTCTTATATAGCTTTCACCATCAGTTGCCCGTTGACTTTCGAAGAGTGATGATCATTCACAAACGCGGACGCGGTTTAGTTAATAAAATTATCAATAAACTTCCATTTGAGCTTCACATACCTGGTTATCGTTACTGTGGTCCAGGCACTAAGTTAGCAAAACGTTTAGCTCGAGGAGATCTTGGAATTAATCCTCTTGACGCTGCTTGTAAAGAGCATGATATAGCTTATTCTAAAAATCGTGAAAACGTTCAAGCGAGAAACGTCGCAGATAAAATTTTAGCGGAACAGGCTTGGAATCGCGTTAAATCAAAAGACGCTAATTTTGACGAAAAAGCGGCTACATACGCTATAACTAATACTATGAAATTAAAATCTAGATTCGGTATGGGTTCGAAGAAGAAAATTAAAAATCGAAAGAACGCTACAAAATTAGGAATAGGTTTAAAGAAGAGAAGCCAAGTTTCCTTGAAGAAAATAATCAAAGCTGGTGCCTTTAAATCAACGCCAAGTAACTGCGCTCTAACAGTCATACGATCAGCTTTGAAAAAAGCTCGGAGCGCAGTTAAAGAAGCTGGAGGTAAAAAGAATATTAAAATACCACGTATTTTACCAGTCCCCACGAAAACAGGAGGGGTATTGCCATTTCTCATACCTCTATTTGCAGGCTTGAGTGCAACTGGCGCTCTAGCTGGTGGTGCTGCTGGAATAGTAAAAGCCGTAAACGACGCAAAAGACGCTAAGGAGCAGTTGGAAGAAAATTTTAGATATAATAAAACTATGGAAAGTGTAGCGTTGGGCAATGACTTATATCTTAAACCACACAAAGTAGGGTTAGGTCTCCATTTAAAAAAAAAAAAGTTCATGAAATTACCTCAGCGAGAACTTACCGACGCCGACATATTAAAATATGCAAAACTTTTAAAAATACCTAATTTTCGGGGAGTATTTATGAGAAATGCAATGCCAACTTCTGGACCGTACTATAGTGAATTCGCTATAGTTAATCTGGATGATGCTAGCAGCCCGGGGACACATTGGGTTGCATATAGAAAAAGAGGCAAAAATGTTGTATATTTCGATAGTTTTGGCGATCTCCGACCACCCTTAGATGTAATATTATACCTCGGAGTTGACGAAGTTAAATATAATCATGAAAGATATCAAGATTTTGACACGTACAATTGCGGTCACCTCTGTCTAAAATTCTTGTGCGGGGCTATATAAGGAGAGGCGGGGGAAACATTGCATCATTCTGATTTAAGCTGTCATGGAAGGTTCATTAACTCTGACACTTTCAGGTACATCTTCTACACTAGAAGCACAGTATTTTCCACCAATCGAGCTATCGCCAAATAAAAATTACGTTTTAGGCCTTGCTGAACTTTTAACATTTTATTCAATCCCCAATATAGATAGTAACAATAATAAGTTTTACGTAGGTGGAAACGTTGTCCTTCTTCCAGTGGGAAGTTACGAAATTGAGGATATTGACAAATTCCTTCGTAAAAAATTAGCGCACAACGACATTACTTCCAATTTAAAGCCAAATAATAATACTCTTCGCTGTACAATCAAGTACAGTCAGCCTATAGGTTTTCGACCTGAAAATTCACTCGGTCGTCTACTCGGCTTCACCAAACGTGTTCTCGAACCGAACGTTGTTCATAATTCTGACTTACCTGTTACAATTCTCAAAATCAACGCTTTGCTAGTCGAGTGTAATATAACTTCAGGAGCATATACAAACGATCGAAAAGTACATACAATTCACGAGTTTTTTCCTGTAGTACCTCCGGGGTATAAGATCACCGAAGTTCCCTCACATGTCATTCACCTACCGATTGCCGTAAAACGTATAGATCATTTACAAGTACGCATCGTGGATCAAGACGGAGATTTAGTAAATTTCCGCGGAGAAGTTATAACTATAAGGTTGCATATCCGCCAATCATAATGGGAATCGTTTATAACAAAAACTATATAAGCAGAGAATTATGCCCGCCACGCATCAGTCATCAACGAACTGTGACGACGCTAACACGTCAGAGCATACAAAAACTAAAAAGTCTAGGCTTAAAAATAGTACTTGGTGGAAAATAACTTGTATCATCTTTTGCTGCTTTCAACGAAATGGAAGAAATTCTAAGCATACAAACACCTGTAACTTTCGATGAATCCGTAGCCCACTATGAGATTCACGCTCACCTACCGTATACAGCATCATTCAACAACAGCGATGAAATTTGCATATCTATTCAACATCAAGATTTATGTCTCTTACCTTCCCGCAGTGCATTACATATCTGCGGGCGATTGGTTAAAACTAATAATACTCCCACTACAAATACAGATCTTGTAAACAATGCCATTTGCCACTTGTTTGAAGAAATCAGATATGAGTTGAACACCATTGAGATAGACAAGTGTAAAAATGTTGGTTTAACTACTCTCATGAAAGGTTGGGTGTCACTCAATCCGACTCAGAGTTTCATCATTGAAAATGCTGATTGGATCGATGTAGAAGAAACACAGGATATTGTTGATAATGCTGGTTACTTCAATGTATCGATTACATTGAGCCTAATTTTTGGCTTCGCAGAGGACTATCGTAAAATTGTAGTAAACGCAAAGCATGAACTCGTTCTCATGAGATCGAGAAATAACTTAAACGCAGTTAAACAAACAACTATAAGAGTAGACAATGCAGAAGGTTATGAGAACTTTAATATTGATATAACTAGAATCGAATGGGTAATGCCATACGTAGTTGCATCTAACAGTAATAAAATTCGCTTACTCGATTTCGTGGGGAAAGATCGCCCCATTGCCGTGAGTTTTCGCACGTGGGAATTGTACGAGTATCCACTACTGCCGATTACGTCGGGACACGTGTGGACTGTTAAAACATCAAATCAACTTGAAAAACCACGCTTTGTTATCTTAGGTTTTTAAACTAATCGAAAAGATCGAAGAGCTGCAAATGCTAGTAGGTTCGATCATTGCAATCTTACAATGTAAAGCTTTTTCTCAATTCTCAGTCATATCCGTATGGCAATCTTAACCTCGATGTGAATCGTAATCAATTTGCCATGCTCTACAATATGTACGCTAATTTTTAAAATTCTTACTACGGCAAAGATCCAGAACCTATGTTGAAAAAGTCACAATATCTCACTTACATGCCCCTAATAGTGGTAGACTGCTCAAAAGAAAATGAGGCCTTAAAGAGCGCCCCTGTAGACATTCGTCTGGAATTTGAAGCAAAGGAAAATTTTCCTGCTGGAACTTCAGTCTACTGCTTGATCTTGCACGATCGTATAGTTCAATACAACCCCGTAAGCGGCGACGTGCAGAAACTTTAAGGAGTATATAAGGTGAGTGAGCCTCCGACTTCTTGTCATTCGTCATTTGGAAATCAAAGTGAAATGTTGCCATGGACTACACAGTGGATATGCAGGGCTTTAAAAGGCCTGGAAATGATTTTGTCTTAAAAGAGTTGGCTTTCGTGTCTCTGAACGACAGCAATGAGCCAGTAGTGCACCTCTTCAAGCCACCATTTCCTTGGCGAAGACTAACAGAAAAGTATAAAAGTGAAAATTTGTGGTTAGAATTTTGCTACCATGGACTGTCATGGGATGGTGGTGATTACGATTATAAATCGGAAAAATTATTCAAAATGCATTGAAAGATGCTAACAGAATTTTTGTCATTGGTGAGATAAAAAAGTTGTGGTTAGAGCGTTTCAACTTTAAAGTTACTGATATCACTAAAATGGGCTATCCATCGTTCGATTATCCAAGATCAGTGACTATATATACTAACCATAATGGAGCGTACAGAAGCGTACTTGTGTTCTATACAACGTAAAGCGCATGAAACAGTTTTACCTGAACGATTCCAACATGGAGTGGGAAGACATCATGGAATGGGAAGATATTGATGAATAAAAAATTTTAAGGGTTATGGAGGGGTTGACAGACAGGTAGAACCTCATAGGATAGGAGCGAGGTCGGGCTCCTATCCCACTTAAAAAATTGTTTAATCATATAGTTGACCACTAGGTGGCTCTCGCAAGCAGTCATTGATCGTATATAAGCGTGTTGCGATCGTTAGAAGCTTTCATTCCATAGCAATGGGTCAAAGCAGCTCGACCGTTGCTCCTGAGCAACAACAACTGATAAAAAACGATACAAAAAAGTCGCCGTGGAAAAAATGTTCGGAAAAAATTTCCACAAACACATATTCTTTGCCCGAGCAAAAGGGTTATAAAAAGTTCTAAATATTTACTAGTAGATAAGAACCGCTGGCCGAGTGCTGCAGGCTGACAAGCAGCAGGTCGCCCGCTCTCCGCGCCCGCCGCCGGCTGCTACTGCTGCTCGTTTGCAGCAGGCTGTCACTGGCCTCTCGCTGTCGGCGGCTCGCTCCCCCAGGGCAAGATCTGTCTTTACGGCTGGCCTAGAACGGGCAAGACCTGACATGATCTAGAATCGGTAGGCCGGTTCTGGCTCAACTCGTTAGCGTGCGGGTGAGCCAGAACCAGTATGCCGGTTCTAGATCAAGCAGGTCTGGGTTATTGTCTCCCGTGCGGGTGACCCAAAAACCTATGCCGGTTCTGGCTCAAACAGGTCAGGACCTGTTTTTGGATTAATGACACCCGGTGCAATAGCGGGAGAGGGGGGAAGGGGAGAGGGGAGGGGGACCCAAAAAACCTATGCCGGTTCTGGCTCAAACAGGTCAGCCAGAACCGGCATAGATTATCTACTTAAGACTTACTTATAAAATATAATATCATTTATATTATATAGTTAATAAAATAATTTAAAACATTGAAACTTATTTAATTAGGTTTATTAAAAAATTTAAATAACTAACTTAACTCATATTTTAAGTTTATAACAACATGATAAATATTAATTTAGAACTTATATCACAAATAAATAATAATAGTTACGAAAATCAGTTCTTCATGTCAATAAATGCTTCTTCTATATTTGAAACTCCGACGAAAAACTTGCTCGTTTTTGTCTCGAGAGAATACCAATAAGATATGGATAGCGAGATCGAAAAAAGGCAAAATAGCCGATAGTTATACGGTAACGGCAACGCCAGCATCGATTATATTAGGGCAAATAGAGACCAGATGCCTCGGCGAGCATTTCCTAGAACTGATAGATATTTCATAAATATACAGTATTTATGATAAAATTAAGAATTAACCTATAGACCAATTTAACTCCGAGTTATAACATTTTGTATTTGCTAACGCGTGCATAGTTTTTTGAGCAGAATATCCAATGGATTTTCATGCTAATGGTCATAAATTACTTGAAATATATTCCTCTATATAAAAATCGTATTCGAGAACTATCGTTTTATCTATCACATAAGTAATCGCATGTCGAATTTTATATAAAAAAAGGAACATAGGCGCGCATATCACGCCAATTAATGCTAGTTAAAACTAATTTTTATTCACAAATTTTATAAATTTGTATGTTTATAATTTTGAGCATTACAACAAAATTGTCCAAGCAAAGTTTCTATTTTCAACTTTTCCTGCCATAACTGCATGAATTTCAAGTAATTTAGGTCCAAACCTACAAAAAAGTATTGAATATTTTTCTCAAGAAACTACGTACCATTTAAAATTGACATGTAATTGAAGATGCAGATCAACTTCCTGAGCCTGTCATAGCAGCACCTGTAGTTGACGCAAGAGGTGTACCTGAGAATGGTCGAAGAGGCCGTGGAAGACCAGCAAATCGTGGCAGAGGCCGAGGTAGGCGTGCAAATGTTGCACTGCGGACAAATATTGCAAGAGATCGTGGTAGACCTCGACGACAAGCTGTTCGATTTGAAGAGCTCATGGAAGACGTAGAAGAAGTAGTTGATAGGATTCCAAGTGGGGAAGAAGATCCAATAGAAGAGGATGATGAAATGGAATTTCCTGTGGGAAATCCATTTCAACAGCCTTATGAAATCCCCGAAAACGGGGAAAATGTCATAGAAGTGGAAGATACAGATGATGAAGCTGATCGTATTCCAAGAGTTGATGACAATTTAATAGAAGAGGATAATGAAATGGAATTTCCCGTGAGAAATCCATTTGAACTGCCTCGTGAGATTTCTGGAAATGAAGAAAGTGTCTTAGAAGAAGAAGGTACAGCTACTATTGGGAGTTTAAAATTGCTATGCGGGACCTGGTGGGTGACGCGTAAACTAATGAATATGGCTGCTCGAAGGGTACAGATATCAAGGTAAACATAGGAAATTCAGTTTATTTATTGTTTGAAACAAAGTTTATATATAGTTCGTTGCATGGGTATACTCGTATATTCTATCCATGTGTAACAACAACATTATTTCAAGTGATAATTTGTTTAGGGTTTTGAACATAAATGATCGCCACGAGCCAGAACACTTTCTTTATCTAAACACTTTATTAGTCGACGTTTCGGCTCTCGCAGAGAAGCCCTTTTCAAGACTGGACTAAAACATATAATTATAAGTATAGAAGTTTTTTCTGTATAATCTATAAAATAATATTTATGATGTTTAAAAGAAATCAAATAAATACTAGTAAAATAGTACATTTCGATACTAGTGCGAGGATTTGATTTTCCCCTCGTGTGACTGTTTGCACCCGAGCGAAGCGAGGGTGAAAAGGTCACACGAGGAGAAAATCAACTTCTCACACAAGTGTCGAACCGTATTTTTTGACACGACATGCGACAAATGAGATTTTTGCACGCATCGTTTAACGCAGCGTGCGAGAAATCGAACTTCTCGCACGGAGTTTCAAAAAAGTCTTTTACTTCTTTGAGTCAATGTATGCTCAACAAATTATATGTAAGTACATTCAAATTGTTCACTGCCAATCAAACAAACGAAAGTTGGGAAATCAATTATCGATAGTCAAGAAATGCAAACCATTCTCCGAAAAACTGTGTGACTATAATGCTCTCAGAAATGTATTCAAATTTCTTCATTCTTCTATACAAATTAAACACAAGAAAGTACTGAAATCAATTAATTGTAGTCGAGTACCGGCCATAAGAACTTTTCGTACCTCGCATGTAAAATTACATTTTACGCCCACGTTGTAACTTCAAAATTATTCAGCCAGAGGGCATAAAGCACTACACTAACGCCCAAGAAGCCCAATAGCTCACACACTCCTACAAAACTTTATAGTACTTACGTACCTTACGCCCTTATGGGCGAAAATTATTTTAATTATATAACTATAATGCCTTCTTTTTATTTCTAAAATTGATAAGAATTTTTTCAGGTATTTACGAAAAGTCAAAGCCTATATAAAAAAATTACATAGTTACCAACACATCACTATTTTTCATTATTCCTCCTCAATTTTGAACTTTCTATAATATTACGCATCTTGGAAGGACAAGAGAAGTCTAGAGCTGCCCTAGCAGGGTTGGTCCTCCGACCTCCCGTACATACTTGGCGGGCCCGACGGTTTGCAGTCACATGAGCTACTTAAATGTGAGAATACTAAATTTTTACATAAATTCATTAACAATATTTATACCTATAAGTCCACCATAAATAATTACGTTGGCTCTAATTCTTAATTGATGCCGTTAAGTACAACATATCCGTACATGTGCAGAATCATGATTTATATTTCATTTTCGAGCATATTTTTCCTTGTGTCCGTCTTTTTTAAACGAGAATAAAATAAAAAATTCATATAAATTTATAGCCTGCTCAAAAGTCCTTTACACTTTACTAACCGTTTTATAAGCAACATATTTTATATCCTTTTCCCCGTGTAAATATCATATAAGATGATATAAGAATTTCAGACAGCGCATATCTCGTATGACATCTTATATGTGATGTGATATGCAATTTTATATATTATGGGATCTCATATGAGATCTCATATGATATTTTCACGTGGTTTTTGTGATTTTGTGTACTTTCTATTTAAAAACAAAGTGATAGATTCATAGATCAGTAGTTAATATGTAAAAGCAACTACCCATTTATACATTTTATCTGATCTTTAAACATATGAATATTTATATAAAAATGACCATGTCTTACACCTTGAACGGCAAACCGTCGGGCCCGCCAAGTATGTACGGGAGGTCGAAGGACCAACCCTGCTAGGGCAGCTCTAGACTTCTCTTGTCCTTCCAAGATGCGTAATATTATAGAAAGTTCAAAATTGAGGAGGAATAATGAAAAATTTTTTTTCAAATGTGTTGGTAAATATGTAATTTTTTTATATGAGCTTTGGCTTTTCGTAAATACCTGAAAAATTCTTATAAATTTTAGAAATAAGATTTGTACACTGAAAAGGGAGCGGTTGAGGATTCGCGCCGCGCAGGATCTCCCCCTCCACTGTCAGCAGAACCGTTCCCCCGTTTTCGGAAGAAAAATTACTCCGCGGTACTCGGGAGAGATAGTTGCCGCATGTGAGGGAGAAAAACAACACGTGCGCGAAAAAAACAACTGCGCCGCGTAAAAGAAGTTATTTAAGCTTTATAATGATCATCATTTATACGGTATGCTGTAATGATTGTCGGTGACTATAATAAATTAGGAATAAATATACAGGATTCGAAGTAATTTATTGATTTCAAATACTTCCTTTTTTTTTTTTTTTTTTTTTAAATTTAGACTTTCAATAAAAAACAATCATTATTTTAATTTCATAATTTTATTCGAACATAACAGTATACAAGATTATAAACCATAATGTGATATTATATAATGACAAGTACGTTTTTTTATGGACAAACAGGGACATACTAATGGTAACTCGGAGAGTTTGAAATATTCCGTTTTCTTGCTGTTTTCGACGATATAAGCGTGATAATGCTCATCAAATGTAATTTCTTGGAATATATTAATGTGAAAATATATATCATCGTATACTTTTATTATTTTTATTACTTCACCAAATTGTTTTTCACTTTCTTGCATGTTCATAATAATAAATGATCCAATTTCGTACAAAATATTCCACATTTCGATTTGGTTATAATATTCAGCATTATTTGTAAATTCATCGAAATACGTTTTTACTTCACAATTACTATTATTGCGAGAACTTAATTTAATATCATCTTCAATTACCATAGTATTAAATAATTCACACATTATTAGTCCCTGTTTAACTCCGATAGTTTTTAATAAATTTTTGATGAGGCAGTTGCTTGTACAGTAGCTTTTAATTTTCGGTGATTCGACTCGAATCTCATACACCAATAATTAACGCATGGACCATTCATATTTAAAATCCGTGGATAATGGATTAAAAAATGATATTTAGGTTTTAAAGTTCCAAAAAACTGTATATATAGCTGATGATGTTTTTCTATCAGATTCTCTAAACACTTTATATGAGATTTAACTATTCTTGGAGATAAAAGAATGTCAAATATTTGTCTTAAGTACTTAAATAATTGCCAATACTCATCTACTTCAGGTACCAAATCTCCAATCATGACTCCGAAGTACCGCACGAAACAAAGCATTTCTGCAGCAGACATCTTCAAAGTCAAATTCCCTTTTAACCTGTTTAATTCTATTTCTGGAGGTTTGTTTGTGTTCTCGTTACCGTAGTTGAAGCTTTTAATTCTATCATTTAGGATTTCAAGAGTAAAATACTTTTTAGTGAATATTAATTCACTAATAATGGCATGTAAACCATACGTGCATACTCCTTCCAGAAAATCGTGCATCATATCAACACTTTGATTTTCCGTTATATGGAACTCTTCAATTTGATGAAAGACACACTTTTCCTTAATCCCAGTCCTTGATGAATCATTTATTTTCAAATCTGACTCATAATTGCTTCGCGTTCGCAGTAACATTTCTTCTTCTTTCGTTAGTGTTTTTGCTTCTTCCGACGAAACTTTGCACATTCTGCAATAGGAAAAGATTCCACAAATCCACTGATTCCATTAATACCCAAATTATCACCTACTATTAGAATAACGTCGAATTTAACATTTATTCTAGTATTCCTTACTTCAATGAATATTCCCGTATTTCTAAGAAAATTAGCGTCTTCAATGAGTTTACTAAAAACGAATGCATTACTAGTATTTTTTTTATCATCACTATAAACTAAAGAATGACATAATATACAATCCAACCGTGAAGCCAAGTCCGGTGGAAGACAAGCTAATATTGAATACGTAACTGTGAACTTATTTGCGCCAGCATGAGACCCCATAGCGTTTCTGGTCTCTAAATCATCATTAAATACAATAAGCGGTAATACAATAGTATCTTGTAAGCGTTTTGCATATTTCTTTATGTATAATTCGCCTTGCATTATGTTAGAAATAATATTCTTTTGTTTATCTATGTCACTAATATATTTCATTACTTTAGCAAACATTCCTGGTATTTGTAAAAAGAATTTCAAAGTTTGGCATAAAGGGAAATAGATTCCATGCATATTTATTGGTTGAAGTTGAAGTCCGTTTCCAACGATTACATTAGATAATTTTGTTCCAATGTAAAATTCTTTATGATCAACAAGCCCTTTATTTCTAAATATTCTGAATCGTTTCTCTTCTACTGATATTTGTTCAAATATTGAATTATATTCTTCTAAATATTGTTGTATTTCAATAATTGTAGCTTCTGGAATATTTTTCTTCTTTAATAATATTATAACGTCTTGTTTTATATTTAAAAGCAAAATGTTACAAATGAAATTATGTAAAAAGTCGACTATAATTTGAACTATTTTTCTAGGAAGATTTGGATTAGCATATAAAGACAATATAAAAGATAATAAAACATCAAAACGCATTTTTGAATCCATTTTTATAGAACTAAAATTTTATTATTAAATTACAAATTTGGTATTGCGTCTATCTAATTATGTTTAGAAAATTATTTGTACTTTTTTAATCAGTATAATACTGATTTTTCAAAACCTATTATTTAATAAGAATATAAATTAATATTTAAAACGAATAAATATTAAAAAACTAGACAATCTTAACTACTAGACAATTGCTGAATTGCGGTAACCGCTTTTGCAACTGATACAGAATATTTTACAGATAACGAGTAAACGAATTTAGAAATAAACTCCCATGCGTAATCGCAAAGATATGGCCATGATCTTAATGCTGTCAAACATTTGTAACAGGCTTCAACAGCTTTGATGGGATTAGTAAAGTTGTATTTTTCAGATTTCAATACAACATAAGATTGAGAAATCTCATCTATCTTTCCGCATATAACTACATAAGGCAATACATTCAGATTATAATTTCTTAGCCAATCCTCGAACTTTTTAAGATCAACTTCTAATGTAGCAGGATTCTGAAAAGTTAAAAAAAAATTTATTTAAAAAAATACACTTACACGGATGATTGGAGTTCACTATCATTTATTATTTTATCATTATTTATATATTTTTTAATACTTTACCTCTACATGCAAAATAAAAGATTGAGATATATCTGCCTTTTTAATAGAGATACTTTTTGTTTTTTCAGTTGACTTATTTTTAGAAGCAGAAGTTGTAGGTGTTGGTGAGTCTAATTTTATTGATTTCGGGAGTGTTACACACAGTGGAAGCAATAATAATGCGAGATACTCGTCACATTTACATGAAATTATTATGATATATTATTAAACTCATAAATTGTAATTCTATTGACTTTTTCATTACATTTCATTACATACCTTTATCTAAAATTTCTTTATGATCCTTTATGAATTGTTTAACTTCTTTAACATTTGACTGTTGACAATAAGTAATAATTTTTTATGCAATCGTGGGCCACTTGGTTTCAAGTAGTTTTGAATACGACAAACCCTCCTCTAGACGTTTACGTTCCATATGTTCATTGAAAATCTTATTAAAATCAGATTCCAACTGTAAAATAATAGTTTTATAAAAAAACACAACAATTTTATTTTTAAGTTAAACAACAACAATTTTTATTATCAAATTTGAAATATTACAATACTGTACCAAAGCGATTCCAACTGGTGCACCCAAACAAGAAAAACTTCTCAAATACTTTGCCACTGCTGCATTTAGATTTTTCCCTGCACTAAAAGCACTTTACTTCGTGCGGTATAACTATTATCCCATAATTTAATAGTATCGACAGATGAATGCTTTTGTGGATCAAATTCAACCAAGCAATTTGTAAGAACTTCGTCTATAAAATGTAAACAATAATAAAATTTTAACTTTAAGGGAGAATTTTATGATTTTATTTATGTATACCTTCAGTAATATCTGAGCTTATTTCTTTGTTGACGTTACGTGTCAAAAATCCAGCTGCTCTTAACAATTTTCTCAAATACTTATAATGGCTGTACAAACTACCACGAGGAGATACTGAAAGCTTTGAAACTTTATCGGTAACCTGCGGTACACATATTATTTGCGGATCTGCGATAGGAAATAACTCAACTATTTGGTCTCGACGTTTCACAAAAACTGAAGAATTTACACTGCAAAATATGTATAGATAAAATACGTACTTATAAATATAAAATAAATGTTTGTTAAATTCGTACTATTAGTTTATATACTAACATTCGTAAAAGAAGCCAAAGCAATAAAATAAAAGAACAATTGTTAAATTGAGACAAGCACTCATGCAAAGATATCACTACTTGAACGACGACATAAAATGTAAATTACCTATAATAATTTTTTTTTTCATTTCATACCGAAGTATAACGTCAAACAATCTATTGTAATCAATAGTTTTACAATTTAGATATTTTCCTAATATGAGCGAACCATCAAGTTCATTGCATTCCCAGTTTAACATTTCATACAATTCATTTTTTACAAAAACAAAAGAATCTAAAAATATAGAAAATTCAATAAAATAAAATTTAAAGAAATAAATAATACAAAATTTTGTTGTAGAAAGGATTTGAAGTAGAAATTTGTTTTGACGTAATGCACTATTAAAATTGTAGACTTCAAAATAAAAAATTAAAAAACTTCAATAAAAAACATTTTTAAATTCATTGCAAGATGGTCATACACAATAGATTCAATAAAATTCACCATTAAACTCAAACTCCATATACATGAATTCATTAATTCAACATTTAAGTGTTCAAACCTTGTATGTTGTATTAGTAAAATAATTGTTTCAGACATACAGAATATTTGTAATAATACAATCACCAAATCCTCACTCCGCAAGCTATAATGTCAATCGAACTTTGTATGTTTTGACTTGACATTAATAAAATCATTGTACGATGGACATACTGAATACTTTCAATGTATCACCTCAACCCAGACTCCGTATACCTCATTCATCAATTTAACATTTAAGTGTTCGATTAGTAATTTCCAAATTTATACCCCCATATGTTAAATTAATACACATTCAAATTTATACCGCCGTACAATGAATTATTTGAAATCTCACTCATTAACTAATAAAAACTACAAAAATCACCTGATTCACTCATATTTTCATGCACATCAACAGAAACATTTTCCTGGGTTTCACTCGCATGCTCAAGAGCTTCAACAGAAACATTTCCTTTCTCCACATTCTCTGCATTAATAATATTATTTGCTTCTGATGTAATATTCTTATCTTGATCTATAACCTCTGCAACAACGACAGGGCTACTCTGTGTTACAATACCTCTATAAAAAGCAAACTTGCTGATAAACTCAAGTAAACATTCTGAACATTCACTTTTAAGGACGTTCTCCGAGTCGAAACAGCAATCTTAGTTTTTATATTTTTAAATAATGTTTTATTAATTTGATAATCCAAGAGTAAGTACATGTAACAAATATATACTTGAAAGAACATAAGACAATTTTTTTCAGACAAATTCAGGCAATAGTCACTATGCTATTGTTACAATTAAAGACAGAAACTTCAATAAGTTCTTTAAATTTTTTTATTTTTTATCTGATCTTAACGAAATAAAGCTTATTTTGTTCGTTAAGAAATTTCAGGGGGAGTATCGATGAGAAAATTTATGACACGAGTTACCAGTACGGCGCAATATCAATTTGTTTAAGAAAGTTTTGATGAAAACTTGACTTGCTTTTCTTAAATAAATTGATATTGCGCCTTACTGGTAATTCGTATCATAAATTTTCCCATCGATACTCTCCCTGAAATTTCTTAACGAACAAAATAAGCTCTATTTCGTTAAGATCGGATAAAAAATAAAAAAATTTAAAGAACTTATTGAAGTTTTTGTCTTTAATTGTAACAATATCATAGTGACTATTGCCTGAATTTGTCTAAAAAAAATTGTCTTATGTTCTTTCAAGTATATATTTGTTACATGTACTGACTCTTGGATTATCAAATTAAGGACGCTTGCTCATTGCAATCGTAGTCAAAAGTACGCAGAGTCGAACGCCGTACGCCTAGCGCTCTCTCGGGTCTCCCCACTCTCAAAATTTCACGCGAGACTGTACACGTACACATGGCACCGCTTCATCGGTGTGTACATTCACATCGAAGCGCTCCGTCTGTGTAGACACACGCGTAGCGCGCGGGCACGCCATTGGTTTGTTTACACGCACACAAGGACACGCGCGGCCGAAGTTACCTACTTTAAACAACTGTATCTCGAAAACGGTGCTGCTAGGCTTTCTGGATTTTGGAGAGCTTATTTAAAATATCATCATTAGTAAAATATCTCTTTTTCGTACAATTCTATAGAAAACTTTTGGCGTTATTAATGAAAACGTTAATTTTTTCACGACTTTTTCATAAGACACCGTATTAAATTGTCTAACTTTGATAGCTTATATCTCATGAACGGTGTTGCTAGGCTTTCTGAAGTTTCCAGATGTTGCACATAATAACAATAAGAATCTACCCTGCAAGTTTCATAAGATTCTATAGAAACTCATTTTGTGAGCAAGCGTCCTTAATAAAACATTATATAAAAATATAAAAACTAAAATTCCTGTTTCGACCCGCAGAACGTCCTTAAGGATATTTGATATTGTATTATTGTCCAGTCCATAAAAATTACTGTCGTTAATGTCATGTACTAAATAAATTTAAAAAATAGTAATATAAATGCATCACAATACATTCAAAACACAGCAGTGCGTTTTATAGGTTAAATTTTCCATGCCTTATTCCCAATGTAAAAAAGACAATTAACTTACGCTCAAACAGGTGCTTCAGGTGGCTCAGATTGAAATACATGAAAAATTGGTCCATGGTTTAATGAAAACTTTAACAATTTACTAATTGTGTTCCCTATAAAAAACTACGAAACTGTCGCATCGTTGGCGCGCGAAAAATCGGTCTATGTGCAACACGTGTGCCCTATCGTAGTACATTATCTGCTCCCCGGTCGAGAGAGTTCCTTGCCGTCGGTATAGCGAAGGTGCCGCTCGGAGCAATTTTTCTCCCGAAAAGGGCGTTGAAATTATTCCGTCGCAAAGCACGACGGGAACGCCGATTCGCATGATACTTTTTACACCTTTCGGGAGAAATCCTCAACCGCTCCCTTTTCAGTGTACAGTCATGAAAAAAAATATTACCATTTGTAGAGAGTGCTTATTGAATAGATGAGATTAGAATAAATAAAAGGACTAGAGACAAATTGTGTTGTTAGAATATATTTAAAAAATTAGTTTTTTAAAGAACGTGTTGATTGTTTTGAAAAAATATTTAAGCTCTCATTAACCCTTTAATGCCTGAATTGACCAAAAGTCGTCATTAGTTTTGGTCTAATATTTTATATCGAAAAAGGAATTCAAATCTTTTGCAAAGCATGTTTTCTAACGTTTTCGGGTCCGCTGTTTTCGAATCCGAGATCAGATTGACGCAAAAACCAATTTAAACAACAGTTTTTTAATGTTTTTTATAAAAAAATGCAAATTTTAATAGGCGATTTTTTTTTTTGAACATGATTTTCACTTCGATAAATTTTAAAATAGTACTTCAAACTATCCTATCGTGGTCATCGATATTTGCTGTTGAGATATGAGTGGTTCAATAATTGGTTTCGGTCATAATAAATAATTATGGCGGCTGTTTATAAGTGACGTCATTCGCATAAAGCATTAAATGTATTTACTCGTCGAGAATGTATTTATTTGAAAAAATCATAAGTACAAAAGGCGTTTCGTTTGTTCAGATTGTTTCAATGGTGGGCCCAAAATTGGGGTCCGATAAATTTTTGGGTCCGGTGAGGCCCAAATCACGGGTTTTCATTAGAAATACACAGATTTCATCAAAAGTAAGTTTCACATTACCTAACGCTTTGCTGTTGGTAGTCCCAAAATGGGGCCTGATATGAATATTCAGGCCTGTAAGGCCCAAATCATGTTTTATATGCAAATTTTATACCTATCATCTTGGAGTTTGACTCTTCAAAAGATTTTTCGTTCTAAAACTATGAAATAAGAAAAGGTAATCCATACTTCTCCTAATTCAAATTTTTTGAATGCTCTTAGCCGTTGCTAATGTAACGTTGCCCGGTTTTCACCACGTGGAGGTGAGCGTTCATTGAAAACCTTTCTTTTTTTTGTATTTTTTTGTTTTTTTTTATTTTTTTTTTGTATTTTTTATATATTTTTTTTATTTTTAAAATCTATATAATGTTTTTTTATTATATATGTATATATATTATTTCTTTTTTAGAGAACTATGATAAATGCTTTTTTTTTAAACAGGGTTCACAAAAATATTTATCATTGCATCTCTCGCAACATTTCGAACTTCTTACTTTGCATTCCGAGCAATATGATCGTTTAGTTCCTTTTACAAGTGTATGCTTTATCGACGAAACACTCTGTAAATAATGCTTGCTTATTTCCATAGTGAATTCTTTTATCCCACGTTTTTTATCAGGCTGAACAGTGTTCTATAGAACAACTACATTTGTAACAGATGCTTGGATTATTCGCATTAGAATATTCCATGTCCATTTTTTAGATCGAAAAACGGGTAAGACTTTGTTGCAATATTGATCATGGATGTCAACCCCGCCCATGAATTGGTTATATATTTTAAAAGCATGTGGAAATGCAATTGGTACAGAGGTAGAGAGAGAGGGGAAGAAAGAGAGGGTGGGAGAGTTTAGCAAATAACGTTTGTTAAGTATAAAACTATATGGAATAGTAACCAAACTTACTCATGCCTATCAGTTACTTTTACTTTTTTACTTTTGTAAAAAAATTATTTAGAGAGATTTCACAACTTTTTAAGAGTAAAAGTACATTATAAACAATGTTTGTTAAGTATAAAACTACACTTTAATTGATTTCACAACTTTTTTGGATTTGACTTTTAGTATCCGCGTGAAAAAAATTTATTTCGACTTTAGAACGCAAAAATTTATTATTTATTCGTAGAATTCCTTTTCATAAAATAAAACGTAAATAATTTTTTAGGATATTGTATAGGTTTTGGAAAATAATTCTTATGGTTTCTGAAAAAATTCTTATAGTTTGTAAAAGTTTTTGTAAAGTGATTGTAAAGGTTTTGGAAAAGAATTTCTCGTTGCTTGCAAAAGTTTGTAAAGGATTGTAGACGTTTTGTAAAATAATTTATTAATGGATTTTTTAAAAGATGTACTGATGGACCACTTTTGGAGATATTTTGTAGAGAAAATAAAATAATGAATAATTTACAGAAATGATTCTGTTATTGAAAGTACTCGACTTTAATTTAATGAGTAATAAATACTACAGATAAGAAAAAGAAAACATTTTCATAGCAAATACATACAAACAAATATTGTAAAGAGATAACGAGATAATTTAAAAATGAGAATAATTACTGCTAATAGTAAAAATCAGTTTTGTGAGAAATAGAAAATGTTTTTATAGGAATTATTCAGTCAAGTTCTTTGTAGAGAGTTGGACAGTTGTTGAGAGCAAGATTGTTTTGATAAAAACATTAAACTTGTATTAGTATTTCAACAGAGAATTTTAAGTTGTTAAAAAAGATAACAATAATATATTTTTTCTTTGTAGCTATCGCAAGGAGTAAAAGAAAAAAGTACAAGTTCTCAGAATTACAATTCGAATCTCTGTATCACCTGATTCTCTTGCTTTTATAAAACTCGAAGCTCAAAGTGGGCTGAGAAGTTGAGTTCTCATGTCAACTGCCATTTCCATAGCAGCAGGCGGTACAAAGTTTTTAAAAACTACTCTTTCGCATCTATTTCTCTGAAATCACTTAATCCTCTAGCCTTTACAAAATGCGAAGCTCAAAGTTTGCCAAGTTAACTACCCTTACGTAACAGCACCTGATACTAAGTTTTTTCACAAAACACTTTTATGCATCCATTTTCTCTTGTTTTTTTTTTTTTTTTGACAAATTATAATTACATTATTAAATTTGTGCTAAAATTTACCTCTAGCCTTCTATTGCACATTCTAAAGTTATTTCTATTATAACCGTCGGGCTCGCCAAGTGTGTACGGGAGATCGGAGGACCACCCCTGCTAGAGCAGCTCTAGACTTCACTTGTCTTCCCAAGATGCGTAATATTATAGAGCGTTCAGAATTGAGAAAGAATAATGAAAAATGGTGATGTGTTAATCTATGTAATTTTGCTTCCTCCTAGAGGAAGCTTTGTGATAGTAATTTTTTGAGTTGTTGTAAAAACATGTTATAATTGTTTTTCGAGGTGTTAGGAATCAAAATACATGATTTTTGAAAAATGTCTGTATGGATGTGCGTGCGTGCGTGCGTGCGTGCGTGCGTGTGTCTTAGCCTGGATCTTAGCTTCTACTCGATCGAGTTTAAACGGACAGGTCTCATTATTTTTGTTTTTTTTTGTGTGATGGTGGGTCAAAAATTCGTTTTTTGATTCACCGATGCGTTTTTGTTTAATTTCGAAATTTCGATTTTCTCAAAGTTGATTTTTGCTCTTTTTTAATGATAAGATCGAGATGTTTCCATCAAGTGAATAGCATTCAAAAGAGCATTAAAATACTTATATTTTCTAAAAAAAAAATTTCTCTAGCTATCACGGTTCTTTTGCTATTAACAAAAACGTGTTTTTTTTTAAACTCCTAAACTAAACGGTCAATTTTCTTGAGAAAAATCACGATAATGCAGAATATAAATAGCTGTAATCTGTAAAAATTTGAATCCATTTTGTTGACTAGTTTTTAAGAAAAAAATTGAAATATAAAAAAAATGAGATTTGTATGTCTAACGATTACGGGAGTAAAATTGACTTAATCGCTTCGAAATTCCTTGTAGAGATAGATTTTGGATAGCTCTCGGTTGAGTTGTTTGGGCAAAATGATTAGTCCAGAAATTTCAGAAATATTTGAGGTTAAAATTTTTTTAACCTTTTTTTGAAATCATAATTTCTCGAGAACGGCTCCATGTATCAGCTCCAAATTTATAGACAATTTTGTATGTGATATAGATAATATGTGTACGAGTTTTCATCTAGATCGTAAGATTACTTTTTAAGATATTTGATTTTGAAAATTTTCGTATTTTACAAAGTCATTTTCTTTGTCGCATGATAACTAGAGAAAACAAAAATTGGTTTAATCATGTTAAAATTTTATGGAGATGTAGAGTTTATATATTATCGTATAAGTCCTTTAGGTAAAAGAATTGTCTCATAATTTTTAGAGATATTTGAGGTTAAAATTTTTTTACAGTTTTTTTCAAAATCGTAATTTCTCAATGACAACTTCATGTATCAGCTTGAAATTTATAGACTATTTTATATGCGATTTTGTATAGGCAATACCTGTGTAAAATTTCGTTCAAATTATATGGTTATTTTTTGAGATGTTTGATATTTAAAATTTTAGTATTTTTGAAAATGACTTTCTTTGTTGTCGCACAATATAACTACATTAAAATTGTTTTAATTTCTTTGATATTTGGTGGAGATGTAGAGTTTGTATATTATTTATTAGAAGAGTTCTTAGGATATAAGAATTCGTTTATGAATTTCAGAGATGTTTGAGGTTAAAACTATTTTAGCCCTCTTTTAAAATCGCAATTATTCGGAAACGCATTTATGTATACAAGAAAATGGAAATGACATGCGCTATGCGCGCGTGTTGTGTACCTGCTTTTGTTTTGTAATAGCCATTTATTATTTTTAAGGTTAGAATCTTTTTCTTACATCGGAAATTCCAGAAAGAGTACACAAATACGGACAGGCATACTACTAGAGACAAGTACCATATGTGTGAAATTTCACAAAGAAAATATAATTTGAAATAAACTTTATTTAGGAGTTTTAAAAGGTTTTGACGATAATATTACAATCAATTATTTTATTTATTTTTCACACATAATTTAAAAAAAATTATACCTATTATTTTATTAATATACACTGTAAAAAATGACCGTAAATTTAATGCACTTTTAAGTTACAATTGTGCATTAAATTTAATTAATTTGTAACCAAAAGTAAATTTCTTTACAAAATATGAAAGTTAAGGTATTTTTAAGTTAAATTTAATGCATTTACATAAATATTCATATATCGGCAAATGAAATTTAATGTACATGTACTAAATTATAAGTGTAAATTAAAATTAATGCATTGTTTATAAATCTTAATGTAAACATCTGTAAATATTGCAGCACAGGAGCATGAAAATTAATGTTAAGGTAAATCGAATTCAATAAGGTTTACATGAAATTTTATTACACGTAATAAATAAATAGTTTAACTCACGTGCATTAGATTTACAATACCATGCATTAAACTTCATGTTCCTCATAAATATCGCTGTAAAAGACCATGAAAAATAATGTTAAGGCGATGCGAGGCCCCCTATTACCGACGATAGCAGGGATCTGTTTTTCTCGTTCAATTTTGAGTGTTAACTGCAACGCCGCACCTATATTGAGGATTATAAATCATTTTATTGATACCTTTAGAATAGCCTATCTGCGTACCTCCACTTTTCTGCGTGGATCTCGCTTCCCCCGTCTATTTTGGTTTAAGAAATATCTTATTGAAAACTCTATCAGTAGCCCGTCTGCGTGATAAATATCTGTATTAATTGAAAATTACGAGTGTAAATTAAAATTAAAGTATAATTGATGAAATTTAATGAACATAAGGATAAAAATTAAAGTTCACGTGCAATAATATTCATTCAAACTTATTGCAATTTAGAGTTCTGTCGTATAGCGTATTGTATAGCGTAATGGTTAGAGTGTTTGCGTGCGAATTGAGTGTCTAGGGTTCGAATCCCCGTTAGGTCGAAAATTTTATTTGTATTTTTTCAGCTATTATTTGTTATAAATATTGTAGCGTATCTATTCATCTGTATTCTTTGTTAATATTCTTTGTTAATAATATTATTTGTTAATAATATTAAAATTTATTAATAATGTAACAAAGTGTAAAATTTATGTTTTTTTTTATCTCCGTAATACATTAATTTTTAAATATTTATATTTTATATTAAATAATAATTAATTTTATTTAAATTTTATATTAATAATAATAATAATAAATAATAAGAATTAATATTAAATTTTTAATAATTAATTAATCTGTTCTAAATTAAAATACACTTGCAATAAATTTAAAATTAATAAATAAATAATTATTTATTAATTTATTTACTAATTGATTAATTAATTAATTTCAACTACGTGTAACTTAAATTTCATGCATTGGATTGAAATTTCAGTGCTTGCATAAAATTAAACGGGAATTCTAATGAATAAAATTTCATGTAAATTTGCATTAAATTTAATCAACGTGTTTCTTAAATTTCATGACAGACATTCAATTTTTTTCAAGCCCGTTCATAATTTTTGCTTCCAGTAAATTTGCATGAAATTTCATGCACAAATTTTTTACAGTGTAGTTTATACATAATTTAAAAATTAATACTTTTTAATCTTCATAAATGAATTTAATTATAATTATGTCATAAATTGTTGCAAAAATTATAAATTTTATAATTAAAACTTAATTAAAGGAATAAGCAAATAAAAGGGCAGGAGATTTAAAATTCTTACAAGTTGGGTAAAGTTGGATTATTGCTCTCCTTCAATTACCGGCCGCCGATAAGGTAGCGCTCTACCTTTCCGGCGGAGATCTTGATAATTATATGCACACGTCAGTTGGTAAACTGCCGATGGAATATCGACTGTCGGTAAAATAGACTTGGGTTACCGACTGTTGGTAAGTTTGTGGTATCAAACACGGCAATTACCGACCGCCGGTAAGTTAGCGCACTACCTTATCGACCGAGGGTTCCTGGTAATTATATTCACGCGTTAGTTGGTAAACTGTCGGTAAGGTAGATTTGGGTTATCGACTGTTGGTAAGGTTGGGCCACCCTGCGGTCGGCAAAGTAGCGCTCTACCGACCGAGCTCCAGATCCGAGGGCGCCGATAAGGTAGAGTTGGTAATTATATGTACACGTCAGTTGGGAAACTACTGATAAGATTGGGTTATCGACTGTCGGTAAGGTAGAATGGATACCGACTATTGGTAAGGTTGGGTTACCAACTACCCTGCAATTACCGACTGCCGACAAGGTAGCACTCTACCTTACCTTACCGACGGAGCTCCAGCTCTAATGGTAACTGCGCTTGAGCTGTCCTAGCTCACCTACTGATGTGCGTGTGTGTCTGCGTGCGTGCGTGCGTATGTGTGGGGGGGGGGGTATGGGTAGAAATTCAGAAAAGAGAAATTCGGGTGGATAATTTTAATGATGGACAAAACTCCGTTATGATATTTTAGTAATGGGAAAGAATTCATAATGAAAAAATTCATATTGCTAAAAGTTCGTAAAAGAAATGTTCGAAATTCAAATTTCGGAGAGGAAAAATTCGGAAAGAAAGAATATCTATGGATAAAAATTCGGAAAATTTGACAGTCTATAGATAATAATTCGGAAAATGAGTACAGTAAAACCTCGTTAACACGAACTCGGATAACACGAATTTCGCCATAAGACGAACACGATGTTTGGTCCCTAGAAAATAACATGGGCTTGTATAGGGGAAATTCGTGTTATCCGAGTTATTTCATTAACACGAATCTCGAACTAATTTATAACGCATATCAGTCCCCACGCACAAAATTTTCCGCTTTACACGAACAGTTTGTTGGGGGGATAGAGATAGCTCGCAGTTTTCGCATTTATTACGTCACGCCATACAAGCTTTTGAAAGTAAAACACCACTGAAGGCATTGAATGTTTTACAAGTTATTCGATTTATTGCTTTAGCATGGGAATCTGTATCTGCTGAACAAATAATAAAATGTTTCAACAAAGCTTGGACAAAAAGTGACGCTGATATACCTCTACAAGTCGATATTCATGAAAGCCAAGAATGGAATTATTACAAAATGCTCAATCCTCATTTGGTACGCTGCGTAATATTATATGCGTGTAGATATAATATATATAATTCTTAACTATAAATTCGGATAACACGAATTAATTTATGTTAACGGATAACACGAATTTCGTTATAACTCGAACAAATTTCTTGGTCCCCTCGAATTCGTGTTAACGAGGTTCTACTGTATTTGAAATATGACTAGCGCAAAATGCAATATTAGGTATTCATGTATATCTATAGTTTATATTTTCTCATTAAAAATATTACTTATGCCGACTGCAACTTACTATCAACTGATGAGAATTTTTCCATCGGTCTTACAGTTTTATAAATTAAATTAAAATAATTAATATTTATGGCAGTCAGATTGCCCTTGTTTATAATCACCCCCGCAGAATCTGAAATAAAAACTTAATTAAAACCTGGAAAAAAAACTTTATTAGCAAAGGACTATCTGACTGCCCCCACCACCAAATTGCACAATTGCCCAATGTTTCGAACCCGCTCCGGCTCCTCCTCAGGGACTAAAATGAAACCCGCGACACACCTCCTTATATACCCATAGCCACTTATTGCCTCTCACCCCCACCACCATCCACCTTCCCCTCTCCAACTTTCCATTCTCAGTTAAATTAATAAAGAATGATAAATGTTATCAAGGAACGCGGGAGCGTTCCGAAGGCAAGTATAGAAGAGTCTTAGGACGACCACGTGATGATATACATTGAAATGGATGTACGAGAAATTCTATGAGCTTATACACCTATTGCGCTAGTTTTAACTATATAATATATCCCTCTTAATCGAAAGCCATTTCATTGCTCTACTCAAATCAAAAGATTTTATTTAAAAAGATATTCATTCAAAAGATATAAGGGACTGAATTTTTTTTGTCGGCTTTCCGATTTTTTAACTTTCTCCATGGTATTCAGCCTCGCATCCGGTTTTTCCCGACTTCCTGTAACGTCATATATGTTATGTTAGGCCAATCAATAGAGGTTTTTTGCGTGCCATAAATCTTATTAGTAAGCGGTAAACGCTATTGTACGCAGAATAATCCACAGTATAAGTGGTATATAAACTCGACTAGCAGCTCCGTTCTATATATATATATATTGTTATTAACAATTTAATGCAAAAAAAAGCGCTTTTTTATGGTTTTTTGCTTTTATAGCCGAAACTAGTGGACCGATCTTGATAGTCCAATGAGATAAATTGTAGTAAATGAAATTACGAACAAAACATCTAGATGTTGATCGAATCGATCGGACGATTAGTTACGGAGAAAAACGTGAAAAACCGAAAAAATGAGCGTTTTTTGAAAAATTCATATATCCGCCATTTTTAAAGATGTGGCGGATATCTCTGGCGAATTGATAGTAATTCACATGTACTTTATGTGTGCGAAAACCAGGCACTGTGCGATTATTAGTTTTTGCGTAATCGCGATTTCAATTTTTGAGTAGGCTATTTTTGAGCGAGGCTGTATGCTCTACGGGTTATCCGATTTCAATTATCAAAAATGAGTTTGAAAGTTCAAATGTTGAACTATAAAACGTCTATCTTGGATTTTTGATTAAGTACTGTTTTATACCTGAAAACAGCTGTCAAAGTTAACCAAAAACGCCCGAGCGCACGGAAGTGGCGGAGTGGTGGGGGGCGCGCGGCGGCTGAGGGGAGCCGATATATATAGTAATAGAACGCGCTGCGCGGGCATGTTCTTGTTTGTGCACATAAGGATTGTGCACATATTTATTGTGCACAGATAGCATTGGTACAGATCTGTATATATAGATATATGCTAATGTTAAAGTGTGCACAATTAATATGTGCACAATCAGTATGTGCATAAACAAGAACACGTCGCTGCGCGCAACGCACAGATCTTTGCTTTTAATTTCCTCAGCAACTAGAGGAGCTATTTTAATTATTTTTTTTTTATTTCGGGGTAGCTCAACCCAACTAAACCGATTCTGCACTTTTATTTGATGAAAAACGAACAGAAAGGCAGTTATTGGACGTTTTAATAGGTTGATAAAATAATAAATATAAACTTTCTATTTTTCTTAATCTACATTATATTTATTAGAAAAATTTACAGAGTTACTTAAAAACTATGTTACATTAATTAGTTTTTTTCCGCTTCGGTGGTAGCAAATCGATTTCATCCTCGCAGTGATACGAGTCGAGTTCGCATTCGTTCTCGTCACTCGAATCATCTTCTAATTCTAATAATGTTTTATTTATGACTAAGTTATAACATGTATCTTCGATGCACAAAGATTTGTGCACTCTCAGCCGTGCTTTTTGCAACTGCACGAAGCATCTATACATCCCTTTTTCGAGCAAGTGCATGAAATTTGCGATAATAATTTTTGGGGTATCGGCGGATCCGTCGTTCCTACCGGGAGCAAACATTTATTTTTTATTTACCAACCCCAATCAGTAGGTATTAAAGAGTTATTACCTAACCATAATTGGAGTTGGTAATACACTCTAAATGCATGTTGCTTAGCGGATCCCTGCGTTGGTGGCAAAGTTTCTAAAGCAAATTTTGTTTTCGTTTTGGCTTTGCAAAAATGTTAGTATCGCAAATCATGCAGTGAAAAATTACTGCTTTGTTCGATTAATTTCTTTTCTGCTTTGTTGCTGTACAGGTAGATTATTAACTTATAGGCATTGCTAGCTATTTTTTCAGAACTGGCATTTTTTTCATAAAATACTGCAGATAAATCTAATAATTTTTCGTGGTTAACTGTATCTATTAATTTATTTTTGCCTATTCTATAAAAACAAGAGGTTGTATCGCAGCCAGAAAATGCATGTAAAAATGTTATTCTATTTCTTAAAAAGGGATATTTGAAACTATTACTATTAAAATACTGATTTGGTGTTGAGCCTTTGTTTTCTTTACAAAAATAAATGTTGTTAATGTTCTCTGCCAGTTCTGAAAAAATAACTAGCAAGTCTATGTCTTCGCCCACAATCACCACAGTTGTTTTATAATCAGCGCGGGCATTATTTATCGCAGTCATTACTATTAACCGATCCGCGTCCTCCGGGGCTATTTTTGTTTGAAATCGTACAGCATTTAGAGTTAAACAAAGCATATTTATTAATCTCGTTTTTTTTTTCACTGCTCAAAAATTGCTTTTGATTAACAACAATCGTTGTATTGCTATCGAAAGCAATTTCACGACCTATATTCTTCAATTGCCTACGCGAACGCTCTACAGATTTTGTTGATGTTTTATTGTCGTTGGGATATCCATCAAAAATAATATAACTATTTTCGCTGTAATGTCTTGTCGCATACGAAACGTAGGTATTTATTATTTCTGCCATTTTCATGTTACTTTGCCACACGACTCTATGCAAAAATAATCCGCCGTCGACAACATGTGTTATCTTTGATGGTACGTTTATACTCGGTAATGAATCAAAATTGAGGTAGAATGTGGATTTAGATGTTTTCCGCATGCCATTTTCATCAAACAATGACAGCGGAATCGGCGATAGTTCATACGACCTACAATACTCTTTCATATCGTCTTGGTTTTGAATATTGAGCGAAATTTTTTGGAAAATTAGCAACGGTGAGATATACACATCCTCATTTGCACTATTTTTTATAGTGGAGTTCGCAGCTGCCAAATGAGTAACTTTACTGCTTCTTTTATATTTTACGTCAGTAAACTTTTTATTTGACGCCTCATCCATCAAAATCTTTCCTAATTCAAAAGCTTTGTGGCAATTCACGAGCGATAAATCACCAATCACTCCGGAATATATACCAATTAATTTATCGCTTTCTGGGAATGGATCAAATGTATTAAAAAAGTCCTGCAGTTTTTTTAAGTCATCTGCGTCTCTGGAGATACGAGAAACTCGATTGTCGACATGCTGTTCAGATGTAGCAAATGTCATGTTGCAAAATAGCTCTATGGCATTGCTCACCTCTAATGCAGCTGCCCTTGACAACACCCATTTTCCAATGACATTTTCCGTGAGTCCACGGCCGTGTGTCAAGCCTCCAGCGCATTTCATTGACCGCATCAAAACCTCCTCGATGGTCATATCAGACCGTAATCCGCACCAAAAGCGATTTGAACGTCTTATCGTATGAAAGCCCTGCTTTCAGAATTTATCATATTCCACTATATCCATGCTTTCTTTTAAATTAACCATCTGTTGGAGTACAAAAGACACGCCTTAGCGTATAAATGATGACCTGAAGCGAAAAAAAAGGTATCATTAACGTTACTGTTTCTACATGTTGGTCAAAATTACCAGAACGTTCTGTATCTATGTATCTTTGCAGTAAATAAATTAGTTTAAAATATTGTAGCCATAGTTGACTTGTTGGGCCATTATTTTCTAAATTCGTTATTACCGATGAAAATTTTTTTGTACGCTTTTCATTAAGAAAGTCATTAAATAATTTTCAAAATTATCGGTTCCTACTTTTTGTAAATTATCATCTAAAAACGTTTTCTCTTCTTCTGTAAATTCTATTTTTTCTAAAATAATAGTAGCAAGCGCAGCTTGTACTAAAAGGTGACCTCGCACAGACCTCGAAAAAGCATGACCTGTTAAAGCCTTATCCGCTGATAATTCGGCGTATATCGTCGAAAAAGCTTCTTTCAGGCCGCTACCTGCCATTATATTACCAATAGCGCCAAGAAAAGACATCGCAAGATGAAATCCTCCTAATCGTGGGATTACTGAGCGGATATTATGGGGATCGTTATCTGCCTCTATAGAAGCGGCGATTTCGCTAGCTTTCATGTATAAAGGTAAATCAAACGTTACAAAGCAGTGCTTTTGATTATTTGCATTTACTCTCCATCGTGCATCGATTAAAGATGTTAAAATTGGTGTATGGTCGCTCGGTGGCGCTTTAATAAACGGCAAAGCAATAATTCTCGTCGTACAAAAATCATTATTCAATAAATGAAATTTATTCATAAATCCGAGCCAATGCGGGGTCTTCCGTGGTGCAGTATGCTTGCCGTAAAAATATAAAAAATCGATCGCTTTGATTTCAATTGTAAAGTCAGCACGATGTATTTCTTTCCAATTACGTATAGTTATATTATCTAATTTGAATGGCTTGTTATTCTTAAAATCGGTCAATGGAAGGAAACCGAACGTGCCATCAGTACTAGTAGATAATGTTCCTTTTAAACGAGGCACACAATTATTAAAATTAACCGAACTTGATGGAGTCGCACACATAATACCGCCCATACAATGAAACGTATTCTTGCCATCAATGGTGGCTGTATTATGGTCCGCATTATCATATACGAATTGCAAATAGGTATCTCCAATGAAATCGAAATGTTCAGGGTCATTAACGAGGGAGTTTTCGAATCGTACTGTTTCTGCGTAGGACTCACAGAGCCCAATATTGTAGAGACAATCAATTAAACCTCGTGCTGCAAATTTCGTATGTATCATACATGAAAGTCCTAATAATATAGGCAATGAAAAGGATCGTGGTCGCATAGATGATATTAAAATATGGGCTGCGGTAACAATTCTGTTTTCCCACTTATCCCAAGATCCATTTCTTCGCTCATGTTTATGAGTTTTTATAAGAATTTCGAGCATTAGTTGCAACGTTTCCGGAATATCTTTAATGTTATTTAAGAAATCCGTTGGCGTATTATAATTCTCTAAGTCAACTTTCATAGCCCTAACATCTTGTAGAATAAAATGACTGGCTAATTCCACTATTCTCAACCTTTCTTCTTTTTCATTTACTTTACGATTTGAATACCAGCTATCTTGTATACATTTACCTAACGTTTGTTTAAAACAAATAAAACGATCATTTGAGCTAGAATAAATTACTATTTCATCTTCGAAATGATTTTTTAAAAGTATTTCTATGCGACCAAGTCGGGGTAGATCAGTATCTCCGAAATTATTTACATATATTTGTAATATATCTTTTAAAGAAAATTGACACTGATCGCTATTCTCCAATAAATAGTTGATAATAAACGATAATAAGTTACTCATATCTTCGGTTATCGGTCTACCCTTAACATTACAAGGACTATATGAGTAAAATACGCTTAAGCATTTCGAGTGATAATAAACGGTGTTTTCTATATAATAATTATCAGATTCTTTTTTCAAATTAGATAACCGCGACGCTAGAATTTTATTCTCTTCGCTTTTAGGGAGAGCTTGTAACTGCGCCAAAATATTATCGATAGTCTCCTGCTTTGAAACGCGGGTTATATTTTGCTTACAACTGTGACATTGATTCGAACAAAAAAAACAATGAGTTGAGAAATCGAACCCTCGTCCTTCTTTACAACGATTTCGGTCTTTTAACCATGTTAATGCCGATGCTGCTAACGCCCTTTTTATATTAAACTCCCTCGTATAGAGAGTTTGACAAGTTTTATGTACTGTGATTTCTTTTAATTTTTGTAACTTTAAATGCTTTTTATCTTTTCTTTTATGACTGGCTAGAATAAGATTATTAATGGCCCGTTCTTTCAATATGTGCGATTTAGATGGTTCATTAGGCTTGTCGCAAAGTAAACAAATTTCATCGTCGTCAAACCACTCCTGTTCGTCTTCCATAGCTTGTGTATTTTCATCGTGCCTGAATAAAAAAAATATTAATGGAATACGTAAAGTTAAAATTCATATATGTGCAAATCTCACGAAAGATGCGACAAAACCTGAAATCACGTTTCGAAAATTTTTTTTCTAGCACACCTTCGAAACCTGGTTTTTCCTATTGTTTGTAGTATATAAAATGAAGATCCGCAGTTGTACAGCGTCCATCAAGTTGCCTATTTTTTCTAGAACAACTTCTTACTTTATAAGAAAATGGCAAAAAAAGCCCTTCTCTTCAAACCTCAGCTATTTAGCCCAGAAACGATCTACTCAAAGTTTTCAAACAGAAATTAAAACTAGCAAAAAAGAGCTTTAATTCCTTTTTTTTAAAATTAAAAAATGTTTATTCCTTCAAAAGTTACAAGGGTTTGAAGTTGAACGTCGAAAAGGCATAAAAATGCTCTCAAAGTCGGCGCGTCCGATTCCTGCGATTTTTTGCATTTTTATGCTTTTTCGACGTTCAACTTCAAATCCTTGTAACTTTTGAAGGAATCAACATTTTTTAACTTCTAAAAAAAGGAATTAAAACTCTTTTTTTCATGTTTTAATTTCTTTTTGTAAACTTTGAGTAGATCGCTTGTGGGCTAAATAACTGAGGTTTGAAGAGAAGGGCTTTTTTTGCCATTTTCTTAAAAAGTAAGAAGTGGTTCTAGAAAAAATAGGCAACTTGATGGACGATGCTCAACCACGAATTTCTCTTATAAATACCACAAACAACGAGAAAAACCAGGTTTGGTAGGTGTGCTCCAAAAAAAATTTTCAAATCGTGATTTCGGGTTTTGTCGCATCTTTCGTGAGATTTGCACATATACGTTCGTCGTGGAGAAAATTAGTATATGCACCACGGGAGTAAGTAAAGAATCCATCAGATCGCATATAATTGTCGCCCGAGCCTTCGGCTCGAGCGACAATTATATGCGATCTGAGACATTCTTTACTTTTACTCCCTAGGTGCATAATCTACTATTAGTGTGAACAAGACCGAGTAAATAATTTTTCATTTAATTTTAATAAGACTGTTTAATTTGGGTGTTTTTGCAATAACATTTACCTAACATTAGTAGATGTAGATGCTTCTGCCTCGTCGGTAAGCTCCATTACGATGTTTTGTATACTGATCTTGTATACTGATTATTTGGGAATTTTAATAAAATATAATTAATATTTACGACTCTTATATTAAATTTAACTAATGAGAATCAGTATTATATACCACTTGTATAACAACACACATCGAGTGTTTTAAATACTTTCAAAGTCTTATTAACAATCTAAATTATTATTAATTTTTAATTGTTATTTATAATGTAAATTTATAAAGTAATGTTTCTTAAACTCAAATAACAGGCACAAATTAATAAAACAATTATTGGAAAGAAATTTTGAAATATATAAATATACATACAAATACGCCACACTTACACACTATATACACATAAATTAAAAAAAAAAATAAAAAAAAGAATTAGAAAAAATGGAACCGTGACAGTATCGGGGATCGAACTTCGGCCGCTTGAGTGAGAATCAAGTGTCTCTGCAACTTGGCTATCCTTCACACTGCTATTTGCTCTTTCTACTCGAATGATTAAACAGAATGCCGGCAATACCGATTCCATTTATACTCATACACTTTCAAACTTATTCTGTTCATGAAGCTATATTACTTATGATAAAATTTAAGTTGATTTAAACCTCAAGTTATATAAAAAAAACGCTACGAATTAGAAAAAAAGTTTTTCAATTCAACAAAGATTTTTCAAAAACAAGAACCTAAAGTAACCGGATTTTAACATGCTACTGATAAACTAAAATATTTTACAAGAGACTACTTGATTAAAAATTATCCTCTTTTGATTTCTGATTGTTACAAAGACTTTCACCTATACTACATATACTACAATAAAAATTAGACATACTTTTGTGTGCACCTCGTATAATGAATGTACAGTACGGTGTCGACTCCACTCCAAAAACTTGATATTACACAATAAAATCACTGAACTTATTATTAATTTAATACAATTAAAATTAAGAAAAATTAACAATTTTAATATTTTAAAATAATTAAAATATTAGTAATAATTAAGTAGCTATTTATAAAATAAACACATGTATCAAAGATGCTTTGCAAAGGTATAGTAGCTAGAGTCTCGGTGGCAACTGTAGTATAAACAGCTGAAAAGACCGTTGATAGCGTCGCTTTCTCCTTCTTTGACCGCTTCAGTCCACGATATACAATAGTATTGTATAGTGGATGAAAGTGAGGACAGAACAGAGTGGAGCGAATAGCATTACTATACTGTATATACAAGCACATGTTCCGAGCGTAAACATCCTTGATTATATAATACACGCCCGAGTAGATACGTATATACCAGCTTCAAATCTCAAGCAAAATTAGCGTTTCTGTTCATTTTTCATCAAATAAAAGTGCAGAATCGGTTTAGTTGGGTTGAGTTACCCCGAAATAAAAAAAAATTATTAAAATAGCTACTCTAGTTGCTGAGGAAATTAAAAGCAAAGATCTGTTCGTTGCGCGCAGCGCGTTCTATTACTATATATATCGGCTCCCCTCAGCCGCCGCGCGCCCCCCACCACTCCGCCACTTCCGTGCGCTCGGGCGTTTTTGGTCAACTTTGACAGCTGTTTTCAGGTATAAAACAGTACTTAATCAAAAATCCAAGATAGACGTTTTATAGTTCAACATTTGGACTTTCAAAATCATTTTTGATAATTGAAATCGGATAACCCGTAGAGCATACAGCCTCGCTCAAAAATAGCCTACTCAAAAATTGAAATCGCGATTACGCAAAAACTAATAATCGCACAGTCCCTGGTTTTCGCACACATAAAGAACATGTGAATTACTATCAATTCGCCAGAGATATCCACCACATCTTCAAAAATGGCGGATATATGAATTTTTCAAAAAACGCTCATTTTTTCGGTTTTTCACGTTTTTCTCCGTAACTAATCGTCCGATCGATTCGATCAACATCTAGTTTTGTTCGTAATTTCATTTACTACAATTTATCTCATTGGACCATCAAGATCGGTCCACTAGTTTCGGCTATAAAAGCAAAAAACCATAAAAAAGCGCTTTTTTTGCATTAAATTGTTAATAACAATATATATAGAACGGAGCTGCTAGTCGAGTTTATATACCACTTATACTGTGGATTATTCTGCGTACAATAGCGTTTACCGCTTACTAATAAGATTTATGGCACGAAAACGCTGATTTTTTTCTCTATTGACTGGCCTATGTATATACATACAAGCAAACACCCAGAATTAATGGCCATCAAGAGTTAAGCAGTCATTATGGCCGTATAATAATAAAAGAAAGACAAGAGAAGGGAAAGATAAAAATATAGATAGAGAGAGAGAGAGAGAGAGAGAGAGAGAGAGAGAGAGAGAGAGAGAGAGAGAGAGAGAGGGAGAGAAGAAGAGACATAAACGTATGTATATTTTTTATTATATACAGTATATATGTTTATTAGTACATAACCTCTCTCTATGTATATGCCTATATATATACATAAATAGAATTGACAAAAGTATATATCGTAGCATAGAATAGAAGAGTTATTCAACAAATACATCAATTTACAAATCCTAGGATCAAAAATATTTCAAATGCACTTTAATTCTGAAGGCGGTTATATTCATTTGCCAGATCTAGAAGTGCAGGAATCTTATAGAAGTATTACAATGTAATACTAAGCCGAAACATGGTTACAATCTAGAAACATTAAATATCAGTGTTAGTGTACTTACATGAACAATGAAGAAGGAGGACGTAATAATAATTGTATAATTAACAATGGAAATTATTTTAATATATATAGAGGAAGAAATATCTATTTATGAAATGAATCGTTCTTGTAACATTAAAAACCATAAAGTTTTCTAGTGAAATTATATTTGACGGCTTTGATGAGAGTAAAAGTGTAGACTATCTTTTACAATTACATAAAAGTCTTGTTTAATACAGAACATGAATGACGAAAATAAAAGAAGTGGGTAAATAAGGGATTCCAAGAAAAATTGAAGTGTGTCAGTGTATAAACAATTAGTATACTACTTAAATACAAATGAAGAAGGAAGATGTAATAAGTGTAAAATAAACAATGGAAATTTTTTTAGTATATCATATAATAGATTTTCTAATCTACCTTCATATCTCATACAATATATAAATGTTTATGTATCATCTATTTTGTATTTAAAGTGAAATAACTGTTTGTTTATGTAAAAAAATCTGCTAATGTTATAAATAAAAAATAATTGCGAAGCTACAAAAATAATTAATGATATTATCATATAGCAGTCTTATAGTAGAACTAATTTAAGGATTTAATAATTAATTTCTAGTACCAAAAAATGAAAATACTTATAATATGCTCTGAAAAAAAATTATAAAAATATGAACTAAAAGCTTCGTTTTAAGATCTAATTTGTTCAAAAAAATATCGACCCCTTTAGTATTTATGTAATCCTTGAAGAAACATTCAAATTTAAAACTTTTGTGAATAACAATACTATCATTTACTAATGATATTAAAAATATACTGTACTATAATAAACCCTCATAATGTTATCACACTATGTAATTATTATTTTCTCTTAAAAAGTTGTGAAATATATCTAAAAAACATTTTACAAAAGTTTAAACTAAGACAAGTATTAGTTTCTCCCGCCCTCCCTCTATCGCTCTTTCACTCTCTCTCTCCCTTTCTCTCAACATCCGTGAAACTGAGTACCAAAAACTTTAATGAGAGCTTAAATATTTTTTTAAAACAATAAACACGTTTTTTAAAAGCAATTTTTTAAGTACGTTAAATTCTAACAACACAATTTGTCTAGTCCTTTTATTTCTTTTAGTCTCATCTATTCAATAAGGACTCTCTACAAATGATAATAACTTTTTTCATGACTGTATAATCTCTCTCCCTCCTCTTTTCCACCCCACTCTCGCTCTCTCCCTCCCTCTCTCTCAACATCCGTTAACCTGAGTACCAAAAACTTTAATGAGAGCTTAAATATTTTTTTTAAACAATCAACACGTTTTTTAAAAGCTAATTTTTTAAGTATACGTTCTATAACAACATAATTTGTCTAGTCCTTTTAATTCTTCTACTCTTATTCAATAAGCACTCTTTACAAATGGTAATAAGTTTTTTCATGACTGTATAAATAATAATATTACTAATACAAAACTTTCTACGAAAGTATAAAATAAGGCAAGTATAGACGTTTTTTCTGGATAATCTATAAAAAAAACACAATTTGTCTAGTCCTTTTATTTCTTCCAATCTCATCTATTCAATAAGCACTCTCTACAAATGGTAATAATTTTTTTCATGACTGTACAAATAATCTATAAAATAATAATATTTATGATTTTGTAAAAGAAATCAAATAAATACGAATGAAAAAGTCTTTTAATTCTTTGAGTCATTGTATACTGAACAAATTATATGTAAGAAAGTACAGTCAAATTGTTCACTGCAAATCAAACAAACGAAAGTTGTGAAATCAATTATCGATAGTCAAGTAATGCAAACAACTCTCGGAAACTACTGTATGACTGTTCTCAGAAATATATTCAAATTTGTTCATCTTTCTGAGCTATACAAATTAAACACAAGAAAGTACTGAAATCAATTTATTGTAGTCAAGTACCGGCCATAAGTTAACTTACTGACATAATAGAATTTTTCATATGTAGCGTGTAAAATTACATTTTACGCCCACGTTGTAACTTCAAAATTATTCAGCCAGCAGGCATAAAATACTACTTAGCGCGCAAGAGGCCCAATAACTCACATACTCTTACAAAACTTTATAGAACCTACGCACTTTGCGCCCGTGTGGGCGAAAATTATTTTAATTATATAACTATAATGCCTTCTCTTTATTTCTAAAATTCATAAGAATTTTTTTAGATATTTACGAAAAGTCAAAGCCTATATAAAAAAATTACATAGTTACCGACACATCACTATTTTTCATGATTCTTTCACAATTTTGAACTTTCTATAATATTACGCACCTTGGGAGGAAAAGAGAAGTCTAGAGCTGCTCTAGCAGGGGTGGTCCTCCGATCTCCCATACATACTTGGCGGGCCCAAGTTATTTCACAATGCCATTTCACAATAAATTTTTATATTTTCTCACTTTTCAGATCATAACTATAAACCATTATATGAAGAATATAAACTTTGTCTCAAGAAAAATCTTCACCCGACTGGTCATGTTGCATAAATAAAACATTGAAAATCCTTTACGATAAATGAAATAGGTTTTGGACTTTTTTGCTTAACTTATATTATGAGAGATAATGTCTTTGTGACAAATTACTTGAAAATAATTCTAAATATTTTCTTCTTTTATAAATGGGTTATTTGATGTAAAATCAAAAACTGTTATATTCCTCTAACTTCTTAGCCTTACTGTTTGAGGTAAATATATATAATACACTGTTCAAGAATGGAAGCAAAGTCGTTTACTAACCTCATCTTACAGTCTCCGTATATTTAATTTATAGTTCTGGTTCAGAAAGTTGTACTTGAATAAAATATTTCAAGTAAGTCATTTGTTAAATGGTAAAAGCTTTACCAGATATGAGAAAAAGTAAAATTAACAAATTTTTCTTTTGGAACTTTTCAAATCATAACTATAAACCATTTATACAAAGAATATAAACTTTGTCTCAAGAAAAGCCTTCACCCGACTGGTCATGTTGCAAACATAAAACATTGAAAATCCTTTATGATGAATGAAATAGGTTTTGGAGCTTCTCGCTTAACTTATATTATGGAAGATAATGTGTTTAATAACAAATGTAAAATTTGTTAATTTTACTTTTTCTCATATCTGGTAAAGCTTTTACCATTTAACAAATGACTTACATGAAATAATTTATTCAAGTACAACTGTCTGAACCAGAACTATAAATTAAATACAAGGAGATTGTAAGCTGAGTTTAGTAAAGGACATTGTTTCCATTCTTGAATAGTGAATTATTCTTGAATTATATATATTTACCAAACAGTGATGCTAACAAGTTAGAGGATTATAACAGTTTTTGATTTTACATCAAATAACCCCTTTATAAAAGAAGAAAATATTTAGAATTATTTTACGTGTTTGAAATTCCGAACGTTCATAATGAACGAAATATTAACTTAAAGTTTCTAATTCTGGTTAGAATTTCCCGGAGTGTGGTTTACTGGTGACTGCAAGGGTGAGAAGTGAAGAAATACAATTATTATCCGATTTTAAATGTATTAAGTAGCCAAATTCGGCTAAATTTGAAAATGGCAAAAATCTTTCGTTCACTATGAACGTTCGAAATTTCAAACAGCTATTATTTTACAGTAATTTGTGACAAAGACATTATCTCTCATAATATAAGCTAAGCGAGAAGCTCCAAAATCTATTTCATTCATCGTAAAGGATTTTCAATTTTTTATGTTTGCAACATGACCAGTTGGGTGATTCTTGAGACAAAGTTTATATTCTTTGTATAAATGATTTGAAAAGTATCAAACATAACAATTTTCTAATTTCAATTATTTTAAAAAACAAGTTATTTTATGCCATTTCACAATAAATTTTTATATTTTCTAACTTTTCAAATCATAACTATAAACCATTTATACAAAGAATATAAACTTTGTCTCAAAAAAAGTCTTATCACCCGACTGGTCATATTGCAAAATAAGACATTGAAAATCCTTTACGATCAATGAAATAGATTTTGGAGCCTCTCACTTAGCTTACATTATGAGAGATAATGTCAAATGTGACAAATTACTTGCAATTAATTCTAACTATATATTTTCTTCATTCTTAAAAGGGATATCTGATGTAAAATCCAAAGCTGTAAATATAACAGCTATAGCTGTTAATTCTTAAAACCATATAATGTATCCGTAAGATATTTTCAATATATGGCTTTTGGTATATAACTAATTGAGTGAGGGATGTAAAATCCAAATTGTTAATAAGTATAATAGTTAGAGGAATACCTCTACTTGTTTGCATTACTGATTGAGGTAAATATATAATAATACACTATTTAAAAATGGAAACAAATAGTCCTTTATTTTAATCATATATTCTTTATAGTTCTTCATTTTAATCATAGGTTCGAGAAGTTGTACTGGAATGAATTATTTCCATAAGTCATTTGTTAAAAAGTAATCATTACAACGGATATGGAAAAAAAAATTCAAATTATTTTATTTTACTTGCAATTATGAAGATAGCAATGTTTATTTTTATAACAAAACTTTCTACGAAAGTATAATATAAGGCAAGCATAAGGTGTTTCTGTAATATATAAAAATCCTCTCTTAAAAAAACGATGGCCGGATGTTGTGAAGCACTTAAAGAGTGATTTTGATTGGTCTGTAAGGAATAGGCGCGAAAATCCGCTACTTCCGCTACATTTGAATTTTTGAAATTGAATTTTTATTCTTAACTATTTAAAACTAAATAATTAAATCCAATTGGAATAAAAAGATTAATTTTGTCATGCTTTGAAAAATGATCTGATTATCCTACCATTTAAACTAATTAAAATGAAATCATAGTGAAAAATTATATATTCATAACCTAAAAAACAAAATAGTACGTGCGCAGCGCGTTTGGATTTTGCTAGCATGAATAAAAAACTTATACTCTATAAAAAGGAATTCTAATAATAAATAATTATTTTCTTCTGACACTTTTATCTTACCGGTTCTATACAATAAATTAATTTGTCTATAAAAAGAAGAGTATATATACTATTATTATAAATAGCAAAAGGGATTTCTTGATACAATGAAAGTGTTATTCCATTTTTTTTACAAATACAGCAGCCTCACACGATGCAATTATCATCATGTACCCACACGAAAATTAAATCTATGAAATATGGTATCATCATTCTTTACTGTTATAAAACTTTGTAATTATTAATGAAGCTCTTAGAAACTTGTGGAATCTCCCTAAAATAACACTTTTAAAAAAAGTAAAACTTTGGCGAGTATAAATGTATTGTAATCTCTCTCCCTATCTCTCTCTCCCTCCCTCCCTCTCTCTCTCACCTCTCTCTTTCTCTCCCTCTTTCTCTCCATCTCTCTCTCCCCCCCCCTCTTTCCCCCAAAAGAATATCATAGTTTAAAACAAACACATGAATCTCTACATTTTTACCTTCCGTGCTATATATAAGTAACTTATATTTTGTATTCTACGGCACTTCTACTTAAAAACAGAGGAATAGATTTACGAACCAGCAATTACTTGTAGAAGAAATTCATTAACACATTTTGACCGATCTTTTTACCGATCTTTTTACCGACATTCTTTTTCTGGGCCCGCCAAGTATATATGGGACATCATAGGACCACCCCTTGCTAGAGCATCTCTAGACTTCTGTTGTCCTCCCAAAATGATGTTGTAGACCGTAATGTTACAGAATTTTTTTTCAATAGGATGTAATGGTAATGAAATCTCCCTAAAATAACACTTTTTAAAAAAGTAAAACTTTGGCGAGTATAAGTGTATTTGTAATCTCTCTCCCTCTCTCTCTCTCCCTCCCTCTCTCTCACTCCTCTCTCTTTCTCTCCCTCTTTCTCTCCATCTCTCTCTCTCTCCCCCTCTCACCACCAAAAGAATATCATAGTTTAAAACAAACATATGAAAGAAGTGGAATCAACTATTATTTTATATGGACAAATACATTTTTGTGACATAGAAATATAGAATTATTTTTATAACAAAAAATCGTAAGTACTACTAAAAATAAACTCATGAAACTGGTGGAATCAATTAAGTGCAGGCAAGTCAATTATTATAATAAAGAGAATTTTTTAAATGAAAATTTGTTTAATATATATTTACTATAAAAATTTGTATAAAAAATAATTACGTCTAACAAAAAATATTACAAAAATACTAACATAATAACTGTAATTGAAACACAAAAAGTTAAAAAATTTTTGCGTAAACATTTTCGAAGTATAGATCATAGAAGTCACCACCCTCTAAAATAGTTTAACCATGAGCTGTTATACATCATAAATTCATGTAAGTTTTTCTTACACAAGTCAATCTACCTATTATCTGCAAATATGAATTTTAATTAAACATTTTCTTAAATTGTTAATGTAATTTTTTAAATTTTGGGAAATTTTCTTTTAAGGACAGAAGATACTTGCCGGACGCATCGTTTTGTAGTATTTAGGTAATCTATCAAATATTTATTTTTATATCATTATTTTTTGGAATAAGATTTATATATTATATGTTATAAAAACTTTTCAATTATATTATATCTATCTATTATATCTACTAATTTCAAAAAAATTTTATATCAATCTTTATAATTTCTATAATTATAATTTCATTATAATTTCATTGTAATATCTTCATTATAAAAATTCATTATACAAATTGAATTATTATTAATTCTATAGTAAGATAATAATATTTTTTTTTACATTGCGTATGTACATCTATATATTACGTATGCTTGTTCCTAACATTATATAACGAACAAGTTTTGTGTAAGTTTTGCTCTAGTCAAATATCGAAATATACTTATTTTCTTGAACTGTTATTACCATTTTATTTTAATTATTTACATACTACGTGATCAATAACTAAATACATATAGTCTAGGGGCAGAGTGGGTTTTCGTCGGACTTGAATGGCCATGGCATCACCAAGGCTATTTCTATGTATTTTTTCCTCTTGAACACGAATTTCGAGGGTGGAATGTCCAAAAGTGGTCAGGTAATTTGTTATTAACAATTTAATTGTTTAAATGGCCATAAAAAAACAACTACTTAAGCTATAAACATCCAACTAAAGCTAACACGTTCTGAATAGTGTAAGAAGTAATCCCCAATTTGAATTTTTCAAAAATGTTAATTAGAACAGAAAATATTGCAAAATTAGTGTAAAAAGAGGCCTATTTTACGCGTATACGCGATATGCGCGCCCTAATTAGGTCATAATTTCGGTTCTCTTTGAAGTTTTTAATGCTATAAGGTCTTATTTTAAAGAGGAAGCTTAATACTACTAGACCGTCTACAATTAATTGCTTTCAAATTGCAAGCAATAATGCAACAACATTTTAAAGCGCATGAACGGGCTGTAAATTGTCAAGTTTTTGTCTACAAACGCTCTTTCTTATAGTTTGAAACAATAAATAATTTATGAAAACGTCTGGATTTCACTTTTCTCAGATGGTATTATTGTCCTGAGCCCCTATAAATCTTAATATTTCAGTTTATTTACAATAAATATTAATTTGTACTTCGCGCAGTAACGCAACAGTTACCTGCATTGCAGGCGCCAGAGAGCTTTTCGGTTTCGATGGAACTCTAGTCGCGCACGTAACTTTTTCATACGTATTTTTATCAGATATCTAGAAGAAATTTGTTAGGGTAATTTCACAGGTAATGCTCTGAAAAATTATTGCTAACGATTTTCCGGCAAAATTCGGAAAATTCTACCGACATCCTAATGTACACGGCACTCTACTTTCTCGGGTATACTTTTATCAAATTCTATCGACTTGATTTTAGTTTTCTAAATCATTAAATTTATTTTTACAACTTTTGTTTTTCTGACATACACAGAACGAACAGCAAGGAATTGTTGCTGATAAACAAATGCACGATTTTGTTGAACATGCTCTACATGTACAGTTATATATGAGTTCATCAGCAGGCGGTAATAGTATTTGTACTTTTTCAGGTAATAAAAGATCGTCTTCTTGATTCCAGCCATATTCTATCGGGTTCAGCTGACGAGCATATTTATTTAAACAATTGATTTCAGTATAAACAACATAAAAACTTCGCAGAATATGCAGTCTTATAGATTTGCTTGTTGGCGGTAATTCTTCTATTAGCATACATTTCGTATGATGATAAGACCAGACACGTAATTCGTCTGAAGTCTTACAATCTGAGCCTTTTCGCACAATTTTTACCAAAAACTCTTCCGCCATCGCAATGATATTGTCTATTTATGAGAAATCTGTGAATTATATATATATATAATCGGGCAGTGAAATAAGTATCTAAAGTTACAAAAGTAGATTTGTTAATGTTTATACCTCTGTCAAACTGCATCAAATATTTTTCAGGGTTTCCTTGAAGCGCCGATAATTTGGTACCGATCTTACTCGTGTAATCTGACCCTGTGAGGTGGTGAAGTGCTGGTAAAACAGAGCACAATTTATCTCCGTGATGTACTGCTAATAAGTGCAAGGGAATATTTCTCGTACTTTGTCCAACTCCTGCATGAACCCAAAGTGTCTAAATAACATAATCAATACAGAGTAAATTAGTATTAATAAATATATTTTTTTTCATACAAATACTAAATTTTTACCTTTAATCCATGATTTTGAAACTCTCTAAAAAAATACAATAATAATACAATGACATCTGTATCAGACGAAATAACATAAAAGTTTGTGTATTTTTGTTGTACTGCATGACATACATGAATGATTCTTTTCAGGTCAGCTTCTTCTATATCATGCCGTTGTAACATTTCCAAAGAAATTGGATCAGCTTTAGTCGAAGTACAACAATTACTATTAATAGTGCTGAATACTAATTGAGAGTGATCAAAACGTTCTTCTCTTTGCACATAATTTTGCAAGAACTGTTGCAATAAAATTTTATTTTAACTAGAACTCCAAAATGTATCTTCCTGTTTCGGCAGCGGAATAGATTCTTCAATATTATTCATAATGATGCAATCTGATTTACACCTTCTTATGTGTTCTGAAGATTTTATAGAATTTTTAAAGTAGGAATCGAATACGAAATCGATTCTCGTACAGTTTTGTTGCGATGCTTTCGAAATTACAAATTTACAGAAGTTAGTTGCAAGATTTCCAAAATTAGTAAGACCTTTCCATGATAATTTTCGCATGACGAGCATAACATCAATTATTAAACACGTCTCAGTATCATCTTTTATGAATTCTATGTTTTCGTATATTAAAGCTTTTTCCATTTCTCTCGTTAATAAACTTTTGTTTTTCTCTTTTTGAAAAAATCCATCATCATCGAAAAGTACATTTTTATCAGTTAACTCATATTTTAATAGTTCTTTTAATGGATATTTACGTTCGTTAGCTAATGCAATAATACGCTGACCTTCGCTTGTAGAAATTCTTTTCGTTTTTTTTTTTAACTTAGATTGTTCACTTTTAGTAGAGCTTTTAAAATTTGGGAGATTATTTCTAGTTATAGCTGCTGAAAGTGATTTTGTTTTATCAACAAATCTTTCCTTCCAAAAAGTTTTGTATAGTTGCATACCCTTAACGAATACATTTAACAGTTCTTTTGCAATTTGAGGTTGAACCAATTCTTCCGTAATAATATTTTTCTGTGGATGAGATCCAGAACCAAATGGATTACTTTTACTTTCGATATATTGAATAATTTTTTCAACTGGTAGTTCAGAATTTGTTATACTCGTTTTCGTGAATTCATGGTGTATAAATAGTTCATCATCTTCGTTAGTAAAGTGAGTTATTTGTTTAAAAAAATTTGTGACAGCTAATAGTTCATGGTAAGTTATATTCCACGCAGCAACAGTCTCTTTCTTTCTGGTAGAACCGATTATACCAGCCGTACTTTTTGATACACGATTAATACTTTGCTCAAGTGCTTGGTCGGTACCAACTGAACTAAACGGAATGTTTGATTTTTTTACGGTAAACCGACCTTTTAGAAATTGATCATAAACTTCTGGAGCATTTTTTTCTAGCACCAGCATATCCTCTAAGTATACAGCACAAAATCTAGCATAATTTGTTCTATCCATAGTATGGAATATTGGTTGTAATTTTTCAATTGCAGCTAAGTGCAAATACCAATTGCCAGTACGATCAGCTCGTATGAGATCATGCATTAAGCTTATTAAAATCAAAACGTTATTCCAGTATTTGAATAGATCTGATTCATTGCACCTTTTTATAATAAAATCTTCAAAATCTGATAATAATTCAGTAGAGCTTTCTCTAAATTCATTTAAAATATATTTACATTCATCAATATTGTTTTCCTCAAAACTTTCTTTTAATAATATTATTGTTACAATTGCATTTTCATATTTTTCAAATCCTACTGTAGTAAAAAATTCTTTTATTTGTAATCGTTTCAGAACTTCCGCTAAATAATTAAATGCTTTTATACACCTAGCATAATGTGTTCCATTGAGTACTTGATCTGTTACACTTACTCCAAACAAATCATTTTCAATGAAAATATTTTCGACGCCGCTATTTTTTAAATATTTTCCTATACAAGCCTGTACTACTTTTGTCATGTGAAAACTACCTAAACACAAAATTATATTATCGAATTCTTTGGTTTGAAATAAAATCTGTCTTGCGATTCTGTACACCCCTTCGTCACAAGTTACAGGTAAAAAATCTTGTTTCAACTGACTTAAAACATCTTTAAAATTTAATAAACATGTATAAACAGTCGAATAATCAGTAACTGGGAAAGGTACAATCGGTAAAAACCCAATTTTTTGTTTATTACGATTGTCCGTTAATACTGCAGAGTGGAATGCACTCCACGAAGGAACTTGTTGATTTATATTTAATAAATTAATAACATTTTTATCCGAATTACTCATATCCATTCTCGACAAAATCCATGCTAAATCGTCAATAAATAAACTGTTTTCTACTCCATTTAATGAAATAAATCTCTTTTCATTAAGTTGAAAATAAGAAGGAATCTCGATTTGTTTTTTTATTTTTTCAAAACTTTTTAATTCTTGACATTTTAGTTTTTCCGTAAAAATTTTGGAAAAATTCTTTTTGAGCGATTCTGAAAAAATAGGTTTCGTTCTATTATACTGTTTATCCTCTTGGAAAATTACCATTACAGTGTCATGCGTTGAATTTAATCCTGAAATCGTCGCTTCGTTGTGATCGAAGTTGTCAAAAGCTGCTGTAACATATGCTTCAGGATCGAAATGAGTAGGTAGTGGTACTAAACTTTGACAACAATTTGTAGCGTACGTAGCTAATCTACTTCGAATCCTTAAAACCTCATCATATGATATGCAACAACCAATTCTATTTAATAAAGTAATAGTGTTTTTACTTTTAGTTGTATTATAAATAAACAAACCTATTGAAGTGTGAAGCGCGGTTTTCTTTAAGCCAGCATGTTTTATAAAATATATTATTTGAAAAAGACTCCTAATTTTTAGCAACTTTATACTATTCAAATTCTTTGAAGAATTATCAAAATCATCTGTTTTTTTTATAATATTGTCATAATTTAGGTCAAAAAGTTTTGAAAAAAATAATGCGAAAGATTCCGGTATTTTCATGTTACTCCAAGTCGATCTTATATCATTTTCATCGCAAAACTTATTTTCTAATTGAAAATCAATTTCTTTTAAAGACTTTTTCAAAATTTTCGCACATTCACTCACAGGATCTGCATTATATTTTCTTTCAATTTCTACTTTCATGTTAGCATAATGAAAAAGCTGTGACCTATTTCTTTGTTTTGGATATATAAAGCTTATATTTTCACCAAAATGATCTATTAAATAAGATTTTATGAGTTTATTATCAACATTAAAATCTTGACCATATCTCTCCATAATAAGATTTGATACGTCAGTCAATGAAAATATATTTCCTAGAAATACTTCTGGTTCTATAAATTTTATAGTATTAATCACTGCATCACTTATTTTACAAGGCGTGTCCAATTTACTTACTTTTGTATTTAGTTTAATACTACTCGTTTCTCTTTCATACTTATGCTCATACTGACGAATACATGCAGAATGATATTTTAATTTAGAAGCGACAAATCTTTCAGGACTATCTAATGTAGAAGTTCTAACAAAGACGTCATCTTGAAAGAACCTAGTAGCATCGAATAAAGTTTTTGCTCTGTCACTGCCTAACTGAGATAACGTAGTCTCTCTTTTATATGACCATTTTGAACAAATTATACATTTTTCGTTGATTGCGATGAATTCATCGGAAAATCTCTTTGATTTCCGTTGATCTATTGAAGACGAAGGACTTAAATCATTTCCTTCACTATTTGTATTTTCAGTACCCTTACTGTTATCAGTACTTTGAAACGTAACAAGGGACGTCTTATTTGTATAATTTTTATAGCAATTATTACTCACATGATAGTAAACTATATCTGTAAACGTTATTTGTGTAAAGTATATAATCGTTATTGTTATTTTTAGTAAATTTCAGTAAAAACTCTACACTTCATTGTATAATTATTTAATGAAAAATAAAAAAATCAAAACTAAGAAAGTTTGCAAAATATAAAAATTCTTACCACTGCTAGATAATAAATTTAAACCATGATAAACTTCATCACGTCGCAAATTTGCACAATATCTTATTCTCTCTCTGCCATTACTTGTAGTAGTTACAGTTACATTTTTCTCCACTTTCTGGCAAATTATACATCTATTCTCTTCAAGAGATTCACCTTTTCTAATCTTATCAATTTTTATTTACATCACGCACTGAGTTGTAGTCAATAGCAAATACTGAATAAGCCGTCTAGCGCTGAGAAAAGCCGTATATTTCGCGCGAGTAGACTTGTTGTAAACTTATAAGAACTTATAAGAGCGCTGCGTTGAGCGCTGTACCTGCGCGCGCGGAATTTGAAATATCAAAGTAAAAATAAAGAATTTTTTATAGTAAAAGGATTGTGAAAATCATACCATGATCATAATAAATATGTAAAATAATAGCTGGATTATTTGAGATAAATATTTTGTTTCGATTGCGTTGAGTTAAAGATTTATATTTTCTTACAGTTATGTAAAATACGATAAACATCATTCATATGAATTGCCGAAACTTTAATGGTGTTTGGTCAAGAATAGGTGTATTTTAGTAAATTAATTATTCAAATACTTCTCGTTTAAATTCATAAGAAAAATTAAGTAAAAACTTTTTTTTAAGTGAAAAACTGAAGATTTTCCCGAATTTTCCAGGAAAATCGTTAGCAGTTATTTTTCAGAGCATTATCTGGGAAATTACATTAACAAATTTCTAGATATCTGATAAAAATACGTATGAAAAAGTTACGTGCGCGAGAGGAGCTCCACCGACTCCGAAAAGCTCTCTGGCGCCTGCAATACAGGCAACTGTTGCGCTACTGCGCGAAGTACAAAATAACATTTATTGTAAATAAACTGAAATATTAACATTTGTAGGGGCTCAGGATAATAATACCATCTGTGAAAAGTCAAATCCAGACGTTTTCATAAATTATTTATTGTTACAAACTATAAGAAAGAGCGTTTGTAGACAAAAGCTTGACAATTTACAGCCCGTTCATGCGCTTTAAAATGTTGTTGCATTATTGCTTGCAATGTGAAAGCAATTAATTGTATGCGGTCTAGTAGTATTAAGCTTCCTCTTGAAAATAAGACCTTATAGCATTAAAAACTTCAAAAAGAACCGAAATTATGACCTAATTAGAGCGCGCATATCGCGTATGCGCGTAAAATAGGCCTCTTTTTAGACTAATTTTGCAATATTTTCTGTTCTAATTAACATTTCTGAAAAATTCAAATTGGGGATTACTTCTTACACTATTCAGAACGTGTTAGCTTTAGTTGGATGTTTATAGCTTAAGTAGTTGTTTTTTTATGGCCATTTAAACAATTAAATTGTTAATAACAAATTACCTGACCACTTTTGGACATTCCACCCTCGAAATTCGTGCCATTTAAGTCCGACGAAAACCCACTCTGCCCCTAGACTAATAGAAGGTTGCGATTCCCGTCCTACGCACCTTGAACTACAAAACGATGCGTCCGGCAAGTATCTTCTGTCTTTAAAAGAAAATTTCCCAAAATTTAAAAAATTACATTAACAGTTTAAGAAGATATTTAATTAAAATTCATATTTGCAGATAATAGGTAGATTGACTTGTGTAAGAAAAACTTACATGAATTTATGATGTATAACAGCTCATGGTTAAACAATTTAAGAGGGTGGTGACTTCTATGATCTATACTTCGAAAATGTTTACGCAAAAATTTTTTAACTTTTTGTGTTTCAATTACAGTTATTATGTTAGTATTTTTGTAATATTTTTTGTTAGACGTAATTATTTTTTATACAAATTTTTATAGTAAATATATATTAAACAAATTTTATTTAAAAAATTCTCTTTATTATAATAATTGACTTGCCTGCACTTAATTGATTCCACCAGTTTCATGAGTTTATTTTTAGTAGTACTTACGATTTTTTGTTATAAAAATAATTCCATATTTCTGTGTCACACAAATGTACTTGTCTATATAAAATAATAATTGATCCCACTTCTTTCATGTGTTTGTTTTAAACTATGATATTCTTTTGGGGGAGAGAGGGGGAGAGAGATGGAGAGAAAGAGGGAGAGAAAGAGAGAGGAGAGAGAGAGGGAGGGAGGGAGACAGAGATAGGGAGAGAGAGAGGGAGAGATATTACAAATACACTTATACTCGCCAAAGTTTTACTTTTTTAAAAAGTGTTATTTTAGGGAGATTCCATTACCATTGCATCCTATTGAAAAAAAATTCCTTAACATTACGTTCTACAACATCATTTTGGGAGGACAACAGAAGTCTAGAGATGCTCTAGCAAGGGGTGGTCCTATGATGTCCCATATATACTTGGCGGGCCCAGAAAAAGAAGGTCGATAAAAAGATCTACTGATCTTTTTACTAAAAGATCGGTCAAAATGTGTTAATGAATTTCTTCTACAAGTAATTGCTGGTTCGTAAATCTATTCCTCTGTTTTTAAGTAGAAGTGCCGTAGAATATACAATATAAGTTACTTATATATAGCACGGAAGGTAAAAATGTAGAGATCTTTTGAATACACTATAAATTTATATACATTTTTATTTTATCCCCTTTAGAAAAAAGTCGTATGCAGGGAAAACATTATTAGTGAAAGTTAATCCTGATTTTAAATATATTGTATAATAGAATATAAATGGTCAATTAAAAGTTGAAGCTAGTGTTATTATTTATAGTGGACTTATATAAATAAACATTGTTTGTGAATTCAAACAAAAATTAGATTGTTAGTTGCATCTAATGGTAGTTTTCTTTATATTACTATATAGTGATCCTAATGGCATATCTACCAGGTAATGTTTTTGTAAATAAAAAACAACATTTGTCGTGTTTCGACGTTTCGGACACTTTTATTTGTGTCCCTCATCAGGATTCTATTCAAAAAAATTTTTTTACATAAATTATTACAGGTATGTTAAACGTAAATAACTAAATCACATTAAATATATATGAACAAAAACTTACAATGAGACAGTGTCAATCTAGTTACGCAGAGAACAATCCGCTCGTCAATAACTAAATTTTACAAATTTCCCGCTTATATACTAACCTAATGTGTGTGTGTTCGAAAATATACTTTATCACTGATATAACTAATACATATAAATGGTGACGTGAATTAGAAATGGTGGGAGAGGCGTCGCTGACAGAGCTCGTAGACGGAGAGAGGGCGACACACACAGGAGGAGGTGGCGCTATCGATGTTTTCATAAACGGAATAAGCCAACTTCCACGCTGTGTAGTCATACCTCCTACATGTGTGCGTTCCTGATACCTTTACAAAGTCATAGAACGGCAAGTACATTATTTCGGAGATGAGAAATCGAAATTTTTAATAAACGTATTATATTCATTAGGTAGCCTTGTAATTTCGAACTGTTTATTCATAAAATTTGATTGTGTGTGTATAAAAAACGCCTCTGAAAAAAGCCTTTTTCCATTATTTATTTCATTGTCTAATATTTTTATATTTTCGAAATCTATTGTGTGATTTGTTTCATTAGTGTGCATAAATAATCCGGAATTTTGATCTTCATCTTTATATTTTTTTGCGTGTTCTTTCGCTCTGACTTGTAGGCGTCTACTCGTTTGTCCGACATAAGAAGCGTTGCAATCGCGGCAATTGATCTTATATACGATATTGGCTTGATTCACTTTTTCTGTTTTATCTTTACCTAACTTTATAATATTATTTAACTTATTTGTAGTGTTATAGACAACCTTTGTACTAAATTATTTAAAGAAGTTATGATTGAAAAATTCCAGTTCCTTAACATAGGGCAAGCTAATGATGGCTTTATTATTAACAGGTTCTGTTTGTTTAAAATTTGTTGTAAATTTTATCTTCCTTAAACGTTTTTTTATGTGAAAATCTATAACTTTTAACGGATAATCATTCAATCTTAACACCTTTTTTATAAATGATATATTTTCGTTGTGGAAACTGTTATGCGATAATTTTATGGCTCTATCTACTAAGCAATATATAATAGCTATTTTATTACTGAGGGGGTGGTGTGAATTATAATTTAAATAGCGTCCTGAGAAAGTTGGTTTGCGGTACCAATTTGTAATTATATGTCTATTTTTGTCTATTATAATTTTGAGATCTAAGAAGCTAATGCTTTCATTCTGTGCTATTTCAACCGTAAATTGTAAGTTTTTGTTGTATGTATTAAAGGTATTAAGAGTGTAGTCTATTGAATTGCTAGGTACACATAACAAAATATCGTCAACGTAACGGAAAAAAAACATAGGTTTAACATTCAATTTTTGTATACACTCAGTTTCAAGATCTTGCATAACTATATCAGATAAAATCGGGCTTAATGGATTATCCATTGCTGAACCAAATGTTTGTTTATAGAATTTTTTATTAAATTGAAAAAAATTATTGTTCAAAATAAATTTTATAACTTCTATAAATTCCGTGCAAGACATATTGATTTTGTTATACAACTGCGTCCATCTTTTTTCAAAAGATTGAACAACCAAAGTATCGGGTACATTCGTAAAGATACTGACTACATCCAGACTAATAATATCAAAATCAGACGGCATAACAATGTCATTAATTTTTTCTCTTAATGTTAAACTATTTTCAACATGTGACACAGCCGGCTTTAAATTATTTTGTAGGAATTTTGCGAAAAACTTTGAAAGGTTATATGTAGGTGAATTTATTGTGGATATGATTGGCCTGGCCGGAAAACCGGTTTTGTGAATTTTAATTAGACCATATGCTTTTGAAATACTAAATTTCTGTAAAACTGCGGGTAACTTTTTTCCGTTTCCAATAAAATCCATCTTATTGAGTCATTTGATTAATTCATTAGTTTTCCTTTCTAAGCTTGGTAACGGATTTTTATTTATTTCTGTGAAAAATAGTAATATATACGGGATCCTGTGAGGGCCAATACGTAGAAAGAAAACACAATTGTAGCTTGTGCGACGTTTCGTCAGCTTGATTACTGACCTCTTCAGGCTTTATTAAAAAAATATGCAAAATGGTTAGAATTTATTTTACAATTAAACAGAGATAATAAATTAACAATAATAATTATACCAGGCTTACCACAACAAAAAATCTATGCTAATAAAAGATGACTTTATTAGCAACGTCGAACGAATAAAGTCAATGTTGTGGGAAACCGTACACATCTCTACTTATATGTATACGAGTCAGTTTGTTTACATATATAAAGTCATAATAGAAAGTTAAAGAGCGATTTGTATACATTATTTAAATTGTGTGTATCCTCTGTTTTGTTAACTGTATTTTTTGTACTATTGATGTAAATCATTTCTGAAATTTTTCGTTTTTTGTAATCAACTTCTTTATCCAATATTTGTGTATTCTCCCAATCTATAATGTGGGAGTTGTTTTGAGCATGTACAGCTATCATGGATTTGTCTTTCTTATCTTTTTCATGTTCTTTGATTCGAATTTTTAAAGCTCTTTTAGTTTCTCCCACATATGTAGTAGGACAGGTCTTGCAGTTGATCTTATATACAACCCCACACGTATTCATTTTTTCAAGTTTATCCTTCCCAAGCTTAATAACGTTATTAAGTTTTTTATTGATGAGTGGCACCGTGCGTATATTGTGTTTGGAAAGAATTCTACTACATTTATGAAAAAATTTTTCTTGGAATGGAATAGAAACAATAGGTTGGAGATCCCTGTTGGCCGATGTCGTTTTGTTGGAGTATTTTATTTTGCGAAGTCTGTTGTGACTGCAATTGTCTATGAATGTTTTAGGATAGTCATTTAAGAACAGTATTTGTCTAATTTTACGAATGTTAATATTATGGAATTCTTCATTAGATAACAGAATCGCTCTATCCACTAAGTTAGAAATAATATTTCTTTTTTGTTGTACAGTGTGGTTAGAGTTATAATTTAATAATCTTTCGGATGCCATTGGTTTTTGTACCAATTTGTAATTATTTTGTTGTTTGATCTAATGAGGGTGATATCCAAAAAGTTTATTTGATTATTAACTTCTATTTCATGTGTAAATTTGAAGTGTTCATTATAATTATTAAAAATATTTAAAGTTAATTCCAAATCATCTTTTCTAATGCATAATAATATGTCATCAACATATCTAAAGTAGAAGAGAGGGACCATATTGTATTTTCTTTTTAGTGTGTCTAAACAGTCGTTTTCAAGATTTTCCATGACTATGTCAGCAAATAAGGGAGAGATGGGTGATCCCATAGGTGTGCCAAATATTTGTTTATAAATGGTGTCATTAAAAGTGAAAAAGGTGTTATCAAATAAGAATTTAACTGCATTGCGAATTTCATCAAACGGAATTCTGCAATTATTGTGAATGTATGTAAAGCGTCTATCTAAACTTTGTAAAACCGATTCACAAGGAATGTTGGTAAACAAAGAGTTGACATCTAATGATATTAACACATACTCATCAGGAATAACAACCTCTTTTATTTTCTTTTTTAATATGAAACTATTGTCGATATGTGAGTGTGGCACTGGTATGCAGGTTTTAATTCATTGAGAATAGTTTTTGATAAGAAATGCGTTGGGCTACCAATAGTTGAAATGATCTGTCTTAACGGTATATCGGTTTTATGGATTTTAGGTAAGCCATAAGCTCTAGGGAGACAAGTATCTGTCTGAGTTAGTTGATATGGGTGGTATTGTTTATGTAGATATTTGTTGTTATTCCACGAAGACAAATACTTATATACTTGCGATTGTAGTTTGATCAACGGATTTTTATTGATGATTTTATATGTATTTTTATCTTCTAGTAATTTGTACATTTTGATATAATAATCTGTCGTGTTTATGCACACAGTGAGATTACCTTTATCTGAGGGTGTAAAAAAAATATGTGGATTTTCTTTCAGAAACTTTCTAGTTACAGTTAATTCCTTTGAAAATTGTCTATTTTTTAGTGTGATGTGTGTGTCTTCGTTAATATGATTTTTTATCATGTTAGAAATATTTTCACGGATCTCATCTTTTACTTCCTTGTTGATTTTCAAATTATTAAGTTTACATTCCAGATTTTTTATTGTAGTAACTATGTCTGTTTTGTCTATGTAAGGAACGGTGTTAAATTTGGGCCCGAACGATATCACCTTCAATACCGATTCTGGAATGTGCGTGTCAGATAGATTTTTAACCCAATTTTGTCTGTTTGTAAACATTTGTTTTTTATGTTTATTCATCAAAACATCTAATTTGTGATTAAGTTTAGAGGATTTTACTGAAAATATTCGGGGACTTTTTTCTTCAGTTATTGCGAAAAAGTTTTCAAGAATTTCCGGCTCAATATTAGAATGTCCTATTATAGTTTTAAGTTTGTTCAATTGTTTTTGTAAAAAATGTATGTGTATGTGACAATCTTTAATTTCAAGCTTTAAAATTCTATGGAGAAGTTTTCGATTTTCCTTTATAAACCGTTGGGAACAACACTTACTATGAAACGTTGTGTGGTTGAAGCGTTTTAACGAATTCGTGTTGTTGCTGGGGAAGACATCATGACTTCTGCATCGTAAAAGAAATGTGTTGCAGGCGTTGGATTCCGCTAGTTGATATCTCTGTTTTAGCCAAGATTTCAATAGGTGTGTAAAGTAAAAGCCATAGTGTGTTGCTATATGTTGGAAAAACCCTTTCCTGTATTGGGTCTGGTCTTCTCTAGATCGAAGACCGGTAGAATTAAAGTTGATAGAGGCACCCTCCATTGTTAATGTGAAAAATAGTAATATATATGGGATCCTGTGAGGGCCAATACGTAGAAAGAAAACACAATTGTAGCTTGTGCGACGTTTCGTCAGCTTGATTACTGACCTCTTCAGGCTTTATTAAAAAAATATGCAAAATGGTTAGAATTTATTTTACAATTAAACAGAGATAATAAATTAACAATAATAATTATACCAGGCTTACCACAACAAAATCTCCAACCTATTGTTTCTATTCCATTCCAAGAAGAATTTTTTCATAAATGTAGTAGAATTCTTTCCAAACACAATATACCCACGGTGCCACTCATCAATAAAAAACTTAATAACGTTATTAAGCTTGGGAAGGATAAACTTGAAAAAATGAATACGTGTGGGGTTGTATATAAGATCAACTGCAAGACCTGTCCTGCTACATATGTGGGAGAAAATAAAGAGCTTTAAAAATTCGACTCAAAGAACATGAAAAAGATAAGAAAGACAAATCCATGATAGCTGTACATGCTCAAAACAACTCCCACATTATAGATTGGGAGAATACACAAATATTGGATAAAGAAGTTGATTACAAAAAACGAAAAATTTCAGAAATGATTTACATGAATAGTACAAAAAATACAGTTAACAAAACAGAGGATACACAAAATTTAAATAATGTATACAAAACGCTCTTTAACTTTCTATTATGACTTATATATGTAAACAAACTGACTCGTATATATATAAGTAGAGATGTGTAGGGTTTCCCACAACATTGACTTTATTCGTTCGACGTTGCTAATAAAGTCATCTTTTATTAGCATAGATTTTTTGTTGTGGTAAGCCTGGTATAATTATTATTGTTAATTTATTATCTCTGTTTAATTGTAAAATAAATTCTAACCATTTTGTATATTTCTTTAATAAAGCCTGAAGAGGTCAGTAATCAAGCTGACGAAACGTCGCACAAGCTACAATTGTGTTTTCTTTCTACGTATTGGCCCTCACAGGATCCCATATATATTACTATTTTTCACATTAACAATGGAGGGTGCCTCTATCAACTTTAATTCTACCGGTCTTCGATCTAGAAAAGACCAGACGCAATACAGGAAAGGGTTTTTTCCAACATATAGCAACACACTATGGCTTTTACTTTACACACCTATTGAAATCTTGGCTAAAACAGAGATATCAACTAGCGGAATCCAACGCCTGCAACACATTTCTTTTACGATGCAGAAGTCATGATGTCTTCCCCAGCAACACCACGAATTCGTTAAAACGCCTCAACCACACAACGTTTTATAGTAAGTGTTGTTCCCAACGGTTTACAAAGGAAAATCGAAAACTTCTCCATAGAATTTTAAAGCTTGAAGTTAAAGATTGTCACATACACATACATTTTTTACAAAAACAATTGAACAAACTTAAAACTATAATAGGACATTCTAATATTGAGCCGGAAATTCTTGAAAACTTTTTCGCAATAACTGAAGAAAAAAGTCCCCGAATATTTTCAGTAAAATCCTCTAAACTTAATCACAAATTAGATGTTTTGATGAATAAACATAAAAAACAAGTGTTTACAAACAGACAAAATTGGGTTAAAAATCTAACTGACACGCACATTCCAGAATCGGTATTGAAGGTGATATCGTTCGGGCCCAAATTTAACACCGTTCCTTACATAGACAAAACAGACATAGTTACTACAATAAAAAATCTGGAATGTAAACTTAATAATTTGAAAATCAACAAGGAAGTAAAAGATGAGATCCGTGAAAATATTTCTAACATGATAAAAAATCATATTAACGAAGACACACACATCACACTAAAAAATAGACAATTTTCAAAGGAATTAACTGTAACTAGAAAGTTTCTGAAAGAAAATCCACATATTTTTTTTACACCCTCAGATAAAGGTAATCTCACTGTGTGCATAAACACGACAGATTATTATATCAAAATGTACAAATTACTAGAAGATAAAAATACATATAAAATCATCAATAAAAATCCGTTGATCAAACTACAATCGCAAGTATATAAGTATTTGTCTTCGTGGAATAACAACAAATATCTACATAAACAATACCACCCATATCAACTAACTCAGACAGATACTTGTCTCCCTAGAGCTTATGGCTTACCTAAAATCCATAAAACCGATATACCGTTAAGACAGATCATTTCAACTATTGGTAGCCCAACGCATTTCTTATCAAAAACTATTCTCAATGAATTAAAAACCTGCATACCAGTGCCACACTCACATATCGACAATAGTTTCATATTAAAAAAGAAAATAAAAGAGGTTGTTATTCCTGATGAGTATGTGTTAATATCATTAGATGTCAACTCTTTGTTTACCAACATTCCTTGTGAATCGGTTTTACAAAGTTTAGATAGACGCTTTACATACATTCACAATAATTGCAGAATTCCGTTTGATGAAATTCGCAATGCAGTTAAATTCTTATTTGATAACACCTTTTTCACTTTTAATGACACCATTTATAAACAAATATTTGGCACACCTATGGGATCACCCATCTCTCCCTTATTTGCTGACATAGTCATGGAAAATCTTGAAAACGACTGTTTAGACACACTAAAAAGAAAATACAATATGGTCCCTCTCTTCTACTTTAGATATGTTGATGACATATTATTATGCATTAGAAAAGATGATTTGGAATTAACTTTAAATATTTTTAATAATTATAATGAACACTTCAAATTTACACATGAAATAGAAGTTAATAATCAAATAAACTTTTTGGATATCACCCTCATTAGATCAAACAACAAAATAATTACAAATTGGTACAAAAAACCAATGGCATCCGAAAGATTATTAAATTATAACTCTAACCACACTGTACAACAAAAAAGAAATATTATTTCTAACTTAGTGGATAGAGCGATTCTGTTATCTAATGAAGAATTCCATAATATTAACATTCGTAAAATTAGACAAATACTGTTCTTAAATGACTATCCTAAAACATTCATAGACAATTGCAGTCACAACAGACTTCGCAAAATAAAATACTCCAACAAAACGACATCGGCCAACAGGGATCTCCAACCTATTGTTTCTATTCCATTCCAAGAAAAATTTTTTCATAAATGTAGTAGAATTCTTTCCAAACACAATATACGCACGGTGCCACTCATCAATAAAAAACTTAATAACGTTATTAAGCTTGGGAAGGATAAACTTGAAAAAATGAATACGTGTGGGGTTGTATATAAGATCAACTGCAAGACCTGTCCTACTACATATGTGGGAGAAACTAAAAGAGCTTTAAAAATTCGAATCAAAGAACATGAAAAAGATAAGAAAGACAAATCCATGATAGCTGTACATGCTCAAAACAACTCCCACATTATAGATTGGGAGAATACACAAATATTGGATAAAGAAGTTGATTACAAAAAACGAAAAATTTCAGAAATGATTTACATCAATAGTACAAAAAATACAGTTAACAAAACAGAGGATACACACAATTTAAATAATGTATACAAATCGCTCTTTAACTTTCTATTATGACTTTATATATGTAAACAAACTGACTCGTATACATATAAGTAGAGATGTGTACGGTTTCCCACAACATTGACTTTATTCGTTCGACGTTGCTAATAAAGTCATCTTTTATTAGCATAGATTTTTTGTTGTGGTAAGCCTGGTATAATTATTATTGTTAATTTATTATCTCTGTTTAATTGTAAAATAAATTCTAACCATTTTGCATATTTTTTTAATAAAGCCTGAAGAGGTCAGTAATCAAGCTGACGAAACGTCGCACAAGCTACAATTGTGTTTTCTTTCTACGTATTGGCCCTCACAGGATCCCGTATATATTACTATTTTTCACAGAAATAAATAAAAATCCGTTACCAAGCTTAGAAAGGAAAACTAATGAATTAATCAAATGACTCAATAATATGTGACGTACTAGATATTTTTGTATTATGAACTTTTTGTATGGTGTTCAAGAAAGTACCTCGTATTTTTGATTTCTTGTTGTCCGTAATATAGCAATTTATGTGAGCTTCAAAATTCTTTAAATATTGCAAAGTTAATTTTTTGTTGAATGTATCGTTAAAATTGAATTTTTCTCCTAATTTTAAAATGTCAATAACATATGTCGGGAGTTGAATTTCCGACACGTTCACGCACCATTTCTCATATTTATTATCTGTGATATTCGGTTCAACACCCTGTATATTTTGATTAGGGTGGTTGACCCTACCTATGTTCTCACGTTCTAAGTCTATGTGTCTGTCTTTATTAATTCTTTCATTATATTTCTTGAAAAATGCGGTATCCAATTTTTTCTCTAATTTTTTTCGCAATGGACTTATAATAAATTGCAGTTTGGTCGTATAATAATCAAAAAACAGTAACATAATGCTTTTTCCTACAGAATTTTCTAATAAAGTGGTTATTTTTTTAATATTTCTTTTTATGTGAAATAAACGAGTATGTAAATCAATAATTTCGATATTAAGTAATTGGAACCTTATTTTATCAGTTAATGCTTCTTGTTTGAGTTTACATCTCCTAGAGAACATATGGTTTTTTCCAAAATTTTTAGTTATATTATCTACACGATAAACTACACGATAAAATCTACATTTTGTTAAAAATTTTTTCTTTCCATATAACATTTCTCCTTGTGTAAAAACGTTGTTAAATTTTGAAAAGATTTTTTTGCCTCAAAACCAAAACTTCTGAATATCAGATATAAAATAAAATTCAAGTTAATGTCTTTTCTCGTTTCTAAATAATGCGATAGTTGTTCTTTACTTGTTTCGTGTTGGTTTAACATACGTGTATGCGTGTTGATTCGATGTTCGGGAATCACTGCAGTCTCCATGGTGTGGTTTGATTTACTTGGAGCTGGTCTTTGGAACAACGTACTTTTTTCAGCCAGACGTTGAATTAATTAGATTGATAGTTGCATCTAATGGTAGTTTTCTTTATATTACTATATAGTGATCCGAATGGCATATCTACCAGGTAATGTTTTTGTAAATAAAAAACAACATTTGTTGTGTTTCGACGTTTCGGACACTTTTATTTGTGTCCCTCATCAGGATTTTATTCAAAAAAATTTTTTTACATAAATTATTACAGGTATGTTAAACGTAAATAACTAAATCACATTAAATATATATGAACAAAAACTTACAATGAGACAGTGTCAATCTAGTTACGCAGAGAACAATCCGCTCGTCAATAACTAAATTTTACAAATTTCCCGCTTATATACTAACCTAATGTGTGTGTGTTCGAAAATATACTTTATCACTGATATAACTAATACATATGAATGGTGACGTGAATTAGAAATGGTGGGAGAGGCATCGCTGACAGAGCTTGTAGACGGAGAGAGGTAACAAGGCGACACACACAGGAGGAGGTGGCGCTGTCGATGTTTTCATAAACGTACTAAGCCAACTTCCACGCTGTGTAGTCATACCTCCTACATGTGTGCGTTCCTGATACCTTCACAAAGTCATATAACGGCAAGTACATTATTTCGGAGATGAGAAATCGAAATTTTTAATAAACGTATTATATTCGTTAGGTAGCCTTGTAATTTCGAACTGTTTATTCATAAAATTTGATTGTGTGTGTATAAAAAACGCCTCTGAAAAAAGCCTACCATTATTTATTTCATTGTGTAATATTTTTATATTTTCGAAATCTATTGTGTGATTTGTTTCATTAGTGTGCATAAATAATCTTCATCTTTATATTTTTTTGCGTGTTCTTTTGTTCTGACTTGTAGGCGTCTACTCGTTTGTCCGACATAAGAAGCGTTGCAATCGCGGCAATTGATCTTATATACGATATTGGCTTGATTCACTTTTTCTGTTTTATCTTTACCTAACTTTATAATATTATTTAACTTATTTGTAGTGTTATAGACAACCTTTGTACTAAATTGTTTAAAGAAGTTATGATTGAAAAATTCCAGTTCCTTAACATAAGGCAAGCTAATGATGGCTTTATTATTAGCAGGTTCTGTTTGTTTAAAATTTGTTGTAAATTTTATCTTCCTTAAACGTTTTTTTATGTGAAAATCTATAACTTTTAATGGATAATCATTCAATCTTAACACCTTTTTTATAAATGATATATTTTCGTTGTGGAAACTGTTATGCGATAATTTTATGGCTCTATCTACTAAGCAATATATAATAGCTATTTTATTACTGAGGGGGTGGTGTGAATTATAATTTAAATAGCGTCCTGAGAAAGTTGGTTTGCGGTACCAATTTGTTATTATATGTCTATTTTTGTCTATTATAATTTTGAGATCTAAGAAGCTAATGCTTTCATTCTGTGCTATTTCAACCGTAAATTGTAAGTTTTTCTTGTATGTTCTCTGCGTAACTAGATTGACACTGTCTCATTGTAAGTTTTTGTTCATATATATTTAATGTGATTTAGTTATTTACGTTTAACATACCTGTAATAATTTATATAAAAAAATTTTTTTGAATAGAATCCTGATGAGGGACACAAATAAAAGTGTCCGAAACGTAGAAACACGACAAATGTTGTTTTTTATTTACAAAAATATTATCTGGTAGATAAGCCATTAGGATCACTATATAGTAATATAAAGAAAACTACCATTAGATGCAACTAACAATCTAATTAATTCAACGTCTGGCTGAAAAAAGTACGTTGTTCCAAAGACCAGCTCCAAGTACATCAGACCACACCGTGGAGACTGCAGTGATTCCCGAACATCGAATCAACACGCATACACGTATGTTAAACCAACACGAAACAAGTAAAGAAAAACTATCGCATTATTTAGAAACGAGAAAAGACATTAACTTGAATTTTATTTTATATCTGATATTCAGAAGTTTTGGTTTTGAGACAAAAAAATCTTTTCAAAATTTAACAACGTTTTTACACAAGGAGAAATGTTATATGGAAAGAAAAAAATTTTTAACAAAATGTAGATTTTATCGTGTAGTTCCAAATCACTTAGATAATATAACTAAAAATTTTGGAAAAAACCATATGTTCTCTAGGAGATGTAAACTCAAACAAGAAACATTAACTGATAAAATAAGGTTCCAATTACTTAATATCGAAATTATTGATTTACATACTCGTTTATTTCATATAAAAAGAAATATTATAAAAATAACCACTTTATTAGAAAATTCTGTAGGAAAAAGCATTATGTTACTGTTTTTTGATTATTATACGACCAAACTGCAATTTATTATAAGTCCATTGCGAAAAAAATTAGAGAAAAAATTGGATACCGCATTTTTCAAGAAATATAATGAAAGAATTAATAAAGACAGATACATAGACTTACAACGTGAGAACATAGGTAGGGTCAACCACCCTAATCAAAACATACAGGGTATTGAACCGAATATCACAGATAATAAATATGAGAAATGGTGCGTGAACGTGTCGGGAATTCAACTCCCGACATATGTTATTGACATTTTTAAATTAGGAGAAAAATTCGATTTTAACGACACATTCAACAAAAAATTAACTTTGCAATATTTAAAGAATTTTGAAGCTCACATAAATTGCTTTATTACGGACAACAAGAAATCAAAAATACGAGGTACTTTCTTAAACACCATACAAAAAGTTCATAATACAAAAATATCTAGTACGTCACATATTGATAAAAAATTTAAAATAGACCTTGAAAAAACTAAAACTTTTATAAAAAAGAACCCTGGTATTTTGATTACAAGAGCTGACAAGGACAATGCTACTGTAATTATACAAAAATCAGTGTACTTAGAAAAAACTGAAAATTTATTTAAAGATAAAAAATACTATACAGAAATAAATAAAAATCCGTTACCAAGCTTAGAAAGGAAAACTAATGAATTAATCAAACGACTCAATAAGATGGATTTTACTGGAAACGGAAAAAAGTTACCCGCAATTTTACAGAAATTTAGTATTTCAAAAGCATATGGTCTAATTAAAATTCACAAAACCGGTTTTCCGGTCAGGCCAATCATATCCACAGTAAATTCACCTACATATAACCTTTCAAAGTTTTTCGCAAAATTCCTACAAAATAATTAAAAACCGGCTGTGTCACATGTTGAAAATAGTTTAACATTAAGAGAAAAAATTAATGACATTGTTATCCCGTCTGATTTTGATATTATTAGTCTGGATGTAGTCAGTATCTTTACGAATGTACCCGATACTTTGGTTGTTCAATCTATTGAAAAAAGATGGACGCAGTTGTATAACAAAATCAATATGTCTTGCACGGAATTTATAGAAGTTATAAAATTTATTTTAAACAATAATTTTTTTCAATTTAATAAAAAATTCTATAAACAAACATTTGGTTCGGCAGTGGGTAATCCATTAAGCCGGATTTTATCTGATATAGTTATGCAAGATCTTGAAACTGAGTGTATAAAAAAATTGAATGTTAAACCTATGTTTTATTTCCGTTACGTTGACGATATTTTGTTATGTGTACCTAGCAATTCAATAGACTACACTCTTAATACCTTTAATACATACAACAAAAACTTACAATTTACGGTTGAAATAGCACAGAATGAAAGCATTAGCTTCTTAGATCTCAAAATTATAATAGACAAAAATAGACATATAATAACAAATTGGTACCGCAAACCAACTTTCTCAGGACGCTATTTAAATTATAATTCACACCACCCCCTCAGTAATAAAATAGCTATTATATATTGCTTAGTAGATAGAGCCATAAAATTATCGCATAACAGTTTCCACAACGAAAATATATCATTTATAAAAAAGGTGTTAAGATTGAATGATTATCCATTAAAAGTTATAGATTTTCACATAAAAAAACGTTTAAGGAAGATAAAATTTACAACAAATTTTAAACAAACAGAACCTGCTAATAATAAAGCCATCATTAGCTTGCCTTATGTTAAGGAACTGGAATTTTTCAATCATAACTTCTTTAAACAATTTAGTACAAAGGTTGTCTATAACACTACAAATAAGTTAAATAATATTATAAAGTTAGGTAAAGATAAAACAGAAAAAGTGAATCAAGCCAATATCGTATATAAGATCAATTGCCGCGATTGCAACGCTTCTTATGTCGGACAAACGAGTAGACGCCTACAAGTCAGAACAAAAGAACACGCAAAAAAATATAAAGATGAAGATCAAAATTCCGGATTATTTATGCACACTAATGAAACAAATCACACAATAGATTTCGAAAATATAAAAATATTAGACGATGAAATAAATAATGGAAAAAGGCTTTTTTCAGAGGCGTTTTTTATACACACACAATCAAATTTTATGAATAAACAGTTCGAAATTACAAGGCTACCTAACGAATACAATACGTTTATTAAAAATTTCGATTTCTCATCTCCGAAATAATGTACTTGCCGTTCTATGACTTTGTAAAGGTATCAGGAACGCACACATGTAGGAGGTATGACTACACAGCGTGGAAGTTGGCTTAGTCCGTTTATGAAAACATCGATAGCGCCACCTCCTCCTGTGTGTGTCGCCCTGTTACCTCTCTCCGTCTACGAGCTCTGTCAGCGACGCCTCTCCCACCATTTCTAATTCACGTCACCATTTATATGTATTAGTTATATCTGTGATAAAGTATATTTTCGAACACACACACATTAGGTTAGTATATAAGCGGGAAATTTGTAAAATTTAGTTATTGACGAGCGGATTGTTCTCTGCGTAACTAGATTGACACTGTCTCATTGTAACTTTTTGTTCATATATATTTAATGTGATTTAGTTATTTACGTTTAACATACCTGTAATAATTTATGTAAAAAAATTTTTTTGAATAGAATCCTGATGAGGGACAAAATAAAAGTGTCCGAAACGTCGAAACACGACAAATGTTGTTTTTTATTTACAAAAACATTACCTGGTAGATAAGCCATTAGGATCACTATATAGTAATCAAACAAAAATTTAGTATTCTGCATTTAAATAGCTCACCAGTAAGCTACCAAGCGTCACGGTCGGGCCCGCCAAGTATGTATGGGACATCATAGGACCACTCCTTGCTAGAGCATCTCTAGACTTCTGTTGTCCTTCCAAAATGATGTTGTAGAACGTAATGTTATAGAATTTTTTTTTCAATAGGATGTAATGGTAATTATGTGATGGTTTTATATAAGCTTTGACTTCTTGTAAATATTTGAAAATTTTGTTATGAATTTTATAAAATAAAAAGGTGACGTTGTAGAATATAGTTATATATAATTAGAATAATTTTCGCCCACGCGTATGTAAAGTGAGTATATGTCCTATAGTTTTGTAGAAGTACTGTAAGTGAAATTTTACATCTAATCCCCTATAGCACCGAATATTTGAAGAATATTCCCTCAACATTCATTTACCATTTTCGCAATTTTCACTAATATTTGCTCAATGTTAATAAACATGAAAGAAACCCTCAGGGAATATTCCTGCAAACCAAGATGACCGTTTTTCCATTCCTTTTGTAAAATGATCCAATATTTGACAATGCCTGAAAAATATTATGTTTATATTATACTTTTCGCAGATTTTGTTCTCGATTTTGGAATACTGCAACAATATTCTCCTAAGACTTAATAACATCAGAGGAACATTGAATTTTAAGTGTTTATGTTTTAAAATTAATTCTTAAGATGAAGTTAATTTAGTTCACGCATGTATGGCGGAAAACTTTGAGTGTTCGTTCTAATGGGGATATCAAAAACAAGGCAAGCCTTGTAACTTGGACTCTTAAGACGTAAAAAGTTACTTGAACGGTTGATTTATGCTGCTTATATACTCTCGGTCATCCAGTATATCCACAGAAAGCACTACGGACGCGCCGCATAGAGGATAAATAGCCGAAGCTTGCTTATCGAGCGCCGCCCATCACAAGTTCCCCTTCGTTACCGCTATGCGGCACGTCGGTAGTGCTTTCTGTGGATACACTGGATGGCTGAGAGTATATAAGCAGTATGAGTCCACCGTTCAAATGACTCTTTACGAAGAGTCCAAATTACAAGGCTTGCCTTATTTTTGATATTCCCTTTACAACGAGCACTAACAGTTTTAAGCCATATATGCGTGAACTAAATTAATTTCGTTTTAAAGATGAATTTTAAAACATAAACACTTCAAATTTAATGTTCCTCTGATGTTATTAAGTCTTAGGAGAATATTGTTGCGGTATTCCAAAATCGAAAAAAAAATCTGCAAACAGTATAATTATAAACATAATATTTCTCAGGCGTTGTCCAGTATTGGACGAATCTTGCTGCAATATTGCTCTCATGGATAGCCCAATACATCATTTTACAAAAGGAATGGAAAAACGATCATCATGGTTTACAGGAATATTCCCTCAGGGTTTCTTTCATGTTTATTAACGTTGAGGAAATATTAGCGAAAATTGCAAAAATGGCATATAAATATTGAGAATATTTCTCAAATATTCTGTGCTATAGGGGGGTAATACAAAAGGTTTTTTTACCACAATAAATTGATTTCAGTACTTTCTTGTGTTTAATTTGTATAGAAGGATGAACCAATTTGAATAAATTTCGGAGAGCAGTCACATAGTAATGGTTTCGGAGAGCTTTTTACATTACTTGACTATTAAAAATTAATTTCAGAACTTTCATGTGTTTGATTTACGGTGAACAATGTGAACCCTGTTGAAAATATCCATGTGGATTTTACATTGATTTCCACATGGAATCCATATGGAATCTATACGGATTCCATATGGATTCCACGTCGATTCCATGTGGAAATCAGTCCCAAATCGTCCTGTGGATTTCCACATGGAATTCCATATAGATTTCTATATGAATTTTTTTACAAACATTTGTAAAACAAAATCCGTATGGATTTCCATGTAGATTTCCATGGAGAAATCCAGGTAAAAACGATATGATCCATATAGATTTCCATATGGATTTCCATGTGGTAATTTAAATGTTTATAAAAATGTTTATTTATAAAATTTTAAAATTTTTTTACTAGGGATACATTTTTTACCATATCAGTAAAGCATAAAAAATTATAAACTATAATTTCCTCTTATGTAATTCTTCGAAAAGATTCTACAGTACTTGTTGTCAAAAATATGTATCCTAGTAAAAAAAAAATATAACAATTTTATAAATAAACATTTTTATAAACATTAAAATTACCATATGGAAATCCATGTGGAAATCTATATGGATCATGTCGTTTTTACCTGGATTTCCCCATGGAAATCTACATGGAAATCCATACGGATTTTGTTTTACAAATGTTTGTAGAAAAATTCATATAGAAATCTATATGGAATTCCATGTGGAAGTCCACAGGACGATTTGGGACTGATTTCCACATGGAATCGACATGGAATCCATATGGAATCCCTATAGATTCCATATGGATTCCATATCGATTCTATGTGGAAATCAGTGTAAAATCCACATGGATATTTTCAACAGGGAATGTAGTTACATATAATCTGTGAGCATACATTAACTCAAAGAAGTAAAAGACTATATTCCCCTAGTATTTATTTGATTTCTTTTAAACAATTATAATATTATTATTTCATAGATTATACAAAAAAAGCGTCTATACTTGCCTTATTTTATACTTTGGTAGAAAGTTGTATTACCTACTATATTTTATTAAATATTATGTACAGTCATGAAAAAAATTTTAATTATTAGCATTTGTAGAGAGTTTATTTCCACTAGGGATTGTAGAAAGTTTTATTATTTCTACTTTAATTTAGATAAATTAAGAAATCAAATATTATTTTGAGAAAAAAATGTTAATGCTTTCTTTTTATAAGAGAAAACATTTTTCAAAGATTCTACAGATCTTTCAAAATAAAGTTTGTTAGTTTAAGTATAATATTCTTGTATAGAACGTCTTGTTGGTCTAATTTACTTGTCTCTACCATTAAATTTACATTATTCCGATTTCTTAGAGTGTTAATACTTTCAAGGCTTTCCCTCTTATATTTATTCTTAATACCTTGTTCCAAAATATCCGCACTCCAAAAATCGAAAGAATGCAAACTATTTAAACAATGTTCTTTCAAACTCGATGTAAAATTTGTACTACGTAAACTATATTCATGTTCATATATTATCTTCTTCAAATATCTACCCGTTTGACCAATGTAACATCCATTACAATCCCTACAATTAATTTTATAAACTACTCCCGATTTTAAACCTTTATCATCCTTGTCTTTACAATTACTAAATAACCTTTCTAAATTATTATCGTTTCTAAAGAAAACTTGAATATTATTGTTGGAATATGTGAATGTTTCAATATGCAGCGCGCTGTACGCGAGGATAGGTACAATGGTATGCGCGTCTGCCAAGCGACGGCGGACGAAACACACACATGAGTGTCTTCCCACTCCAGTATGTCTGTATGAGAGTTGCATGAGATGCGAGAGCAGTGTAGCGCACTTAGAATGTTTCTTACTTACTCGCTATTCAACTGGGATGTAAGTCGGACGTGCCGACCGGCATTTTTGCCACCTCAATAAAGTCTCTATATTTATCTCTCTCTATTAAATAATTGTTTCTTAATTTACCACAAACCTCAACACTATTAATTATCCAAACCTCAACATGGTAGATAAGCGTGGTTAGTATAAAATTATCTTTTTTTCTACCAGACCTTCGGGGAAGGTAGAGGAAAACACGTGGCTCGCGAAAAGTTTGCAGTGAAAAATATTGAAGGAAAAGTGCAAAACTAAGAAAAATACAAATGTGAATAAATAATAAAATATATCTTTAAGTGACAGAAGAAAGAATTTTTGAAAAATTTATGAAAATTCAAGCCGATGCGAGCAGATTAGATTTCTTGTGTGAAGCACGCTGCACGGTGCAAGAATAGAGCACGTGGCAGAATTTGAGGTTATACATGTGGTAAATGGACACTAAAGGCAAAGTAAAAACCAAAGAAGAAGGAATACGAGATAACTTTGAAGATGAAAGCGAAAAAAAAATTGAGGAAAAGATTGCTGAAAAACGTTTTGTGAAAATAGTGCAGAAAGTAATTACGCTAAATAAAGTAATAAAAGTGTAAGAAGATATTAAATTAAAAGAAGTCGAGATGGCTAAGCAAACAAAAATCGAATATATAGTAATTCTAATTTTTGATGGTGCAAATTATACAAGTTGGAAATTTCGCTTAATGACTCTATTAGAATATAAAGAGTGCAAAGAGCAAGTCGAAAGAGAAAGGGCTGAGACAGATAAAGCAGATGAATGGAAGAAAAAGGATTTTAAAGCAAGAAATATATTAATTAGCACTATTTCAGATAAGCAATTAGAATATGTTTGTGAGTGCAAATCAGCTTATGAAATGATTACGAATTTGGATAAATTATATGTGACGAATCCACGTCATTACAAATAATATGCCGAGAAAAAATTGAAGATATTAAATTAAAGAATTATGAAAATGTTGAAGAATTCTTCGTAGAATTTGAGAAAGCGGTGAACGAATTTAAAGCAGCCGGAGGAAAGATAGATGCAACTGAGAAAATGCGATACTTAATCAAAGCATTACCAGCAAGTTACAGTTATATTGGTGACTTTATCGACGTCATTCCAGAAAGAGAAAGGACAGTAGATTACGTAAAATCAAAAATCAAAGAAAAGAATTTGGTTAAAAATAATTAAGAAAAGAAGAGTAATGCAAGCACGTTCTCAACAAAGATAAACGGACAGTGCTTTACTTGCGGCAAAGTCGGACATTATCAAAAGGATTGTTGAAAAAGCCAACAAGGCGGCAGAGGCAGAGGTGCCCAATCATCGAGAGGATAACGTGGAAACCAACGAGACTACAATCGAGGCAGAGGACGCGGACGCAGTTCAAATCAAAACAAGTCAACGGACGAGCAGGGTTCATCATCCGAGACGTGGTCAACACAAGTATGCGGCCCAGAAGTAAAGGACATAACAGGTTATAGCGTAAATAGAGAATGCGAAGGTAACGAAATAAATTGGTTATTGGACAGTGGTTCCACAGACCATAATATTAAAAGCGATAAATATTTTGAGAAGTATATAGTTTTAAAAGATCCGGTAAATGTAAAATTACCAGACAGTAAAATGTTAAAAGCGACGAAAATCGGTAATATAAAAATTAAAGTTAGAAATTATTGTAATGAAAAACAAATTAATTTGCGTAATGTATATTATGTAGAAGGAATTAAGCAACATTTGTTAAGCTTTTCCAGAATAACTAAAAATGCTACAATAACTGCACGAGACAGTAATGCTAAAATTTACAATAAATCGGGAGAATTAGTAGCTATTGCAAATAAAATTGATAATTTGTATTCTTTGAAAAGTTATGCATTAACGAATAAAAATAAAGATAAATATGTAAATTCAGTAAGATTATCAGATAAAGAAAAATGGTATAGAGCACTTGACCATGTAAATTTTAATTATTTGAATAAAATAGTAAATAATAAATTAGTTGAAGGTTTACCAGATAAATTGGAAAAAATAGATATGAAATGTGCAAATTGCATACAGAGTAAAATGGCAAATATACCGTTTGAAAATAATCGAACAAAAACGAAAGAAATCCTAGAGTTAATACACACTGATTTAAATGGTCCACATAGTACTACTGGCTATGGTGGAGAAAAATATTTTTTTACATTTATTGATGATTATAGTAAATGTACTAGAATCTTTTGCATTAATAATAAGTCAGAAACTGTAAGTTGTTTTATTGAATTCGTAAATTTAGTAGAAAATAAATTCAATAAGAGAATTAAAAAGGTGCAATGTGATAACGGTAGAGAATATCTAAATCGCGAAATTTTCGATTTTGTAAAATCAAAAGGAATAGAATTATTGACATGTCCACCCTACGTCCACGAATTAAATGGAGTAGCGGAGAGATATAATAGATCAGCAATGGATATAGGTAGATGCTTAATGAGGGAAGCAAAAATTCATAGAAGATATTGGCCGGAAATAATGAAAACGGTAGCTTATTTAAAAAATCGAACAATTGCAAACACGTCAGACAATAAAACTCCTTATGAAATATTTTTCGGGACAAAGCCAAATGTTAAAAATTTAAAAATTTACGGAAGTAGAGTCTACGTAAGCGTTCCGGAAGCTCTAAGGAAAAGTAAGTGGGATAATAAGGCACAACTAGGTGTACTAGTAGGATACGTTGAAAATGTTTATAAAGTCTTAGTTAATAATAAAGTAATTACTGCAAGGCATGTTGATGTAATAAAAGATAGTATAAAGTTAATCTGTTTAGAAAACGAAAATAGTGATTCTGAAATTAACGTAGAATTAAATGAAACGAACAACAGCGATTCTGAATATCCTTCTCACTGCGACCTTCGGGGAAAGTAGAGGAGAGCAAACTGAATTAATCGATGCGAATAATGTAAATGATAACGAATCTGATAACGAAGACAACGAAAATAGAGATAGACTAACAATACCGCGAAAATCTCAAAGAAAGAAAAGCCCAGTAAATAGATACGGAAATCCAGTTACTCATTTTATTTATGTAAATTATATTGATGCAAATGTACCAAATACATTCGAGGAGGCGATAAACTCCAGCGAATATAAACAATGGCAAATAGCAATGGATTCCGAAATAAACAGTTTAAAGAAAAATCACACATGGCAAATTGTCGAAAGGCCAAAAGATAAAAAGATCATTGATGTTAAATGGGTTTATAAAAAGAAAAATAACGATACTTATAAAGCGAGATTAGTTGTAAGAGGATTCCAACAAAAGGAATATGTTGAAAATGTTTATTCACCTGTAGGTAAAATGCAAACGTTGAAAATTTTATTGTCTTACAGTTGTAAAAATAATTTGTTTATAGAACAAATGGATGTTGAAACGGCATTTTTAAATGGAAATGTAAAATCAGAAGTGTACATTAATGAATCAAAAGGTTATGAAACTGGAGACAATAAAGTTTGCAAATTGCAAAAGGCTCTGTATGGTCTCAGAGAAAGTCCTAGAGCATGGTATGATTGTTTCAACAAATATGTCGAAAAACTGAATTTTGTAAGAAGTAATTACGATTACTGTCTATACGTAAATAATACAGGCAAAGATTCAATGTATATACTAGTTTTTGTTGATGATCTCTTGATTTGTTGCAAAGACAAAAATAAAATAAACAAAGTAAAAGCAAGTTTAATGGAAAGATTTATAATGAAAGATTTGGGCAAAATTAACCAATATATTGGCATCGATATTGAATATAGTGAAGGCAGAAGTAAAATGACTTTAAGTCAAACGAAATATATCGAATCTTTGGCTATAAAATACAACCTTGAAAATGCAAAATTATACGATACTCCAATGGAGAGTAATCTAAAATTAGAACAAGCAAATGAAATAGATGAAAGAATAAAATACAGAAATTTAATCGGCGAATTATTATATATCAGTACAGGCACAAGGCCAGATATAACATACAGCGTTAATTATTTAAGTCGTTACCAAAGTTGTTATGACCAAAGACACTTTGAATATGCATTGAGAATTTTGAAATACTTATTTAAGACTAAAGATTTAAAGCTATCGTACTATGATAATATTAACAGCGAAGTATTAGAAGATTGTATGGTAGATTCTGACTATGCAGGAGATAATGTAGATAGAAAATCTACAATAGGTTTTGTAATTAGATTATATGTAAATTTAATTTTTTGGAAAACGCATAAACAAAGTACAGTAATAAAATGTTCTACTTTTGCAGAATATACTGCTATGTCCGAAGCAGTGACAGAAATCTTGTTCATTAAAAATTTATTATGCGAATCATTTAACGTAAAATTTGATAAACCAATTAAAATGTATAAAGATAGCTCAGGCGCAATTGCAATCGCAAAATTTGGTGATTTTACAAAAAACTCAAAGCACATTGAAGTGCAGTATCACTACGTTAATGAAAACTACGAAAATGGAATAATTGATGTTGTAAAAATAGACTCAGAATTTAATCTAGCTGATATGTTAACAAAGAGTTTAGATAAGACGAAGTTTTTGAAAAAAAAGCGTTGAGAGTGATTTGAAATAAAAGAAATCTATTAACGATGTGATACTTAAAATTACTGCATGACTGAATGAAAGAATGAACATTTAATTATAATGTTGAAAATTCAAGGAGGCGTGTTGGAATATGTGAATGTTTCAACATGCAGCGCGCTGTACGCGAAGATATAGTTTAGGCGCAGGCTATGATTTCGTAGCCGATTGAGTGCCATTGCTCTACTCAAGGTTTTTATACGTATTTTTTCGTCCTGATTACGAATTTTGAGGGTAGAAGTCCTGAAAGTGGTCAGATAAATTGTTATTAACAATTTAATTGTTTAAATCGTTATATCTTTAATTCTTTGATAGATATCAAAATTTTGCTTTTGCAAGTAAATTAGATAACATTTATCATTCTTTATTAATTTAAGTGAGAATGGAAAGTTGGAGAGGGGAAGGTGGATAGTGGGGGTGTAAGGGGAAATAAGTGGGTATGGGTACATAAGAAGGTGTATCGCGGGTTTCATTGCAGTCCCTGAGGAGCCGGAGCGGGCTCGAAACGTTGGGCAATTTGGTGGTGGGGGGCAGTCAGATAGTCCTTTGCTAATAAAGTTTTTTTTTCCAGGTTTTAATTAAGTTTTTATTTCAGATCAGGGGGTGATTATAAACAAGGGCAATCTGACTGCCATAAATATTAATTATAATTTAATTTATAAAATTATAGTTATATTTGTTATAATTATATTCACTGCAGGCATGAAGCACAATGTTATGTTCAAGAGGCGAACGTGATTTTCCTTCATATTAAGCGTAAAGTATACTTTCTTTTGCTACGGTACATTGCAACTTTATTCCTACTAGTCGAAACGTTCACTTTCCTCTAGTCGAAAAGTTTACGTTACTCTTAATAGGAAGGAAAATCACGTTCACTTCATGGACATAGCATTGTGCTTTATGCCTACATAGTGAATATAATTATAACAAATATAACATAGATATGAACATCTAATATTGCATTTTATGCTCGAAAAATTTCAAATACTTATTTTTTAAACGTGTTATTGGTGAATACCAGGCCGGATATTCACCCGTAACAAATTTTATCCATAGATTTTGAGGTTTTCCTAATTTTTAACCATAGATATTGTTCCTTTATGAATTTTTCCTCTCTGAAATTTGACATTTCGAACATTACTTTTCCGAACATTCGACAACCAAAAAAATTATTTCAAATCTTTGCGTGTGTGTGTGTGTGTGTGTGTGTGTGTGTGTGTGTGTGTGTGTGTGTGTGTGTGTGTGTGTGTGTGTGTGTGTGTGTGTGTGTGTGTGTGTGTGTGTGTGTGTGTGTGTGTGTGTGTGTGTGTGTGTGTGTGTGTGTGTGTGTGTGTGTGTGTGTGTGTGTGTGTGTGTGTGTGTGTGTGTGTGTGTGTGTGTGTGTGTGTGTGTGTGTGTGTGTGTGTGTGTGTGTGTGTGTGTGTGTGTGTGTGTGTGTGTGTGTGTGTGTGTGTGTGTGTGTGTGTGTGTGTGTGTGTGTGTGAACGTATACTGCTTTATCTCAGGATATACTCGGTCGATTTTAACCAGACTGGTCTCATTTTTTATGTTTTTTCTTTGTCCGAATGTGGGAAAAATCCATTTTTTTGCCGATGCGTTTTTGTTTTCTTTCGAATTTTCAATTTTAGCAAAATTGATTTTTATGTTTTATTAATGATAGGATTGAAATATTTGAATGGGACAAATAGCAGTTCAAACAGTATTACTAAAATACCTATATTTTCCAAAAAAAAATGTAAAATTCAAAAACAAATTTAGAAATTATTTCTGCCCGCAAATGTTCACTGTTTTTATAATTCTTTCATATATCAATATGTTAGTAATACTTGGTTGCTAAGGTATTTGAGGTTATACCTACGATGTAGTATTTATATTTTGGGCTTGCCAATAATTTTCCATTAATCTATATCATTTACAAACGATTAAAGAACAAAATGAGTTCGTAAGTCATTCCTGTGTGGTGCTATTTTATTGTGGCACAAAATTTTTCACTTGCACCGATAGCGAGTCGCAACGACAAAAGAAAAACATTTTTTCTCGATTTTTTGATATATTTTTTAACTGTTTTAGCCAACTTAATATTATCCAATGTACTCTAAAATTGAACTTGTATAACTTCAGCATATACTTTATATAACTGTAAAATTTGAGACTGGGAATATGTCTGTACGTTTTCTAGTTAAGGCGCAGACAAATCTATAGCTCACACGCGCGAGCACATATACGCACAGTGTACGCACGGACTCACATACACTAAAACTAAAATTGTATGAAAATCCTCTAAAAACGAAAGAAGTAATAGTAAAGACAAGCGTAGTGCGCAAAACATTCTTTTTTAATTATTCGTGAGTATGGTGATTATTTATTTAAAGATATTACGTACCCTTTTTTTTGCCACTGTTTGCGAAAGGCCCACATGTTGAAAAACTTTGGAGCTTCATCAAGAGTATCATTATTTGATAAGGGATTGGTATTATCTGTTAGTTTTTCAGTTCTTATATGTTCAGGTGGAGTCATGTTGTGCTGCATTGTATGTGTTATATCATAAGAATAGCTAAAATAAAAATTGCTACTCAAGTCTATGCTCTGAAACATTTTCAGATATCTTTGTTCATCTGGATGAAAAAGACGAACAGAGTCATAAGGAATATATATCATTGATGTATCTTCTACTTTGTATATAGTATGATGACCAATAACAGCAATTCTTCTTCTTTTAGTTACAAGAATTATGTAGTAGCCTTCTAAGAATCGTATGAAACCTACAAAATTGAAAAGGCAAATTTAAAATGTACATAATTAATGTTATACTAGCGGTAGTTACCTCGCTCGGTAACACTCACTCGGTTAACCTTTAGAGGGCCGGAAAACCACTAAAATGGCACACCCCCTTATCGACACTTTGTCTATGTTCAATCAATGATATAAGATACCTTTTGTCCCAATTTTTTAAGGTGAATTTCCCTCTCAAAATCCCGGCCCTCTAAAGGTTAAGGGGGTAAGCCTGTATTAAAGCCTGACAAAATAGATTTTAGTATAATTAGTCAGATACCTTTATACCTCAAAAATATACATAAAAATCAGCATTTTAACACCTCCCTGGCTCCTCTATTTTGATTTATAAGTCTGTTATAACCACTGGATTGATGTATCAAATTTGCAGATCACCTCAGGGCACATACCGCTGCACTGGAGTGCCTCGACCAAATGAGCTCAAATTTGGTGGAAATCATCTTTTTATGTATCTACACTGCTTAAGGATGTATTGACTATACAATCGGTGTCACAAGTTAGTTTTTATTTAAAATATCAATAAATTGTTATATGGGGTTATTTTTTTCTTTTTTATTTGAAAACTATGTAGAAGGGCATAAGACCAATAATTGAAGCTCCCAAAATAAGAAATCAGATACAAATTTTTGAAGTATTTCGACTTTTAAAAATGATATATTCTAATAAATTTTTAATTTCATTCATCAAGGTGCCGCATCTTCAAATTTTATTCGACTCTTGTTTTTTTCGTCTTATTTTATCCAGGGGAAAATTATTAATAGATCCACTAATTCAAAAATAAAAAAAAATTACTTTATATTTAAGATAATAAACATTTTAAAGTGTATAGTCAACTTAAAAAGTGAGTTCCTTTTTTATAAAACTACACTTTAATGAAAATGTAAGACATATTTTTTATTTTTGAGTTAGTGGGTTTATTTATAATTCTCCTCTGGACAAAATAGGACCAAAAAAACAAGAATCGAATAAAATTTGAGGATGCGGCAAAATTGAAATTAAAAATGTATTAAGAAGATCTCCACCCAATTTGAGCTCATTTGGCTGAGGCGTCCCAGTGCAGCGCTACGTACCCTGAGGTGATATGCAAAAATTAATACTTAAATCCAGTGGTTATTTCAGAGTTACAAATCAAAATAGAGGAGCCAGGCAGGTGTTGAAATGTTGTTTTTTATATATATATATTTTTGAGGTATAAAGGTTGTTTTTATATAGATTTGAAAAAATAATGACCTGACTAATTATACTAAAATCTATTTTTTCCAGGCTTTAACGCATAGGCTTGCCGCCTTAAAGGTTCTATTTTCAGGACCCTTTTTATAAAGAAATCGTTAAAATAGTAAAAAATATTATTAGCAGAGAATTTTATTAAAATTTGTATATTGGTGAATAAGTAAATAGTTTATCATAACACAAAATACATAATAATAATGTTTATTTAAATAATGTAAATATTAAATGTAATAGGTCAGACAGGTAAATAAATGTAAGAAAATTGATTCAGTTAGAAATTTTTTGTAAATGAATTGCAAATACACTTGTAGGTGACTATTTTAAAAATAAATTGCATAACCTTTTAGAAGACAATGAAATAATATATGTAGATGATATAGATGATGTAAATATGGATATTGATATTACACCAACAGAATATGAGGCGTCTCACGTCAACTGCCCCAGCGCGGCGTGCGAGCCCCAAATCATGCTATTTCCGACTCATGTTAATGATATTAAAATGAAACTAAAAAAATTGTTTGATAAGCGTTTCCGACGTATTTTTTCCTCAGCTTTCCAATGATCTAGGCAGTTTTTCCGAAATTTTCCATTTTCACCTTCAAATCTACAAATATCTTATATCTCAAAAAGTATATTTTTAATATTTTTTTTTGACCATTTAGATTGAAAGCTGAGCATTTTTTACATAGGAAATAATATTTTCCAAAGATTGCTCAAGATGGTTTCTTCGAGAAATAAAACGCGAAAGAGTAGACACAATCGTAACTCCTGCGTGCGGCACGTCGACCTGTATGTGAATTTTCTTGTCGAAAGTATATAATTGCAGACTTTTTATCTTATTCCCCTTTCGAATTTCTGCCAATACAATCAAACTTGGATTTCATAGCGTCATTCGTGTATTTGATGATTAAATCATCGGTGACTCTTTGTTTCATTATTTCTTTTGTTTATTGTAGCAATTAAAATGGATTCAACTTGGAAATTAAAATGCATAAATTCTTTAAATAAAAATAATCAGCCTTCATCTAAAGATTTGTTCGACTTTCCAAAACTTTTAAGAAGTGCATATTCCTTAGTACCAGAAAAGGCAAAAATTGGTTCTAGCTGTCAACGCCAAATTTATAAACATAAATCAAGTTTACCTCCATCTGATGCTAAAAAAGCTAAAAGAAGAAAAGCGTAACGACGAGTATCACAAAGCTGGTGTTGCAGTTCTCGAACAAATAAAGAAAAAAATTTCAGAATCAACAAATAAGTAAGAGAGAATTCAGTTACTAACTCTTGCGCCCGAATTTTGGTCTCGTCGGGACGTCGAGAATTCGGTTGCAGTGAACGGGAAGCTCGCGAAGCAAAAAATTTAGTAACTAAAAGAGGAATATTTTCAATACCTGCTAATAAAAGTGTCAAACAACTTCCAGCTGAAACTGTAAATTCAGTGAAAACTTTTTATGAAAGAGATGATATAAGCCGAATTATGCTAGGTTTAAAAGATTACATATCTGTTAAGCAGAGCAATGGTGAAAGAGAACGTGCTCAAAAAAGATTACAGCTTGGTAATTTAAATGAACTGTATAGCTTATATAAAAAAGAAAATGAACACGTTAATATTGGTTTTACTAAATTTACACAATTGAGGCCACCACATTGTACTTTAGCTGGAAGTAGTGATACGCATAATGCATGCGTGTGTGTACATCATGAAAACATGAAGCTCATGCTAAGTGCTATGAATCTAAAAAATTTAACAAAAGATACTAAATTGCCTCTTTAAAACTACCACGATTGTATCCAAGTAATTGTGTGTAATGGTGCACACAATAGATGCTATTTGGTTGACTGTTTAGATTGCCCCAATATGTCCATATTACGTAAACGTTTGCTTGAATGTTTTGATGAAAGTGATATTTTTCAAATAGAGTATGAATCATAGTTTCAAACAGATCGGTGTACAACAGCTTCTAAAACTGTAAATGTTCGCGAATTTATGGACATACTGGGAGAAAAATTAATAAAATTAAAATTTCACGATGTTTTCGTTAAGAAACAATCACTTTTTGTAAGTAACATAAAAAAACAACCTTCAAGAAGGAAAATTTCTTGTGTGTTGCGATTTTGCAGAAAATTATGCGTTTGTTATATAAAATTCTACACAATCGTTCCACTGGAACAACAACCACGCAACTGTTTTTACAGTTGTGGTGTATTATAGAAAATAAAGAACTTAAACATGTAAGTATTACTGTGATTTCCGACAATCTAAACCATGATACTGCTGCCGTTTACGAATATCAAAAAATTGTAATGTGTTACCTCAAAACTAATTTTATAATACAAAAAGTCTATTATGTGACTGATGGAAGTCAGCATTTTAAAAATAAAACTAATTTTCAAAATCTTCTCTTTCATGAGAAAGATTTTGGTGTTCCAACTGAGTGGCATTTTTATGCCACGACATATGGCAAAAGTGCATGCGATGGTATAGGCGCCAACCTAAAAAGAGGTGCAAAACGAACGAGTCTACTAGTTTCTTCTAATAATCATATTTTAACGCCAGAAAAGCTTTATAACTGTGCTAAAGATTATTGCAAAGAAACCAAAGTTTTTTATCATATGAAGAAACTGTCTTGAAACAGTTAGAAAAAACAATAAAAAATTATCTGCACTAAGTGAGAAAAAAGTGTCAGTATAGTTACTATATTGCTATTAATTATGACACTCTATTTTTTTATAAAATAACCAATAAAATATTATTCATACATTACAAAGAATTCGAAAGAATAGGTAAAGATTACGGAAGGTTATTAGGTAGCGAGGCAGGCCTAGTCCACGCGACGTACCGCGTGGTACCGCGCGCAGGAGAGCGTTGCATCTACTCTTTTATGTTCTCTTTTTCGAAGAAAACCTCTTGAGCAATTTTTGGGAAATATCATTTCCTATGTAAAAGATGCTCAGCTTTCGATCTAAATGGTCAAAAAAATATTAATAATGTACTTTTTGAGATGTAAGATATTTTATAGTTTTTGAAGGTGAAAATGGAAAATATCGGAAAAACTGCCTACATCATTGGAAAGCTGAAGAAAAAATATATCGGAAACGCTTATCAAACCATTTTTTAGGTTCATTTTAGTATCATAAACATGAGTTGGAAATAGCACTATTTGGGCGCTCGCGCGCCGGGCTGGGGCAGTTGACGTGAAATGCCTCATACAACGAATGTAATATGAAAGGATCAATAAATATTATTTAATGTATTACCGAATCTCAAATCGAACAGCCAGAGTATGCTTACATCACCGATTTTGGAATTCAGATATTACTGTTCTTCTTTAAAAATGATTTAACACGTATTTATCGATTATTCCATTGCACTAAAGTAGAATCCAGTTTGCAATGCTCAAAATTTTGTACAGAATCCTAATTTTGAAATTTTATTTTTGAAGGTCATCTTCAAACTGCTGCCATTTCACGAAGTTTTTAAGTTTTTGAATATACTAAACGATGTTTTACTCACTTCAGAGCACTCTTTTGCTTCCTGCATTATATTTGGATAATAATTAAAAAATGCACGAGACATGCAGTTTTTACGAAAAAAATACACTTTTAAGAAAAAAGCATTTTTCTCAAAAACCCTATTTTTTTCGAAATTTTTTTTGGTTGTAGGGGATACAAATAGAAAGAGAACAAAAATATTAGATGTAATCATTTCTTTTTTGCCTTATAAGGTAGGAATTGGTATAAATTTCTTTGATTATATCAAAAAGTAATATACTGTAAAGGGGTAGATACAGAAGAGCAGAATAAAAATAGGCATTGGCATCGGGAATCGAACCCGAGCCAGCCGAACGGAAAGCGAGCCCCCTAACAACGGGGCTACCGATCGCAGTACTCCCTGGCACTCGATTCGGTGTGATAACCGCAAATGCCGGTATCACAGGGCCCTAATCTTGCGCCGGCTAGTGCTGTATCACACCCCGTTATAATACATATGGGAGCGTCCAGCAGAAACGGGCCATCGAGCGCGCGCGGTGCCTTTTTTCGCGTAAAAGGCGCTCTGTTTAACTCGTTCATAATAGTATGCTGCGTCTTTGAAAAAAAAACCAAGGACCTATATCGATAGATTTTTTCCTGCTCTTTCCAATGGTGTTCCAAAACTCGAGTTGAATATTGAAAGCCATTTTTCTCAAAGTATATCATGTTTTTTTTCAAAATAAACTACACCATTGGAAAGTACAACTCTTAAGCTTCAAAACCCTATCTTGGAGAAGTTGGAGAAATAAAGGGTTTAAAAGTAACAACATGAAAAAAACAGCGCCGAGGATCCGCGCGAGCCCCTCGCGCCCGTGCGTACGGCACGTTTAAGTGCACGCTCTATTCAATTCGCTAATAATCGTGTACTAAGTCTCTGAAAAAAGAACTAAGGACATATATCGATAGATTTTTTCCTGCTCTTTCCAATGGTGCTATTATTTTTATTCCGAATTTCACTGCTTTCAGTGCGTTCATGGATATTTTTATGTTTAATATATTATGTTTTTCAAATTTTGTTATATAAATGAACAAAGTTCATTGTAATATTATACTAACTGTTACAACTAGATCCACAAAATTATGTCCACGCATTGGCATTGTAAGTTACAAAACATTTTATATTTACAAAAAAGAAAGGGCGAAATAGCATATCGCGTGTATTAATCCGCCCTTGAGCATAGCGTAAAAAGTTCAGGCAGCCGCTGTCTTTTTGATCTTACTATTGTTGAACTTTTCATGTTTCAACTTAAAAATATAATATTTTATAGTTTAAGACTTGTACTTTTGAAGAATATAATTCATTTTGAAGAAAAGACAGATATTTTATTGAAAAAATAGAGTTTAAACTGTCACGGGGTGGATTTTCGGGCTAAGGCACGTTTCACCTGTGTACCTTAGCTGTTCAAATCCATATCTCTCGGTTCAACTCCTGGAGATATAATAGCCAGATTAGGCAACAGACGCTACAACGTCGTGCAATGTTAACCTAATCTGGTTACTTACCGTGCAACACGCAAGTCGAAGACTTGCGCTTTGTTTCTCACCAGTGACTCGAACTCTCCTCTCGTTCACTGGTTCGTGTGCCGGCTGCTCAGATGAAACGATACGTTTTCTCTTACGTAACGACCGCGGAGGCGGCGGGGAGCAGGGAATGACTAAGGTCGCGAAATAATAACTCGAGCAGTTAAAGTTAATAATAAAAGACTATTGTTTATTAAATAAAAGATGATGAAGTTAAATGAATAATTAATAATTTAGACAGTGGAAGTGTCGCGTTGAAATAGGTTAATTTCCCTACCTAACGGTGCGCCAGCACGTTATCTCAGACGTCAGCTGTCTCGAGGGTGTGTGTGTCGCGACACGCGAGCGCGACCGCTCTCTCACTCGCGTAGACGATGAGTACGCTATGTATATTACTGTAGACGCGAGGCTTATGTTACCGCGCGTACACTGCGTATATTACCGCGAGTGTGACGTCAGCTCTCGAGACAGCTGACGTCTGAGATAACGTGCTGGCGCACCGTTAGGTAGGGAAATTAACCTATTTCAACGCGACACTTCCACTGTCTAAATTATTAATTATTCATTTAACTTCATCATCTTTTATTTCATAAACAATAGTCTTTTATTATTAACTTTAACTGCTCGAGTTATTATTTCACGACCTTAGTCATTCCCCGCTCCCCGCCGCCTTCGCGGTCGTTACGTAAGAGAAAACGTATCGTTTCATCTGAGCAGCCGGCACACGAATCAGTGAACGAGAGGAGAGTTCGAGTCACTAGTGAGAAACAAAGCGCAAGTCACAACGCAAGCTGGCGGGAGAGGTAGACCGAGAAAGACAGCGATAGTTACGAGAAGGCCAGGCGAAACTTCTCCTGCACCAACCAACCACGTCTCTGTTGCGAGCGAGCCCCTAAAACGACCTTGTGGCCGACCGGAAGGTTCGCGGAATCGCGTACTAACCTGCGACCCCGTCTCGACGTCCCCCCGGAGAACACGTGCGAATCCGAACTACGGTTCCCGAGGATACACGTTATCTTCTCCTCTGTCCGCAGGATGAGTCTTGGACAGCTGAACCAGCAACAGCTCCTCGAGCTGGTAGGCCAGCTGCTCACGCAGGTGCAGCTGCTGCCTCCGACACCTAGCCGGATGATACCAGGTGCCGGAATACCTGCCATTTTAGGAGGAGTCACGGAGGGATCCTCCGTAACTATAGAGGAACTACCGGCAGGGGAGCCAGTAGTTCCTTCATCAACGCGGTCGATACTAAGACGACCGAAGACCGCGATAGACGTCACTACTTTGGTAGTTAGCCAGAGTAGCGAAGTCAAAGAGGAGTCGTCGACTCCACAGGTAGTGGAGCCTGTGGAGTCAGAAAAACGGAAGAGTTGGGCCAGTGAGGAGAGCCTCGCTCACGATACTCCGCAGGTAGAGGAGCCTGCGGAGAATAGCGAATCATGTGAGTTGTCAGGTCGCTCCCCCATGTCGGTCGCTTGGATGAAACTCGAAGCAACTTGGTAGCATCTCGAGAGCTATCCCAGTTGGCTAGAGAAAAGGAAGAGGCCGTCATGAGGGAGTGGGATAACTTCCACGATTATGAAGGGGCGAGGGTCCACTCCGAAAAGTGGTTTAACCTAGTCCTGGGCCGCAAAGAAGAGCTCGCGGCGGCAGTCGAGTTTCGCCGACAGCGAAGCGAGAGTAAGGCTCGCGAGGCTCGCGAAACTCGCGAAGCCTTGGAAAAAGCTCGACGCCTCCGCAAGTCCAAGGAAAAAGAGATGGCCCGGGTCCAGGCCGAACTCGCAAGGGCCAGGGCAGAAGAAGAGGAGGCAGCCAGGGGTAGGAGGAGGCCTGCCCCTGGTAGGGTAATAACACCCGTAAAAGAACCCCGTCCGAGTAGAGCGAAAAGCCACCAGAGGAGTAGCTCCAGGAGACGACCATCGAGGGATCCCCAACAAGATCAGGACGAGGTTGGCGTGACAACTGGCGCCCTAAACGTGTGTGTGCTTGGGAATATCGCGAAATTTTGACTTCGAAGGAGCAAAGTTCGACTCACAAAAATTTCTTTTTGCGTGTTTCCGATTTTTTTTAGATTTTTAGCAAGGAAGTGACTAATGTACAACAACCAACCTACAGCAAACCATCTGGGGGTAGAAGTTCGAAGATTTTTGAGAAAAATCAAGATAAATTCCTGTAGGCTACAAAGTTGCTATTTTTTTTTTATAGAACATCGTGACAAATAGTTAGATACGGTGCGCCTAGATGGAATTAATTTATGAGCGAGATGTGAAAGGTTTTATTTATTAAAAATTGTGAAGAGAAGCATCAGGGGATTGAGCCCTCGACAAAATTTGTGAAGAGCGTTCAATCGATACCAGTTGCTAGCCTAGTGAAGGCTAGTAGTGATAATACCCTCTAGGGAATCGAACCCGTGAATAAGAATCGAACTTAGGGGTAGATTCAACCCGCGCTGACCTGGCTGGCGTTTAATTTTTTTTTTACAGAGTAAACATTTTAAAACAACTGAAAAGCAGCGACAAACCAGTAATTCGTGCTAAATCGGGATCGGAGCACCAATTACTGGCAAATTAAAAAGAAAACCAACCAGGGCGTTTTGAAACCGAGCAACTGGTATTAACCTTCTGCAACTCGAAGTGGAATTCAGAGTGTGGAGGTTAGGTAGAATTATAATACATTATAAACTATTTATACATATTTAGTTATTTATTTATAAAAAGGAGGTGCGCCTTAGGGAACGATCCCTTTAACCTTTAGAAGGCCGGGATTTTTAGAGGGAAATTCACCTTAAAAATTTGGGACAAAAGGTATCTTATATCATTGATTGAACGTAGAAAAAGTGTCGATAAGGGGGTGTGCCATTTTAGTGGTTTTCCGGCCCTCTAAAGGTTAATAGAAACCGCACATACAACCACACTCTGAAATACACACTCAAGCGCATGTAAAGACAGCGACAAGAGAAAACAAGATCCGAAGATGACAGGAGAAGAACAAGCCCTTTATATGGAGAAAAAAAGAAGATTTAGGGGCAACCTTTATGAAAGGTACAGTTCCCTTCTCAGGTGCCGCTGGTAAGCAGGACTCAACCGCTGCCTAAAAGCCGCGGCAGAGCCTGGGAGGGGGGGAACTCACCAAGGCAAGTCGAAACCTTGGTGATGTGCGGCACAAGAAAGGGAGAAAATATGTCGCAATAATCGATGAAAAGGACGACGAAGAAAGAAGATGACACCAGATGATGGAAAATCACTGCTAAGAGAAGAATGAGTGATGAATAGAACTCAGCAGTGACGACGAAGAAGAGAGCGACGATTGTTTTCAGTGATGAAGAATACGAACAAGGCTGCTACGTCAGAGAAGAGGAATTGGCATGACCAACGACAGTTCGTATTACCATAGCAGTCGAAACAAAAGCTCCAAAGAATTGTTGGAAGGAGAAACGAAGACCTCATTACGAGGGCAAGGAAGACCGTCGACAAGGTCAAGGATAGCTCTAAGGTCGAATACCTTAAAGGGCAAGGACGACCGAGGAGAAAGGTCAAGGATAGCCCTAAGGATTCATTGGAGGACCTTGAAGAGCAAGGAAGACCGTCGACAAGGTCAAAGACAACCCTCAGGTCTCATTCGCTGCTATGGCTGTGGCGAGATAGGCTACTGAGAAGCCGAGAGAGCCACAGCCTGTCGTCGCTGAAGAATAGACGTTGAGACATACCTTTGACCAAAGAGCCTCACTTCCAGTGACGAGCGGGACAGGTCAACGGTAAATTCCAGCAACGGCAGGTAAGAAACTTCGATGACGAAACATCGTAGCGCTGTTAAAGTTCGATGGATGGTAGAAAAGGATACGGGAAAATCCACCAAACCGTCAACTTTCAGATGAAAAGAAGAGATAAGAATATCCTCGGAGGGATAGGACCCCTCGACCGGAAGCCGAATGCCTCTGGGCCAGCTCAGGCGATCCTCTCACGTGGCATTGTTGGCCAACTAATTTTGCCCAAAATTAAGCCGCGATGACAGGTCATTTCCCGGCCGGTCACACCAGTGACTGATAAAAGTGACCAGAGGTTTTGCCAAGTGCCGTAAATGCGTCGAAGCTTAGCTCCGCATCCGCTTTGTGCCGCCAGGCATCCCGTTCCCGATTTGTTTGTCGAATCGACGGTAACGATGCCTGGTTTGGAGTGTGTTTAACTCCAGGTAACGTAAGCGATGACCTTAGAAGCGACCTAGCTAAGTCTAGCATACCCTAGGGGAAGGTCACCCCGCAATGCGCTAACTCACACCAGCCGGGCGTGATAAACGCAATGGGTAGCTCGATAGGTCGTTTCGCCTGTCCAACACTATGGCTACGGAAGTTCGATTCCGAGTTTCGAGAATCCGAAGAATCTCCGAGGGTGGGAACTGATCTTAAGAAGAGAAGAAGGAAAAACGAAGAAGAAGAGAGAGAACACGGCGATGAGCGACCCGCCGTTTGCGAGAACCCAGCCGCCAGCGGGCACTGGGCCCGATAAGGTCGAGAGTAATAACCAGGATGCAAGGTGAAGACGAACTAGGGAGAGACTACATCACCTGCTTCCTGGTCATTATAACAAAAATTAGCGAAGACGACACAGCATTTAACATCGTCGCCTGGCTAGAACGAACCAGGTGCCGATTAGCTATTTGTACATGAAGTACTGGCCAACGAGAAGCCACCAACGCGAAGAGAGGTGAAAATTACTGTCATGGTAGACAACCATGACAGCGAAGCGAAGCACGTATTGCTAGCTCTACAAGTAGATCAGCCTGTAGAGCTAGAGAAAGAGCAAGCTTCTACCGAAGCTAAATCTTCAGTTACTGAAGAGTGAAGAAAGTTTTTACCTGGCGATAGTTTGACGCAGCTTCGAGGCAAACTTCAAAATCTCGAGAGATGACAAGGGCAGTCGGAGACAAAGCTGTGGACAAGGCCGTGACAAAACATTCAAATGGAATTTTCAACTAGAAGGAAGCATTTCGGAATAAAAATAATAGCACCATTGGAAAGAGCAGGAAAAAATCTATCTATATATGTCCTTAGTTCTTTTTTCAGAGACTTGGTACACGATTATTAGCGAATTGAATAGAGCGTGCACTTAAACGTGCCGTACGCACGGGCGCGAGGGGCTCGCGCGGACCCTTGGCGCTGTCTTTTTCATGTTGTTACTTTTAAACCCTTTATTTCTCCAACTTCTCCAAGATAGGGTTTTGAAGCTTAAGAGTTGTACTTTCCAATGGTGTAGTTTATTTTGAAAAAAAAAACATGATATACTTTGACAAAAATGGCTTTCAATATTCAACTCGAGTTTTCGTCCGGAAGAACGCGTTTCGCAATAAAAACAATGGCGCAATTGGAAAGAGCAGAAAAAAATCTATCGATATAGGTTCTTGGTTTTTTTTTCAAAGACGCAGCATACGATTATGAGCGAGTTAAATAGAGCGCCTTTTACGCGAAAAAAGGCACCGCGCGCGCTCGGTGGCCCGTTTCTGCTAGACGCTCCCATATACAAACGTGGGTGCGCACACACAGATATAATAAATGATTTTTGTATTTTTAGATTTTTCAATTTTATACGTACTTTTTTTGTTTGTTTTTAATCCCTCTATAAAAAAGAGATTGAAATGTTATCCTGTATTGCGCGCACATCTCATGACGTAGTATCATGGCATCGTCTAAGAGAGACAGAGATAGATTTGGTGCGGAAAATGAGTGAAGGTGCGCGTCCAACTTCCAGTTCAGTAAATTGATGATTAACAGTCTTTCTGTAACCCACGTATTGCTGTATCCATCTAAAATGGATCGCAGCACGACCATGATTATCTATCATCACCCATACTATTGAAATTCGAGTATATGGTTTTTCTATTGAAATAGTTTGACACGCATATTCTTGTTTTTCGATTGCATTAAAATTGCATTCCATCTGCAATGAACAAAATTACTTTCCACTTAATATTATGCACTTAAATTTTTTTCTCTTTCCATAAGCAAAATTACAGTATCGGACAAACATGGTTTGATAGGTATTTATATGCACTACCACCAAACACAAATTTGTCAAAAAAAAGGGTTTTTGAGAAAAATTTATTTCTCGAAAAAGTGAATTTTTTCGTAAAAACTGCATATCTCATGTATTGTTTACTTTTATTTAAATATTATGCAGGGGGTGGAAGAGGACGCTGAACTGAGTAAAAGATCGTTTAGACTACTCAAATGCTTAAAAAAATTTTGGAATAGCAGCAGTTTAAAGATGACCTTAAAAAAGAAAATTTCAACGTTAAGGTTATCTATGAAATTGTAAACATTGGAAACCGGATGCAATTTTGATGCAATCTAAAACAATACGTGCCAAATCATTTTTAAAGCAGAACGGCAATACTTAATTCCAAAATGATCAGTGATGTAGGCATACTCTGGATGTTCGATTTAAGATGGACTCGGTCGTATAGATACTGAGAAAATGATTGTAGTTTATGAAGTCATAAAAGATAAGGTAGCGAAAGCAATATGTACACATTCTTCAAGGCTTAGTGAAGAATCCATTAAAACAAAAAATAAATTTGCACTGCAATGAAGAAACTGAGGAATACATGACAATAGTAAATAAAAAAAAAGAAAAAAGAAACAATTAAAATTTTAAGTACAGAAGAAATTGCAGAGCAAAATCAGAAAAGATCACGGAGCGCGGGAGCGCTCAGAAGGCAAGTATCTGCCCAAACGTAGAAGAAGCCCGAGGGACGACCGTGCTATATTATACGTTAAAGTGGGTGTGCGAGAATTTTACTTATTTTTTACGACTTTGCATTATGTTTTATCTTATATTTAAATATATCAATGGATAGCTTTTTTGATATACTACATATACAAAATATTTCAATTAAAAATATTATGTCGTTTTGATGTATATCTAGTTGATATATATTCCGAGGGCTGTTTTCTTATCCAAAATTTTTCTTCTACTTTTCTCTCCTCGGTCAGCTGTTTTGTTCCGACCTCTACTCTATTGTGATTGGAATAGGCTCCTACATGGAGAGCTACGGCTCCAGCGCTGTGAACCGTTCATGGCAGACGACGCTGTTTCGATCCACCGCGAGGTGTCGGGACGTCCTCGCGACTGTTATGACCCGAGTCAGTGTCTTTTAGCAGAAAGGCGATTCTGCAATGGTCGCCAAGTTGATCATTCGGAACGTGGAATTCGTTTCGAAATAAACTTAACTTGGAGTTTATTAAATAATTAAGTACTTATTAATTATTACAAACAGTGAACTTTTAACCGTGACTCTATATAAATTCAATGGTTATAGCTTTAATGGCGCAACATACACAGTGGCAAACACTAGTGCAGCAGAGTATCAAACTAGTTGATAACGACCAAAGCTCTAGCTACTAAGCATCTTATGTGCTCGATAGTTTTTTTTTCCTTGAAGGGTTATTCCCACACTGTGGGCATGTACCCTGGTTCTCACTGCGTCGATTCTAGGGAATGTGTTGAATTTTCATCTATATATAATCTATGAACAACTTTTGTATCTATAGTGGTACCATCTGTTGTTCAAATGAGTCAGTCTGAATCTTCATGTAGTCTGTGGCATAACTACTTTTCAGCCAGCAGGCGTATATAAAAAACGCGACTGATATAAGACTACTCGCTGGAACTACAGAAATGGCTTGAGTTTCATGAGTATGGTGAAAATCATTTTATAATATGATCCAGGGAAGTGGGAGAGGAAAGGGAAATATAGAAACCAGGGGAATAAATTATATTGGTATATTGCTTTTTATAATGAAATTAGATATATCTTTATAAAGATTGGAAAAATTAAAAGCGATTTGAGATAAACCAGAGTCCAGAGTAATTCCCAGAGTTCGACATCTAATCAGTAGATGAGGCCTGTGCTCAGAGAAGGACGAACAATCCCAAATGAGATGTTCAACATTATGCAATCCCTCCCCACATTCACAACCCTCATTCACTATGCAATCTATTTAAAATACAAATCTGACTTCTACTGAGTTCCTCACATCCGGAAAACCAGGGTGAAGGATTGAAATCATCAATTTGGGAAACATAAAGCCTACCTTTACTGGCATTACCATAAGTTAAGACATAATCGAACATTGACTTTCTTAAATTTAAAATAAAAGATGTAAGTAGATCTGAGGTCGGGAAAAAATCAAAAAGGATTGATTGAAAGTGACAGGCAGATTTGGGTGGCTTATCCGCGATCTCGTTTCCAGGTAAATTCTTATGGGAAGGTATCCAATATATGAGTATCTTCTTAATCAAATCGCGAATTTTATTAATTATAATTCTAATTTTACAAATATAAGGGTGCATTTTCGAGAATAAACCGTTATTTTTCAAAGCCTCAACCGAACTCAGAGAGTCAGAGAATATAATACTAAAGTCATTAGTGTTACCAAGAGCAATTTTTAGTGCTTTATTTACAATTCTGTTGATTGTACAGAATTGTTATCATTTATTCTAGAGGCAATTGACATATCAGAGTTATAATCTACCGTACTAATACCGTTACATCCCTCTTTAGAGCTAGACCCATCAGTAAATAAAATTAAAGAATGAGAAGGGAAAGACTTAATACGATTCTTCAATTTCTCACATAAATTTAAATTCCTATTTTCTTTACCCCAGTCGATGTCAATATAATCGTCAATATAGAGACTTTCATAAGGACATAAAAAAGTGGGCAATTTCAAAGTTCTAAGTGCCTTTGAAAGGGTATCCTTCATATCAGACCAGACATAGAATAAAAGTCCATACCTACGAATTCTCCCCCCAACCTTGACGACCTACAGAATTCGTTAATATAGTGAAGTTTTGGAATAATCATGTTATCAATTTTTAAGTGAAATGACAGGATCATACGTTGTTCAATATATGTCCTTCTGATTTTGAGAGTAAGAATAGCAGCAATATGGTGTAAGACGTTAGTAGGAGTGGACTTAAAACAACCTAAGCAATTCTGAGGGCGTGGTTCTGTAATGTGTCTAGTCTTCTAAGAGTTTTTGCATTAGCCCCAGCAAACAAAAGAAAGCCCAATCAACTCTAGGCCTAATGATTGACTTATAAAAAGTTAAGGCTGTTTGGGGATGGATACCCCATTTATTTTTACATAAATAAGCTAACAAATTAATTCTTAATCTCACAGTATCCACGGTTTTATTGATATGTAAAGTCCAATCTATTAAAATCGCAATGAACACCTAGATATTTAAAAGAGCCTGAGTTAGTAATAAATTCGTCTTTTATTTTTACCACTACAGAGCCAGCTTTAATTAAACCCGCGGCAAAACCAAAAAAGACCAGAGCACTTTTATTGATAGCTATTTTAAGACCGATATCCAATAATCAATGGTTTAGGGTTGTAGTAGAATCATTCAGTTTTGATAGGATTTCCTCAATGGAAGAATTTCTAAAAAAGATTATTATGTCGTCAGCAAAACCAAGAAGTCTAACCTCAGGGTTAATGAAGTTTTGTATTTGGGAAATGTACAAGTTAAATAATAGAGGTGATAAAATACAGCCTTGAGGGAGACCTTTATTAGTTGTAGCTTCCCTAAAAGGAATGTTATTAAAGGACCCTATAATTTCCCTGTCATGAATTAAAATAAATATAAAGGTTAAGTAAATATAAGGGACACCAAGATCACTGAGAGTTCTGAGCAGAACCTCGAGATTTACCTTATCGTAGGCTCCCTCAAGATCCAAGCTCAGAACTTCCAGCAATTCCCCTTTTTCTCTAGCTATCAAAGAATCCAAATGAAAACTAGCTAGGCAGTCGTAACAAGATTTACCTCTCCTAAAGCCATTAAACGACCTAGGTAAGAGACCCTTTCTCTCACTCCACCACATAAGGCAGTCATTTAAACACCTCTCCAATGTTTTTAATAGAGTTGAGGCTAGTGAGATTGGACGGAATCCCCTATCCTTACCCTCAGAAATAAAACAGACTTTAAATTGCTTCCATTTAGAAGGATAAGAACCAGAAAATAAGATATAATTGTAAAAGGTAGTAAGCCATTCAACAAGAGAAAGTGGGATATTCTTAAGGATAATATAAGGGATCCGATCCAAACCAGGGGCAGAGCGAGTCTTACTGCCTTTGATCGTCTGCAACACCTCAGTAACAGAAATAGGGTTAAGAAGAGTTTTATTGAAATTGGGATTATTAACCGAATAAAAGTTATTAGAATATGAATACTGAAAAATTTTCGAGTAAGAGTAATTGTTAGCTATTTTATTGAAAGCTTCTAATAAAAGTTTATTATCAAGTGGAGTATTTGAATCGATAGACTTCGGGCTGGGGTTGTAGAATCTATTTTTAAATATTTGATAAACTTAAAATTTTCAATGATAGGTCTAGAGGGATTAAGAGAAGAAATGACAGATTTAAAACTATCGTTTTTGATTTTGTTAAGAGAAAGAGAGACCTCCTTGGAAATAGATTTAAAAGATCTAGGATTATCCAGGTTAGGACAAGTCTTGAACGTCTCCAAGGCATCTCTCCTAAGTGAGACCAACCTGGAACATTCCTCGTTCCACCAAACCGCATCTGGAGGTTTTTTCCGAATCCTGTTTAAATCTGAGAAACTAGTGCCTTGGGAAGGACGAGAGGATTCTAGATCCTTAACCTTACCTCCAGCCTTTGACACTGCTATCTTCAAAATTTGAACAAAAGATTCAATGGACGAATCAACATCCGAGAAAGAATCTGTAAGGGAATAGGCCATAGAATCAGCCTCTACTTTAAAAATACTCCAGTTAACTTTAGAAAGTTGAAATACTTTTGAAGCAATAAACTGGAGCTTTTTAAAATTCTCACAGAAAGTATAGATCGGAAAATGATCGCTGCCAAAATTATCCGAGTCAACATCCCAACTAATTCTATGTAGGAAATCAACAGAGCACAATGCTAAATCGGGGCAACTATTATTACAGGCTATCCTGGTTGGTCTTTTGTCATTTAGTATAATGAAATTATTATGATAATCTAAAGAGTCTTTCAGATTTCTTCCCAATTGATTATTGAAGGAACTCCCCCAAGATTGGTGTTGTGCATTAAAATCGCCCATCACAATACAGTTTTTTATCTTAGAACGTTTTTCAAAAAGTAAATCGAAAGAAGCAGTATTAATAGTATTGTAAGGTGGATTATAGATAAAAAATAAATTTACAGTCAAATCATCTTTTCAGACCTAGAGGACAATCAGCTCTAAATTCCTAGGAAGATTGTCATAGTGAACGGGGGTAAATTGAAAGCTGTTTTGAATGAAAACAACAAGACCCCCCCATCTTCTTTGTCACAACCTGATCTATCTTTTCTTATCTTAACATAGCCTCTGATATCCGGTAGATGATCAGAGTCATTCAAACCGCACTTTGCTAGACAAAAACCCTCAAATTTAACAGCAAGATTAACTAAATCTGCCCATTTGCCTTTAAGGCCGTTGCAATTAAAATATGCAATTTTCCCAGCCATCTAATCACTATCATAATAAGAAGCGCTTGATTCACCTCCTGCGCTATGTTTTGAAAGTTTCCTAAGAGTACCATTTTTTGACATAGTTTTCTTTTTAATAATTTTACTATTTTTCTTACTAGAATTCATCTTTGATTCTGATAGAGGGGCGATCTGGAAGCCTGTGCTCGGTAGTGACTGCCTCTTAAGGGTCCGCGCTCTTCCTTTGTACCCCGAACGCGGACCTCAGGCCGTTGACGTGGATCCTAGGAGTAACGCTATTGGTCGGCAGCTTCAGGTTGGTAGTGGGAGACAGTATGGTGTAGAGTGGCGATGGAGGGGCCCTAGACCAGAAAACAGGGTCGAGAGTGATGAGCAGCAGGTGAACGCCGCTATTCCATGATTGGTTGTTGACGATGGCTCGGGCCGTTAGGCTGTTGTGCCATTGCGCCATAGTTCTCGGAATTGTTTGTGTCCACGTTGGGCGACCGTTGGCACTAATTTACGCATTCCTATTTCGTCCGTTAATCCTTTCCTTAGCCTAATGGATTCCAAGAAGTGTTTACGCATTCTTAGGTTGGCCGTCGATGCATTCCTGACATTCCTGACCTTGAAGTGAATTAAGTTTCCTCGAGCCCTTCGCTAATTGATTCTCGGAAGTTTTACGCTTTTGGTTGTCTTTGGATTGTTTCTCGAGCTGCTGTTTGTCCTTAGCAATTTCTGTAACAGAGCTTCTTCATACCTGAGCGAGCTTTCCTAATTAATTATTGTTATGCGCATGCTTGTTATTATTTATCAAATTGTTAACAATCAAGGATCATCTCGACTACCCATCACGTAATTTTCACTTCTCGGAATAATTATTAATTAATCGAAATCATTAAATTACTGTTTACATAGATTCGTGATGGTTTAATGCGTCTGCCTCGTTATTAATAGTTAAATTACTAGCGCAATTATTATTCATTCTCAAAGTTAATAGTTTAATAATTTCGCTGTCGCTTGTTTTATTATTATTTCCTATTCGGGTTATTATTTATTACTTGTTTATAATTCGATGAATTAACTAATTAATGATTCTATTGTTTAAATCCTAGTTCGAGATTATTGTTTTACGGGAATACGTTTATTATTTAAATGGTTTTATATTTAATATTTAAATTTGGAATTATCATTTTAGAATGACTGTAAATATCGTGCTATTCATTCAAACGAACGCAATTCATAACAGTTCCCCCCTCTTTTAAAACACGAACCTATGGTTCGGGCTTTTAATAAATTTACAATTAGAATTACGTGGATTATTTTAGTCATTCAGACAGAAAAATTTTAGATTACTCCATATTTAAATTAAAAGCATCGAGAAATTGGAATTTAATCCTAAAAATTTTATTATAAAGGCAAATCATCATCTAATCATGAAGTATGAGATTAGACCATTTAAAGGTGAGAATAATTTCCTAATCAGCTTTTGTTATTTTTTTTATTAAATGTGTTAACCATTAATAAAAATTGCAAAGATTAAATAAAAGTGAAATGGATTATTCCAATCAGAATTTGAGTATATTACAATCGCGATTTTTAGATTTTAATGCTGGAGTTAATGAACTTAGAGTTTTTAAGAAACGAGCGTAGTGTTTAATATATGTTTAATGAATTATTACTAAGAGAGATTTAGTTTTGGCAGTTAACTTTAAGGGTGGATTAATCTTAAAGTTTTACAAATTATAATGTTCGCGAGTGGACAAAATTTTTTATTATTATGGGTGAAGGTTCTTGTTTTTTTAAATGGGTGAAGAAGATAGAGTGAATAATTTTTTTTTTTTATAAACGCTAAATTTTAATTTTATTTCAGGAATATTAGTGATTTAAGAGAGGTTTGAATCTAAATTTTAGTTTTCCGCGGATTTTATCAATAAATTTTGGGTTTTTAAGAGCGAATCTATGAATTATATGCTATTACCTTCTCATATTTAACGGTTTTATCCAAATTTTATAAGTTAATTAATTTTATAAGTTAATCCAAATGTTATAACCATTAATTAATTAAAATTTTGTACTTCGCGGTTTTATCAGCAATTTTTATTTTTATTTTTATTTTAAGGGTAAAATTGTTAATTTTATATAAATTAAGGAGGCTTTCGCATAATTAAAGATTTTTTAGAGGGAAATTTGTTAGTTTTCGCATAAATTAAATGTTCTTTGGGGGAAATTTATGTGTTTTATGTAATTTTAAGCTTTCAAGGGTAAAAATTAATAATTTTACATAATTTAAAGGGGTTTTTGGCATGATTTAAGTTTTTGAGGGTGAAGAATTAATAGTTTTTATTTTTAAGGGTGAACATTTAATAATTTTTATTTTTAAGTGTGAAGCTACGCGGTTTTCCTTATAAATAATTTAATTTTTTAAAGGTGAAGTACTGTTTTTGAATTTAAAGAAAACAATGAGTTTAATTTGGTTAGTTAACGGTGAAATTAATTATACTAACAAGTTTGAAGACGCGGTGATATTTGCAATTTTTAACTAAGGGTGATTTATTAATAATTTTAATTTTTTAAGGGTGAAGTATTAATAATTTTCATTTTTAAGGGTGAAGGGATCCCCTGCCATCGCTCCCTTCTGGGAGATGCTTCCCATGGCTCGCCGGGACCCATCCTGATGCAACGTATCAGGAGTACTTCCGGTTTCCGATTTCGAGGGCATAAAACAAGGGATTATTTTGAAACATTCTGAATTTTAACTTTAGGGCGAGCCCTGGTCATCTCCCCTATGACCCTTATTATTTTATTATTTATTAATTTGATTACAAATAAGATACATGAATTTATGATTAAGTCGCAGGCAAAATATAAAAATACAAACACCGCAAAGAGTAACATTATAAATAACGCATAAAGGAGGAAGAAATGGATAAAATTAGCTAGGTCGCAAACACGCGTGTTTTAATTTGTCCACATGCACTATTTTAGTTTTGACATAGTTATTCTGACTACTCTCCATTATATGATGTACATATTGTAACGGGATGGCTAGTGGGGGAAAATCCCAAAAAGCCACAGGCCAGCGATACCCCAGAACACGGTGCCGCGGGTGTCAGACTAAAATGACTTGCCCGGGGATCTGCTCCTGGAATCCCGAAAACAACGCGAGAACAACTAATTGGATCGCTGAGTGAAAAGCGCGCGCTCGAAGAGTAAAGCATGCGGCCACTACGCTCAGATATGAAAACGACCGGCGGAGTCGTTTTCCCGCGGAGGCGGCGGTATCCGGGAGAAGGACAGGTTGTAATGAACAACGCGACGAGTAACTAGATATCACAGTATATTAAAAACACTAATAGTTACAAGCACAATGCACGTGCTGAAAAAAACAATAAGTTAGTTCGCGCGCGACTGTTACTATTCAAACACGCGCGGTGTTAAAGTACGGCGGGCTGACACACACCCATACGTACACGGTACAGAAAGCTTGCACGGGGCGATTTCCGAGCAAACTTTTACATGTAACGCGAGAGATGAGAGTATAAGACTTAATTTTGAAGGAGCAGCCGGTGCACTCGGCTCTCTTGCTCTCTCTCGTTCACGCAGTAGTTGCGCTCTCTCTCTCTCTCTCTCTCTCTCCTACTCGCTGAATAGGGTCGACAGGCAGGCGGGCTGGCTGCCGGCTCCTCGCTCGCTGTCTCACATTTTGCTCGTTGCACACGCGGCGCGGTATCGCGCTCTCTCTCTCTCTCTCTCTCTCTCTCTCTCTCTCTCTCTCTCTCTCTCTCTCTCTCTCTCTCTCTCTCTCTCTCTCTCTCTCTTACACGCACATTAGTAGGCGCCTCCACTCCACTCGCGGTAAATCTATATATATAAAAATGGACGGCGCGAACGCGGTAAACTTTCGAGAGACACGGGAGAGATGTACCCTGAGCGATGGCAAACACGAAGATGGCTGTCGTGATTCGCATAAAGCCGTAGCAGCTTCGCGGGTACGCGACGGGCATATTACGCGTCCCAAGACCGTTTTAATCAAGTCGGGATGCTCGCGCGCTCGCGCCCCCAGTGAGCATGCCTGCTCGGCGCGGGTAGTTCGAATCTCGAATAACGTAACTAGCGTACGCGTTACACCCCCCCGCTAGACGCTGCTTAGGGGACCTGTGAGCAGCTCTGCCATCCATGGCCGTCGTCGTACCTATAAGTATGGTGGTAAGGTTTAGGAGAAGGAAGTTCGAAAAGGGAATCAGGAAGAATTCGAGTCCCAGTTTTTTTTTAATTTTTATTAAAAAAAAAACATAAAAAAAACTCTTCGGGGCTTCGCCCTCTTCAGCTGGCCCGGGAGTAAGTCCGGCGGCCCTGGCCTTTGCGGCGTCTGCGAGCTCTTCACGCCAACCTTGGGCCATGCCTACCCATTTGCCGGCTTGCCGCTCGCCGGCCTTACCGTGGCACTGGAGAAAATCCTACAGTGCGGTCAGGGCAGCGTCCTCCGCAGCGCGCGAGGACTTGCTGAGGCGCCGCGCCTCCTCAAGGGTCTGCTCCACCGGGACCCAGACCGCACCGACTTCATCGGTCGGTGCTCTTTTTGGGGCCTGGGTCGGAGCATCTCCTCCTTTTTCTTTTGCGGCCCAAGCCGCGCCAGCGTCAACTTCCGGCGCACAATGCTGGGCTTGGGCCGTCTCCTCTTCAGGGACTCGGCCAGCACCAGTCGGGTCGGTTGATGCCACTTCTTGAGGCCGGGTCCCGCTCTCCTCCTGCTGCTCCTTCGGGGGATGAGGTCGCCGGAGCGGGGACGGACCGGCGCCTGTGTCGATCGGCCTCGAGGGTCCCCTTCTTGGCTCCGGCGCCTCTCTATATATATATATATATATATATCTTACTTGCATCAAAATGATTTTAGAATATTTTAATATTTTCGATCGTTTATAATAAGTATTTAAGACCAAAAAACAAGTATTTATACTAAAATTATGAACTAAATAATATTGTAGATCTCTTATACACAAGGACCAAAATTAACTTTGTATGTAAATTGTAGCTAAAGACACTACCTATAACAATACAAAATTTTCTATCTTATTACATAGAATATTTTGTATACTAATAGATAGTGCCTTTAGTTACAACTTCATTACTCAATAACATGGGCTGGATGACTTTATGGCAGGAAATATTGGGACCATATGGACAAAATGACTTGATTCAAATTTGATATTATTTCTTCTGACTAGAATAGTTATGGCATGTACGTATAACTTCTCTAAAATAATAAATCAGTAAATTTATTAATTATTATTAAGTAAAAGATCTCTAATTTTTTAACAGTATAATAAAATTTCTAAAACAGTAATGTGTATATAGGTTATTCTGCCAGAACTACCCCAGATGGCGTCCAGAGCTTGCATAAAGATGTGCGAATAAAAATAAATGTTTCACAGACTCTAATATGTACATAATGAAGTTGTATTTTTTGGAAGATCTACAGAAAGCGTTTTTTAACTGTCTCTTTAAAAAAATCAATAAAATAGAGTCAAAATGTCAGTTCCGTCCCTTGTCCTAAACAAGATTTTCAATATGAAACCTTGTGCCACGTGAAAATTAAGCGAAGAAGCCTAATTCTCACATACACATTGTAAATTGCAGGGTTTTTAATACATGTTTCCATTATTTTCAAGGTCAAATTCAACAAACTACTATTAAATCGCGATGGATACTTTTTGTCCAGCGATTTGCACGAAAATGTTGATAATAGCATTAATTGCTTTGAAAACAGCGCTACTTGGCTCCACAACACCATCTAGCGGTCGATTCCTCCATCGCAAGCATACGGACGAATGATGGAAGCGGCAAAGCCGTTCAAAATTAAAAAATCCGCGAACGCGAACTACTTCTTTTTCTAATTTCACAGCGTACAAATATTTTAGTCAGTTCCGTCCCCCGTGTAATCCGCTGTTTAAATTATGTTTAATGGTAAGTAAAATTCATTTGTTTATAGTATTTGGTGGATATAAGAATTACCTACACGAAGAATAGGTTATATTGAGTATAAGCGATGTGCGAGCTTTTTAAAATTAAAAATGTCAGTTCCGTCCCTGTCAGTTCCGTCCCATAAAAGATTAAAATTCATTATTAAATGTTAAAAACTTTTTTAATTGAACTGAAATCTTTGGTATTCGGACTTTTTTTATTTCTTATAATAAAACTGATATTCCATACGGTTTGAAATCATAAATTATATATAAGATTGAGTAAACTCATATAAATAATAAATGATTTACATAATTGTGAAATCTTTAAAATTTGTATTTATCTGCTTTTATAAGATAAATTTTGAAAAATGGCTCCAACGACGAGAAATGTAAATATTTTGAAGAAAAAGCATCAAGTTAAACAAAGAAAATCAGTAAAAGTAAAATTTCAAAATGCTGAGAAAGCCGTTGATGCATGAACTCGTAATTCAGTGAATTTGCACTTTGTCCCATGAGAATCCATCATGCGGTCTCAGAGAAAAGTTACAACAAACTTTTTTTCTTGAAAATGCTGTAACTGAGGATAAAATGAGTTTAAGGACCTCTCCCTAGGCTCATTTTATTCAAGATAAGTTATATTTACAATATATTTTCATTATTTTATTATAATAATATTTATCATTTTTTTAGGTAATTTTGGCCATAAAGGCCTATAGATGTAAGACCGCATTAACAAATTATTAAATATTATATTTTATTAAATTAATTATAATGTAAACAGAAAATATTAATTGTACTATTATTTTAATATTGTAAATAAAAATGTAAATGAAAAATAATTTGCATAAATTACCATAAATTATCATTTTGATTCCTTCGTGAAAATAATTTTTGTGCCTAATCGTGCATAAGTGTGCTTAACTGTGCAAAACTGTGCCCAACTGTGCCCAAGTAGGTAGGTTTCGGACATTTTACACAGATTTATCATATATTGGCACAGTTTGGAACAATGTGGCACACTTTTGCACAGTTTGGCATAAATCATTTACAGCTGTTGAAAATAAATATAATTTGATTTTCGATACAGTTATGCATAGTTTAGCACACTTTGGCACACTTTAGAACATTTTGACATAGTTTAGCACAAAGAATTTTCAGTTACTAAAAATAAAATTAGGTTTATTATTAGGCACAGTAGTGCACAGTTTGACACACTGTGGCACAGTTTTGCACAGTTTTTGCACAGATTCACACAATTTGGCACAGTTAAGCACACAAAATATTGTTCACTTATTAAAACAATATAAGTAAAAATATAAATAATTTATTATTAACAATAATTTTGAATATTTAAGTATAGGTAATCTCAATTAGAAATAAATGGACACACATGACTATAGCTAAACTCAATTGATTTTCAAAAATTAATAATTCTTGAGTCTAATGACTATAAATGGTTCAATAAAATTTTTGATATTGTTAATAATAAATGATAGTTGTTAATTTAAAACTTTAACAATAATTTGTGTTAAGGTGTGCTAACGTTGTGCCAAACTGTGCACAACTGTGCTCAACTGTGCCGAAGTATGTCAAAGTGTGTTAAACTGTGCCAAATAATCAAGCTAAATTTATTTTTAATGACTAAAAGCTTTTTGTGCTAAACTGTGCCAAAGTGTGCTAAAATGTAAAAAAGTGTGCCAATCTGTGCTAAATCTGTGTAAAATGTCCAAAATCTACCTGCTTAAGCACACTTTTGCACAGTTTCGCATAGTTAGACATACTTTAGCACATATTGGCACAGTTTCACACAATTTAGCACTCTGCGGCACAAACATTTTTTCCACCAGTGTTACTTTTAATATTATTACGGAATTTGATATTATTAATTAATTTGGTTATATAAAATATTATTTTTCAAGCTCTTGTTTGAAATTGTTGTACCGAATTTTTTTATCGTATTACATATTTTAGAATTAATTTCGAGAATTTTTTACAATAATGGTCAGTTCCGTCCCCTATCAAGATCATAAAATGTTGCGTAAACTATAGCCGGAATATTTTGTAGTGGATTCGTTCTGCGTACTTATTTTAAATGTTATACTGAGCAGATGAAACCTCAAAATGCCTATCAAAAGTTGGTTTAAAAAAAAAAAAAAAGTTAGACCTAATCTGGGGAAGTTATGGCAGAATCACTTATATATGCTATATGCAATTATCTAAATTTTTGACTTGAGTTCCTATAACAAAGTTATAGTACAAATCATATTCAAAGAAAATTCAAATCTATTTCAATAAATATTTTTCACAATCCATTTTCTTATCTTGTACATAATGGGTCTTTTGTCTATATCTAATATTTTGAGCTCGTTTGGCAGTAGATTGAATGTTTTTATTGCAGCTATGTGATTATTTTTTTCGCTTACTCTTTTGTCAATTTTTGGTAATAAAATAGCTTTATTTCTTGTCTTACTATTTGAGTTTGTGAATATATTTTTCATTTCGTTGAAATAATATTTTAAGCAGTCCAATGTGAATAGTTGCTTAATATTCATTGGTTTATTTTGCTCGAAAGTGTTTTAGAAAACTAGTTTAAGTAGTCTGTTTTGAATATTTTGAAGCAAATGTTGATTGTTTTTATATACACGCCCCAGGCAATTATCCCATAGTTAATCACACTGTGAAAAACGCATAGTAAATAACCTTTGAAGTATTTATTTGCATAAATTTATTAATTTTGTAGAAGATGAAATTTAAATAACTTGTTTCTTTGATTAGGTAGTTAATATAGACGTACCATATGAAAACTAACACAACTTTTTTTGCGGAAGAAAACTAACACATTTCCAAAATTTCGGACGAAAAATAACACATTTCAATAATTTCAGACTAAAAATAACACATTTGAGATAGTTCTATAATTAGTTTAGAGTCAAAGTTACGACCCTGATCTGTGTGAACTTCAAGAGGAACTCCATATCTTCACACGATTTCACGAACAAATACTTCAGCAATAGTCTTTGTTCTCATATTAGAAAGAGGAAAAGCTTCTACCCATTTAGTAAAGCAATCTGTTACCACTAAGAGGTACTTATTTCCTAAAGAAGAAATCGGGAAAGGTCCTAAAATATCCATTTGCACTCTTTCAAAAGGTAATCCTACATTATAGATTCTCATCTGATTGTGGCCTTTATCTGATGGACCTTTCTTTGCAACACAAACTGAACAAGATCTACACCAATTTTCAACATCTTTTTTACAAGAAGCTCAATAAAATCGTTTGCGAATTTTCTGTAATGTTTTATTAACACCAAAATGAGCACCGGAAGGAGAATCATGGACTTCTTCTAAAACAGTGTCGACATAATTTCTAGGGACAACTAATTGAAGAACTTTTGTTTTGAAGTTAGAACAAATCCATTCCCTGTATAAGATATCATCGAGAACAACTAATGAGTCATATTGAGATAAATACACTTTCATATATTCATCTCCAGAAGAAATATCCTGCCACAACAATGTAACACCCTCTTTTTTACTGTCTAAAATAGCCCGAATGTCATCATGCTGATGTTGACGATTTCGCCAAACTGATTGGGATATTTCTTCAAAAATAATACTTCTTGCTGAATTACCAACTTCATATTTTGATTCAACATTAAAGCAATATCTACAAGAAGAATTATCACAAGGTCGTCTCGAGAAACCATCTGCATTGCTATGAGAAATACCTTTCCGATGTAGAATCTTAAAGTCATACTGATCTAATTTTCCTATCCATCTGGCTAATTGACCATCTAAGTTCTTGAAAGAAAGAAGCCATGTCAAGGCAGAATGACCAGTACGAATAAAGAAAGGTCTTCCACATAAATAATAATGAAAATTTTGAACTGAATCTACTACTGCTAATAATTCACGGCGAGTAACACAGTAATTTCTCTCAGCTTTAGACAGAACATGGCTGTAATAAGCAATAACTCTTTCTATTCCTTCTTGAATCTGTGACAAAACTGCACCTATTCCATGATCAGAAGCATCTGTATCTAAAATGAAAGGTAAATCTGTACGAGGGAAAGCTAGAATGGGCGGAGTTGACAGAGCTTGTTTTAAATTTAAAAATGATTTCTGACAGTCATATGTCCAATCGAATTTAGTTTTCTTTTCAGTTAATCGATAAAGAGATTTGGCAATAGAAGAAAATCCCTTAATGAAGCATCTATAGTAAGAACAGAAACCTGTGAAACTTTTTACCTGTTTTTTACATGAAGGAATTGGCCAATTAATTATAGCCTCTATTTTTTTAGGATCCGTCTTTATGCTCTTTTCTGAGACAATGTGTCCTAACTACTCAACCTCACGTTGAAAGAAAGTACATTTCTTTTTATTCAGTTTCAAATTGGCATTTCGAATTCTTACAAAAATCGTACGCAAATTATCCAGCATCTCATCGAACGATTTAGCCATAACCATAACATCAACTAGATAAATTAAACATACAGCGTGTCCAAGAAGTCTGGAAACACCCAAATAATTTCTCAGCTGAATTACTATTGGAAAATGTTAAGGTCGCCTTTGTAGTAATTTTTTACGAGGAATCCAATGGTGAACTTGGATTCGACCTTGGACCTCATTTTTGAGGTTATTTCAAGGTCAACCTCATTTTTTTAAATGGTAACCCCTATTTTTTATAGCGGAATCTGAAAGGGCGGAAAATTTTACGTCCGGATATGTATTAAGGTATGAGGTTGAGGTTGCCCCCAGAGGTCAAATTGAGGTCAAAGTATGATTTCTTAAAAATTTCGCGAGTTCAGTGGTAAAACAAAACAAACAAAGGTAAGGTTTGGTAAGTTCGAACGAAGACTTGAAGGTTTCCATCCACTTTTTGATAGTAACCTAATCGATGATCGAAAACACCAACAGTATTTTTGATCATTTCAGTAGGAATGAGAGCTGATTCATTGTAAAATTTTTTGAAGCGTTTAAATATTGAACATTGTTACTTGTTATTTTTCGTATGGTTAGAGTGACAATAAACTATTATTCATTCCATAACCACCACAGAAAAGGGTTGGTCATCTTTCAAACATATTTTTTGAAAATTAAAAGTTCTTTTTATTTTCAACTCAAAAAGTATTTTTGGATAAGGTCTACTACGAAGAGTAATAAAAATGAACAAACTCACTGATAGAGAAAGAATAACGATTCTCATGATGAGAGGTTGGGGACACATGCAGCGATCTTATAGGGCCGTAAGAGATATTTTTAATGCTTCATTTAGGGTTGGTGGAACTCCACTATCATTTTCAACAGTTCAAAAACTGTTAGAAGGTTTGAAAATACCGGCACTATCAGCGATTTACCTCGATCAGGCAGACCAATGTCAGCAGGTAACGAAGAGAAATCTTTAGATGTTGTGTTAACATTCACCGAAGATCCGCATACTTCCGTTCGTAGAGCTGCTCAAGTGCACGAAATAAGTAAATCATCTATTCATAACATACTAAAGAGAGAGAAGTTCCATCCATTTAAAGTAACGCTAATACACAAGTTAAATGAAGATGATTTCGATCGTCGCGTTGAATTCTGTGATGATATGATGGCACGCATCGTACAAAATCCAAATTTTCCATCAAATATAGTCTTCTCAGATGAAGCTACATTTCAACTTGACTCAAGCGTAAATAGGCATAACTGTAGATATTGGGCAATTGAAAACCCTCATTGGGCAAGAGAAGCCAAGTCACAATATCCACAAAAATTAAATGTCTGGGCTGGAATATTAAATAATAGGATTATAGGACCATTTTTTATTGATGGCAATTTAAATGCAGAAAAGTATGAAACTATGTTGCGGAATCAAATTGTTCCTGCTATAAGAGAAATAGCTGGAGAGGACTTTAATAACACATGGTATCAACAGGACGGTGCAGCAGCTCATTATGCACGAAACGTTCGCACATACTTAGATACAGTATTCATTAATCGATGGATAGGACGAAGAGGTGCAATTGAATGGCCAGCTAGGTCCCCCGATTTAACGCCTCTAGATTATTTCTATTGGGGTTATCTGAAGGATCGTGTATTCAAAACAAAACCCTTAAACTTAGATGAATTACGTGAAAGGATCATTGATGAATCAGCTCTCATTCCTACTGAAATGATTGAAAATGCTGTTGGTGCTTTCTGTCATCGATTAGGTTACTGTCAAGAAATGAATGGAGAACAGTTCGAGCACTTGAAATAAGATGTTATACTGTTTAAAAAAATCAAATGTGAGAGGCAAGGGGACTCACGTAAATCAAGCGCCCCATCGTGAGAGGCAAGGGGACTCACGTAAATCAAGCACCCCATCGTGAGAGGCAAGGGGACTCACGTAAATCAAGCGCCCCATCGTGAGAGGCAAGGGGACTCACGTAAATTAAGCACCCCATCGTGAGAGGCAAGGGGACTCACGTAAATCAAGCACCTCAAAGGGAACAGATGTTACTACGTCCACGTCGTTGTTCCTGGGTAACGCTAAATGTAAAAAAATTGAACTTGACATGACTTTTAAGGACAATGTCAAGGTCACCATTAGATTTCTCGTTGAAAACTACTAAAGAATTAACCTCGCTCAGTGTGATAAAAAGTTTACACAAGATCAGACCGTCATTAAGTTTAAATGACCTTCAAATGAACGTCAAGGTCCTTCTTGAACTATGTTCTGAGTACATGTTTGGACGTAAAGTTTCACACTCTTTCCGATTCCGCTAAAAAATAGGGGTTACCATTTAAAAAATGAGGTTGACCTCGAAATAACCTCAAAAATGAGGCTCAAAATGAGGTTCAAGGTCGAATCAGAGGTCACCTTCAAGTCTTCGTTCGAACTTACCAAACCTTACCTTTGTTTGTTTTGTTTTACCACTGAACTCGCGAAATTTTTAAGAAATCATACTTTGACCTCAATTTGACCTCTGGGGGTAACCTCAACCTCATACCTTAATACATATCCGGACGTAAAATTTTCCGCTCTTTCAGATTCCGCTATAAAAAATAGGGGTTACCATTTAAAAAAATGAGGTTGACCTTGAAATAACCTCAAAAATGAGGTCCAAGGTCGAATCCAAGGTCACCATTGGATTCCTCGTAAAAAATTACTACAAAGGCGACCTTAACATTTTCCAATAGTAATACAGCTGAGAAATTATTTGGGTGTTTCCAGACTTTTTGGTCACGCTGTATATCATTTAAAAGATCCCGAAGTATTTTCTCCATCAATCGTTCGAAAGTAGCTGGAGCATTGCATAATCCAAAAGCCATAACGATGAACTGCCATAAACCATTACCAATTGAAAAAGCTGTCTTTTCTCTATCTTCAGGGCGAATCTTAACCTGCCAATACCCGCTTTTAAGATCTAAAGTCGAGAACCAAGTCTTACGAGCTAATTTATCTAGAGTTTGGTCAATTCTAGGTAATGGATATGAATCTTTAATCGTCTTGTCATTTAATTTTCGGAAATCTACGCAAAATCTCTGAGTGCCATCCTTTTTCTGTTTCAATACTACTGGAGAACACCAAGAACTAGAAGACTCTTCAATTACCCCTTGTTTTTGCATGACATTAATCATCTGATTAATCTCTGTTTGTAAATGAAAAGGAAGAGGACGAACCGGTTGTTTGATAGGACGGGGACCACTAAGTTCAATTTTATGTTCAACAAGATTACACTTGCCTGAAACATCATCATCTTCGAAAATATCCTGGAAATTAACTAAAAGCTGGGTAAATTTCTGTTTCTGTGACGAATCTAAATTCTCAGAATTATCTTTGAAGACATCTTTCAACAAATCTGGTAACTCCTTAGCCCACTCCATAATCCTACAACATCCCTGCTCGTCAGTATTACTGTCAATTGTACTTGGGGTATTTTGGAAAATTTTATTTATTGATTCTGTAATTCCAGTTTTACTTAAAAAATCACACCCAAGTATACAATCGTCAGTAATATCAGCAACAAAAACGATCATTTGAACTGAATGCTGGCCTAAATCAATTCGGACAATTGTTTTAAACTTGATAGGAACATGTTCACCAGTACAATATTTCAAATTTGGTCCATCAAGGGGAATGCGATGACAGCGTGGCTCAACAAATTTAGAATTTAAAATGGTTACATCTGAGCCTGGATCTATTTTTAAAATACATGATTTCTTATCCACACTACCATCAAACTCGAAAGCCTTTAAATTTCGAAGAACCCTACAAACACGTGTGCTCGAACCATCAGGTTCAACAGCATCGTGATTAGGAGCCTGTTTATTAAATGTCAAACTCGCTCCTGAAAGTTTGACATGACCTAGTTTTCCTGTTCTGGACATTGAAAGCGTGCGTGTCCTTTCTTATGACACCCCCAACACTCAAGATTTTTCAACCATTCTTGATGATTGAATGGCTGATCCTGTTTCTGAACGTCTTTACCACTAATCTGACTCTTTCCTGAAAATTTTTGGGTGTTTTGAGAACCTTTGATATTCTGTTGCGAAATTGAGTTCCTATTTTGTTCCTTGATAACTTTTACTTCCAAAGCTCGCGCAAGAGCAACCTTAAGAGAGGTTATGCGCTCTAATTGAAGCGTTTCCCTAACTCCTATATTGTAAATACCGATAATAAATTGAGAACAAGCTATCTTATCTTGTACCTCTAATGAACATTCAGGATATGCTAATGTTGCTAACTTCTCTACATCAGCTGCTAATGTAGGAAGATCCTCCCCCGGTTTTTGCCGCCTATTTTGCAATAAAGAATAACTAATCTTGTTAATTGTAGCTAGTGGCCAAAATTACTACCAAAGTTTGTCGTGAGAAGGTCGCAAATAACAACAATAGTTTTTTTTTTACGACGTTTCGGACATCCTTTATTGATTATGTCCCTCTTCAGGCAGCTAGTAACAAAGTACAAAATACAACTTTTAACAACAACGTATATTAACTTAATTATGAACACATAATTTTACAAGTAACAATTAACACTTACAAAATCTGTATTTTTTCCTGAGTATTACGGAGAACTATCCGTTCGTCAATGTAACGAGCATGACAAAATTTTCCTATTTATACCTATCATTAGTGTATTAGTGTGAGTGTAAGTAAGAACGCAACATGTACTGGCTTAATTGTGTAGAGCTTTTTGGGTGTGTACACACAAGATACAACCTTCCATAACCTACTCTCCTGATATCTGTTCCACTATTGTATGTGATATTTTTTTATACTAGCAAGGAGATAGAAATTCAAAATTATTAATCATAGTATTATATTCTTTTGGAAGTTTATTAATTTCAAATTGCTTGTTCATAAATTGCTTTTGTGTGTATATATATATAATGCTTCGGAAAATAGTCTTTTTTCTTTATTTCTTTCACGATCTAATATATTAACAGTGTTGAAATTTATAGTATGATTATTTTCTATCCTATGTATGTGTAGTGACGAATTTTCATCTTCTTCCATGTACTTTTTATAGTGTTCTTTGATTCTCACACCTAAGCGCCGACAAGTTTGGCCAACATAGGACGCATTGCAATTATTACAATTGATTTTATATACAACGTTAGACTTTTCTAATTTTACATTCTTGTCTTTTCCTAGTACTATAATATTGATCATTTTGTTTTGTGTACTAAATATAACATTAGTATTTAATCGTTTAAAAAAGTTCTTTGTAAAACCTTCGATTTCTTTCACATATGGTAGACAAATGAAATTCTTGTTGTCATTATTTGAATTTTGTTGAGTACTTCTTGTGCAATAGATCTTTTTTAATCGTTTTTTTATATAAAACTCGATAAAATCAAGAGGATAATCATTTTTTGTTAAAACTTTCTTGATAAAGGCAATATTATTTCTATGGAAAGAACTATGTGATAACTTTATGGCTCGATCGATAAGGCAATAAATTATGGCTATTTTGTTGCTAATCGGATGATGTGAATTGAAGTTCAAATATCTACCTGAGAAAGTCGGTTTTCTGTACCAATCTGTTATAATTTTCTTTCGTTCAGTAATAATAATCTTAACATCTAGAAAACTAATACTATTATTCTGTACTTTTTCGACTGTAAATTGAAGATTTTTATCGTAATTATTGAAAATGCGTAATGTTTCATCTATGTGGTCTTTGTGTATACATAATACATCATACATCATACATCATACATAATAATACATCATCAACATATCGAAAATAAAATAACGGTTTTGAGATTAAAAGGTTTATACAATGCGACTCTAGGTCTTCCATGACAATGTCTGATAAAACTGGACTGATAGGATTGCCCATTGCTGATCCGAAAATTTGTTTGTAAAATTTTTGGTTGGATTGAAAATAATTATTATTTAAGATAAACTTAATAACCTTACAAAATTCCGACAAATTTAAATTTGTCTTGTTGTGTACTTGATGCCATCTTTTTTCTATTGCTTTTAATACTAAATATTCTGGCACATTTGTGAATAAACTCACAACATCAAAACTGACAAGTTCATAATCGTCGGGTATATCAAGGTTATCAATTTTCTCTTTTAGTTTTGAGCTGTTATCGATATGTGACCTAGGTATTTTTATGTTTTTTTGTAGGAAATTGGCAAAAAATTTTGATAATTCATATGTAGGTGAGTTTATCGTTGAAATAATCGGTCTTAGCGGGAAGTCAGTTTTATGAATTTTAACTAATCCATAAACTTTAGAAATGTTAAATTTGTTTACAACAGGTTCTAGTTTTTTGCCTGCAGCCGAAAAGTCAATTTTATTTAACCACTTAATTAATTCATTTGTTTCTCTTTCTAATTTGGGTAACGGATTAGATTTTATTTTTTGATAGTATTTTATATCTGCAAACAAAATATTAAGTTTTTGGTTATAAGTGGCTTTATTTTTATATTTTATTTGGTTATAAGTTGCTTTACTTTTCGGCTGCAGGCAAAAAACTAGAACCTGTTGTAAACAAATTTAACATTTCTAAAGCTTATGGATTAGTTAAAATTCATAAAACTGACTTCCCGCTAAGACCGATTATTTCAACGATAAACTCACCTACATATGAATTATCAAAATTTTTTGCCAATTTCCTACAAAAAAACATAAAAATACCTAGGTCAAATATCGATAACAGCTCAAAACTAAAAGAGAAAATTGATAACCTTGATATACACGACGATTATGAACTTGTCAGTTTTGATGTTGTGAGTTTATTCACAAATGTGCCAGAATATTTAGTATTAAAAGCAATAGAAAAAAGATGGCATCAAGTACACAACAAGACAAATTTAAATTTGTCGGAATTTTGTAAGGTTATTAAGTTTATCTTAAATAATAATTATTTTCAATCCAACCAAAAATTTTACAAACAAATTTTCGGATCAGCAATGGGCAATCCTATCAGTCCAGTTTTATCAGACATTGTCATGGAAGACCTAGAGTCGCATTGTATAAACCTTTAATCTCAAAACCGTTATTTTATTTTCGATATGTTGATGATGTATTATTATGTATGATGTATGATGTATGATGTATTATGTATACACAAAGACCACATAGATGAAACATTACGCATTTTCAATAATTACGATAAAAATCTTCAATTTACAGTCGAAAAAGTACAGAATAATAGTATTAGTTTTCTAGATGTTAAGATTATTATTACTGAACGAAAGAAAATTATAACAGATTGGTACAGAAAACCGACTTTCTCAGGTAGATATTTGAACTTCAATTCACATCATCCGATTAGCAACAAAATAGCCATAATTTATTGCCTTATCGATCGAGCCATAAAGTTATCACATAGTTCTTTCCATAGAAATAATATTGCCTTTATCAAGAAAGTTTTAACAAAAAATGATTATCCTCTTGATTTTATCGAGTTTTATATAAAAAAACGATTAAAAAAGATCTATTGCACAAGAAGTACTCAACAAAATTCAAATAATGACAACAAGAATTTCATTTGTCTACCATATGTGAAAGAAATCGAAGGTTTTACAAAGAACTTTTTTAAACGATTAAATACTAATGTTATATTTAGTACACAAAACAAAATGATCAATATTATAGTACTAGGAAAAGACAAGAATGTAAAATTAGAAAAGTCTAACGTTGTATATAAAATCAATTGTAATAATTGCAATGCGTCCTATGTTGGCCAAACTTGTCGGCGCTTAGGTGTGAGAATCAAAGAACACTATAAAAAGTACATGGAAGAAGATGAAAATTCGTCACTACACATACATAGGATAGAAAATAATCATACTATAAATTTCAACACTGTTAATATATTAGATCGTGAAAGAAATAAAGAAAAAAGACTATTTTCCGAAGCATTATATATATACACACAAAAGCAATTTATGAACAAGCAATTTGAAATTAATAAACTTCCAAAAGAATATAATACTATGATTAATAATTTTGAATTTCTATCTCCTTCCTAGTATAAAAAAATATCACATACAATAGTGGAACAGATATCAGGAGAGTAGGTTATGGAAGGTTGTATCTTGTGTGTACACACCCAAAAAGCTCTACACAATTAAGCCAGTACATGTTGCGTTCTTACTTACACTCACACTAATACACTAATGATAGGTATAAATAGGAAAATTTTGTCATGCTCGTTACATTGACGAACGGATAGTTCTCCGTAATACTCAGGAAAAAATACAGATTTTGTAAGTGTTAATTGTTACTTGTAAAATTATGTGTTCATAATTAAGTTAATATACGTTGTTGTTAAAAGTTGTATTTTGTACTTTGTTACTAGCTGCCTGAAGAGGGACATAATCAATAAAGGATGTCCGAAATGTCGTAAAAAAAAACTATTGTTGTTATTTGCCACCTTCTCACGACAAACTTTGGTAGTAATTTTGGCAACTACCTACAATTAACAAGATTATTAGACCACTACCATTAGTTGCTTTCACCAATAAAGAGTAACTACTTGATCCTAAATGTTCATCAAAACGTGCCTCTAATTTTTCTAACAAGGTCTTCAAATCCAAAGTCTCAGTATCCTTAAAGCTACTCAAAACGCTTTTTGCCTTATTACGCAAAGAAGCAGCTAAAGCTATCATCTTTTTTTCATCATTCCAACTGTTAGACCTTGCAATTAAATTGAACTGATTCAAATACTCAGACAGAGGAGTTGTACCATCATAAATATCAGGTTTTAGGTTATAACCTAACCCTAAATTGACTGGTGTAACCGAATCTTCAACAACTGATCCTGTGTTTCTAAATGAATTATCACCTAACCTAATTGGCTGTGTGTTTCTGTTACTCGTGTAAACCACGTTTGTTGTTGCTGTTGTTTGTGTATTGAAATATTGGGTTGTACTCATCTGGTTTAATTTTTGACGATACTGAGCAAGTTGTTCCTGGAGAGAGAGTCGCTCTGCCCGCAGTTCATCGATGGTACGCTGATGCTCGATTACTTCATCGTCGCGTACCCGTAACTCCATCGCGAGGTGTTTCTCCTCGGTGATGTGATGTTGGAGTCTCGCTTCAAGTTGTTTACGTCGTTGATGTTCAGCCTCACGATCGGCTTCCAACTTTTCGAGTCGTTCTCGGTAAATATCTATTTGAGTTCTAGCCTCATTGAGTTCCAATAGCGTTTCACGAAGAAGAGTAGGTTGGGGTACACCGACCATCGGTGAGACGTCAGCCACCGTCGATGAGTCATCGGTCATCATCACGTGCGCATCAGTTGCCGAGCGTGCGCCAGTCGTCGAGTGCGAGTCACCAGGTGGACTTAAATCGACGAGAATTGGATCAGAAATTGCAGGGTTAAGTGTACCTGTTTGATATTTATTTAAATTTTCAGTAGCAGTGATGGTATCGGTGTCGTTGATATTGACCGCAGCAGTAGCAACTTCGGCAGCAGTAGGAGCAGCCTCAGCAACAGTTTGTGCTCTGGTCTTTGTTTGAAAGGGTACACTGAAAAACTTTCCGAGTAGGTTCTAACCTTTACACCGAGCAACAGCAGCGCCGCCATTCGGCGTGGTCAGTACTCCGAAGCGAGTAACAGCTCCTCGTTTTCGGCGCACTCCGTACTCTTTTCCGAGAGGTTAGGTCACGCGCACACAGATCAGCGCAGTGGCTATACCGAATCTGAGTAACCACTACTCAGATTGGAGTAACTGTTACTCCAATGAGAAGTGTAGCGCCTGACCCCACGGTTCAGAGCTCCATCTAGACTTGAAGAGTGCCAGCTACTCCCAAAGTCTCTCAGTGTACATGTGGCGGTGTACGCGTCGTTTTCGCCGACTTGTTAAATCCGTCCATTTCTCCTCACAATCTTCGGACGAGCCCCCAAAATGTTACATTCACACACACATACAATAACCAATAATAATCATCATTACAAAAGAATAATAACATATAACTTTATTCAAGATCATAAACACGATTTGAAATCTTATTGATAACAAACTCTCGAGTCAATTAATAAAACTAAAAATTAAATCGAGTCGAGAACAACAACAAACTTATCGCTTAGCAACGCTTTCGTTCTTATGTTCGATGATGGTAGACGAACACATAACAATATATATATATATATATATATATATATATATATATATATATATATATATATATATATATATATATATATATATATATATATATATATATATATATAAGCATCAACCTTTTAAAATGTTAGTGTCGAAGAATTTGCAAAAGGAGTAACTATCAATGTTGACATTATCCAAGGATTGAAATTGAATTTTGTAAATTTAGTATTATGTAAAAAGCGAACTTAACATTATGTGGAAAACTTTTTATATTTATCATATAAATATATTTTATAAACAACAATTTTATGAAAAGAAATAGAAATAAGAGAATAAAATATTGATAGTACTTAATATTACTCAGTTTATTAAATCAGAATCCTGTTACATTTGCTTTGTCCAATAAATTTAAATATTATACGATATTGTTACACAACTTTCATCAGTCGTTATTCAACAATATAACCATATGTGTATGGTTTCAATATAATAAAACTTTTATTTATTACAAACTATATGTTCTTTATCATATAAATCACATTTTTTTCACTTTGTTAACAATAATTTCAAATCATGTGTAATATTAAAATATACATTCAGGTACGAAAATATTTATGAATATGGGCATATCTCCAGAACTTTTTAATTCCGACACATGGACAAACATTTTTAAAAATTTAGCGGCACATCCTCGTAACCAATATATGTTTTTTTCTGTTTTAATACATACGACAAAACTATGGTGACTCATTTTCAAAGCTCGTTAAAGCGTGGGGATAGAAAAAATGATAAATTCTATAGTTTCTCAAAGTAAACTATGGAAAATCGTTTTGAAGGAATAAAAAATGTACTTTCATTCAATAATAGTATATACTCCGTGCGTAAAGTGCCACTTTTATGCACGCCTACATTTACAAGCATGCGCAAAAATAGCACTTTATACACGAAGTTTCAAAATAAAAATGTTCGATAACGCAATAATAATGATTCTCACACAAGAATGATTGTCGTGCAAGAGTCATTTTTATCGCACTAGTATCGAAAAATACTATACTAGTGCCTTAAGTGGCCCATTATTGCATGATGTGAAATTAGCACCCAAGCGTAGCGAGGGTTCCCGACCAGCAAGCGCAAAGTGTCGAAGCGCGCGCAACAGTGCTGTAGCAGGAATCACCTCGTGTGGTTGCAATATTCGTCTTCTGCTCATACTAGCTCGCCTTTGGCTCATACTACACCACACTCGGTCTAAAAATGCCCACTTTATGACCTTGGTACACAATATACTACTTTGCCTGCGTTGAAATTAGTTACTTCCTAGCTAACTCTCCTCTTGCAGGTGCGAAAAACTATACAAAGATCCAAACACGTCTTACAAAAAATACGGTGTACACCAAGGAATAATGGGCTTTTTTGAAAATTGCACTACTCAGTCTAAAAAAGACGCCCTTGATACACAATATACTATTAAACTTACTTTATGCATGCTAATACGTATAAAAAATATTTTTGAAGATTTTTCGAGAGAAGTCAAAATCGAAGATGATTAAAATAAAAAATTGTTTGTCTACTATCCTCCTTGGAAATACATCTGTACTGTTAACAGATTGACAGTTACATTACTTATACTAATTAATATAGTTCACCATTATACAGAATCTGGTAGTCATTAACCAATAAGTGTGCCAGTTGAAATAGTGATTTTTTTGCTTGAGTTTCTTTTCAGCAATCAAATTTCAAGAGCTTATAATCTTTTTTCTATTAAAGGCACACATCCCATTCTTAGGTTATTTTATAGATTACGATGTGTAGAATCTACGCTTCCATGATAAACTTGATTAACAGATCGTTAAAAAAGTTGTATCGAAAAAAGTAAAATCAAGATGAATTTCAAAATTCATGCCATCTCTGTTTTGATAATTTTTTGTGTTCCTACTGTACATGGCACACTTACCTATATGAGCTTTTTCAATTGCTGACACGCTTATCTTAGTAGAAAAAAATTATTAACATAATAGGATCTTCGTTCAAAAAGTTACAGTAACTAGAAGAAGAAAAATAATGTCATCATCACATTGACTTACCGGGTTTTCACGAGGTTTGGTAGTCAAAACAAGCGGGTATAGGTTTTAATCGATTAAAACACTATAGTAACTTTTGAAAAATAATATTATTTAATGAATTATAGCCTTGAATTATTAAATTTTTAATTTTGAATATGTGAAACCATACATCACCATCAAAATGAAAAGTTCTGGAGATATGCCCATATATATATATATATAGCTAGATGAAACTATTCACTGTTTGTACAACGAATAATATCCAAAATTGTACTAGCTTTAACCCTTTTTAAAGGGTCGTGCTCAAAACGCATTCCAACAGTATATTTAAGGGGTTCTGGAATAGCTGAAAGATCAGGCTTTTTTGAATTGTTATTATAGATTTTAGTCTCTCTACCAAATCATAACAACCTGAAAATCCGATCCAGACATTTTGTTTGCTGTACAATTCTACCAGCACTCCTAGTGCCCAGACATCTGAAGCTAAGGATGCAGGTTCATTGTGTATCAAGACTTCCGGAGCCATATAAAGCAATGTGCCACGAAAATTCATCCCTATCGTTTTTTCCAATTCTGATAGCATTTCATTAAATCTGCTCAGTTCTAAATCACATATCTTCGTTTGCAAAAAGGCATTGATAAGTATATTTCCTGGTTTTAGATCCTTATGCGTGACTGGCGGAGAAAGATTATGCAAATATACTATTGCTTGGCATATCTGCATGGTATAGAAGGTTTTTTTTTCATAATTTAAGGGGGCTAGTAGACACCTTTTTTCTCTGAAATAAGAAGTCACATTTTAATACATAAATGTAAACTAATTATTTCATACTTTTTACATATAAAAGTGGGCATATTTACCTTACCTTAAAACTTTCTCCGATGGGCCTTTTATATAGTCCAGAACCATAGTCATCGATGAAACAAGTTTTTTCACTAACCGTAAGCTTTGAAATTTTCCTGTGGATGGATTGACTTCAGATTTGAACTAAATTACTCCTGAATAGTATAATTCTCATATGAGTGTAGGGATTTAGGATTAAATGTCGGAAAAAATTTTTACATCAGAAAAATTATGAAAAAATATAAAAAATTTAAAAAAATTAAAAAAAAACTCTTGAAAAACAGCACAATTTTTTTTTCTCATTAGATCAAAAATCCCTACACTCATATGAGAATTATACTATTCAGGAGTAATTTAGTTCAAATCTGAAGTCAATCCATCCACAGGAAAATTTCAAAGCTTACGGTTAGTGAAAAAACTTGTTTCATCAATGACTATGGTTCTGGACCATATAAAAGGCCCATCGGAGAAAGTTTTAAGGTAAGGTAAATATACCCACTTTTATATGTAAAAAGTATGAAATAATTAGTTTACATTTATGTATTAAAATGTGACTTCTTATTTCAGAGAAAAAAGGTGTCTAGCCCCCTTAACTTGTATGATATTTTGACGTCATCTCTAAAAAGTATTCTTCTTAATGTAACAGTGCGTAGAGTCAATAGAAACTGCCATTATTGATATTATATTCGGATGGCGAACTTTATCTAACACTTGAATCTCACGAACAATATACTTATCATTAAATGATAATGCTTTTTATAGCAACTTCTGTTCCATGGAATGTTCCTCTATTTACTGTACCAAATGTACCTTTTCCCAAGACCTGATTGGAAATATCAACGTCATCTTCGTTAATAATTGGAATAGCCAATTCTACATCTTGAATAATATTTTCTGAGACTGATTCTATTCCAGAATCGTCATCATTAGACTCTTTTAAACTCCGGCGCAGGCTTCTTTGTGTTACACTTAATTTTTGTATCACAACTTCTTCATCTTCTTTTTCATTTTCTTTACCGGTTGACATTAAAAACACTTTGTTATGTTTTTTATTCACTTCAATTTGAAGTCTATTTGTTCTACTATAATTGTTATAGCTTTTCATTACATTATATCTAATACTTTTATTTTTTTCATCTTTTTTCCTGTCAACTATGTAAGACACACTAATTTTCACATCAGAATCCTTTGCTGAATCTTCAGTACTAGCCACAGTAGCACTTGCAGCAGAATACTTTGGTATATTAATTACTTTATTAACATGTTCACTCTTTTGATTCAAACTCATCAAAGTTTCCATCTTTACACAAGTTTTCGTTGTTAGAATATACAGTCTTAAACGACGGTTCTTATTTCTTAACTGTTTTAATAACCGTAACATGTCACATTTTTCTTCACACCTTTTACTAAAATCTTCCCAAATTGTATTTTGGAAGTTTCCAATTTCTATGACAGAATCATCGAAATAGTTTTTATTATCTTTATTTTTCATAGTGTTGATTGCCAAATCTTTTAATTCTTGATATGTAAACTCTTTTTCAAAATCTAATTCTAATGACTTGATACCTCCAACCGGCTCTTTCATTTGCAAATATACTTGATTTCCATCTTCCCCGTGTTTCCAGCCAACCATAATCACTTTAGTTAGAATTTTTGGCACTTTTCTTGATAAATTTTGAACCACCTGAAACAAAAAGATATAATGAAAAATATGAACAAAATTATTCCATAATGAATATAAGCCAAATAGGCATAACAAAAAAGAATCTTTTACCTGGGAATCTTTCATCATTTTAGGCACATCTGTGTGCTGCTCATCATCTTCATTCATGATGGCCAAGATTTCATCAACTCTTTTTCGCTTGAATTCATTTACAAAAGTTCCTGAAACAGTAAAAATTAAATAAATCAACTTTATTAACGGTATTAAGATAAATTTAACTATTTTAATTTATAGGTACATACTTTTTGCCAAACTTGCATAAAATACTTCAAATTCCGTAAACCCATTTGTGATTACACCATCATCTATTATGTCGACACCACACTTTTCACCTGCCACAATATACGTTAGTCCTAACGCTTCTGGAAAATACCTTTTAATACTGGAAAACTTGAGTTTTCCACCTTGTCACTTGGGGTTTGACAGTTTTTGTGCTATCCTTTATTCGAACATAAGACATTTTTGTCACCAACGATAAGCATTTTCAGAGCCAGATACTCGAAGACATTTGCTTGACGACAAAATGGTGGAGCTATCACAGAATTCCCAGATACCGCACTGCTTACAGTCAGCAGTGCGCATTTTACGGGCGCTCAACCGTACGGGCTTCCGTACCTCACCGGTACATCAACTGCAGTCACCCGTGGTCGCGAGCACGTCCTGATACCTCGCGGTGGATCGAAACAGCGTCGACCGTCGTGAGCGATTCACAGCGCAGGAGCCGTACCTCTTCTCTTGTGTATGAGTGTAATATATATATATATATAATCATATGAACATCGACTTATGCTGACACCAATGTATAAGACCACGTGACCTGTCTGCATAAGTGTAGTACCGTTTATACAAGTGTCTGCACAAGTCTAGCGTGACTAAAGAAATAATCCCTCTACTTATGCTGACGTCTGCATAAGTCGGTCTCTGTCTGCATAAGTCTATTTAAATTTCGGAAAGTGTCTGCATAACTAGCGTTTCATATATTTATATATATATATATATATATATATATATATATATATATATATATATATATATATATATATGGGATATTTCAGATGAAGTCAGCAGCTCAAAATTTTAAAATCGCTCAAAATTTTTTTACTTATTGAATTCATGTATTCAATACTAATATTATCGATATTATTGTAAGCCCTAAACAATATGTCATGATATATAGGTATATGAGTATACCTATATACTTAGTTAAGATTTTTTTTAAATAAATTGAAAATATTTTATAGTAATATTTCTTTGAAAACATAATTTTTTACTTTATTATCAGTTTTTTCCGATCCTATTAATACTTTTAGTCCATTCCAAGTACGTACTCGAGAAATATTTATCTGAATATAATGTGATACGATTTATAAACACAATGTCTCCGGCTTTATCGCCTGTTATAATTTTGCATTTCAATAAATTATCTATTAAATCTAATATTCTTAACCGAGTTCCATTATATAAACCCTCATTAATACTTATATTTCTAATGAGAATAACAATGCAATTTATTCTTAAATGTAATTCATAGGAAGGTAAACCTTGAGGGTTTAAAGAGTTTAAATATTCGGGTAAAATTAATTCTCTCATCAAACTATTATCATCACAATTATCTGCCGAATTAATAATTGTATACATTCGCTCATTACGACTATCCAATAACGATACTACCATTTTATTAATTTCATTCACATCAGCATTACGTGGAGACAATATTACTGATGAACTTAGTTCATCATAAAGATGATTTCTTATTAAATCTCCATAAGTACAATGAATAAAATTAGTATTTCTTATTATGCAACGTTCAGGAATGCTAACATTATTATCATCGCCGTTTAAATCTCCATTTCCAATATCCAGTACGAATCTCGAAGAGGCAATGTCTTCATCAGTTATTCTCATGTTTCGACACAACTTGAATTTGGAAAATGAATTCCATAATAAACTATTTTTTATTTCAATTGATTGATTCACTTCGAGTTGCTCGAGGTAATACTGGCAATAATTGGCGAAAAACACCACCTAAAATTACAATTTTCCCGCCAAATAATAAATTGTTATTCATTATATCTTTCAACGTTCTATCCATTACTTCTAGAGCGTAACGTCCAGCCATCGGTGCCTCATCCCATATGAAAACATCTGTTTCCTGTAAAAATTGATCTTCTTTCGATTGTACTGAAATATTTGATAAAGAATCCGATAATAGTGGTACAGGTAAATAATACTTTATGAACAGGTTTTCCCGTTGGTAACAACGTTGTCGCAATTCCAGTAAACGCCATACAACATACATTTTTGCTTTGACTCTTTAATAAATTGTATACCGTTTAATGAAGAAATGTCAATATAGAAACATTTGCATCCATTTTAATTAATAGTAGTAAGTACTCGCATAACTATAGCAACAATTTCTTTCTGTTCAACATTCAATTGGTTATATTGTTCATTACCTACGCGTCCATAATTCATTGCAATGTTCATCATTATTATTATCAACTCTTAATTCAGGCATTGATGAAAAATTTAAAATAGAATGGCCTTCCAAAATTAGCATTTCGCAAATGGCAGTATAAGCCATATTATGAGCTCTACTAACATCATGATACAAATGCATAAAATCTTCTGATAATCAATTCTTGAAATTTTCCTACAAGTGTTCAGGATGAATAGGCTGGCAATGAATTAAGATACGAACAAATAAATGACGAAAACTACATGGCATCATCCAATTCACGGCTTCTTGCATGGCTCGACTCCATTCGTCATCATCTTCTATTAGACCTAAATTGTTTCATCAATCCAAGTTTCACATGCAGAGGAGGGAGAAGAATTTTGCTAGGATCTACAAGAGGTCGCTTAATGACATTGCTTGAACCAGGGCTGAGTGACGGCCTGGCTGGCCATGCTTTTATTTTATAATGGTTCACCCTATCTCGACTATCAAATATGCATAGATGGCATGGGGTACTTACAAGGAAACGGATCGAGATGTCCGACTCTGATTTTCCTTAATTTTTGATATGTTGTAGAGGACCGAAAAATAAGAGACACGTATTTTTTTATCGGCCCAATACGATATTAAAGGGGTGAAAACCGCCCTTAAAGTTTACCCCCGAAAACGGGTTTTTCTTAATATCTTTAGTTCTAATTAATGTTTTGAAATGAAACAAATTGGAAAATTCTTCTCTTTGAATGACGAAACTAGCAAGTATAGTTTGGTCCCCGGGGGTGGCAACCCTTACTTTTTATTTCAGAAAAACCTTATTTTTGAAACTATTTTTGTATATAGTATTCGCAATAAAATTAATTGATTATTATAAAAATCATTTTTGGGCTTAAAATAAAAATTAAAGTTGACATATTTCAGGGTTTTTGCAAATACAAGCGTTATCGGGGGTAAACAACCCCTTAGACGTAAAATACTTTCGAACCGTTAAAATAAATGTTTTATGTTATGTAATGCATAATTTATTTCTATTTCGGCTAATTTTTTTTATGGGCCCAATTTCCTAGTATTAAAGGGGTAAAATGCACCCCTAAAACTCACCCCTAAAATAGGTTTTTTCTAGATATCCCAAGTTCAGATTAAAATTTAAAATGAAACAAAATGGAAAATATTTCTCTTTGAAATGCCAAATTAGCAATGATTGTTTGATCGCATGGGGTAGCTACCCTTATATTTTATTTCGGAAAAACTTTATTTTTTTTTAATTATTTTTTTATAAAATACTTGCAATAAAATTAAATAATTATTGTTAAAATTAAAAATCAAAGTTGACTTGTTTCAGGATTTTTCTAATAACAGCATTATCGGGGATTAGCAGCCCCTTGGGCGCGGAATACTTACAATTAGTACCATTGAAATAAATATTTTGAGGTGTATAAAACATATTTAGTTTATATTCGTGTCAGTTTTTTTTTTTACTGAAATAACGTAATTAATGATGTCGCTTATAAACTATTATACTTATTGTGCAATTTACATTTGAGTATTTTGCTTGTATTTACAGGTAAATAAAAAGGATGGAACTGGGAAAAGAATGGGTGAGTTAAATGATTGACTGATCTAATGAATAGAAGCTAATTGATATTATTATAAAATATTAATTGTTATTATGTAACTACTTTTTATTAAAAGTAAAATATAGGTAAATTTTCACAAATTGTCAAAAAAGATTCGAAAAAACTATACAAACGAGCTTATAGTTTGTTCCTTATCATAATTAATTTTGTTCAAGGATTATAGGTTAAACAATAATGAAAATCTTCAAAAAAATGTTTTAAGCACAGTGATTTCTGACACCATGAACATTTTATAATAACAGTATTTTTACATCCTGGTACCTCACAATGAGCTTGGGATCCACCAAAGCTAAAGGGCACCGGATTTACAAATTCATTTGGTTTATTATCGATACAACCACTTTGATACCAAGAGTATTTAAACAGATTTACGTACCGAGGAGAAGATAACTGATTGTGCACCAGAGATTGTAATTTAATTACATTATTTCGTACGTGCAAACTTATATCTTTATCCAACAAAATTACACTATCGGAAAAGTGTCTTAAAAAATTTTTCCATATATGAAAACCAAACACATCCAGCGGTTGAATTTTTCCAGTTGTACCTTTAGGAATTTTGAAAAGTTTAATGTTTTTATCATCAGGTTTTTCTCTTTCGACTGCTTCTGTGCAATGTCCACTCCAAGAATCTAGCAATAACAAACTATTTTTTCCAACATTTGGAAAAAATACATCACTTAACCATTTCCAAAATGATCTGAAAATAAATTGTAAACAAATAAAATTCGCAGATCATTACAGTAAACTATTGCTATTTGTATTACATCACTAATTTTGATAACGATTTATTATATGAAATCAAATTAACAAAAATAAATAATAATGAAATTTATTAATAATTTACAAAAACTTTTTTATAACTTTCTGAGTTTACGTTAACCCATTAACACGCAAATGCACATTTTTGTGCACACATTTTCAAGTACAGAATTCTATTGGAAAAACAAAGTCATTTTTATCCAAAATCCTATATAGGGGGTTTTCGAGGGTGCTCTTTCAGAATGTGCTATTATAAGAAGGTTTGTTATTTTTTTCTGGGCGACCATAGTCGTACGTTCTAATTCTATTGTTCAGATCCCCTTCATCAAAACCAAATTCATTAACTTTCATAATTTCATTAATACTAAGCTTGAATGCATAATTGCCATGATCTTCTAAAACATCGTGTAGAATATCTTGTGTAAAATTTTCGAAAGGAATCAACTTATTTTGTAAAAAAAAGTTAGTAAGTGTATTATTTTTAAGTTCTTAAAAAAAGTTTAAAAAAAGTTTAAAAAAAAGTCAACAAATTTAATAAAATTTTTTTTTCAAATCAATTTTGGTTACTGTTTTTGATTTTGGATAATCATATTACCGCCAGAAATCGCGGTCCGAATGTCTGGCGTTTCCAAAACACTGGTTGTGAATCTCTTTTCTCCTTTTAGCTTTTCCAAAATGGCGGATTTTGTGAAACAGCGTAATGTTAAACTTCATGATTTTTTTTCTCGAAATGTATGAACTTAACGAAAAAATGTTATAGAAGAAAAAATGTTATAGAAGAAAAAATGCTTAGAATCACTAAAAAAATACGTATGAATTTTTTCAGAAGTTTTTGAACCAATTTTGAATTTGTTAATTTTTAACATTTTTGAAAAATCAAAAAATGTCTCAAAAACTTCTGAAAAAAATCATACGTATTCTTTGAATGATTCTTAGCACTTTTTATTCTATAAAATTTTTTCGTAAAGTGTATTTTTTCGAGAACAAAAATTTTGTAATTATGCGTTACATAAACACACAAAACGTTTAATGGATTGAAGACTGTATAATCGTCATTCTGCCACTATAAATATGTAGTAAAATATAGCGTTGCCCAGTTCTCACCACGGGGAGGTAGACGATGCAAGAGAACCTTCTTCTTTTTTTTTATATATTTTTTTTATGTTTTATATTTTTTATATTTTTTATATTTTATTCTATTCTTTTGAATATATGGAGAGAAAACAGTGTTTACAAACATGTAAACCACACACCTTGGAGAGCTTTCTAGTTCTTAGAGAACATTGTTTGTTAGAATAGTTTCTTTGACTTGCGGACTGAACGGCATTACTGAATTTGTCATTACATGTTTTTTTTTCCAAATAGCATTTAGCAATAGCCATACAATCATCTTTAGTACCTATTTTTTTTGCTCTTACCTACTGTTGCAACATTGCACAAGACAGTGGCGTTGGTAATTGCTATTTGGATACCTCTGATAAAAATGACCCAAGTGACCCACTTTCTTGTACAATGTTGCAACAGCAGGTAAGAGCAAAAAAATAGGTTCTAAAGATGTTTGTATGGCTATTGCTAAAAGCTATTTGGAAAAAGAAAAACATGTAAAGCCCAAATTCAGTAATGCAGTTCAATCTGCAAGTCAAAGAAACTGTTCTAACAAACTAATGTTCTCTAAGAACTAGAAAGCTCTGCAAGGTGTGTGGTTTACATTTTTGTAAAAACTATTTTCTCTCTATACATTCAAAAGAATAGAATAAAATATAAAAAATATAAAAAATATAAAAAATATAAAAAATATAAAAAATATAAAAAATATAAAAAATATAAAAAATATAAAAAATATAAAAAATATAAAAAATATAAAAAATATAAAAAATATAAAAAATATAAAAAATAAAAAAAATATATAAAAAAAAAGAAGAAGGTTCTCTTGCATCGTCTACCTCCCCATGGTTAGAACTGGGCAACGCTATATTTTACTGGCATATTTATGGTGGCAGGATGATTATTATACAGTCTTCAATCCATTCAACGTTTTGTGTGTTTATGTAACGCATAATTTCAAAATTTTTTTTCTCGAAAAAAATACACTTTACGAAAAAATTTTATAGAATAAAAAGTGCTTAGAATTATTCAAAGAACACGTATGATTTTTTTTCAGAAGTTTTTGAGACATTTTTTGATTTTTCGAAAATGTTAAAAATTAAAAAATTCAAAATTGGTTCAAAAACTTCTGAAAAAATTCATACGTATTTTTTTAGTGATTCTAAGCATTTTTTGTTCTATAACATTTTTTCGTTAAGTTAATACATTTCGAGAAAAAAAATCATGAAGTTTAACATTACGCTGTTTCACAAAATCCGCCATTTTGGAAAAGCTAAAAGGGGAAAAAAGATTCACAACAAGTGTTTTGAAAACGCCAGACATTCGGACCGCGATTTCTGGCGGTAATATGATTATCCAAAAACAGAAACAGTAACAAAAATTGATTTGAAAAAAAAAAATTTATTAAATTTTTTGACTTTTTTTTTTAAAAACTCAAAAATAATACACTTACTGACTTTTTTTTACAAAATAAGTTGCAGATTCTGAAAGAGCACCCTCGAAAATCCCCTATATAGGATTTTGGATAAAAATGACTTTGTTTTTCCAATAGAATTCTGTACTTGAAAATGTGTGCACAAAAATGTGCATTTGCGCGTTAATGGGTTAAAATACCTTATTTTAAAAATAATTTACTAATCATTGTACATCTTTTTTAATATGAGTCTACTGAAATTAAAAGTTTAAAAGTAAAATCTTTAAAATAGATATAAGCTACAAGTTTACGAATACAAGTACACTTTATTTAATTTCACTCACCTGATGTCATTTTGCCAGATTTAGAAGCCATCAAATATACGTTATCTGGCTGAAATAAATTTTATTGTATTATTGGTCCGAATTCATCTTTAGTCTCTTGTAAGACTATAAATAATGGAGAGAGCAATTTTCCAGCAGCATTAATTGTAGGTAATATTGTGTAACCATGTGTTATCGATGAAACAGATTGCACAATACATTCGACAGTTTTTGTTCCTTCTTCTGCTAATGTATGTCCAGAATGTAATTCTAATTGAAATCCACTTTAATCAGCGTTGTAGGTATTTTCAATTCCAAATTTTGATATCATTGATTTGATGTCTGCTGAAAGTTTACTAGCTTCTTGATTTATAGTTTCCTTGTCTTCAACAGTTTTTTTTGTTATAAATTTGTTAATTTTTTACTAACAATTCTGTGAGCTTTCTTAAATTATCGCAGCCAGAAATCAGATGCTTTGAATCCAACATCATTAAATTCCAAACTTTCTTTGCTTCTAAAGCTCACCTACGTATACTAATATCGTGAATAATATGACCAACTTCGATAGATTCTTTCAGATTTCTTAAAACAAATTCAGAAATCTGATATAATTTTTCTTTGTAAGTTCCACCTTTGTCGATTTGGCTTGCCCACCGGCGTAGTTGTCGTACTGAATTAACTAACTTAAATTGATGTTTAACATTTTCTATACTACGATCTTTCTTATTTTTAGTTGATCTCCAATATTCGACTGCTTTTTTTTTTTTGTAATCGAAGCTCAACCCTTCATCATCGTATGAACAAATATCATAATCGTTTTCTTCTTTGAAAACTGTGTCATCTTCAATTGCTTGAACTTCATAATTTTTAAATTGCTCTTGAAAATCTAATGTTTATTCTTCCATTGCTTCAATCGCATTAGCATCATTCATACTGCCGTATAAAATGTTGCCGAATTTTTCAGCTAGATCCATTTCAACCTTATTAACAGGACTTTCTGGTATCTGAAGCCCTGGGAATGCTGCCAATAATAAATTTATGACGTTGATAGGATTCACCTTCATTTTTTTCTATTATTTAATTTTTATAAAATAATAAATTGTATTGTAGGAAAAAAACAAATGGTGGGCTCTCGATAACGTGTACCTCGCAACAGAATTGACAAAAATATACTGACTAACTGATCTGTTTTTAGCCAGTCGTGAACTCCAGGCCTACTCGCGTCATCTTTGCACGGATATTTTTCTCCGTGAAATTCGATATTTTTATCCATGATTACAAGATGGGCTTACAAATAATCGCTTATTCATATATATAAATAGAAATGAGGAAAATATTTACTTAAGAATAAGTATTTATGAAGAAGCACAAATGAAATATAATATGACATGCCTAAATACGCAAACATAAATATTCTAAAATTATAAGCAAAATATAATTATCAAGCAGTGATTTTTAAAAAGACTAAAATATACCATAAAAATAATTTTAATCTTGGCTCAGCTTTTAAAAGCTTTTCTGGATACAAATATTTATGCAGTAAAAATGAAAATATAGTCATGTAATTATTTATTCCTCTATTTATCTTATGCTGTTATATTTAGAACGTTAAAATAACAAAATTGTGAAATTCATTGTCAGTGATTTTTATTCTTTAAATAGAAAATTGAGCCTATGAACAAATCAATCTGAAATAAATAAAATATTCATGATTATTTATTCTGAATATACACATCATACACCTCAAAATATTTATTTCAATGATACTAATTGTAAATATTCCGCGCCCGAGGGGCTGCTAAACCCCGATAATGCTGTTATTAGAAGAAATCCTGAAACAAGTCAACTTTGATTTTTAATTTTAACAATAATTATTTCATTTTATTGCAAATATTATATACAGAAATAATTAAAAAAAAATAAAGTTTTTCCGAAATAAAATATAAGGGTAGCTACTCCACGCTAATTTGGCATTTTAAAGAGAAATATTTTCCATTTTGTTTTATTTTAAATTTTAATCCGAACTTGGAATATCTAGAAAAAACCTATTTTAGGGGTGAGTTTTAGGGGTGCATTTTACCCCTTTTAGGGGGTCAGACACTTTTAAAATGACGAAAAATGTTTTTTTTTATATATTCCACTAGAAAAGCACTAGTAGAATATGTTCCAATTTATTTCCAGGCATTATTTATTTTTTTTAAGGATGTACACAAAACACCGATAACGCCTTTCATTTGTTTTTTGTTCAAATTACACTTTTTCCCTTGTTGAGGATATTTATATAATCGTACATTGATTTCTACTAATATTTTCTTGATTTCTCTGGTCTTAATATACTCAATTCTCACTACAAATATCTATATATACTGTATAAAATCCAAAAATAATATTTTAACTATTAATATAGAAATAAAAGATAATTAATATAATTTATGAACATTTTTGGGATTTTTCACAAAAATAAAGTATTTGAATTTGAAACTTATAGCAGTTAAGTTGGCACCGTAACAACCTGACTTATCGACAGTCACTTATTCCTTTATTGTAATATATATAGGTATATAAAAGTCAGTGCAAGTATCAGTGTAAACATGCACAGCTGTCATTTCACATTCATATAACTACTGTGATATAAGCAGCTTCTGTATACAAAGTGTTGATCTTAGTTTTCATTTTTTGCGATTTTTTGCATTCGTGAACGGATTCTGGAGTAAACATTTAGTGTATAAGATGTGAAGGTATATTGGAAAAGTTATTGAGAGTGTAATATAAGTGTACAGTGACAGTGGAATTGAAGTTTTAGAAATAGCTTTTTAGTACTTGAACTGTTATTGGAAACTTTATTCTTAAAATAACAGGGATCGCTACTAAAGAAAATTAAATTAAGTCCATACTAACTCTTACAAAAAAAAATTAGTGTATAGATTCAAATCAATTTGGAAAGGAAGCGAAAGATGTCCTATTGTGTAGAAAAATATTATGGAACCTTCGCTTTTGCCAGAAAGCTACCATCATTAACCAACGACTGAATCTCAATATGTCATTTTATTTACTATATATTTACTATATAAACCGGTACTTTTGAGGATCTATAGTTTTTTTTCTCCAGAGTTCGTATATGCTTGACTAAAGAAATAACTCCCTCTCTGCGTTGAAGGTATTAATATAAATCCTCAAAAGTACCGTTTCATACCGAAGGAATTTTGAGGATGTCCTCAAAAGTCCGAAAAATCCTCAAGGTATCGAATCCGTGCTGACATAGATCCTCAAAAGCTGCATTTGATGTATTTATATATATGTCGTATACTCTTTATTAAGTAATAATGTTTTATGTCGAAAACAATAATGAAGGAAAAGTAAAAAGGTTCACCATATCAGACATTAAAAGAAGATCAATATAGGAGTGTTGCTGCTATAAACATTTTTTTTAAGAATTTGGCTATGGCGATACTGGCTTCATAACATGTATTAAAGATTTTAACTTTCTCAACACACTCTACATTTACTTCAGTATATAATGTGTAAAAAAGTTTATTAAAAGTATGTTGCACTACAGGAAGATTATGTTTGACTACGCAACAATGCTTAACTGACTGACGTAGTTATGCTGTTGCTGCTACGTGTGCTCATATAGCTTACAAGCCTAAAGGACCGTAAACTGAGGTATCAGAATATTTGTTTCAAATATAAAAGATTTTAAGCTAAAAAAAATACTTTTTTGTATTCCAGGGCAGAGAAGGAGTTATAGAAGAAATAAAGAAGTATTTTAGTGATTTTATCTTTAAAGCTGTTTTCTACATAATGTAAGATTTTGGGCTCTGCCGTCGACTCCAGATCCAGGAGCTGCATATATTTTGATGGGAAGGGTCCTAAAATCTTGGTATTTTATACGACTATTGACTGAAGAGTTGTATGTATCCAAATTATTTAAGTAAATATTTTTTTGCGGTCAAAAACTGCTCAAAAATCATAATTTTACTTAAATTTGAGATTTTTTAGGAATTTTTGACCGTAAAAAAATATTTACTTAAATAATTACAACTCTTCAGTCAATAGTCATTTAAAATACCAGGATTTTAGAACCTGTCCCATCAAAATATATGGAGTTACTGGATCTGAAGTCGACGGCAGAGCCAAAATTTAGAAATGGTCATATCTTCGGTTAAAATCAATAAAAAAATTGCTTCCTCCTAGAGGAAGCTTTGTGATAGTAATTTTTTGAGTTGTTGTAAAAACATGTTATAAGTGTTATTGGAGGTGTTAGGAACCAAAATACATGATTTTTGAAAAATGTCTGTATGGATGTGTGTGTGTGTGTGTGTGTGTGTGTGTGTGTGTGTGTGTGTGTGTGTGCGCGTGTGCGCGCGCGTGTGCGCGCGCGTGTGCGTGCGCGTGTGTGTGTGTGTGTATCACAGCTGGATCTCAGCTTCTACTCGATCGATTTTAATCAGACAGGTCTCATTTTTGTTGTTTTTTTTTGTGTAATGGCGGGTCAAAAATCGGTTTTCGATTGAGCTGATTCGTTTTTGTTTTATTTCGAATTTTCGATTTTCTCAAAATTTATTTTTGATTTTTTTTAATGATCGGATTTAAATTTTTTAATCGGATGGGTAGCATTCGAAAGAGCGTAAAAAACATATAATTTAAAAAAAAAATTCTCTAGCTATCACGGTTCTCTTGTTATTGATAAAAATGTGTTTTTTTTTTTAAAGCCTGTAACTCACAAACTAAACGGTCCATTTTTTTGAGAAAAATCACGATAATGCACAATATAAATAGCTATAATCTGTAAAAATTTGAATCCATTTCTTTGGATAGTTTTTGAGAAAAAAATTGAAAAATGAAAAAAACGCTTTCTCTATGCCCGACGTTTACGGAAGTAAAATTGACTTAATCGCTTCAAAATTCCTTGTAGAGGTAGATTTTGTATAGTTCTCGGTCGAGTTCTTTGGCCAAAATATTTGGTCTAAAAATTTCAGAGATATTTGAGGTTAAAATTTTGTTAACCTTTTCTTCAAATCGTAATCTCTCGAGAACGGCTCTATGTATCTGGATCGGATGGGTAGCATTCAAAAGATAATTAAAATACCTTTATTTAAAAAAAAACTTTTATTCCTAGCTTGTAGCGGCTCGTTTGTTATTAACAAAAACAAAAACCTGCTTTTTTTAAAAGAAGGTTATAACTTCCTAATCCTATCACTTATCTTAAAAAATAATGGATTAGTTATGATATCAATTTATTCGTGATTTGATTGGTGGGAGTAATGGGTTGCTACAGTGATGTGATGTGATGATGTGTTGTATGTATATATTATTTTTAACCTGGGACATTTTTGCCCGTTGATATTCTTCATTTGGATGTACATAGTTTAGAAAAATGAATATATCTCTTGCAAGAAACATATATATTAAATTTAAATTATGTTCATTGTTAAAGTATAATTTTCAGAAATGTAATAATTTTGTTAAGAAAAATTTCTATTTTACATAAGACTTAATTTGAAAACATTAGAAAAAGTGTACGCTTAGTTGGAGTAAATTAAAAATATTAAAATATTTATTTACGTACTATAAGCGTAAAATTAAATTTTTCATCAGCAACCCAAACACATATTCACGTTTTACTTTAGGTTTAGGTCTAATATAACGAAAAATAATGCTCGCAAAACGAGCGTAAAGCGGACGTAAAGTTCAACTTTACGCTCTTGTAACAAAAACTAATATTAATCTCAAAATACAAAAGCTTTATATTTTCTTTAAAAAAAACGCGCCATGATATCTATCGCCAGGTGGTGTGGAAATGATATCAAAACAATAAATAGATGATAATAACGTATATTTTCCATGCGTATGTTTCTAAGCCGAAGGCGATGACGAACGATGAGCGTTGAATTTTTTATTAATAAATGGAAAATAAATGGAAAATTCTCAAAAACAAATAAATTTTTTTAACTTTGAAAATTTTTTAATCAAAGCTATAACAAAATTTTCTGATTTTTTTTAATAAAAACACAAGTTTTTTTTAAATAACTTTTTTTATCAAAAGAAATAAAGGTAATCTCTTGAAAATTTAACTAAATAATAATATATTGTAATAAATAATTGTAATAATTGGTTAAAATTTCAAATTCATCAAATATTCTCTGAGATATCAATATTAAAAAACATTAAAAAAAATTTTTGTAAAATATAAAATTGTATAATAATAATTGCTTTTTATTTTTTTTGAATCTCATTTCATCATAAATTAAGTATATTTTTAAAATATTACTTCTACATATTTCTAATTAGTAAAATTATTTTTTTTTAGATCATTTTATGAAGGAAATTTTAAATATGACTAGCCCCCTTAATAATAGAAAATTGGACCCATAAAAAAATTAGCCGAAATAGAAATAAATTATGCATTACATAACATAAAATATTTATTTTAACCGTTCGAAAGTATTTTACGCCTAAGGGACTGTTTACCCCCGATAACGCTTGTATTTGCAAAAACCCTCAAACATGTCAACATTAATTTTTATTTTAAGCACAACAATTATTTTTATAATAATCAATTAATTTTATTGCAAATATTATATACAAAAATAGTTTAAAAAATAAGGTTTTTCTGAAATAAAAAGTAAGGGTTGCCACCCCCGGGGACCAAACTATACTTGCGAGTTTCTTCATTCAAAGAGAAGAATTTTCCAATTTGTCTCATTTCAAAACATTAATTAGAACTAAAGATATTAAGAAAAAACCGTTTTCGGGGGTAAACTTTAAGGGCGGTTTTCATCCCTTTAATACAGGATTGGGCCGATAAAAAAAATACGTCTCACTTATTTTTTGGTCCTCTACAACATATCAAAAATTCAGGAAAATCAGAGGCGGACACTTCTATCCGTTTCCTTGTTAGTGAAACCTGATTGTTGCCCTAGTATCATGGACAATATTTTCAGGTCTCCACAGATTAACCATTCGTGTTCACTATATTTTATTTTGTTTAAGATCATATTGATATTAGAGTATTCTTCTTTAGGTACAGTCGAATGAGCCAAAGGTAAAGGAGCATGCACATTTGTATTGTGAGGAAGAACTGCCTTTAGGCTTCGATTGCATGAAGCGATAAACAACCTCCATTCTTCTAGCTTGTATAAACTTGGTTGGAATTCATGGATAAGTCCTTTTACATCCGTACAATACACTATATGAGATTCCTCAGTGAAGTATTTACGAAACGCTTCTTCTCGGTTTCGATCAGAAAGTAACATAAACATATCATTCAGTTGAGATTGAGATCTTCTTGGACTTTGCTCTCTTCCGTCGGGAACATATTCCTCTTCAGTATCGGAAGACAGTTCTTCTTCACTCTCGCCGGTTTCACTTTCACTTCCACCGCTAACTCACTTTTCTCAGCAAGACTTTCTTTTCGGACATCGGGATTTTCACATTGTTCTTCTGGATCTTCATCAACTTGCATAGCATCAAGCTCCTGTATAAAGCTATCCCGTGAATTCTCATCTTCGAAACCTTCGACTAAGTTTATCTGTGGACGTTGTACACTAGATACAGATGCATACACTATTTTTTCCTTGCGCATCTTATTTATCCCACTAACATTTGTCATACAATAGTAACAGTCACTTTGGTCCAATGGTTTTTTCCAAATTGCTGGTTTTCGAAATTTAAGTTTATCTTTATTCTGATGTTCTTCAAATCTTGTCAACATACTATAACAAGCAGCACATATCACATGTGGTACCCAATTCGTATCTTGTTCTAAAACTTCTATACCGAAACACATTTTGAATAAACTTCTGATCTTTTCTGTAATAATTTTCCTTTTTTTTCAATATATATTCAGCACAATCGTAACAAAAACAATCCGGATCACCTGTACTATCGTGATCAATGCCCCGCCTACATTCGGAAGGATCAGGTACATTTGTATTTTCTTTTGTACCCATAAACTCTATGAAAACCCGCACGCTAGGAATCCCGTCTTAATCGTAGGTGAGTCGGCCGTCCTAGGGGTGATAACCCTCATACCGCCCTAGGCCTAAGTATAAGGGCTTTCCGACTTTGACGAGGACAATGTCAACTCGTCGTCGGACACACTACGGCATCATCCTAACATCCTAGTGCTCCCCTGCAGGACAGTGCACCTCGCTGCCTTTATTAGCACGGAGGGCTGGAAGCAAATCATTCCACACATCCCTTTCAGGCAGTTGTCATTCTTTCAGCAGTTCCATGGCAGCAGGATTTGATAAGTAATATTTTTTGTAAGTTAAATTTTTAGTTCGACTTTTCAACGTACTACACTTGCTTTATTTAGTAAATTTCCAGAATGAAATCAGTACTACATTCTTGGAAGTATTTCATTAGCGTAGACGAAATGAATCATACTCCAAAAAGATGACAATGTAAGCTTGAATTTAACAGGAGAAAACTAAGTAGTAAAAATAAGTTTGCTTTTGTTTTTAGTAAAAGAAGTTAAATATATATGAGACGTTTCACGTCAACTGTCCCAGCGCGGCGCGCGAGTGCCAAATCGTGCTATATCTAGCTCATGTTTACGATACTAAAACGTACTTAAAAAAATTTTATGATAAGCATTTCCGACGTATTTTTTCCTCAGCTTTCCAATGGTATAGGCAGTTTTCCCGAAATTTTCCATTTTCGCCTTCAAAAAGTACAAAACGTGTTATATCTTAAAAAATGTATTTTTAATATTTTTTTTTACCATCTAGATCGAAAGCTGAGCATTTTTTACGTAGGAAAGGATAGTTTCCAAAGAGTACCCGAAAGGTTTTCTGCGAGAAATAGAATGAGAAAGAGTAGACGCATCGCCTTTCCGGCGCGCGGGACTACGCGGTACAGCGCGCGGGCTGCGCTTGCCTCGTTGCCTAATAATAATCTTTTATAATCTTTAATTCTTTACCTGTTTTTTTTTATTCTTGAATTACGCATGAAATAATATTTTATTAATTATTTCATAAAAAATAAAATTTTTAAATTAACGTTTGTTTTTCAGTGTAGATAATTTTTTTGTTTTTGGTTACACAGCTTTCTTAGGGAAGATTTTATACTCAGAACTAAGAGAGGTTTTTTTGAGCTTCAATGTACTTTTATCTATTGGAATAATAACATGATACAGTAACGTGCCTGGTATAGATTTAGCCTTGTTCAGTCTTGGTTTTATTTTCAAAACCGTTTCTTCATACGATTCTTTACTGCTATAAAAAACTTTCGTTTCTTTGCAGTAATCTTTAGCCCAGTTATACAGCTCTTCTGGCGTTAAAATATGATTACTAGAAGAAACTTGTAAACTCGCTCGTTTTGCACCTCTTTTTAGGTTCGCGCCTATACCATCGCACGCACCTTTGCCATGTGCTGTGGCATGAAAATGCCACTCAGCTGTAACTTCAAAATCTTTCTCGTGAAAAAGAAGATTTTGAAAATTGAATTTATTTTTAAAATGCTGACCTGCTCCATCAGTCAAATAATAAACTTACTTGACTGCAAAATTAGTTTTAAGATAAGATATTACTATTTTTTGATATTCATAAACGGCTATGGTATCATGATTTAAGTTGGCGGAAATCACAGCAATGCTTACATGTTTGAGTTCATCGTTTTGTTTATAGTACACTACAACGGTAAAAACTGTTGCTTGGTTGTTATTCCAGTGGAAGGATTGTGTAGAATTTTGTATAACGAAAACATAATTTTCTGCAAAATCGCAACACACGAGAAATTCTCCTTCTTGAAGATTGCTTTTTACGTTATTTACAAAAAGTGATTGTTTCTTAGCAAAAAAATCGTGCGTTTTTAATTTCATTAATTTCTCCCCCAGTATGTCCATAAATTCGTGCACATTTACAGTTTTGGAAGCTATTGTACACCTATCTGTTTGAAACCACGATTGATACTCGGTTTGAAAAATATCATTTTCATCAAAACATTTAAGTAAATGTTTTCGTAATATAGACGTATTGGGGCAATCCAAACAGTCACCCAAATAACATCTATCGTGTGAATCATTACACGCAATTGCTTGGATGCAATCGTGATAGTTTTTCAGGAGCTATTGGGTGTCTTTAGTTAGATTTTCTATGTCCATAGCACTTAGCATGAGCTTCACATTTTCGTGATGCCCACACACGCATACATTATGTGTACCGCTACTCCCAGCTAAAACACAATATGGTGGCCTCAATTCTGTAAATTTCGTAAAACCAATGTTAACGTACTCATTTCCCTTTTTATATAAATTATACAATTCATTTAAATTACCAAGCAGTAATCTTTTTTGAATATGTTCTCTTTTGCCATTACTCTGTTTAATAGATAGATAATCTTTTGAACCCGGCATGATTCGACTTACATCATCTCTCTCATAAAAAGATTTGACAGAATTTACAGTATCAGCTGGAAGTAGTTTGCCACGTTTCTTAGCAGGTATTGAAAATATTCCGCTATTTGTTACCAAATCTTTCGCTTCACGAGCCTCCCGTTCACTGCAATTGAATTCTCGCATCAAGTTCTTACGAGACCAAAACTCCGGTGCAAGAATTAATAGCTGAATTCTTTCTTGCTTATTTGTTAACTCTGAAAATTTTTTCTTAATTTGTTGGAGAACTGCAACACCAGCTTTATGATATTCATCATCGCACACTATTTTAGCTTTTTTAGCATCAGTTTGAGGTAAATTTGATTTCTGATTATAAATTTGGCGTCGACAAGTTAAGCATATTTTAGCATTTTCAGGTACTAAAGGAAATGCACTTCTTATAAGTGTTGGAAAATCAGTCAAATTCTTAGAGCAGAGTGATCATTTTTATTTAAAGGATTTATACATTTCAATTTCCAATGTGAATCCATTTTAATCGTTGTAACGTTGTACTGTTATTCCCTGTACGACGCTACAACTAATTTATATATTTCCAGGCCGGAGACCGAAGTTCCGCCTGCCGCAGAGACGGCGGGACAACCGTCTCTTATGCGCAAGGATATGTGTGGGAGGAGAGAAGGAATAAATACATAACTCTCCCAGATACTAATAACTAACCAATCAATTTATTGCGTACGTAATGAATTTACGCTCCCGCACGAGCACACGCAATGACACGCTATGGCGGGCCGCTTTATTCGGGATTAATCCCCTCACAAGTTAGTACGGAGACGACGTTCACCGTTGCCGGGAACGAAGCCTCACGCACTCCTAGGCTGCGCGGGTTGGAGAAACCCAAGCGCGCCTATCTCTCTACGCGAGATCGACCATGGCTGGTCTAGCGCAATACTACTCGCCTGGTGCGTTGTTCGACGGCGTCACGGCGTCGTTCACGAAGAACCCCGCTGGCTTGCTGCTGATGCTGGTCTGGCCGTCGCGCCTCGTGCGCTGACGGCGTGGGCTGTCGACACCGGTTGCGTCACCCCGACGCCGGTGTTCCTTCGCCGTAACCTCTCCAGCAGGCAGCGATAGCTTGGTGGTTGCTTCTTCCCTCTACTGATGGCTCTCTCTCTCTCTTTCTCTCTTTCTATCGTCTCTCGCCTTTCTCTCTCTCTGATCCTATCTCCCGTAGGCGCGTCTCGCAGAACTATCTAGAAGCGTGTCGAGCGCTTGGCTTCTCCGCGGGGACTGAACGTGCCGGCCGACGCACTCCTCTGCCTAGCCGGCGCCGGGGGCTTCCCCCTCGCGCTCTCTCTATCTCGCTGCCTCACGATGGCCGGCGGCTCGCGCCGGGCCATGTTGCCGTCGTCGCACCTGTAACAGACGCTCCCCTGTAGGCCCTGCTTATCGCTCGTAGGCGAGAACGACGGCCTAGGCAGAGAGAGAGTCTATCTCGATTACATGAGGATTTCGCCCATATCGGCGCTTTCCTCGTCACAGGGCCCCCCCCCCCCCCAAAGCCACGAATCTCCTCGAGACGAGCGGCCTAGAATGAGACTCTCTCTGCTGACCCCAGTCGTCGATCTCGCGCTCACTAAATAAAACTCAATTATCTTAATTCTAATAATACACATCTCAACATTCCTGCTAGCATTGCATTCGGAACACTAAGATCTTCCGTTTTCTGCGCAGCTGCAGTTACCAACAAAAAAAACCTTATACTCACTGTTCCTCATTCGGCGATCCTCGTGCTCTCCGTCTCAATGCGCTCCATTCGCGCCTCCGAATCTCAACCCTGCGCCCCCCCCCCCCCCGGTAAGGGCAGCAGGGTGAGCACACAACCAAGGGGGGGGGGCGACTCAGTCGGATGAAGAGTCCGACGAGTCACGCACCACCTCCGTCCACACCTGGATCATTTTCTCCCGGACTTCGGCAGGAAGATGCCTCAGGCTCTGGCAGAACCGCTCGAACGTGCTGCCTTTGCTCGAGCCCGGCACCGCCGCATCCTCTGCCGGTCGCGCCTTCTCGTCTGCTGCTGCGGCCGGTTGCTTCCCTGCTGACTCCAGCCTTGGCAGTTGCTGCGCGGCCGCCTCCTCGGCTCGCCTCCTTCGCTGCCTCGGCCTCAAGCGATGCCGCTTCTTCTTGCCGGTTGCTCCCTCCGGCATGTCGGCTCGCGGCACCGTCGATGACGCAGCCAGCACCTCCCTGGTTGGCTGCGGTATTTCGGCCATTCGGGTAATTATATACTTTTGACGTGACAATTTGCATACAGAGTAAAAAGTGTGGACGCCACCTACCGAATGAAAAATAAATGATTCCGTGTCGCACGGCAAACCGCGCTGTACCGCGCGTAGCGTAGAATGTGCCTTCGCCCTGCCGTGCATATAATCTTTCGCGTTTTATTTGCATAGCATAAAACATCTTGGACACTTTTTGGGAAATATCCTTTCCTACCTAAAAAAAGGATAGCTTTCAATATTATGGGTAAAACAAAATACTAAAAATATACTTTTCGAGATATAGTACGTAAAAAAAAAACAAAAAAATTATCTACACTGTAAAACAAATGTTAATGCAAGAGTTTGCACATATTGCTGTTAATTTTGAAATTTTATTTTTTTATGAAATAATTAATAAAATATTACTCCATGCGTTATTCAAGAATAAAAAAAAACAGATAAAGAATTAAAGATTATAAAAGATTGTTATTAGGCAACGAGGCGAGCGCAGCCCACGCGCCGTACCGCGTAGTCCCGCGCGCCGGAAAGGCGATGCGTCTACTCTTTCGCATTCTATTTCTCGCAGAAAACCTTTCGGGCACTCTTTGGAAACTATCCTTTTCTACGTAAAAAATGCTCAGCTTTCGATCTAGAGGGTAAAAAAAAATATTAAAAATATACTTTTTAAGATATAACACGTTTTGTACTTTTTGAAGTCGAAAATGGAAAATTTCGGGAAAACTGCCTACACCATTGGAAAGCTGAGGAAAAAATACGTCGGAAATGCTTATCATAAAATTTTTTTAAGTACGTTTTAGTATCGTAAACATGAGCTAGATATAGCACGATTTGGCGCTCGCGCGCCGCGCTGGGACATTTGACGTGAAACGCCTCATATTGAAAAAAAGTAGGAAAACTATTACACAATAGATCAGAAGTTTATTCAGAATGTATTTCGGTATAGAAGTTTTAGAACAAGATACGAATTGGGTACTACATGTGATATGTGCTGCTTGTTATAGTATGTTGACAAGATTTGAAGAACATCAGAATAAAGATAAACTTAAATTTCGAAAACCAGCAATTTGGAAAAAACCATTGGACCAAAGTGACTGTTACTATTGTATAACAAATGTTAGTGGGATAAATAAGATGCGCAAGGAAAAAATAGTGTATGCATCTGTATCTAGTGTACAACGTCCACAGACAAACTTAGCCGAAGGTTTCGAAGATGAGAATTCACGGGACGGCTTTATACAGGAGCTTGATGCTATGCAAGTTGATGAAGATCCAGAAGAACAATGTGAAAATCCCGATGTCCGAAAAGAAAGTCTTGCTGAGAAAAGTGAGTTAGCGGTGGAAGTGAAAGTGAAACCGGCGAGAGTGAGGAAGAACTGTCTTCCGATACTGAAGAGGAATATGTTCCCGACGGAAGAGAGCAAAGTCCAAAAAGATCTCAATCTCAACTGAATGATATGTTTAGGAGAGTAGGATTACCCAAAGATGCATCGGTGTCAATGGCCTTAGAATTGAAGGCGTTTAATGTATTAGGAAAGAACGTTAATGTTACTTTCTGATCGAAACCGAGAAGAAGCGTTTCATAAATACTTCATTGAGGAATCTCATATAGTGTATTGTACGGATGTAAAAGGACTTATCCATGAATTCCAACGAAATTTATACAAGCCAGAAGAATGGAGGTTATTTACCGATTCATCCAAGCGAAGCCTAAAGGCAGTTCCTCTTCACAATACAATGTGTATGCTACTTTACCTTTGGCTTATTCGACTGCACTTAAAGAAGAATATTCTAATATCAAAATGGTCTTAAACAAAATAAAATATGATGAGCACGAATGGTTAATCTATGGGAACCTGAAAATATTATCCTTGATACTAGGGCAACAATCAGGTTTCACTAAGTACCCATGGTATCTATGCATGTTTGATAGTCGAGCTAGGGTGAATCATTATGAAATAAAAGCATGGCCAGCCAGGCAGTCACTCACCACTGGTTCAAGCAATGTCGTTAAGTGACCTCTTGTAGATCCTGGCAAAATTCTTCTACCTCCTCTACATATCAAACTTGGATTGATGAAGCAATTTGTTAAAGCTCTCGATAAAGAAGGTCGCTGCTTTAAGTACTTGGAAAGCATGTTTCCAAATGTACCTGAAGTTAAATTAAAGGAAGGTATCTTCAATGGACCTTGAATTCGCGAAATCATTAAAAACGAAGGGTTTGTCATTAGAAGTATGAATGATACAGAGAAGGCAGCCTGGCTGAGCTTTAAACATGACGCAACAAAATTTTTTTGGGAATAAAGATGAAAACTATAGGAGTATCGTAAAAAATATGGTAGAAAACTTGAAAAACTTAGGCTGCTTAATGAATTTGAAGCTCTACTTTCTTGATTCGCACCTTGATGAATTTCCACAAAACCTTGGGGATTTTAGTGAAGAGTAAGGTGAAAAATTTCATCAGGATCTGAAGGAATTTGAACGTAGATGGCAAGGGAAGCGGGGTGTGAATATGATGGCAGACTATTGCTGGATGCTGAAAAGAGAAACACTCCTAACGCATATGTAAGCGCAAACCAATTTAGTTCTCGTTCATAAGATCACCTTCATTTAAGGACTTATGCAGGTTTTCAGTCACTAAATTTCGTTACAGTAATCTTCTGAGCACCAAACTGGACTTATAGGCGACAAGTATGCAGGTATTACCAAATTTTCCCGCTCTCAGAGGTATAACCATGCCATTTTCAGATTCGCCTTAAGCCTGCTGTTGTCTTCAGTTTTTCTTATAGTCTAAACATCAGGAAAGACTGACACATGTGTCTTTGTGCGTTTGCCAATAAAATTCTAGTTGGACAACTCATATTCTTTGTTATTAAACCTTTACCACTAAAAAACGTGTTTTTTACGATTTGTTAAGGGTATCTTTGAAATTCACTGAGCGACACCCCTTTTTTATTGCAGATTCGTGTTCAGCGGGTCAAATACATAGGAATAATACTACTTATAAAAAAATTTTTTTTTTTTTTGTTGCGTTTTGTCTCCTGAATTGATCATTACACGCACACGCCAGGAAAAACCAACGGTTTCTTAGTCGGAAAACAACAAATCGAGAGACCGGAAAAATTTAATTTGAAATATCGCTCATTCATTTGCACATGGGACGAGTATATTTGCGCACCAATTAGCTTTGGTGCTGCGCATGCGCAATACAAGAAAAATTTAATTTGAAATTTCGCCCACGCTCATCCGTTTCCGCACGGCTAAGAATCATCGAATTACGTTTACGCAATACGTAAAAGCGCCATAACTTATCTTGGTCTAACGAGCGCAGACCAAGCCACCAGTCGAAATTCCGTAGTTCCTTAGCCAGTGGTAATGCAGTAGGTACCTTGTGAAGGATACCACTGGCAGTGCAAAAGCACTTTCAAGTTGCGGGTAGTTTAACATGATCCCCTTATGCACACAAGTGGTGCGCGATTTCTGTGATGGCGTACTACATCCAGGAAGCCGTGGAGGATTGGGGGCTGTCACTCACGCAAAGTGAGATTGATGTTCAGGAAACTGGACAGGTTAAGCAAGTGGGTGCTGGGCATCTACATCCCAGAAGACTTTCAAGAGCCAGCGAGGCCGGGAGATGGCCCGGCGGAAAACGCTGAGGGAAAAGCTTCTGGACAAACTCCTTATGGAAGATGACGGTACCTTCGTACAGACCTCCAAGTGGGAGATACACCCACTGGAGGTAGTACTGAAGAGCGAGCCGATCCTGAAGATCCTGAGGGAGACGACAGCAGAGACGGCGTCACAGAGCCAACACCCACATCCGCATGAGTCCACGGCAAATGACCAGAACGCGGACGCCATAGAGATCTCGCGGCAACACCAAGGAGACCAGAATACACAATGTCACGAACAGCCTAGGTTCCACGAGTTCCAGGTGCCTAGGGACGTCGGCTTGTTATTAGCGGAGCTAATAACTAAAGTAAGGTCGCTGGAAGACAGGTTAACAGACTACCAGCGACAAACAGCGTCCAGCACTAGGATAACAGATAACAGATCAGGACAGAACGTGCAATTTGAGGACACGTTTTCGCCACCGCCAACTTGCCCCCGAAAAGAGGCTAGTTTACGGGAGGTAAACGCTGCCTGGGTGGGGGGTGACAGCCGAAACTCGGCTAGGGGTACGAGCTAGCCTTACTACACGGCGGCAGGCACGTCGGCAAATTTCTCGAGGTCGGGATTATACCACTCGAGAGACATAGGCCAGATCGTGCGCAAGTGGCAAATACGCTTCTCTAGCGCGAAGAGCCAGAGCATAGATGTATTCTTAGCGAGGCTCGAAGATTGCAGAATCCTGGCTAACCTCACGGAGGAAGAGGTGTTGTCTTCGTTATCGGAACTGTTTACAAACACAACAAGTGGGCCACGTGGCAAGACTTTTTAACAGCAGCTAGGCGCTGGTACGGTACGACGAAGAGGTACTAGCAGCGATTGATAGCGGAGGCTAACAACCGCACCCAGGGGGAAGAGGAGGCAATGAGAGATTACATCACGTGCCTCGTCGTGATCGTGCGGAAGATATCGCCTTCCGCCAGCCTAGATCAGCAGCTGGACCAGCTGCACAGGAATCGCTGACCCCCGCTGCAAGCAATGGTCCGGAGGGCAGAGTTCACCTCAGTAGAGGGGCTATTGGACTTGAAAAAAAATTAACTGGCTTGAAGCTTCGAGGGAAAATTCAGTACCTTCAGCAAGAGTGGCCTCAGAGAAAACCGTATTTTTTCAAATTTAAATAAATTAATATATTTCTAAAATTGATCATCTTGCCTATTGTTAACAAATTGTCTGTTGTTTGCAGGTATTCGTACAGAATAACCCAAAAGACCCATCTATGAAAGTGTGTTTTACACTTCTGTAAGAGTTCAGAAACGCGGCGTACAGTAAAAAAACACTTGAAGGCGTTGTGAAAACGTTAGAGATTGGATACGTAACTCCAAAAAAGATTTTGGAGGGGTCTTTCAGAAACTGTACCCTCGACAGTAGAATTGTCGAGGACATAACAAGTACGTGCTATATCTAAAAATAATGGTAAAAGAATAATATTTTTCATTAATGAAATCTTTTTTTATGTGTATGAAGTTTCCGCTTACATCCAACAGATGGCACTGCGTCTTAAATGTGTGTAGGAACTGCGGTCTTCCCTCTGACTCTAACTGCCAGAGTGGGGGAAGCGGCCATGTTGCGTACAGCGAGAAGCCGACTGCGAGCGGCAGTCGTTACTCAGAGTTACGAGCGTGTGACGTGCAAGACTTTGCTTCTCGATAAAAAATCCGAATTAAAGCGTTGTGTGATTCTAATGGTTATTGTATCCGATAAGTCTCTAGTGCATGAGGTTCGTTTTATTAGACACAGGTTTTATCGAAGAGTGCATGCAATAATATGATGTCAAGGAGGAGCGGGTCTAGGCAGGAGGGTCCTAAGAGCCACCTGTTCGAGCCGCGAGGGTGCGGGTGCGTGATTGGGGACCAAAGCGCCCTTCCACTCAGCCGTTGGAGGATGCGAGTCTAAGCAGACGGGTCCAAAGAGCCGTCTCTTCGAGCTGGGGGTACCGGTGCACAGTCGGGGACCAAAGTGCCCTTCCGCTCAGCCGTGAGGGTAGGAATGGGTCTATGCAGTCGGATCCAAAGAGCCGTCTGTTCGAGCCTAGGAGAGGGGTATGTGGGTAGCGACGGGGAAAGGTAGTGATTCTAAAACGTAAGTATGAGTAATTTTTTTATATTTTAAACTTTATTGACGCATAACAATCTTACATAGCGCGAGCAATCAAGGCAGAGCAGAGCTCGTGTGCCGTGGCAGCTTGGTGAGCAAATGCGTGCCCGTCTGTGGGCTTTATATACCTGGGCGGCGTATGTCCATCTCTCTCACTCGTACAGCTATTGCCGGTTAGCGTTGGTGGGAGATTCCCCTCGCATATGCGCTGTGTAGTAGGCTTGCGCCTCGCTGGGAGTAGGGATAGCGCGAGGGAGAGCTACGTCACAGCGTAGGCAGAGAAGAGAGGGAGCGAGCACGTACGTGTGCGCGCGTGGGTATTGGAGCGCTCGCACACGGATTCAGCGTCGCACGCGTACGCTTTACATGCTGCCGCATGCTCCGTGTACACGGGAGATCGCTCGGTTGCCGTTGGTTCAGGGGCTTCGTCAGGGCCGTCGCAAGCGGATGGACGTGTATCCACTATACACTTCCAGTACTTCAATAAAGCTCGTTGTTACCTGTTGACTCTCTGACTCTCCATTCTCTCTCCTTCCCTTCCTATTCCTGGAATGAGAGGAGATGTGGGTGCCTCAGATACCACATTGGTGACCCCGACTGCAGGAGGAAACGGACAGCAGGCGGGAGCCTGTTGCGGCGTGTTAGTGCCGCCGCTGTTGTCTACGACGCATCGTCTACTCCACGACGTCTGACGCGTACTCGAGAGTCACGTCAAGGTAGCCACACAGTCATCATCGTGAGTTAGCCGTGTAGGCGTTCGTCGCTGGCAGTCGATTTACATCGTATGCGTGCTGGCACGCCGGCGCACATGAGTACTTTTTAAAACCCGCTTAACTACAAGAACTGCTTTGCAATCATCACTCCTCGTCGAGTTTTCTCCGAGGCGCTTTGACGACTTGAAGCAGATCTCCAGGTGCGTTGACGCGTGAAGCCATCGTCACTGACGCCTTTCAACGCACTCGTGGAGCAACGTTTGGCTAGCTCATCTCTTCGAAGCAGATCTCCGGGTGCGGTGCGTGAAGCCACCATCACCGGCGCCTTTTTCTACCGCACCCGTCGAACATCGAGAGGTCTGCTGCTGCAGCGCCTCGTCGAATCTTCTCCGAGGAGGCCAGTCTTCAGCGTAATTCTCAAAGGTATGCGTGTATGATCAGTGAAAATCACGCGTGCGCGCGTTTGTGAATTCCGAGAATTGTTGCCATTCGGCGCGTATTTACTCGCGAACTTGGAATTCGCTGAACTCGCGCGCAACGATCACGCGTTCCAAGAACTTGACGGCCATCTTGGCGGTCATTTTGACTTTCGCATGCTATCGTGTTGTCAAACTCGCTCTTGTTCAAGGTGACACGAAAAACTTTTTAGTATTTTTTTCCAGACACGCGCATTACATTTTATAATTTTAACGAATTTGCGCGTTGTCTAATCTCATTCTCTAATAGTCTTTTTTTTTTTTAAATTAAAAAAAGCTTCACAGAGTGAAAGTGACTTCTCCCCTAGATTTTCGTGCGAATCCTATATTCATTTTTGCGTTAGCTCACGCGGAGGAAACCGCACTCTCCTTGCAATCAAGCATTGTCTTCTCTCGCAGTACACGTAAAAGGACAGTATAGTTTTAAGTTTTAGCATAGACTTAACTTTAAAATTATCGTTTGTACCTGCGAGCACTAACTAGGTAACTTGTGATACGCAAGCGGCGTAAGGCAGTTAGCCTTGCGGTAAAACCTCATCGGAGGAATAGGATTTCCTTCCTTACTTTCTACGTGTACTTGTAAGTCGAGTAGAAGTAATTATTCCGTATTAGGTAGGTAGCTCGCGTACATTCCTATTCACTAAAATGCCCGATAATGGCGAAATTTTGATGGAAGCACTCCGGCAGGAGATGCAGTCCCTGAGGCAACAGCTTCCGAATCAATCGGCTCGGGAAACATCCGACCGTATCGAAGCCGCGTGTATACCGAAAATTCCGCCGTTCATTCAAACTAACCCCGAGCTCTGGTTCATGTAGGCAGAGGCTGTGTTCCGTCATTCACAGATTACTGTGGATATCATCAAAGTTAATTATCTATGCTTATCATTAAGCTCTGAGGGCATGTCGGCTATTAGGGACTTACTTAAAGCAGATCCCACACCTCCGGACTACTATAAATTAGTAAAACAGCATCTAATCGCGACCTTTGCCAGCTCGGCAGAGCATAACCTGCGCAAATTATTAAAGGGGGAAGTGCTGACCGACGGCAAGCTCAAGAGAATTCTTCAAAGGCTTCGTGCTCTTAATCTAGGTTCGTGTGACGATAAAATTATTCAGACTGTCCTGCTTGACCACCTTCCACCACATCACCGTTCAATCCTTGTCGCTACCGGTGTCACTGACTCCAATAAGTTAGCTGAAGCAGCTGACAGAATGACTGAGACTTCTGGCACTGCAGATGCTCAAATTCATGCTGTTTCTTCGAATCAGTAGACCCCAGCTACTCTTGAAGCCCTGCTCAAGCGCTTTGATCGCCTTGAACGGAAGGTTGACGCGTTGTCCAAAAAATCAGCTGGTGCCCAGGATTCTTCCAAAAACTCTGCAGGCTCTCAGTCTAGGGGCAGATCTAGGCGCGCTCGTTCTTCCAGTCGCGATTCTTCAGGTCTGTGCCTCGCTCATCAAAAATATCCGAATAATTCCTTATCGTGTAGGGAGTGGTGCTTGAAGTTTGAAGAATGGCAGAAACAAAATCCCCCCCAAAAAAAAACTAACTCAACCTTCTGTTGAGGAGACGTCTTCAGAAGGCTCTCGTTTGTCTAAACGTCTCCATGTACGTGATCACATCTAGGGCGGGTCCTTTCTTATCGACACTGGTGCCAACATTTCGCTCGTCCCAGCAAATCCTAAGGCATGCGGCAAGCCCAATTCCTTTAAGCGTTTCGCAGCGAATAATTCATTAATTAGTTTTTATGGCGAATCGTTGCTCACACTTAACCTGGGCATTCGACGCCCCATTCGCTGGAGCTTTTGTATCGCGGATGTTCCTCATCCTATTATAGGTGCCGATCTACTATCTTATTATGGCCTTCTTGTTTACCTTAAAAGAAATCGTCTTGTCGATTCGTCTACCAATATTTATACTCATGCGGTTGTAAAAGATGTTTCATTCGATTCTATTTTTGCAGTTGTTCCCGGCTCAGAGTGTGCAAAGATTCTCGCTGATTTTCCGGAGATCACGTACGTTTCAAAACCCACAGTCCCTAGAAATAGCGATGTTTTTCACCATATTTTAACCTCTGGTCCTCCTGTTTCGGAGCGTCCTCGTAGACTTGCCCCGGACAAACTTAAAGCGGCAAAGGCCGAATTTGATGCTTAGATTGAGACAGAAATTTGCAGCAGCCCTTGGGCAAGCCCTCTCCACATGGAGTTAAAAAAGGACAATTCATGGAGACCATGTGGCGATTATAGGCACTTAAACACCGCCATGGTCCCAGATAAGTATCCGACGGCTTACATTCATAACTGCACGAACCTGTATGGGAAGAAAATCTTTTCAGCGCTTGATCTTCATAAAGCGTTCAATCAGATTCCCGTTGCTCCTGAAGACATACCAAAAACGGCCATTATTACCCCTTTCGGCCTTTTCGAGTTCATGTACATGACCTTTGGTCTCCGCAACGCCAGTCAGACCATTCAGCGTTATATTAATAGTGCGCTAGGCGACTTGGATTTTGCATATCTTTATATTGACGACATTCTGATTGCATCTTCATCTGAAGGAGAGCATTACGCTCACTGCGCACGGTCTTTGAACGACTTAAGAAGTTTCATCTTCGGTTAAACGACGAAAAATGTACCTTTGCTGCTGAAGAATTAGAATTGTTAGGCTATCTAGAGAATGATGAAGGCATTCGCCGCATTTCCAGTAGGATTGACGCTATTCTAAACTTCCCCAAACCTCAGACTATAGCGAAACTTCGTAGGTTGTCGGCACCGTAAATTTTTACCGCCGTAACATGTCTCGTGCTGCAACTTTCCAGGCTCCTCTCAACGCTCTTTTTAGCGATGCTCGCAAAAACGATAAACGACCCGTTCCGTGGACACCTGAAGCGGAGGAAGCCTTTGTTCGTGTTAAGGAGAAGTTGTCAGCAGCAGCTCTGCTTGTTCACCCTCGCATTGGTGCGGAGATTCGTATCGTATCTGATGCCTCTGATTCGGTATGGGTGCTGCCCTTGAACAACTGTTCCCTCCCTGGAATTTGGGAATCCTTAGCATTCTTCTCGAAAAAGTTGTCTCCGTCTCAGCGGAAGTACAGCGCTTATGACCGTGAGCTCACGGCCATTTATGAAGCGATAAAATACTTCTCGTTTTTGGGTAAAGGCAGAGACTTCAAGATCTTAACTGATCATAAACCTCTTATTTATGCTTTCTTGCAAAAGTCCGATAAGGCGTCACCGCGTCAAACGTATCAGCTGTTCCTTATCGCTCAGTATACTACCCAAATTGAGTACATCAAAGGTGCAGAAAATAAAGTAGCTGACTCACTCTCACGTGTAGAAACCATCAGGCTTCCCGTGGAGATTAACCTCAATGAGCTTGCTGAAGAGCAGGAAGCTGATGAGCTGCTCAAGGCCCTTCTCGTATCTCCGGACTATCCGCTATCCTTGAAGCGTATTCAATGGGGTCCTGCACACACCACTATATACTGCGAAATCACTGGTGAGGACATTCGCCCTTACATTCCCGAGTCCCTTCGTGAAACGGTGTTTCACGTGTTCCATAAACCTGCTCACCCGGATCCAAAGATCACCGATCGACTCATAAGGCAGCGTTATGTATGGCCCAATATGCACCGTGATATCCCGCGTATGTGTAAAAATTGTTTAGACTATCAATAGTCAAAAATTTCTCGCTATGTCAAACTTGTACCTGACAAATTCGTCGCGCCCGATAGTCGATTTGACCATATCCACATTGATCTAGTCGGTCCTCTGCCTAATCGCAATGGCTTTGAGTACATCCTCACCATGATTGATCGCTTTTCGCACTAGATTGAGGCGGTTCCGTTACGTGAAATGTCAGCACAGACAGTTGCGTTTTATGGCACATAGGTGTCTCGCTATGGTGCTCCCAAGGTCATAACCTCCGATCAGGGTTCGCAATTCGAATCGCGCTTATTTACGGCTCTTCTGTCTCTAATAGGTTGCGAGCGTATTCGCACTACGGCGAATCGCCCTGCGGCGAACGGTCTAATAGAGCGTTGGCATCGTAGTTTTAAGGCAGCGATCATGTGTCACGTGGACAAGGACTGGACCCGTACGCTAAGTACAGTATTATTAGGTTTACGTTGTCATCTCCGTGAAGATACGAATGCGTCACCCGCGGAATTTCTATTCGGGACTACCTTGCGTCTTCCAGGTGAATTTTTCCTCCCTGAAGAATTTACGCCTGATCCGAACTTCTTCATTGAAAAATTTCGTGAATTTATGCGTCCGATTCGTCCAGTCTCTGGTGCACATAATTATAAGAAGCGTGCATTTTGTTTCAGAGATTTATATTCTTGTACACATGTGTTTATGCGTAACATGGCTAAAAAGTCATTAGAAAGCCCATAGACTGGCCCATATAAGGTATTAAGCGTCCGTTCGATCACGTCTTCGATATCGAAGTTAACGGAGCGTCGCTCACTGCATCTGTGGAAATCCTAAAACCCACGTATGTAATCCGCGATGATCTCCCCGAAGTTCCTCCCGGTGGTGATTCAAATGGCAATGAGCCCACCATCGTCGATCGACCAGTATTAAAAACCTATTCAAAAAAGAAGGTATCGCTTGCTTCTGCATCCAAAGCGTAATGCGACTGTGATCAACAGTGATATATTTAGCTTAGATTGTAAGTGCTACCGAGCAAAATAGTTATTTATATTTCAAATTTATATATTTTCATATTTATGTATTGCGTTGGCACTCGGGGGGGGGGGGGGGGGGGTGTAGGGACTGCGGTCTTCCCTCTCACTCTAACTGCGAGAGTGGGGGAAGCAGCCTGTTGCGTACAGAGAGAAACCGCCAGCGAGCGGCAGTCGTTGCTTAGAGTTACGAGCGTGTGGACGTGTATCCAGAGTACACTTCCAGTACTTCAATAAAGCTCATTGTTACCTGTTGACTCTCCGACTCTCTATTCTCTCTCCTTCCCTTCCTATTCCTGGAACGAGAGGAGACGTGGGTGACTCAGATCCCACATGTGCGCATGCGCGATGCAAACGCGATTGGGTTTGTTTACAGTCGCGAGTGAGAGTACAGCTACTGAATTCGTTGTCCACGGTTAGATCAGATCACTAACGTCGCAGTATGAATGCGGCAGAAAGCGTAAATAGAATTTTTTTATTGATAAAAAAGAATCGAATGGTCATCATTTTTTCGTTTTTTGTTTGTAAATTTTTGTGTTTTGGGGAGCTGTCCGCACTTCATTTTTCCATTTCCTACAACCTTGCCAAGTTTCAAAAGAATCCGTTCATTCGTTCAAAAGAAAACTTTGAAAACTGATTTCGCTGAATTGGTTAGGTCAGATGGTAAAACAGGCAAGGTCGGCGTCACTTGAAGGAGAAAAAAAATATAAAAATCTTTTATACTAATATTTTTTTGCTCTCTGCATTTCATTACGTTTTATTATTACTAATAAGTTGATTTAAGTAAATATAATCAGCAGTAGTTTGCCTGTGGTTGTCCCGATTATCTCTGATATTTTAAACCCTCGAGAGTGGATGATTTTTAATTCGTCGACGGATTTGCTTTACCTAACCTTGTTACGTTTAGGTGAGAGGAATTGTAAGGAAGCATAGCGAGATTAGAAATGAAAAGATCAGTTTATTGGAGACGATAATATAAAGTGTATAAGAGCTACAGTGCTCCACGTCAGAGTACACAAAAGATAGGTCATTACTCGAGCATGGGCCGGACCAGGCTGACGATGGTCGCGCATGTACTTGAGCAGAGCGCCACTGCTCACTATCTCTCTCACTCACACACACATACTATACATACTCATACCACCATAACACGGACTGGCATAGAAATAAATAGCAAAAGCTTATTTCAACACTCCCTCTGCTTTAATACTTTATTTCATACCAATACCTTTCCTCAAGAAATGAAAACGCTCGCATGGTAAACATTTTGTGAACAAATCTGCCAGTGATAATCAGTTGAAACATATTGAACATCAATCTCTTTCGCTTCGATTTGATGTCTAATAAAATGATAGTGGATTTGTATATGTTTTGTACTTCTACTCCATGATGGATATTTCGCCAGCTAGATTGCTCCTTTATTGTCCACATTTAAAGTAATGGGTTGGATATACAGAAAACCAATCTCTCGAAAAAACATTCTTACCCATATTATTTCTCTACTCATAGTGCTGGCTACAATATATTCGGCCTCTGTGGTACTCATTGCTACTACGCTTTGCCTCCTAGCTATCCATATTATCGGACCAGAGGCACATCACTCCACCACTTGTAAGATTTGAATTTTGGAGAACCACTGGCGAATTTTGAATCTGAATAGGTATTAATGTATAATCCACCATCATTCGCCCTGTACTCTATCCCATAATGACAAGTGTCCACTAGATATTTCATGACACGCTTCACTGCTTCCCAGTGACTTTTATCGAAATTACAAACAAACCTGTTTAAATAGTTAACAATAAACGCAAGGTCTGGGCGCGATACATTCACCAGAAACATTAGTGACCCAATGGCCTCTCTACACGATACATTAAGTTCAATTTTTTCGCTTGGTTCACATAGTTTTGTACTTGGATCGGCTGGTATGTTACGTGGTATCGCATCATCTATACTAAATTTATTAAGTATTCGTCTTGCATATACCTCCTGATGCAAAAATATACTTTTTTTTATTTCGATTTCTTTCAATTTATATGCCCACGAACATATCAAACTCACTCATCAGTGCACACGTTACCTTCTCAATATCATTCACATTCTTACCAAAGATCATATCATCATCAACGAACAACGCAAGCTACAATGGTTCTTGGTTGCATCTGCACACATACACAGACCACTCACTTTCGCATTTCACAAAACCAAACTTGTTTAGAAACTGTGTAAACTTTATATTCCAGCACCTCGATGCTTGTTTGAGGCCATACAATGCTTTCTTTAGCTTGCAGACGTTGACCTCCGGGTGTTCAACTTGAATGCCTGATGGTATTCTGATGTAGATTACTTCTTCCAATTCTCCATATAGAAATGCAGTCTTGATGTCAAATTGTACCATATTTAAATCTTCGTGCGCAGCTATAGCAAATAAGATTCGAAGCGTCTCATACTTCACCACTGGGGCATAAGTTTCTTCATAATCGATGCCCTGACGTTGCTTAAAGCCTCGCGCACAAAGTCTAGCCTTAAACCGTTTGACGTTCCCTCTAGAATTCCTTTACACCTTGAATACCCACTTTGTGTCGAGTAAGTCAATTCCTTGGGGTCTCTCTACAATCTCCCATGTTAAGTTTTATTCATGAGATTGCGCTTCATCTTTGATTGCATCTTTACACTCCTCAATCTCAAGGCTTCTTCCATGGTAGATGGCTCATCAATTTCAACAAAGTTGGCTTCATATGTCTTTGGTCTCTTAAGCTTTGACCTGTCTCTTAGGCTAGGTGTTCCAATGGCGCAATCCATGCTTTTCCTCTTCCTATGGCATAACACTGTTTCTCTCCTAGCATTTTTAATGGGCTTTTCGAGCACTTGTTGATCCTCAGTAATATCAACAACATATTTTATAGGTTCTTGGTTCTCTTCACAGCTCTGATCTGGGTGTTTCTCTTAAATTTCGGATTCATGTCTCTCTTCGTCCTCACTTACATCCATAGCTACAATACTGTCTGAAACTTTTCTTCTATCCAAGATACATTCATCCATCTGAGTCTGTGTTGAACTAGTATTACTTACTTTTATTAATATGTCTGGGAATTTCCAAAATGGCGTCGGAGCAGGCTAAGCCTTCCGAAGAGTCTCCCGATAAAAATCAAGATAAAATATTTAAATGTCACCCAAGAAAAAAGGTGACAGTAGGGATATGCATAATATGCGAAAATACGTACCACAAAAGTGATTTCGAAAAGTGTAATGCAGACAAAAAATATATTAGTGACAATCTAGTGATATGCCCCGACCACGTCGAGCTAATTAACATAACCTTAAAAAGTAGTGAGGTTATTCTCAGTGAAGAAGCTAAAATCTTAATAGCGCAAATAAAAAGTCAAAAAGAAGATCATATTAAACACCAAATACTAAATGAAATATCTCTAATATCTGAAAGTGCACAAAAAATAGCTGACAGTGAAAAATTAAATCTCACGTTACTATCTGAAAATACAGAACTAGAAAATCTGCAAATAGGAAACCGGCTCTTAAAACAATTGAACTGTGAAATAACGGATAAAAATGCTCTGCTTACAGAACTATTAAAAAAAGAGAAGGAAGAAATGATATAGGAAAATATACAACATAACGCTATACTAAGTAATTAGAAGACGTATGCAGTAGTGCCAAATAACAGTGTACAACAAAGCAAAACCAAAAGAATACCAAGAATAAGAGTGACTAGGATAAAAAAAGATAATGCTAACCCGCAGGAATTTACTAAAAAGGTATGCAACTACTTAATTGCAGATAAACAAATACAAACTAAAGAAGTTAAATTACTAAGCAACAACGAAATTATAGTAAAATGTATGGACGATAAAAGTGTAAAAGCTGCAAATGAAATACTTAACAAAAAACTGTCTAATAGCTACAAAACCGAACTTGAAAAAATAGAATTACCAAAAATGAAGGTAGTAGGAGTCAATAACTACACTAACATGAAGCAAGAAGACCTGGAGCAGGATATTAATAAAAGAAACTTTAATAACTATCAAGAAATATATAAAATAATACACATAAATGATATAACTAAAGAAGAAAACAAGATAAGCGTCATAATCGAAGTGCCAAGAGAGTTGTATAAACACATCAAGGACAATTATAAGAGAATTTTTGTTGGGCATCAAAGCTGCAAGACTTTTGATATTATAAGTACCAAACCATGCCTCAAATGCGCAAGATTTGGACGTAATTGGAAAAAATGCATCAACAAAATAATATGCCTTAAGTGCTCGGGAGACCATAGAACCAGCGACTGCAATAGTGTAAATAATAAATGTGCAAATTGCTCATATAGAAATGAGAAATTCAAAACCAACTTCAATTGCGCACATGCTGCTAATGGCAGTGTAAATTGTGAAATTTTGAAAGCAAAGATACAAAGAGAGGTTGATTTCATGGATTACCCAATGAAACCTACCTTACCGAGATACATTGGTAATCTAGCGACATCGATACCAACGAATTTAAGTAGACTATCTAGCCCCTCCACCACTTCAATCTCAAGCTCAGCCAAGAAATCTGTTGAAACAGCATTAACATACTAGCTGTCTACAGTTACAACAGAATACATCATAATAGAACAACATCTGAACTTAGAAGATATAATACAACGAGAATGGTCGTATAAGGATCTTAAAACTCTTAATAATGAAAGAAATGCTAAGGATAGTTTGATTCTCTATCTAAATATAAGACGTCTAAATTATAATTTTGAGAAATTCCAAATTCTTATTAAGAGTCTTAAGATTAAACCATATATTATAGTGTGCTCTGAAACATGGAAAATGGAACATCCCCAATATTTTAAAATAAAAGAATATAATTTATATTATCACCAAAGCAAAATTAATAGAAGTGATGGCGTAGTTGTATATATTAAAAAACAGTTATACATACCACAGAAATCGTCGAAATCGGCAGATTAAAAATCATAACCTCAATTATTTTATTGAACACTAACAGTAATCTAGAAATATCCGCCATGTACAGATGTCATGATATGAAAAGTACAGAATTCAATATGAATTTCAAGACTTACTTACATAATAAAAGAAACGTTAAAAATCACTTAATAATTGGAGATTTTAATATCAACATTCTTGAATGTAATATAATTAGTCAGGACTTCTTAAACAATCTACTTGAAAAAGGCTATTTTCTAGGTTTCACGAGCACAACCAGACCGTATAACTTAACTACAGAAAATGGATCATGTATTGACAATATATTCATTCAAAAATGGGGGTTCCCATTTGAAAAAATCGATGTGACCTTCAAATGACCTTGATCATTGACCACAAGGTCATAACCAAGGTTACGATCAGTTGGGCTACTCTGAACCCTACAACTTTTGTATTTAACAATTTGTCTCGTATGCCTAATTATGGGAATGTTTTGATGCGTTGATTGATTTTGATTTTAAACATGACCATGACCATGACCATGACCATGACCTTGACTCAAGGACATATCGGAACGTAAAATTTTCCGCTCTTTCCATTTACGAGGTCAAAAGTGGGGGTTCCCATTTGAAAAAATCGATTTGACCTTCAAATGACCTTGATCATTGACCTCAAGGTCATAACCAAGGTCACGATCAGTTGGGCCCCTCTGAACCCTACAACTTTTGTATTAAAAGTTTTTTTCCATCTCCCTTAATTTTCGAGATATTTGCCTGGTGGTTTTAAAATGGGACACCCGGTATATACACTAATACCGTGAAAAGGAGAAAACCCGAAGGAGAATGCTCAAAACTGATGCATTCGGCAACGGCAATCTGGCTTAGCCCTGCGACCTGCGTGCATGAATACTTATACTGCAGCAGTCGTAACGGCTACGCTAGGTACCCTGGCTCACGGTCGTACACACTTTCTGGACCTATGTTACTACCGTGCCTCGGCTAGGCTGCGTTCGCACACCAAGAACAGCGGAAAAACACATGCGACTCGTGCCACCGCGAGGTATAAGATATATCTATTGTGACATGGCAAATTGCATGCCACATAAAAGGCAGGAAGAGATGTGCACGGCGGCCACGGCGGCCACGGCGACCTACGCCTCGACACCCGAGCACACACATGCGCGCGCCCGTCCCTCCCCGCTGTCTTCTCCGCGCACTAGTCCCTCCCCTCCCGTATCCAGCAGGCCAGGAGTCGGAGGAACCAGCAGCAGCTACAGCGAGGACAAGCTGTAGCTGGAGCATGAGTGAGCTCGCTCTCCCAGGCGGCTGATAGGAGCAGACGACAGCCGAGAGAAGGAGAAAACGAGAGACGCAGTGGCTCAGCGCCGTATCGGCCATCCGCCGGACGGCGCGTGCGAGCATCGGCCGTATACGGACCGCTCGCGCGCGCCGCAGTGAAGACGACGGCCGACGGACGAACGAGGGGACGGCGGAGAGAGCAGCGTGAGCGCACCGGCCGGCATTTTATCCATTCCGTTGCCTACCGTCGTGCCGCATGCCGCAATACGTGCTTTCGCGACCTACGCCCTCGTCTCTACCTGTGCCACCGCGGAGCGTCGTCGTCTCAGAGAGAGTGAGAGCGAGCGATCTGCCACGAGGGTCGACGTGGTGCAGCTCGACGAGAAAAAGAGAGAGAGAGAGCAGCCTGCCTCAGCACATCGTCCTGGTCGAGGTTTGTCCCCGACGTATGTCGCGTCCCCGGTTCCCCCGCCGCGAAGTGTGTGTGCGCGTCCGTGTCGAGAGCGCGAGACTCCGAATTCGCGCCAGCTGCAGCCCCTGCTAGAGCTGCAGTTTAGAGTGAGAGTTTTTCTGCTCCCGGTAGAGCTAGTCCGCGAAAAATTAGTTTGGTGCGATTGACGCACGCACCTGGCGCTCGTTATATGTAATAACTAGATCTAAATTCAATAAATTCTAAGTTCATTATCTCGATTGTTACTCCGATTTATTACCCGCGAACCTCTGCCCTGATCCCCAGCAGAGCGTTACAAGTGGCGCAGCCAACGTGGGGCCACGGTAAAGGTCGTGGCAAAGTAGAAGGGATCCGCGTCGTGATATTCGCCATTGCGGCGTGCACACACAACGGGGAAACCGTGAGGGAAGAAGCGTTCTGACGGCCATTTTGGGATTTTTACGTTCACCGCGTGCAAGCGTTTACAGACGCCGTGATTAATTTTGGAATTGGCCAGACGGTTCGAAATAAATTTTGCGGATAATTAAAAAGAATTTCTGGTTGAAGCATAATTGATACTGCGAATATTTGTTGCGATTTGCGTGTGGGTTTGCGAGAGAAGTAATGAAGTACTCGCAAATTCACCTCTTGCTACAGCTTTTGCCACGCGGCAAACAGAATAGCGTCATGTTCAGGAAGTCATTGTAATTACAGGATAAACTTCCTGAATATTGTTGCACGACGGAATCAATTTTCCTTTATAAGTTTTTGTGGGAATTTATTTTTTTAAGCTTTGAGTTTTTAACTGGGTTTTTTTGACAGATTGCTCACTTACACTCCCTTCCGCATAACCTTCCATAAAACTTTCCCACACCTCCGTTATAAGATTTTTAATAGAAACGGGAGGGGAAATTTTCTTAGAGAGTTCAGTTCGCGTTGCGAGGAGCAAGTGCGGAATTGTCGCACTTCACTTTCTCACTTCAACTCGGTTGGTTGTCTTGATTTTCCTTCTTTTGGTTTTTTCTTTGCTGTGCTTGCTTGTTAGATTTAGCCTTTTTGGTTCTGCTAAAGTTAGTATTTGCAATAGTAAAGTAAAGTAAATTTTGAGTAAATTTAGATTGCGAAGGAAAATCAATGGAGCTATTCGATCGAGGCTATCTGAGAGAATAGGAAATATGGCGAATTCAGCTTGGAGTTTGGTCGCTTGGTCTCGACGGAGAAGATTTGATGTGTGTCGACCCGGTAGCTGCAGCTCAAACTATCAACCGCGCGATCAACAAGATGACCGACGGAGAAGTCGCCATCAGTGTCGACAGTCACCGTCTAAATGTATGTTCTAACGCAAGAGTTACGTAACAGGTTGGAACGACATTTGATGAGAAGACATTTTGGATTTGACGCTGCTCCATGGAATCTGGCCATCGATGAACAGTCCGAGATGCTTGAGTCTAGGCACATTTCTTCTTCTCCTAATAGTAGCAATTTGATAGGAAATGTTTCGCGAGCTACAGTTTTGGAGATTCCAACTAGTACAAGGATTTTCCGTTCAGATGTTTCGACGATTTCAGATTTAGCGTTGGAGAGGCGAGGCAGTACTGTTGCGACAGACGAGATTAGCGATAGGAGCCAGTTGAATCATCAACCTCATGCACAATCGACTGGATGCCCTCTTGGTTTTTTCTGTGCTACAGGTGTAAGTGTTGCAGTCAAAGGAGCATGGATTTGATAAGAGTGGTGAGTGTGTCAATTTTGGTACCATCTTGTTCGACTGCTGAGTCAGCACCTATCCACGCAAGCCCGACTTGTTGTAGTACTTTCTTCTCTCCAATGCCAGTCCGTCATTAGACTCAGTTCGGATTGTTCGGATGTCCAATGAGAAGTTTAATGCAGCTCCAGCTGTGGTTTCGAATCCAAGCTTGCCGGGGAGCTGTAGCAGACTAAGGTTTGTTAGGGACGTTAGAGTAATTTCACCTGAAACAAAACTTTCGCCAAGTTTTTTAAGTTCTGAAGGTTTTACCAGGCAATTAAACGTATCTCGTAAATCCGAAGTGCTGAGTTATCGCGCTCCTATAGATTGCAAATGTTCGATGTCGACCAAGCAGAGAGTTAATAGTTGTTCCAAGTTTAAGGAAATGCTATCTCAGCTAAAGCCACCGTTGCGGTTAGGGAAGCAGTTAACTAGACCCTGTCGCACACGTTGTTCATACGATCGTCCATACCCTGCATGGGAAGTATTAGGAATTTTTCGGAAGTGGCAGCATTTAAAAGGGAAAGAACTCTGGCAAGGTGAACGCAAAGTATACCAGACGCCGCCTCCGCCGGATGAGTCGTTCTTTCCTTTGAATCGTAATGCTATACTTATGCTGCGTCGTCAGGCTAAGTTAGCATCCGTGAAGCCAACAGGACCAGAATTGCCGACTATCAGTGGTCTTCATAGTTTGGCAGCAGTATCTCCTGTTAATGTAGCTAACGCTGACTTATCTCCCATTGCGAGTTTACGACGGGAGAAAGTAGCGCAAACCAAGAAAGCGAAGCATCCTAAGGGCTTAGGTAAACGAGGTAAACAGCCCAAGGTTGCTAAAGCTGGAGCTAATCAATCCGAAGAGGTTATCAGCCCCATTCGGGAACAAGAGCAGGTGATATTCAAAGGCGTCTCTCCACAAGCTAGAACCAGGGAGATTCGAAGAAGAAAACATATCGAGCCTTGTTCCCGCTGTAGCCAAGTTGGCCACTGGCAAAGAGAGTGTGTGCCTGCCATTAGAAAGCAAACTTGTGCGCAGCTAAGTAAATCTCTCTCCGCCAGGACCGTCACAGAGGAACTTGAAGACGTCGCTCCAGTCAAGCCCTCACGTGAAGCTGGATACGCTCGGCCTGGATGTTGGAATTGCGGAGAATTCGGGCATGGGCGGACTGCCTGTCCCCTTCCTCGCCGACGCATATGTTATATGTGCGGGCAGGCCGATGTCACCATAACCACTTGTCTTACGTGCTGTCAGAAGTGAGGGCAGCGCCAACTTCGTCGCCTAAGAAAGTAGGTCTAAGGTTCACTGTAGCTGGTAGTAGATTATGTTCTTTCTAAAATGTCAATTGGTAGTAGAGAGAGCATATCTAATAGGAAATTAACTCGGTTCTTCCCTTACCTTTTCCTTGATCTCCTGCAAGTAAGAGAGAGCGTTTTTCCAATACATGCATGTAGCAAGTCGCACTAAATTTACAGTCGAATCGCTGGCTAATTTCGTATTCTATTCGCGGTAAAGTCAGCCTGCTCTATAGGTGGCCAGAACGCAGCTCAGAAAGAGCAGTAATTCAAGGGATCGACCAGGTAAGATGCTGTTGCAGAAATTGTCCTAATTCGTTTATATTTTGTGTAAAATCATGAGTAAATGATGAATGTTGGAGTGTCGAGTGAGAGTTCGCGATCGCGTTCGGTACTGGCGAATGAGAAAATTGTGGAAAATTACTGGCGCTAGGTGGCCTAGAATAGGACACAAACTCACCCGGTTACATTCACACAGATTTACACTTAAGCCCAGCAGTAGAAGAAGACGACGAACACAAACACCTACTCTCACACCGCTGTAGCTAATACTAATTAGCTTCAAGAAGACTAGCTGGAGCGAACGAGCGATAGTTAGGCATGGTAATTGACGAAAGGTTAGAACAGTAAGACGTGCGAAGATAGTCCACCGACTACTTCGAGTTTAGGAGGGGGGAGTTGTGACATGGCAAATTGCATGCCACATAAAAGACAGGAAGACATGTGCACGGCGGCCATGGCGAGCTACGCCACGACACCCGAGCACACACATGCGCGCGCCCGTCCCTCCCCGCTGCCTTCTCCACGCACTAGTCCCTCCCCTCCCGTATCCAGCAGGCCAGGAGTCGGAGGAACCAGCAGCAGCTACAGCGAGGACAAGCTGTAGCTGGAGCATGAGTGAGCTCGCTCTCCCAGATGGCTGACAGGAGCAGACGACAGCCGAGAGAAGGAGAGAACGAGAGACGCAGTGGCTCAGCGCCGTATCGGCCATCCGCCGGACGGCGCGTGCGAGCATCGGCCGTATACGGACCGCTCGCGCGCGCCGCAGTGAAGACGACGGCCGATGGACGAACGAGGGGACGGCGGAGAGAGCAGCGTGAGCGCACCGGCCGGCATTTTATCCATTCCGTTGCCTACCGTCATGCCGCGTGCCGTAATACGTGCTTTCGCGACCTACGCCCTCGTCTCTACCTGTGCCACCGCGGAGCGTCGTCGTCGCAGAGAGAGTGAGAGCGAGAGATCTGCCACGAAGGTCGACGTGGTGCAGCTCGACGAAAGAGAGAGAGAGAGAGCAGCCTGCCTCAGCACATCGTCCTGGTCGAGGTTTGTCCCCGGCGTATGTCCCGTCCCCAGTTCCTCCGCCGCGAAGTGTGTGTGCGCGTCCGTGTCGAGAGCGCGAGACTCCGAATTCGCGTTTAGAGTGAGATTTTTTCTGCTCCCGGCAGAGCTAGTCCGCGAAGAATTAGTTTGGTGCGATTGATACACGCACCTGGCGCCCGTTATATGTAATATCTAGATCTAAATGCAATAAATTCTAAATCCATTATCTCGAGTGTTACTCCGATTTATTACCCGCGAACCTCTGCCCTGATCCCCAGCAGAGCGTTACACTATATATATGATCGCGCGCGCTTTCTGCTACTGCTGAGTAGTGCAGCGTGCCGTCAGGCGTGGCGCACATGTGTCCATGGTGTGTGTTGTCAACAATCGAATCGTCTGCACGGAGAAACGTTTGGTACAACTGCTGCACTCCGTAGTGCGACCGTTGCGCCAAGCGCGCCCTCTCGTTTGTACTTTCAGTTTGGAACAACTGCTACACCAAAAACGCGCAACGGCTCGACCAAGGAGCAGACGACGCAGCCGCTTGGAACAGCAGTTACGCCTATTTGGAATAGCTGCTGCCCCAAACTCACAGCGCTGCCGTCGCACTACGGCTAAAGCATGATTTGCACCAAAGGTCTCTCCGTGTGGCTCCCGGCGTCCACAGCGATGACTGTGGCTGCTTTAGTATGCCGCCCTGGTGAATCGCGTTCGGCCTTTCATCGGGTTCGTCGATTGTCGATGATTCGTCGGAGATGGGAAGGCAGTGTGTCAGCGGCGAGAGCAGATTTAGTAAGCATTTTCTCGTTCCTAACCTCTCTGATGGGTGAGGAGATGGTACTTCCCCTTGTTGCAGGTATCTGTAGCAGCGAGAGTAGTGTAAACGACGGGCACTGCTGCAGACTGTCTCTTGGGTGTGGAAATGTTTTCAGAGTCATCTATTTATTAATTATATGTGGTTTTTAGGTGCTCAACTTTCCTTGTTTGGCTCTTACACTAGTGACTATGTGTACAGTTAAGCTTCTGCTTGTGTCTTCAGCGACTTCAGTGAAACAACGGTTTAAGGTCTCCACCAGTTCTTCCCCTCTAGTTGTTACAGGAAGCTGGTACAGTGAGTGAACAAGAGCCATTGCTGCAGACTTTTCTTTTGTATGGTATGTTTTTTTGAGTAACCTATTTGTTAGTCATATGTGGTTTTTAGGTGCTCAACTCTCCTCGCTTGTCCCCAGAATAGGGACTGATCTGCTGTTCATGCGCTTTGCTGATCCCTAGGCTGAGGCAGTCCCTGACATTGAAACACAATTGACGGTCTCTGTCAGTACTTTCCTCCTAGGTGGTGTGGTTACTGACACAGTGGATCGCTGTTAGATGATTCTCAGCAGACTGGCATCCATGGAGTAGTGCCAGCCTAGACCGTCCAGCCCTATTTTGCAACTTCTGCAGCTCTAAGTGATCTTCGAGTGCTAGTGCTTTAAAGTGTGAGGGGATAGGTAATAGGAACTGGAAAATATTATATAAGTGCTGTGTGTTGTTAAATGCGATAAGGGTAGGTAGTTGTCCCTGGTAATATTAGCTCGCCTATTTAATTTCTAACTTTAGTCAGGGTGTAAGAACTCGCTTCAGGGTATCTGTTGTATTAAAATACATCATTATGTATTTCGCCGACTTCTACCCAGTGAGACTTGCCTATTTAATAGTTTTCTACATGCTATAAGACTATGTCAGCTCGAATATTGCATTCTTTATGCATTGAAATTTACCATATTACAACATTTATAGCTCATACATTACACAATTTTGATTCTTTTAGTTCAATCGCTTAGGTCCTGGGAACATAGTAGATTAAGCTGGGTAATCATATATCAAATTTTTTAAATTTGTTATTAAAAATCTTTTTGTAGAAAACAGGGAAACAGATATTTTGTTTCTTTAATTATTCTTCCAATGTGTTTATCCCATTGAATATTGTAATCAAATGTAATTTTGTATATTATAATTATGTTTTTGTAATTATATTATCTTTGTAATGTTATGTAATTGCCGATACCAAAATCGATCCGTAACCCTTTGTTCAAGGGATGCAAGTGGGGCAAAACGGCTAAAAACACATGAAAAATAAATTTAAAAATTTCTGTATCTAGCGACTATGTGAATCCCAAAAATTTTATCACGGAAATTTCTTCAAGAACTTACCAGAGACCTATAAAAAAATTGCCGACACCAAAATCGATCCGGAAACCTTCGTTCAGGGGATGCAAGTGGAGTAAATCGGCTAAAAATACATGAAAAATAAATTTAAAAATTTCTATCTTTAGCAACTATGCGAATCCTAAAAATTTTATCACGGGAATTTCTTCGAGAGCTTACCAAAATACGTCTGAAAAAATTGCCGAGACCAAAATCGATCCGGAACCCTTGCTTCAAGGGGATGTAGGTAGGGCAAAACGGCTAAAAACACATGAAAAATACCATTAAAAAATTCTGTCCCTAACGACTATGCGATTCATACGATTGCGGAGACCAAAATCGATCAAGAACCCTTCCTTTAGGGGGATGAAAGACGGGCAAAGCGGCTAAAATCACATGAAAAATACCTTTAAAAAATTCTGTTGCTAGCGACTGTGCGATTCCTCAAATTTTTATCACGGAAATTTCGTCGAGGGCTTACCAGAGACCCATGAAAAAATGGCTGCCAACATAGTCGATCCGGAACCCTTCGTTCAGGGGATGCAAGTGGGGTAAAACCACTAAAAATACGTGAAAAATAACTTTAAAAAATTCTGTCGCTAGCAACTGTGAGATACCTCAAATTTATATCACGAAAATTTCTTCAAGAACTTACCAGAGACCTATAAAAAAATTGCCGACACCAAAATCAATCCGGAACCCATCGTTCAGGGGATGCAAGTGGAGCAAATCGGCTAAAAATACATGAAAAATAAATTTACAAATTTCTATCTTTAGCAACTATGCGAATCCTAAAAATTTTATCACGGGAACTTCTTCGAGAGCTTACCAAAATACGTCTGAAAAAATTGCCGAGACAAAAATCGATCAGGAACCCTTGCTTCAAGGGGATGTAAGTAGGGCAAAACGGCTAAAAACACATGAAAAATACCATTAAAAAATTCTGTCCCTAGCGACTATGCGATTCATACAAATGTTATCACGGAAATTTCTTTAACAGCTTACCAGGGACTCAGAAACAAATTGCAGACCCCAAAATCGATCCGGAACCGTTCGTTCAGGGGATGCAAGTGGGCAAAACCACTAAAAATACGTGAAAAATAATTTTAAACAATTCCATCTCTAGCGGCTATGCGATTCCTAAAATTTTATAACGGAAATTTCTTCGAGAGCTTACCAGAGACCTATAAAAAATTTCCGACACCAAAATCGATCCGGAACCCTTCGTTCAGGGGATGCAAGTGGGCAAAACCACTAAAAATACGCGAAAAATAACTTTAAAAAATTCTGTCGCTAGCAACTGTGCGATACCTCGAATTTATATCACGAAAATTTCTTCAAGAACTTACCAGAGACCTATAAAAAAATTGCCGACACCAAAATCGATCCGGAACCCTTCGTTCAGGGGATGCAAGTGGAGTAAATCGGCTAAAAATACATGAAAAATAAATTTAAAAATTTCTATCTTTAGCAACTATGCGAATCCTAAAAATTTTATCACGGGAATTTCTTCGAGAGCTTACCAAAATACGTCTGAAAAAATTGCCGAGACCAAAATCGATCCGGAACCCTTGCTTCAAGGGGATGTAGGTAGGGCAAAACGGCTAAAAACACATGAAAAATACCATTAAAAAATTCTGTCCCTAGCGACTATGCGATTCATACAATTGCGGAGACCAAAATCGATCAAGGACCCTTCCTTCAGGGGGATGAAAGTCGGGCAAAGCGGCTAAAATCACATGAAAAATACCTTTAAAAAATTCTGTTGCTAGCGACTGTGCGATTCCTCAAATTTTTATCACGGAAATTTCGTCGAGGGCTTACCAGAGACCCATGAAAAAATTGCTGCCAATATAGTCGATCCGGAACCCTTCGTTCAGGGGATGCAAGTGGGGTAAAACCACTAAAAATACGTGAAAAATAACTTTAAAAAATTCTGTCGCTAGCAACTGTGCGATACCTCAAATTTATATCACGAAAATTTCTTCAAGAACTTACCAGAGACCTATAAAAAAATTGCCGACACCAAAATCGATCCGGAACCCATCGTTCAGGGGATGCAAGTGGAGCTAATCGGCTAAAAATACATGAAAAATAAATTTAAAAATTTCTATCTTTAGCAACTATGCGATTCCTAAAATTTTATAACGGAAATTTCTTCGAGAGCTTACCAGAGACCTATAAAAAATTTCCGACACCAATATCGATCCGGAACCTTTCGTTCAGGGGATGAAAGTGGGCAAAACCACTAAAAATACGTGAAAAATAAATTTAAAAAATTCTGTCTGTAGCGACTATGAGAATCCCAAAAATTTTATCACGGGAATTTCTTCGAGAGCTTACCAAAATACGTCTGAAAAAATTGCCGAGACCAAAATCGATCCGGAACCCTTGCTTCAAGGGGATGTAAGTAGGGCAAAACGGCTAAAACCACATGAAAAATACCATTAAAAAATTCTGTCCCTAGCGACTATGCGATTCATACAAATGTTATCACGGGAATTTCTTTAACAGCTTACCAGAGACTCAGAAACAAATTGCCGACACCAAAATCGATCCAGAACCGTTCGTTCAGGGGATGCAAGTGGGCAAAACCACTAAAAATACGTGAAAAATAACTTTAAAAAATTCTGTCGCTAGCAACTGTGCGATACCTCGAATTTATATCACGAAAATTTCTTCAAGAACTTACCAGAGACCTATAAAAAAATTGCCGACACCAAAATCGATCCGGAACCCTTCGTTCAGGGGATGCAAGTGGAGTAAATCGGCTAAAAATACATGAAAAATAAATTTAAAAATTTCTATCTTTAGCAACTATGCGAATCCTAAAAATTTTATCACGGGAGTTTCTTCGAGAGCTTACCAAAATACGTCTGAAAAAATTGCCGAGACCAAAATCGATCCGGAACCCTTGCTTCAAGGGGATGTAGGTAGGGCAAAACGGCTAAAAACACATGAAAAATACCATTAAAAAATTCTGTCCCTAGCGACTATGCGATTCATACAATTGCGGAGACCAAAATCGATCAAGAACCCTTCCTTCAGGGGGATGAAAGTCGGGCAAAGCGGCTAAAATCACATGAAAAATACCTTTAAAAAATTCTGTTGCTAGCGACTGTGCGATTCCTCAAATTTTTATCACGGAAATTTCGTCGAGGGCTTACCAGAGACCCATGAAAAAATTGCTGCCAACATAGTCGATCCGGAACCCTTCGTTCAGGGGATGCAAGTGGGGTAAAACCACTAAAAATACGTGAAAAATAACTTTAAAAAATTCTGTCGCTAGCAACTGTGCGATACCTCAAATTTATATCACGAAAATTTCTTCAAGAACTTACCAGAGACCTATAAAAAAATTGCCGACACCAAAATCAATCCGGAACCCATCGTTCAGGGGATGCAAGTGGAGCAAATCGGCTAAAAATACATGAAAAATAAATTTAAAAATTTCTATCTTTAGCAACTATGCGAATCCTAAAAATTTTATCACGGGAATTTCTTCGAGAGCTTACCAAAATACGTCTGAAAAAATTGCCGAGACCAAAATCGATCCGGAACCCTTGCTTCAAGGGGATGTAAGTAGGGCAAAACGGCTAAAAACACATGAAAAATACCATTAAAAAATTCTGTCCCTAGCGACTATGCGATTCATACAAATGTTATCACGGGAATTTCTTTAACAGCTTACCAGAGACTCAGAAACAAATTGCCGACACCAAAATCGATCCAGAACCGTTCGTTCAGGGGATGCAAGTGGGCAAAACCACTAAAAATACGTGAAAAATAACTTTAAAAAATTCTGTGCTAGCAACTGTGCGATACCTCAAATTTATATCACGAAAATTTCTTCAAGAACTTACCAGAGACCTATAAAAAAATTGCCGACACCAAAATCGATCCGGAACCCTCCGTTCAGGGGATGCAAGTGGAGTAAATCGGCTAAAAATACATGAAAAATAAATTTAAAAATTTCTATCTTTAGCAACTATGCGAATCCTAAAAATTTTATCACGGGAATTTCTTCGAGAGCTTACCAAAATACGTCTGAAAAAATTGCCGAGACCAAAATCGATCCGGAACCCTTGCTTCAAGGGGATGTAGGTAGGGCAAAACGGCTAAAATCACATGAAAAATAGCATTAAAAAATTCTATCCCTAGCGACTATGCGATTCATACAAATGTTATCACGGGAATTTCTTTAACAGCTTACCAGGGACTCAGAAACAAATGGCCGACACCAAAATCGATCCGGAACCGTTAGCTCAGGGGATGCAAGTGGGCAAAACTACTAAAAATACGTGAAAAATAACTTTAAACAATTCTATCTCTAGCGGCTATGCGATTCCTACAATTTTATAATGGAAATTTCTTCGAGAGCTTACCAGAGACCTATAAAAAAATTTCTGACACCAAAATCGATCCGGAACCCTTCGCTCAGGGGTTGCAAGTGGGGAAAATGGCTAAAAATGCATGAAAAATAACTTTAAAAAATCTGTCCCTAGCGACTATGCGATTCCTAAAAATTTTATCAGAGGAATTTCTTCGAGAGCTTAGCAGAGACACATAAAGAAATTGCCGACACCAAAATCGATCCGAAACCCATCGTTCAGGGGATGCAAGTGGGCAAAACCACTAAAAATACGTGAAAAATAACTTTAAACAATTCTATCTCTAGCGGCTATGCAATTCCTAAAAATTTTATCACGGGAATTTCTTTAAGAGCTTACCAGAGACTCAGATACAAATTGTCGACACCAAAATCGATCCGGAACCCTTCGTTCAGGGGGATGAAAGTGGGGCAAAGCGGCTAAAATCACATGAATAATACCTTTAAAAAATTCTGTCGCTAGCAACTGTGCGATTCCTCAAAATTATATCACGGAAATTTCTTCAAGAACCTAGCAGAGACCTATAAAAAAATTGCCGACACCAAAATCGATCCGGAACCCTTCGGTCAGGGGATGCAAGTGGAGTAAATCGGCTAAAAATACATGAAAAATAGCTTTAAAAAATCTGTCCCTAGCGACTATGCGATTCCTAAAAATTTTATCAAGGGAATTTCTTCGAGAGCTTACCGGAGACCCATAAAAAAATTGCCGACACCAAAATCGATCCGGAACCCTTGCTTCAAGGGGATGTAGGTAGGGCAAAACGGCTAAAAACACATGAAAAATACCATTAAAAAATTCTGTCCCTAGCGACTATGCGATTCATACAAATGTTATCACGGGAATTTCTTCGAGAGCTTACCAAAATACTTCTGAAAAAATTGCCGAGACCAAAATCGATCCGGAACCCTTGCTTCAAGGGGACGTAAGTAGGGCAAAACGGCTAAAAACACATGAAAAATACCATTAAAAAATTCTGTCTCTAGCGACTATGCGATTCCTAAAAATTTTATAAGGGGAATTTCTTCGAGGGCTACCAGAGACCCATAAAAAAATTGCCGACACCAAAATCGATCCGGAACCCTTCCTTCAGGGGGATGAAAGTGGGTCAAAACGGCTGAAAATACATGAAAAATATCTTTAAAAAATTCTGACTCTAGCGAAAAATCGATTCCTAAAAACTGTATCACGGGAATTTCTTCGAGATCTTACCAAATACTTATAAAAAAATTGCCGAAACCAAAATCGATCCTGAACCCTTCCATGGGTTTGAAGTGTGCAACGTTGCGATCCAACGAAAATTCCATTTTCTAAAAACCACTTTGTTCCACATGAATCACATAATATACTATAAATAGTGGAAGAATACATAAAAATTTATGAAAATAAATCAATTCCAAACTACCTCCCACCCCTAACACCGAATTCATAAGATGACCTAAGAGAAAAAGATTATCTCATTACGGCGTTTGGCATTTCCAAACTTTTTATTGCTGAAAATACTTTCTGAGCATACAAACTTTCCGATAAAAAATTACGATCCAATTCGACTCGCCGGAAAACCCCCAAACAGCTGATTATGTAGGGACAGTGACGAGAAAAAAATTCTCCCTCCGCGCGTTTGACATTTCCAAATATTTTAAAGCTGGAATTATGTCTTGAGCATACAAACTACCTTGAAAAAAATTACGATCCAATTCGACTCCTCGGAACATCCCCAAACTGATGATTATATTGGGGTAGTGACGGAAAGAGAATTCTCTGTCCGCGGCGTTTGGAATTTCCAAACTTTTTATTGCTGGAATTTTTTTTTGAGCATACAAACTACCCGTAAAAATTACGAACCAAATCGATTCCTCAGAAAACCTCCAAATAGCTGATTATTTTTTCTGCACACATTTTCTTGAAGTAATTCCTGGTGTCTCTAACGAAATAAAAATTTATTTTGAAAAAAATTAAATAGGAAAAATGTTATAACGCATTTGCTCACGTAAACTTTTTATCAATCATTAAGAAAATTTTACAGTTGGTCTAAAAACAGTCCATTTCGCCCAAGAGGATATTCTTCTAGAATTAGATAGGTATTAGAATTGATTATATAGGTAGTTGACTTTAGACAAAAATCTTTTTAAATCGAAATCCGTTTGTGTAAAGCACTACAGTATCATTTTCTTTTTTAAAAGATTAAATAAAAAAATCGTTTTACTTATTGCTCTTTATTGTTATTTTTAGGCTTATAACAAAAAAATCGGAAAAAACTTATTCTCAGCGATAGACCCAGAAGTGCAGTTATAGTTAATCGAACCATAGACTTTTTTTATAGTATTTTAACCTGATAACTAACTGAAAAGAGCTTCTAATTTCCTGAACATGGGTTTTGCTTCAAGATACCATTTTTAAGCCACAAAGTGAACTCGCGCCCTGAAGTTTTATTCACATCCATGATCCATGCGTGAGAAATTCCCCTCGTGAGTTTTTGACCCATACTTGCTAAAATAGAAATATATCTAATAGTAAAAATAACTTTTAGCTATCTCTTTACTTTGTCATCGTTGAGATTCATTTCTTTTTTTTTTAATAACACTTAAGATACATATAATGTAAATACTAATAGTAAATTGCATTGTAGTTTATATCATAATTAATTACTTGTATTATATGCTCGTATTTTCTGTTACTTACGAAAGGACAGTTATTGCAAAGTAAAAAGTTAATAAATTTCATCATAAATACTCATAATTCGATCTATTCTCCAAAGGAACATTTTTTATTATCTTCTATTAATTACAAATATTGAGAGGAAAATCATGACCGAAGAAAAATAATTACTTTTCAGATAGTAGGAATCGAGTCTTCTTAGAAAGAAAAATTGTTTTTGAATCTAGAGACAGATTTAGACAGTGTAACGCTCACTTTGGAGCATTACAATTAGTAATCTAGATAGGGAAAAAACCCCAGCGGTTGCTGTAAGGGTTCTTTTCTGGCTAAATTTCCAGAACAGAAAAACCTAATGTTAGAAAAGGAATGCTTGTGTCGCGTCGTGCGACGTTGCCGATGTGGTTGCCGGTGTGCGCTGTTTTCCTTCCTCTCTTCATCTTTCCCAACGAACCTGCTGCATTGCCGCTTGCTTCATATTCTCCCACACGATAAAAAAAAGGGGGATACGCATAAACGCTCAAAGATGCCGCCATCCAGAAAGAATAGTTACCAAAAAGATCCTCGAACGGAGGCACGAAGACGCGGTTTCCTTTAGTTTTCCTTTCATTCTCTCTTAAGTGTGTGCCACTCCCCTGCTGCAGTTTTATGCGTTTTTTATTACCAAAACGCACATCCACGCAAGCATCAGAGATTCGCCGCCAATTAGAGGAGTAAGCATTAGTACTCCAGCGCACAATACTGAATCAAGCTAGAGTCAGTTTTCTTGTCCTTTCCCTTCACTCCTACCCGATATGCGTAGCGTATTCTAAAATAATTTATGTATCCGAACTTGCCGAATATTCTCAAAGGGTGCGCCGCCGAAATCATCAAAGATCATCGAGAAAAGCGGGGCAGCAACACCTAGGCAAATCAAAAAGGCGACGGCAGGAAGATTTACAACTTTTTACCTTTAAAAGGGGACGAAGACTCCTGGTATGACACACTCAGAAGCCAACTCGCGTAGACTTCACATCAGCTCTCATCACTGTAATTTTTACTTAGTTTTGCACTGACAAGTTAATAAAGTTTAAGTTGTATTTAAATCCATATTAAGTATTCATTATTTCGAGATTATAAGAATCCTAAACTCTCCGTATCTCCGTTCTTCACACCAAAACTTCCACAGAGCGGCAACCGTCCACTATCATTATAAGCGTCACGGCGGGAGTACAGATTCACACAAGGGCTGTTGGAAATTCTAAGGTAAGTCAGTAAAATTCCACACACTGTCTCGAGGCGTACCGCGTGTCCGTGTCATTTTCCTACCTGCCGTCCCATCCTGGAGCAATGCACGTTGTGTCCGAATCGGGAAAAGTCACATTACGTGCTTTTAGCCATTAGACTAATGAAGTTTCATTTTCTCTCTTCTTGTATTGTCACGTAACCCGGACGTAACAATTGGGGGCCCCTCCTTAGAAAGGATTAGGCAGATAGTTTTTGTTTTGCGGGCTTGAATGATATGTCGGTAGCCAAGGAAGGTGACGATAGGCGTAATGAAGAAGCAGAGGCTATTCTGCTAAAACAGGCGTTAAAACTAAAACCTAACTTACCAGAGGGACAAACGCTAACAAATATTTTAGATTTCTTTAAAAGCCGTAACGAAAGCGGTTTTCTAGACGCGGAAGTGCAAACAAAGGATAAAAGAATAGAATCACTTATTGAAATTTTAACAGATCATGTTAGTAAAGACGATATAATAGAATGTTGTAAAGATAAATATTTAATTGAAGCGCTCGGAGATTTAATAAATCAAAGAATCGATCCAAAATATATTATCGAATATATCACGGGGGCTGTAACAGCAAAATCGGAATTAATAATCAACAACATAAGTTTCGATAATCCAGAAATTACGGCCGACAACACAAAATTTTATTCCATATTAAAAAATAATAAAACATCTTTACAAAAATCATCAGACGAGGAAAAAAATAAAATAAGTTCAGGAAACGGCGAAAATTTTTTTTTACCTAACGATCAGCTTAAATACAGCACACCATTTAATTCGGATACATATTTGATAAATCCAAAGTATAACTTGTCACAAAGGATGAATAATTTTTCCGGAAACAGTACCCTAGGGCAAGTTAGGCCGTTGTCAATTAAGGACGCGTTAGAATTAATTCCGAAATATAATGGAGTAAATATTCCTTTAACACAATTTATACAAGGCTGTCGGGAAGCATGTAGCATTATCCCAGAACAATTTGAGGTAGATTTAGCAAAATTAATAAAATTACGTTTATACGGCGAGGCACTAAAAAGTGCAGCAAAAAAGATATTTGAATCAATAAATGATATAGCGAATTTTTTCGACAATATTTTCGGTTCGGCTAAAACGTATCACCAACTACACGGGGAATTAGCTAGTGTAAAACAAAAACGCGATGAAAGCGTAGTAGTTTTTTCAAATAGAGTGCGTGCGATAGGACACGAAATTACTGAGTCAGAACATCGTGAGAAGAGATCTACGCGAGATTCTCAAAAAGCATTGGAAAAAGACTTGGTAAAATTTTTTATTCGAGGTCTACATTGGGTAATTAAAGCACGCATGGGAGAAGCAAGAACTTTAGAAAAGGCCACTGCGGAAGCAATAGAAATCGAAAGGGACTTCGCGTGTTATGAGCCAGAAGAATTAAATGACACTATTAAAATAATTACAGAAAAGAAAACTAATTCTTCAAGAGAAGATAAAATATATTTAGTGGATAGTAAAACTATAGAAACGTGTCAAATATGTAACAGAAGAGGTCATATTGCTTTAAACTGCTGGCAATACACAGGGAAACCACCAAACTTCCAAAATAGGCAACCATTACCTACCTGGGTGGACCCGCGGAGATCGGGCGCGCCGACACAATGGACACAGGATAGACCCGCGCAGGCTCCACGAAATACGGGGACTAATCTGTACAAAGACAGAACGCCACATTTTCAAATAATGAACTAACGAAATTATTTTGTCGATATTGTAAAAAAGAGGGGCATGAAATAATAAACTGTCGAAAACTCGCATACAACAATAGTCAGAGAAATACACAAGTACAGGCGGGAAACAGTCAGAGTCCCCGTCAACAAGGCGCGAGACGGGAGACGGACTTAGTAAAGCGCCCAGACGAAAAGCAGAACAATCCGCAATCATCCAAAGACACGTTCGGTTAAGCGAAAATAGCAAATCACCCATAATTTCCTTTAGTAATCCGAGTAATAACAGAGAAATGTTTTTAATATTAGATTCAGGCGCGGGACCAAATCTGTTAAAAAAGAACAATTTAGCTGAAAAAACAGCAATTAATAAAAATGAAATTTTGGAATTGAAAGGCATAACAGACAGTAGCATTTTTACTTTAGGTAAAATAAAACTATATTTTTTTAAATTCGCCATTGAATTTCATATTGTGAATAACAATTTTCCAATGAACGAAGATGGATTACTAGGGAGTGATTTTTTCTCTCAGTTAGGAACAAAAATCGACTATGGAACTAAACAACTGATCATTGGTGATTTGTCTATTCCGTTCTATGAAAAAAATGAAAAAACTTTAGTAAATTCTAGTAAACGCATTAATTACGCACACAAAGTAGACCAGAATGATACAGCGGAGGAAGTATACTCGGAAATTATAAAACATAAAAATAGGAGTGAAAAGAAAACTGAAGATACGGCTGAAGCTATAAAAAAATTCTAAGTCAGAATAAAGAGGAAGTTTTTCGACTCATAAATTTTCCCGTGGAACCCCAAACTCCAACACAGGTCAAAAGTAACTTTATCGAAATAGGAACGGTCACCAGCAACCGGGAGCAAGCTAAACTTGAAACAGAAGAGATTTTAAGTTTACGTAATATAAAAGAAATAAATTTTGCAAATCAAAATGTCACATTAAAATTGGACTCTTATAAAAATTTAAAAATAATTATTGGAGTTAGCTCAAACGCTGACGAAAATCTCCACTTGAGAGATGTGAAATTTAGTTTGTTAAATTCAAACGAAAATTCGAAAACAAATTCTACTTTTAGATCAAATTCAAATGAAAATTCTAAATCAAATTCTACTTTTATATCAAATTCTAATGAAGACGTTAATTTATTAAATTCAAAAGAAAATCACAAAGTAAATCAAAATTCTAACTCAGTTAGAAACTCTTGTCAAAATCCTAATGCAAGAACAAATTCTTGTCAAAATTCTAACTCAATCATAAATTCTTATCAAAATTCTAACTTGAATAAAAATTCTTGTCAAAATCCTAACTCAAGTACAAACTCTTGTCAAAATCTCAATACAAGTACAAATTCTTGTAAAAACGCTAACCCAATTACAAATTCTTATCAAAATTTTAACTTAAATGCAAATTCTTGTCAAAATTCTAACTCAATTGCGAATTTTTATCAAAATCCTAACTCGAGTGCGAACTCTAATAAAAATCCTAGCTCAAATCCAAATTCTAATAAAAATTTTTCAAATTCAAAAGAAAATTTGAAATCAAACTCTAAAGAAAATTTTTCGTCTTGGATTAAAACAAACTCGAGTGCAAACGAAAATTCGAAAAGAAATTCAGAACAAAATAAAAATTCTAACTCAAAAGGGAAAGAGGAATCAAGTTTGGATATAAATGCTAAATTAAATTCTGGAGATAATTCTAAGAAAAAGAAAGACAAAGCAAATTTTAATACAAGTAACAATCAAGGAATTAATGAGGAGTTCATTTTTGAAAGATTGATAATGTTACAAAAGTTACTCAATCAAAGCCAAGCAAATTACAGTATTTTATATGATAATGCCGAAGATATAGAAATATTAATTGAAATATTGTTGAAGATAATAAATAAGAATGAGTTTTTTAACGAGCACTACAAAATGTTTCGCGATTTAAAAACGCATTTTGAGCTCAGATCATTCGACGACTCATCGTGCACATATCTGATTGATGATTGTTTAGAAGTAATAGAAAAGTGGAAAAAACTTCTTAAAGGGAAATCTACAAATTCAAAAATTGAGAAACATGTAATTTGTCGGGTAGAAAGAGTTTTGTCAAACGAACGTGTCGGTCAGATTAAATCTTTATTGCGTTTTGAACATTTGCTGTCAGAAGAGCGTACAGAGATAACCAAATTAATAGAAAGATTTAGCGATATTTTTCACATTCCGGGTGAAAAATTAACGGCTACACCTATATTAAAATTAACTATCCCAACCGTAGATGAAGTGCCAGTTACTTCAAAACAGTTTCGATTGCCACCAGTGCATAAAAACGAGATAGAAAGACAAGTTGCAGAGTTATTGGCAAATGGCATAATTGAGCCTTCTACATCTTCATACTCTAGTCCTTGTTTTTTAGTACCAAAGAAAGAAGATATACATGGCAATAGAAAGTACAGAATGGTAATTGATTATCGAAAATTAAACGAAAAAACACTCGATGATCAATTTCCTCTTCCAAATATTAACGAAATACTTGACCAGTTGGGAGGATCAAAATACTTCTCTGTGTTCGATCTCGCATCAGGCTACCATCAGTTAGAAATCGATGAGCGCGACCGCCACAAAACAGCTTTTGTGACAAATGGTGGGCTCTATCACTTTAATCGAGGTAGTTTTGGGCTAAGAACTATGCCGGCGACATTTTCAAGAGCACTATCTATAGATAGTGCTCGCGGGTTTAGTTAATAAGGAATTATTTTGTTTTATTGACGATATAATTGTTTACTCACGCACGTTTGCTGAACACATACAAAGATTAGAAAGATTATTCATCAGATTACGAAAGGCGGTATTAAAAGTACAACCGGAAAAATGTGAATTTTTCAAAAAAGAAGTAACTTATTTAGGGCATTTAATAAGCGCAGAGGGCGTAAGGCCAGATCCAAGGAAGCTGGAAGCTGTTCGGAATTATCCAGTGCCAAAAAACGCAAAAAATATTAAACAATTTTTAGGTTTAGCAGGCTATTACAGACGCTTCATTCATCAATTTTCAAAAATAGCTAAACCTCTCACAAACTTATTAAAAAAAGAAATGGAATTTAAATGGACCGATGATACGCAGTATGCTTTTGAAATTCTACGTGATAAATTATGTAAAGAACCTATATTAGCTTTTCCAAATTTCGAACTACCTTTTAACCTAACTACAGACGCATCGGGTTATGCGATAGGAGGAATTTTATCTCAGGGTAAAATAGGTTATGATCAACCAGTTGCATATGTCTCACGTGTGTTATCAGAGGTAGAGGGAAGATGGGATACATTCAATAAAGAGGGACTAGCGTTGGTATTTTCTATAAAACATTTTAGACCTTATCTTTTTGGGAGAAAATTCTATGTAATTACTGACCATCGCCCTCTAGTATGGATGCAGACACATAAAGATCCAAATTCACGTGTTATGAGGTGGCGTTTAACACTGGCCGAATATGATTTTGAGGTGATATACAGACCAGGGAGAATGAATGTAGCGGATGCTCTCTCTCGAAATACGGTGGATCGAGTGTTAATTGTCACAAGAAGTGCTGCCCTGGCTGAAAAACTAAAAGAGCAAGAGCAAGAAAAAGAGGCGGTCACCGAACAAATGGGGGAGGAGTGCGTTCATAATATGGTCACGAGGGGACGCATAGCCCGTGAGCGGAACAAAGAAAACATTGAAGCAGAAAAGAAAAAACTGCCGAAAAACGATAAAAATAAATGCGTAATAGAAAAGGAAAAGGTCAGCGGTAGAGATGCACAACATATTACCGCATCAGCGGGAACCGAAGGCGAGGAAGACAATAGCATACTGAACGAAACACGAAGTAGGGGTGACCCACAGACCAACATGAATAAGAGTAACCTTCTCTCGGAGGAAGAGGAGAGAGACAAACTATCGAAAGAAAACGGGGAGATGGAAGATGAAATTATGATGGAAAATTTAAACCCGACTCATTCAACTATTTTCTGCCGTGAAAAATTATTTATGAGAAAAGATAATTATTTGTATTTTGTTACATCCGAAGGTGAACCATGCGACGACGGTGCCATGCAATTAAAATTACAGAACAAGCTCCCACGTTTTAAAAATTTAACAATAGGAATACCAGAAGTTATAAAAACAAATTCTAAAATACACATAGTCATGCCACTACGTACGCAAAACAGAGTAGGCTTGAGCATAATAAACAATAATTTAAGTTTACTTTGTACTAATTTACTACCAATCTTAAACAAAATCGACGCGCGGTCAATAAGTATAGCAAAAACGGAAATAATAGAAAATTTAGAATGGGAACAAGTAATAAGAAAATTAAGAGATCCATTTTCTAAGAGTACCATCAAACTAGTAGTGTGTTTAGGGATAGTCAGGTATCCTCCCCTCGAGGAAAGGGACCCCATTATGCAAGAAGCACACAGCTCGGTAATAGGCGGACATAGGGGAGTTACTAAGACATACAAAAGAATTAAACAAGCTTACAACTGGGAAAATTTAAAAGAAGATGTACAGGATTTTATTCGAAAATGTGTGCAGTGTCAATTAAAAAAATTAGTCAGGGTAAAAACACGTGTGCCAATGATTATTACTAACTCTGGGGCACATGCGATGGATCGCATTAGTATGGATATTGTAGGGCCATTGCCTAGATCTAATAAAGGCAATGAGTATATATTAACCTTCCAAGATTTATTTACGAAATTTGCAATAGCGGAACCATTAGCACAAACTACAGCAATAGACGTTTCAAACAGTCTAATTAAGAGGGTCATATGTGTGTTCGGGGCACCGCGAGTTATTTTAACGGATCAGGGCACTAATTTTATGAGCAAATTAATGAAACGAGTGGCAAAAAGATTTAGAATCAAACAAGTCAACACTACAGCTTTTCATCCACAAACAAATGGGTCCTTGGAGAGATCACATTCAAGTCTTATCGAGTTTTTAAAATTTTTCGTGCAAGAAAATAAGTCGGATTGGGATGACTATATAGAGTTAGCAACATTTAATTTTAACACAGGCATAAGTGAGGCAACATGGCACTCACCTTTCGAATTAGTATTTGGTCGTTTAGCTCGAACGCCAGGTAGTGAGCCGATAGAAAGTGAGGATCTAGCGCCTACTTATAAGGGCTATATGGAAACTCTCATAACACGAATAAACTACTTGCACAATATAGCAAGAGAGAAAAGTTATTGCGAGCCAAAATAAGATCAAAAAAATACTATGACAGAAAAGTAAATCATTTAACATTAAAAATTGGGGACTACGTGTGGTTGCAAAAGGGACCGAAACCACACAAATTTGATAGTCAATATACGGGGCCGTATTTAGTTTTAGACGTTTCTGTAAATGGAAATGTGAGGATACAATTAAGTAGTACTAAAAGTAAAATAGTGCACATTAATCGCCTGCGCAAAGCACATGTAGAGCAAAAACAAGCTTAAATCGTTGCTTTAACATACCTAATCCTACGCTTGCTTTCTAAGTTACATTATATATAAATAAGGATAATAAGCACGATTTCTTTGATAATGGCACGTTGTAGTAGGTTAATATTTACTACGCAAAATATATTATTATAACTATAAAAATATTATTATAACTATAAATATAACGCAAAATATATTATAACTAATAAATAGCAAAAATGCGAAAAAGAGAAAACTAGTAATACTATTAATTTTATTATTTTAAACCAACTATTATTTTTTTTAAGTTAATTTTGATATATGTTACTGTTTTAACATTAGTGCAGTTTCTATGATGTTCTCTTTTTCTTTATGATAAATAGAGCATTTTTGCCATTTTCTTTTCTTGAAATCAAAAAGATTAATACTTTGTAATGTTTGCAGATGAAAATCGTTTTTTGTGTACTAGCATTGCTGCTAACATCAAAAACAGTTAATACCATAATTGGTTACGACTGCTCTCAGCAAGTCTCGAACCTCACCACATTTTCATTAATAAACGTCGGGGAATGTGACATAGCGGAGCCCGTGGTCAATACTACCAAGGTTTATGTTAGATTATTACAATTGAACGATTTCGGAAGCACTCATGTAAGACTATGTAAGGTAGAAATTAAGCGTTCAGTTACATATTGTGGGGCTTTCTCGCATCGAAAAGACAAGAATAGGAGCGAACTTAAGTTCATAGCCGAAATTACTAATGAAGAATGTCGGCGAATGCATGTGCATCGCAGCCATAGAGTTCGCGACGAGCTTATCTCAAATTTAAAACATAATGGGACTATCGTTTATCCAATGACTTTTGTGGGGAAAATAGATCAGGCGGGAGATTGTAGTAATCCAGGTACATACTCCGACCCGTATGGAGTATTCGATGATGCGGTAGTCATGGGTTATGTCACAATAACCTTACAAGATTATTATACTCCTGTGAATTTAAATGCTAATGAGGTTATACTAAAATCAGGTACTCGTTGCAAATTTAATGAAGACATATGTATAGATATTGAAGCAGGGTACGCTTTCTGGGAACCATTACCGGTGTCATCATGCGAAGAACATAAGTATTCAGAATTATACGCGGGGTATGTAAATAAAATAATAGAGGAAGGAAATGAGAGACATCCAGTTTATGTAATGGAGTCAAGCGAAATAACTTTTGCATTTACGGCAGTCGGTACTATTTCAGTTTGCTCATATGACTTAATACGCACAGAACATCCTAAATTATTTTTCTTTGAGGGTCCTGCTATAGAAGCATTTGGAAAGATTAAACATCCTACAGTACATAACTTGGATATCTTTGCATATGTTAATTCTAAATTTGTTTATGTCGAAAAACACATAAAAGGGGAATTAAAGCGCTTATATCGAGATTTAATTATGCAAAAATGCGAATTAGAAAAAAGAGTTATAGCGAACGCATTAAGTATCGCAAGTACCGAACCAGATCTGTTCGCCTATCAAATAATGAAAAAAAGTGGTTATATGGGTTTGGTAGCGGGGGAAGTAGTTCATTTAATGAAATGTGTACAAATAGATGTTCAAAGACGAGAAACACCAAGGTGCTATCAAGAGTTGCCTGTAGTAAAAGACGAAAAAAATTATTTTTTATCTCCTAAAACACATATTTTAAAGCAATACGGTACTGAAACTACTTGCAACCCATTGATCCCACCTATGTTTCTACTAGGCGAAGATTGGTACACGGTACTGCCTCATGGTACCACAAAAGGAATTAAACCCGCTATCCTCAAACCAGCCACAAAAAACAATTGGAATTATACTGAACCTCTCGAATTAGCAAAAAGCGGTATTTACACACAGTCAGACATACAAGCGTTAAGACATCATTTAATGTTTCCAGTCGAGCGAGGTGCAATGTTGAATTCTTTAGCCATGGGTATGTCAGGCAGATCAACGGACAAAAATGGTATGTCTATAGCACGCTTGTTCGATGAGGAAGCATTAACTGCACTTGCGAACGATACATGGAAAAAATATGGGGTCAATTTCTATCTTTCGGTTCTATAAGTGCAGGAATAATAGGAATAATTATGATAGGTCGTGTAATAAAATTTTTAATTGATACAATTCTGCATGGATATGCATTATATAGTTTATATGGCTGGTCAATTCATATTATAGGAGCCATTTGGAATTCGGTAACGCAATTGCTATTGCACACTGCACGGCATAAGCCCACTCGAAAGGAAGAAAAGAAGCGGGCTCAAGAAGAATATAGCTCTGTAAAAAAACCACCGAGCGCTCCACCAACAACACCACTAGCCCCGCCTCCGTCATTTTCTGATTTTTCGAAATTTCAAAGCCAGCACGCGGTGGTGCAGGTTCCGGCGAGAGGGGAGGGAGTACAAGTAAACTGTACTACTCCAACAATACCAAGAATTTATCCAACTTTAGCAACTGACCCAGATATCCCATCCTTACCACCGCGGAATAATCGTACAAATGACGATGAATAATTGATTAAAGTAAATAAATAATAAGAAATTAGATTAATGGTAGCGCTTATGTAAATCTATTAAATGTAATTTTGTTTAATTCTTTTGTAATAATAGTTTAATAAAAAAAAGAAGAGGGTAATTACCGTAGTAATAAGTAGATTGAGCCGTCTTGTAAGCAAGATTTTTTCATTTTTATTACTTTTGTTTTTATTTTCATAAAGGAAAATGCCTCTAACTCCCTCCGAAAAACATAACATGTTTTCTAATCTAATGACTTTAAGAATGAAACTTGCATGGGCAGCTCAAAGAAGTGATGAGGATTTTTATGAATTTTGCGGTAGAATGGAAAAAATGTTGCATGAATACAACAATTTAGGAAAAATATCACAGGTTGAGTTTAGGGAGGTATGCGATTCCTCGTTAGTTAGAGAAAAAATGGCTATCGAAACATTTTTACGCGGACTGCGTCCGGAGATTAAGCGTTATATATGTAAACCGCACATTTACGTTTCTCTACATCAAGCGATGGGACACGCGAAACGCATTCATTCCAGTTTAGAAGACTTACGAAAAATTAAACATAGATATTCCATACATCTTTGATTAACATTATCATTTATCCGCTATTTTTTTATTTTTTCTTTCTTCTTTAGTTACTTTTAACCCATCACCTCTAAAAGAATGGAAGGAGCCAACTACAATGAGATACCACTAAGGAACCGCGAATTAGTATATTATGAACATGTGGGAGCAAGAATATGTCTCTATTGCTACAAGTTCAGAATTGGACCATACACTCGCATCTTGGACAATCAAGTAGTGGTACGGGCTACCATTGCCACATGCATAAAAATCAACGTAAAAATATGTTCACTATGTCGCATCCCAATAACTTTTCTGAAACAAAACGTAAAACAAACATTTGTAAATAAAGGGAGATTGGATGTAGAGATACAAGGCTGCGCGATAGAAAAAATCAAGGGTTTAAAGATTCCAGAAGGAAACGCGGTGGTTGCATTTTTAAGCGATGATATGGTGGATACTGCCAACACTACCTTATTTAATTTTGTACGTCACCAGCTTGGCGAAAATTTATATGAACTACCACCGGGGCGAGAAGCATCCATATCTAATAAGAGGAAACGTGGAGAATATAGAATGCAGGAGAGAGAGATTATTACGGATAGGCAGAGTACTCGAAACCATGCAGTTATAAGCCCGTTAGAAGAACTCAATATCCCTGACGAGGATATATTAAATGAAATAATAGGAGCTTTAGAAAATGCCTCAGAGTCAATGGAACCCCGCCTTGCGACCTTTCCACGACACATAAACGCCCTCGAGAGAGTACTGAGTAAAACATAATATGCAATCATTTTTTATTTTTTCTTTTTAAGAATGATGACAAAGACAGTGTTCTTCATGATGACCCTTGCTTTAATAGCAGCCATAAAATCACCAGAAGTGCGTATCCTTGAGCGCAACAATCCAGGCATTATTTTTAATCAAGACAGGGGTTTGGATTTCATTAAGCAAGAATGGAAGATAATAACATCAGTAAACGCCCGAGTAGTATTTTCTACAACAGATTTTTTTATTAAAGCAATGAAAAATATCTCTGAAACAGATACTTATACAAGATTGTCGGATCCAGTGCTGATTGAACAAAAATACGTCTTCCAGGAGAAAATTGAAGAGCTGACTCAGTTACAAATAGCCTATGTGAATCTAGCACACTCTTATGCACCATGGATAGTGCCATTCCAGGAGGGAGAAAACGAAGACTACCTAAGCAACAACACAGCAGCCGAAACTCTTCAGGATATCGAACAATTGCGGCGTAAGAATCAGGAAAGCATGGTACTAAATAAAACACGAAAAATAATAACTGACAACGCAATAGACCGTGCTAGACGACAATTTTCAACAGACGTGTTATTACTTAAAAGTAATTTGACAATTATACAGCAGGAATTTGGAGTAACGGATATTAAACAATCACAAATAGAAAACATTCTGAACGAGGCAATACGACTAGTAGGAGAAAACATTTATCTTGCGAAAGAAATAGTCAAATTCATGGAAGCACGTCGATTTACCTTACCAACTAGAGTGATGGAAAAGGCGATTAAAATTGCTGAACATCAAACTCCAGGAAGAGCGCCAATTACCATAGAAGAAATAAATGCTGCTACACTAGAGGAGGGAACCCGAACAGATATAATCGTGATACAAGGAAGAGTAATATTACAGATTACAGTGCCTATACTCGAAAAACAGCCATATCTTCTGTACAGAATGATAGCCGTACCAGTATTTCAATTATCATTAACGCAATTAAAGAAAGCGGCTTACATTCGCCCTAGAAGCGAGTATATCGCTGTCTCTAAAGATAAAAAGGAGTTTGTCTTTCTTAACCGGGACGATTTAAGGGAATGCGTAGGTTTAAGGTCTAACTATTTGTGTGAACGAAAAACTCCAATTATTAAAAAACTTCAATGTGAAAGCGAATTGCTCGTGGATCCAAAATATACTACATATCAGACTTGTAAAATACAGCATGAGGAGGTCAATGAAGCGGTGCTGGTGAGAACTGCTCACCCCAGACAATGGTTCTTTTCAGTCCCACGGCCAACAACTGTATGGGTACATTGCGGTGAGCATTTTTCATTTATGACCTTAGGACGATCGGGAATAATAATAATCCCTGAACCATGTTATGTTGAAATTGAAAGTAAATTGTACCGTACCTCTGATCTAATGAGGATATCCAACGTTTATATTTTACCTCCTCTACAACTTGTTATTATAGAAGGGGAACAAAAGGATTCCGCACCCCCATCTACCTATCATAGAATTAGTATTGATAACACCAAGGTCGACATATATTTAAGTGTTATAATTATTACATTTACGGTAATCCTCATAATTATAATTACCATAAGGTGGTATCAGGGTAAACGAAAGAAAACAGGAAAGGAGAAGAAGGAGCCGGTACACGCGCCAATAGGACCATTAAATCAGACCATTCGATACAACTTTTCACCCCCACCGCATGTTTATGCAACACCAAGTTTTCCACCGGTTAAAGTTGGACCTCCAGCTCCTCATCCGACTCCTGTTTTGTTTCAAAATGTAGAGATAGGGGAACTTCATAAACGAGAGAAAATTGGAAAGAAGGAGGAGAAGGAGCCGGAATACGTGCCGATGCGGCCATTGAATCAGACCATTCGATACAACCTTTCGCCACCGAGTTTTCCACCGGTTAAAGTTGAACCACCAGCTCCTCCTCCAAGTCCTGTTTTGTCTCGAAATGTAGAGATAAGGGAATTTAATATGCTAGACGCAGAATACGTAAATAATAAATTAGAAGAATATATAGTTCAACAAGAAAATACAAACGGTAATCAATCAGGTTCCAATATCCTTTAGCAACAAAAGATAAAAAAAAGGGGTTTAGAACAAGGTAACTTTCTTGCATGGTATAATCAAGCATTTATTTCTGTAATTAAGCAAAACATAGAAACAGTAGGTATTAACGTAGTAAGTAAGCACAACCAAATGTCGTAATCTAGGTAAATAATTTCTAAAATAGTTGTAAAATATATATATTCCTAAAAAAAACTTGCAGATAAAAATGCAACATTGTATTGTGAACTTAAAATAAGATATGTAAAAAAAAAAAAAAAAAATTTGTATAATAACGAACAAATTGTATTTAACCACTACAGGTAATGACAAATAATTTTTTATAACAACGACTAATTTTGTATTTAATCACTATGTATAACAACGACTAATTTTGTATTAAACCACTCTGTGTAGCAACGAACAATTTGTGTTTTACCACAGGTGTAATGGTGAAATAATTTTGTGTTTAACCACTAGAAATTAACAGCGAATACTTGATAGTTATCTACAAATGAAGTAAGCAAATTAAAATCCAAGTAATCCATGGTCATTAATAATTAATAAGTAATCAAGACTAAGAAAATACGTATCAACTACGCACGCATATCTAAGTCACTACCTATTTTTGTTTTTTGTCCCACATTATCCTAGACACTCATTTTTACTACCACCTTCCTTTTACCTTCAGTGTCACGCCCTACCAGATAAAAAAAAGGGGAAAACCCACATCTTTTTGGACGTTCTTATCCCCGCTACGCCACCAACCACATCTAGGAAAGATGCAGGTCGTTTTCAGTTTCCATTAAAGGACGAGGGGTCAGTAAAGAAAGAGACGTCAGAAGAGAAGTGGCTACGGAGAATTTCAACATGGAGCAAACCTCGCAGCAACAACAAGACATATTACAAACATTAGATGAACGTGTACGTCAAGCAATGATACGCTATGGTTATCAACTACGGAAGGGGCACGAGACTTTCTTCAGCGATGGACCCAGAATGTCAGGATTCCGCACACATCCTCGGGACCAATGGTACCAGTTAATGATACTCATGTGGAACAACTCAGCCGGCATCAAGATCAATTACAAGGTGCGCTGAACCCTGCGGAGTACCTAATGAACGACGTAGGCCACAACAGATGGACTCGCAAGCGGAAATCTTGCCAACACACTGGAGACGATCCCAATATTCAATGTGATAATTCAGCCCCGGGTCTGAACTACCTCAAGGGGAGGTGTCGCGTCGTGCGACGTTGCCGATGTGGTTGCCGGTGTGCGCTGTTTTCCTTCCTCTCTTCATCTTTCCCAACGAACCTGCTGCATTGCCGCTTGCTTCATATTCTCCCACACGATAAAAAAAAGGGGGATACGCATAAACGCTCAAAGATGCCGCCATCCAGAAAGAATAGTTACCAAAAAGATCCTCGAACGGAGGCACGAAGACGCGGTTTCCTTTAGTTTTCCTTTCATTCTCTCTTAAGTGTGTGCCACTCCCCTGCTGCAGTTTTATGCGTTTTTTATTACCAAAACGCACATCCACGCAAGCATCAGCCGCCAATTAGAGGAGTAAGCATTAGTACTCCAGCGCACAATACTGAATCAAGCTAGAGTCAGTTTTCTTGTCCTTTCCCTTCACTCCTACCCGATATGCGTAGCGTATTCTAAAATAATTTATGTATCCGAACTTGCCGAATATTCTCAAAGGGTGCGCCGCCGAAATCATCAAAGATCATCGAGAAAAGCGGGGCAGCAACACCTAGGCAAATCAAAAAGGCGACGGCAGGAAGATTTACAACTTTTTACCTTTAAAAGGGGACGAAGACTCCTGGTATGACACACTCAGAAGCCAACTCGCGTAGACTTCACATCAGCTCTCATCACTGTAATTTTTACTTAGTTTTGCACTGACAAGTTAATAAAGTTTAAGTTGTATTTAAATCCATATTAAGTATTCATTATTTCGAGATTATAAGAATCCTAAACTCTCCGTATCTCCGTTCTTCACACCAAAACTTCCACAGAGCAGCAACCGTCCACTATCATTATAAGCGTCACGGCGGGAGTACAGATTCACACAAGGGCTGTTGGAAATTCTAAGGTAAGTCAGTAAAATTCCACACACTGTCCGAGGCGTACCGCGTGTCCGTGTCATTTTCCTACCTGCCGTCCCATCCTGGAGCAATGCACGTTGTGTCCGAATCGGGAAAAGTCACATTACGCGCTTTTAGCCATTAGACTAATGAAGTTTCATTTTCTCTCTTCTTGTATTGTCACGTAACCCGGACGTAACACTTGGCAGAAGAGGGCCGAAGCAACCCACCCGACACCCTAATTAACACTGTTACCTGTAACATAAACTAAAAGCGAAGACAGCACTCTTGTAGAGGAGCATTGCGAGCCCCTCGTGCTGCAACCATGCCCCGCTCCTGAGGAAGAAGACGTAGCTCCTGCCATCCCTTATATTAACTGATGCTGCTGCGATGCGAGTGAGCTGGGCCCGCTCTCCTCTTGATTCTTCTTGGCATGTGGAGGCGGCAACTCTGAGGTGACCCTGTAAAAAGAAAAGATGGTTAGTAAAGAAGAAGACGAGCACTGGGGAAAACAACATAAACAGAATAGTGAAAACTTAGTAAGAAAGAACACATCATATTCCAGGAGGAGGTGGCGTAGGAGTATACCAGGAGCGCATCTGGCCTCGCCGGAGACTCTGCCTCTGCGACTATGCTGCTCACACCTGCAAATAAAGAAAACTAATGTAGTATTTGCATAACATCGGATAATGAGGAACAGAATTTACCTTGTATGTCCGGGGAAGATGTGGATAGATGCTGAGACACAAGAAAAAGGCGGTGGAGAGCACATCTGCTGGAGGCCCCGCACACCTTGTGAGGGCTTCACCTGTCTCTTCGTCCTTGATGTACCGGCGCTGTCGTAACATCACGTAGTCGGCGCCGTCGTGCAGAACACCGGGGGCATGCTGCACGTAAACACAGGCTGCGCGTGGCCGTCGCTTACAGCATGGGAGAGCGAGCGAGAGAAAGAGAGTCTAGTACCCGAAAACGAACGAGTGGTGGCGCTAGCGCACGGGGACCTGCCGGATCGTTCCTTCATCACCTTGCGACGCTCGGCCACTCCATTGTGGACCGTAGCGCGCATTAGCAGCAACTTTGTAGTAGCCTAGCATCTGCGGTTTTCCATATATTCTTGTTCGCGAGTGCACGAGCCAAACCCGCTTACGTGTGCCTTCCAGCCTTCCAGCCAGCCTATTCCCAAGATCGACGCCATCTTCAGGGGACAGCGACGGAGACGACGCTAGCTGCGACCCAGCGTATCTCACCTGCCGCCGTTCTTCGTCAACGAGTCCGCCAACTGCGCCTTCGCCCCAGCTTCGAGCTGGTAAGTTAACTAGGCCGCGGCCACGTGTTTTTCGACTCTCTCTCGCGTCGCGCGCACCGACTCTAGTCGTCACCTAGAGCCGGGTAAAATCATAGTTTTCTCGTGGCGTCCGCGTACTATTGAAACTTACCGAAACTTTTGTAAAGCACTCGCGTGCTCGCGCTTGAATTTGCGTCCCGCCCTACCGAAACCGGTTAGTCATCGCATCGCGTTGCGTACATGTGGAAACTTAGGATTAGTTAGATCGCTGGGAATGATCCAGCTGGCGCTCAACATTACTATTAATTATACCGCGCAAATTTTGATATTCTGTTTTTATTTTCTTGTTAATAAATGTCCAAGTTTACAAGTTTACTGTTACTTGCAGCGATTGATAATTTAAAGACCTTTACGTGTCCATCTCCTTGCGTTTATTATTCATTGAAAATACGAACTCATATATTTGCATGTTTACTTAAATATTGATAGTCATCATTGTCGGCGAGAATTCTTCATGACGCTGTATCCTGGATGAATCGTAAGTACACCGTTATAAATGGCACCCAGAACGTGGGGCCCCGCGAATCCCGAGTGAAAAATTTTTAATTCGACGGTACCGGCGCGCGAGAGAGAAACGTGGTAGATAGCCATTTTTGCTTCTTGAAACCGACGCTATCGGTCTAGTCGGCCATTTTGAAAATTCTCACGTCACAGCGAGAATACGACGCAACAGGCGTCGGCAATAGAAGTTTAATCGTGTTCATGTGTTTTAGAAAAATTGTGAGTGCGTGGAATTTTTGGAAAATTGTGCAAAATTTGTAAGAGTAATACATTTGACACTTTACTCGTTTTTCCCCATTTTTCAAGGTATAGTAAATAGAAGAATTTTGTCGAAACATTTTGTAGAGTGATTACGTCACAAAAGTCTTCTAAATAAATAGAAGGTTTTTGTGAAAACCAATTCCGTCACGAAATTGAAAAATTGACAAGTGCTAAAAATAATATCGAAACTTCTTGTTGAAAAGAAAACTGTCAAATAATACTTTACCAACTACAATTGAATAATTGGTAGAAAATTAGTAGAGTTCGCAAATTTCATTATCGCACACGCTCACAATCATAGTACCGAAACATGCTACAGTAATTGAAATAGAACGCAGCGCAATTTTGCATGAATAATGGCATTATCAATTTAATTATTTCTTTAAATTATTTCAATTTAATTAATTATTTCAAGTATTTATATATCATATTATTAGAAAATATTTTTTCTTCCATATATATCTATTTTTATTCATATTTGCTTGCTTATTCTTTTTACATATGCTTTTCATTAACATATTAATTACCAGATAAATGCACTCTACACTATCGAAACACCTATTTCTGCGCTTGGGAAAAACTTTCTCACTTATGCGGTACCTATGGCTTTTAATTACTGGCACCATAGTTGAATCGGAAAATTGTTTTTTTTCTTGTTATTTGAAACAAAGTGGCAACTAAGTGGAGTTTATTCACAATAGGGGAATTATTGCTTTTAATAAAAATAAATTATATTTCGTAAACTCGAATATAGAATAAATTAAAGTAGTCTCGTAGTAGTTGAAAATAATTAGTCGATTTTCGAGACGTACACGAATAATACACGTATACGAAACTCGGTTTGTTTACATACCGCGAGTCCGCTGTGCGCGAGACACGTTCCCATATACAGCTATTATACCTAGCTACCGAGGAAAATTACTTCAAATACTATCACGCTTAAATACTCAGCTTTAAAATTTTATTTCTGTCGAATAATATATCGTGAATATTATTATTTTTAAGGGGAGGCCGACGTCCCGTCAGTTAGTTTTTCAAAGTTTTCTCTTCGAATAATTAACCGATTGGGCTGAAAATTTGGGAAACTACTTAAAATTTATGTACGAATCGTGCTCAAGTCTTATAATTAAAAAAAAATTATGATCTTTCAATTTCGTAATTTATAGGTTATGTTACCCGCGCAAGTTTTTCAAGGTTTTCTCGGCAATTAATTGATTGTGTGAGTTGCGATTTTGAGAAATAACTAAACATTAATATCCAAAGTGCGCTCAAGTCTCCAAAATCCAAAAAGATAAGAATCTTTTAATTTATATAATAAAAACGCGTTTTACTGATTACAGCGCCACCCTCCATTTAAAATACATTGACTCCGGCGTCCCCTTAAATCGTAATTTAAAATTGTTCTCTTCTGAATAAGATATTTTATAAACTATCATTTTGAAATATTATACTTAAATTATTGTTTTCTTTTATGAACTATTTAAAAGATAATTGCTTTTAAATTTATATTAAAATCAGTGTTGTTTAAATAAAAAATTTCGAAATTATTGCAGAAAATTGTTAAAAAAAAATATGCACTTTTTTTCTTGGTGTTTAAGTAATATTTTTAACAGATTGTTATTCATTAATTATCACTTGCCGAAATTTTTAAATTCTGGTCATTATTGAAAACAGTATTTAAGCGGTGATTACTTTCAAATAGTATATTGATATTATAGTTGCCATTGAATATTTTATTTAAAGCGGTTGTAATACTATTTTAAAATTACCATTGCCGGTGAATATTTTGTTTAAATCGGAAGTTACTCCCCCGTGTCGGTCGGAACCAATACCCTTTACCATTTTCTCACCTTATAGCTTAGTTGTACCTTTGCTAGAGTTTTAGCGTGTAATATAATTACATCCCTATTGCAAAACATTTTCTGTTTTCATGCTAGATATAGTAAATTGCGTAGCTGACTTTCCATTTGGCGTTCAGTTCGAATTTTTTTTTTCGTTTTCAGTTCAAGTTTAAATTTGGCTATTGATTTGAATTTTAGTTTGGTCGTCGGGTATAATTTGAACTCGGCTGCTGACTCGATTTTTTTTGTTTGTTTTTGTAGGCTTTCGACTTAAATTTTAAATTCGGCTTTAGATTGAATTGTAGTCTGGCACTCGCTTGAATTTTTCTTTAGTGTTACTATTTATATAATTTCGCTATTGCTATTTATTTTAAAGTAGTTAGTAGCGTCTTAAATTATTTTAGGATATAGCGAAGTGAGTATCGAAACCATTCGTTTTTTTTCGTTGTTGTTGGTAGAATAAGAAAATTAAGTGACGATAATTTTCTTTAGCATGCTGCGCACATGGAGTGCACTTAGTAGTTGTAATTAATAGTTTTTTTTCGTCATTGTAGTAGGTTGGTTGTGGTTGCAGAGGCACATGATCAGTAATAACAAAGATATTGCTTTGGTTGCTTTGTTATTAAACGGATTTGCCTCAGCATACCAGAAAATTATTTTTTTTTTTGGATTGCTTCATTTTCTTTCTCGTTTGGTTTGTTTTTGCTATTAAGTTGGGTTTACTTCAACTGCCTTGTTTCTTTTGTTGTTCTTCGATAACACAATACAGCAGTGCTTGATGAAGATTTTTTTTTTATTGCATTCTTCTTTCCGCTTTTCTGCTTTGCATTAGCCAGCATTTATTTTGTTTTTTTTTCTTCATTTCTCAAACTTACGAGAGCCTTAGTTGGCATCCCGAGAAAATAAGCCAAATGGCTTCCTGAGAATTTGCGCTTACGAAAGCGTAGGGTGAAATCCGTTTCACCCCTAAATAATAAGACTCGTTATTATTTTATTATTTTATTCGTCTTCGTTAGGAATAAAATTAAGTAGTTATTTATTGCAGTCGCGATGTCTTCGAATGTCGAGAGAGATAATCAGCCGAAGGTAGCTACCGAGAGGGATCGGTTAGAATCGGTTTTCCAATCGTATAGTCGAGAGAAAATGTTCCAGGCGCTGAAGAGTAGTCGGTTGAGTAGAGAAGGAAGTATGCCGGAACTAATCGATCGTTTAGCGAGATTTGACTTGCGTCGAACTTTTGGGGCTAGAGCAGCTTCCTGGAATATTATAGAGGATAACGATCCTTTGAGGGGATCTCTAGCGCCGGGACTGGAGCATGATGAAACTTTCATGGACGTGACTACCGAATCCGGACTTGGAGAGGTATCGGAGGGAGGAGATCCAGCATCCAACTCAACCGTGAAGGAAATAATGGATCAATCGTCCCAGATGGCCACTGTTGCCACGAATATGACAACGGTTGCGAATAGTGACATAGCTTCCAGCAAGGTATCGATCCATTATGCCCCTAGGATGTATGAATCAATCTATACTGGTCTCTCCTCCAAGCCCAGCCAGCTGATGACAGTGATGAGCACTGGTGCCATACAACATCCGCATGGGGCCAGACCAAAAGTCCCAGAAGTAGAAATTTGAATAGTCAGCATTTTTATGATCTACCGAGGGCACAATCCACGATGTACACTCCGTCAAACAATAGCCATATTTCCTCTACCCATCCAAACCTTCCTGGTGGGTTGGGACCTTACCCACAGTATCTTTCTCGAAACCAGTACATATCTCAACTTATCGAAACACATCCTCAACCTCAACCGTTGCCTCCCTCTATCGAAACATTCCACATGTCACCACCGGTAACCCCACAATCCAACACTGTCCGTGTATATTTCAAAAAACCACCCTCCGGTAGAATCGGAACCTCTAAGTAACCTAAACAGGACTTCGTGTATCGAAACTAGTCAATCGTCGTATCCTCCTCGGACAGAAACGAGTTTAATAAAAGAAACGAACATTCAGCTTCCTGGTTCAACTTTCCAATCAGTAGAAATCCCCCACCAGGAATTTGACGGTAGCATGGGTTTTTATCCCCCCAATAGTGGTTATCCTTGGCCATACCCGCTTATGTATCCACCTCACGGATACTATCCTCCGATGGCATATGGGCCAACATATGGCCAACACGCTTTTCCATTTGATTATCGTAACTCTGCGCAAAATGACCCTAGGATGCCTCATTTTCGCAACCCTCAATAGTAAATATGTCAAGACGTTCTTCGAATCTTGATTCCAGATTTCAAAGAGAAACTCGAACATGTACTCTATTGCAAAAGTGGCAGGTCAGTTTCCCTGGGAAATATAAAGAAGACGTCGAGGAATTCATAGAATGAATCAAAGAGTGCCAGTACTCGTTGAATGTTACAGACGGAGAAATTGGGAAATTGATTCCATCGATTTTATCTGACGCAGCCCGTTTTTGGGCCAGGCCGTTGAGACCAAATTGGAAATCCACAACCGACTTCTTTGCAGCTCTTCGCTTGCAATACGGTGTCCCTGATTTCCAAGCTCGTCTGGAAGAAGAAATTAGATCGAGAACTCAAGGGCCAGACGAACCAATTTCATCCTTTATTTCTAATTTAAGATTGTTGTTAGATAAAGTAGTACCGAAAATGACCTTGGAGGCACAGCTCGAGAAGGCATACAGAAACTTGCACCCTTCGCTTTATCGCTTCATATTTAGGGACCAGTTCAAAACATTTGAAGAACTGCAGATCTTGGGACAAAGAGAGGAGGTGAGGCGAGAAAAAGAAAAAACCTATCGTCTCCCACCTTCTCCCGAATCGTCGCTCTTTCCGAATTTTGCATACCAAATGAAAAAGCGCACGAAAGCAGCGGTCATAAATACAACTGAAGTCGACAGTGAACATAAGGTGGCAGCTGTGAAAGAAGTTTCCCAGGACTACCCAATACCGAAACGACAAGGGGGAAATATAACATCACCAAATAGAACAGCACCTAGAACAAAGCCAGCCCAGCAAACCAGCAAGGCACAGGAGAAGAAAAAGAAGACCACGAAAGCGCACCAGCCGGCGCCAGCTAACAACAATTCACCTGCCCCTCAAACGGCGCAGAGAAATAACACGACAGCTGACAAGTGCTGGGTATGCCAAAAGCCAGGACACTGGGCAAGAGGCTGCAAGGAAAAGCCAGGGATCCTATGCTACAGGTGCGGACGCCCAGGAGTTATTGTCGCAACGTGTCCAAACTGCTCCAGCGCACCCAAAGGGACGGCGGAGGGGGGCAAGAAACAAAATTCGTCAGCGTCGAATAGTAGCGCGTTAGCTTCAGTAGGATCTCCGATTCAATCTGAGAAAAATCTAGCCAAAACATGTTTTACATCAACGCCACCGTGTCAAACAGCAGCAGTAGGACATGTTGACAATCGCCTTTATGTTAATATCGAAATTCATGGTCGCGTCTTTCCAGCATTACTCGATAGTGGAGCCATAGCCTCGTTCTTAGGTCCAAAAGCAGCTGAATTAGTCAAATCTAAAATAACACCCTGTTCAACCTACATGGTACTGGCAAACGGCCAATCGGAGAAATTAGTAGGCGAAGTAGAACTAACATTCACAATAGACGGAGAAGAAATCACCACTCGTATTAGGGTGCCCAACTCCCTTAACTATGACATTATATTGGGAATGGATCTCATGGAGCGCCTGTAAATGCGAATCAATTTCGCAGAGCGAACTTGGTACACTCCAAAAGGTATCATTCACCCTTGCTATCCCAAAAATCAAGATCCGAGTAGTTTATGTAGTAGTAGCAATTGACGGGGTGGCTGAACTATCACAAGGGGAGAGAATACTTTTACGGGTTAAATTAGACCCACTTCTCGAAACTTCGGGCGGAGGCACAACCGCCGCACGAATAACGCCCCACAAAATTGACGTGCAAGGGCACTTACCAATAAAACAAAAAGCCAGACGTATTTCGCCAAAGCTTTTAGTAGCGGCTCACGCCGAAGTAGATCGATTCTTAGCAGAGGGTATATTTGAACCCTCTGAAAGTCCGTGGAGTAGTTGTCCAGTAATAGTACCAAAAAGGGACGGGTCCATTCGGTTTTGCATTGACTATCGTCCACTTAACAAAGTCACTAAGAAAGATGCCTATCCTCTCCCTCATATGGATAGCCTACTCGATAATTTAGGAAATGCTAAATATTTATCGAAAATCGACTTGAGCAAGCCTATCATCAAATTCCTCTAGAGGAATCTAGTAAGGAGATTACGGCTTTTGCGATACCTGGCAAGGGCCTCTTTCAGTTTACTCGCCTTCCGTACGGATTAGCCAATGCCCCAGCGAGCTTCCAAAGGGCAATGGATAGTATCTTCGGGCCAGAATGGCAACACCAAGTCTTCGTATACATGGACGATATTATTATCGCCACCGACACTTTTGAGAAACATCTAGACTTATTAGTGAAGGTCCTTTCGAAACTAAAAGAAGTAGGGTTGCAGATGAACAGTGACAAATGCAATTTGTGTCGTTCTGAAATCCGATATCTAGGCTTTGTTGTAACTAAAGAAGGGTTGAAGACAGATTCGGACAAGATAGCGCCAATTTTGAATTTCTCACCCCCTAAAAACCTAAGACAATTAAGTAGTTTTCTAGGGATGGTAACGTGGTACGCTAGATTCATCCAAAACCTTGCCGAGTTGAAAAGCCCCTTAAACGATATCCTCAAGAAGAATGTTCGTTGGTCTTGGGAGGGGGGTGCAGCAGAAGGCATTTGAGACGCTACGCCTTCTGCTTACGCAAGCTCCCGTATTGGCGCGACAGGATCTAAATCTACCATTTATACTACAAACTGACGCGAGCAATCGGCAATTAGGAGCCGTGCTTAGCCAAGAATTCGTGGATGGGGAACATCCTATAGCATACGCTAGTCGTTCCTTAACGAAGGCAGAATGGAACTATACCGTTACGGAAAAAGAATGCTTAGCAGTACTATGGGCAGTAGAAAAGTTTAGAAGTTACCTGTTAGGGGAAGAATTCACGGTCATAACGGACCATAGCAGCCTTCTGTGGCTCTATAACTTGAAAGATCCAACCGGACGCTTGGCTAGATGGGCGACCGCCCTTCAAGCGTACAATATTAAAATTGTCCATCGAAAAGGGACTTTACACAAAGTCCCTGACGCTTTATCTCGAACTTTCGAGGATGAAGTAGATGAAATAGCTGTGGTAGGAGTTGTGGACCCAGACGAATGGTATTTGCGTCATTTTAATGCTGTAGAAATAGAACCATCCAAATACCCTGATTGAAAAATTGAGAATAACCTCTTGTATAAACACTGCCCTAATCAGTTCTTCGACGACACATTCGCTGATTTGGATAGGTGGAAGCTAGTTGTTCCGGAGGCAGGCAGAGAACGAGTCCTGTTCGAATGTCGTAACCCTCCTCATGCCGGCCACCTTGGGGCCGAGAAGACTGGTAGCCGAGTAGCACAAACTTACTTTTGGCCGTCGATGAGTAAGGATGTAGCTAGTTACGTTAGACAATGCTTAAACTGTCAGTTGCACAAAATATCACAATAAGCCCCGACAGAACTTATGGAAAAGCGCGAGATCGAAGGTCCATGGCTTGTGGTAGCATCAGATGTCATGGGACCCTTTCCACCTAGTAAGTCGCAATATCGATATGTCTTAGTTTTTCAGGACCTGTTCACAAAATTTGTGGAAGTCAGACCCCTTCATAGAGCGAATGCTCAACTAATCTTGAAAGCTTTTGATGAATTAGTAGTGTTCAGGTGGGGTTGCTCAAAGTACTTACAATTAGTCACGGATAATGGAATCGAATTTTCGAATAACCTAATGTCGTCGCGGCTGAGAGAATTGGGGGTTATTCAGACCACCATCGCTCCATATCATGCTCAAGCCAACCCCACCGAGAAGGTAAACCGGACACTAAAAACAATGATGGCAATGTTCGTGAAGGGGGACCATCGCAATTGCCGCAACTTCGGCAGAAATCTCCGCTCCATTCCGAACCTGCGTCAGCAGCGAGAGAATGATAATCCAGTTGAAATAGGTGATTCGAAAGTGTGGGCGGATCGGCTTAAACGTCTCCCAACCATATACGACCTGGTCCAGAAACAGTTACAGCTTGCTAATAAAAAGCAAGCAACATGCTATAACAAAAATCGCCGGAATCTCTCGTTTGTGGTGGGCGACTTAGTAGTACGTAGAAACCATGTTCTGTCAGCAGCGGCCCAGAATTTCGCGGCCAAATTGGCACCGAAGTTCACTGGACCCTGTATAGTTCAAAATGTATTGTCACCAGTCATATATGAGTTGGAAGACGTAGAAAGTCACCGCATTTCGAAAGTACACATCTCCGATTTGAAACCCTTCGTAGCGAGTGATACGAATACCCCATTACCCTCCACAGATCCAGAAGCCACAGCGTCAGGGAGCTGCCATGATGGTCGGAAGGGGAAGGGGCCGCGGAAGGGGCGCCAGCCAACCTTTGCGTCGCCCGGGAGGGGCGGACGATACCACCTTAGGCGGAGGGCCCCTGGTGGATATCCCGCCCAGTAGGGGGCTGTTGGAAGTTGAAGGAGGGAAGGAGACTCGGCCGGAAGACCCACCCTCGGGCGTCGCTCAGAGTTACAGGGAGCACATTCTTCGGGGCGCATTGGGATTGCATCAGCCTCTTGTTCCGGTAGTAGTTCATGGTCTCACCACCATGAGTGAGCGGCCGCACCAGGCGCCCACACCCCCTCAGGCTGGTGCTTCCCTGGCGCCTCGGGGTTGTGACCCCTTGCAAGGATTGTTGTATGACCCGTTACTGAGGGTACAGTCGGCGCTCGAGCGGGGGTCGGAGGGCGAAGGCTCTAGACCAAAAGCTCCTTCAGCAGTGGTCCAGAACACCGGGCCAAGCCGAAGTTGCCAAGGGAGGAGCAGAAGAAGAAGTTGAAGGAGATGGTGGAGGAGGAACCTTCCACCGCAAGAGGTCGAGGAAGGAAACCTCGGGTGGTCCTGCAAGAGCGGGTCATCGTGTTCAGACACGACCGGGGCGTCCAGGCGGTCTCCGAGGGGATGAATCTTAGCGACCTCCCAAGGGTAGCTGGGCCCCCAGTATTTCGGGACCCGTTTGGCACCGTGAAGGCCACACCCCCATTATCCGAGACACGGCCATGAATCGATTTTGGATAAGAGAAGCAGAGCTACGGGAGGAGACTCGGAGACAGATGGAAGAGGCCAGAGTGCAGATCAACTGGGAACAGCAGTTCCTGTCCCCAGCAGCCATTGACCGACAGGAGGTCGAATGGTATGAGGCAAGGGGCGCGCTGGGCCTTGCCCACTCGATAGCAGCCTGTTCAATCGAGCTGCACCAGGAAGCCAATTCTCCCGCCCTCTCCGTTGCCTCTGCTTCCACTACTGGCAAGGTGGATAGGTGCTGGAACTGCCATGAAACGGGACACCGATACACCCAGTGTCCTCGGCCCAGGCGAGGTGGGTTCTGTTTTAGGTGTGGTAGGTCGGCCGCGAACACAAGGACGTGTGTGAGCGAATATTGTCGAAGAATAAGGGACTATGCGTTGAGTGCCGCCCCTCAGTCGACTTCCGCGCCGAAACAGAACGCTCCTCCGTCCAAGGATGGGTGTTAGGATGGACCGCACCGTCACCGCTGCCGAAACCCTCGAAGGTCGTCGAGGCTTCTCTGCTTCATCTCCTCTCCCTTGCGATAACGAACCACCTTGATTTTATCGAAACACCACTATCTTATCGAAACATCTCAACCTTATCGAAACCTCCTTATCGAAACAATCTGACCTTCTCAAAACATCAGGGCTTTATCGAAACACCCTTACCTCATCGAAACACCTGTATTTTATCGAAAAACCTGTAGTTTATCGAAACACCCTTACCTTATCGAAACATATGGATCTTGTTGAGATTCTTATGGAATCTTTCTCTACAAAAGTAGAGGAGGCATCAAGCCAGTAGTCCCAATTAAAAGCTGTTACAAGGAAACGGATCGAGGTGTCCGCCTCTGATATTCCTGAATTTTTTATATGTTGTAGAGGACCGAAAAATAAGAGACACGCAATTTTTTTTATCGGCCCAATCCCTTATTAAAGGGGTGAAAGCCGCCCTTAAAGTTTACCCCCGAAAACGGTTTTTTTTTTTAATATCTTAAGTTCTAACCGATATTTTGAAATGAAACAAAATGGAAAATATTTCTCCTTGAATTATGTAACCACCAAGTATAGTTTGGTCCTCGAGGGTGGCAACCCTTACTTTTTATTTTAGAAAAACCTTATTTTTTAAACTATTTCTGCATATAATATTTGCAATAAAATTAATTTATTATTATAAAAATCATTTTTTGACTTAAAATAAAAAATAAAGTTTACGTGTTTCAAGGTTTTTGCAAATAAACACATCATCATGGGTAAACAACCCTTTAGGCACAAAATACTTTCAAACTATTAAAATTAATATTTTAAGTTACATATAATGCATAATTTATTTTTATTTGGGCTATTTTTTCTATGGGCCCAATTTCCTATTAAAGGGGTAAAACGCACCCCTAAAAATCACCCCTAAAATAGGTTTTATCTGAATATCCCAAGTTCAGATTCAAATTTAAAATGAAACAAAATGAAAAATATTTCTCTTTGAAATGCCAAATTAGCTACCCTTATATTTTATTTCGGAAAAATTTTTTTTTTAATTTTTTGTATACAATATTTGCAATAAAATTAAATAATTATTATTAAAATTCAAAATCAAAGTTGACTTGTTTTAGGATTTTTTCTAATAACAACATTATTGGGGTTTAGGAGCCCCTTGGGCACGTATACTTACAATTAGTACCTTTGAAATAAATATTTTGAGGTGTATGGTGCGTATAATCAGAATAAATAATCATGGATATTTTATTTATTGCAGATTGATTTGTCTATAGGCTCAATTTTCTATTTAATGAATAAAAATCACTGACAAAGAATTTGACAATTGCGTTATTTTAATGTTCAAAATATAATAGCATAAGATAAATAAAGGAATAAATAATTACATGACTATATTTTTATTATTTCTGCATAAATATTTGTATGCAGAAAAGCTTTTAAAAGCTGAGCCAGGATTAAAATTATTTTCATGGTATATTTTGCAATTAGTTTTTTTTTATACCGGGTGTCCCATTTTAAAACCACCAGGCAAATATCTCGAAAACTAAGGGAGATGGAAAAAAACTTTTAATACAAAAGTTGTAGGGTTCAGAGGGCCCCAACTGATCGTGACCTTGGTTATGACCTTGAGGTCAATGATCAAGTTCATTTGAAGGTCAAATCGATTTTTTCAAATGGGAACCCCCACTTTTGACCTCGTAAATGGAAAGAGCGGAAAATTTTACGTTCAGATATGTCCTTGAGTCAAGGTCATTGTCACGGTCATGGTCATGTTTAAAATCAAAATCAATAAACGCATCAAAACATTCCCATAATTAGGTATACGAGACAAATTGTTAAATACATAAGTTGTACGGTTCAGAGGGGCCCAACTGATCGTAACCTTGGTTATGACCTTGAGGTCAATGATCAAGGTCATTTGAAGGTCAAATCGATTTTTTCAAATGGGAACCCCCACTTTTGACCTCGTAAATGGAAAGAGCGGAAAATTTTACGTTTAGATATGTCCTTGAGTCAAGGCCATGGTCATGGTCATGGTCATGTTTAAAATCAAAATCAATCAACGCATCCAAACATTCCCATAATTACGCATACGAGTGTTAAATACAGAAGTTGTAGTGTTTGGAGGGACCCAACTGATCGTGACCTTGACCATGAACTTGAGGTCAAGGATGATGTCGTTTGAAGGTTAAATCAATTTTGTTTAACGACAACCCTCACTTTTGACCTCGTAAATAGAAAAACCGAAAAATTCTGATATGACCTTGGGTCAAGGTCATGATCAAAGTTATGGTCAGTTTCCGTGCAGTTAAGAGCAAAGTCGGAGATGACCCGGTCACCTAAGGCAAGGTCGGAGATTACCCGGCCAGTTAAGGCAAGGTCGGAGATGACCCGGCTAGTTAAGGCAAGGTCGGAGATGACCCGGCCAGTTAAGGCAAGGTCGGAGATGACCCGGCCAGTTAAGGCAAGGTCGGAGATGACCCGGTCAGTTAAGGCAAGGTCGGAGATGACCCGGCCAGATAAGGCAAGGTAGGAGATGATCAGGCCAGCTAAAAATTCATTGGAAAATTCCACGTTCATGTGTATTTAGACATAGGATCCAAGTATTTCGGTCACCATTTACTGAAGAAGATGCTCAAAAGTTGCACCATTTACTTGTTGACAACATTCTATTCTCCTTTTAAAGTTTCTAACAGTATTTAATAATACTTGACGTGGAATACTTAAGCAGATTTGTGTAATCCTTTGAATCATGTCATCTCTTGTAGTTGGCCTGTTGCGGTAGACTGTATTTTTAGGAAGCCCCATAAATAAAAATCTGGAGATGTCAGATCTGGAGATCTTGGTGGCCATGCTACGGGACCTCCTCTACCAATCCATCGACCGTTAAACCTTTCATTAAGAAAATCTCTGACAATTCTGGCATAATGTGGAGGAGCACCATCTTGTTGTAGCCACATTCTGGCCCTTGTATGGAGATCAACGTTTTCTAGAAAGAGTGGCAGTTCGTCTCTCAGCAACTGTAAATAAGTATGTTGAGTTACGTGACCTTCAAAAAAATAAGGTCCAATCAGACATCCGTTAATAATACCACACCATACCGTTACATTCCAGCGATGCTGATGATCAACTTCTCGCATCCAATGAGGATTAACAGGAGACCAGTAGTGGCAATTATGGCGATTCAACATACCAGTACTCTGAAATGTAGCCTCGTCGCTAAAAAGAACATTGTTAAAGAAATTTTCATCATCAGTAATTTGTTGTGTTGCCCATTGGCAAAATGTTATTCTCCGTCGATAATCTTCCACAGTTAAAGCTTGATTTAGAGTAATGTGCTAAGGATGGTAACGCGCATATCGTAAATATCTACTGGCCGTAGATCTTGGAATACCCATTGTTAACTCGATTTCGCGTAAACTGACATGAACATTTAAATGTACCATGGCTAGAACAGCAAGAAAGCGAGGATTATTTTCATAATCATGTTCATTCAGTGTCCTCCTTCTTCGAACGAAGTTTCCTTGTCGACCGCGCAGTTCAATGTCACGTATTACCGTATGATCAGGATGTTGTCGTTGAGGGAACCGAGCACGATACAATCTGCTTGTCTCTCGATAGTTTCGTCAACATTCTCCTAAAATAAGAAGAATGTCAACTATTTCATTAGCAGAATAGTCAGGCATTCTTTTTTAATTGTAAATGCAATTATTTATCAAAACACACCACAAAAGAAATAATATGTTATTATACTATACAATATTTTAAAACGAAAAAGTTTAATTTTCTGTGCCAATATAAGTGTGCTCAATTTGAAAACAATTTGATGTAAACAGTAATAATTATTGACTATTACCGATCAATGCTGAATACTACCGGTCACTATTGGATACAGGTGGTCAACACTTATTAACTCTTGTTATTATTTGATATAAGTGGTTAACCCTGGTAAATATTGATAATAGTAAAAATAGTAAAATTTTCCGCTCTTTCCATTTACGAGGTCAAAAATAGGGGTTCCCATTTGAAAAAATCGATTTGACCTTCAAATGACCTTGATCATTGACCTCAAGGTCATAACCAAGGTCACGATCAGTTGGGCCGCTCCAAACCCTACAACTTCTGTATTTAACACTCGTATGCGTAATTATGGGAATGTTTGGATGCGTTGATTGATTTTGATTTTAAACATGACCATGACCATGACCATGGCCTTGACTCAAGGACATATCTGAACGTAAAATTTTCCGCTCTTTCCATTTACGAGGTCAAAAATGGGGGTTCCCATTTGAAAAAATCGATTTGACCTTCAAATGACCTTGATCATTGACCACAAGGTCATAACCAAGGTTACGATCAGTTGGGCCCCTCTGAACCCTACAACTTTTGTATTAAAAGTTTTTTTCCATCTCCCTTAGTTTTCGAGATATTTGCCTGGTGGTTTTAAAATGGGACACCCGGTATATCACTGCTTGATAATTATAGTTTACTTATAATTTTAGAATATTTATGTTTGCGTATTTAGGCATATCACATTATATTTCATTTGTACTTTTTCATAAATACTTATTTTTAAGTAAATATTTTCCTGATTTCTATTTATATATATGAATAAGCGATTTTTTGTAAGCCCATCTTGTAAACATGCATAAGTAAAGATGACGCAAGTGAACTTGGAGTCCACGGCTGCCTAAAAACGGATTAGTTAGTCAGTATATTTTTATCGGTTCTGTTGCGAGGTACAAATTTTCGAGAGTCCGCTATTTGTTTTTTTCCTACAATAGAATTTATTATTTCATAAAAATCAAAGAATAGAAAAAATGAAGGTAAATCCTAGCAACGTCATAAATTTATTATTGGCAGCATTCTCAGGGCTTCAGATACCAGAAAGTCCTGTTAATCTTGTTGAAATGGATTTAGCTGAAAAATTCGAAAATATTTTATACGACAGTATGAATAATTTTAATGCGATTGAAACAATGGAAGAAGAAACATTAGATTTTCAAGAGCAATTTAAAAATTATGAAGTACAAGCCATTGAAGATCACGCAATTTTCAATGAAAAAAAAGATTATGATGTATGTTCATACGATGATGAAGAGTTGAGCTTCGATTATAAAAAAAGAGCAGTCGAATATTGGAGATCAGGTAAAACTAAAAAAAATCGCAGTATAGAAAGTGTTAAACATCGATTTAAATTAGTTAATCCAGAACGGCAACTGCGTCGATGGGCTAGTCAAATCAACAAAGGTGGAACTTACAAAGAAAAATTATATCAAATTTCTGAATTTGTTTTAAAAAATCTCAAAGAATCTCTCGAAGTTGGCCATATTATTCACGATATTGATATACGTAGGTGGGCCTTAGAAGCTAAAAATAATTTAGAATTTAATGATGTTAGATTCAAAGCAAGTGATTTCTGGCTGCGAAAATTTAAGAAAGCTCACAGAATTGTCAGTAGAAAAATCAACAAATTTATAACAAAAAAAACTCTTAAGGACAAAGAAACTGTAAATCAAGAAGCCAGTAAATTTGTAGCCGACATCAAATTACTGATTTCAGAAGTTGGAACTGAAAATACCTACAATGCTGATCAAAGTGGATTTCAATTAGAATTACATTACTGGTCGTACATTAGCAGAAGAAGGAACAAAGACTGTTGAATGTGTTCTGCAATCTGTTTCATCAACAACACATAGTTATACAATATTACCTACAATTAATGCTGCTGGAAAATTGCTCTCTCCATTATTTATAGTTTTAAAAGAGACTAAAGATGAATTTGGACCAATAATACAAAAAAATTTATTTCAGCCAGATAACGTATGTTTGATGGCATCTAAATCTGGCAAAATGACATCATGTGAGTGAAATTAAATAAAGTGTACTTGTATTCGTAAACTTGTAGCTTATATCTATTTTAAAGATTTTACTTGTAAACTTTTAATTTCAGTAGACTCATATTAAAAAAGATTTACAATAATTAGTAAATTATTTTTAAAATAAGGTATTTTAACGTAAACTCCGAAAATTATAAAGAAGTTCTTATAAATTATCAATGAATTTCATTATTTATTTTTGTTAATTTGATTTCATGTAATAAATCGATATATATATATATATATATATATATATATATCTCATTATAGTCATTGGATAGTACAGTTAGCAGTTTTCATTGAATCGAAGGTTTGCTTTGACAGTATTGCGTAGACAGTTACAGCGATGTACAATAATTCTAGTCAGATTTTATCACATGCAGTTTTTAATTCTTGTAATTCTTGACTCATATTAGTTATGTTGACTATGTAGTTGTTACTACAATAATTTTAAATATATGTTTAAGATGTCTATATCATAGTAAGTTTGATCTGTTGATCATTGTGATGCGATATATTGTTTGATAACTGTATAGTCTATATTTATATACATTATTTTTATGTTAATAAACAGTTCCCTGAAGAGACTGACAACCAAGTGCAGCGAAACGTTGGATAATATTATTATGTGATGTGTTGTTTATTTTCTGGGTTGACCCTCCCTATCGTTTCCTGATTTATTTTTATTCAAAAAGATGGAGGGTAGTCAAATTAACTATATATATATGGGAGCGTCCAGCAGAAACGGGCCACCGAGCGCGCGCGGTGCCTTTTTTCGCGTAAAAGGCGCTCTGTTTAACTCGCTCATAATCGTATGCTGCGTCTTTTAAAAAAAACAAGGACCTATATCGATAGATTTTTTTCTGCTCTTACCAATTGCGGCATTGTTTTTATTGCGAAACGCGTTCTTCCGGACGAAAACTCGAGTTGAATATTGAAAGCCATTTTTCTCAAAGTATATCATGTTTTTTTTTTTCAAAATAAACTACACCATTGGAAAGTACAACTCTTAAGCAAAACCCTATCTTGGAGAAGTTGGAGAAATAAAGGGTTTAAAAGTAACAACATGAAAAAGACAGCGCCGAGGATCCGCGCGAGCGCCTCGCGCCCGTGCGTACGGCACGTTTAAGTGCACGCTCTATTCAATTCGCTAATAATCGTGTACCAAGTCTCTGAAAAAAGAACTAAGGACATATATCGATAGATTTTTTCCTGCTCTTTCCAATGGTGCTATTATTTTTATTCCGAAATGCTTCCTTCTAGTTGAAAATTCCATTTGAATGTTTAAAATCTATTTTTTCAATAAAATAACAGTCTTTTCTTCAAAATGAATTATATTCTTCAAAAGTACAAGTCTTAAACTATAAAATATTATATTTTTAAGTTGAAACATGAAAAATTCAAAAATAGTAAGATCAAAAAGACAGCGGCTGCCCGAACTTTTTACGCTATGCTCAAGGGCGGATTAATACACGCGATGTGCTATTTCGCCCTTTCTTTTTTGTAAATATAAAATGTTTTGTAACTTACAATGCCAATGATTTCAATAACATTAAAATTCTAGATCAGGAACAAAATTTAAAGAAAAGATTATTATCAAAAGTGCTCCACATTCACTCACAACATAATAGCTTAAACAGACAGTTTGATACTAATTTCCTAAAGTCAGAATATAAAACGTTTATTAATAATTATAAGCTATAGCTATAAAATTCATTCTATGTTTCGAATAATAATACTGTTCATATTTACATATATGCGTCGTGTCATCGTTGTACAATAGCATATCTCTCTTACCCCCTCCCTTGCATGATTCACACTGTGGCATAGTCTAGTATAAATACGACGAAATCGTATTTATAATTTCATATTAACTAGTGGTCTCTTAGGATGCCCACTTAAACATAGTTTTTTACGATATGTTTTGGTAAGCGTTGTAAATTATTCGTCTTAGGTATGTGATTCTTAAGTAAACTTGTGTTTTTTATTTGTATATTGTTTATAGACCTTGAACAGGGACGAAAATAAATCGTCCGAAACGTTGGATAAATAATTGCAATTTGTTTTCTTTACTACATGGACAGTAGAACCATTAACGTCCTATCCTACAACTATGAATAAACACATAAGACCAATAGTTTAATCTCTTAAAATGGGAAATCGTTTTTAATGAACGTTAAACAAAAATTAAACATTTTTAATTTCATTCACAATAGTTGCGTAACTTTAAATTTCATTCGATTTTTGGTTTTTTGGATTTATATTGTCCAAAGAAGAATTTTTCATGGAGTTATTAACTCAAAAATAAAAAATTATCTTTATGTTTTAAATAATAAGCATTTTCATGTTTACAGTCAACTTAACTGAGTGTCTATTATAAAACTAAAATTTAATAAAAATGTAAGTAATATTTTTTATTTTTGAGTCAGTAACTCGATGAAGAATTCTTCTCTGGACAATATAAAATAAAAAACGAAGAATCGAATTTGAAGATTTGCAACTTCTTTGAATGAAGTTAAAAATGTATTAAGATATTCAATTTTTGAAAGTCGAAATACTTCTAAAATTTTGAATTAATTTCTTATTTTAGGAGCTTAAACTTTTGGTCTTATAATCATATAAATAGATACGACCAAATAATTAATTACTGATATTTTAACTAAAAACTAACTTTTCGCAAGGACCTTATGGCCATAAAATCTATAAAGACGAGATTCACGCGTGTACAATCGCTGAACTTTAAGAAAATAAGGATTAAAAATTAGAATATGGGAGCGTCCAGCAGAAACGGGCCACCGAGCGCACGCGGTGCCTCTTTTCACGTAAAAGGCGCTCTGTTTAACTCGCTCATAATCGTACGCTGCGTCTTTGAAAAAAACCAAGGACCTATATCGATAGATTTTTTCTGCTCTTTCCAATTGCGGCATTGTTTTTATTGCGAAACGTGTTCTTCCGGACGAAAACTCGAGTTGAATATTGAAAGCCATTTTTCTCAAAGTATATCATGTTTTTTTTTCAAAATAAACTACACCATTGGAAAGTACAACTCTTAAGCTTCAAAACCCTATCTTGGAGAAGTTGGAGAAATAAAGGGTTTAAAAGTAACAACATGAAAAAGACAGCGCCGAGGGTCCGCGCGAGCCCCTCACGCCCGTGCGTACGGCACGTTTAAGTGCACGCTCTATTCAATTCGCTAATAATCGTGTACCAAGTCTCTGAAAAAAGAACTAAGGACATATATCGATAGATTTTTTCCTGCTCTTTCCAATGGTGCTATTATTTTTATTCCGAAATGCTTCCTTCTAGTTGAAAATTCCATTTGAATGTTTGAACTATATTTTTTCAATAAAATATCAGTATTTTCTTCAAAATGAATGATATTCTTCAAAAGTACAAGTCTTAAACTATAAAATATTATATTTTTAAGTTGAAACATGAAAAGTTCAAAAATAGTAAGGTCAAAAAGACAGCGGCTGCCCGAACTTTTTGCGCTATGCTCAAGGGCGGATTAATACACGCGATGTGCTATTTCGCCCTTTCTTTTTTGTAAATATAAAATGTTTTGTAACTTACAATGCCAATGCGTGGGCATAATTTTGTGGATCTAGTTGTAACAGTTAGTATAATATTACAATGAACTTTGTTCATTTATATAACAAAATTTGAAAAACATAATATTGTAAGATATTTAGACTGTCAAAGACAAGTCTTTTTTGTTTTTGATTAAATTTAATATAAAAGTTCCCGAGTAATTGAAAAACAAAAAATAAGAATAAGAAAAAATGAATTATACCATTTTACATTTGAAAAGTTTAAATTAATATATGACTTCATGCTGGGAAGAGGTAAAGAATTGATAGGGTATAGTCAATGACCGAAGCAGATAGAAGTATAAAACGAGAGTAAGACTCTCTTTATTAATTAATTATCATCTCAATACATTAGTTATTTGAGAGGAGCCAAGCTGGAGCGCTAATAGCTGTTCCGTAGCTAGTCTCAGAATGACCAGAATCGGTGAGATCGGTCGTATTTATACCGATCTCCACGATTCTGGAAGCTTCTAGAACATTTGCTTCGCTCTCCCCACCTTGGCTCCTCTTTCACAGTATAAAAAAGAAAAAGTTACAAAAAGAGCATGAATGACGGTCACCAGAGTATTTAAAATTACAACGTCGGATGTACCGGAGGAAAGTACCTCTGGTGGCCGTCTTACAAAATATAAAAGTCCAATAGCTGCATTATTGAAGTGCATAGAAATGCATGGAACATTCGAGAACGTTCTCGAATGTCTTGTTGTCGTTTTGATTCATTCGTGACGTCAGCTGCTTCCTTGAATGAATGAGCGAGTATACGAGTGTTTACACTACTGAGTGTTTGTAAACACTCGCACGTGCTCGATATTCTTATTGATATTTACTATTTCCGTTGTGATTTAGAAATGCAACGAGACTTGCATGTTACATAGCCCGCCAAATAAAATTAATCTAAATTGAAAAATTTAAGTAATTTTATTTCAAAAAAGAAAAAAGACAAGATATTAAATTGAAAAATTAAATTGATTTGATTTAGGAATAAATAACACAAAATGCAAGAAAGGAATTAGTAAAATAACAAATGGCTTAACCCCTTAACTGATAGCGCAGAAAGTGAGGGATGTAGGAACGGAATAAGATAGGCGAGCGAAATAAAAACCAACAAGGATAGTCTTAATCACCCTATATTGAGCCAAAACTTACAGAGTTTCAGAGTAATTATCCTCAAACTCGGATAGCACTGCGTTTGCCCACGCATCCAGTTGTGCTTCATTGAGGCACACGTCGCTGCCTGGTGACGAAAATGGCCCGGCGGATTCCTCAACTTGCTGACGAGTGCTCGGCGAAGGTTCGGGCTGATCGGGTGGTGAGTCGCTGGTCTCCGCAGGCACCTGCTCGGCTGGGCATGGCAATGTGGGCCTCTCCCGCCGTCGGGAGGCTAGCGCTGCCTTGATGGTCTGGGAGATGGTGTTGAAAGCGTCCTTCAAATGCTTGGTGCGTTGATATACCTCTTCCTCCCAAACGGCGGTCTTCCTCATGAAGAGATGATGTTGGACCCAGCGTTCGCGATGCCTGCGCTGGAGAACATCTAACTCTTCATCTGCGCTGTTCAGGGCTCTGGCGCAAGTTGCTAATGCTTCCGCCGGTGAAGTGGCGGAAGGGTCGGTGGTCAGGGCGTCCGTCTGCGTGGCTCTGCCCTTGATGTTTCGCCCGTAGGCCGGTATGAAGCGCGACGCACGTCCATAGATAACGGTTGGCTTGGCAGCAAAATGTACTGTCTTCTGACGTTTAGACATGATAAGTGAGTGATGTCACGGATAGCGTAACTACGACTGTTGTCCTTTGTTGACATTGGCAGCCTTTAAATAGCCCTCAGTCCTTATTCTCGAAGCTTCTAGAATAATAGGGCTTAAGCAGGCTTAAGTGAAATTTTCCGCGAATTTCGTCGCTTGGGTGAGATAATAAATAAGTATCTTTTCCCAGTTTCTTTGATAAAATAAGGTCCTTCATACACATGGAAAAATTTCGCGATGTGTTTTTCAGAGGATACGTTGTTTGCGCGTACGAGAACTGCATCTCCAATTTGGAATTGACAATGCTTTATATTTTCATTGGCCTTTTTTGCACGGATTTTTAATTTTCGGTGCATTATGTCACGAGCAAGGTAAATCCTTTCTTCAAGTGAAGTTGGATTTTTTTCGGGAAACTGCATCCATTGCCTCCAGATTCGTGCGGGAGGTGTTTGAAAGTGCAGTTCCCATGGCATTTTTCCGTCGTCTCGTGGTGCGTTTCATTAATAATGGATTGAATAATAGGCACCTTAGTTGCCCATTTTGTGTGTTGGTCGGCGATTAAAGTTCGAAAAAAGCGACCTAACTCACGATGCACCCGCTCCACTATATTGCTTTGTGGATGGCGGATTGAAGAAAAAATCAAGGATATATTTTCGTCACTAAGTTTTTTAGCCCACAGCTTTGACGTGAACTGCGTGCCATGATCACAGATGATCCTATTTGGTTTACCGTATTTCGGTACATAATCCAGAAGGATTTTTCTAATCAAGGTGGCGGTATTTGCCTTTTTTATGGGGTATATTACTACAAATTTACTAAACACATCGACAGTAGTGAGCAGATATTTTGCTCCAGCAGTTGATGTGGGTAATGGGCCATAAAAATCGATTGAGAGTAATTCTCCCGGATGATCCGTGAGGATGGGTTGCATTAAAGGCTGCAGTTTTGTAGTTGAATACTTTGATCTTTGGCAAGAATCGCAGGTATTCAACATCTCTGAAAGCAGAGGTCGGAGCCCGAAGATAAAAAGTCTTCCTCAAGCATTTTTTGGACTTTTTTCTTGCCAATATGGGCATATGCTTCGTGTATTTCGAGAATCAGCGGCCTGGCCACTTCTTCTGGAACGATAACTTTAAAAAAGCCATTAGTGCTTTTCTTACATAAAACGTTATCGATCACACGAAAGCGTGCAAGAGTGATATCGTTTTTTGACTCCAATGCTGCGAATATAGATCGGCATTTTGGATCTTGTTCTTGCGATTTTGATAAATTCCGGAAGCGCTCTCGCAGACTCTCGCTTCCTTTGTTGTTTATGATGGATGCAACTAGGATTTCCTCCTTTCTTTGCATAATTAATTCGTCGTCAATATGGCGACTAAGGTAATCTGCGACGACGTTGCGTTTACCTGGAATATGTTCCAGAGTAATGTCGTAGTCTTGGATGGCCAAGGCCCAACGACGTAGTCGTGCGTTACCATAACGGCAACTCCTCAAAAAATGAGGGCTTCGTGGTCTGTTCGGATAGTGATTCCGACAGCCCCCCGAAGGTATGTGTCGAGTTTGTTAAGAGCCCAAACTACAGCGAGCATTTCCTTCTCGGTAGTGAAATAATAAATTTCTGAGCCTTTGAGGGTGCGAGAGATGAAGATAACGACTTCTTCATCCCCTTCGTCATTCAATTGTGACAGCATCGCACCGATGGCATATTCGCTTGCATCGGTGGTTAAAATATACGGCTTCAAAGGATCAGCAAATTTGAGAACAAGGTTCTCTGCAAAAATCACTTTAAGTCGCTCGAACGTGTGTCTTTTTCTTCGTCCCATATGTAATCGACTCCTTTTTTAATAAAGTTAATAAGGGAATTGTTTCGTGCGCATAATGCTTCACGAATTTTGCAAAGAAGTTAAGAAAACCCAGAAAGCTTTGCAACTGTGGTATGTTCTTTGGTTCTTTGAAGTTAACTATCACTGATATTTTATCAGGGTGTGGCCGAATTCCATCTTTGGTAAGAATATGGCCCAAAAAGTCACTTCTTCTCGTAAGAATTGAGATTTTTAAAGGCTTATTGTTAAATTGCAGTTTACTGCTTTATCAAAAAGCTTTGCAACGTGCATGATATGTTCATCAAACGTAGTAGAAATGCAAAGCAAATCGTCTACGAATGGAATTACAAAATCATGTAAATCACCGATTGCATAATCGAGTGCGCGTATTAGCGCTGCACTGCTGGTTGACAGGCCGAACGGAACCACATTGAATTCCATCACCTTATTGTCGATTATGAAAGCCGTATATTTGCGGCTGTCCTCATCGAGCGCAACTTGCCAGAAGCTGCTCGTGAGATCCATAGTGGACATATATTGAATATTTTGACATTTATGAAAGATCGACTCTATGCTTGGAGGCGATTCGTGATCTTTATAGAGTTTTCATTTAAGCGTTGTGCATCGAGGCACAGGCGTACCGAGTCGTCACTTTTAGAGACTACAGCCACCGGATTAATATAAGGACTCGTTGAGTGCCTTACAATTTTTAATTTTAGCATTTTATCTACCTCTGCCCTTACTTTATCTTTAAAGTTCATTGGAATAGGGTAAGGTTTTACACAAAAAGGCTGGTTGTCCTTTAAATTCAATTTGTGTGTATAGGTTGTAAACATACCCGGTTTTTTACGAAAGACACTTCGGTACTTACGTAGTAAATCTACAAAAATAATTTTTTCTTTGGAGCTTAGATTATGACAGTCGTGGACTTTACGATCGATCTCTGAGTCGGTTAGTTGCTCAGATGATTCGAAATCGTAGTCGACTGCTGATGGGTCCCGGTTTTGTTCGGTGGCCTCATCATAAATAATCCGTATCGCAACAAAGTTATTTTTGTCCAATGTTGTTTCTCTATATGAAACATTTTCATCGGAGTGATTTATGGTCATATAAATTTCTTCACGACTTGTGTCAATGAGCATTTTTAGACCTTTTTGGGTGTCATAACCAATAATGCACTCTTTGATTAATTTTGGTACAACTATGAAAATTAGAGAAACATGGCTATTTCCCAATTTTACCTCCAGTAAAACCTGACGCTTTAAACGAGTCGTTTTATCACCCGTGGCGCCTTTTACGACCTTTCCGCAGATAGGGAAGGTAGGTTTGCTTTTAAAGAGGCTTGAATGCTTTTCATAAAACTCTTGAGAGATGCACGTAATTTCGCTGCCAGTGTCAAGCAATGCTTTGACTTCGATGCCCTCTATAAAAATAGAAAGTTCTGGGCAACGTAATAAAGACTGGTTAGCAGCTGATCCTTCAATGTCATGCAATAGATCTTGACGCGGATCGTCATCATTCTCTTCAGTATTTTTTAGTGCAGTTGCACACAGTTGAATTGGTTGAGCTTTTTCCGAGGCCCTGCGCGCAACTACTTCCCGTTTCCCGGAGTTAAGCAGGCGTTATTGCACGGGTCGGAGTTTAACTCGATATTAAGTACATCAATTTCAGCAGTCGCATTGGCGATTTCCTTTTTAGTTCGTTGAGTACTATTATTTTTTGGTTTTGAGGTCCTTTTTACCTCTGTAGTTTTTTCTACCTCCACGCTCCTCACGTTTATGTGTGGATGTCGTGGAGGAGCAGCAGATTGCGAGGTGCTCGGAGTTTTGTGTTGAAACGAAGGTTTTACGACTCTCTCCTTATCGAAATCGAAATCAGAGAGAATTTTGAATAATACCTTGTTGTTGGTGACGTCACGCCCTAGAAGCGCATGACGCACCTCTTTTTCAAAATGCTCAATTAAACGCTGAGCAAGATCCTCCTCACTATAATCCACATCTAACTCACTGGCAAGGCCGAGTATATATGTGGCGTATTGAACACGGGTGTACTTGCTCTAAGGGTTGTACTGGCCGAGTTCAATCTTCCTTCTTGCATTTCTTTGCATCGAAGCATTCCAAAATCGTGTTTTGAAGAGATTTTCAAAGTCTTTAAGTGACTCGATTTTATTCTCCACCAGGTACCACCAATCTTTAGCTGCGTCCTCTAACGCTTGTGAAATGAGACACTGCAGATTGGTGATATCGGGCTTAGTGGCCTGCACATATTTTTTCAGTGCAGATAAAAATTTCATTGGACGGTCGTTTTCAGTCCCCTTGAATTTGGGTAACTGGAGTTTTACACTTCTCGGGGTTTCTAACATGCTAATGCAAGATAGCCGAGATGTGTTTTTTAGCGTGTCCCATTCGTCGCGTAATTGATTATTTACGCGTCGCATTTCTGCTTCACGATCAATGAATTGATCATTTTCTTTTCAAGTAACGAAATCTTTTCTTCCATTTGGATGAATTGCTCCTGCATTTTTTTCATTGCTTTATGCAGTTTGAGAATATTCTCATGGTTAGTTGCACATGAATTAGTGCATTGTTGGCATAGCGTACTCAGATTGTCTTGTTCTACAGCCAAATCTGAGTATTTGCTATCCAACACACCTTGTTGGTCATCGAGAATTTTTAATTCCTCGGTTACTGCCTTTTGCCAATCTTTGTTTTTATCCAAACGTGCATCCGTATCATTGAGCGGCTCCATTTCGTTGAGAAGCTCTTCGGAGGTTTTGCTTCGCTCCGCAAAGATGGATCGCCTGGTCGACGCCATGATTCTGGATGTGCTTATGGATAAAGATCGGAATTCGTGGAGTGCCCTTGGCATGGATAAAAAGGTTTAATTCGGAAAAGTTAGAAGTTTTCTCCGTTGATTACTGCAACGAGAGATTTTGCATCTTATCCGTTATTTCAGCTATAGTCGATTCAATAAATTGAAATCTGACTTCAACCTTTTTTTGTAAACGATTGGAGGAATCTACGAATTAGAGGACAGCCTGAGGGTGTTTTCTAAGGACATAACAAGATTATACCAGGAAAACACTCTTTTGGCCGGATGTTCCTCCAAGGAGTTACTCTTCTCCTCTAATGCTTCGATGGACTCAGCTTGTTGCGCATACTCCACCTCGAGAAGGGTTTGTCTCTGTTCGAGATATGATATTCGCGCATATGCGCCATCGTCGAACGGACAGTATGCATACTCCGATCTCATTGGAAATCTTTATGCTGTTTTCTTTAAAATTATTTTTTATGCTGTGCTTAAGTAGATTTCATTAGAAATCTAAGTGCACTTTAATCTGATTTTTTGCTACTCGGGCCCCACGTTGTTGAGCGCCAAATGTAAGATATTTAGACTGTCAAAGACAAGTCTTTTTTGTTTTTGATTAAATTTAATATAAAAGTTCCCGAGTAATTGAAAAACAAAAAATAAGAATAAGAAAAAATGAATTATACCATTTTACATTTGAAAAGTTTAAATTAATATATGACTTCATGCTGGGAAGAGGTAAAGAATTGACAGGGTATAGTCAATGACCGAAGCAGATAGAAGTATAAAACGAGAGTAAGACTCTCTTTATTAATTAATTATCATCTCAATACATTAGTTATTTGAGAGGAGCCAAGCTGGAGCGCTAATAGCTGTTCCGTAGCTAGTCTCAGAATGACCAGAATCGGTGGGATCGGTCGTATTTATACCGATCTCCACGATTCTGGAAGCTTCTAGAACATTTGCTTCGCTCTCCCCACCTTGGCTCCTCTTTCACAGTATAAAAAAGAAAAAGTTACAAAAAGAGCATGAATGACGGTCACCAGAGTATTTAAAATTACAACGTCGGATGTACCGGAGGAAAGTACCTCTGGTGGCCGTCTTACAAAATATAAAAGTCCAATAGCTGCATTATTGAAGTGCATAGAAATGCATGGAACATTCGAGAACGTTCTCGAATGTCTTGTTGTCGTTTTGATTCATTCGTGACGTCAGCTGCTTCCTTGAATGAATGAGCGAGTATACGAGTGTTTACACTACTGAGTGTTTGTAAACACTCGCACGTGCTCGATATTCTTATTGATATTTACTATTTCCGTTGTGATTTAGAAATGCAACGAGACTTGCATGTTACAATATATTAAACATAAAAATATCCATGAACGCACTGAAAACAGTGAAACAGAAATTTAAAATAACCTTATAGATTGTTTAATCTGGCATAACAATATTACCTTTTCCTTTAAATTCTAATTTTTTTACATTTTTTTGATTTTATAAGAATTGTCCTTTTTGCGACATCCGCTTCTTTCTTTGTTTGAGTTTTAAGTACTTTTTCTTTTTTGATCGGTGGATATAATTGAGAATCTTCTGACGCTGAAAATCTTTTAAGTTCTAACTTTTTGGCATTATTTAATAATTTAATACAATGAAACAATTGAGTTCCAGGTATTGTCTTAGCTGAGGCTAGCCTGTTTTGTAGCTTTTCTGTAGCCTTTAAGTAATCGTCTTTTGATGAAAAAAAGCACTCAATATTTTTGAAATACTCAGTTGCCCATTTGTATAAATCTTGGGGCGTCAATATATAATTGTCGGATACTTTCCGTAAACTTTCTCGTCTGGCATTGCTTTTCACGGAAGCACCTATTCCATCACATGCATTTTTTCCGTGGGCTGTTGCATGAAAATGCCACTCAGCATCAACAGCAAAATCATCATAATGATGAAGAAGATTTTGGAAATTGCGTTTATTTTTAAAATGTTGCGCAGCTCCATCAGTAAAATAAATAACTTTTCTAACTAAATCGAAAGACTTTTTAAGGAAATTAATTATAATTTCTTGTGAGGCATTTCGGAATAAAAATAATAGCACCATTGGAAAGAGCAGGAAAAAATCTATCGATATAGGTCCTTGGTTTTTTTTTCAAAGACGCAGCATACGATTATGAACGAGTTAAACAGAGCGCCTTTTACGCGAAAAAAGGCACCGCTCGCGCTCAGTGACCCGTTTCTGCTGGACGCTCCCATATTCTAATTTTTAATCCTTATTTTCTTAAAGTTCAGCGATTGTACACGCGTGAATCTCGCCTTTATAGATTTTATGGCCATAAGGTCCTTGCGAAAAGTTAGTTTTTAGTTAAAATATCAATAATTAATTATTTGGTCATAGCTATTTATATGATTATAAGACCAAAAGTTTAAGCTACTAAAATAAGAAATTAATTAAAAATTTTAGAAGTATTTCGACTTTCAAAAATTGAATATCTTAATACATTTTAACGTCATTCAAAGAAGTTGCAAATCTTTAAATTCGATTCTTCGTTTTTTATTTTATATTGTCCAGAGAAGAATTCTTCATCGAGTTACTGACTCAAAAATAAAAAATATTACTTACATTTTTATTAAATTTTAGTTTTATAATAGACACTCAGTTTTTAAGTTGACTGTAATCATGAAAATGCTTATTATTTAAAACATAAAGATAATTTTTTATTTTTGAGTTAATAACTCCATGAAAAATTCTTCTTTGGACAATATAAATCCAAAAAACCAAAAATCGAATGAAATTTAAAGCTACGCAACTATTGTGAATGAAATTAAAAATGTTTAATTTTTGTTTAACGTTCATTAAAAACGATTTCCCATTTTAAGAGATTAAACTATTGGTCTTATGTGTTTATTCATAGTTGTAGGATAGGACGTTAATGGTTCTACTGCCCATGTAGTAAAGAAAACAAATTGCAATTATTTATCCAACGTTTCGGAGGATTTATTTTCGTCCCTGTTCAAGGTCTATAAACAATATACAAATAAAAAACACAAATTTACTTAAGAATCACATACTTAAGACGAATAATTTACAACGCTTACCAAAACATATCGTAAAAAACTATGTTTAAGTGGGCATCCTAAGTGACCACTAATCAATATGAAATTATAAATACGATTTCTTCGTATTTATACTAGACTATGCCACAGTGTGAATCATGCAAGGGAGGGGGTAAGAGAGATATGCTATTGTACAACGATGACATGACGCGTATATGTAAATGTGAACAGTATTATTATTCGAAACATAGAATGAATTTTATAGCTATAGCTTATAATTATTAATAAACGTTTTATATTCTGACTTTAGGAAATTAGTATCAAACTGTCTGTTTAAGCTATTATGTTGTGAGTGAATGTGGTGCATTTCTGATAATAATCTTTTCTTTAAATTTTGTTCCTGATCTAGAATTTTAATGTTATTGAAATCAATTTTATAATTTGTAATCGCTATGTGTTCATATAAAACTGATCTGTCTCTCTTAAACTTACAATCACTTGCATGTTCTTTACATTGTTACAATTAATTTTCGGGATGTTTGTCCCACGTAAGAAGCATCACAATCGCCGCAATTAATTTTGTAAACAACATGAGCTTTTTCATTTTTTTGGTATTTGTCTTTTCCTAATCTAATTATCCGATTAAATTTATTGGGAATTGAGTTGATCATGATTAAGTTACTGTTATTGCAGATATTTTTTAATTCAGAGTTAAGATATTTAATATATGGAAAAACCAAAATATACTATTGTAATTGATATTCTTAGAATTATAGGTATTTTTGTTATTATTTTTAAATGGTAGCAAACGTTTATTTATGTGCTTATTTATAAAGTAAATAGGATAATCATTTTCCAATAATAAATCTCTAATTAGATTAAGATTATTCTCATGAAACTGTATATCAGCTAAGTTAATACATTTATCAACTAATGAACAAATTATACCAATTTTATTACTAACAGGATGGTGAGAATGAACGTTTAGAAATCTACCTGAAAAAGTTGGTTTCCTGTACCAGTCCATGGAAATTTTTTGTTTATTTTGAATAATCAGAATATCAAGAAAACTTATTTTATTGTTGTTAGACCTCTCCACTGTGAATTATAAATTATTATCAAAGCTATTAAATAAGTTAACGGTATAGTCTATCATCTGCTCCGGTACACAAATAATGATATCATCTACATATCTATAGTAGAATGGCACAGGAAAGCAAATTTTTGATAACGCTCAATTTTCTAAATCCTCCATAACCATATCTGCTAAGATCGGGCTTAAGGGGTTACCCATAGTAGCGCCAAAAATTTGTTGATAATACATATCATTAAATATAAAATAATTATTATGGAGGATAAAACTAATAACATTGATAAAATCGCTACAACTGAGTTCGTAAAAGTTATACAATTGATTCCATCGCTTTTCTAATGAGTCCAAAATTAAGTAATCCGCAACGTTTGTGAACAAGCTAATAACATCTAAACTAATAATAGTGTATCCAGCAGCTACTCTCTAAAAAAAAATCAGTGAAAAAATCACTGTTTTGGTCAGTGAATGTTCGTTCCACTAAAAAATCAGTGAAAAACTCACCGTTTTGGTCAGTGAATGTTCGTTCCACTGAAAAATCAGTGAAAAATCACTGCTTTTATCAGCGACTTGACAATTCGCTGAAAAAGGGGTGACTTTTCATTGATTTTATGATGCAACTGAAAAAGCAGCGACTTTTCGCTGCTTTTTTAGTCAATTTTGCAATAAACTGATCAGCGCAGTGATTAGTCTTCCCATCGTATTTCGCTGCTCGGCCAGTGGAAAAGCACTCTGTTGTTCTCACCTCGTGCACGCGGAGACCAGCTCAGACAACTATCTAAGGGTAGAGTGAAGTGAAATAGTACTTTTCGACACAGGTGCAGGATTAGAACACTATTTTCCTCGTGTGACGTTTTTCTTAAATACTAATCTCGAACCATATTTTATGCCACTACGCCGAAAAATCATATCAAAGTTGTGATTTTGAGGTTAGAGTGGTATAAAGACTAGGAGTCACAATTGATAGTTAATTTAATAAAAAAACGACTTATTATATTGATATATAGTAACTTAATTATTTGTAATGAATACAATAATTTAATTACGTTTATGATAGTGTCAGTCTCGTTAATTCTTTAAAACTCATAAAAGTATGTTTCATTGGTGAGTGCACCCGATAAGCACCCTCTGAAAAAAAAACCGCTGCCAAGTCATTGGCACGTAGCTTCCTCCAAATTGATTTATCGTTCCTACAATGTATAGCATTTAGTTCAAATATAAAATATCTTTATCCATTCTACATGTTTTAAAATGATTTAAAAATTCATTAATATTTAAAATTCAACCTTATTCCGCTCCGCCGTCGATATATCACATACAAAATAGTCTATAAATTTCAAACTGATACATGATGTGTGATTTTTCAAAATCACGATTTTGAAAAAAACCGTAAAAAAATTTTAATCTTGAATCAACGATTTTTTTACCTAAAGGACTTATACGATAAATATACAAACTCTACATTTCCACAAAATTTCAACATGATTAAACCAATTTTTTTCACTAGTTATTATACGACAAAGAAATTGACTTTGTAAAATACGAAAATTTTCAATATCAAATATCTAAAAAAGTTCGATCGTTCGATCTTGATGAAAATTAGCAGACAATTATCTATACCACATACAAAATTGTCTATGAATTTGGAGCTGATAGATAGAGCGGTTCTCGAGAAATTACGATTTGAAAAAAAGGTTAAAAAAATTTTAACCTCTAATATCTGAAAGGACCCCGCACACAATGTATGGGAAAAAATCATTCGGTCAAATTGAACGAAATTGAAAAAAGATAGATTTCTTCAGGACCTCAAGATCTATTTTTTTCCACAGTTTCGTTCAATTTGACCGGATGATTTTTTCCCATACATTGTGTGCGGGATCCTTTATGGACCAATCATTTTGCTCAAAAGACTAGACCGAGAGCTATCCAAAATCTACCTGTACCCTGGTAGAAAACCAACCAAAATGGCTTAACTGCAACGGTTTGCCAATCTTTTTGGCCAACGAATAACAAAAATATTGACGAACGGTTGGCCAGTGGATGGTGAACTATGTGAACTATATCGATAATTAGAAGCATCGAATGCGTGGACTAGGTCTTTGGGGTGGCCGATGATAGATTCTAGGTGGTGTTTTATGCATTAAGATCTCAGGGTGAATCTAATACGTGACCCAGGTGTTCGGGGTAGCCGATGACGAAGTCTAGGTGGTGCACTCCGCAGTTTTTTGCATCTAGGTGTCGAAATGCATTCCATGTGTGGTCTAAATGGTCTGGGTAGCCAATGACGGAGTCTAGGTGGTGCGCACCGTAGGTTTGTGGCTCTAGGTGTTGGAACTTATCGAATGCGTCGTCTAGGTGTCCGGGGTAGCCGATGACAATGTCTAGGTGGTGCGCTCCGTAGTTTCTTGCATCTAAGTGTTGGAACACATCAAATGCGTAATCTAGGTCTTTGGGGTAGCCGATTACGGAGTCTAGGTGGTGCGCACCGTAGGTTCTTGGTCGTAGGTGGTTGATCTTATCGAAGACGTAGCCCAGGTGTTCGGGGTAGCCGAAAACGATGTCTACGTTGTGCGCTTCGTAGTTTTTTGTATCTAGGTGTTGAAACACATCGAATGCGTGGTCTAGGTCTTTGGGAGAGCTGATCATGATGATTAGGTAGTGCACTCCATAGTTTTTTGGCTCCAGGTGTTGGAACGCATCGCAAACGTGGTGGACGAGGAAAACTACGGAGCGCATTACCTATACACCGTCATTGGCTACCTCGACTACCTAGACCACGCATGGAATGCATTCCGATACGCAGACGCAAAAAACTATGAAGCGCACCACCTAGACATCGTCATTGGCTACCCCGAACACCTGCACCACGTATTCGATGAGATCCAACACATACAGCCAAGAACCTACGATGCGCACCACCTAGACTCCGTAATCGGCTACCCCAAATACCTAGACCACGCATTCGATGTGTTCCAACACCTAGATGCAAAAAACTACGGAGCGCACCACCTAGACATCGTAATCGGCTACCCCGAACACCGAAACGATGCATGGAATGAATTCCTACACCTAGGTGCAAAAAACTACGGAGCGCACAACCTAGCCTCCGTAATCGGCCACCCTGAACACCTAGACGACGCATTCGATGAGATCCAACACCTACGGCCAAATACCTACGGAGCGCACCACCTAGACTCCGTAATCGATCACCCTGAACACCTAGACGACGCATTCGATGAGATCCAAGACCTACAGCCAAAAACCTACGGTGCGCACCACCTAGACTCCGTAATCTGCTACCCCGATCACCTAGACCACGCGTGGGATGCATTCCGACACACAGATGCAAAAAACTACGGAGCGCACTACGTAGACTCCATAATCGGTGACCCTGAACACCAAGGCGACGCATTCGATGAGTTCTAACACCTAGAGCCACAAACCTACGGCGCGCACCACCTAGACTCCGTCATCGGCCACCATTTACGAAGCTAATGAGCCATTTATTTGTATCAAGAAATCACTTTTCTTATTATAGCATTCATTGGTCAACTGCAAGGCTTATTCCGTGACGAAATAAGCGGTAATTATTACCAACCATTGGTTAAACGGTTGGCCAAATCTTTGCGATTTGGTGAACAGATGGCGAACGGTTGGTTACCATTTCTACCAGGGTGTGTTACTAAATTATAAAAAAGTAATCATTAAAAAGTTTTAAAAAGCTTTCTATATTATTTTATTTTTTTAAAGATTTTTTTAATATACTGGATTTAAGTCAAAATATATCAATTCAATTTTTTAGCCAATATATAATTTAAAAATAATTATTGTTTTTTAATTTAAAAAATTTAATTAAAAAAAAAATTTATTTTTTATTGTTTTGGGGCGTGAGCGAACGCTTTTTCCTAAAATTTTCGTTTAGATGTGATGAAAAAAATAAAATCATGGGCTGATAACGTATAGGGATCTCAGAATTTACTACGAAATTGTTTAATTAAGAAGATGATGACATAGCAGGAATAAAAAAACATTTTCTTAAAGAAAGAAAATATTTACAGAATGAAAATTTGAAAAATCTAAACTTTCTTTTAGATAGCACTTTAGAATAAAGCTAATATTTCATTTCAATAAAAAATATAGAAGTTTTCATACCAAAGATTTCTACTTTACCGGCACTAAATATTTTAAGTAAATCGAATTTAATTAATTAACGTCTTATCATAATTTACTTATTTTCTTAAAATATTGTGTAAATATAAATAATTATTAAAAACCATTAATACGAGGGTCATTTGACAAGTACCTAGCCTCACCGCCAGATGGTGCCACTATCGCACCAGAAATACACTACAGTGCAGTATCTTCTTGTAAACGGTTACAGACGAAATTTCAGCCGGATCGGAGTTGTAGTTTATTTTTGAGAGCGTGTGAAAGCAAATGTGTCCGTTGATTTTTGAAAAAATGGAGAAAGAACAATATCGGTCGGTGATTCGATTCTTGTTTTTGGAAGGAACTCGCCCAGTGAAATTAAAGAACGCTTGGATGCAGTGTATGGGGATGCTTCTCCTTCGATGGCGACCGTTAAATTTTGGTATAACGAGTTTCAACGTGGTCGTACGTCGGTTTTTGATGATCCACGCCCAGGTGCTCCGAAAACAGCCACTACGGAGGAGAACGTGACAAAAATACACGATATCGTTTTGTCAGACCGCCGATTAAAGGTGTACGAGATAGCTTCGATAGTAGGCATCTCAGAAGAACGCGTGTGGCATATCCTACATGAGATTTTAGGCATGAGGAAGCTGTCAGCAAGGTGGGTGCCGCGTTTGCTGACTGCAGACAACAAGCGCATCCGTGTGACCAGTTCAGAGCAGTGTTTGGAGCTGTTTAATCGCAATCCAAAAGAGTTTTTGCGTCGTTACGTGACCGTCGACGAAACATGGATTCACTACTACACTCCAGAGACCAAGGAGCAATCAAAACAGTGGACCTTACCCGGTGAACCTGCTCCGAAGAAGGCGAAGACGGTCCCGTCGGCCGGAAAGGTGATGGCCACTGTTTTCTGGGATTCTCAAGGTGTGATTTTTATTGACTATCTGGAGAAGGGCAAAACGGTCACAGGACAGTACTACGCCGAACTATTGAGCCGATTTGACGCCGTGTTAGAAGAAAAACGGCCCCATTTGTCTAAAAAGAAAGTGCTTTTCCACCACGATAATGCACCGGCTCACACTTCTGCACTCGCCACGGCTAAATTGGTCGAATTACGCTACGAACTGCTGCCCCATCCACCGTATTCTCCAGATTTGGCTCCGTGCGACTTTTTTTTGTTTCCGAACCTAAAAAATTTGCTCGCCGGGAAGAGATTCCACTGCAATAACGAAATAATCGCCGCCACGGAGGCCTATTTTGCAAACCAAGAGAAAACATTTTTTTCAACGGGTTTAAAAAAATTGGAACACCGCTGGACCAAGTGTATTCAACTAAAAGGAGACTACATTGAAAAATAAATTTTATTTTTTGTAAAATTTTGGTGTTTTCATTTGTAGGCTAGGTACTTATCAAATGACCCTCGTATATTAGATGAATAATTAAAATGAAATATTAATAATGCATAAATACGGATAATGGACCTTCGTAGATGAAAATGTCCAAATTCTTTCATGCGAGCGATAGCGTAATGGATAGCGTGCGTGCGTAGTAACCCAAGGGTCGTGCGTTCGATTCTTGGCCAGGGCGAAAATTTTTATGTAAGTTTTTTTCTGCGATAATTAAAATGCGGTTAATTCATAAACAAGTTCTAATGATGTGCGAAAATTTATATGAATACACTTTACAGATCTTAAAAATAATTTCTCTAAACTTTAGAAAGCACACATAAAGAATTGTTTACGATTTCTTTATCATTTTTTTTTTTGCGCAAGTACAAAATCAAATTTTAAAATTGACAATTCTGTATGAATGCTTTAGAGGCAGATATTCGTTATAACATGAAGCTATCATTAAGAATTCTATTAAAAAATCTACTGGAAAAAAGCATTCATTAAGAATTCATTAAAATCTTTATTAAATTTCCTGATGCTGATCGGGCAGTGATTAAAATCTATTTTTACAGTGATTTTTAGACTTTATATCAATAATTTTCCACTGCTTTTCTAGCTATTTTTTACTGATTTTCTAGCTATTTTTCACTGATTTTTTAGCTATTTTTCACTGATTTTCTAGCTATTTTCACTGATCTATAAGGGATATTTCACTAATTTATCAGTAATTTTTCACTAATTTATCAGCGATTTTACACTAATTTATCAGTGATTTTTCACTGCTTCATTACAGGATATATATTCACTATTTTGAAAAGTGAATATTCACTATTTCGCAGTTACCTGATTTTCACTTATCGGAAAAGTGAATATGCACTGCTTTGCAGTGAAATTTCACTGATTTTTTTTAGAGAGCAGATACGTTTTCGATTTTTTGTTCAAGGTCTAGGCTGTTATTTACATGTGAAGTCGGTCTTTTAAGATTATTAAAGAGAAACTTGGCTAACATTTTGGATAAGTAATATGTGGGTGTGTTAATCGCAGAAATAATCGGTCTAACAGGAAAATTGGTTTTATGTATTTTTACAAGACCATGAGCTCTAACTACTGTACATTTGTTTGAGATAGGTTGTAATTTTTGAAAGATAGTTGTGTGTTTTAGGTTTTTTTATAAGAGCATCAGTGTTTTTTTCCAATGAAGGAAGATGATTTTTCTTGATAATATTGTAATATTTAGAATCAGAAAATAGGTTGATCATTTTTTCGACGTATTTGTCTTTTTCAATAACAACAGTACTATTGCCTTTATCTGCTCGAGTTACTAAGAGATTATTTTGTTTGATTAGAAATTCTTTTATGCTTTTTAAGTCAATCTTAAGTTTTTTATCGAAAAAATCTAAACTAAATTTTTTATTATTATGTTTGTTTAATATATTGATTATCATATTTCTTATGTTTTTGGAATATTTCGAATCTACTGTTTCTTCGTTCAAAAAATATTCTAGATTTTTAATAATTTCTAGAGTATTCTTTTTGTTTAAATCGACAGTAAAATTAAATTTGTCCCCAAGTCGTAATATATTTATAACGTACACAGGTAGTTGGACATTTGACAAGTTCACTAACCATTTGCCATTAGACATAAGACAACGAAGTTCATTCACCTGTGTATTGTTTTGGTTCGGGGCAATAGTACTAGCGTTACATGAAGTCACCTCTATATGTGTTTTTGATTAAAATTGACTTATATTTTAGATAATATAAGTTTTCTAATTTTGTGTCAAGTTTCTCTTCAACCTTTTTCATTATAAACCTTAATTTGGTATCATAAAAGTTCGCAAACAAATCAATCAAATAGGAATTCGTGTGTTTGTTAATACGTTCTTAAATTTGACAATTTTTTCCATAAGAAAGGACCCCGCACACAATGTATGGAAAATAATCATTCGGTCAAATTGGATCAAACTTGGGGAAAAGATAGATCTTGAGGTCCTGAACAAAAGTTCTCATGGGCAAACCCCCCCAAAATTTGACCGAATGATTTTTTCCCATACATTATGTGCGGGGTCCTTTCTTATGGAAATTGATATCAGAAATCTCTATATTCAAAATTCTTTTTTCTGTTGTTTTAATAATTTTTTGAAGACTACGATGTTCATTTTTGGAGTGCATCGAAAGATAAGATAAGTTCTTAGTACTATTGCTAATATGTATAGGTATTAAATCGTAAAATCTGCACTTAATCAAGAACCTACATTGACAACATGATTTTTTATAATCATATAATAGAGTACTAAAGTTCCAGAAGAGTTTCTTTATACACATACAAAATTTTTAGAAAATTAAATGTAAAATATAACTAAGTTTGAAGTCCAATCTTTTAGTAAGCGTCATAATTACCAAATAATACGCAAGTTTTATATTTTTTAATTTTTGATACTTCCTATTGTTAGCTATTCTTTAAGATGGATTTAGAAGAAGCGCTTACTAAAAGATTGAACTTCAAACTTAGTTATATTTTACATTTAATTTTCAAAAAATTTAGTATGTGTATAAAGAAACTCTTCTGGAAATTTAGTAGTCTACTATATGATTATAAAAAATCGTGTTGTCAATGTAGGTTCTTGATTAAGTGCAGATTTTACGATTTAATACCTATACATATTAGCAATAGTACTAAGAATTTATCTTATCTTCCGATGCACTCCAAAAATGAACATCGTATTCTTCAAAAAATTATTAAAACAACAGAAAAAAGAATTTTGAATATAGAGATTTCTGATATCAATTTCCATAAGAAATTTCTTATGGAAAAAATTGTCAAATTTAAGAACGTATTAAACAAACACACGAATTCCTATTTGATTGATTTGTTTGCGAACTTTTATGATACCAAATTAAGGTTTATAATGAAAAAGGTTGAAGAGAAACTTGAAACAAAATTAGAAAACTTATATTATCTAAAATATAAGTCAATTTTAATCAAAAACACATATAGAGGTGATGCTTCATGTAACGCAAGTGCTATTGCCCCGAACCAAAACAATACACAGGTGAATGAACTTCGTTGTCTTATGTCTAATGACAAATGGTTAGTGAACTTGTCAAATGTCCAACTACCTGTGTACGTTATAAATATATTACGACTTGGGGACAAATTTAATTTTACTGTCGATTTAAACAAAAAGAATACTCTAGAAATTATTAAAAATCTAGAATATTTTATGAACGAAAAAACAGTAGATTCGAAATATTCCAAAAACATAAGAAATATGATAATCAATATATTAAACAAACATAATAATAAAAAATTTAGTTTAGATTTTTTCGATAAAAAACTTAAGATTGACTTAAAAAGCACAAAAGAATTTCTAATCAAAGAAAATAATCTCTTAGTAACTCGAGCAGATAAAGGCAATAGTACTGTTGTTATTGAAAAAGACAAATACGTCGAAAAAATGATCAACCTATTTTCTGATTCTAAATATTACAATATTATCAAGATAAATCCTCTTCCTTCATTGGAAAAAACACTGATGCTCTTATAAAAAACCTAAAATACACAACTATCTTTCAAAAATTACAACCTATCTCAAACAAATGTACAGTAACTAGAGCTTATGGTCTTGTAAAAATACATAAAACCAATTTTCCTATTAGACCGATTATTTCTGCGATTAACACACCCACATATTACTTATCCAAAGTGTTAGCCAAGTTTCTCTTTAATAATCTTAAAAGACCGACTTCACATGTAAATAAGAGCCTAGACCTTAAACAAAAAATCGAAAACGTATCTGTACCCGCTGGATACACTATTATTAGTTTCGATGTTATTAGCTTGTTCACAAACGTTGCGGATTACTTAATTTTGGACTCATTAGAAAAGCGATGGAATCAATTGTATAACTTTTGCGAACTCAGTTGTAGCGATTTTATCAATGTTATTAGTTTTATCCTCCATAATAATTATTTTATATTTAATGATATGTATTATAAACAAATTTTTGGCGCTGCTATGGGTAACCCCTTAAGCCCAATCTTATCAGATATGGTTATGGAGGATTTAGAAAATCGAGCGTTATCAAAAATTTGCTTCCCTGTGCCTTTCTACTATAGATATGTGGATGATATCATTATCTGTGTACCGGAGCGGATGATAGACTATACCGTTAACTTATTTAATAGCTTTGATAATAATTTACAATTCACAGTGGAGAGGCCTAACAACAATAAAATAAGTTTTCTTGATATTCTGATTATTTAAAATAAACAAAAAATTTCCATGGACTGGTACAGGAAACCAACTTTTTCAGGTAGATTTCTAAACTTCAATTCTTACCATCCTGTTAGTAATAAAATTGGTATAATTTGTTCATTAGTTGATAAATGTATTAACTTAGCTGATATACAGTTTCATGAGAATAATCTTAATCTAATTAGAGATTTATTATTGGAAAATGATTATCCTATTTACTTTATAAATAAACACATAAATAAACGTTTGCTACAATTTAAAAATAATAACAAAAATACCTGTAATTCTAAGAATATCAATTACAATAGTATTTTGGTTTTTCCATATATTAAATATCTTAACTCTGAATTAAAAAATATCTGCAATAACAATAACTTAATCATGATCAACTCAATTTCCAATAAATTTAATCAGATAATTAGATTAGGAAAAGACAAATACCAAAAAATGAAAAAGCTCATGTTGTTTACAAAATTAACTGCGGCGATTGTGATGCTTCTTACGTGGGACAAACATCACGAAAATTAATTGTAATAAGTAAAGAACATGCAAGTGATTGTAAGTTTAAGAGTTTTCATCAGTTTTACATGAACACATAGCGATTACAAATCATAAAATTGATTTCAATAACATTAAAATTCTAGATCAGGAACAAAATTTAAAGAAAAGATTATTATCAGAAATGCTCCACATTCACTCACAACATAATAGCTTAAACAGACAGTTTGATACTAATTTCCTAAAGCCAGAATATAAAACGTTTATTAATAATTATAAGCTATAGCTATAATTAAAATTATAAAATCTATTCTATGTTTCCAATAATAATACTGTTCACATTTACATATACGCGTCGTGTCATCGTTGTACAATAGCATATGTCTCTTACCCCCTCCCTTGCATAATTCACACTGTGGCACAGTCTAGTATAAATACGACGAAATCGTATTTATAATTTCATATTGACTAGTGGTCACTTAGGATGCCCACTTAAACATAGTTTTTTATGATATGTTTTGGTAAGCGTTATAAATTATTCGTCTTAAGTATGTGATTCTTAAGTAAACTTGTGTTTTTTATTTGTATATTGTTTATAGACCTTGAAGAGGGATGAAAATAAATCGTCCGAAACGTTGGATAAATAATTGCAATTTTTTTTCTTTACTACATGGGCAGTAGAACCATTAAGGACGTTCTCCGGGTCGAAACAGCAATTTTAGTTTTTATATTTTTAAATAATGTTTTATTAATTTGATAATCCAAGATAAATAAATTCATTGAAATAGGATTCGTTATGAAAAAAATCTTTAAAACAAGAGCGATCATTGGGTGAGGAGAAGATTCTATCTCAGCGAAGCGCGTGAAAAAGCCTTATTCCAGACGAGCGCGTAAGAAGGTGGGACACAACTGAGATAGGATCTCTTCACGTGCTACGTTAAGATAGAAACTTTTTCTTCCCACGCGACGAAATATCCTAAAATTATAAAAAATTATATAAAAAATTATAAAAAGAATATAAAATTCTTCTTTTTTCTACATATATTTTCTACCTATTTACCATTCTTTATGTGTGCCACGAAAAAATTATGATTTCTTCGACGAGGGGCGCACCGACATTACATTCTTTAGAAAGTATTTTTAGAAAATTATAAAAACAACAAATTTTTTTTATAACGAACAAACAGTATTTAATTTTAACTTTTATAAAAATATGGCATCGCGGAGATAATATTTTTCTTAATTGTAGGCAGATCGTATCCGATCACAATTACAGAAAATTTAATAAGAGTTAAAGCCTAAAAAATTGGTATAGCATTTTTTACCATATTCTAACAGTCTTTTTTTAACAACGTTTAAAAGTATAAAATTGTCTTCAGTACGTGGAGGAAATTTAGGCCTCTTCTGATGTTCCATGAGCTTATCCTTGCATAACAGTGAGCTCTATGTAGTGGAACATGTTACTGGAAGTGGATTATATAAATATTTGCTTGACTTAGCTAAATATCTGAGAACCATAGATATTTCCCTCTTACGTCTCGAAAAAAATAAAAAAATTTCTTTGAAGGCACATTTACAGGACAAAGTTTTTCTGAATGTTAAAAGAAATATGTACACGCTCAATTTAATAGTATCATTTTTCTTCGACACTTATAAGTCAATTTTGAATTGATAAGAAGTTTCAACTTTTTTTTTTTTTATGACGAAACTTGGAAAATTTATTTAATTTTGAAGGCACATGTACAAGATAAAGTTTTCTTGTTCTTTAAGCCTTCCTAAATGTGAAAAAATTATTTACTTTTAAATCTAAAAATTAAGGATAATTTCGTCTTTTTTCTAAACGACGACACTTATAAATACTAGCATCCACATATTTTATCTTTGCAAGAATAATTACCTACACTGAAATTATTACTTTATAAGTTAGAGTTTTCTAAGGAATAATCGTTATTACAAATATAACTTCCCATAATAATTTGTTACACGCGATAATTCAACAAATATCTGAAAATATAAAATATCAATCTTTTTTCAATCATCACATCAGCTTTACGTAATGCATATTGTAATTGAAGTTACTAAGTGAACAAAGAACATCAGTCATCCCATTTAATTTTTTATTTAATAATTATAAGAAATACGCAAAGCTGATATAATGATTGAAACAAGATTGATATTTAATATTTTCAGATATTTATTGAATTATCGCTAGTAGCAAATTATTATGAGAAGTTATAATTGTAATAACGATTATGACTTAGAAAATTGTAACTTTTAAAGTAATAATTTCAGTGTGGATAATTATTCTTGCAATGATCAAAAGGTAGATGCAAGTATTTATAAGATGTCGACCATTAGAAAAAAAAACCAAATTATTCTTAAGTTTAGATTTAAAAGTAAATAATTTTGTTGACATTCAGAAAGGCTTAAGGAACAAGAAAACGTTATCCTGTAGATGTGCCTTTAAAAAAATTTTTTAATTTTTTTTGAAAGATAAATAACTTTTATAGTACTGTGACACATCTATGGTTCTCATATATTTAGCTAACTATAAGTCAAGCAAATATTTATATAATCCACTTCCACTATCCAGTAACATATTTCACTACATAGAACTCACTGTTATGCATGGATAAGTTCACGGGGCATCAGAAGAGACCTAAATTTAGATATTTCCTTCGCGTACCGAAGACAATTTTATACTTATGAACGTTAATAAAAAAAAAACTGCCAGCATATGGTAAAAAAACGCTGTACCAATTTTTTTAGGCTATAAACTCTTGATAAATTTTCGGTAAATATGATTAGATACGATGTGCCTACTATTAACAAAAATATTGTCTCCGCGACGCAAAATTTTTATAAAAATTAAAATGAAATACTATTTGTCCGTTATAAAAAAAAACTTTTTGTTTGTAAGAAACTATTGCATCATGTAGAAAAATATTGATTATATCAAGTAAAAACAGTAAGCAAATTAGTAAAACTTGTTTTTCATGTCTCTATATATAAAGCAATTGACAGAAAAAAAATTATACTTCAGGTACACATTGGCATTAGCAATTTTTTAAGGATGTTCAATGGTTACAGCAAAGTTAACAGAAGTCTTTGAAATTTCAATATATCATTTCTTAGATGAAATAAAAGCAGCTTGAATTTTTTCAATATTTTATACTGAGCATTTTCTCGAGAAAAAAATTCTTAAAAATCGAGTTTTTAACATAGGCTCTTATGGGAGATGAGGTTATGTGGCCTTTGAACAGAAAAATCTCTTATAAAAAGTTAAGAGAAAAAAAAAAACCTGTAGATATTATAATAGTATATTGTCAAAGGAAACATGTGATCCATTTTTTGATATACCATACAGGAAGATTTACAGAGAATATGAAAGTTAAAGTAACATTAGGAACAAATTTTTTAAAACCGATACTACTAGGTGAGAGATTTGGCAACGCCGCAAGTATAAGTGTTATACGTCGAGAAGTAATATACAGCGTGTCCAAAAAGTCTGGAAACACCCAAACAATTTCTCAGCTGAATTACTATTGGAAAATGTTAAGGTCGCCTTTGTAGTAATTTTTTACGAGGAATCCAATGGTGACCTTGGATTCGACCTTGGACCTCATTTTTGAGGTTATTTCAAGGTCAACCTCATTTTTTTAAATGGTAACCCCTATTTTTTATAGCGGAATCTGAAAGAGCGGAAAATTTTACGTCCGGATATGTATTAAGGTATGAGGTTGAGGTTGCCCCCAGAGGTCAAATTGAGGTCAAAGTATGATTTCTTAAAAATTTCGCGAGTTCAGTGGTAAAACAAAACAAACAAAGGTAAGGTTTGGTAAGTTCGAACGAAGACTTGAAGGTGACCTCTGATTCGACCTTGAACCTCATTTTGAGCCTCATTTTTGAGGTTATTTCGAGGTCAACCTAATTTTTTTAAATGGTAACCCCTATTTTTTAGCGTCATCGAAAAGAGTGTGAAACTTTACGTCCAAACATGTACTCAGAACATAGTTCAAGAAGGACCTTGACGTTCATTTGAAGGTCAGTTAAACTTAATGACGGTCTGATCTTGTGTAAACTTTTTAATTTTTTAAACAGTCTAACATCTTATTTCAAGTGCTCGAATTATTTTCCATCCACTTTTTGATAGTAACCTAATCGATGATCGAAAACACCAACAGTATTTTTGATCATTTCAGTAGGAATGAGAGCTGATTCATTGTAAAATTTTTTGAAGCGTTTAAATATTGAACATTGTTACTTGTTATTTTTCGTATGGTTAGAGTGACAATAAACTATTATTCATTCCATAACCACCACAGAAAAGGGTTGGTCATCTTTCAAACATATTTTTTGAAAATTAAAAGTTCTTTTTATTTTCAACTCAAAAAGTATTTTTGGATAAGGTCTACTACGAAGAGTAATAAAAATGAACAAACTCACTGATAGAGAAAGAATAACGATTCTCATGATGAGAGGTTGGGGACACATGCAGCGATCTTATAGGGCCGTAAGAGATATTTTTAATGCTTCATTTAGGGTTGGTGGAACTCCACTATCATTTTCAACAATTCAAAAAACTGTTAGAAGGTTTGAAAATACCGGCACTATCAGCGATTTACCTCGATCAGGCAGACCAATGTCAGCAGGTAACGAAGAGAAATCTTTAGATGTTGTGTTAACATTCACCGAAGATCCGCATACTTCCGTTCGTAGAGCTGCTCAAGTGCACGAAATAAGTAAATCATCTATTCATAACATACTAAAGAGAGAGAAGTTCCATCCATTTAAAGTAACGCTAATACACAAGTTAAATGAAGATGATTTCGATCGTCGCGTTGAATTCTGTGATGATATGATGGCACGCATCGTACAAAATCCAAATTTTCCATCAAATATAGTCTTCTCAGATGAAGCTACATTTCAACTTGACTCAAGCGTAAATAGGCATAACTGTAGATATTGGGCAGTTGAAAACCCTCATTGGGCAAGAGAAGCCAAGTCACAATATCCACAAAAATTAAATGTCTGGGCTGGAATATTAAATAATAGGATTATAGGACCATTTTTTATTGATGGCAATTTAAATGCAGAGAAGTATGAAACTATGTTGCGGAATCAAATTGTTCCTGCTATAAGAGAAATAGCTGGAGAGGACTTTAATAACACATGGTATCAACAGGACGGTGCAGCAGCTCATTATGCACGAAACGTTCGCACATACTTAGATACAGTATTCATTAATCGATGGATAGGACGAAGAGGTGCAATTGAATGGCCAGCTAGGTCCCCCGATTTAACGCCTCTAGATTATTTCTATTGGGGTTATCTGAAGGATCGTGTATTCAAAACAAAACCCTTAAACTTAGATGAATTACGTGAAAGGATCATTGATGATGAATCAGCTCTCATTCCTACTGAAATGATTGAAAATGCTGTTGGTGCTTTCTATCATCGATTAGGTTACTGTCAAGAAATGAATGGAGAACAGTTCGAGCACTTGAAATAAGATGTTATACTGTTTAAAAAAATCAAATGTGAGAGGCAAGGGGACTCACGTAAATCAAGCGCCCCATCGTGAGAGGCAAGGGGACTCACGTAAATCAAGCACCCCATCGTGAGAGGCAAGGGGACTCACGTAAATCAAGCACCCCAAAGGGAACAGATTTTACTACGTCCACGTCGTTGTTCCTGGCTAACGCTAAATGTAAAAAAATTGAACTTGACATGACTTTTAAGGACAATGTCAAGGTCACCATTAGATTTCTCGTTGAAAACTACTAAAGAATTAACCTCGCTCAGTGTGATAAAAAGTTTACACAAGATCAGACCGTCATTAAGTTTAAATGACCTTCAAATGAACGTCAAGGTCCTTCTTGAACTATGTTCTGAGTACATGTTTGGACGTAAAGTTTCACACTCTTTCCGATTCCGCTAAAAAAATAGGGGTTACCATTTAAAAAATGAGGTTGACCTCGAAATAACCTCAAAAATGAGGCTCAAAATGAGGTTCAAGGCCGAATCAGAGGTCACCTTCAAGTCTTCGTTCGAACTTACCAAACCTTACCTTTGTTTGTTTTGTTTTACCACTGAACTCGCGAAATTTTTAAGAAATCATACTTTGACCTCAATTTGACCTCTGGGGGTAACCTCAACCTCATACCTTAATACATATCCGGACGTAAAATTTTCCGCTCTTTCAGATTCCGCTATAAAAAATAGGGGTTACCATTTAAAAAAATGAGGTTGACCTTGAAATAACCTCAAAAATGAGGTCCAAGGTTGAATCCAAGGTCACCATTGGATTCCTCGTAAAAAATTACTACAAAGGCGACCTTAACATTTTTCAATAGTAATTCAGCTGAGAAATTATTTGGGTGTTTCCAGACTTTTTGGACACGCTGTATATGTATACATGTAGGTATTATATTAGCAGATGACCTAAAATCAGATGTAAACATAACCAAAACATGTTTCGTTGATCATGTGCTGCGTTATTTTTTAAATAAATTATATAAAAATATCAATACAAATGTGTAGTAATAATATGAAGGTAAAATGACAAATTAGATTAATAAGTTGAACAGGCTTTCACAGCTGTTTTCACCGTCAAGTAGTCATCAAGATTTTTGCATGTATCTGGAGAAAATCTTATTTGAATGTTGAATTTTAAAAATTTTAGAAGTATAGTGGCTTATAAATGGGAACAATTTTTTAAAATATATTTACTGAACAAATAAAGTTATATAATAAATATAGTTATTTAATGGGTATTTGTAATTATAAAGAAAATAAAACTAGATTAAATTCACATTTTTTATTATAGAACAAAATAAATATTAATTAATACTTTAAATATTAATATCACATACAAAAATGATAATTTGGCTTTATACCTTAAACTACATGTATTAAAATAATTTAAATAATTTACAGCAAGGTCCTTAGATGATCAATAATCTTGTTTATTGCTTTTTTAGTTTTAATGACAGTAGATTTTCCATCGACTTTTCTTTCTAATAAAGATTTAGTTTCCACAATGCCTTTAGTTTTGAATGTCTCAACAATCTTCTCATATGTTACACCAAAACTAGCTAATCTAGTTTTCATCATCAAACTCAATACATTCTCCATGGGTTGGAAAGAAGGCAACAATCGCTTGATGTTTTCTCCAATGTTCATTTGACTAATAACATCATATATTGTTTTAGTTGCATCTGTTAATTCAGTTGAACTGAAATAAGCCAGGGAAAGCTTTTCCAACAGAGAAACATCAAATTGAGCATCGTGTGCTCCATCACATGCAAGTTTTAACAGTTCAGTTGCCAATGTAGTGAGCTTGTAGCCACTTTCTCTCTTGGGAAACTTTCTTCTGAACATTTGTAATGTATCACAGAATCCATGTACATATTCTTCGCACTGGTCAAGCAAGGATACCTTTTTCATCATTGTCAAGAAACGAGTGGAATCAAATGTGCAATTATGTGCCACAAGAATGCATTTTTTTTCAAAAATTTTGAAATACTCTAACACTTTTTTGCTTGCTGCTTCTTTAGAAAGTGTTTTAACTTCTTGTCCAGGCTGAAAAAGTTTTTTATGCACTTTGCTGAATCCATTTACTTTTGTAGCTGACGGTTGAATAGACTGAATTGGAGTAATAAATATATTTAGAATATACTGATCGCATTTCATGGAAATTTGTAGAATATCACAGTTTGCTTTGAGACTATTCGTTTCCAAATCAAAAAAATTATAGCTAAATTATGATTTTCATATTTATATGAAGTATCTATATTTATTATCTCTATATGGTTCTGTGGTTGCGAACTGTCAAGTAGTGTCATATTACTTTTGTACGTATTATTCTCTGATTTTTTATTTTTATTCCGTAGCTGGGCTCTATAAGCTTTTAATTCTAATCTTTGCTGTTTGAATACTGGACGACTAGTTTTTTCTTTGACTCGTAACCTATGTTTATCATACTTATCAGCATGTTTTTGTAATTTCTGTGTAGTCATAGGTATCTGTAAATTGTCCATGCATTTCACAAGATAATTTTTTCCTTCATTTTTTTGAGCTACTGTGGCACTGAATCTATAATCAGCAGACTCAGATGTGCTATATGAAATTCCTTTTGGTGCTTTGGAACACATTGAATGATTGAGGCTCTCATTTGATTGGCTACTGGCAGCCATAGTAAATTTGTGTGCATTTTGTGCCAATTGTGAAAAGAAATTTTTCAAGGCTTCATACAAATCATTATTATTTAAATAAATTCCAGATGAATTTTCACTATCGCCTCTGCACCACTCATCACAGTTACTGTGTTTATCAAATAAGTGATCAGGTATGTTATTTAAAGCCCTCTGAATCCCTATAATGTCACCTTTGTTTTGGTGGATAGCAAAAGTGAAGCAGCGCTGTATGTGCTTGATTATATCATAAGTTGAGTATGGACGTTTGGAAGGTCTAGAACAGTACACAATTCATTAACATGAGTTTGGCCAATCCCAGTATGAAGTGCTCCTGAAATACAAATATAAAATTAAAATTATCTCATTTTATAAATTAAAAACTATAATTATATAAAGATTGAAAAATAATGATCTTTTTACCTAGAGCTGTTTTTGTGTTTACAGCAAAAACTTCTTTTCTACTTGTTGAATTTGTGTACTTTTTTCCAAACTCCACAATATTTGTTAAAAGACACTGGTGGCATTTCAGATAGAAAGTCGAAGCAAGACCCGTAATTGTTTCTTTTTGAATATTGTGTATTAACAACGGCTCAGAGCAATCGCAGCAATACATTTGATCGGTCATGTGTTTTATGTCGATGATTCTACTGCCCTTTACAACATAACCTGATTTTTCTGCTTCTAATTCGAGTTTTTTTGCTTTTAACATCTCTACGCGATTTTTCGCACTTTCAGAGCTACGCAACCGTGCTTCATAAACTTTTTTTTTTACAAAACGTCCTTTCCACTTGTAGCTCGACATTTTGGAGATTGCTCACTTTTTAGAGGTTACGAAGTTTAATATAGGAGCGCGATACATAATATAGCGATGCAAGGATTACCAAAGGAAAAAATAAAAGCGCTGTTGCCAAATCTCTTTTAGCATAATACCGACCTAAACTTAATTGATAATAAATTAAAGGGTATTTCAAACAATTTTTATTTTAAAGAAAACAGATTTAAACTTAATGTGGCTTATATATTTCCTACTAAAGTGTCATTTATAACATTTTTAAGAGAGTCATATTTTATTACTTTAAGTTGACAGCAATTGCTCTCCCCTGTGTTAAAGCATAGGGTACGCCTCTGCCCCTTCACCCCCCCGCATGGCACCATTGAACATCCTTAAATAGGAAACTTGTGGAGGTTCGGTGCACACTCACATTTATAAAATAATTTTCTTTACGAGTAACAAATACGAACATTTAGGGACTATCTTTGGAAATGATATAGATATAGATAAGGCTGTGAGAGTTTCCCCTGAAAATTTAATCAATACATATTAAGAAATGGTTCCGGATCGATTTTGATCTCGGCAATTGTTTTATAAGTATTTGGTAAGCTCCCAAAGAAATTCCCGTGATAAAATTTTTAGGAATCGCATAGTCGCTAGAGACTGAATTTTTTAAAGTTATTATTCATGTGTTTTAGCCGTTTTGCCACACTAGCATGCCCCTGATGGAAGCGTTCCTGATCGATTTTGGTCTCCGCAATTTTTTTATGGGTCTCTGGTAAGCCCTCGAAGAAATTCCCGACATAAAATTTTTAGGAATCGCATAGACGCTAGAGACTGAATTTTTTAAAGTTATTATTCATGTGTTTTAACCGTTTTGCCACACTAGCATGCCCCTGATGGAAGCGTTCCTGATCGATTTTGGTCTCGGCAATTTTTTTATAATTATTTGGTAAGCTCTCGAAGAAATTCCCGTGATACAATTTTTAGGAATCGCTTAGTCGCTAGAGACAGAATTTTTTAAACGCATTTTTCATGTGTTTTTAGCCGTTTTGCCCCAATTGCATCCCCTGAACGAGGGGTTCCGGATCGATTATGGTCTCGGCAATTTTTTTATGGGTCTCTGGTAAGCCCTCGAAGAAATTCCCGTGATAAAATTTTTAGGAATCGCAAAGTCGCTAGAGACTAAATTTTTTAAAGTTATTATTCATGTGTTTTAGCCGTTTTGCCACACTAGCATGCCCCTAATGGAAGCGTTCCTGATCGATTTTGGTATCCGCAATTTTTTTATAATTATTTGGTAAGCTCTCGAAGAAAATCCCGTGATAAAATTTTTAGGAATCGCACAGTCGCTAGAGATAGAATTTTTTAAAGATATTTTTCATGTATTTTTAGTCGTTCTGCCCCACTTTCATCCCCCTGAAGGAAGGGTTCGGGATGAATTTTGGTCTCAGCAGTTTTTTGTGGGTCTGGTAAGCTCTCGAAGAAATTCCCGTGATAAAATTTTTACGAATAGCATAGTCGCTAGAGACAGAATTTTTTAATGGTATTTTTCATGTATTTTTAGCCGTTTTGCCCAACTTGCATCCCCTGAAGGAAGGGTTCTGGATCGATTTTGGTGTCGGCAATTGTTTTATGGGTCTCTGTTAAGCTCTCTAAGCAATTCCCGTGATAAAATTTTTAGGAATCGCATAGTCGCTAGAGACAGAATTTTTTAAAGGCATTTTTCATGTATTTTTAGCCGTTTTGCCCAAATTGCATCCCCTGAACGAGGGGTTCCGGATCGATTATGGTCTCACCAATTTTTTTATAAGTATTTGGTAAGTTCTCGAAGAAATTCCCGTGATAAAATTTTTGGGAATCGCATACTCGCTAGACAGAATTTTTTTAAGGTATTTTTCATGTGGTATTAGCCGTTCTTTCCCACTTGCATTCCCCTGAAGGAACGGTTCCGGATCGATTTTGGTCTCGGCAATTGTTTTATAACTACTTGCTTGGTACGTTCTATAAGAAATTCCCGACATAAAATTTTTAGGAATCGCATAGACGCTAGACAGAATTTTTTTAAGGTATTTTGCATGTGTTTTTAGCCGTTTTTCTCCACTTGCATTACCCTGAAGGAACGGTTCCGGATCGATTTTGGTCTCGGCAATTGTTTTATGAGTATTTGGTAAGCTCCCAAAGAAATTCCCGTGATAAAATTTTTAGGAATCGCATAGTCGCTAGAGACAGAATTATATAAAGTTATTTTTCATGTATTTTTGGCCGTTTAGCCCCACTTGCATCCTCTGAAGAAAGGGGTCCGGATCGATTTTCGAGCCGGCAATTATTTTATGGGTCTCTGTTAAGCTCTCGAAGCAATTCCCGTGATAAAATTTTTAGGAATCGCATAGTCGCTAGAGACAGAATTTTTTAAAGGCATTTTTCATGTGTTTTTAGCCGTTTTGCCCCAATTGCATCCCCTGAACGAGGGGTTCCGAATCGATTATGGTCTCGCCAATTTTTTTATAAGTATTTGGTAAGTTCTCGAAGATATTCCCGTGATAAAATTTTTGGGAATCGCATACTCGCTAGAGACAGAATATTTTAAAGGTATTTTTCATGTGTTTTTAGCTGTTTTGCCCCACTTTCCATCCCCCTAAAGGAAGGGTTGGGGAACGATTTTAGTCTCGGCAATTTTTTGATGGGTCTCTGTTATTATTCATGTGTTTTTAGCTTGAATCAAGGGGTTTAGCGATGACAGAGGACTTTTAGATGAAAGTGTACCTGTTCTAGCTAATTGTTGAAGCTCAGACTTAAAATAAGCTGTCTGAATTAAGTAGGTCAAACAAAGTTTGCTGTTTGCAATCTCACTAGCGCTTATCTCCTTTGAACTCGGAGAGTCGTGGCATAGTAAGGATTGACTAACAGAGAGAAAACTAACGCCTGAATTTGAAGACGTCCTACGCGCTACTTTCGAGCAGATTCTATTGATGAATCTGAAGCAGTACGATGCTATCTGTGTCAATTTATCAAATGAAGAGTACTTATTAATAAGATTCCAAATTTCTGGAGTATTCTCAACAGAATTTGGTGTCCCCTTACTAGCGACTAGATTGTGAATAGATTGAAGATTCAGACTGATTACCGAAAAATTGAGTTCATCATGAGACCTTGACCCAGGTTCATGGCTATCAGAGAGCCATGCGGGACCTTTCCACCACAGACTTTGCGAGGCTAGCTTTGAGGGCTCAATACCTCGTGATATGACATCGGCGGGGTTGGCAGCTGATCGCACATGATGCCAATATGCGTTAGGCAATAGTGTGTGAATTTTCGAACACCTATTAGCCACGAAAACACCCCATCTTGAAGGGTGGTCTTTCAGCCAAAAAAGCACATCCGCTGAATCAGACCAAAGTTGCACACTTTCAATCTTTATTGGGAAAGATTGGATAAACATTTGAACCAGTTGGGCAAGTAGCAACGCAGCGCAAAGTTCTAAGCGAGGTATGCTTAGTGTCTTAAGTGCAGCTAGGCGCGTTGCAACCACTTGAAGAGTGACGAGCACTTCTTGTGTACGGATTAAGCGCAGATAGACTACCGCACCATACGCAAACTTAGATGCGTCTGCGAACCCGTGGATTTATAGAAGTTCGCATTGTAGAGTGTATCCACTCCAGCGAGAGATTCTGATGTGACTTATATGTTGAAGATCTTGCAACCAAAATTGCCACCGATTGGAGATGTCGAGAGGAAGTTCTTCATCCCAACTAACCTTAAGAATCCACAGAGACTGCATAATAATCTTTGCAGTTATTACAACACGAGCCAACCATCCCATGAGATCGAAGATTCGAGCGGTTCTTGAAAGAATGGTGCGTTTCATAAACGGTGAGTCAGAAGGAGCATCTTCGATATGAAAACTAAAGAAGTCTGTGTTAGGTTGCCAATCTATACCTAGAATTGGTATAGATGTTTCGGAGACAAATAAAGCGATTGAATCTGCAGCTAACATATTAGAAGGTAGAGAAGAGAGTACTTCAGCATTATTTGAAGTCCACTTGCGGAGATTAAGTTGACCTTGTTTAAAGAGTTGAATTAACTCATCCTGTTTAAGTAAAGCTTCTTCTAACGAATGTGCACCAGATAGCACATTATCAGAATACATTTCTGAGCGAACAGCTTCAGCTGCTATCGGATAAGTTTTGCCATAATCTTCGGCTAGTCTCAAGAGTGTGCGTATGGCTAGAAACAGCGAACAGGCCAATCCATATGTCACTGTGGTTAGTCGATAAACTTTAATGGGTTCACTCTTGTCAAAACGCCATAAAATCGACTGAAAAGGTTGATCACATTGTTCGAGACCAATTTGTCTGAACATTTTTTCCACGTCAGCTGAAAGTGCGATCTTATACCTACGCCAGGTACAGATCAAAGCGACGGGATTCTGAAGAAGATTGGGTCCAACGTGTAGAAGATTGTTGACCGAGACCCCTGTTTTGGTTTTACTCGAACCATTAAACACAGTACGTAATTTGGTAGTTGTACTCGTTTTCTTCCACACACCATGATGTGGTAAGAAGGCTTAACTTTTGTTAGGCAACGAATCGAAATTCGAGGAGAGTGACATATGACCTAGGTCAATGTACTCTTTCATAAACTCTGTATAGGCTATTTTGAGTTTCTCGTCCGTAGCGAAGTTTGCTTCGAGACAAGTGAGTGCGCGTAATGCGGTGTTACATCCGGCTAATTTGTGAAAAAAAAAATGTTAGTATTAAATCCCGGAACACATAGCAGTTCCAGGGTAACCAAGAACGGTTACCACGCTCTCTTGTTCGCCGTGTGTCGTAAAGTTTTTTCGTTTCTTTTCTTTTACGATAATACTCAGCAACCGCTAGCCAGACTCGAGTTTCCGATTAGGCCGCGATAAGAAGTTCTCCTCTTCACTTTCCTAAAGCTCATCTGGGGACCCAAACATCCGAAGGCGATAACTCTCACGTTTCGCGAGCCTGCATCGGTATGCCTGGCCACACATAGGAGCGTCTGTTCCCGTCTCTCTCTCTCTCGTTTTACAAAGTTTTATGCCACCCATATTTATACTGTATTTTTCCATTGAAATATTTATTTACAGTGGATGCATTTTTAATTCTTTTATGTAAAAAAAAAAAAAAAAAAGCAATAGACAATATGGACATTCTCATTTTTTTTATTATTTAAATAAATCAAGATTTTAAAGAAGATATTCAAAGAAAATACAAACCTTATTATTCGTTATTATTATTATTGTTATTCATGATTTATAAATCAGAACGCATTGTTAGTAACACCCCTATTAATATATCTAAATTAGTTTATAAAATAAATTTATTATAACGCATTTATTTCAATAAAATCACAAATTTCTCTTTCGTTAATTTATAATATTTAAAGTACGCGTTTAAAGACAGTTAGTAACAAATACAGAGTAAACTAATTTTCCCTCTGTAACTCCAAGGTTAAACATATACCATTTACTTATTATACCTCTTCCAATTAAATCCCTGAGGATTTATTAACTCAACAATTCAATAGATTTTAGTTATCCAAGACTAAACTAGGTTATTTCATATCTTTCTATTAAGCTCTTACGTTAGATAATTATCTTCAGCATTTTCTATCCACATTAATATTTCTTGACTTTATTTTGTATGTTTATGCAAAATATATAAAAACAGAATCTCTACAATTTCCAAATTCAATTAAGAATATTTTAAAGTTCAAATATCTTATGAAATCAAGTACTTTCCGTTCTCTTTCCTGAAAAGTTCATAAACTAACACATTTTAATATCTCACTTATTTCCACAATAGGTTAGTCTATTATATATATATTATTGTACGTTCTTCTGTATAAGTTTTAGCAGTTACTTTAATTCAATGTCCCAATAATATGAAATGAGTAATGTTCACATATTAGATTTATGTTGATTTAGATAGTTTATTTTTAAGTTTACATGTTAAGTCTAAATTTGTAGAAGTATAATAGAGTTTATACAAATTTAGTTATTTTTATATACTTATATTTTAGTTCTAACTTATGTGCTAAAAATGTTAATAGCTTAAATTTATCATGAATTCAGGAATATAATTTTTAAATCCGTTTATATTATCGAAAGTCGTCATATTTAGTTTTAAGTTTAATTTTACTAATTTTAAGACGTTTATAATTTCTATATTAAACTAGCATACTGATAATTATAGTCACATACATGCATAATTATCCTTGTTCGGTTTCGTATTTAAAACTGTTTTGTTTAAAATAAAAATTATGTAAATAAATAATCTACTTTGGGTAATGTTTAATTTACGTAATAATTATAATTTATTACAATATTCAACCTTCAGATGCTTTCATTTATCAACTTTTTAAATAACTTTCAATTTTCAATTGATAAATAAGTCTTGTTTTAACGTAAATTCTTTTAATTAGTCATGGGACCGCCCAACTATTTTATACATTTAACGTTTCATATTAAAAGGTATCTATTAAAAAAAAAAAAAAAAAAAAAACATTACGTTAAAGTGGGTTATTTATCCGGATATAAATATAAAACAATAACATTTTCTTTCATTGACTAATATTCAAACTATAGCAGTTATGCATAACGACACCTCATTATAAAATCACAGCTTTCGATTATGAGTGAGGGAGGTTCTAAAAATCCGAGCGACCAATAGCGTCCCTCTGCGTTTAAGATAAGGAAGGCGCAGACATCACTTCGTTAACGCAGCTCGTTCACTTGCGCGTCCGCTCAGTCACTACTCTCAACACCCTCAACCGAAGAGGTCCTCTTTTCTCATTTCACAACTCTCAGAGTTTTTCTAACTTTCTTTCTCGAGCATCAAATTTAATCAGAGTTCCGAGCCACTCTGAAGTTTTTCGAAAACTTAAAAATTTTGTAAAGTTACCGAGCAAGGGTAACCCGTTTGTGTCACGAATAAAATTCATATTTTTGCTAAAAATTATTTTGTTGTGTGTTAAAATTATTTTTTTTTTCTTCTTTTCTTATTTATAAACCACCGACACCTTTCATAAAAAAACGCAGCAGAGACAACGGATCTTCAAAGCTGCTAAGGACCAGAGAAAAAAAAAACAAAGTAAGTGAACATTTTTATTTGCTTTCTTTTAGTTAGATAGAAATATTTCCCCCACATATCTATCCTTTTTTTCATGTATTAATTCGTGTCTCCGTATAGTTTTCCCCTAAAAATAAAAGTGTTTCTTCTAAGCCTGTCCACCTTTTAATAAACACCCAATAGAGATCCTGAGAGTAACAAACATATTAGGGAATCTATTGCGCAAGTCGCCAGTAACTTGGCCTTTCTTGTGGGTACATTCCCTAATTAAAATAAAATTAAAAAAATACACAAGAAATTTTAAACCAGAAACACCACTGGTTTCTTTTTATCAAAATTCTAAAATCATAAATCGCGTCTCGCCCTTTGTTGCCCAAACCCTATCCTATCCTATTAGTATCTAGCTCTATCCCGAGCTAGTAGGTTTTCATTAGCCTAGGCTCTAAACAGAGCAATTATTAGTTTTCTTTTAAACTAAATATCGGGTCTTCTTTGGTAGACCCGACGTAACAGCGGCAGCACGAGAGTTCTCGAGATGAGCCGAACTCAACTGGTCTCGACTTTTCCAAGGTAGACTTACTATATATTGCCCTGTTTCATCTTGACGAGTTGTTCTTTGATAAAACTCCTCGCATGCTTGCTCATCAGGCGAGTAAGATTTTTTGTCAGTGACTATCTCCTCCGCCCTCCAAAAATCTTGTACGAGCTCCAAAAGTTTGGCTTAATGCCCGCAGCTGTCCGAAAAATGAAGAGATATTGATTCTAACCCTATTTCTGAAGTTGACGAAGAGAGATTACCTGTCAAAAGGCATCCAAGTTTGGAACTAAGTGCTATCGGCTGAAGACTGGCCCTTAACAATTTGATTTTCAATGATTTGCGCATAGGCGCTTGCACCCAGAATAATATCGATGCGTGATGGTTCAAAATACATGGGGTCTGCTAGCTGCAGCCCTCTCAAGTATTCGAAATTAGTATTACCACCTACGACGGGAGGTTTATACGAAGATAATCTTGGTAAGATTATAGTATCCACTTCTAGAGAATAAGTTGGATCAAAATGAGGTTGTATAGTAAGACGAGCTACCTTCGATGACACGGCAGCTGTCTTTTCTTCTATAACTTGAATATGCGTATGACTGGTTCTACAATTTAGAGAAAGCAAGTTACACAAAGCTTGTGAAACAAGTGGGATTTAAGATCCGGGGTCGATCAGCGCACAAACTTGAATTTTGGTTTCGTTAGGACCAAGGGCGTTAATCCTAGAGGTAGCTAAAAGTACTCCTGTACATTTAGTACTTTCTCCAGGATTAAGGGAGACTGCTTGATGAGCAGATTGAATGCCTTTTGAAATGACAAAATTGCTACAGTTTGGGCTAGGGGTACTGGACACTGAGTCAATCTGATCAGTCTGCGGCGAACTGATTACTTGATTGCTGTCAGTGTGCACCAAAGAGTAATGCTTGGCTTTACAAAGAAAGCATCGGTACGTAGAAGTACAATTTTTAAGGTTGTGCTTTCCTAAACAATTCAAACAAAGATTAGAAGATCTGATCAATTCCTTTCTCTCAGGAATCGTTTTATTGAGAAATCGTTCACATCTATTTGTAAAATGATGTTGATTACAAATCGAACATTTCTTTTTTGTTGGGATGGAAGATGCGGTTTGATGCGAATAAACCGACTGAGCATTGTCATGCTCTGATTTACTAGGTTTTGAATTTGTGGATTGAGCTTTTGAATTATTTGTTGAAGACGACCTAGTGCCAGCTTCGATGGCCTCTAGAGTGCGGGTTTGACTACGAAGAAAAACTTGAAGTTGCTCCATTGTCGGTGGATCGACACTATCACCTAGATGCTTTTCCCATTCTTCACGAGTGTTTAAATCAAGAAGATTCAGCGTAAAATGAACAATTAAATCACTATCTAACGAAGCCGCTCTATTTAGAGAGGTCAGACTAGCGATGGGATTGAAAATTTCCCTATAAATCCGTTTGATTTCCGACGAAGAATCTGCCTTCATGGATTTAACTGAGAAAATTTCTGAAATGTGAGAACTAACAATGCAACGTTGATTCTCGTAATATTCGATTAAAGCTGTCCACGCCCGGTCATAATTATCACCAGAAATTGGAAGAGATTTAATTTTCTCAAGTGCTTCACCTGTAAGGTGAGTGCGAAGATAATGCAATTTTAGAACAGGCATTAAGTCTTCGCGACGATGTATGACTGAACGAAAGACGTCTCTAAAATGTTCCCAATCCGAGAATTTCCCCGAAAACTTTGGTAACTCTACCTTCGGTAAAGATTGAAACGAAACGTTAGTTACATGAGCAGGACTAGTGGCAACTGGGGCAACATTCGAATTTGAGGAGCCTTGATTGGCATCTCTTGTTCTAACAGCCTTTAAGTAATCAAGAAATTCTCCTCGGCGGAAAAAAGCTATCCTCAACCAAATCACAGAGGTTAGTTGTGAAATAGACATGATTTTTATCAAGAACCTCAAGCTTCAGAATTGACTCGTGATGTAACTGAAAAGTCGCATAATTTGCTTCAAAGCCGGCGAGACATGATTCCGCATAACCTTCAGTCATGTTATTTTTAGCCTTAGATTTGAAATTTTGAAATGAATTATTAATTCTAGCTTGGAGTAACAACTGTCTAGTATGTAGTCCCTCCATTTTGAGATCAAAGTAATTAAATTAACAACAAATTTGACTATTTAACTTTGGTATTGAGTTAACTATGTTTACCCACTCGAAAGTAGAATAACCATTAGTGAAAATTGTTACAATTAAGCCTTAGCCTAGGTTATAATACTTATGATAGTATGAACGTAGATATCCGCTTGAAGATGCGACGTTGAGGGGGTCTGCTAACGTTCCCTCGGTTAATCAGCGGTTGATCCACGGAGTTGACTGCTCGACGAGAAGTAACTACAAGCATTGAATTCAGAAACCCCTGCAGCGTGTAATCAGCAACTGAATCAGGAAGGGTATCCAAATGTAGATAAGCAGCCGAAGTTGAGTCGCGATGTTGCATCAGCAGGCAGCAGTAAAACTGCAAGGTCCAATAATATAAGCATTTGCTAAGTCGAAAATTGCATTCAATTTTCACAAGACTAGTTAAATATTACAATTAAAATTATAAACTCAAACTCAATTAAGTTGTATTAATCTCAAATTAATTTACTCAATTTTAATTAAAATAACATTGACTAAATAAAGATCAATAAATTTTCATTAAACAGAAAAGATGCACTAGTTTGACTAGACGATAGTTGCAGTTTTTAATTTAATCAAATTGGAACGATACTTGTGTCCAAGTATTAGGACGTTCGATGTATCCGTTCGCTTCCTGGAGCAGTCAGTGGATAGACTGGTGTAGACCCCGTAGCGCAAGTTGCACGTGGGTAGTCCTTGGTTTGAATTATGTGGACCCCGTAGCGTATCCGCTGCACGCGGGTGGTCCGTGAATTGACTTGTGTGGACCCCGTAGCGTGTACGCTGCACGCGGGTGGTCCGTGAATTGAGAGGCGTGAACCCTGTTTCGACTCGATGCACTAGCCGGCAACGATTAAATGATCACCGTACGATCGCGATGATTCTAGAGATGGTTTACAACGCACGCTCTTCTATAGAAATTGCCACTATTGCTCTTGACTCCAACAAGGTGGCTGCAGAACACCGTACGAACGCGGTGATTCTAGAGCTGGCTTTATCGCGAACGCTCTTGGCGACGTCTTGGAGTTGTTAGCGACGCACTCCAAGGCGTTTAGAAATGAGGGAAATGGCAATTGAATGTTCTATTTCCCATAGGGAGCCTCAGGGAATGACTTCCGAGTGCGCGCGATGGCGTTGAACGAAAGAGAGAGAGAGCAACGTACGCACGAAGGTAGCACGCGAGCAAGCTAACTTTAATCGGCACTCACGACCACCAGCACTTTGATGCGTACCTGGAAGAGAAGAAACTAATCCTACGCCACTCGAAAGAAGACGTATGATGTAGAGATGAAGGTTCTCCTCGCTGTGGCCGTGCTGCACATGTCACGTCTTCTCCCACGATCCGGTTCGAAGGACCAAATGTTTCTTGTTGTAATACAAGGGTGGATCGTGGACTGAGGGTTCAATTAATTGATAAGACTTTCGTGTGGAGAATATGTAGTTTTATTGTCGATGTACATTGTGCCTCTTGGCGCACAAAAAATGCTGCTGTCTCTCCTGGCCGCCGCGAAAGAACTGAGCCGGCCGGCGCTGCGAAGTGCCGTCGACGTGTCTTGGACGATGGAGGGGCGGTAACAGAGACGCGTGGCGAGTGCTGATAGGAGCGGCACTCGCGCGCGCTTGTAGTATATGTAGCCGGAGAAGGGGAACGCTCTCGGCGTCGTACGCTTGCACGCTGAATCCCGAACAGCAACTTTTTTATAAGTATTTGGTAAGCTCTCGAAGAAATTCCCATGATACAATGTTTAGGAATCGCATAGTCGCTAGAGACAGAATTTTGTAAAAGTATTTTTCATGTGTTTTTAGCCGTTTTGCCCCACTTTCATCCCCCTGAAGGAAGGGTTCTGCATCGATTTTAGTATCGAAAATTTTTTTATATGTATTTGGTAAGTTCTCGAAGAAATTCCCGTGATAAAATTTGTAGGAATCGCATAGTCGCTAGAGACAGAATATTTTAAAGGTATTTTTCATGTATTTTTAGCCGCTTTGAACCACTTGCATCCCCTGAACGAAGGGTTCCGGATCGATTTTGGTCTCGGCAATTTTTATATAATTATTTGGTAAGCGCTCTAAGAAATTCCCATGATACAATTTTTAGGAATCGCATAGTCGCTAGATGTCAGAATTTTTTAAAGGTATTTTTCATGTGTTTTTAGCCGTTTTGCCCCAATTTCATCACCCTGAAGGAAGGGTTCGGGATCGATTTTGGTATCGGCCATTTTTTTATAAGTATTTGATAAGCTCGCGAAGGAATTTCCGTGATACAATTTTTAGGAATCGCATAGTCGATAGTCAGAATTTTTTAAAGGTATTTTTCATGTGTATTAGACGTTTTCCCCACTTTCATCCCCCTGAAGGAAGGGTTCGAGATCGATTTTAGTCTCGGCAATTTTTTTATAAGTATTTGGTAAGCTTTCGAAGAAATTCCCGTGATAAAATTTGAATCGCATAGTCGCAAGAGACAGAAATTTGTAAAGTAGTTTTTCATGTATTGTTAACCGTTTAGCCACACTTGCATCCTCTGTACGAAAGGTTCCGGATCGATTTTGGTCTTGGCAATATTTTTAAAAGTATTTGGTAAGTTCTCGAAGAAATTCCCGTGATAAAATTTATAGGAAGCGCATAGTCGCTAGAGACAGAATTTTTTAAAGGTATTTTTCATGTGTTTTTAGCCGGTTTGCCCCAATTTCATCACACTGAAGGAAGGGTGCGGGATCGATTTTGGTATCAGCCATGTTTTATAAATATTTGATAAGCTCTCGAAGAAATTTCCGTGATACAATTTTTAGGAATCGCATAGTCGATAGTCAGAATTTTTTAAAGGTATTTTTCATGTGTTTTAGCCGTTTCGCTCTAATTGCATCCCCCTGAGGAAGGGTTCGGGATCTATTTTAAACTCGACAATTTTTTTATAAGTATTTGGTAAGTTCTCAAAGAAATTCCCGTGATAAAATCTTTAGGAATCGCATAGTCGCTAGCGACAAAATTTTTTAAAGGTATTTTTCATGTGTTTTTAGCCGTTTTGCCCCACTTGCATCCCCTGAACGAAGGGTTGCGGATCGATTATGGTGTCGGCAATTTTTTTTTGGGTCTCTGGTAGGCCCTCGAAGAAATTCCCGTGATAAAATATTTAGGAATCGCATAGTCGCTAGAGACAGAATTTTTTAAAGGTATTTATCATGAGTTTTCAGCCGTTTTGCCACAGTTGCATTCCCCTGAAGGAAGGGTTCGGGAACGATTTTGGTGTCGACAATTTTTTTACGCGTCTCTGATAAGCCCTCGAAGAAATTCCCGTTATAAAATTTTTAGGAATTGCATAGTCCCTAGAGACAGAATTTTTCAAACTTATTTTTCACGTATTTTTAGCCGTTTTGCCCCACGTGCATCCTCTGAATGAAGCGTTCCGGATCGATTTTGGTGTTGGCAAATTTTTTATGGGTCTCTGGTAAGCCCTCGAAGAAATTCCCGTGATAAAACTTTTAGGAATCGCATAGTCGCTAGAGACAGAATTTTTTAAAAGTATTTCTCATGTGGTTTTAGCCGGTTTGCCACATTTTCATTCCCCTGAAGGAACGGTTTGGGATCGATTTTAGTCTCGGCAATTTTTTTTATAAGTATTTAGTAAGTTCTCGAAGAAATTTCCGTGATAAAATCTTTAGGAATCGCATAGTCGCTAGACACAAAATTTTTAAAGGTATTTTTCATGTGTTTTTAGCCGTTTTGCCGACTTGCATCCCCTGAACGAAAGGTTCCGGATCGATTTTGGTCTCGGCAATATTTTTATAAGTATTTGGTAAGTTCTCGAAGAAATTCCCGTGATAAAATTTGTAGGATTCGCATAGTCGCTAGAGAAAGAATTTGTTAAAGTTATTTATTCATGTGTTTTTAGCAGTTTTGCTCCACTTGCATCCTCCTGAAGGAAGGGTTCCGGATCAATTTTGGTGTCGACAATTTTTTTACGCGTCTCTGGTAAGTCCTCGAAGAAATTCCCGTTATAAAATTTTTAGGAATTGCATAGTCCCTAGAGACGGAATTTTTCAAACTTATTTTTCACGTATTTTTAGCCGTTTTGCCCCACGTGCATCCTCTGAATGAAGCGTTCCGGATCGATTTTGGTGTTGGCAAATTTTTTATTGGTCTCTGGTAAGCCTTCGAAAAAATTCCCGTGATAAAACTTTTAGGAATCGCATAGTCGCTAGAGACAGAATTTTTTAAAAGTATTTCTCATGTGGTTTTAGCCGGTTTGCCACACTTTCATTCCCCTGAAGGAACGGTTCGGGATCGATTTTAGTCTCGGCAATTTTTTTTATAAGTATTTAGTAAGTTCTCGAAGAAATTTCCGTGATAAAATCTTTAGGAATCGCATAGTCGCTAGAGACAAAATTTCTAAAGGTATTTTTCATGTGTTTTTAGCCGTTTTGCCCCACTTGCATCCCCTGAACGAAAGGTTCCGGATCGATTTTAGTCTCGGCAATACTTTTATAAGTATTTGGTAAGTTCTCGAAGAAATTCCCGTGACAAAATTTGTAGGATTCGCATAGTCGCTAGAGAAAGAATTTGTTAAAGTTATTTATTCATGTGTTTTTAGCAGTTTTGCTCCACTTGCACCCTGCTGAAGGAAGGGTTCGGGATCGATTTTGGTGTCGACAATTTTTTTACGCATCTCTGGTAAGCCCTCGAAGAAATTCCCGTGATAAAATTTTTAGGAATCGCATAGTCGCTAGACACAAAATTTTTAAAGGTATTTTTCATGTGTTTTTAGCCGTTTTGCCGACTTGCATCCCCTGAACGAAAGGTTCCGGATCGATTTTGGTCTCGGCAATATTTTTATAAGTATTTGGTAAGTTCTCGAAGAAATTCCCGTGATAAAATTTGTAGGATTCGCATAGTCGCTAGAGAAAGAATTTGTTAAAGTTATTTATTCATGTGTTTTTAGCCGTTTTGCCCCACATTCATCCCCCTGAAGGAAGGGTTCGGGATCGATTTTGGTCTCGGCCATTTTTTTACAAGTATTTGGTAAACTCTCGAAGAAATGCCAGTGATACAATTTTTAGGATTCGCATAGTTGCTAGAAGTCAGAATTTTTTAAAGGTATTTTTCATGTGTTTTTAGCCGTTTGGCCCAATTTCATCACCCGAAGGAAGGGTTCGGGATCGATTTTGGTATCGGCCATTTTTTTATAAGTATTTCATAAGCTTTCGAAGAAATTCCCGTGATAAAATTTGAATCGCATAGTCGCAAAAGACAGAAATTTGTAAAGTAGTTTTTCATGTATTGTTAACCGTTTAGCCCCACTTGCATCCTCTGTACGAAGGGTTCCGGATCGATTTTGGGCTTGGCAATATTTTTAAAAGTATTTGGTAAGTTCTCGAAGAAAATCCCGTGATAAAATTTATAGGAAGCGCACAGTGGCTAGAGACAGAATTTTTTAAAGGTATTTTTCATGTGTTTTTAGCCGGTTTGCCCCAATTTCATCACCCTGAAGGAAGGGTGCGGGATCGGTTTTGGTATCGGCCATGTTTTATAAATATTTGATAAGCTCTCGAAGAAATTTCCGTGATACAACTTTTAGGAATCGCATAGTCGGTAGTCAGAATTTTTTAAAGGTATTTTTCATGTGTTTTAGACGTTTTCCCCACTTGCATCCCCTGAACGACGGGTTCCGAATCGATTTTGGTCTCGGCAATTTTTTATAAGTGTTTGGTAAGCTTTCGAAGAAATTCCCGTGATAAAATTTGTAGAAATCGCATAGTCGTTAGGGACAGAATTTTGTAAAGTGGTTTTTCATGTATTGTTAACCGTTTTGCCCCACTTGCATCCTCTGAACGAAGGGTTCCGGATCGATTTTGGTCTTGGCAATATTTTTAAAAGTATTTGGTAAGTTCTCGCAGAAATTCCCGTGCTAAAATTTGTAGGAAGCGCATAGTCGCTAGAGACAGAATTTTTAAAGGTATTTTTCATGTGTTTTTAGCTGGTTGGCCCCAATTTCATCACCCTGAAGGACGGGTTCGGGATCGATTTTGGTCTCGGCAATTTTTTATAAGTGTTTGGTAAGCTCTCGAAGAAATTTCCGTGATACAATTTTTAGGAATCGCATAGTCGATAGTCAGAATTTTTTAAAGGTATTTTTCATGTGTTTTAGCCGTTTCGCTCCAATTGCATCCCCCTGAGGAAGGGTTCGGGATCGATTTTAGTCTCGGCAATAATTTTATAAGTATTTGGTAAGCAGTTGAAGAAATTCCCGTGATAAAATTTGTAGAAATCGCATAGTTGGTAGAGACAGAATTTTTTAAAGTTCTTTTTCATGTATTTTTAGCCGTTTTGCCCCACTTGCATCCCCTGAACGAAGGGTTCCGGATCGATGTTGGTCTTGGCAATATTTTTATAAGTATTTGGTAATTTGTAGGAATCGCATAGTCGCTAGAGAACGAATTTTTTAAAGTTATTTTTCATGTGCTTTTAACCGTTTGGCTCCACTTGGATCCCCCCGAAGGAAGGGTTCGGGATCGATTTTGGTGTCGGCAATTTTTTTGTGGGTCTCTGGTAAGCCCTCGAAGGAATTCCCGTGATAAAACTTTTAGGAATCGCATAGTCGCTAGAGACAGAATTTTTTAAAGGTATTTTTCATGTGTTTTTAGCCGTTTTGCCTCACTTGAATCCCCTGAACGAAGGGTTGCGGAACGATTTTGGTGTTGGAATTTTTTTACGGGTCTCTGGTAAGCCTTCGAAGAAATTCCCGTGATAAAATTTTTAGGAATCGCATAGTCGCTAGAGACAGAATTTCTTAAAGGTATTTTTCATGTGTTTTTAGCCGTTTTGCCCCATTTGCATCCCTCTGAAGGAAGGGTTCCGGATCGATTTTGGTCTCGGCAATTTTTTTATAAGTATTTGGAAAGCTCTCGAAGGAATTTCCGTGATACAATTTTTAGGAATCGCATAGTCGGTAGTCAGAATTTTTTAAAGGTATTTTTCATGTGTCTTAGACGTTTTCCCCACTTGCATCCCCTGAACCAAGGGTTCCGAATCGATTTTGGTCTCGGCAATTTTTTATAAGTATTTGGTAAGTTCTCGAAGAAATTCCCGTGATAAAATTTGTAGGATTCGCATAGTCGCTAGAGAAAGAATTTGTTAAAGTTATTTATTCATGTGTTTTTAGCCGTTTTGCCCCACATTCATCCCCCTGAAGGAAGGGTTCGGGATCGATTTTGGTCTCGGCCATTTTTTTACAAGTATTTGGTAAACTCTCGAAGAAATGCCAGTGATACAATTTTTAGGATTCGCATAGTTGCTAGAAGTCAGAATTTTTTAAAGGTATTTTTCATGTGTTTTTAGCCGTTTGGCCCAATTTCATCACCCGAAGGAAGGGTTCGGGATCGATTTTGGTATCGGCCATTTTTTATAAGTATTTCATAAGCTTTCGAAGAAATTCCCGTGATAAAATTTGAATCGCATAGTCGCAAAAGACAGAAATTTGTAAAGTAGTTTTTCATGTATTGTTAACCGTTTAGCCCCACTTGCATCCTCTGTACGAAGGGTTCCGGATCGATTTTGGGCTTGGCAATATTTTTAAAAGTATTTGGTAAGTTCTCGAAGAAAATCCCGTGATAAAATTTATAGGAAGCGCACAGTGGCTAGAGACAGAATTTTTTAAAGGTATTTTTCATGTGTTTTTAGCCGGTTTGCCCCAATTTCATCACCCTGAAGGAAGGGTGCGGGATCGGTTTTGGTATCGGCCATGTTTTATAAATATTTGATAAGCTCTCGAAGAAATTTCCGTGATACAACTTTTAGGAATCGCATAGTCGGTAGTCAGAATTTTTTAAAGGTATTTTTCATGTGTTTTAGACGTTTTCCCCACTTGCATCCCCTGAACGACGGGTTCCGAATCGATTTTGGTCTCGGCAATTTTTTATAAGTGTTTGGTAAGCTTTCGAAGAAATTCCCGTGATAAAATTTGTAGAAATCGCATAGTCGTTAGGGACAGAATTTTGTAAAGTGGTTTTTCATGTATTGTTAACCGTTTTGCCCCACTTGCATCCTCTGAACGAAGGGTTCCGGATCGATTTTGGTCTTGGCAATATTTTTAAAAGTATTTGGTAAGTTCTCGCAGAAATTCCCGTGCTAAATTTGTAGGAAGCGCATAGTCGCTAGAGACAGAATTTTTAAAGGTATTTTTCATGTGTTTTTAGCTGGTTGGCCCCAATTTCATCACCCTGAAGGACGGGTTCGGGATCGATTTTGGTCTCGGCAATTTTTTATAAGTGTTTGGTAAGCTCTCGAAGAAATTTCCGTGATACAATTTTTAGGAATCGCATAGTCGATAGTCAGAATTTTTTAAAGGTATTTTTCATGTGTTTTAGCCGTTTCGCTCCAATTGCATCCCCCTGAGGAAGGGTTCGGGATCGATTTTAGTCTCGGCAATAATTTTATAAGTATTTGGTAAGCAGTTGAAGAAATTCCCGTGATAAAATTTGTAGAAATCGCATAGTTGGTAGAGACAGAATTTTTTAAAGTTCTTTTTCATGTATTTTTAGCCGTTTTGCCCCACTTGCATCCCCTGAACGAAGGGTTCCGGATCGATGTTGGTCTTGGCAATATTTTTATAAGTATTTGGTAATTTGTAGGAATCGCATAGTCGCTAGAGAACGAATTTTTTAAAGTTATTTTTCATGTGCTTTTAACCGTTTGGCTCCACTTGGATCCCCCCGAAGGAAGGGTTCGGGATCGATTTTGGTGTCGGCAATTTTTTTGTGGGTCTCTGGTAAGCCCTCGAAGGAGTTCCCGTGATAAAACTTTTAGGAATCGCATAGTCGCTAGAGACAGAATTTTTTAAAGGTATTTTTCATGTGTTTTTAGCCGTTTTGCCTCACTTGAATCCCCTGAACGAAGGGTTGCGGAACGATTTTGGTGTTGGAATTTTTTTACGGGTCTCTGGTAAGCCTTCGAAGAAATTCCCGTGATAAAATTTTTAGGAATCGCATAGTCGCTAGAGACAGAATTTCTTAAAGGTATTTTTCATGTGTTTTTAGCCGTTTTGCCCCATTTGCATCCCTCTGAAGGAAGGGTTCCGGATCGATTTTGGTCTCGGCAATTTTTTTATAAGTATTTGGAAAGCTCTCGAAGGAATTTCCGTGATACAATTTTTAGGAATCGCATAGTCGGTAGTCAGAATTTTTTAAAGGTATTTTTCATGTGTCTTAGACGTTTTCCCCACTTGCATCCCCTGAACCAAGGGTTCCGAATCGATTTTGGTCTCGGCAATTTTTTATAAGTGTTTGGTAAGCTTTCGAAGAAATTCCCGTGATAAAATTTGTAGAAATCGCATAGTCGCTAGAGACAGAATTTTGTAAAGTTGTTTTTCATGTATTGTTAATCGTTTTGCCCCACTTGCATCCTCTGAACGAAGGGTTCCGGATCGATTTTGGTCTTGGCAATATTTTTAAAAGTATTTGGTAAGTTCTCGAAGAAATTCCCGTGATAAAATTTGTAGGAAGCGCATAGTCGCTAGAGACAGCATTTTTTAAAGGCATTTTTCATGTGTTTTTAGCCGGTTTGCCCCAATTTCATCACCCTGAAGGACGGGTTCGGGATCGATTTTGGTATCGGCCATGTTTTATAAGTATTTGATAAGCTCTCGAAGAAATTTCCGTGATACAATTTTTAGGATCGCATAGTCGATAGTCAGAATTTTTTAAAGGTATTTTTCATGTGTTTTAGCCGTTTCGCTCCAATTGCATCCCCCTGAGGAAGGGTTCCGGATCAATGTTGGTCTTGGCAATATTTTTATAAGTATTTGGTAATTTGTAAGAATCGCATAGTCGCTAGAGAACGAATTTTTTAAAGTTATTTTTCATGTGCTTTTAACCGTTTGGCTCCACTTGGATCCCCCCGAAGGAAGGGTTCGGGATCGATTTTGGTGTCGGCAATTTTTTTGTGGGTCTCTGGTAAGCCCTTGAAGGAATTCCCGTGATAAAACTTTTAGGAATCGCATAGCCGCTAGAGACAGAATTTTTTAAAGGTATTTTTCATGTGTTTTTAGCCGTTTTGCCTCACTTGAATCCTCTGAACGAAGGGTTGCGGAACGATTTTGGTGTTGGAATTTTTTTACGGATCTCTGGTAAGCCTTCGAAGAAATTCCCGTGATAAAATTTTTAGGAATCGCATAGTCGCTAGAGACAGAATTTCTTAAAGGTATTTTTCATGTGTTTTTAGCCGTTTTGCCCCATTTGCATCCCTCTGAAGGAAGGGTTCCGGATCGATTTTGGTCTCGGCAATTTTTTTATAAGTATTTGGAAAGCTCTCGAAGAAGTTCCCCTAATAAAATTTTTAGGATTCGCATAGTCGCTAGAGACAGAATTTTTTAAAGGTATTTTTAATGTGTTTTTAGCCGTTTTGCCCCACTTTCACCCCCCTGAAGGAAGGGTTCCGGATCGATTTTGGTCTCAACCATTTTTTTATAAGTATTTGATAAGCTGTCGAAGAAATTCCCGTGATAAAATTCGTAGGAATCGCATAGTCGGTAGAGACAGAATTTTTTAAAGTTAGTTTTCATGTATTTTAGCCGTTTCGCCCCACTTGCATCCCCTGAACGAAGGGTTCCGGATCGATTTTGGTGTCGGCAATTTTTTTGTGGGTCTCTGGTAAGCCCTCGAAGAAATTCCCGTGATAAAACTTTATGAATCGCATAGCCGCTAGAGACAGAATTTTTTAAAGGTATCTTTCATGTGTTTTTAGCCGTTTTGCCCCACATTCATCCCCCTGAAGGAAGGGTTCGGGATCGATTTTGGTCTCAGCCATTTTTTGATAAGTATTTGGTAAGTTCTCGAAGAAATTCCCGTGATAAAATTTGTAGGAATCACATAGTCACTAGAGAAAGAATTTTTTAAAGTTATTTGTTCATGTGTTTTTAGCCGTTTTGCTCCACTTGCATCCTCCTAAAGGAAGGGTTCCGGATTGATTTTGGTGTCGACAATTTTTTTATGCGTCTCTGGTAAGCCCTCCAAGAAATTCCCGTGATACAATTTTTAGGAATCGCATAGTCGCTAGAGTCAGAATTTTTTAAAGGTATTTATCATGTATTTTTAGTCGTTTTGCCCCACTTGCATCCTCTGAATGAAGCGTTCCGAATCGATTTTGGTGTCGGCAATTTTTTTGTGGGTCTCTGGTAAGCCCTCGAAGAAATTCCCGTGATAAAACTTTATGAATCGCATAGCCGCTAGAGACAGAATTTTTTAAAGGTATCTTTCATGTGTTTTTAGCCGTTTTGCCCCACATTCATCCCCCTGAAGGAAGGGTTCGGGATCGATTTTGGTCTCAGCCATTTTTTGATAAGTATTTGGTAAACTCTCGAAGAAATTCCCGTGATACAATTTTTGGGAATCGCATAGTCGCGAGAGTCAGAATTTTTTAAAGGTATTTTTCATGTGTTTTTAGCCGTTTTGCCCCTTTTTCATACCCCTGAAGGAAGGGTTCGGGATCGATTTTGGTGTCGGCAATATTTTTATAAGTATTTGGTAAGCTGTCGAAGAAATTCCCGTGATAAAATTCGTAGAAATCGCATAGTCGGTAGAGACAGAGTTTTTTAAAGTTATTTTTCATGTATTTTAGCCGTTTCACCCCACTTGCATCCCCTGAACGAAGGGTTCCGGATCGATTTTGGTGTCGGCAATTTTTTTATGGGTCTCTGGTAAGCCCTCGAAGAAATTCCCGTGATAAAATTTTTAGGAAATTCATAAGCTGTTAAAATATAAATTTTTTTATCATGTATTGTCTTATGAGGGTGGTTTGGGGCTGATTTTGGGGGATGATCACTTCGGAAATAACTTATATCGCTGTCTATTGTTTTTACGCATATATCTTACAGATAATATAAAAAAAAACCGATTTTGGGAATATTCGATATTTCATTCACGATGAACGTTCAGAACTTCAAACACATAAAAGTATCACAAACGTGTGCGGAACGTAATGCTACCAATTTCATGCGAGTATATAAATGTTGTAATATCTCCAGGTCATCTCCTTCGGGTAGTGCCAGTAACTTGTTATCTCCTCACTCAGCAAAGAATGCCTTTGATCTTGAACTTTCCTCAGTGAGAGCTGACATCCAGATTGAATTTCACTGCATCGATTGCAGCAGGTTTTGTTAGGAGCAAAGCAAACAGTGATACCCTAAATAATCAGCTGTCTCAAGTTAATGACCGTATGTTGAACATCGAGGCAAAATTATCTGTGCTAAACTCAATTCAATCTTTGATGGCAAATCTAACTTCAAGAGTGGATGTTTCGGAGCAAAAGATGCCTGATTCTGTAAGCAGCTCTATCATCTGTGTTCAGGAGGCAAATGATCAGATGTCTAGTGCATGCAATGTGTTACTTTCTAATGTGTACGAACCTAACCTTTATTCTGTTCTCAATGATACTCAGATGGTTAGTGATATTATGTTATAATCTGTTGACAATGTTGGTCGAAGCTATGTTTGCTCCATCAGCTGATGTAAAAATCTTTGCCTGAAGAGGCCAGAAAATCGTCTGGCGAAACGTCGCAAAAGAAAAAATGGACTGAAATTCATTTTCACCTTGGACATTGGCACTCAAAGGATCCAGTATTCCTACTTATATTTAATATTATGTTGAAGTTTGATAAAATCAATTTAAACAATTTAATGATACATAGGTTAGGTAAGCTTAACCCTGCTTCTTCCAATTCAAGACCAGTCTTAAATAAGTCTCTTTCAATAATTATGTGATAATCTAAATCAGAAACTAATTATAATGTTCTATTTGTAATAACCTTATTATTTAGCTATATGAAAAAAAAGTTGTAGTGATTTCTCAATATTTAAGGGTATAACTAGATTCTAAAGCAGAGCATGCTACATGTGCCAGTACACCTTAAAACATGTACTACTAGAGGCAGCCTGCCGAGCTCGAAAAATGTGGTCAGTTCGAGACAGGCAATATTATAGGGAAGAGTACAGGCTATCTTTCTCACTCGCACGCGACATTATATCGAAGAGTACATGCTGTCTCTCTCACACCTGGCCACACTTTCGAGCACGACAGGCTGCCTCCAGTAGTGTATGCTCTAAGCAGCACACTAATACCCTATCTTATCTACTGTATTAGCCAATGAAATTTTTTAATAACACTCTGAAGTTGGCTCTGTAAGCTTCAATTCGATAATAATCGCTATCTTCCTTTTACAATAGGATTTGAGTACCAACATAATTTTTTAAATATATAATGTCCAATAGAAAACAGTAATAAAATCACTGAAAAAAATTCTCATAATATTTTTTATATATAATGGCAAAGTTCTTGTTTCAATAAAAAATTTACAGTAACAAATGAATTAAATAAAACTGTGTCGTCATTATATGCTGACTTTTCAAGATGTAAAACTTATAGAAGATACTAATAGAATCTCTCAAAAAACTTCCAAGTATAGTTTTTATATATACGTACAAAGAGAGAAACCTTTTTTGCAAATAAGTTTAGAAGTAAAATAATTGAATAATAAAAATAGAATTTCATACTACATATAGCATGCGTTATATAAATTGATGGATCAACTAAAAATATTCAGCAGTCAAAAAATTCTAAGCTTTCTTGAGACATTTTGTCAGGTCAGAACTTTGAATTTTTTGCACCCTTTTTAGACTTAGATTTTCACGGTAAAATTTGCTAAATCAATTCCTGAAAACTCATCTTTTTGAGTAGCTAGATAAACGAATATATTCAAACAGAAAAAAAAGTGACCATCGGACGTAACTTTTTTTACTCGGAACTTAGAAATTCATAAGAAGCTTTAGAGTTTTTGTTACATGAGATTTTGGCGTGAAATCTTAGGTTCTCACCTCGGCTGATTTTTTTTTTAGTAGGTACATCATTGTCAACACGTTGCCTTGTCACACCAAGCATCCTAGTGTTTCGACTTAATGGATGCACACACCCCCACTGCTCTATAATTGAGTATTTTAGGCAATCTTGATACACAAAACATTAAATACTTTATAATGTGCAGATAGAATAATATATTACTAAAAATAATTAAAAATTTTGACATAAATTCATTGAAGTGATTTTCTAAATTTATATATTCAAGATAATTTTAATTTTAATAATTATAGTATTACCAATTATACCAAAAGCAGAAACTACTTTGGCTACTCCACTACCAGCTCCTCTTTGATTGGCACGATTTCTATTTCCCATATCAATCATTTTTACAAGATCTTGAATTTCATCTTGTGTATATTCTATTTTATCATCCTTTACAATTAACTTTTTTGGCTCCATTCGATCAATTTTTAGAACTCGAAAGCGAGTCAAGATATTATTTGAACCCATCAAATAAAAATGCTAAAATAATATGCAATGTTTATGCAAATAGCTTAAACAAACACTTTGAAGACAGCATGACACATATATTCATTTATGTTACAAGCGCTAATATTAACTGTCACTTGATATAGGATTTTAAAAGCTAATTGCTGTTTATTTACTCTTGTATGAATGCACTCAATTTTGTATTTAGATAAATGGGATCATGAATACTAGCAAATTTTTTCCCCTTTTATTACCATTTAGAAAATTGTATACAAATACAAGGTTTTCACGAGTACTGGTTGTGCATGATGAAAGTATTTTTAAAATAATTTTAACGACGTTACTACATGTACGACAGATTTGTCTATCGCGACAAAAATACTCATTGTTTCAGTAACGAGAATTTTGATATAACAGGCAAAAAAATAGTTTCCACCCAAGAAAGAATATTATTTCTTTAGTCAATTATCAAAAATTGTCAAAATTTTCAAGTGTCCTTTCATGTTTTAATATGTATATCGTACATTTTGAGGTTTGGAAATCTGTCGTACAAATAACATTTTTAACACATCCATCGTAAAGTTCGTACTTTACTATCGTGTAATTTTCACAAGAAAATAGTTTCCACACAAGAAGGAATATTATTTCTTTAGTCAATTACCAATACCTAATTGTCAAAATTTATGTAATTTAAAAAATTTTCAAGTATCCTTTCATCTATTAATACATGTTGTACATTTTTTGAGGTTAGGAAATCTGTCGTACATATAACAACGGCCTAGAGTAACATACATATGCGTGTGCATATGCACTATAAGTAGAATAGGATAACACTTTTTCCTACATCAAAATTAATTTTCTTACAGATTTTGTTTCATAAAGAGCAATCTTCTGTATAGATGAGATAATTGGGTGAAATATTATATTCCGTTCTTTTTGTTCATCCATAATTTATGATAACACTTTGCTATATATTATTATGATTTTCTTTTAAAAAGTAACAAGACATCAGCTAATCTTTACTTTTTTCTTTTTTTTTCAAAGCGGTAATCCTCAAATCATTTACTTCATTTTACTCCATCAGGGAGATTGTACATAAGCGCTGCGCGTTCCTACGCTACGCTGCGCGAAGCTGCGCTGCGCTACAGCATTCCGTTCCTATGTTCTCCTATGTTTTCCTATGTAATAAGAACAAACGAAACTCCACGGCAGGCGCTGGCGCAGCGTAGCGCATCTTAACGTAGGATTGCGCAGCGCTTATGTACAATTTCCCTTATTTACTCCATTATTATACTCCATTAGGGACTGTCCACATAGAGGCTCATGTTCCTTGTCTCTTGTCTCATGTCTCAAGCGCGAAAAAAATCGTTGTCCGTAATCTTAGGGCCTTTGCACGCTAAAAGCATAACGCGAAGAAATAAGGAATAAGAGAGCATAAGGTGGACATAAGGTACTTAGGGCCTTTGCACGCTAAAAGCATAACGCGAAGGAATAAGGAATAAGAGGGCATAAGGTGGACATAAGGTACTTATGCTCCGCTTATTCCTCTTATGCCCGTGTTGTGTACTCAACGAAACGTGCATAACCTCTTGATTTTTTTGGAGTAAAGTTTTCGAAATGAAATAGCTTACTGTAATTATTAATTGACTCTAATTGGTTACAATGTAAAAAGTTGACAAAATAATAAAACTTGAGGGGCTTTTGTATTTTATCATTTCAACGTGCAGAAGTGAGAAAAGTTTTCTTCTTAATCATTTAGTGATTATTTTTATAATAATTTACAGTGTAGACATTTTTGAACAATGGATGAAGAGGTAAATGTTTACTTGCAATTTATTATTAAAAAACTTACTCCAAAACAAGCAATTTAGGGGTTATGCACGATCCGTTGCGTACACAACACGGGCATAAGAGGAATAAGCGGAGCATAAGTATCTTATGTCCACCTTATGCCCTCTCATTCCTTATTCCTTTGCGTTATGCTTTTAGCGTGCAAAGGCCCTTAATAATTTTTAATCTGTGGTCATTTTTTCTGTATAACTAGAGTTCGACACGCGCGCTTCGCGCGCTGATTGTTTTTTTTTAAGTTATAAAAGAAGCTGTATGAACGGTTAATTAATGAACGGTTTCTTTTTTATTTACAAGAGAAATGTTATTATTCAATTCATTATTTAAGGTTGTATGGGCTATATGTGAAAAATAATGTCAGATCAATAAAGTTTCGTCAGTAGGTCAATAATATCATTATAAACGTCTCTGCCAAATTTGAATATGATTTGCGAGCTAGTTTTCAAGATATTGTAGTTTAAAATTAAAGTGGGTTTTTATGTAGATTCTCTGAATATGGCTAGACTCGTCGTAGTTATTGAAAAAATTAAGTTGAAAAAATACTGTTTAGTTCTTATAAATTTGCGTATACGTAAAAGAAATCCTTTGTAATCGATTGCAATTGAAATGAATTGCTTTTGCGAGCTAGTATTAAAGTTATAGCATAAAAACTGTGTAATAAGACGTATAGTCATACCAAAAAGTGAAAGAAATAAGGATTACAATGTTCTAAAAAACATTTTACATATTTGTTTACTCTTAGTACTGTAGAATATTAGTGTTTTCGACGAATTATACGACCAAAATATTTGTCTTAAATTTTTGAATGAGACCTTACGGTCAATACAACCTTAATGCACTTATTTTTAATTCATTTAAACATTATAACGTTTTTCATCAAGCTGTGTTATAGTTTTATTGACTAAAAAATGTATGTATGAAGAAGTATTTGTTATTTTAATATATGATTTGTCTTTATCTTTTGAATTTAGTTCTAGTGATTCATTCCATTCCATAGTTCCCTGCTTTAACAAATTGAAAGGTTCATTCAATTTTATAGTATCAGAATGTCACTACAATGTTAAAGATTAATCAAGTTCAACTTCATGTAAATAAGCTTTTTTCATGTTGTGATTTTGTTCAATAAGTATAATTATGAAAATATGTTTTCTGTGTTTAATAATGTTAAACATGTAAAAAGGTAAAGTGAAAGTATAAAATTCAAGATGAATATTTTTATATTGAGAAAACTATGTTTTTAATTTTAACTAAATAAAAAGGTTCTTACACTAATCCCACCATCATCACTAATAAAAAACTGCTCCCAATATACATTGGCACTTAGAGACTGTCTCCATAAGTGTGCCTGTGCCTAGGCACACGAACTCTGAGTCAAGGGATTATAGCCGGAAAGAAAAATTGTTGTTGCCCATCTTGAAGAGTCATGATCCATGGTGAAAGAGAAACAGACCTACTTCTATCGCTACAGCTACAGCTGATCAACCTGAATACGAAGAGTGAAGCAGTAACGTTAGATGAAATTGATGTTATAAATAGAATTATATATAATAATTATAATAATATTATAATAATTATAATTATTATTTTATAATTATATTATTATTATATTCTTTAGTAGAACATCAATTTCATCTAACGTTACAGTATCAACAACCTCGTTACTATTACACGCATAATTAAATTTTTTTTTTTTAATTTACCAACATCTTAAATACAATCGTAATATATTTTATAAGTGTACTATTCAAGTATAATTATAATTTATAACTATATAACATAAAGATAATATATTTTGATGCTAATTGAATATATTTTCTTTGATAAACCCAAAGTAATTTAGATAAACAAGCGCATATTTTATATTTTTTACATCTTTTATTTAATAAAAAAAATTTTTAAATACAAAGTAGTAATAGGAATGATAATCTTAATTATATTTCTGAGCTGCTTGAAAAATATCAATCATGCAGTTGATCTGCAAATGTTCAGGAATATTACACATATCTTCTTTCAGCTCTTTAAAGTAAGACGTTGTAGTATTTGAATCCCAGAAATCATTAGTTTTGGGCTTGTCTATTTTCTGGACCTCATTTTCACTTTTTTTTGCCATTTCTTCACGTACCTGTTCAAAAAGTCCCCCTTCTGCTTCTTCACTTAATTCAGTATCAGATAGTACTTCAATCGGAGGTACTTTGACGGTGTAGATTTTAAAAATATCTTAGGTTTTATTTGAATAAATGGCTTCAAGAAGTCAAGATGTTTCTGCATATAGTATTTGGTACCATTCCTTAAAGCCCTTGTGTAGCCTTGTCTTAAAACTCTCCAGCGACTTTCAATATCTTGCCCTATAAGAATAAATATAATTTATATATGATTTTATCTAGTTTTTATTTGATATTAAACAAGTAAATTTCTTAAAAAATATTTAACATACAAAGATAAATTTTTAAAATATTCTAAATAAAATCATGGAAAGATATACATTTAATTTTTCTTAAAAGAAAAATAAAATTGGCATATTATATTATTTTCAAAACTTGCATTTATATTCTTTATCCAGCCTTTCCAATATCTGCTTTGCAATACTTTTGTAAAATCAATCTTTTTAGATCTAACATCATCCACAATCCCAATGTACCCATATGGATCATAAAAGAATCGATTTTCTTCTATGGTGTTGATGATGATTTGATCCTCAATATAAATACACATACTTTCGACACTTTTGTCAGAGTCAGAGTCACTCATTATGAATGAATATATAAATTTTTGTTAAGTATTGGCCCAGAAATATCCAGAAAAGATTAAATCGAATTTAAAAGAAGAGTAGAAAGATTTCTTCAGACACAGACAATAGTCACTTCTGTATTGCCGATAACTACTGGCCGATTGTGTTTTGTTTTTTGATACAGGTAGTGCTACTGTAGCGCAATTTGTTGCCGATCGTGTTTTGTTTTCTTGACGCTAATACACAAGCATCAGTGTAAGTGCATAGTCGTTTAACGCTATATTGTCTCCTGAAAAGTCGGATCGTCGTGTACCATTGTCCTGGAAGCTCATACTTTCACATCATCATGGACGAGAATACTGAAATAGAGGATGGAATAAATGATCTTATTATTAATTTAATAAAGAATGAGCCGTACATATATGATAAAACTCATCCATCTTACGTAAAACAAAGAGAATTGAAAAATGATGTGTTTAATGTTATATCGCAATCAATATTTCAAGTTTATGAAAAAAATTTAACTGGTAAGGAACAATACTATTTATACATTTATTTATTTATTTTATTATTTTTTATAATTTATTATTATTATTCTTTGATATATATAGATAAGGAAGTTGAACAGAAGTGGAAAAAATTGAAACAAGAATATGAAAATGAAAGAAAACGACTAACAGCGAAAGCTCCATCAGGATCTGCAGCAAAATTTAATCGAATAAATTTTAAGCATTATGAAGCGATGAGTTTTCTAGAAACACAATGCTTACAGCATAGAAGCGTAATCAGCTCGTTCCATGACAAAGAAATGCCTTCATGTTCAAGCTCAAATGTATCCAATGAAGTAATCTTTGATTATTTATTTTTAAAAAACTTCATTAATTCTTAAGTTTATTATTAATATTATTTTTTTACAGAAAATACCTTCACAAGAAATAAGCACCATAAGAAGGAGAAAAAAAATAACAAAGATCCGAAAAAACTTGAAGGACAGTTGATGAACAAAGAGGCACCTTCATGTTCAACTCCAATTATATCTGAAAAGGTAAAATTTCAGAATGTATTATTATAAGTATACTTAATATAACTCCTAAGTAGATAATACAATTATTTTTATTACAGAAATTAGTTCTAAAAGAAGCACCATTTTGTAAAAAGAAGAGGAAGAAATCGAATGAGCTCGATAAACAAATTGAAGATGTCAAAGAAATTATAAAAAATATTACGGATTCGCAGTTTACTTCGTCTCATACCAGACCCTACTTTAATGCTTCTTCTGATACCAGATATTTTGAGGCTGTACAGAAGGTTATCGAAAGTATACCTTTAAAACATTCCCTCAATTATATGTTGGAAATAAGGACAATAATAAAAAAATATACAAATCCAAAGTAAATAGAAATGTTAAAAGTCAACTAATGTATTAAAGTTAAATATGAATGTTACAGTGGATCTTTATATTTCTAGAAATAAAAATTTGTGTAAACAAAACTTACATTTACTAGTTTATTTTTTTAATACCAGTAACATAGCATAAATTATTTTGTACAATAAATATAATAATTATGAAGAAAATAGTGAAAAAAATGAAGCAGTTAATTTACATTATTAAATGCAAAAAAATGTTATACATTTTATGAGAATAATATCATAGAAACCTGGAGAAAGGAGTAATGAATTTTCAAGAATGTCAACTTTAATCATTTCAAACGTGCAGACGACTTGCAAACTAAGTATTTCATTCCTTTTATCCCAGCATATTTTGAACTGAAACATAAAAATAAATATTTATATGTATAGGATGTTCTCAGATTTGTTTAACTTAAGCTATTAGTAACAATGAAATTCTGATTAGTCTAATAAAGTTAAAAAAATTTCTCTTTTCATTTCATACAATTGTTTACCTTTGTTAAATACATTCATTTTGCCATGGAATCAAGCCTTCGTCAGATACAAAATATTGTGCAAGTAGATTACGTTGACGTTTGGCAGCTAGGATATTACATTTTGATTATTCATCTAATATATTAATGATTTTTAATAATTTTTTATATTTACACAATATTTTAAGAAAATGAATAACTTAATGATAAGACATTAATTAATTAAATTCGATTTACTTAACAAATTTAGTGCCGGTAAAGTAGAAATCAGACCAGTACTGAAAATATATTCTCTAAATTTTCTTCTTTGGTATTAGCTTTATTCTAGAGTGTTATCAAAAAAGAAGTTTATATTTTTCAAATTTTCGTTCTGTAAATATTTTCTTACTTTAAGAAAATGTTTTTTGAATTGAAGAAAATGAAATTCTTGTTTCGTTTAGTATGATAAATAAACATTCATTTGTACATATTAGAGTACATTTCTGTACATTTCTGTACATTCCCGCACATAACCGCACACTTCTGCACATTTCTGCACATTTTTGCACATTTCTTTACAAAAGTCTAATAAGTGGACAAAATGTGCAAAAATGTGTAAAAATGTGCAAAAATGTGCAGAGATGTACAGAGATGTGCAGATATGTGCAGTTTTTACTTCCACCAGGGCGCGCATGCGCACTGCGCATTATTGTGTTTCAGAAGATTGATACTAGAGAAACTGGTAATTTTGTCTCGAATATTTGTAATTTTCACTACAAAATTTCTCTCCGTGTACATATTTCAAGAAGTTTTCAACATGTATTTATTTTCAAGAGCAATTTCTGTCAACAAAAGTTCGATCACTTTAGAGTAACAAATTGTCTAAGAATTTTGAAATTAGAAATAAATGATAGTTTTGTACATGTTGAATTTAAAAAAAAAAGACTTAATGCGATAGCTCACGTGTTACGTACTTTACACTTTGGTGTTAACGATCTGGATAAGTTACTTGAATTTACAGAGATAAAATGCTCAAATATGTACTTACAACTATCGAATTCACTAGGAAAAAAATTTAATAATTTAATTAATAATAATAGATCTAAAAATTGTGATATTAATAATAACATAAAATGGGTATTTATCTTTCAAATACTGAAATTCCTCTGGAAGTGATTGATGTTGTCTTGATGGGTCCTAATTTTAATAAAAACATTAAGCTTAATAAAAAAGATATTATCACAACGATAAAAAACTTTGAAAGTAGTATTTATATGTTACAGACAGAAGCCAAATGTTTACTTAGAGATACACTTATCAAAAATATTGAGTCTGCTTGCAATAATAATTTAAGATGTAATAGTTTTGATAAGGAATTTAACCAAAAAGTAACTATAACCAAAGAATTTTGTTCTAAGAATCCATCTATATTTTTTACTAGAGCGGATAAAGGCAATATAACTGTGTGTCTTAATTATGATGATTACTATGAAAAAATGTCTAATCTACTTAGTGATAAAAATACTTATGAAAATCTTAATGATAGTGATTGCTTAGAATTCAAATATGATAGGTTTAAATTAACACACACTAATACGGTTCTTCCTAGAGCTTATGGATTACCTAAGATTCACAAAAAAGATGTACCTTTAAGATCAATTATCTCAACTGTAAATAGTCCCACTCATTTTTTAGCTAACATCATTGAAAAAACCCTTAGACTTTGTTTTAATAAACCTGCTTCACATATTAACAATAGTTTTGCTTTAAAAGAAAAAGTGACGAATATATATATATTCCCCATGGATATATTTTAAGTTTCTCTAGATGTCATTTCTTTGTTTACTAACATACCGGTAGAATTAGTTTTGTGTAGTTTAGATAAACGGTTTCATAAGATTCAATGTCATTCAAAAATTCCGTTTGATAACATAATATACATAGTTAAATTTCTTTTTGACAATACTTACTGACAATACTTCTGTTTAACAATATAATTTATAAACAAATCTTTGGTACACCCATGGGCTCTCCGATTTCACCGTTATTTGCAGATATATTGTTATGGAAGACTTAGAAATCACAGTTCTCAGTGAATTAAAAAATAATCATAATATCTCACCATTGTTCTATTTTAGATATGTTGACGATACAATTTTGTGTGTGAAAGAAGACGAGCTGGACCTAATTTTAAACAAATTTAATAGTTATAATAAATATTTACAATTTACACACGAGTTACATAACAATAACATGATTCCATTTCTTGATGTCACTTTAACAATAATTAATAATAGTATTATTACTAATTGGTATCAAAAACCCACAAATACTAATAGAGTTTTAAATTTTAATTCAAACCACACAATTCAATTAAAACGCAATATCATTTACAATCTAGTAGATAGAGCTCTTCTTCTTTCGCACCAACAATTTCATAATGAAAATTTGATTATGGTTAAAAAAATACTCGCCGAAAATAGCTACCCTGATAATTTTATTGATAGTTGTCCCATACAGCATGAAAGAAAACTGAAATAATTACATGAAATAATTCATGAATTAATACATTGAAATGATTTAGAAAGAATTTTAAAAGGAAAAAAAATTAATTTTAAATTAATTTTTAAAATAATATATGGAATCCTTACAAAATACTTTCAAAAATCTTCCAAAAAAATAAAAAAAGTGTTACCAAAAAATAATTACACGAATTAATTCTGAAAGGACTTTGAAAAGATTTTTTGAAAGAATACATAAAATAATTTCGAAATTATTGCAAGTATTCTTTCATGCAATAATTCAGAAATAATTTCAGAAAGATACAAATTAATCATTCACAAAAATAATTCAATATCTATTCAAAAATCTTACATGAATTATTTCATGAAATCTTCTGGGAAACTCGTGTGAATTAATACAAGAAATAATTTTGAATTCTTTTGAAAAAGATTTTTAGAATAAAATTTTTTAAAACAAAATAGCAAAAAAAATAATTACGCGAATTAATTCTGAAAGGACTTTGAAAAGATTTTTTGAAAGAATACATAAAATAATTTCGAAATTATTGCAAGTATTCTTTCATGCAATAATTCAGAAATAATTTTAGAAAGATACAAATTAATCATTCACAAAAATAATTCAGTATCTATTCAAAAATCTTACATGAATTATTTGATGAAATCTTCTGGGAAACTCGTGTGAATTAATACAAGAAATAATTTTGAATTGTTTTGAAAAAGATTTTTAGAATAAAATTTTTTAAAACAAAATAGCAAAAAAAATAATTACACGAATTAATTCTGAAAGGACTTTGAAAAGATTTTTAGAATAAAATTTTTTAAAACAAAATAGCAAAAAAAATAATTACACGAATTAATTCTGAAAGGACTTTGAAAAGATTTTTTGAAAGAATACATAAAATAATTTCGAAATTATTGCAAGTATTCATTCATGCAATAATTCAGAAATAATTTCAGAAACATACAAATTAATCATTCACAAAAATAATTCAGTATCTATTCAAAAATCTTACATGAATTATTTGATGAAATCTTCTGGGAAACTCGTGTGAATTAATACAAGAAATAATTTTGAATTGTTTTGAAAAAGATTTTTAGAATAAAATTTTTTAAAACAAAATAGCAAAAAAAATAATTACACGAATTAATTCTGAAAGGACTTTGAAAAGATTTTTTGAAAGAATACATAAAATAATTTCGAAATTATTGCAAGTATTCATTCATGCAATAATTCAGAAATAATTTCAGAAAGATACAAATTAATCATTCACAAAAATAATTCAGTATCTATTCAAAAATCTTACATGAATTATTTCATGAAATCTTCTGGGAAACTCGTGTGAATTAATACAAGAAATAATTTTGAATTCTTTTGAAAAAGATTTTTAGAATAAAATTTTTTAAAACAAAATAGCAAAAAAATAATTACACGAATTAATTCTGAAAGGACTTTGAAAAGATTTTTTGAAAGAATACATAAAATAATTTCGAAATTATTGCAAGTATTCTTTCATGCAATAATTCAGAAATAATTTTAGAAAGATACAAATTAATCATTCACAAAAATAATTCAGTATCTATTCAAAAATCTTACATGAATTATTTGATGAAATCTTCTGGGAAACTCGTGTGAATTAATACAAGAAATAATTTTGAATTCTTTTGATAAAGATTTTTAAAATAAAAATTTTTATAACAAAATAGCAAAAAAAATAATTACACGAATTAATTCTGAAAGGACTTTGAAAAGATTTTTTGAAAGAATACATAAAATAATTTCGAAATTATTGCAAGTATTCTTTCATGCAATAATTCAGAAATAATTTCAGAAAGATACAAATTAATCATTCACAAAAATAATTCAATATCTATTCAAAAATCTTACATGAATTATTTCATGAAATCTTCCGGGAAACTCGTGTGAATTAATAGATTTTTTTAAAGAAAACATAACAATTCAGCAATCATGTCAAGAATTATATCACGAAATAATTCAGAAATAATTTCAGAATGATAAAAATTAATCATTCACAAAGATAATTCAATATCTATTGAAAATAATTTCATGAATTATTTCATGAAATGTTGCGGGAAACTCACGTGAATTAATACAAGAAATAATTTAGAATTCGTTTGAAAAAGATTGTTACAATAAAATTTTTTAAAACACAATAGCAAAAAAGATATTTACACGAATTCTTCCTGAAAAACCTTGAAAAGATTTTTTGAAAGAAAACATAAAATAGTTCAGAAATTATTGCAAGTATTCAACACGAAAAGGGCAGCGTCCGTATATAAGAGGCATCGTATAATGTATTTATTTTGTTTTTAATTCGAATTTGTTTCAATCAAATAAGTCCTAATTAATACAATATTTAATAAACAAAACTTACTAAATAAGTATATACTAATTAAACAAAGTTAATATTAAAAAATAAAGAAATATTAGAAATAAATATTCTAATTTATTTTGTCAGTCATTTTGCACTATATAATGAAAAAAATGAAATGATTGGATAATGATCGGATTTAGTCGTCCATTGTTTTCTACATTCGTATGATCCTATTAAAGAACGTATTAAAATGTGTGGGGGGTATATAATTTTTCGTTTTTGTGAACTAAGATAGATTGAAACATTTACTAATTGCGAAAAATATTAATTTGAAAAGTTAATGTAAGAATATAAAAACTTAAAATAAAAGGAAAAAAAACATTTAAAGATGAATAATATAGGTACTTAAAATAAGCAATATTTTTTATTATTATTCATAATAGTACTCTTTCAGTATGACAATGTTTAGAAGTCCCCTCAAAATCGACAGAAATATTATTTATACGTCTGCCAAGAGTAAAGAGCCTTTGACTCTAAAAGTTGATTCTAAATTGAAAACACTACAAATAATAATAACGTCGGTAAGGTAGAGCTCATCTATTCATCTCTGCATTATATGCAATTATCATTTTTTTATTTTTATCGAATTTCGGGAAAAGAGCTCTTTATTGCCCTTCGTAATGACAAAAATACACTATGTGTAAATTTTCAAGTTATTGCTCGTTATAGATTTTACAGGAAACGGGTTGAAAAATTTTCTACCAGTTTTTTATGAAAAATAATGAACAGAATTTCTGAAAAATTTATAGGTGTATTATTTATGCAATTACGGAGTGCAGTGAAGAGCTTCATTCATCAAAAGTTGAATCTAAGATCAAAAAATGTAAAAACTCATAACGTCGGTAAGGAAGAGCTCCCTTTATACACACACATTTCACATCGACTTAATACAATATTTAATAAACTAAAAGTATTAAATAACTATGAATTAATTGATCAAAGTTAATATTAAAAAATAAAGTAATATTAAGAATAAATTTTCTAATGTATCGTATCACTCATATTGCAGTATATAATGAAAAAAATGAAATGATCTAACAAGCGAGCGATAGCGTAATGGATAGCGTATTTGCGTAGTACCCAAGCGACCCGGGTTCGAATCTCCATCATGTAAAAAATTTTTCTGCGTTTTTTTCTGCGATAAAATAGTGTAAAATTATTAACAATGTAAATATATGTAAAAATAGTTAGAATATTATTTAAATAATATTCTAAATTATAAAAATGTACCTTCAAATACGGGATTATATATACCCTTCGAAATTTATTGTTAGTAATATTTACTAAATATTTTCTAATTAATTCACAATATTTATTCCTGAATCCTTCCAAAAATCTTTCATTGAAAGGATTCTGCAATAATACATGATTTTATAACCTTCGAAATTTTTTGTTAGTAATATTTCCATTATATTTTCGAATTAATTCACAAAATTAATTCCTGAATCCTTTCAGACATCCTTCATTGGAAGGATTCTGTAATAATACGGGATTTATCCTCTTCAAATTTCTTGTTAGTAATATTTCCATAATATTTTCTAATTAATTCACAATATTAATTCCTGAATCCTTTCATACATCTTTCATTGAAAGGATTCAGGAATTAATTTTGTGAATTAATTCGAAAATATTACTAAAAAGAAATTTCAAAGAGTATAAATAACGTATTATTGCAGAATCCTTCCAATGAAAGATGTCTGAAAGGATTCAGGAATTAATTTTGTGAATTAATTCGAAAATATTATGGAAATATTACTAAAAAGAAATTTCGAACAGTATAAATCACGTATTATTACAGAATCCTTTCAATGAAAGATGTCTGAAAGGATTCAGGAATTAATTCACAAATTAATTCCTGAATCCTTTGAGACATCTTTCATTGGAAGGATTCTGTAATAATACGGGATTTATCCGTCTTCCAAATTTCTTGTTAGTAATATTTTCATAATATTTTCGAATTAATTCACAAAATTAATTCCTGAATCCTTTCAGACATCTTTCATTGAAAGGATTCTGCAATAATATGTGATATTAATTCTGAAAGGATTCTGAAAGATTCTTTCAGAAATCATTCAGTGAAAGGATTCTGTAATGATGCTATGTCCGGGGTATTTTTCTTTCAGAATTATTTCAGGAAATAATTTTGAAATATCTTTTAGTAACCTTTTGGTAATAATCCATGAATCCTTTCAGAAATCTTCTATTGAATAAATTTTGCAATGATATTATAAATTATTTTTGAATTATTCCATTGAATTAATTCTGAAAGGAAAATACCCCGGACATAGCATTATTACAGAATCCTTTCACTGAATGATTTCTGAAAGAATAAAATTATTTCATGCATTCTTTCAGAATCCTTTCAGAATTAATACATGCTGTGTGGGGTATTCGGTATCGCGTGAGATATCACACTTATGGCAATTCAAAACTTAATAATAATATGTCTACAATCAAAAATGTTATATCGATTCCGTTTCATGATAAATTATTTTTTACATGTAAGTCTTCCTTTAAAAAGTATGGTTTTACTATAGTTCCTTGTATGTCAAACAAATTAAATAGCATTATTAAGTTAGGTAAAGATAAGCTGGAAAAATGGTGTGAGACCAATGTGGTATACGAGATTGCGTGTAAGGATTGTAATGCCACTTATGTTGGCCAATCAAAGAGATGTTTAAAAAAGAGAATATATGAGCACAAAAAAACCCTGTTAGACAAAATATTACCAATTCCGACTCATGTAAATAATTTTTCACATAGTTTTGATTATGATAATATTAAAATTTTAGATAAAAAACCAAATAATTTTAAAAGATTAATTGCAGAAAATATTTTTATTAATATCAATAATAATAACATTAATAAACAAGAAGACTTTAACACTATTAGTAAACAATATAATAAATTAAATAGATATTTAAATAAATCAGATGCCTAAGTATAACTATTCTCTGTTTGAAATTTCTCTTTGTTTGTGTGAAGGTGCTCTATTATGGCTTTCTATGTATACGTGATAAGTAAGTTCGGGTACCTTCGAGTATCTCCACCTGCGTTGACTCTGTTACATACTTACATCTATTATATGACTGCCATAGACTGGAAACGCGTACGACGAGAGAGACATATTCGTCTCTGATGTGATATTAGTTATTTAAGTATTATGGTATGACCAGTAATTTTTTGACTTTTATATAATAACAAAGTTTATAACATCCATATTTATTGTGAAAACACTACTATACAATTATATGTTTTTTTTATTATATTTTTTTAAATAAAGGCCTGAAGAGGTCCCATACCAGGGACGAAACGTTGCCGGTAATTGTGGAAAAAAATTAACTAAAGGGGTTTTTATTTAAGCCTTGGGTTGTCCTCCCACAGTTGCTGTGTTATCATTTCACTACTTGTTAATATGGAGAGGAATATCAATACTTATATTTATTAAGGTATCTTTATTTATTTCTGAAATAATGAACAAAATAAAAATAAGGGGTAGTTACCCCTAAAAAATAATTTTGGTTGAAACCATCACGGGACAGGTGAACGTTATTTTTTAATTTTCTTTTAAATGGAATCAGTTTTAAGGCGATATATAATTTATTATAATTTTTATAGCTGAAAAATGATGAAAAAAGCTTAGTTGTTTTGAAAAAAAAATAGGGGTTGCTACCCTTAAAATTGAAGGTAATGGTGTTTTGAAGGCTGTTTTATTCTACAACTTTTGGCGTCGGTTTCATTAAACTAGCTTTATTCGTTTTTTAAATATTTGAAAAAAACTGTTTTTGAGGGTGAACTTTAGGGGTAGATTTCATCCCCTTAAAGTGTCTACCAGCACGTAAAAAAAATACGTGTCTCTTATTTTTTAATGTACTAAAACATATTGCAATATCGTCCAAATCGGCGACTTACACTTGAGGTACCTTCCTTGTTAGTGAATATGTCTGCTATGTTTTTTTCAGTTTCTATCTTTACGATATCGATAATACCCTTCTCGTAATTCTCATTTACCTAATGACATTGTACTTCAATGTGCTTAGAATTTTTTGATAAGTTACCGAATTTACCTATAGCTACTGCGCCTGAGTTATCCTCGTATATTTTGACAGGACTTTTAAATGTCGTATTGAAGGCGTCTTTTAAGAGATTAATTACAAATAATATTTCTGTTGTCGCTTCAGACAATGCAATGTATTCAGCAAATGTTGAATTTTTAGTCACAGTTTTTTGTTTCTGTGCTTTCCAATATATTATATTTCCATACATTCTTATAACAAATCCGGTGGTTGACTTTCTGTCAATGTGATCTCCTGCAAAGTCTGAGTCGACCATACAATCAAGTTTATCCTTATTTAAGTTACAACTATAAGTTAATTTTAAATTTTTTGTTTTCTATAGATATTTTAATATTCGCATCGCGTATTTAAAATGTGTTGAATCGTAGCAACCCTGAAATCTATTTAAGTAGTTCACGCTGTAAGTTATGTCAGGTCTTGTACCTGTGCTAATATATAATAATTCACCTATTAAATTTCGATATTTTATTGTTTCATCTGCTTTATTAGCCTGTTCAAGTTTTAAATTTGTCTCCATCGGAGTATCATACAGTTTCGCGTTTTCTAAGTTGTACTTCGCAGCCAATGATTCTATATATTTCTGTTGACTTAAAGTCATTATACCTTTCTTGTTATTATAATCAATGTCGATTCCTATATATGATTTAATTTTTCCTAGATCTTTCATTACAAATCTTTTCATTAAAGCAGATTTAACTTCATTGATTCTATCTTTATTTTTACAGCACATTAAGAGATCGACTACAAATACTAAAATGTATATAGTATCATCGTCTTTATTTTTGCCGGTTTCATAACCTTGTGGTTCATGAATATAAACTTCTGATTTTGCTTTTTCGTTAAGAAACGCTGTTTCTACATCCATTTGTTCTATGAACAGATTATTTACGCAACAATGACTTAACAAAATTTTTAATGTTTCCATTTTTCCTACTGGCGAATAAACATTTTCTTGATATTCTCTTTGTTGGAAACTTCTAACAACTAACCTAGCCTTAAGAGAGTCATCGCTTTTCCTTTTATAGACCCACTTTACATCAATAATCTTTTTATTTTGAGGTTTTTCAACTACAACCCATGTATTATTTTTCTTTAAGCATTCAATTTCTGAATTCATAGCTTTTTGCCATTCTTTACATTCGCTGGAGTTTAACGCCTCCTCAAATGTATTGGGTACATTCACATTTACATAATGTATGTAAATATTTTCTTCGACAGTGGTTACATGCAAAATCAGAAGTATATTTGTACTTTGAAATGAAAATATAAATATTCAGATAAGTAGCAAACTTTTATATAGTAGAAAACTCTTATTAATATAATAATAAGTATTGTTACTTTGTGAAATTTTGTTTTTATTTTTACAGAGTATCAGAACGTATGAATCATATGGATAAGAAGATCGTGATTGAACAGTTTATAAGTAGAACTGTTAACAAATACATAAATTACACGTCTGTCAAATTTAAAGAACCCACAAGACATTCTATAGAAAAAGCAGCTTAAAAGAACATTCGAATTCAAAACTTTTGTTAATACCAATACTACTATTTAATAATGATATTAAAAATATACTGTAATAAACTGTCATAACGTTATCACATTATGTAATTATTAACTGTACAAATAATAATATTGTTGATATAAAACTTTCTGCGAAGTTATAAAATAAGGCAAGTACAGACATTTTTTCTGTATAATCTACTCTCCCTCCGTCTCTTCGCCCCTCTCTCTCGCCATCTATTTCTTCCGCTCTCTTCCCTCTCTCTTTATCTCTCAACATCCGTCAAACTCTGTACCAAAAACTTTAATAAGAGTTTAAAAATTTTTTTTTAAATAATCAACACGTTTTTAAAAAAGAAATTTTTATTTACGTTTTAACAACACAGTTTATCTACTCCTTTAATTTCTTCTAATCTCATCTATTTAATAAGCACTCTCTACAAATGGTAATAATTTTTTTCATGACTGTACAAATAAAAACTTTCTATAAAAATAAAAAGAATTATGTTTTTTTTTTTTCATATGATTTTACAATTAATAATATTGTTAATTTATTATCATACCTAAGAAAATACATGTTAGATTAAATTATTTTAAAAAATTTAACTAATATAATCATTTTATAGAGCTCCTTGAAGAAAAATTTGACTGTTTCTTCAAATTTAAAACTTTTATGAATAACAATACAGCCATTTAATAATGATATTAAAAATATACTATAATAAACTCTCATAACGTTATCACATTATGTAATTATTATTTTCTCTTAAAAAGTTATGAAATCTATCTAAAAAAACATATTACAAAAGTTTAAACTAAGGCAAGTACCTACTAGTCTCCCTCCCACCCTATCTCTCGCTCCCTCTCTTTCCGACCTCTCTCTCTCTCGCTCTCTCTCTCTCTCTGGCTCTCTCTCTCTATCTCTCCCTCTCTCTCAACATCCGGCAAACTGAGTACCAAAAACTTTAATGACTGCTTAAATATTTTTTTAGAAGAATCAACACGTTTTTTAAAAACTAATTTTTTAATAAAACTTTCTAAGAAAGTATAAAATAAGGCAAGTATAGACTTTTTTTCTGGATAATCTATAAAAAAACAACACAGTTTATCTAGTCCTTTTATTTCTTCGAATCTCATCTATTCAATAAACACTCTCTACAAATGATAATAATTTTTTTCATGACTGTACAAATAATCTATAAAATAATAATATTTATGATTTTGTAAAAGAAATCACATAAATACAAATGAAAAAGTCTTTTAATTCTTTGAGTCATTGTATGCTGAACAAATTATATGTAAGTACATTCAAAAAATTGTTCACTGCAAATCAAACAAACGAAAGTTGTGAAATCAATTATCGATAGTCAAGTAATGCAAACAACTCTCGGAACCTACTGTATGACTGTTCTCAGAAATATATTCAAATTTGTTCATCTTCCTGAACTATAGAAATTAAACACAAGAAAGTACTGAAATCAATTTATTGTAGTCAAGTATCGGCCATAAGTTAACTTGACTGACATAATAGAACTTTTCGTATCTAGCGTGTAAAATTACATTTTACGCCCACGTTGTAACTTCAAAATTATTCAGCCAGCGGGCATAAAATACTACTTAGCGCCCAAGAGGCCCAATAGCTCACATACTCTTACAAAACTTTATAGAACCTACGCACTTTACGCCCGTGTGAGCGAAAATTATTTTAATTATATAACTATAATGCCTTCTCTTTATTTCTAAAATTCATAAGAATTTTTTTAGATATTTACGAAAAGTCAAAGCCTATATAAAAAAATTACATAGTTACCAACACATCACTATTTTTCATGATTATTTCTCAATTTTGAACTTTCTATAATATTACGCACCTTGGGAGGAAAAGAGAAGTCTAGAGCTGCTCTAGCAGGGGTGGTCCTCCGAACTCCCATACATACTTGGCGGGCCCGACGATTTGCAGTTCAAGGTGTAAGACATGGTCATTTTCATATAACTATTCATATGTTTAAAGATCAGATAAAATGTATAAATGGGTTGCTTCTAGATATTAACTACTGATCCGTGAATCTATCACTCTGTTTTTAAATAGAAAGTGCAAACCCGCCTGAAAGTATCATATGAGATCTCATATGCAATCCCATAATATATCAAATTGCAGATAACATCGCATATCAGATCTGATACGAGATAGGCGATGCCTGAAATTCTCATATAAGATCTTATATGATATTTACACGCGGGAAAAGGATACACAATAGGTTGCTTATAAAACGGTTAGTAAAATGTAAAGCACTTTAGAAGTAGACTATAAATTTATATGAAATTTTTTTATTTTATTCTCGTTTAAAAAGGACGGATATAAAGAAAAATATTGAGGGTAATAAAAGTAAATCATGATTCTGCACATATAGATATGTTGTACTTAACGGTACCAATTAAAAATTAAAGCCAATGTAATTATTTATAGTAGACTTATAGGTACAAATATTGTTAATGAATTTATGCAAAAATTTTGTATTTTATATTTAAGTAGCGCACCGGTAAACTACAAATCGTCGGGCCCGCCAAGGATGAATGGGAGATCGGAGGACCACCCCTGCTAGAGCAGCTCTAGACTTCTCCTTTCCTCCCAAGGTGCGTAGTATTATAGAAAGTTCAAAATTGAGAAAGAATCATGAAAAATAGTGATATGTTGGTAACTATGTAATTTTTTTATATAGGCTTTGACTTTTCGTAAATATCTGTTGAGAATATACATATTATATTGTATAGTGCAAAAGGAACTAGCGATACAGACAGCGCGCGAGACACACATGTACGCCTCCCCACTCCATGTACGTGAGAGAGTCACGAGGTATGCGAGAACAGCGAGCGACGCTGCCGCGGGCCACGATACTCACTGTGTGTCCAGCCTGCGCCGAGAACGGTTATTATGTAACTTAGGCTAAGTCTATCAATAAACTTATATATTACCTATGACCCCGTCGTACCTTTATTCAACATGGTAGCAGGTCAGTGGTTCTTTCTTAGCTCTCTATCTTAACCTTCGGGAAAAGATAGAGGGCGTATATCAAGACGCCTGACAAAAGGGAAGAAAAAGACTCCGAGCACGAAGGAACGCTCAAGTCGAAGGAAGAAGCCACAACACCGAAGGTCAAGCAAGAAGAAGAAGATTCCGAACACGAAGGAGCGTTCGAGAACAAAGAAGACGAAATGGATAGAAAGGATGTTTCGATACCGGTGTTTGATGGAGAAAATTACAGTATGTGGAAAAAGAGGATCCAAGTGTTCATGAAGTTGAAAAAATGTGAAATTGTGATAGAAAGAGAAAAGATTGAATCAGATAAAGCAGATGAATGGATTCAGAATGATTTGAAGGCAATAAATATAATTTGCAGTGCCATTTCGGACAAACAATTAGAATTTGTGAGCGAAGAGGAATCGGTTTACAAAATAATAAAAAAACTAGACGGTATGTATTTGAAAGAATCAACGGCGTTACAAATAGTCTACAGGAATAGACTTGAGAAATTAAGATTAAGAAACTATAGTGATTCTGAGGCATTTTTCAGTGATTTTGAAAAAGCGGTAAATGAGTTAAAAGGCGCAGGTGCTAAAATTAGTCAGAAGGAAAAATTGAATTATATGCTCAACACATTGCCAGAATCGTATAGCTACATAGGTGATTTGATAGACACATTAAAAAATGAAGATCAAACGGCTGACTACGTCAGAAATAAAATAAAAACAGCCGAAATGAAAAAGCAAAAAGAACATGGCGAAAAAAGGACAAATGTATTTGCCGAAAGAAAAGGAAGCTGCTACAAGTGCGGAAAAACTGGGCATTTCGCACGAGAATGTCAAGATGGCAGCCAAGCGGGACGCGGCGGTGGAACATGGCGAGGCTCAACACGGGCCGCAGCCAAGGTAGAGCCGGAAGAGGCAGCTACGGCAGAGGGCGCGGAAATTGCCATGGACAACAAGGAACCAGCACGAGTGAACAGAGCGGCGAAGGTACGAGCGCATGGACGGCGACGACACACGTTGCGTACACCAACGAAACAAACAGGTCAAGTATTAGCGAAATTGAATGGATACTCGACAGCTGGTGTTCTGATCATATAATAAATAACGAAAATTATTTTGAGAATTGTATTGAACTTAAAGAACCGGTAAATATTTACGTAGCAGATAATAGGCCGATAAAAGCAACGAGTATAGGTACGGTAGTAAGTTACTTTAACGCGTCCGGCAAAAATAATGAAGTAAAAATGAGTAATATATTTTACGCGAAAGAAATGAAAGCAAATTTAATTAGTTATGGAAAATTAACGGATAATAATAATACTATTCTTTCTAAAAGAAACTTTGCAAAAATTATTGATAAGATGAATAATAGGGTTACAGCGATAGCTATAAGAGAAAACGAACTTGATAAAGTGAAAAGTAAATACAAGGATGAATGTGTAAATAATGCCGAACGAAACTATAACATGAGTCAAAAGGAAAGATGGCATAGAGTGTTAGGTCACGTAAATTTTAGATATTTGGATACGATATGTAAACAACAGTTATTAACGGGCATTCCAAATGAACTTGAATCCGAATTTATGAAATGTAAAACTTGTATTGAAAATAAGATGCATAACTTGCCATTTAGTAATAATAGAACAAAGGCGAAAGATATATTAGAAATTATACATACGGATGTATGCGGTCCATTTAAAACTACTGGATTTAAGGGAGAAAGATATTTTGTTTCCTTTATTGATGATTATAGCAAAATAGCTAAAGTATATTGCATAAAATCTAAAGATGAAGTTTTTGATTGCTTAGTTCAATTTATAAATGAAACTGAAAATTTAACTGGAAAGAGAGTCAAAATATTGAGGTGTGATAACGGGAAAGAGTATTTAAACAATCAGTTTTATAAATTTGCCAAAGAAAAGGGTATTACTATGAATAATTGTCCAGCGTATGTACACGAATTAAGTCAAGAAAAATATATTGAGTTACTAGCAACTAAATTTAAAATAAAAGGCAGTAAATTATATAGTACTCCGATCGAAAGTAACTTGAAAATTGAGAAGACTGAGGAATGTGAGCCGAGTATAAAATATAGGAACTTAATTGGCGCATTATTATATGTAAGTTCTGGTACTCGACCAGAAATTAGTCATAGCGTAAACTATTTGAGTAGATTCCAAAATTGCTATACCGAGACACACTGGAAATATGCATTACGAATTTTAAAGTATTTGTATTTAACCAAAGGATTAAGTTTACAATATAAAAGAAATAAAAATTGTGAGTTAATTGATTGCTATGTAGACGCAGATTGGGCTGGAGATAATGTTGATAGGAAGTCGACATCCGGTTATGTAATTCGAGTTTTGGAAATGTAATTGATTGGAAATCGCGGAAACAAAAATGTGTTACGAAACCGTCGACGTATGCAGAGTATGTAGCTTTATCAGAAGCTGTGAGTGAAGTTAAATTTATAAAAGAATTAATAAATATTTTTGATCTAAAATTAAGAAATCCAGTTAAAATTTATGAAGATAATATAGGTGCGATAAATATAGCAAAGTATGGAAACTTTACAAAGAACTCAAAACACATTGAAATACATTATCATTTTATTCACGAATATGTAAAAGAAAAAGAAATTGAAATAGTTAAGGTTGACTCAAATGAAAATATTGCGGATATTTTTACAAAGGCGCTATGCAAAGAAAAATTTACTAAATTTAGAGAATTGCTAAATGTAAAATAAAATTGATGAAATATTACAATATAAATGTAAGGAGGCGTGTTGAGAATATACATATTATATTGTATAGTGCGAAAGGAACTTGCGATACAGACAGCGCGCGACACACACATGTACGCCTCCCCACTCCATGTACGTGAGAGAGTCACGAGGTATGTGAGAACAGCGAGCGACGCTGCCGCGGGCCACGATACTCACTGTGTGTCCAGCCTACGCCGAGAACGGTTATTATGTAACTTAGGCTAAGTCTACCAATAAACTTATATATTACCTATCACCCCGTTGTACCTTTATTCAACAATATCTAAAAAAATTCTTATGAATTTTAGAAATAAAGAGAAGGCATTATAGTTATATAATTAAAATAATTTTCGCTCACACGGGCGTAAAGTGCGTAGGTTCTATAAAGTTTTGTAAGAGTATGTGAGCTATTGGGCCTCTTGGGCGCTAAGTAGTATTTTATGCCCGCTGGCTGAATAATTTTGAAGTTACAACGTGGGCGTAAAATGTAATTTTACACGCTAGATACGAAAATTCTATTATGTCAGTCAAGTTAACTTATGGCCGGTACTTGACGACAATAAATTGATTTCAGTACTTTCTTGTGTTTAATTTCTGAGAACAGTCATACAGTAGTTTCCGAGAGTTGTTTGCATTACTTGACTATCGATAATTGATTTCACAACTTTCGTTTGTTTGATTTGCAGTGAACAATTTTTTGAATGTACTTACATATAATTTGTTCAGCATACAATGACTCAAAGAATTAAAAGACTTTTTTATTCGTATTTATTTGATTTCTTTTACAAAATCATAAATATTATTATTTTATAGATTATTTGTACAGTCATGAAAAAAATTATTACCATTTGTACAGAGTGTTTATTGAATAGATGAGATTCGAAGAAATAAAAGGACTAGATAAATTGTGTTGTTTTTTATAGATTATCCAGAAAAAACGTCTATACTTGCCTTATTTTATACTTTCGTAGAAAGTTTTATTAAAAAATTAGCTTTTAAAAAACGTGTTGATTCTTCTAAAAAAATATTTAAGCAGTCATTAAAGTTTTTGGTACTCAGTTTGCCGGATGTTGAGAGAGAGGGAGAGATAGAGAGAGAGCGAGAGAGAGAGAGAGGTCGGAAAGAGAGGGAGGGAGAGATAGGGTGGGAGAGAGACTAGTAGGTACTTGCCTTAGTTTAAACTTTTGTAATATGTTTTTTTAGATAGATTTCATAACTTTTTAAGAGAAAATAATAATTACATAATGTGATAACGTTATGAGAGTTTATTATAGTATATTTTTAATATCATTATTAAATGGCTGTATTGTTATTCATAAAAGTTTTAAATTTGAAGAAACAGTCAAATTTTTCTTCAAGGAGCTCTATAAAATGATTATATTAGTTAAATTTTTTTAAATAATTTAATCTTACATGTATTTTCTTAGGTATGATAATAAATTAACAATATTATTAATTGTAAAATCATATGAACAAAAAAACATAATTCTTTTTATTTTTATAGAAAGTTTTTATTTGTACAGTCATGAAAAAAATTATTACCATTTGTAGAGAGTGCTTATTAAGTAGATGAGATTAGAAGAAATTAAAGGAGTAGATAAATTGTGTTGTTAAAACGGAAATAAAATTTTCTTTTTTAAAAACGTGTTGATTATTTAAAAAAAAATTTTTAAACTCTTATTAAAGTTTTTGGTACAGAGTTTGAGGGATGTTGAGAGAGAAAGAGAGAGGGAAGAGAGCGGAAGAAATAGATGGCGAGAGAGAGGGGCGAAGAGACGGAGGGAGAGTAGATTATACAGAAAAAATGTCTGTACTTGCCTTATTTTATAACTTCGCAGAAAGTTTTATATCAACAATATTATTATTTGTACAGTTAATAATTACATAATGTGATAACGTTATGACAGTTTATTACAGTATATTTTTAATATCATTATTAAATAGTAGTATTGGTATTAACAAAAGTTTTGAATTCGAATGTTCTTTTAAGCTGCTTTTTCTATAGAATGTCTTGTGGGTTCTTTAAATTTGACAGACGTGTAATTTATGTATTTGTTAACAGTTCTACTTATAAACTGTTCAATCAAGATCTTCTTATCCATATGATTCATACGTTCTGATACTCTGTAAAAATAAAAACAAAATTTCACAAAGTAACAATACTTATTCTTATGTTAATACAGTTTTCTACTATATAAAAGTTTGCTACTTATCTGAATATTTATATTTTCATTTCAAAGTACAAATATACTTCTGATCTTGCATGTAATAACCACTGTCGAAGAAAATGAACCTACTATGGAGCGCAGCACCTAGACCTCGTCAAAGGCTACCTCGAACACCTGGACCTACTATTACATGCGCCCTGACATCTAAATGCAAGAAAGTACGGAGCGCAACACCTAGACATCGTTATCTGCTACCTCGAACACCTGGACCTCCTATTACATTCGCCCTGACATCTAAATGCAAAAAACTACGTAGCACAACACCTAGACATCGTCATCGGCTACCTGGAACACCTGGACTTCCTATAAAATGCGCCCTGACATATAAATGCAAAAAGCTACGGTGCGCACCTCACCGACTACCCCGAACACCTGGACCACGTATTAGATGCACCCTGAGATCTAATCGCAAAAACTTACGGAGCGCACAACCTAAACTCCATTATCGGCCACCCCAAAGACCTAGACCACGCATTCGATGCGTTCCAATACCTAGAGGTAAAAAACTACGAAGCGCACCACCTAGACATCGTCATCGGCTACCTCGAATACCTAGACTTCCTGTAAAATGCGCGCTAACATATAAATGCAAAAAACTACGGTGCTCACCACCTAGACATCATCCTCGGCTACCCCGAACACCTAGGCCTCCTATTAGATGCGCCGTGACATCTAAATGCAAGAAACTACGGTGCGCACCACCTAGACATCATCCTCGGCTACCCCGAACACCTGGAATTCCTGTAAAATGTGCGCTGATATATAAATGCAAAAAACTACGGTGCGCACCACCTAGACATCATTCTCGGCTACCCCGAACACCTGGACCTCCTGTTAGATGCGCCGTGACATCTAAATTCAAAAAACTACGGAGCGCACCACCTGGACATCGTCATCGGCTACCTCGAACACCTGGACCTCCTATAAAATGCGCCCTGACATATAAATGCAAAAAGCTACGATGCGCACCACCTAGACATCATGATCGGCTACCCTGAACACCTGGATCACGTATTAGATGCACCCTGAGATCTAATCGCAAAAATCTACGGAGCGCACACCTAGACTCCATCATCGGCCACCCCAAAGACCTAGACCACGGATTCGATGCGGTCCAATACCTAGAGGTAAAAAACTACGAAGCGCACCACCTAGACATCGTCATCGGCTACCTCGAACACCTAGACTTCCTATAAAATGCGCGCTGACATATAAATGCAAAAAACTACGGTGCTCACCACCTAGACATCGTCCTCGGCTACCCCGAACACCTGGACCTCCTATTAGATGCGCCGTGACATCTAAATGCAAAAAACTACGGAGCGCACCACCTAGACATCGTCATCGGCTACCTCGAACACCTGGACCTCCTATTACATTCGCCCTGACATCTAAATGCAAAAAGCTACGGAGCGCACCACCTAGATATCGTCATCGGCTACCTCGAACACCTGGACTTCCTATAAAATGCGCCCTGACATATAGATGCAAAAAGCTACGGTGCGCACCACCTAGACATCATCATCGGCTACCCCGAACACCTGGACCACGTATTAGATGGACCCTGAGATCTAATTGCCAAAAACTACGGAGCGCACAACCTAGACTCCGTCATCGGCCACCCCAAAGACCTAGACCACGCATTCGATGCGTTCCAATACCTAGAGGTAAAAAACTACGAAGCGCACCACCTAGACATCGTCATCGGCTACCCCGAACACCTGGACCACGTATTAGATGCACCCTGAGATCTAATCACAAAAAACTACGGAGCGCACTACCTAGACTCCATCATCGGCCACCTCAAAGACCTTGACCGTGCATTCGATGCGTTCCAATACCTAGAGTTAAAACGCTACGGGGCGCACCACCTAGACATCATCTTCGGCTACCCCGAAGGCTTTACCTCGAGTTCCTCGGGTACAGTTCGGATGAGCCTCGAATTCATCTGAAGCTAGCCGCGGGTGTGCCTCGGATTAGCCTCGGCAGCACCTCGGCTGTACCTCGGCTCGAGCCGCGGCAAATCCGGGGTTGGAGCCGAGGTTCGAGCCGAGGTAAAGCCGAGGTCCGCGCCGAGGTCCCAGCCGAGGTAAAGCCGAGGTCCGAGCCGAGTTCTAGCCGAGGCTCAACCGAGGTCCAAGCCGAGGTCCCAGCCGAGGTAAAGCCGTGGTCCGAGCCGAGGTAAAGCCGAGGTCCGAGCCGAGTACTCTATACCTTTGTAAAAGTCTACATTGTTATGACTCATCTCGCGCAATTCGATCTTACATATGAAGTGTCATGACAGAAATTTTAAAACGTCGATTTCTCGATAACACGTACAAGTGGGTTAGGTCTTTATTCCGGGAAGCCACAGATATTATGTTCATGTTTATATGTATGTGTATATACATATATAGAGGTATATACATAGAGAGAGGTTATGTACTAATAAACATATATACTGTATATAATAAAAGATATACATATGTTTATGTCTCTTCTTCTCTCCCTCTCTCTCTATCTATATTTTTATCTTTCTCTTTCTCTTGTCTTTCTTTATTATTATACGGCCATTATCACTGCTTAACTTTTCATGGCTATTAATTCCTGGTGATTGTATGTGTGTATATATACATAACATATATGACGTCACAGGAAGTCGGGAAAAACCGGATGCGAGGCTGAATACCATGGAGAAAGTTAAGAAATCGGAAAGCCGACAAAAAAAAATTCAGTCCCTTATATCGTTTGAATGAGATAATCTTTTTAAATAAAATCTTTTGATTTGAGTAGAGCAATGAAATGGATTTCGATTAAGAGGGATATGTTATATAGTTAAAACTAGCGCAATAGGTGTATAAGCTCATAGAATTTCTCGTACATCCACTTCAATGTATATCATCACGCGGTCGTCCTAAGGCTCTTCTATACTTGCCTTCGGAACGCTCCCGCATTCCTTGATTCTGTCGAGTAATAGCCAAATATTGACCTTTTTAAAGGTTTTTAGCTGTTTTTGGCTGTTATTTTAAAAACTATTGGTGTCGGAAAAAAGTGTTCAACGTGGAAAAGATGTTTATTTATTAGTTTTAGCAAAACCATTGGGGATTTTTTATTTAAATTTAATTTTGGGCACATTATGTCCAAAAATCGTTTTTATCAAATTTTTATTTGCTCTGGTGTTTTTGTAATTCGCAACCGATCCAGCTCAATATAGGAGCAGCTTTTTCCTATAATTAGACGAGCATGCAAACAATTTTTTTAACTGATCTGTTCGTTTTTCGCTGAGATAATCCATAAACTTGATTACATACGAACGTACATACATACTTGAGTGATTCTGCCATAACTTCCCCACATTAGGTCTAACTTTTTTTTTCAAAACCAACTTTTTATAGGCTTTTTGAGGTTTTATCTATTCATTATAACATTTAAAATAAGTATCCAGAACGAATCCACTACAAAATATTCCGGCTATAGTAAGTAGTTTACGTAACATTTTATGATCTTAGTAGGGGACAGAACTGACTATTATTGTAAAAAATTCTCGAAATTAATTCTAAAATATGTAATACGAGAAAAAAATTCGGTAAAACAATTTCGAACAAGAGCTTGAAAAATAATATTTTATATAACCAAATTAATTAATAATATCAAATTCCGTAATTATATTAAGAGTAACCCTGGTGGAAAAAATTTTTGTGCCGTAGAGTGCTAAAGTGTGTAAAACTGTGCAAATATGTGCCAAAGTATGTCAAACTATGTGAAACTGTGCAAAAGTGTTGTTACGAGTGGTAGCTTCCAGAGAGCAAGCGCGTGCGACTTGCTGAATTCGAAAACCACGCGCTACCGATTCATGCAGACGCTCGAAGAACGAAGACACGTAGACCAACACAAACTCCGGGTCAGCAATATGCCGAGCGTTGATAGAGGACGTCGAATGTCGAAGGCGCATGACTTCAACCAATGCGAGTCAGCAGAACAGCGAATCCACGAGACACTGAATCACCGGCATGAGATCTCGACATCAAATTAGGGGGAAGGAACGGACGGCCGATGAGCAATGATCCCCCACTAACGAACCCAGGGCGATGCCATAAAAGCGAAAGAAAACGCATCCGGCAGACAGAAAGAAAGAGAACGAAAACGAGAGCGGGTAGACAGAAAGAGAGAGAACGAAAGTCAGGTCGAAGAAGAGAGAAAGGATCAGAGACGCAGATGGAGACAAGAGGCGAAGAGTTCGAGTTGACACGATAGGACGTCGATCGGTCACATCGCGAACGCGCGTTAGGTTATCCCGCTCTCACGTAAAGTATTTTAATAAATAACGCACGTACGATATACTTTAACTCTCGTTGTATTTCATTGCATCGTTTCGAGTCTCGGCTTGGAACGACACGAACACCTCAAACCCTTCATACGTACGTGAACCGAGATAGACTCACACGTAACAGTGTGCGCAAGCAGATAGATTTCGGACATTTTACACAGGTTTAGCATAGATTGCACATTTTAGCACACTTTGGCACAGTTTAGCACAAAAAGTTTTTAGCCATTAAAAATAAATTTAGCTTGATTATTTGGCACAGTTTAACACACTTTGACATACTTCGGCAAAGTTGAGCACAGTTGTGCACAGTTGGCACAACGTTAGCACGCCTTAACACAAATTATTTTTAAATTTTTAAATTAACAACCATCATTTATTATTAAAAATATCAAATATTTTATTCAACCTTTTATAGTCATTAGACTCAAGAATTATTAATTTTTGAAAATCAATTGAGTTTAGCTATAGTCAACTGTGTCCATTTATTTCTAATTGAGATTACCTATACTTAAATATTTAACATTATTGTCAATACACTTAGTTGTAGAAGCTGATGGTAGAGTTGTTCATTAATAAGTGTAGTTGATACTAATGGCTATATCTACTAAGTGGTGTGTTGATTTTTATAGCAAAGGTTGCAATAAAACACAATACATCTATATATTTGTTTTAGTCGACGTTTCGGACATTTTTTATTACATGTCCCTCTTCAGGAGCTAATTTAACAAAATTATTCAACAAAATTAATATACATGTATGTTTTTTTAATAATAACTTCGATGGTATTACAATATAAACTTACATAAGAACTTAGTCAAGTACGTAAATCATAGGGAGAGACCCCACTTGTCAATGTTTAATAAATAAACATTTTTGCCTTATATACCGAGTGTATGCGTTTGTGTAAGTCAGAGATATATAACAGACGATACTAATACGTAGTGACTATAGGACTGGTGGGGGACGCAATTTACAGCGGTAGCAACAGGCGCGAGGTAGTAAGGAGACATGTAATCGTAGAGGTGGGAATTCGGCCAATGATGATAGTCATAGATGTAAGCCAGCCTACAGACTGCTTAGTGACAACTCCCACCAACGTGCGATACTAATACTTTCTCAACGCAGAGACGCAGTAATAATATTATTTTAAAGTCAGAAAATTACAAGTTTTTATAAAGGAATTATATTTGTTAGGTAGTCTATTTATCTCATATTGTTTATTCATATAATTTTTCTGTGTATGTATAAACAAAGCTTCAGAAAATAGTCTCTTTCCATTATTTTTTTTCCGTGTCTAATATCTTTATGTTATTAAAATCGATCGAATGATTATTTTCTAACGTATGTGAAAATAATCCGGAATTAAGATCCTTATCTCTATGTTCTTTTGCGTGTTCTTTGATTCTGACAATCAACCGTCTACTTGTCTGTCTAACATAAGACGCATTACAATCCTTACATTTTATTTGGTATACAACATTTGCACTATTACATTTATCATTTTTGTCCTTTCAAAGTTTTATAATATTATTCAATTTATTTTTCGCACTATATAATACTTGTGTGCTATATTTAAAAAAAAATTTTTTGTGAAAAATTCTAATTCCTTGACATGAGGTAAACTAATAAAACCCTTATTGTTAACAATGTTAGTTTGTGCTGATGTTTTTGTGACGTCCAGACGGTCGTTTATACCTTGATACCACTTCTGCCGTTTATAGTCTGGTATTACCCAAGAGCTAGGGATGGCCAAATCTTACAAACGTTTTATTTGAACTTATCACTGCAGGAGGGAGGGACAAAAAAGGTTAATATGTTTGAGGAGACAAGCGATTCCAGCTCTGCCCATTCAGCACAGAACGATCTGAACGCTCCTCGGAAGTGGGTATATGTGAAGGACTAAGTTGAGAAAAGATTGGAGAGAAGAAATGAAATTCGAAGACAATTTTTTGACTTACACTTAGGTTTATTCAGAGTTTCCCTCCCTGGGTTACAAGTGGTGTGCTGGTGGCTGGTCGAGTCCGATGGTGGCGAGGAACTTGTCTGTTCAACTCTGATGGTAGCGAGGAACTGGCTGACGGCGGAGGGACGAGGGAAAAGCTTAGTTCGGTTTTCTCCCTCTTCCCTCCCACGCCAAGTACGGTTTGGGGGTACTCTCCGTGGGGGAGTTTACAAAGATTTTTGGGGACAGTTGACTGGTCGCACAAGTATGGGTGGAAAAATAAGGGTGGGCCTAAGGCCCTTTGACGCGGCTAATTGGCTGCGTGGGGGAAAGGAGCATCCCCCAGCTTTCGGCTGTAGTTTCGACCGTTTCACAGAGATGACGTTACATGTGGTGTTTCTGCGCCTATTTTCATTAATGTTAAATACATCATTTACATAAAAATTCGGTTAACTATTTATTATATAGTGTTAATTATTATATATGAACTTAACAAATGACTTATTTTCTAATTAAATCTAATTTTGTTGTACAAATTTGCACACACTTAATATTTTGAAACTTCCAAAATACATGGTTTAAAATCTAATTAACTATCGAGTAGAAAATACATATTATTTGTACATTTGTAAGCTTAAAACTAACTTAAAAATTAATAATAGTGTCAAAAATATAACGAAGTGACAATTTTTATTCGTTCCTTTATATAGGAACAGATTTTATAAATTAAACTAAATTATTCTGGCGAGACGCTTGTATAAGAATTGTTATTTATAACTAAATTTTTATGTACCGTTGCAATATATTATATTTTTCATTTTTATTTATGAGTTTGTTTATTATTTATTACTAAAATGAAGTTGTTGTAAGGTGTTTTATTTAATTATCTTTACTTCTACCAGGCCTATTTCCGTAAAATTTAGATCTGCGTAATCAGAAAAATTTAAATTAACATAAGTTAATAACTACAAGTTAAAATGTAAAAATAAAATTAGCTATATGTAAAGTCGAAGGAAGTTGTAATGGTCAAAATTTTATGGCTTTTCGGCGACGCGTAGGCGCGCATGTGCACAGCTGGGGTGGCCTGCCTTTCGGGGTAAGGTCGTAAAATCTTTCCCTTTTTTTTCACATAGGAGGAAATGCTTTCGCTCTTGATGAAGGTTTCCACTTGCATGGTGTTCTGTTTTTTTTTTTTTTTTTTTGTTTATCTTATTTCGTGGGAAAGGATCGGAATGCAGTATCTTGCATCTGCATGACATCAAATCTGACCGTTACTTTGTGCGGACTAATGTTTCGAATACGAGAATTCTTTTGGACTGTTTGGAAGAAAGATATATTTTCCCTTTTTTTTTTTTAAAGCAGATGTTAAGAGGATTCAACGTAAGGTGGTCGAGAAGATCATCAGACGTTACACCCCCACCCTAAAAGGATTACTATGAGTTGTAAAAAGCAACTCTAGTAATCTACACTCTCGAATTGCTCTCCGACTCCTGATCAATACTGCAGTAAATTTAAAATGCGAATCGGACAGGTTCTCTGTTGTTTTGTATCCCCACAACATGTGAATTTTCATTAACCACCACGTAAGTAGCTTTGGGTACTATTTTAGGATGTGGTGCACTGGGAGTATGCGATGGTCTAACTGGAAAGGATGGTGTTGGAGCATGGACGTATCTCTCTTCCTGATATATTGGAGGCACCTCTTCGTCGTGGTTTTTGCTTGTGCCTGTTGATACCTCTCTTGTCCGAGAGATATGAACAATGTAGCGAGGGATCCCCAGAGGGCAGACAACAGATGGGCTGACCATCCATAAATGCGGTGAAGTGCATATCCCTTTAGGAAAACTCCAAAAATCATTTTAATTCCTTGGATGGCTATTATGACGGTGAAGATTCCAGCGCTTATGGATCCGAAAGTTGTGAATTTCGTGAACAGGCTGTTCCACGTGTTTGAGATTATCTTCTCCATTGTGTTCTCGTTAATTAATCTACAGATAACTTCTTCATTGTCAGTGATGACATGTCCATGTATTTCTCGAGCCACATCGTTGAGCAATGCTGGCTGATCCATAGGAACATTATTCGATTCCTAAGTTGATCTAAATCTTTTTCTGTATAAATCCCACTAGTTGCTAGAGATGCTGGGTCATTGTACTTCCAGGTAGCTTGAGTGATGGGACGTAAAACTGTTGGGTTCTTTGCTTCCGTCAATTTGGGGAAAACCTTATACCAGTTCTCATTTATTTGATAATAGGTTGATAATAGCCCATTGCATTCTATCTGGGTTCCTCTTGATTTTAGGATATGGGTTTTCGAAGTGAGGAACATAGTTTTATTATTCCACGTAACTGCTAATTCTTCATAACATTTTTCTCCGTGGGCAACTTTCACTTCTACGGGGAGGTACTTAATTACATGCACTACTTCCCCAGCAGTGATTGCCATATAGCCTAGTCCTTTCATTAAATTGTATGCAAATTGATCAGGTGACTGAGATGCAATTGCTAGAGCGTTCTCTAGGATACGGCGTTCCTCTTTGCATCTTTGGGTCAAAATGTCTTCATACAGACGTTTAATTTGAGTTTTTATATGTTTTTCTACAAATACGAACTTCGAATTTACATACGCGAATATGTCTAGGTTTTCGACTGATACTTTACTTTTTCTGACGAAGGATATCCCTTTCCCTGTTTCGAAAACTAATAATTTTGGGTGTTCTGTTTTTGTTAATTCATAACCGCAAACATTGATTTTCCCTTTTGCTATTAATGAAAAGGTTACATCCTCGGTGGATAACGAATATACGGTTTGTTCGGAATTTGGGGTTGAATCGAAAATTTTGTTGGCTAGACCTTCATATAAGATACCGTATTTGTAGAGTTCGCATCTATCCGCGGGGATTACATCCCAAAAGGTATATCCTCCTTCATTATCCATGCAGGATGAATCAGTCAATGTGCAACGTGCGCCGAAACGTAATAAAATTTTGTTATGATCCATATCTACTAAGCCTGTATGCTCTTTACGAGTAACCTTTAGGGTACCCTGTACTACTACATTATCCCATGTACCGTAGGGATCAGAGAAACTACCTCCGCTGCACTTGCCATTTGGCTTAATTGATCCTGCATAGGTGATTGAATGCGTTTAGGTATGGTTTATTCGTAAGTCACTTATGACTTTATTATCGAATCGCAAGATGCCGGTTTCGTGGGCTTGTTTACACTTTTCCTTACTTATTTCATAGATGTATTCGCTTTCGCCATTTTCCACGATAGAATTATGTGAAAACATGCCGCATTCATAAATGGTTCGATGTATCTTTAGTTTGCATTGGAAAATTTTGTGCTGATAAATTCGTTAATTTGTACAAGTTGGATGTAACGCTTCGTAATGTTCAGCTTATTTGTGATGGTTGGACATTCTTCTACTCCTAAAGTTGAAATAGTGATTATATTGAGTGATCTCGCGCCACAGCCGAATCCTACCAAACCCCATACCATTGCGGGGAATAGTGATAAAAGTGCGATTATTGGATGCATTATGTAATTTTCCTGTAATCAGAAAAGGAAATTAATTTTCTATGAACCATTAAATTTATCTAATTAATTTCATCGCCATCTTTTTTATTAGGTTTTATTTTTTTGTTTATTTTAACTTCTTTATTTATATGCGAAATCCTTAATCTGTTAGTATGAACAATTTTAGATCCTGTTTTGATTTGAATTCTTACATTATTTTTATTCAATATTTCTAATATTTTATGTGGACCAGTATAGTGATCTCCAAATTTGCCTGGTTTTGGCCCAGATAAAAGAAAAACATAGTCTCCGAGTTTAAAATTTTTGGGATTAATTGATTTATCGTAATATTTTTTTGATTTAATTTTATATCCGACTAGGTTATCATAAGCTAACTTTTGAATTTCATTTAATCTAACTACTAGATTTTGGATATATTCTTTATAGGTTGGTATCATATCTGCTTCTCTAAGTGGCTCATTAGAGGGAAGTCTTGCTAGCCGTCCAAACACGCCCTCATAAGGAGTATGTTTAGTGCTTTCTTGGACGCAAGTGTTGTAGTTTAACATTGCTAATTCTAGCCAAACGTCCCATACGTTGTCTTTATCTGTATATTGCTTCAAATATTCTCCCAGTGCGTGATGTGATATTTCCAAAGATCCGTTTGATTGTGGGTGGAAAGCAGTAGTTCTAATTTTCTTGATTTTAAATCGTTTAGCTACTCTAGCCATACGATTACTGTGGAAGTTTTTTCCTTGATCCGTTAATATTATCCTTGGAGCACCAAAAATACAAATGAATCTTTTGATAAAAGCGTCCGCTATGGTGGATGATAAAGTATTCACTAGAGGGATGGCCGTGTAAAATTTTGATAGCTGGTCTTGGATTGTCAAAATATATTCAAATTTATTTTGAGTTATTGGCAGAGGGCCTACGATGTCCATTGCAACTTTATCAAACGCAGTTCCAGGTGTGTCAGTTATTATCATGACTTGTTTAGTTTTTAATCTAGTTCACTTTTTTAATTGACAGTTTAAACATTGTTGAATTCTTCGCTGTATATCTTCTTTGAGATTTTCCCAATGAAATTGCTGCCTAATTCTGTTATAGGTCTTAGATACACCTCTGTGTCCTTCTATGGGAGATTTATGCATTTCGTAAAAAATCTCATCTCTTTTTCCATAGGGTATGTATTTCAAGGTTCCAGTGCAAATTATTACGTCGATCCCAGAGTTTTGAAATGTTCTTTTAATTATTTCCTCGACTTCCATCCAATTTAATTTTTCTATTTCTTCACTTTTAGCAATGCTAATTTCCTTCTGGTTACCCTTTTTTAATAAATGTTTTAGAACTAAGAGTGTTGTCGTGACATTCTGTTTTACAGTGGTTAACGATTCAGGGTTTTCTCCTTGAATACAAAGTGAATAGTAGTGTTTATTTTTTAATTTTCTTTTTATTTGATGGACTTTATTAATTTCTAATTTCTGTTCAGTAGGAATTTTATTGAATTCTATTAATTTCCTGGAACCGTTATCGCAAGGCTCCCCAAAGCTATTAACAAAATAAGCAATGTTTCCATTCCTACATTGTATCAATTCTCTGGATTCTATGTATTTGCTTGGCGTGTGATCAAGTTCATCGGTACTTTCGCAACTGGATGATTCGGATAAAATTAACTGCTCATCATCGTTATTTCTTATAATTTTTGAAAGACTTGGTGGTTTTACAGGTTTAGCTTCTGTTTCACTATCTGAAATATCACTTTCATAATATTCTGGTTTATTTATTTGTCTTTTAGGATAGCGTCTTTGACTATTTTCGCTATCTTTACCCTTGTTCTGGTCAATTTTTATTTTTGATTTTGGTTTTGATCCTTGGGGTTTAGTTCCAGTCAGTTCTAAATTGTTTGGTGTTTTGTCAGGTTTTCCTTTTACCTTTTCGTCTAGTTGTTTAGCCTTTGCTCTGGTTACTGCGTTTACTTTCACATTCTCCACAGGGTTCCTGGACAGTGCATCTGCGTTGGAGTTTAGTTTACCCGGTTTATAAATGATAGTGTAGTCATACTCTGATAACTTAAATCTCCATTTTTGCACGCGGGTGTTTAAATCGGCAGTCTTAAACCATACCAGAGGTTGGTGATCTGTAATTATTGTAATCTTTCTTCCGTACACATAACTTCTAAACATTTGTACTGAATAAATTACTGCCAGAGCTTCCTTTTCATAGACCTCGTAATTCAGCTCTGCATCTCTTAGGGCACGTGATACATACGCAATTGGACGGTCTTTTCCAATTTCTCCTTGTGATAATACTCCCCCAATCGCAAAACCTGATGCGTTCGTTGTGATGTTGTAAGGCTTATTTAAATCAGGGAATTGTAATAGCGGCGCGTTACACAACAATTCTTTTAGTGTCTCAAACGACTTCTGAGCCTCACTGCTCCAGTCAAATCCCTTATTCTTCTGTAGTAGGGTAGTTAAAGGCTTTGCGATTTTTGCAAAATCTTTGATGAAGCGTCTATAGTAGCCAGATAATCCTTGAAATTGTCGAACGTTTTTTAAGTTTTTGAGGACGGGAAAATGTTTCACCGCTTCAACTTTCTTAGGATTCGGACTCAGACCTTCTTTACTTAGTATATGGCCTAAATAAGATACCTTGCGTCTAAGGAAGTCACATTTGTCAATTAGTAATTTTAAGTTCGCTCGTCGCAGGCGGTCTGCTAGTAAGTTAAATTTACGATCGTGTTCTTCAATACTATTTGCATAAATCACAATATCATCCAGGTACACAAATAGTACGCTTCCTTGTAATCCGTGTAGTAAGTTATCCATTAATCTTTGGAAGGTTGCTGGTGCGTTTTTTAGACCGAATGGCATTCTTGCGAATTCATAATGGCCATAAGGTGTGCTGAACGCTGTTTTATGTGCATCACGAGGGTCCATTTTGATCTGATGGAATCCCGATGCTAGGTCGAGTACTGTATAATACTTGGCACTACCGACTTGGTCGAATATTTCTGTAATATTCGGAAGAGGGTAAGAATCGCTAATGGTTTTGTTATTCAATTCCCTAAAATCTAAAACCATACGCCATCTTGGATTTCCATGCGAATCAGCCCTTTTAGGAACTATCCAAACTGGTGTATTATATGGTGACTCTGATGGTTTAATTATTCCAGCGTCTAATAATTCTTTAACTTGTTTATTGACTTCTTCCTTTAATGAATGTGGATATTTCTATTGTTTTGCATTAATAGCGTTGTCGTCAACGGTCGGTATTCTGTGTTTCACTTGCTCTGTGCCTTTGAGGGTGTCTCCAGGTAGAAAGAACACATCTCTTGCCTCTTCGGCGATTGTCTTTACGTATTCCGCTTCGTCTCGATCTAGGTGATCTAATCTTAATAGATCAATTATTGTTTTATTCTGAGATTCGGTGTTTTCCGGTTTAAGATTGTCAAGATCCAAAAAGGAAGAGGTGTTATTTTTATTTTCACTGAGGCCTAAATCCGATAAAGTTTCAGTAAAGGTTATTTTATACAAATATTTTAATCCCGTTCCGGTATAACTAGTAAAATTTTCTGGAATCTCAGTGACATACTTGTCGGCATCGCTTAACTGTAGCATATTTGTTTCTGCAGTGGTTCCGAATTCTAATGGCTTGTTCACCCCTCCGGCGGTTAAAATTTTGTTGCCAAAATCTATTATTGCTTTTGCTGCAGTGAGGTAATTAGCTCCCAAAATACCTACCTCCGGCATTGCATATTTTGCTGAGATCACATGGAAAGTCGTCGGTACCCCCAGAATAGTTATTTCAGTTGTACCTTCAGTAATAAAAAATTCTTTACTGATTCCTCTTAGGCTACCTCTTTCACGTTTATTTATTACACTGCTTGAAGGTAATAAATAATTTGCAATGAGGTTGACCTCAGAGCCTGAGTCGACTAAGAAGGTTTCTACAGTGCCAGTGGGTGGATTTATAACCCGTAAGATTGGTAACTCCCTGGTATCATCTAGATTTACATTAGAGATGAAATTTCCCTTAACCTTTTCCGCATTACCCTGGTGCATTTTGATTTTGTAATTTTGCACTCTCAAGAATTTTCCTTGGAAGTTTATTTCGGCTTCACTTTCTAGGAAAAATTCGGTGCCTAATATTCCTGCATGTACTATGGAAAAGTCATGCAGCACTACTACAAACTCGTTCACATAATTCGCTATTTTCATTTTTATTACGCCAAGTGAATAGATAGAGTCAGATCCTACTCCTTGTAAGTTGTATATGATTTTATCATTGATTTTACATTCGGGAGGAACGTATCCCAACCGAATTATATTCACTTCCGAACCACTGTCAAGCATCAAGTCGAGTGGCTTATTGCTTTTACCCATCCTTATTGATATATAAGGGACATATTTTCTTTGTTGCTTTATTCTGATGGCAGCAACTCGCAGATCAGCTCGTTCAACTCTGTCATGTTTAATGAGCGCACCGGGGTTTGTGGAATCCTGACCTGCGCTCGACGTTCGGAGATTTCGCCCGTTTTCCGACGACCTTCGTGAGTTAAACATTTTATAGCGGCATTTCGCCTCTTCATGTCCCCTTTTTTGACAGTAATTGCAGGACACCACTTTGGCGGAAGGGTTCGCTTTATTTTCCGCCTTCCTGCAGCTAACGGCTGTATGTCCTGGGTTGTTGCAGATTTGACAAACTACATTTGCCTGTTGCGATTGCTTACCCCTACATTTTGTTGCTGTGTGTCCAATCTTACCGCACAATTGGCAAGTAGCATTTCTAAAACAGCTTCTTGAATCATGGCCTGGCTTGTGGCAGGTTTGGCACGTTCCACTCTTGTTGTCTCTTTCTTTTTGGAAACAATTTCCTTCCACGTGGCCAGGTTTTTTGCAATATCTGCAAAATTTCTGAGAACGTGGGCAGTTCTCGCTATTATGGCCCTCCATTTGTCAAGTATCGCATGTCAAAACGGACCTACGGCGATTTTCGCTTCTCACCATTGAGGCGAGTAATGTGCTCTCGCATTTAATTGCTTTTCAATCTCTACTGCCTTTTTCATAACAGCATCGACAGCGAGATCGGAAGGAAGACGTGTCTCGACTTCAGGCTTCAGTCCTCGCCTGAAGCAGGACACTATTGCCTCTTCCACTTCCTACTTGTCGTCCTCGGAAACAATGCCGTCATCCTTCTTTTTTGCTTCGAAAATGCGGCTGCCGATTTCACGTAATCTATTAGCAAAGGGTATTACACCTTCGTTATCCCTCTGGATTTCATATCCCAGTTTTCTGGGATATAATAACTGTTGGATGGTTTCTCCAGTATCGTATAAGTCTTTGAAATGCTGCGTTAGGCTAGCAACGTTGTTGAAGGGTTTATTTAAAATTGTTCGTCGCGCTTCGCCGGTAATTCGTGTGCGGATCAATTTTACTAACGCATTTTACTAACGATCTGAACCCTCTGAGGCAACATCTATCATACTGTTTGCCTCGATGAACTCGTTGATGGGTATATTGTGCCCATCAAACTTAGGCACAAATTCCACAGCATCTCTAACTTTTATGCCTTGCTGCCCTGCTGCTGAAGCCATTTCTTCTTGAAGAGGTTCAACCGTTTGGATAGTAACGTTGCTTGCCAGGCCCAAATCAATAGTATTATCGCCGCTTTCGGCCTTAACTGTGATATCCCCAGTATTATCAGAAGATTGAGCGCTTTCAAACGAAGTACCGGACTCGCCACCGTTATTACCTGCGACGCTTGTATCTAAGGTTTCTAAAGACACTTCTGGGATATAATTAGGGTCCTGCGGGTTTCTAGATTGATTTGCATAATGATTAAAGAAATCTAATTCATTCCGCGAATCTTGATCTATACTTGTTTTTGATCGCGTAATCCTTCTTGGAGTATCCCCACTCATAGGGTCTCTTATACCTAACCGTAAATTTGATTTCACGTTAATTTATTTAATTCTAAATAAAATGCGATTTTGTTTTTAAATAAACGCTGCATTTGATATAAAAATTTTCATTCTTTTTCTTTTTTAATAAAAATAATGTTTAGGAAATTTTATTTGCTTAATTAACATTGTCTCTTTTTGTATAAGATTCAAAATATTTGTTTAGTTTATCGCCGTGACCTAATTTTCCTAATTGGCTTACTGCATCTACCGTTAATTGTGATACAGTATTCGCAGATGATGAAGTCGGTTCTTGGTTCTTGATGGACTGAATGATAGACCTTGCAATTTTAATTTTTTTGTTTAAGGTTAAATCAATGAAGTTTCCTACTTCTCTTTGATTCTTTCGCTTAATAAATTCTTCTCGTGAAAGCCAGGCTTCACCTTCGAGAGTCTTTCCCCGTTTGTAATTCTTCAGAGCCGTCTTTCACGCTCTCATGGGTCTTTTCCTCTTTACCGGGACTGTTTTATAATCTTCCCAATCTGGATTCATTTATAATAAGTAAATTACGCATTTATTAGAAATACTTCGATTATATATCACTATTTATTTATAATAATTAAATGTATTAATCATTTATTATTATTAGTTATTTACTATTTACCTAATTAATTATTTATTTAACATTAATTATTTATTTGTTAAATATTACTAATTATTTATTAATAATCTGTAATTTATTTATTTAAATATTGTTTCTTATTTACTATTTTATTTGTTAAATTGCTCAAGGCTCTTTCTAGTTTAAGAATTTCAGCATCCTAAACAAAGGGTTGTTTATTTATCTTGCTGAAAACCTCTATAAACTGATTTGGTTACACTAATCTGTAATCCGTGATACTTGTTCACTCTCTTTTCCAATTGCAAGAATCTTCCCTTATTATCCTGACCGGCATCTAAAATTGCATTCGTTATTTCGTGTAATTTCGCGATTACCGCGAATAAATAATTTTATTTATAGTTAATGTTTGATCTAAATTTTCTAAATAAACCCTCGCAAGGGATTCTTCTAGATTTTGAATCCTCGCGGCAGCATAGAAGGAATTTAATCCTTCTGTGTACTGGGGAATCATTGGTCCTTAATTACGCCACAATAATGTCGTAAACGTACAATGTTATAGTAAGATAACTTCTTACATAAAACTTATTCGATTTTATTTTTAATGAAACTTACTATAAAACTTTAACGACCAATTATTAATTAAAATAAAAATGACTTGCTTAATTTTATTAATTATTCACGAGGGTAATTACTTACTTCATTTTTAATATCAACAAATTACTTTCAGATTTATTGATTAATCAATTTATTAATTTATTTATTTATAATTAATTATTTATAATTAATTATTTATTTATAATTAATTTATTTATTTATAATTAATTATTATTAATTAATTTGTTTATTATTTACTTATTATTTATTTATAATTATTTATTAATAGTTATTTTATTATTATTATTATTATTTATTAACAATTATTATCAATAAACTTGACCTATATGTAAAGGTATTTTGCACCACTATAGGATGTTAGCTAGATCGGAAGTAATTGTTTAAAATCCGGATACTAACGGCATTGTTTATCAATTTGTAGCACTTCGAAATAATTGTTCATTTATTTATTATTTACTTATTAATAATAATATTTATTTATTTATTTATTTATTAATAATAATTATTCGTTTGTCTAATTATTTATTTATTATTATTTATTTAATTATCATTTAACTATTTATCAGTTAATCAATTATTCATTCATTCGTTATTTATTAAATTATTTCCTTAAGGCCTTTTCTAATTTAAGAACTTCAATACACCAATTAATTATTCATCTAAATTTTCTTTCTTCCTTTCTTCGTCAAGAAAGAAAGACAATCGATCACGATTATTATTTTTTTATTTTTTTATTTTTTATTTATCCAACGTTGGTTTTGAAAAAAAGAAAAGAAATAATAATAACAATAAGAAAGGGTACCTCTATAAAAATTTCAATACCGGCACGGATTTGACCGCATTCACTGTTTTATTCAATAAAAATCTACAGCACGGTATATGACCGCATTAGCTGTTTAATATTTTCATCTACGGTATTTGACCGCTTCACTGATGAATTTAAAAATAAAAAATCTACGGCACGGTATTTGACCGCATTCGCCGTTTTTGTTCCTTTTGTTTTTAGTTCGAATTCCTTTTCTTTACCACCACCACTTTATTTTATTTTAGTTCTTAAATCGATTTATTTAGTTTTAAATTCATGTTTTATTTCATTTATTATTTTTTTGGTTTTACTAAGCTTGCAGCACCCGTTGTTTTTTGTCTTTTAGATTTAATATATCTGTATAGAAGTTTAATATACTTCTCTTCTCAAATTTTATAGAGAATTCAAAAGTTTTGATTTAGTAAAAATAGAAGTGTAAAAAAACTTCTCTTCCCTAACTTTGTAGAGGATTCATAAATTTTGGTTTAATAAAAATAGAAGTATAATAATGCTTCTCTTCCCTAACTTTGTAGAGGATTCATAAATTTTGAATTAATAAATTTTAGTTACAATTTTTAGTTTCTTTTGTTAGTTTTAGATTAGACGAGAGGCCGTTGCGCGTGGTCATCCTTTTGTGACGCAGAGGCTTTGAGGCGTAGACTTAAACTTTCAGAATTAATTAAATTTTTTTTTTTTAAATACAATTATTCGCGTACTCACTGGTTCATATCACGTTTCTCTTCTTTTTTTTTCTTTAGAATAGATATGTTATAAAAAGAAATAGAGAAAGAGAGATAAAGTTTTATAAAACGTTTGTTGTGGTGACTTATGATCCCGGACGAACCCCCAAAAATTAAGTATGTGACGTCCAGACGGTCGTCTATACCTTGATACCACTTTTGCCGTTTATAGCCTGGTATTACCCGAGAGCTAGAGATGGCCAAATCTTACAAACGTTTTATTTGAACTTATCACTGAAGGAGGGAGGGACAAAAAAGGTTAATATGTTTGAGGAGACAAGCGATTCCAGCTCTGCCCATTCGGCACAGAACGATCTGAACGCTCCTCGGAAGTGGGTATATGTGAAGGACTAAGTTGAGAAAAGATTGGAGAGAAGAAATGAAATTCGAAGACAATTTTTTGACTTACACTTAGGTTTATTTAGAGTTTCCCTCCCTGGGTTACAAGTGGTGTGCTGGTGGCTGGTCGAGTCCGATGGTGGCGAGGAACTTGTCTTTTCAACTCTGATGGTAGCGAGGAACTGGCTGACGGCGGAGGGACGAGGAAAAAGCTTAGTTCGGTTTTCTCCCTCTTCCCTCCCTCGCCAAGTACGGTTTGGGGGTACTCTCCGTGGGGGAGTTTACAAAGATTTTTGGGGACAGTTGACTGGTCGCACAAGTATGGGTGGAAAAATAAGGGTGGGCCTAAGGCCCTTTGACGCGGCTAATTGGCTGCGTGGGGGAAAGGAGCATCCCCCAGCTTTCGGCTGTAGTTTCGACCGTTTCACAGAGATGACGTTACATGTGGTGTTTCTGCGCCTATTTTCATTAATGTTAAATACATCGTTTAAATAAAAATTCGGTTAACTATTTATTATATAGTGTTAATTATTGTATATGAACTTAACAAATGACTTATTTTCTAATTAAATCTAATTTTATTGTACAAATTCGCACACACTTAACATTTTGAAACTTCCAAAATACATGGTTTAAAATCTAATTAACTATCGAGTAGAAAATACATATTATTTGTACATTTGTAAGCTTAAAACTAACTTAAAAATTAATAATAGTCTCTCTCCGGTGGTAAGTACAAGCAGTCATCATTCTACTCGCTCCTGCTATCTTACACCATATTTAACGCACACTTCACTCTGAGGAGTGTTTTTTCGTTCTAGGAAACTGGCTCCGGTGGCTCTCAAGCTTGTGTCTAAGGTCTGCATGATCTTCGATGCATTTCTATGAGCCTGGAGCAAGTTTCCTGTTGAAGTCGCCAACATAACCTCAAACTGAAGACGTGATATCTCGCCAACATCTTTTCAACCATCGGATGGTCTGCACAATCTTCTTGCTCTGCACTATTCTTGGTCCCTTCAACTTTTTTGGTACCAGTGGCTGCAGTGCACGTGCAGCTAATGCTACAGTGCATCTCATACCGGCTTTTACAGACGTCTGCTTTTTGAATTTTTCCGTTGCCAACATAATCAACAACGTCTGCCAAGTGTAGTGCTGACAGTCCCCTATACCGTCACCTAAAAGCCTGCCGCACACCGAATCTGACTGTCATCATTACCGTTATTAACTGCCTGCCGCATACGGGAACATACTATCTCATCAGCAGTTGAGCCGCACTAAGCACATCAAGCGAAGTATGTTTACGCTTCCATCTTATGGTAATAGACGCGATGTATTACGTACGTAAAATCACCAACTGAATGAGTCAGGGTCTGTCACTTTGCATACAATTAGCTTAGTTGCTATATTATTTATTTGTTTATTTATTTAGTAGCTTTTTAATCGCTCCGCATTCACTCAATATTATTAATTCAGCCTAATTTCAGTATTTAATTATTCTAAACATAAATTTTTTGGCATACAAGTAGCTTAAGTTGCAATCAGTATTACTCATCTAATTAACCTAATTTATTATCAGAATTTATATTCATTTATTTTCACCTAGTCAACCTCGATTTATATCTAGTCTGATTAGTTTGTTCCGTTGTGAATTTTGTAAATTGCGTTTTATATTTTATATGGCTGACCGTTTTCTCTTCGAACTACTTGTAAACGGGTGTAAAAGGTCTCTACTTGCCGACCTGTCTGACTTAGTTAACGTGCGCACTACTTACTCTCAGCATCATAGATAATAAGACTTTTTAACTCATTTTAAAACATTTTAGAGCCGTTCTTTTCTTCATTTTCATCTCATTTACGCCTTTTCACCTCATTTTCATCTCATTTACGCTTTTAGGGTTCCTACTAGCTTCTTAATCTCTAAGATGGATATCACATGTTATAATTGCAGTAAATCAATTAAAACTAAATATGTCACATGTGATCATTGTAAAAATAATTATCATCCATCCTGTACTTTGCTTAAACAAGTCCGTAATAAGAGCAACAAACTCATCAACTGCTGTCGAAGTTGTATCACTGCAACAAATACAACCAGACAGAGGAGTGATTCACTTAATGAAAGCAATGCTAATAGTAGTTCTGCTGCAATTTCAATATTATCATCTCTTTCCACTTCTTCTTTGAACCTACCGCCACAACCAAATGACCCTCTACAGCAGATACTTGATAAATTAACCACACTAGATACTCTTAACGCAAGATTGAGCACTCTAAGCTCTTCTCTTGACGTACGTTTTGAGGAAGTGCAAACTACTCTGAACACGCGGCTGGAGGAAGTTTCCACACAAATGACCAACATGGAAGAAAAACTATCACTTCTAGATGATCTGCCCCACCTCGCGACTCGTCTTTCTGCTGCTGAAGAGGCCATATCTCAAGTGCAGACTGAACAAGGTAATCTTCGTCGCCTGTTCGATGACCTCTGCACATCAAATACTGCCACTGCTCCAAATGAACCTACTGTCAGACGACTGGAAAAACTCGAGCATGACCTTCAACATCTCAGTAATACGCAACGAAACCTCTCCAGCGAGCTGGTGATCACTGGACTCTCTACCCCGATACAACATCCTTGAAAGGCGCTGTTTACGCTGCTCTGAAGTTCCTTGACGGTGAGCTTCATGACCGCGATATACTACATGTGCGGAAAATGCGCCTGAAACCATCCTCGGAGTCACTGAAGCAGTCCTCACTCGCTACTCATGCAGAAAAACCACCAACTACTTCATCTCAGTCAACCAATGGTGATGCTGGATCAAGGGTCACACCACTCATCGTTACTTTATCGTCACGTGCACTAGCTCAGTCGCTCTTAAGCGCAAAAATAAAAATTGGAAAAATGCATACGTCTCAACTCAGCACCGATTTGTTGGTACATGCTAATGCCAATCCTCCGCTGCCTCACTCTCTGATTAATATAAACGAGCTTCTTCCTACTGAACTCTACCGCCTTCGTATATCTGCTCGCGCAGAAGCTAAAAAGAGAGGTTTCGTCAGCTACGTGCGCAATGGCAAAATTTACTTAAAGAAGAAGAAAGAAGACCACGCGACAATCATTTCTACTGCTGAGGAACTAAAATCTTTTTTAGCATAGGCTCATCACATCCTCATCGCTCTCTCAACGCCATTCATCTCATTCCTACATGTCCACCCCGCTCACGCACATCTCGCATCTCAGTGTCTCAGAACCATGGCCTCAGAATCTGTTACTTTAACGCTAACTCACTAAAAAACGTATAGAAATGCTGAAATTTTTTCTCTCAACTCGTTCCTTTTTTCACATCATAGCGGTCACAGAGACTAAGCTTGACCCTAATCTAGATGCTAGTTCAATAGTGCACCTTGATAACTATGAACTCCTACGTCGTGACCGTAACAAAAATGGTGGTGGGGTTGCTTTATTCATTCACAATTCTATCTCTGCCACTATCCTCTGCTCATCTGATGGCATCTGGACTGGTAAGCCCGGCAAACCAGAGTATCTGCTCTGTGAGATAAATATCGTAGGCCACCCTCCATGTTTTGCTGCGGTAGTATATCGTCCACCGCACGCTCCCTTCATTCAAGGAACAGACTTCATTGATAAAATCACTACATTCATGCACGACTATAGCACAAAAATAATAGTAGGTGATTTTAATGCAGATCAGCTCTGCTCGTCTGCAGATGCAACTTTCGTTCACCGGTTTATAGACGATAATGGGCTACACAACATTCCTTATGGCGCGACGTATCATAGGGATACCTCCGATACCTGGCTCGACCTCTGTCTTGTGGACAACCAGGACAAAGTCGTTGATTTCTGGAAATCTGAGTCACCCTTTGCAGATGGTCACGACTTGCTCACTGCCACTTTAGGTCTGCACATGCCTAATCCTCCTCAACCCTCGTTGTCTTATCGTGATTACAAGGCCATCTGTGCAACTACACTTATAGTATATCTTAAAGGTTTGGACTGGACTGCGGTCGAGTCAGCCCCACTTGAAGAGTGTGTCTCTGTCCTTCAAACGCACATCAAAGGGGCAATCGAGAGTCTAGCTCCTATAAAAACCATTTCACCACGTAAAAAACGCCATCCATGGTTTAACACCGAACATCACTCTATGATTCAAGAGCGCGATCGCCTTTACAAACGTTTTCGTAGGACTAGACTACCACTGGACCTCTTAGCTTACAGACAGGCACGCGATGTAGCTCATCGTACCATTGAAGAGGCGAGACTAAACTACCATCACGCTCGGCTCTCCTCGTTTACAGACCCCAAGGATATATGGCGTGAGCTCGAACATCTTGGCATCTCTAGCTCCAAAAAGAAGTCGTCCGCCCAGCCTTTCACTACCACTGAGCTCAATGCTCATTTTAGGGGTGTCTCATTCGATCAAGACACTCCACCTGTCGCAGACTTCTTGGACTCTTTGGCCACCTCTACTCATAATGAGCAATTTTCATTTGATGAGATTCAAGTTTCTGATGTTGTAGCCGCAGTAGCACATTTTAAAACCCAGGCCAGAGGGCCAGATGGTATTCCACAACATGTAATAAAACTTGCTCTTCCTTTCTTAGCGCCTATCATCTGCAGGATTTTCAATCGATCTCTGCGAGAAGTACTCTTCCCATGTGATTGGAAGAAATCTATCGTGATTGCTTTGAGTAAGGTAAGCTCTCCTTCGTGCCTAAGTGATTTTCGCCCTATATCACTCTTATGCTTTTTGTCTAAAGCCCTCGAATGGCTAGTACAACGGCAATTATCTGCTTACCTAGAAGCACGATTATACTTAGATCCGCTCCAGACTGGCTTTCGCTCGGGACATAGCACACAGTCATGCCTGCTTAAGCTGACTGATGACATCAGACTTGGAATCGAAAAACAACATGTAACCTTACTACTTCTTTTCGATTTTAGTAAGGCTTTCGATTCAGTCTGTCATGTAAGACTCCTTAAAAAGTTGCTTGACTACGGTCTCTTCAGACTTGCCATCCGTTGGTTAGCATCCTACTTAACAGGTAGAGAGCAGGCGGTTATTGATGGCATTGGAAACTGTTCCACCTACCTAAAACTCAATACAGGAGTCCCGCAGGGCTCTGTGCTAGGTCCCTTACTTTTCTCAATTTATGTCAACGATATATCTTTGTGCCTGGATCACGATATCTCTCACCTCATGTACGCGGACGATCTCCAAGTTTATATTCGCTGCCCTCTAGGCGAGCTTGATCGCGTTTCCGCTATAATGAGTGCAAACGCCATCCGAATCATGTGCTGGGCCACTCAAAACCACCTTAGACTAAACGTTGGAAAAACAAAAGCAATGGTTATTGGCTCGCCATACTATATAAACAGACTATCGGCAGTGGCCAGAAACTACCTTGATATAGGTGGTGACCGTATCGTCTTCGAATCGTCGCTACGGATCCTGGGAGTGATATTGGGCTCCAAGCTCTCTTGGAAAGACCACATCGCACAGACGAGCCGACGTGTGCGTTCCCTCATGTACAGGCTATACTTCTTTAGAAAAAGCACAAATCTCAGGCTACGTAAGCACTTAATATTAATGCTCCTCTTTCCAATCATAGACTACTGTTGTCTTGCTTACTGTGACCTGACATTGGATCTAGATGATAAACTCCAAAAGCTTGTCAACACTGGGATTAGATACATCTATGGTGTGCGAAGAAGTGAGCACATCACACCCTACAGACGCGAACTGGGCTGGCTAACCACATCTGGACGTAGAAAATATTTTGCAGCAAACCTACTGTGCAGGCTATTCAACACTGCTACTCCATCATATCTGCTAGCATTTTTCAACTTCCGTTTCACTACTCGTCCAATTAGGGGTAATGCGGCAGCCTTAGACATCTCAAGCTGTCAAACAGAGACACTGAAAAGGTCATTTCACATCAGCTCGGCATATCTGTGGAACTCCTTACCATCTCACCTTCGCGATATCACCTCCATCCCTCACTTCAAATCACTACTTCATCATCATCTCCTTGAATCCGTATAATACAATTATATTCTGTCTGAGCAATTAACTGTATTTAGCTTCTCTCACACTGATTATGCTTCTTTAACTTTATACTTAGCTCCTTTAAAACTATATTTTGCCTTGCGTAACTTATTTATATATTGTAAAATTTTTGCTCCATGTACTCTGTATTTTTGCTTGCGTTAACTTAAAACTTGTAAACTTATATATATGTATATTATAATTCTTTATTTAACTTGTACAACATAATGTACAGATAATAAAACTATATAATCTAATGTAATCTAATCCTTCTCTATCTCGGCCGAGCGTCCTTCCGTGGCGTCTACACCTGTAACAACTAAGAATGTTAATACATTATCAATCCGGGGAGAGAGGAAAATGACGGAGAAATAATTTTCCGTCATACGCCTCTCCCCCAGACGCTGGCCGTACCAGCTCGAGACAATCTCTCTCTCCGCTATGCAACATGCAATAGGGACTAGTGCTTCGACGAGCCATGCAATAGGCTTTGGGATTGCAAAGAGAAAAAACGTAAGCAACTCGGGTATCCTTTTACATTGTATTTATTTGCTAGAAGTAACAATTCGACCCGGCGAGGTCCAAGGCACTCGAGTGCGTCTCGCAGGGTGGTCGTCGGCGGAGCGGCTCGCGGGCACGCAGTGTCTTATGTAGTCGCTGTCGTCCGCGCATCGCGCTTCCGCTACCTCCCCCTTCCGGGGTGGCTCGCCTTGTTGGGGCAGTCGCGCCCCCTCATAACACCGGGGAGCCCGCAGATGGTGCACCATCTTGATGGAGTCGGGGCTCCTGCCTCGCGCTGGGCCCGGTGAATCTCGCCCTGCAGCTCACGGGCCTGTCGGGACGCCTCTTTTCGGAGCGCCTCCAGTCGCTCTTGGGCTGCGGCATCTCTCTCCGCCTGTCTCTGCCCCCTTCTACGAGCCAATTCCGCGTTGCCCACCCTCTGCCGAGCTCGCTCGTCGGTGACCATCCTTGGATAGTCGCCGGCGATCCTTTTGCATGCGCTGTTCCGGCCGGCGAAGTCATCTAGCCAGTCGAACGCTGTCTCTTCCAATCGCCGGGTAGCACGTGTGGCTTCTCGCGCTTCAAGGAGGGAGGCTTCGAGCGAGGCCCATTCCTCGTCCATAGTGGGGCGTCGAGGTCCTGTTGGTGGAGGTACGGCCTCCTCCTGGGCCGCCTCCATGGTGGCTGCGCCGGGGCGTGCGACGTCGGCCGCTTCTGCGGCTTGTGCGGTCGTAGCCGCTCTGGCGATATTCACGGCCTGGGCCGCCTGAGCAACTACCGCGCGGATAACGGCGTCCTCCACGGGCGTATCCCGGATCCCTGCGTCAGGCTGCAGGCGCTCCGTCGGGGCTCCTATAGCTGCTGGCTGGTGGGGGAGGAGTGGGTCCCCCAGCTCCTCGATGATCACTCGATCGGCCTCCTCCTCTGGAGATGGTGCGCGCGGTTCTTGCGCGAAGAGGTGCTCATGATGAGGTTCTCAGAGGTTCGCCCTGGAAAACACGGAGGATTCGGGTTGGTCACTATGTTGACTGGAGAGACGTGAGGAAAAAAGGGGTTAATGACATGCTCGGCGCGTTGCGGCGCACGTACGTCGGGGGGAAGGTGTCGCGACGCGGTTAGTTGTGGCTGCGTTCCGAGAGCCTTTAGGCCGTCCGCGGCTCCGGGGCGGCGTGGCGCTTGCACTTGTCGTGAGTGGTGGCGGCTTTCACTCGTCAGCTTCTGCCGGTACTCGTGGGCGCTTGCTCGCCTGGCCCCTTATGACGCGGGTGGTTCGCGTTACCACCAACCGCGCGGTCTTCCCCACTTACGGGGTGCGGGCTGCTGCTCGCTCGCAAGGTTCTCGGGAAATCCGTCGTCGTCGGGATCTTTCCCAGCCTGGTCGTCGCGTGTCGAGTTGACGTCAGTTGAGCTCCCTGCCTCAGCGATAAGATCATCCTTTTCATGGTAGAGTTTAAGGTTTTCTACGTGGACCTTACCGCAGTCTTTTCCATCAAGGTCTTGCAGCTCGTACATATTCGAACCTAGCTTGGCTGAAATTACGTACGGGCCGGCATATTTCGGCGCTAGCTTCGCTGCTACGCCTTGTGCTGCGGAGAAGAGAATGCGATTTCGCTTCCAAACTTTGTCTTTCAGTTCGAAGCGAACATCGCAGCGAGACGCATTATAGTAATGCGACTGTCGCTGTTGCGTTGCTGAAGCGTTCTTCGCGGCGGAGTATTGCACGTCTTACAACTTCTGTAACCGCGTGCGCCAGCGCTCGAGCTCGGCTGCTTCAGCGAGCTCTTCTGCTGCGCGCTTCTCGCGGCATTTCAAGAAAACGGGCGGAGTCGGTTGCCGGCCCATGTTCAGAAAAGCTGGGCTCGACCCCATCGACTCCTGCGTCGCAGTGTTGTACGCGAACATCAGTTCGGAGATGTGCAAATCCCAATCCTTGTGGTTTTCCTCGAGGAACGCGGTGATCATGGTTTTCACCGTGCGATTCACTCGCTCCACAGGATTCGCCTGCGCATGATACGGCGGAATTGTCGTATGCGTAACTCCACATTTGTTCAGGAAGGAGTCAAGAGCCTTGTTCTTGAACTCCGTTCCATTGTCGGAGTGAAAAGCTTCGGGTACTCTAAAGCGTAGGAAGATTCGCTGTTCTAGTTCCTTTTCGATCGTACGTGCGTTCGCCTTGCGAAGCGGCACGCATTCGATCCATTTAGTAAATAAGTCTAGGAAGATCAACAGGTACTCGAAACCTCGAGCGGACCGGAGGAAAGGCCCCATATTGTCCCCTGCAACCCATAATGTCCCCTGCAATAATTTACCACGGGCGTAATGCGCGATGGCTGCCCATGAGGCCCGCCGGCGCTGTCTGCTGCACCTTGCACTGCTGGCAAATCAAGCAGCTTCGCACAAAGTCAGCGACATCTTTGCGCAGCGAAGGCCAGTAATAATAGAGCGTGACATGCGCATGCGTTTTCGCTCGGCCTAAGTGGCCCGCAGTAGGTTCTGCGTGGCTTTCTTGCATCGCTTTCTCACGCTTCTCTACTGGCAAGACTAATTTCCAAGCGTCCTCATCCTCGAGCAAATCTTCGACTGCCGGGTTCGGACGGTAGCTGTAGAGGCGCCCGTGAACTATCTTCCACCACGGGTAATCTCCGGGATTTTGTCCGATGGCGGCGACCATGCGCTTGTACCAGGCGTCATCTGTCTCTTCGGAGACATCTACTGCCGCGAGGTCTGGCGCTTCCTCGTCCTCAAACATGCGAGAGAGCGCATCAGGCACGTGATTCAGTGAGCCCTTACGATGCTCAACGTCGTAGTCATACGCTTGCATTTCAAGCGCCCACCACGCTAAGCGTCCGGTGGGATTATGCTAATTGCATAACCATTTCAGACGACTATGGTCGGTTATCACTTTAAAATGATAGCTTTCGACGTAAGCACGAAACTTGCGTATCACCCACAAAACTGCAAGGCATTCGCGTTCCGTGACGGAATAATTCCGTTCCGCCGCAGTCATCGTGCGGTTTGCGAAGCATAAGACTCGCTCTTCGCCGTCGATCGTCTGCATGAGTACTGCTCCAAGGTCAGTATCACTCGCATCCGTTTGAATCACGAACTGGTGTTCAAACGATGGCCGGTGTAACACCGGGGCAGACGCAATGAGAGCTTTAATCTGCTCAAATGCGGATTGCTCCGCGTCACTTCAAACATACGCAACGTTGTGCTTTGTTAACTGCGTGAGCGGCCCTGCGATCGTCGCAAAGTCGGGCAAGAACTTGCGATACCACGACGCCATGCCAAGGAACCTTCTCAACTGTTTAAGGTTCTTCGGCGTCGGATATTCCAAAATTGGAGCAATCTTGTCCAGGTCAGGCTTAAAGCCGTCTCGGTTAACTAAGACCCCGAGAAACTTGACCTCACTCCGACAGAACTCGCTTTTCTCACGGTTAATAGTGAGACCTGCGCCTTTAATACGCTAGAGAACATGGCTAAGCCACTTGAGGTGTTCCTCAAACGTCTCCGTGACGATAATAATATCGTCCAAGTAGGAGAACGTATGAGGCTCCATTTCTGGACCGATAACGCGGTCCGAAAGCTCTTGAAAAGTCGCTGGTCCGCCCACTACCCCATAAGGCATTCGCGTAAATTCGAAGAGGCCCATTCCAGGGACAGTAAACGCGGTTAGTGCCTGCGCCTCCTTCCGCAACGGAATTTGGTGGTAGGCGCTGCTGAGATCGATCGTCGATATGTATCGAGTATTTTGGAGCTTACGTAAAATCGCATCCATCGGATAGGCGCTCGCCTTCGTTACCGCATTCAATTTGCGATAATCGATGCAGAATCGGTAAGTGCGATTCGCTTTCCGTTGCATCACAACAGGGCTCGACCATTTGCTGGTCGATTGGATAATAATACCCGCCTCGAGCATCTCTCGCACTTGCTTGTGCATTTCCTCCTCAATCTTTTTTGAGACGGGGTAGTATTTTTGCTTAATTTGCCTAGAGCTCGAGACTTCGATGTTGTGTTCGGTCCAGCTGGTGCATCCTAATGGCGCGTTGCTCGCGGAGAGCAATAGCGGATAGCAGTTGGTCGAGCAACTCTTGCAACTGTCGCCGTTGGGCCTCATCAACATCCGCGAGACCGACCGAAGAGAGGTGGACAGCGCTCGCTTCGTCGTGCGTTAGTGAAGCTAATTGTAGCGGAATTCGCTCTTAACTCCTTCGATGCTAAGCGTCGATTGGCGTGGCCACAGCACGACGTTGAATTTCCGCATGAAGTCGGCGCCGAGTAGACAGTCTGCGTCCAATTCCTCGAGGATCACCACGTCTAGGTAATGTCGCACACCTGCCACGTCGAAGTGCAGGTCTACGTGGCCCAGCACCGCCGCGGTTTTGCCGTTGGCGAGGCGTGCGCCACTTTCGCGGTGCGGCGTAATCTGCTTGCCACACGCGGTCGCAATCTGCAAGCCAATCGGGCCTACTGCGGTGCGAGATGCGCCTGAATCGTGTAACGCACGTATGCGAAATTCGCCGAGACCCACTGGTAAATACCATCGTGAGTATTCTGGTTGACTCGGGGTACTCAAATTTCCCTCCAAGTCGGTAGATGTTGCTGCGACGGACGCAGCCGGGGCGCCTTGCCGAGGCACCGTTGAGATCACGTCAGGTATTGGAGGGGCGAGAGGGACCTCGTCTACGCGCCCCCTCTGCCTTTTCCCGAGCACTCCGGGCAGTGTGGCTTAATGTAGCCAGGCCAGCTACAACCCCAACACCGCACGTGCTCTTTTGGCCCGGGCTGGCTGTTGGCGTTCTTGTCGCTGGTTGGAGTTGGTGGCAGGTAATTCTTCTCGCCGGTTCTTGCCGGGGCGTTTTCCCTAGGCTTGTTAGGGGAACTGCGACCATTCTTGCGGTACGCTCCTGTCCTCTTGGGAGGGCTGCTGCTTGTTGGCGACGGACCCAAGGGTCGCTCCCTGCTCAAGTTAAGTTTGGAGAGTTTTTCGTCTAGTAGCCGGCTAATCAGCTGATCGAGCCCTTGGGCCGACTGCTCTACCATCGCGGCTAGGCTTGGCTTGCCATCACTCGTCACGGGTTGTCCGCGTGTGTCTTATGGAGGCGCGCCACTCGCCATAGCAGCCAAACTACTCTTGCCGCGTTGCGGCTGCGTTTTCGCGGACTTTGGCTCCTTGTAGGCTACGTCTGGTAACAGACTATCGTCCGGGTTCGGGGGAGGTTTGTAACTCCTCTCCGCCTCCCTTAGCGCTTCCGCTTCTCGTGCAAGCTCTATGAGCTTGTCTATGTCTGTAACTTTCTCCCACGGCACTAAGCGTTGGAGACTGGGCAGCATATTTCTATATATGTGCTCAAGTTGTCTTTCGTCCTCCCAAGGCTCCTCAAACTTACTTAAAATCGTAAGGAGGCATACAATATAATCCCTTACAGGCTCGTCTCTGCCTTGGGTACGGGCTTGCGCTTCGCCGACGAGTCGTTGCTGGAATCGCTTGTCGACCCCGTAGCAGCGGCGTGCGGCGGCGCAAAAGTCTTCCCAAGTTCGCCAATTTTTGCGAGCTTGGCGGCACCAGTACCTTGCCACGCCAGACGTCAGCTCCGACATAGCATTCAGCAGGTCTTCGTCAGCTATTCGCGCGAGCGAGCGGCATTCGTTAACTCGCTCGAGAAATTCCTCGATGCTGCTGCTTTTCTCGCTGGTGAATTGCAGTTTCCACTGCCGCACCGTTCTGCCAACGTCCACGCTTATGGATTGATGGAGCGTGGTGCCTTCACCCGAGTATCTAGTTTGCGAGTTACTCGGGAGACTCCCCCTCCCCCAAGACTCTTGCCGGTCACGAGCATGAGGCTGAAGATGGCGCTGGGGATCACGCTCGTTCGCATAATACCTTTGCGGTGTGAAGTTTTACGCTGCTGGGCTTAACGCTGGTGGTTGTCGCACGTTTGCGCTCGTCGCTGTGTTGTGCGAGTCCGCTTGTGTACTTCCTTCGTCAAGGTACTCTAATCTGTACGTGTCTTGGAAGTTCACTGTTTTATGTTTTTGCGAGCTCGCTTCATTGCTTGTCGTTTTATTTGACATTGCGTGCAGGCGTGTAGTTGCTATCAGATCTGACATCTGCTCCTGCAGCTGCCTTATTTCTTTATCGTAGCCTTTTGCGATTCCTTGTATCCTCAACATTTCGCATGCTACTGCTCTTGGCATTGTGTATGTTTTGCCGTTTGTGAGCGTGCATTGTACAGGGTCGTCGGCTGTAGTTGCTGTTCATGTCGTGAAGACCGATTGCGGGGCTGAATGTATTGTGTACGTTCCCGCAGTGCTGGCTACGGCTGTACTCGCCGTTGTCGTCGTGTTTGTTAGCGTGTTTACCCACGTTGACTGTGTTGTGATAGGCGATGGAAATCTACCTTCGGCTATCGCTTTTCCCAGGTTTATTGCTTCACGAATATCTTGCTGCGGCGTTCGCCTCGATCCTGGTTGATTTTGCGTCGTCGCGGTACATATTTGCTCTGCGGTTGTTGCTAGTGCTGTCGCGCAGGCGTTTCCTTCTTGTACTTCAGTGATCAACATGTCCACTTGGTCCAATAGTGTGTGGACGTGGTTTAGTGGTGTTGCCGTTTGACGTCTTTGCGTGTGGTGTATGCATCTCGTAGTTTAACGCCTTTCCGCCAGCTCGTCAAGTGTGCGTGCGTCGAACGGCAGTGTTTGTGTAAGGTTTTCTAGTTTTCCATTTCTTCTGTCGAACGCTTCTGCTTCGTCTTCTGCTTCGTCCGTTCGCATGAAATCGTTCACCGTGTAGTCACCTCGCAATCGCCTATATAACCTATCCGCTTTTGCAAACTGTGTGCCGCTTTTTAACCTTTAGAGGACGGGATGGCCCCTATACGGGCCATGCCCATGATCGACCCTTTACATGTGTTAGTTTTGAGATGTGAGACATCACAAAAACTCGATTTCTATAGAAAAGTGAGAGAAAACAGTAAACCCAAATCCCCGTCCTCTAAAGGTTAAAAGTTCTAATTTTTCAAGCGCATCGTCGAGCGGCTCACCTGCCAGATTCATTATCCAGCCTTGGATTTCCACCCCCATGGTGTCTTCGAATGTGTCTTCGTTTAATAGTGGTATGTTGTTGACCTGAAAATCCCTAATGCGCTTCGCTGATGAATTCGGGTTTTAAAGTTTTAATTTGTAATTATTACGCCTTTGGTGTTTTCAAGTTTAATTTGCGCTAATCGCTGGTCAATTCTCTTTTATATTTAAGGAAAATGAAGTTTTTACTATTTCTTTATTTAGATCGGAATGGGGTAAAATAAAAATTAATAAAAGCAAAAGGAGGAAAAATTTTGCCTCTTTCAGTTTTATTTGTTTTCTTGTGTATCAATTTAACCACAAGAAAATTTGAATTCACAAAAGGCAATTTTTTGTAAAACCAAAAAGAGATAAATTCAAATAATTTATAATAATTTATAATAATTTATAATAATTTATAATAATTTATAATAATTTATAATAATTTATAATAATTTATAATAATTTATAATAATTTATAATAATTTATAATAATTTATAATAATTTATAATAATTTATAATAATTTATATTGTTTGTAGGGTCGTTTGCGCTTTGTCTAAATGTGTCGCATTCAGATTTGCACTTGCGACATATGTTGTAACGCTGCAAATTTTCCATCCCCTTAACAACGTTATTCCCTCGCCCTGAGGGCTTTAGGATCACGACTGAGTGCCGCGCCTCTCTCACCTTCCCACAAACGGCTTTAATTTCACGGACGGCAACGCGTGGACGCGGTCAAATTTATTTTAGGGGCGCCAGACCACGGCCGTGACGCGTTCCCTCTCTCTCTACCTCTTTGCCTGGCGGTGGACTCTTCCTCTCTCCCTGGGGCGTGGGCGGTGTTGCGACGGCCTGGTACGACCGATACCCTCGGCGACTTCAGGAAAATTACGCACCCCTGCGTCCGACGTAGCCTGCCATTCTGGCGGTGGACAATTGTCTACGGATGAATCCGGAGTCGCGGCGCGGTGAACAAAATGGCCGCTCGGGGCCTCGCCCGGCGGTTGTCGTGCGCGCACGCGAGAGAATCGCCGCTACGTGCTCCCCGCTGGGAGTTTCGCTTGCACTTTACCAACAACAAAATCGCTAAAATTGAGGGTCGGGGGCGGAAAGCAATTGCCTCCCGACGACAGCAACAAAAATCTTACCGTTGCTTGCCGGTCACTCGTATAAATCTGCCTCTCTCTCTCTCTCTCTCTCTCTCTCTCTCTCTCTCTCTCTCTCTCTCTCTCTCTCTCTCTCTCTCTCTCTCTCTCTCTCTCTCTCTCTCTCTCTCTCTCTCTCCCTCTCTCTCCCTCTCTCTCCCCCTCTCTCTCTCTCTCTCTCTTTCTCTCTTCGGACTCTCCAAAGCTACTTCTCCACTCGCACAATTGCAATTCACAGAACTCTCCCGACAACTACTACGCAAAAACTCTCAGGCTAACTACTATTCAACAAAAACTCTCCAAAGCTACTCGAAAACTCTCACGACCCAAAGCTACTATACTAAGATGTGCACGAGGCGACAATCCAGGACTGAGTGCCTGCTCGCTTCCGTCTTCTTCCTCGGTGGCGTCTCTCTCTTTCTCTCTCACACTCATTACATCAGACCGGCCGGTGGGCAGGTTGGCAGCAGGTATCGGCGCGCGTCGCGATTTTCTTGCTCCATTTGTGGTGAAACTTATTCATTTAACCCAACTAGGGCTCTAATTGCTCGAACGGTGGCTGTGATTGGCCAGGCGCGACGGCCACGATCGCCGGGCCGATTCCTGCTGCCACCTGTTGCGCGCGGATTTTAAATCGGCATAACCGGGCGTAATTCTCTCCGCTTTGTGGCGGCGCGCCTTTAGACGGCGGCGCGCCTCCACGCTTTGATGCGGCGGTCGTGCTCTTATCGGCGATTCTCTCTCTCCCTCCTATATGTGCGCCGCTACGCAATATCTCTCTCCCCCCGATACTCTCGGCCGTGTGCAGCTCGCAGGCTGCCGAGCCGGGCTCGCGCTCTCTCTCTCGCTCTCATACACCTGTGCGCCGCTGCGCCGTATCTCTCTCCCTACTATACTCTCGGCTGTGTGCAGCTCGCAGGCTGCCGAGCCGGGCTCGCGCTCTCTCTCGCTCTCATACACCTGTGCGCCGCTGCGCCGTATCTCTCTCCCTACTATACTCTCGGCCGTGTGCAGCTCGCAGGCTACCGAGCCGGGCTCGCGCTCTCTCGCTCGCTCTCATACGTCGCGGCTCGCGCTCGCTCTCTCCCTCTTATGCTGGTGTGCCGCTGCGCACGCTATCCCCCTCAGTCGCACTGATGCGCCGCTGTGCACTCTCTCTCTCACTCTCTCGCTCCGCAGTGCATAGACTGCCGCGGTCGCCTCTCCCCCCCTTACTCAGTCCGCGCAGCATCGGTGCGTCGTCGCGCACTTCGTCTCTCTCTATTTCGCGTCGTTGTCGGCCTCCGTCGCGCAGCCTGTACGAGCTTCCGTGGTTCGCGTGTGTTAGTGCCGATGTCGTGTGTAGTGGGTGGCGTGTGTGTGTGCGACGGTGGCTGACATGACTCCTCGGCTGCTGCTGTGGAGCATCATGGCGGACGAGCACACGTGGGCACGCTCGCATTCGGCGCACAGTGCTAGTTACCGTGTGCGTCGTCTGCGACCGCGCGAACAGGTGGCTCGGTGCTCATCACGCCTCATCTCTCCCCGTCTTTCTCTCTCAACGCTGCTGCTCTTCGCCATCGGTGCTGACTCCAGGGCGGTGCGACTGCGGTACGTTGTCGTCGTCTGCTCGCTTCGTGAGTGTGTTGGTGAACCTCGACAGAAGCAAAATCCCGGGATTAGCTATGTGTACAACCGTGTACACATAGCTCAGTGTCGCGGTCTCGCGTATCACCCTCCGCCACATAGCTTGTTAAATGACTCATCGTGTCGCGACTTTGATCACGGAGGTGCAGAAAACGCACATTGTTACAATGTATTCAATAATTTATTGTAATAGATAAATTACGTTCGTTAAATTCTGTGAATTTATTTTGCGTGAATCGCGGTAAATAAATTCTGAGAATATTTTCTTAGATAATTCAAATTATTTTATCTCTTTATTGTAAAAAAAATTTTTTAATAAATTAGTTAGAATAATAATAGTGTTTTAAAAAAAATGAACTAAATTGTTAAATTAAACTGCGTCTTTTGCTGTGGTCCTAATTTTAACTGGAAGAGTATTCGGTTTGACTTAAAATTCCAAAGGTTATTTTGTTAAATGTTGTTGAAGGCTTAATACTTCAATATACTAGAGAAAGAAAAAAAATTTGTTTGATTTAAATAATTGTGTGACCCGAATTTCTCTGAAATAGTTTAGAATAAGGGCTATAGATACCTGCTTACTATAATCGACATTTTCTCCAAATATGCATGGGCTGCTCCTGTAAAGAGAAAAACAGGCAAAGATGTATCAGAAGCTATGAAATCTGTGCTGGTTAAAGGCAAAGTACCCAAAAATCTCCATACCGACAGAGGCAAAGAATTCTATAACACAGATTTTCAAAAGCTTATGAGTACACACAAAATAAAGTTGTACTCAACCTTTAGTAATCTAAAAGCATCGATATGTGAACGTTTTAATCGCACGCTACAAACTGCTATGTGGAAAAAATTCAGTTTGAGAGGCAACTAGAAATGGCTAGATATTTTACCCGATTTACTTACCGCATACAATAATCGTAAACATTGTACTATCGGCGTGAAATCTAATGATGTAACATCCAGAAACGCAGTAGATATACTCCAGAGATTTGCTCATAAAATAACTAAGAAGATTAAGCCAAAATTTAAAATTGGTGATAATGTTCGAGTAAGCAAGGCTAAAGCAGTATTTGATAAAGGATATACTCTCAATTGGTCTACAGAGATATTTACAATTACACGAATAGCAGCTACAAATCCCACGACTTACCATCTGAAGGACTATCAAGATCAGCCCGTCTCAGGCGGCTTCTACGAACAAGAACTACTCAAAGCCAAGTATCCAGATATTTATCTTGTAGAAAAAGTAATTAAGAAAAAAGGAAGTAAAATTTTTATAAAATGGCTTGGCTTTGATAATTCACATAATAGTTGGATTGATAAAAAAGATATGTAGATGGAATGTTTAATAAAAACAATTTTTTTAAAGTGAAATCAAGAACAATGTTTTATTCATTAACTTATATGTCTTTAACTTATTTTTTAACGTATGTTTTTACAAGAACTAATTTTAATGCATATTTATAATGCTTCTTAACTATATATATTTACATCACTTATTAAACGCGTCAAAACAAGAGTTTTACTTTTTTTGCAATATCTAGTTTTAAATCACAAACAATGTTTTTTATTCTATAACTTATTTACAAGAACTAAATATTCACAACACTTATTTTCCACTAAATTCAATATTAGACGCGCCGAGACAAGTAAAAAGAGTTCATACTTGTTTGCAGCATCTGCTAATTCAAAGAAGAACTTCTCGTCTTCTACTAAGGCGTCCGATACTCGCTTGGGCAAGAATACCTCAAACTTGCTGTCCAGCTCGGCTTCATATATATAGCTCGGCTGTCGATCTTCGTTCCATATTTTGTCCTCACGATTTTTAACTTTGTCACCATAAGCTTGACTCCTTGAGGTAGATCAGAGAGTTTTTTTGTAGGGAGAAATCCTCCACGAGCGATGGCATTCAATTTTGAGAAAGATTCATGCAACTTTGTAAAGATCCATCTGTAACATATACAATTCTGTTGATTAATTTTTTTTGTTTATTAAAATAATGAAAAATTCTCAATGTATGATACTAACCTTAGATTTCTCTTGCTCTTTTGATGACTGATTCGTCAAGTGTTGTCTCACAAGATCTCTTGAAGAGCGAGTGTCGAGCTGCGAGGAGCGAGACATCTTGATGCTCGAAAGTCTGCTGCTGAGCTGCGAGAAGCGAGGCGTTTTGTTGCTCTGGAGTCTGTTGCTGACTAGGAGGCTCGACTAATCAAATGAGCTCCTGCTCTCGTACCGCTTCCTTATATAGCGGGCTCGCCGCTACCTCCTCTGCGGCGTTCGGCGGCTCGACCCCCTCCTCTCGATGCGCTTCCTCATTGGACGCTACCCCTGCGGTGTTCGGCGGCTCTATCCCCTCCTCTTGAGATACTTCCTCATTGGACGCTGCTTCCCCAACTATTTTGTAGTGGCCTCAGGGTAGTGTATCTGTTGTGCCGGGCTGCAAACAACGTTTGTCGTCGTGAGCACTAAAAGCAATCTTTTTTTCTTTTTCGATGTTGAGGTGGTGATGCTGAGATCGAATGGTGCGCTGCTCACGAGTGATGATGACGTTCTCGCGAAGACATTTGATGTAGTCGTCAGGGGTGATCGTGACTTTAACCACAGAAGTCTTGATGCCTTTTGCCTTCTTTATAGGTTTTTGGTTCTATACCTTAACGCCGTACATCTTGCTTCGCAGACCGAAAAATTCCAACATGATCTCACCGTTGCATTCATCTTTCATCAAGCCAACCTTCTTTTTATTGGCTCGTGGCATGTTGAACGGGTTGATCTCCGGATAGTCTGACGTGTCGAATTCTTGAATATCCTGTCGCAGCACGTTGTACATGTCGACACCTGTCACCTCGTATATCAGACTATCCGTGTCGGTGTATAATAGCTTGCCTTGGTCACCTACACGATCTCGCATGTACTGATAGTGAAACCTGTAGACTAATATCTTGGACAAATCCAAAACTGCCAATCCGATGCAAATTGGTTTCCTTATAGAGATCTCCGTGCGTAGTAGCTGCACAGCAACGAGGTTTTCATAAAAAATATCAGAGCTATGGAAATTTGGTTTTGAAATAAGTGCTTCAGCTCCATAGCGGCCTTTCCACTTAGTGACTAGCTTCACATCAACGCGTTTCCTCTCGTTTTCCATTGTCTTGCCATAAACAGCGTTGTTAAACAGTTTGAAGAGCATTTTTTCAAACTCGTTCTTGGCTTCCTTTCGTTTTGCGCTGCTCAAGTCAATATATTGTTTTAGCCAAGGACTCTGCTAGAATTGAATGGCACGATGTATTTTTACAAGAACTAAGCCATGTTTCAAAGCTTGCTTGAGTGCTCTATAGTGAAGCACATATCGATGTTTATCGTGAAGCGTTGTCATCAATTTATGTTGTTTAGATCCTGGAGGTGCCATGTGCTCAGCGCAGAATGGAAGGTCTTTGTGAGCATCGTGTAGTGTTTCGGGATACTTCAGATCCAGTTCAACAAAGTATCCAAAGTCGCAGTCGTCGGAGATGTCGAAGAAGTTTGGCCCATTCACATTCTTCACCCATTCAAAGCCTCCATATGGTAAGGACTCGGTCATCGCCCAACCGTATAAATTGTTGACATCGAAATACATTAAATATTTCTCAGCCTCGTCAACATTATAGCCTTCATTCATATATGGGTTGTTCGCTTTGGCATAGCGATTGCAACACTGACTGATTCCTCCTCGAATGCCTCTCTCGATAAACATTAACATGTCTACATCGGTAAGGAGCTCGAGTTTGATCTGCGTAAAAGAATTTTTTGCTTCCTCCTAGAGGAAGCTTTGTGATAGTAAAAAAAAAAGTTTATAAGATAATGTGTTAGAAATGTTATTTAGCAAAATTGGAATCGAAATACACTATTTTTAGAAAATGTCCGTATGGATGTGTGTGTGTGTGTGTGTGTGTGTGTGTGTGTGTGTGTGTGTGTGTGTGTGTGTGTGTGTGTGTGTGTGTGTGTGTGTGTGTGTGTGTGTGTGTGTGTGTGTGTGTGTGTGTGTCCATATACGCTGATATCTCATGATCTACTCGACCGATTTTAACGGGAGAGTGATCATTTTTTTAGATTTTGCTTCCACAATTGGGGTTAATATTCTATTTTTGTAAACTTTAATTTTTTTTTATAGCCATTTTTTAATTTTCAAAATTTTTATTTTCGATTTTTTTAATATTTAGAACAAATATTGTTTATATATCATGAATTCTCTGTATGTAGGATAAAATTATCTACAATTTAAAAAAAAAAAAGTCGGTAGCTATATTTCGTTATAAATTATTGGTGAAAACGTAATTTTTTGTAAATAGGTTATATTTCGAAATTAAAAAAAGATATTAATATGAATATTTTTTTGGTTATAAAGGATATTAAGTACTATAACTTACTAAATTTTTAGGTTTTTTTATTCATTATTTTTTGAGAAAAAAAAAAAAATTTATAAAAAAAGTGATTTTTTTTGTCGTTCAATAACTATAGTAAAATTGGCTTAATCACTTTGAAATTCTTTGTAGGGGTAGATTTTTTATACCAATCGAGTGAGTTCTTTGGACAAAAGGATTGATCCATAAATTTCGGAGATATTTGAGGTTAAAATTTTTTTCAAATTTTTTTTAAATCGTAACTTCTCGAGAACGGCTCTATGTATCTAAATGGGGTGGGTGGCATTCGAAAGAGAATTAAATTAACTATATTTTCTAAAAAAAATAATTCTCTAACTATCACGGTTCTTTTGTTATTAACAAAAACGTAAAAATTGAAAAATGAAAAAGAAATGAGTTTTATATGTTCAACTATTACAAGAGTAAAATTGTCTTATTCGCTTCAAACTTCATTGTAGAGGTATATTATTGATAGTTCTCGGATGAATTCTTTTGACAAAATGATTGGTTCATAAATTTCAGAGATATTTGAGGTTAAAATTTTTCTAGACATTTTTAAAATGTATTTCTTGAGGATGGCTCTGTGTATCTGAATGGGAATCATTCTCTGGATATTAAAAGAAACAAGCTTATTCTCTAGCACGACACTAGACGAATCCACAACCTTCGATGTTATTTATTTTATAGTTTAAAAATATGAATTTTTCTTATGAAATTTTTTGTAATCAATCTCAAAATGTAATAATAGCAAAATATTAAATAAAATGAATACATTGAACTAACATGTGAATAATATTTATATAAAAAAATTTATTAAAAAAAAAAAGAATAAAAAATTTTTTATGGAATAATATATAATTATATTATAATTTTTACAGAAATATAATAGAAAATAAAATTGTTTTACTGTATTGCATACTGTGCCGCATGTGCGTTATGTCTCCCATACAATAATTTTTCTTGTAAACACAATCACAGAACAACTTTAGAATATTTTTTTTATTTCGAACTAATGTACGACGAGAAGCCGTTGACAGTGGACTTGAAGAAGAAAAATTTGATGAAGAATAGAACTTGAAGAAGATTGTTTTCCATTCATATAAGAATTAAAATCACAAACAAATAAATTACAAATGGAACCTCAATGAATAGCCATGAAAAAATTACAAGTTAATATTTTCCATAAAATTTTTCCAATTTTTTTCGTGAAAAATTTATTTTTCGAATTTTAATTTAATAAAAAGAATCAAAAAATTATTTTGAGGAAGCTACGTGCCAATGAATTGGCAGCGGTTTTTTTTTTAGAATAATAAAGTGATATTTTCAATAATTACATTTATACCTGAGTATTTTTAAGCATAGCATCCCACGACAGTCCAGGCGTTGTGTAGTAATGAGCAGAATCCAACTCATAAGCTTCCAGACAGTTATTTCTAAAGTTTTCAAAAACTTCAGCCAAAAGTATGACGTCTGTCTTGAGGTATAAGTCAGAGTACTGCCCAAGATCATGGATGTTAAAACTCTGCCAAACGTTTTGGGCATGCTCATAATCCGCATCGCTGATGTTGGTATTATATAAACTGCTAAAGAAATCATCGTTCGACGGAAGATTCGGCTCCTTTAACTTTTCAAACGACGAGACATAGTCATAAGGAAATACTCCTTTTCTTTTTAAGAGGGCAATCTGTTCATCAGCGAATCCATCTTGCTTAAACATGCACTCTAAGGTATCAAGCTTCTCAAATATGATGACAACTTGTCCAGAGACGAAGCCATAAATTTGAAAGAGTTAATAAATCTCAAATTTATATCTGTACCTTCCACAAACTTCATAAAAGATATATATTTCTCTTTTGTTTGTGGAAGAAGTGAAACTCGTCCTGGGAAGCATGTCGCTATTTCTCTAATAAAGCGATGTGAATCGTATCCACTCAAATTATGAAATACTATCGGGATGGTTCTCGAGTCTTGAAAGCTGAGATTACATTTGCTGTGTGCAGGTCCACGATATCTGTAATAATTTTAGAAATAATAGAATACTAAAAGAAAATTAATAAAGAAAATCAATAATACTCACTTTCCAGTAAAATGACAGTGGTCGTGAACTCTCTTGTCAGTGTCGGTGAATGGCATCTCACAAATGTGACATACACGAGCGCCGTCGAACTTTATATTTTCGAGTGGTGTCAAGTCATTCATTGGACGTGGATTTTTATAAGCATTATTTAGTTTCATAGCCAAAGAGTGAAGACTTTGCACAAACCATGTAGCTGGAGATTCAGCTTCTTCTCCCTCTTGTCTGTAGCTTTTATATTCTGAAAGTCTATTGTCATACCTACATTTGATAAAGAAACCCATGCTGAATGGTTTAGTGACTTTGATAAGCCCGTTCATTGTCAATCACTGGCTCCAATATACACTCAAAATTGGCGTATATTGTGAATGGCACTCGATTTTTACAGTGAAAGTTTTTAAACTGTAAAATACTGTCTTTTTTAGATGGGAGTGTAATTTTACACTTATTAATTTGTTCACAGTCGGTTGCATGCTTTGTCAGCTTCTCTTCAGTCCAGAAAAAATGTAAACATCGGTCACAGATAAAAGTTTTATGGTCACGCGAACCTAACTGTTGACTACATAGTCTTGATAATTTTTTTATCCGTACATAGTGATTTTTAAATACTATTGTTATGTGTTTGTCTACCATCATCGAACATAAGAACAAAAGCGTTGCCAAGCGACTAGTTTGTTGTTCTCGATTTGAGTTAGTTAGTTGATTCGAGACGTTGTTGTTGATAATATGTTTTATTGCGTGTGCTTATGATCTTAAATAAAGTTATATGTTATTCTTTTGTAATTATGGTTATTATTAATTATTGTGTGTGTGTATGAATGTAACATTTTGGGGGTTCGTCCGAAATTTTGGGGACGAAATGGGCGGATTTGAAAAATCAGCAAAGGAAAAACGACGCATGCACCGCTGCGTGTGCCCTTCCGATCGAAGACCGGAGTACGGGCTGCTGCCGAAACTGCTGCGGCTAATACTATCGACACCGATTGATGGCATGCGCTTGGCGGCTGGTGGCGCACGCTTGGGGACTGATACACGTATGATGACCGATGACTCATCGACGCTGACATCTCACCGACGGTCGGTGTACTCCAGCCTACTCTTCTTCATGAAACGCTCTTGAAGCTTTAAAATTAAACGAGATGAGTACAACCCTACAATCTAATACACAAACAACACCAACAACCTCCGTAGTCTACACGAGTAACAAGAACACACAGCGTATTAGGTTAGATGATAATTCATTTGGAAACACGAAATCACTTGTTGAAAATTCGGTAAAACCAATCGATTTAAGGTTAGGTTATAACGTAAAATCTGATATTTATGATAACCAACTGATAGTACGTCGCCTTTGTCCGAGTATTTAAATCAGTTCACTTTAATTGCAATTGTGTATACGTACATATGCTTTCTCTTTAAGTTCACACCGATCAGGGTCGTAACTTTGACTCTATACTAGTTAAAAATTGTCCAACCTGCTAGGAATTCGAAAAACTAGGGCCACACCATTACACATATAACCGAATGATCAGGTAGAAAGACAATAAGACGATACTCGAATACTTATCTAAATATATATCAGATAACCAAGAAGATTAGGATCGTTTGATTTCCTTGTGTATTTTTAGTTTACAGATCATCAGTACACTCAACAATTGAGACCACTCCAGCGGAGATGTACACCGGGACTGATTTGAGACTTCCTCTGGATTTTATTCGAGGATATCCTCCCGAAAGAGAAGAATATTCAAATTATGGAAGCTATGTTCGGAAACTGTCTGTTAAGAAGACCAATGATGTCGTTTTCTGCATCCAGAAGACACCAGTGTATGAATGTAACACTATGTCAAAACTATCGAGAGTCTCGTCCTCTTCCTCCTCATCAACATAATGACTTTCAACAAAAAGTAAATTAACATGCTTTTCTGTCTTGCAAGATGACAAGTGTCGAGGTAAGATAATAAAAATGTTTCCTTTCTTCTTCAGGTAATAAACATTTATCGAAACATCATTCTGTTTTTCAAATTTAGCAAATTGTCTAGGATCTACAGGAAATTCAATCCCGTCAAAGTTGAGTTCATCTTTATGTGAAGCGTATGTCGATACTCGATTTATATTTATTCTAGCTGGGTGTAATGCTGATAGAACAGCCCATTTAAAACACTGATCATCAGCATTCTGTACGTTGACACACGCCTTCTTGTTTTCTATGAAAGAGCTCCCCCTCATTGGATTGTACTTATAAATATTTATAACTAAATTTAAAATCGATTTGAAGGACCAGCCCGATTCTCGCTCTTGAAATTCTTCCATTTCTGTGTCGATAGGCTTCTGCACATTCATCACAAACCACTCATTTGAATCTGTCGTCGAATAAATGGGGCCAGGCTTTGTATTAAAATATTTAATATCGACAGTTTCCTCGTCATCCTTTACAATTGTGTACTCAGCAGCCAAGACCGTGTTAACTTTGAGAGCAGGATGTTCCTCGAGAGCTTGAGTCACTTTCGCAATGAACTGCTTTTTAGCATCTTTCATGAAAGCTAATAGATTGAGATGCCTTCGATTAGTAATAACTCCTGTCTTTATTCTGTTTTCAAAGGCTGACTGACGTCGTCCCAAACGACTGCAGGATTATTTTCTGCAGGATTAATCTAGTTTAGACCCGCACCTACGCGACGTTCACTCAACAGATGCAGAACGCTGTTAATAAGTGTGACTCCAGCTTGAAGTTTCTGCTTATCTGGCACAGACAAGTTTTGCGAGGAAGTTTGGACTTTGAGTAGAGCGGCATGTCCCATCTCTAAGTATCTATTGATGTCATCACAGCAGGGCCACTCAGTATGGCCTGGTACGCTCTCCATAACGTAAGAGCTGAATCCTTACAATCTTGAGCGATGTTAGATTGATTTAGGCCACCGGCGACGACAGGATTATTCGCATGATTTAGGCTACTCGGACCGACGACTGCAGGATTATTCGCATGATTTGAACTACTCAGACCGGCGACTACATGATTATTCGCGTTAATTCTTATGCGACGTTCTTTTATCAAATTCATCACGTTTTTTATAAGCGTAACAGCAACTTCAAGTTGCAGCTTTTCGGCCTCTGAAAAGTTTCGTGATGAATTTCAGGCTCTGCGTAGAGCGACATCACCCATCCATAACTATCGGTCATCTTCATTAGCAACATCATTCCTAGTGTTCATGTACACTTTCCATAGGTTTCGACCTATATCCATAAACTCTTGCGCCATCTTGATACAATTGCTCTTGATCCCTCCGAGCAGAGGACTGACTTTCCGTCGTCAACGCAGCGCCTTTTATCTCTGAGCTGTGAAGAGAGGATGAATGTGATTGGTTATCAAGTCTGGGGTGGGGGAAAATAACGCGATTGGTCAAAAACGAGCAGTGGGGAAAAAGCGCTAACGAATATAAAAGTAACCATGCGAGGTAATAAATCTCATTCGCTTCTCCGCTCTCGTTCGAGAGCAGTCGCACCAGTCGCAGCAGTCGTAGGAGTCGCAGCAGTTGCACCAGTTGCAGAAGCACGATGAAGTACATTGTCGACGTGCAAAGATTCAAGATTACCTTGAACGAATTCGTTTTCAAGGAGGTAGCCGTCGTCTCTCTTGAGGAAGACCCTACGCCGTCCATCTTCCTCTTCAAACCGCCTCATGCTTGGGAAAAACTGCTGGAAAAAAATAAATCCGAAAATAGATGGCTTGAAGAGAATTTCCACGGAATTATGTGGAGAGCGGGCAACATCCCATACGAAGAGCTTAGCAACACTCTACGTGGCGTACTTGATGGGGCAGAGATATATGTAAAAGGATTGGAGAAAACAAAATGTTTGCAGAGATTTTTCCATGACCGGTAAGTGTATAATTTTTTTAATTCTTCAAATATTTTATATAAAGAAAAATTCTTTAATATTCGTTTATTTTTCAGATTAGTTTTCAATATCGAAGATATGGGATGTCCATCTTTAAGGGAGTTCTATGGTAAACAGAAATAACGCTAAGACAATTCTGAAATTTCGCACATTGGTTAACTTTTACATGACAAGCTCTCATATAAATTTTTAGAAGGCTAGGCTACCTAGAAGTCAAGAAATAAATGTTTTAATTTTTCACTTTTTAACATGGGCTCTTATGGGAAATCACGATTTCGTTGTGTTCATTTGCGTATAAGAAAGAAATTAACGCTAAGATATTTTTGAAAATTTATGTAATAGAAAGACAAATATCTTATGAAGATTTATTTTCTTGCAAAAGTATCATTGGATGCCTCTAATTTACGGAAAAAAGTTTAAAAGCGAAAAACATACATTTAACCTCAAAATATGATTCAAATCAACTTCTCAATGGAACTTTATATCGATATTTAAGACTATTAAAATAGATATAATTATCTAAAATGAAAATATTATTGGTATTTAGTGTAAGTTTATTAATAACAACATCTGTAATAAAGTAAATCAACAAGAGATAAAATGTGTACTTGTTTTGACTAGTGTAGTTACCATAGAACTCCCTTAAGGAAGCTCCCAGTGGAACCTCATTCATGCAACAACCATTTTGGCTGTGACTATCCCGTATGTGTCCTTCGAAATGCAATGGCCGTAAAAAAGTGGATGCTCGAACAGAAGCAGAACAAAAATACAAACGAAATGACAGAATCATACCACTTTATGTACATTTAAGACGTAATTCTTGTATAAGTTAAGTGAATAAAATTTTTTTTTTTTCATATTAAATAATGTTATTTTATTAAAAAAAAAAACTTCTTATAATAACTTTAAATGTTTATACCATGAATTAATAACAAAAACTTTTTAATAATACAAATAAGAATGCTTTCGTTGCAAACAAAAAAAAGAGATTCAATTAAAAAGATTATCAAACATATTTTAATGATATAAATCGCTAATGAAAGCTGTTTGTTTAAAATTAATGCAAGCTTTAAATTGAAATATTCTCAACGTTAAATAATTTTCAAATAGACTTAAATTCGTGGATAGTAAGAGCATATTTCAAGAATATATTTGTATTATATACAGCTTTGAGTTACATACGTGCGCGCTCGTGTCAAAGACATGTCGGAAATACCCATGTGACATGACAGAGGCGCGCTCCAGCGGTGAGAGGGGTATTCGTGAAAGAGTGACAAGAGGAGTATGCGTGAAAGAGCGTCGAGAGAGGGATGCGCAAGCGTGCGACGAGAGGGGCGCGTGAGGAACACACGACAAGGGCGCGTACCAGCGGTGAGAGGGGTATGCGCGAAAGAGCGACGAGAGGGGCGCGCACGCACAGCTACTACTACGACCGCGCCGAAAATGAAAATAACGGTCGCGTGAAGGAAAATGAGACGCGTGTGCGCGCGCGAGAGAGAGAGAGGGAATTTATTTTTGATTTATTGTAGCCCTGAGAAGGGCTGATTATATGGCAACGACAAGTCGTTGCCTCTCTCGAGCTACTTCACCACCGAGAGACCTCTCTACTAACCACTCGCGAACTCGATTGGCCATCATCAGCACTACTCCCCGCTTTAGAGCCATCCTGATCAGATGTCTCCGCGTCTCTGGCCTTAACTGAGCCAGGCGAGCCCGTGTCGCAGAGTCGAAGACTGGCTGACGTTGCGGTTGCTGTGGCGAAAGCGAAGATGGTAAAGATGATGCAGGAGGTGGTGGCGGAAGCGGTGGAGGAGGTGTAGGCTGAGATACAGGAGGGGAAGGTTGTGGAGGTGACGGAGGAAGAGGAGGAGGTAGTGGTGGAGGTGACGGAGGAAGAGAAGGCGGCGGAGGAGGAGGGAAAGATCGTCTGCGGTTATTACGCTGCTGACGACTCCTCTCTGACCTCCTATTCCTTCTTTTTTTCGACTTGAGATCTCTGGTACGGCGTCCATAGCGTCGAAAGAAGAGTGATCTTGAGCGTAGAGCTCACTCGCCTTTTATAAGCGATCATGCGCGCAACCGATACACACAGAGAGCGCGCACCGCTTCCCTCATTGGTTGACGATGACGTGCGCGCCTACTCCACCAATGAGAGAAGCGCGTGCGTGCGGTGGATGTAAACAGTCGTTTACGCGCGAGTATTGGGCTAAATTGTCCAGGATTATTTTTGTATTTACAGTAGCCCTGAAAAGGGTTGTTTGAGTTAAAAAAAAATCTCTCTTCACAGTTCGAAGAGGCGACGCTTCACAAGAACAATTTTCCGACGATCTTGAGGCTTTCCCTAGTGCCTCTCGCCCGGACATCGTTGCCGGGTCGTAACAATGCGTAGCTCGAAATAAATTTCTCGCCATTGTCACATTGTCAACGGCTCCGCTCGAACATCCAAGGACTCGCGGTACATTCGTAGTGCACACGTCAATGCGTTGCGAAATGCAGGCTGCGGCAATAGCAATTGCCGAGCCTGCCTACGAATTTTTCGCATAGCCCTTTGGGATATCCCGGGCGGGCACAGTTGAGCCTTAAGTCGGCGGTTACGCTTGATGCGCTGTCTGTCGCTGCGTCGTCCCATCGCGTAAGATGAAAATGATGATTGGAAGGGTATGCACGCTCTTTTATATATAAACAGGCATTCATACCCGACCAATCATAGCGTGCTATGCAGCGAACGCACAGCGAGAGGGGTATGCGCGAAAGAGTGAAGAGAGGGGCGCGCGAGGACCAGCTCACAGCGAGGAACGGTTGCGTGCAACAAACATAGCGTGCTATGTAGTAAGCAGGAGGAGGAAACATCCACTCCACGAATCAAAATGATTAAAAATTGCGTTTCTCACACGGATATACTCCTGGTATAAGAATCGCGCGCAAATCTTATATATATATACCTATCCTATATACTATCTATCTCTAAATACTAACTATATTAACTTAACTTAACTTAACTTAAGAGTAAAAAAACAGCAGCAGCAACATCAGCAACGAAAATCCCGCAAATGCATCCTGAAAACATAAATTATTCAACTCACAAAGCTGACATTTTAATTTGTTTTTTCCAGGGTAGCCAAAGCAAATTATATCCAATAGTTTGGATTGATTGCTTAGGAGCCCTGTGATAAAAATATTCTTTTTTCTCTCTCTTGCTCAAACAAATTTCGCGTTCAATTGCAATTTGATTGAGAGGGAGACAGAGAGATATATGAGGAAATCCACGGAACCTTTAACTGTTTTGATACTTTTTTCTTAAAATAATTTATTGCCGCTATTAGTTGAGCGTGCGAAGCACATAAACGAGACAAGGTGTAAAATCTTCAATTTTTACGTAGAAAACCAGTCGGGTAATCCATATTAGTGTGTCACGCATGCTCAAGTCTGGGGATGTAAAAAACTGTCGAAAAAAGTCCACTTTTGGAAAAAGTGGAAAAAGTGGACTTTTTTCGACAGTTTTTTACATCCCCAGACTTGAGCATGCGTGGCACACTAATATGGATTACCGGACTGATTTTCTACGTAAGAAGATTTTACACCTTGTCTCGTTTATGTGCTTCGCACGCTCAACTAATAGCAACAATAAATTACTTTAAGAAAAAAGTATCAAAACAGTTAAAGGTTCCATGGATTTCCTCATATATAAACACATATGATGTACGCTGAAAGCGTGTTAAATTTTGTACGTGCGGGGACTGTCGGGAATGCGACGCGAGCGCGACAACAGAGAGAATAACGCGGAAAAACGTGGCACGCGCGCGAAAATATCTTCTCTCTCAAGTGCAATTATTCGTGTTCAAAGTAAAATAACGAAGGTTGATCGTGGCCGACTTTAAACGTCTAGCAGACGAACAATTGACCAACGTCTTTTTTTTACTTAATTGCGCCGAGAGAGAGCAAGAGCGAGAGAGAGAGAGAGAGAGAGAGAGAGAGAGAGAGAGAGAGAGAGAGAGAGAGAGCAAAAGATAACACACACACGTCCATACAGCAGGCGAAGTGGCGGATGCGTAAGGACTGTCACGTCTAAAAATAATGGTCGCGCAGAAAACAGGACACGTGTGCGAAAATGTCTTCTCTCTCAAGTGCAATTATTCGCATTCAAAGTAAAAATAATGTAGGTTGATCGTGGTCGACTTTTAACGTCTAGCAGACGAACAATTTACCAACGTCTTTTTACTTAATTGTAGCGAGAGAGAAAGAGACTCCTATAAAAACGCAATTGTTTTTACTTTAAAATCGTGTAGCCGACTTCGTCGGCCTACAACGATGTTTCCGTGTAAAAGGTGTGAAGCCAGTGAAAGCTGACCTGCAGCATTCTTTACACGAAGTAAAAAAAAATTGTGAGCGCATGTGCTTACTTAAACATTATGTAGCCAGCGCCGCCGACCTACAATAATGTTTTCGCGAAAAGAATGAGAAGTCAGTGAGTGCTAGCATGCATCATTCTTTACGTGAGTAAAAATCTAGGACGCTATACATACACATGCGGAAGGTGGCTGCGTCGATTGACGCGCGCGCGAACAGCATCATGAGCAGCACAATGACGGTAAGAACGCGATTCTCGCGGAAAAACACGTGATGTGAGCGCTGCTACCGCGATTTTTACTCCATCATGTAGCCGGCGCCGCCGGCCTACAATGATGTTTTTAGAACGTGAAGCCAGCTAGTGCTAGCCTTAAACATTCTATATCTGGAGTAAAAAAATCGTTGCAGTGGCACACCTACATACACATACACACACACACACACAAGAGAGAATGAGAGAGAGACGTTGCGCGCGGCCGGCTGCAGACTTAATTGTTGCGGCGAGCGTACGACGGCGCGAGTAGCACAACAAGCAGCGTTACTCCCGACCGAAAATGACTATATGAGTCATTTCTTTATTTACTTTAAACATCGTGTAGCCGATTGCCGGCCTACAACGATTTTTATCACACAAAGAATGCAAAGCCAGCAAGAGCTGGTCTATAACATTCTTTATGTGATGCGTACGTTCACGAAAATGGTTCTACATGTTCACTCGAAACAAAGTGTAGCCGGCTATGCCAGCCTAACCATTGTTCCTTGAATAAAAATGGAAGCTAGAGGCTCTGGAGGAAGATGTGAGTCCACCTTTCTCTCCGGTGCGAGGAGAAGGCACACCAGCTCCATCATCACCATCACCTCAACCGTTGCCGTCTTCACCTCTGTTGGCCTATGAGACAAGTTTGCGGCTGGCAGCGCTACCTGCAGTATCATCACCGTCACTGCTGTACTTCTCGGCGCCCTCTTCGCCGTCTCCAGTACCAACGTCGTCTCCGTCACCAACGATGTCGCCGCTCTCTCCACCGCTGCGCTACTTCCCGGAGCCGTTGGCCTTCCCAGCGCCATCCCCGCCACCAACACCACCGTCACCGCTCGCGTTCGATGCGTGGTTGATGGCATTTGAGGACGGCAATGCGCCGATGGAGGTCGAGGCCCCGCTCTCTCCGCCACCGTCGCCTCAGTCACCGCCCCTCTACAGAGGTATACATCCACCTCCAATCGCTTCTCCGGACACCATATTGCTCTATAACCCCGTAGAGCAATATTACCATGAGGTACCGGCACGTGACATCCGCCCCGGAGAAGTGGAGGCATGGGATGTCATCCCGGTAGAGTTAGTGCAGGACGACGAAAAAGACAAACAGGAGGAAGACGAAGACACGAGGAGGAAGAAGAAAACGAGGATGAAGAAGACGAGAAAGACAATGATGATGATGACGACGACGACGATGACGTTGTCATCCTTGCGATGTTTTCACCGAAACGACGAAAATTGGACGTTGTTAGACGGCGACTTTTTTAAATCGGCCCTTTTTAGCGCCAAAAATCAATCGGCCCTTTTCAGGGCCCTATATATATATATATATATATATATATATATATATATATATATATATATATATATATATATATATATATATATATATATATATATATATATATATATATATATATATATATATATATATATATATATATATATATATATATATATATATATATATATATATATATATATATATATATATATATATATATACATATATATATATATATATATATATATATATATATATATATATATATATATATATATTATAACGAGGTTCCAAGATAAAATACGGAGAAGATAAGCATCTCGGTCCTCCGTATTCTATCGAACCCGTTAGGCTCTCGTTCCCGCGAATTCGTATATCTCGAGCGAGTATTGACATCGCTCGGACGATGTATTCGCGTTAGCTACGCGCGGGGCAGGCGCGACTTTGACCGTTGCTAAGTCGCGCCCGATTCTTTTTGAATCAGATTCTCTCGGGCTGTCAAACCGCGCGTACGCGAGTTAATTTGATCGTCCGTGAAGAAAACGGTATCGTGCGTCCTCACCGGTGCAGAGCAGCGCCCGTACACGTACCGACCACGAAGAGCAGCGCACGTGAGCAATCCGAGCCACTCCTGGGGTCCGAAGCGTCTGTAGGTGAACGCTGGACGTTAAGACTCGGCCTGAACACTCCGAAGTCGACCGGAGGATAAGGCCTGACGCAGGAGCGGATTCGTGAGCGAGCGACGAGGGGAGTGCACTCCCCTCCCGGTAAGACTCTTCGCCTATTTTCCGCGCAGTGATTGATTTGTATTTTCGGCTCGCACTGGCGAGCGGCCGGTGTCTTGATCGCCGGCCCAGCGAAAAACAATCACATCGATCCGCCCGCGCCGAGCGGCGGATCTCCCGCCTTCTTGTCAACGCGCAACGCGACGCGTATTTTGTATAGGATAATTTAGAATAGATCTTGTTATAGTTTTGAATGTAACCAAGACCACTCGTTATTTATTAACCTTCACCTAACCTTCTCTCGGATACCGCCGCCTCCGCGGGATCGTCGAACCAAGACGACGATCATTCTGAGTGGCCGCGCCTCGCGTCTAGCTAGCGCGAGTATTAACCCTTTCCGGCACACGGAAAAGTCGAGTTCAATCGTGAACTCGACATTTGTAAACAGGGATCCAGAGAACATCAACCCCGAGTGCTCGGCGTAGAAGTAGCACTCGACGGCACCGTGTTCTAGGGTTCGGTTCGCGGAATTACAAAAGATTTCCCCAGGCCTCCCGTTACAATATATATATATATATATATATATATATATATATATATATATATATATATATATATATATATATATATATATATATATATATATATATATATATATATATATATTTAACGTAGAATAATTATTAATATTTTACTTATTTATATTTTAATTATTTATTTCAGCTCTCATAATTTATTTTAAATAAAAACTTTAAATAAAAACTTGAATTTATTGAAGTTTAAGTTTTTATTTAAAATAAATTATACAAATTATATAATCACTCGATCTTTTTCAGGCTGTTTTGACTTGTGTCGATTCTGGCATCAAACATTTTCTGGTATCAAGCCGTTTTTAACATCGAGCCGATTCTGAGATCAAGCCAAAAACTGGCTGATTCCAGAAACGGCGTGATTCCAAAACCGGCTGATTCCAGAACCGGCTGATTCCAGAACCAGCATAGCTTATCTACTACACTCTGTCTCCAAATCCTCCGTGACAATGTCTGATAAATAGATGATGATGATTTAATAGATTTTCATGTAAGAAAACGCATAAAAAAGATAAGATGCACAAAAACATCAGCACAAACTAACATTGTTAACAATAAAGGTTTTATTAGTCTACCTTATGTCAAGGAATTAGAATTTTTCACAAAAAACTTTTTTTTTAAATATAGCACACAAGTAGTATGTAGTGCGAAAAATAAATTGAATAATATTATAAAACTTGGAAAGGACAAAAATGATAAATGTAATAGTGCGAATGTAGTATACCAAATAAAATGTAAGGATTGTAATGCGTCTTATGTTGGACAGACGAGTAGACGGTTGATTGTCAGAACCAAAGAACACGCAAAAAAAAACATAGAGATAAGGATCTTAATTCCGGATTATTTTCACATACGTTAGAAAATAATCATTCGATCGATTTTAATAACATAAAGATATTAGACACGGAAAAAAATAATGGAAAGAGACTATTTTCTGAAGCTTTGTTTATACATACAGAGAAAAATTATATGAATAAACAATATGAGATAAATAGACTACCTAACGAATATAATTCCTTTATAAAATCTTGTAATTTTTTGACTTCAAAATAATATTATTACTGCGTTTCTGCGTTGAGAAAGTATTAGGATCGCACGTTGATGAGAGTTGTCACTAAGCAGTCTGTAGGCTGGCTTACATCTATGACTATTATCGTTGGCCGAATTCCCACCTATACGATTATATGTCTCCTTACTACCTCGCGCCTGTCGCTACCGCTGTAAATTGCGTCCCCCACCAGTCTTATAGTCACTATGTATTAGTATCGTCTGTTATATATCTCTGACTTACACAAACGCATACACTCGGTATATAAGGCAAAAATTTTTATTTATTAAACATTGACAAGTGGGGTCTCTCCCTGTGATGTACGTACATTGTTTATATAAGTTTATATTGTAATACCATCGAAGTTATTGTTAAAAAAAATACATGTATATTAATTTTGTTGAATAATTTTGTTAAATTAGCTCCTGAAGAAGGACATGTAATAAAAAATGTCCGAAACGTCGACTAAAACAAATATATAGATGTGTTGTGTTTTATTGCAACCTTTGCCATAAAAATCAACACACCACTTGGTAGATATGGCCATTAGTATCAACTACACTTATTAATAAACAACTCTACCATCAGCTTCTACAACTAAGTTAATTAACACAACGTCTGTCCGAATTATACGTTGTCAAAAAAAGATCATCTTCCCAGTTCAATAACACCAGTTCCGAAGAGCATCTTTACAAACTGCACCATGGCATCTACATGGACTTCTACATTACGACAAAATACTCATACACGTATGTTATACCAACACAATATTGAAAAACAATTATTGTGTTATTATTTAGAATATAGAAAAGACATAAACTTAGGTTTAGCATTATATCTAATATTTAGAAACTTCGGTTACGACACAAAAAAACAATTCCTCAAATTAACAGACTTATTATATAATGAAAAATGCTATAATGAACGGATAACATTTTTAACAAAATGCAGATTTTAACAAGTGTTTCTTAACCACTTAAAATATATAACAAAAAATGTAAAACAAAAGCACATGTTCTCAAAAAATTGTAAAACAAAACAAAATAGTCTGATCAAAATACTAATGTCGCAATTACTTAATATTGAAATTATTGACTTACACACTCGTCTATCACATATAAAAAAGATATAAAAAAGATGATTAATATACTAGAGAATACAGTAGAAAAAAGGATGATTTCATTGTTTTTAGAATATTATAGCACAAAACTGACCTTTATTATTAGTCCACTGCGCAAAAAATTGGAAACAAAATTGAATAATATCCACGTCAAAAAATATAAGAAACCGATCGAAAAAGATAGATATATTGAAAAATACACAGTAATAACAAGTTTAGGGTCAACCACCCGAATCATAACATACAGCCGGGTAATGAACCCTAACTATAGATAATAAATATGAAAAGTGGCTTGTAAACGTGTCGGACATTCAACTCCCGACATATGTCATTGACACTATAAGACTTGGTGAGAAATTCAACTTTAATAATACATTTGACAAACAGCTAACTTTACAATATTTAAAGAACTTTGAGACGTTCGCGAATAATTATATCGATGATGAAATAGCCTCAAAAGTAAGATGTTCTTTCTTGAACATAATAAAAAAATATTATAATAAAGAATTATCCACTCTTACACATACTGACAAAAAATTCAAAATAGATTTAGAAAAAACGAAAGCTTTCATAAAAAACAATCCCGACATTCTAATTACAAGGGCGGATAAAGGTAACGCCACAGTCATAATAAATAAATCCACTTACATGGAGAAAACAGAAAATTTATTTAAAGACACAAAATATTATATAGAAACAAAAACAAATCCATTACCAGGTTTAGAACGAAAAACGAATGAATTAATAAAATGGCTTAATAAAATAGATTTTACGGGAAACCGTACAAAGCTGCCTCCGGTCTTGCAAAAATTCAACATTTCAAAAGCCTATGGCTTAATAAAAATTCATAAAAATGGTTTTCCTGTTAGACCTATAATATCCACCGTTAATTCTCCCGCATACAACGTCTCAAAGTTTCTTGCAAAATTCCTTCAAAATAATCTAAAAACTTCAGCTTCACATATCGACAATAGCTTAAAATTAAAAGAAAAAATCAAAGATATCCAAATCCCCCCTGACCATGATATCATTAGCTTCGACGTGGTCAGTCTTTTTACAAACGTACCGGAATATTTAGTTTGTAAGGCTATTGAAAAAAGATGGACCCAGCTACATAATAAAATTAACATAAGTTGCACTAAATTTTTACAAGTTATCAAATTTATTTTAAACAATAATTATTTCCAATTTAATAAAAAGCTTTATAGGCAAATATTTGGCTCAGCCATGGGCAACCCTATAAGCCCGATTTTATCAGACATTGTCATGAAGGATTTGGAGACAGAGTGTATTGATAAGTTGAATGTCAAACCAATGTTTTATTTCCGCTACGTTGATGATATTATATTATGTATACCGAAAATTTCCATAGATCACACTTTACACACTTTTAATGAATATGCAAAATAAAAGCATTAGTTTTCTAGACTTAAAAATTATAATAAATAATCAGAGACATATAATAACAAATTGGCACCAAAAACCAACCTTTTCAGGACGTTATTTAAATTTCAATTCGCACCACCCTCTTAGTAATAAAATAGCCATCATTTACTGCCTTGTAGACAGAGCCAGAAGATTATCGTACAAAAAATTCCACGAAAAAAATATCTCCTTCATAAAACAGGTTTTACAAAAAAATGATTATCCCCATGATTTAATAGATTTTCATGTAAGAAAACGCATAAAAAAGATAAGATGCACAAAAAAGTAGTATAGGCTATGGGGCTTCTGGCACTTTATCCTCCCTACCTTGCCGACCACGGGTTCTACTCCTCGCTAACTTACCAACAGTCGATACCGACCGATTTCCCCGGCCGGTAGTGCATGCGCCTGCAATACCAACCGGTTTTCATTTACCATGCCGATCGTGACCGAGATTTCCCCGGCCGGTAGTGCATGCGCCTGCAGTACCAACCGGTTTTCAACTACCATACCGATCACGGCCGATTTCCCCCTGATGGTAATCGATCAGATTGATTTACCAGCAAGCATCGGGATGTCTCATGTGTCTTGAGTAATATTCCTTTACATATGTAATAAAATGAATATAAATGAGTATTAAATTATATTATTTTAATATTAACTACAAATTGAAAAGATATTTAAACTTTTGTTATGTATGATAAGACGACAGAGTCAATGAAATAAATAAGTTGTGTGAAACATATTGAATACCTCTCATTCTTATCATTATTTTATAATACTTTATCAAAGTATGTAATATACTTTACATAAAATGTAAAATCATTATTGAAATAGGTGTGTGTTTATTACCCATCGTTAAAGTTAATAAAAGTTTTGTTCTGAAAAAGTTAAGATGTTTAAAAGTTTTATAACGTTGTTTAAATTCATAAAACTATTATTACTTTGTATACAATAGAATAAATTGTACATTATTATTGAATGATAATTTCCATTTCAATTTCAACAAAACTTTATTAAAATATTTTTCACTCTCTATAAAAAATTATAAATTTTTTTTATTGAATTATAACTTTTTTACTAAAATTAAACTTTAATTATAATTTTAGATGAAAATGTGAGTTCAAGACTTACAATAAAAAATACAATAGAAATAAAAATCGATTAGTTTTTATTTATAATATGAACTATATAACTTATAAAGATTAATACATAGTAATACAATAGTTAAACGTAATATAAAAGTAATACAAAATTAAATCTGATATTATACAATAGTTAAATGTATAGGTATATAGAGAATCGTTTAGAAAGGATATAACAAATATTATAAAACTGAGACTTAATGTATTAACATATAAAAATAGCTATACGTAAATATATAAAACGGATTATAAAAGTAATATAAAAGTACATTATGATTTTATATTATGTGTTAAATGTGTGAATATATTGGTAGACATAGGCTGATTTGTGCACGTGAAAATTGTGCACAGAGAAAAGAAAAGAAAATTTTGTTCACAAAACGTTTTTACTTTTGCACAAAAAATTGTACACTTTACGGAAAAAGATGAAATTCAGTAATGTGCACAAGATTGTTGTGCACAATAACATAAAATAATATTTCAACCAAAAAAAGTCTTGCACACTGTGCTTATTTATCGTGCACGTAATATAGCGCTGGGCGATGTTGCACAAATAAATTCATTAAAAATATATCTAACCGATTTATTTAATTATTGCTCGCCGATTGTGCACTAAGTCTAGTTCATACGAAGGTTCATACGAAGTCTTATAGCAGTGTTGCCAGATTGGGCAATAAGTAGCGAATTGGGCTAGTTTAAAAGCTGAGCTCGCGGGAAAAAAATCGAGATGGCTATTTATAGGGAATTGGGCTACAAGACAGTACTGTTAATAGTCGATATGGCTACTGTCTAGCCAACAACATTAAATTTTAAATCAAATAAAAATTCCAAAACTCAAGTAGCCGGGAGACGCGGGTTCTACGCGTATACGGGAGCGCGTCAGACGTTTATACATGGCAAAATAATTATTTAAATAATTGTTAACCCTAAGTAGGCTGGAGATGCGAGTTCCACGCGTATACAGGAGCGCGTCAGACGTGCATACAAGGCAAAATAATTATGTAAGTAATTCTTAACCCCAAATAGGCGGAGGATGCGAGTTCCACGCGTATACTGGAATAAGGCAGACGTGTATACTTGGCAAAATAATTATTTAAATAATTGTTAACCCCAAGTAGGCGGGATATGCGAGTTTCACGGGTATACGGGAGCGCGTCAGACGTGCATACAAGGCCAACAAATTATGTAAATAATTCTCAACCACAATTAGACGGGGGGTGCGAGTTCTACGAATATACGGAAGCTCGTCAGACGTGCATACAAGGCCAAATAATTATGTAAATAATTATTACCCTAAGTATGCGGGGCATGAGAGTTCCACGCGTATACTGAAATAAGGCAGACGTGCATACAAGGCAAAATAATTATGTAAATAATTCTTAACCCCAAGTAGGCGAGGGATGCAAGTTCCATGCATATACCTACTAGGAGTTGAGGATTATTTAAATAATTATTTTGCCTTGTATGCACGTCTGACGTGCTCCCGTATACGCGTGGAACTCGCATCTCCAGCCTACTTAGGGTTAACAATTATTTAAATAATTATTTTGCCATGTATAAACGTCTGACGCGCTCCCGTATACGCGTAGAACCCGCGTCTCCCGGCTACTTGAGTTTTGGAATTTTTATTTGATTTAAAATTTAATGTTGTTGGCTAGACAATAGCCATATCGACTATTAACAGTACTGTCTTGTAGCCCAATTCCCTATAAATAGCCATCTCGATTTTTTTCCCGCGAGCTCAGCTTTTAAACTAGTCCAATTCGCTACTTATTGCCCAATCTGGCACACTGCTATAAGACTTCGTATGAACCTTCGTATGAACTAGACTTAGTGCACAATCGGCGAGCAATAATTAAATAAATCGGTTAGATATATTTTTAATGAATTTATTTGTGCAACATCGCCCAGCGCTATATTACGTGCACGATAAATAAGCACAGTGTGCAAGACTTTTTTTGGTTGAAATATTATTTTATGTTATTGTGCACAACAATCTTGTGCACATTACTGAATTTCATCTTTTTCCGTAAAGTGTACAATTTTTTGTGCAAAAGTAAAAACGTTTTGTGAACAAAATTTTCTTTTCTTTTCTCTGTGCACAATAAATCGGTGCACAATTTTCACGTGCACAAATCAGTCTATGTCTACTGGTACAAAATAATTGTAAATTATAAAAATTATAAGATTTAAATCGCTTAGAACTGATATAAAAGAATATTACAAAATTGAAACTAAGTGTATATTAAACATATAAAAAATAGCTATGTGTAAATGTATAAAATGTATTATAAAAGTAATATAAAAGCACATTGTGATATTATATTAAGTTTTAAATGTATAAACTGATTGTTACAATTTTATTATTTAGATTAAAAAGTTATATGAATTCTACTGCAAAGCCACCAAGTTATTTTAGTTTAACTTCTTTTTCATGAATTTCTTCTTGAAGATGATTATATAAAGTTTCAGTGCTTACCAATAAATCACTAGCTTTTTTGGTAAGAAGATGTCGAAACTGTTGTTCAATTCTACCGCAGCTTTTTTCCCATATTTTGTAGTTACTATTTTTATTTTAGTCACTTTATACTGTTCATTGACAATTAAATCTTTTAATTTCTTACAAGGTAAAAAGTTAGAAGAACGTGCTGCAATATTGAGTTCTTCCATTATTTAAGTGTAATTGCAAGACTATTTTATGTAAAGTAGAGTAGAGTGAGCGTAACTGATGTCTTGGCACTAGGCGCGTTCACTTTATAAGCACTCCAGCGCTTCTTTCTATCCTCACCTAATCAATTTCCATGGATTCATAATTTTCATCTGACTGTACTTGCTCCTCACTGTATTCATAATTCTTATCTGGTTGTATCTGCTCCCCACCACCTTCCTTTGGCTCCTCCTCCCCATTATTGTTAGTAAAAATTCTTTGCTTTTGTACTTCTTCTGACAATTTTTCGTCTAATATTATTAAATTAAATTGATCTATAATATCAGATATTAATCCACTCTTTACAGACATTTCTGTAGAAATGGAGTTCTGCAGGATCCAATTTTTTAAAAGTAAAACACACTGCACAGCACAGCAACTTATTGATTTTTTATTTAAATGCACATCACACGATTCACTATCATCCACATAGGACTTTAAATTTCCAATTTTTGGACAGCCAAGATCTTCTAGGTTCACTATTTGCACATTATGATTACTGTAAAACGATTGAAGCCAGTCTTTTTTTTGTATACCTTTTACATAAATTGTGATTTTCTTTGCCATTTCAGGCAGTTCTTCTAAAGCATTTACTAAATCTTCATGTGTATCTTCCCCATAATTCCAATCTAAGCCATGTAAATAATCTTGTAACCATAAATTAGTTTTTTGAGATTTTTTGTTCAATTCATACCATTTTCATGGTGATTTTATAACCATTTTAACTATTTTGTTACTATCCGTTTATACATTGACTGCAGCTAATTCTTTACATATGAATTCATTGTTGTTTCCACGAAATCCCTTAAAATCCATAACTACTTCCATTTTGCTGTGGATGAGAATTAATTAAATAAAAACTAAAATTTATAAAATAAAAAATAATATATAATTTTTTCACACCTTAAATAATAACTTTATTAAACGTTTTTTGCAGACTATTTTTAATGATCTTTTGAAATTATAGGTTTTAAGTAGCACTTCACTGCACTAAAATATTTTATTGAAATAGTTTATTACAAAAGCACACACAAAATCGCTTTTTATGGTATTATAGTTGTATTAGGAATATAGCATAAGCTTCACAGCACTATGTCTTTATTAGAAGTTCTTATTAAGAAAGATTTTTTTGACTAATTGATTCGTATTGTTACGCAAGCTTATAAGAACACTTCATCCTACACCCCTCCACGATTTCGGAGGCGAGGCGGCAAGTCACCGCAGTCCCACTTATTACACTTAGCTATAGCAAACGAGGTCCCCACTACAATAAGATAGTTCACCCTACACCCCTCAACGATTTCGGCGTCGAGGTGACGAGTCACCGCAGCCCCACTTATTACACTTAGCTATAGCAAACGAGGGCTCCACTACAATAAGATAGTTCACCCCACACCCCTCCACGATTTCAACGGTGAGGTGACACGAGTCACTGCAATCCCAGTTTCACGCGCTCATTTTAATATGGATGGTGGCTCAGTGAAGAGCAAGCGTAAGGAGACTGAGCTCCGCGCTTATCTATCGCTCCAAATGTTGCATAAAATTCTGCAACTACATGGAATAATGGGGCATATGTTGTTAAAGGTAACTATAAATTTTGTTAAATTTTATAAGATTTTTTTTCTTTAGTTACAGGAAGAAGACTTTCATCAATTTTTAGCTCACATCGAAAACTCAACCTTAAGCAGAGATTTTTTTAGCCAAGTCAACAATATTTAGAATTTTTTTAGTTACATACATTTAAATTTCAAAGGTTTCCAGCATTTTTATAGCTAGATTATCTATTTTTAGCAACAGCTCTTTTTAACGTATTATTTTTCAACAGGAAATTTTTTAGCTAGATACATTCAATTTCAAAGGTTTCCAGCATTTTATAGCTAGATCATCTATTTTTTAGCAACAGCTCTTTTTAACGTCTTATTTTTTCAACAGGAATTTTTTAGCTAGATACATTCAATTTCAAAGGTTTCCATCATTTTTACAGCTACATCATCTATTTTTTAGCAACAGCTCCTTTAAACACGTATTATTTTTCAACAGGAAATTTTTTAGCAGATACATTCAATTTCAAAGGTTTCCAACATTTTTACAGCTAGATCATCTATTTTTTAGCAACAGCTCCTTGAAACACGTATTATTTTTCAACAGGAAATTTTTTAGCAGATACATTCAATTTCAAAGGTTTCCAACATTTTTACAGCTAGATCATCTATTTTTTAGCAACAGCTCCTTTAAACACGTATTATTTTTCAACAGGAAATTTTTTAGCAGATACATTCAAATTTCAAAGGTTTAAAGCATTTACAGCTCGATCATCTATTTTTAGCAACAGCTCTTTTTAACGTATTATTTTTCAACAGGAAATTTTTTAGCTAGATACATTCAATTTCAAAGGTTTCCAGCATTTTACAGCTAGATCATCTATTTTTTAGCAACAGCTCTTTTTAACGTATTATTTTTCAACAGGAATTTTTTAGCTAGATACATTCAATTTCAAAGGTTTCCATCATTTTTACAGCTAGATCATCTATTTTTTAGCAACAGCTCCTTTAAACACGTATTATTTTTCAACAGGAAATTTTTAGCAGATACATTCAATTTCAAAGGTATCCAACATTTTTACAGCTAGATCATCTATTTTTTAGCAACAGCTCCTTTAAACACGTATTATTTTTCAACAGGAAATTTTTTAGCATATACATTCAAATTTCAAAGGTTTAAAGCATTTACAGCTAGATCATCTATTTTTAGCAACAGCTCCTTTAAACATGTATTATTTTTCAACAGGAAATTTTTAGCTAGATACATTCAAATTTCAAAGGTTTCAAACATTTTTACAGCTAGATCATCTATTTTTAGCAACAGCTCATTTCAACGTATTATTTTTCAATAGGAAATTCTTTAGTTAGATACATTCAAATTTCAAAGGTTTACAGGATTTTTACAGCTAAATCATCTATTTTTAGCAACAGCTCCTTTCAACATATTATTTTTCAATAGAAAATTAGTTTTTAATCATTATAATTTTTATATTTTTGTTAACAATTATTTATAAAATTTGTTTCAATAGATATAAAACTAGTTTGTCTTAAATAAAAGTTGGTAATGAATTTAGTGACCTCTTTCAAACCTATAGTACTAATGCTATAGGAAATCTTTGGAAGGTAATAGGACACCTAAAGTATTTCATTATATTTACAAACTAGTACTTTGATAATAAGGGACTCTTGAATTCGGTGACGAATGTAGTTCAATCTAGTTCAGTTTCTGATCGCGAACACTAGTGAGTGAGTGAATAGATTAATAAAAATGATTTCATTTTACAGGATAAAAAAATCATCGGTGGCACCGCAACACGGAACGCGTGAAGTCACAGTCACACACTTCCGGAGAGATCCTCGTAAAATATGTGATCTTCCGTTACCACCATTTGCAGAAGTAAGTTTTACTATATAACTATTAATTTATTTCATTTTGATTTTTAATTTTTGTTTTAACATTTATTCTTATAAATTTAAAAAAGAAGTTGACATAACGTATAGATAGTAATATGTTTAAATTATTTGTAGGAACTGAAACAACAAGAATTTTATACTAAAGATATTATATTACAAAAAGACCAAGCAGTGCAATATGACGCACCAAAAATTCAAGAGGTATTTATTTTATATTAAATTATTAAAATATTAATTAATTATGAAATTAGATAATAATAAATCTAATAAATTTTCATTTATAGATAGATGATCAACAGAATGATCTGTCACACTCAGATCAGAAAGCTACTCAATCGATTATGCAGGAAATAATAGAGGTATTTATTTTTACTGAATTTTAAAAATTATCTAATCATAAAGTAAAATAAAATAACATTTCAATCATTTCAGAAAGAGAAAGCAGTAAAATCAATCATTCAAGAAATAGCAGAGGTATTTATTGTTTATAGAATTTTCAAAATATTTTAATTTTAAAATAAAATAACATTCATTAACATTTGTTTTATTTTAGATAGAATATCAACAGAATCAACTGTCAGAACAACTACAACAGCAAGATGAACCAAACCCAACATCTTTTTGTTTACATGTAGATCATTTTTTTGATACATTGACAGATGAATTTGAAGAGGAAAGTCAAAAGTATAAATAAATAATTAATTATTCTTAAAAAATGTTGGTATTATTAATATTTGTAACTAGAATATTATTTTTAAATAAAAATATTACGATTTATATTAAAAAAATTTTTTTCAATTTATTTTTCATATATATATTTAACTCTTGTTTGTACTAACATAGAAGAACTGCATTAATTTTTAACTATATATTTAACTCTTGTTTGGACTAACATAGAAGAACTACATTAATTTTTAACTATATATTTAACTCTTGTTTGTACTAACATAGAAGACCTGCATTAATTTTTATATATACACACAGCGACAGAGCGACAACTTTTCTACCATGAAATCGCACCTTAAAGGTTACTCCTGCGGTCTTTTCGACTATATGTACTTGTACATATATATACGCCTTAGCTATCGATACAATCACTTAGTTTGAGTGATGGTAAAGTAGTATTCACCCTGACCGCGTAAATTTAAATTTCATATAATGAGTAAGAAGGCTGATAAAGTTATCCCCTCCAGTTTATTACAATTCTTTATAAAAGCGTGAGTAGTCTACAGTGAATCATCAGTATTCATTTTAACTTTACCAATTCAAGATAGAAACTATGACTGAAGAAATTATAAGTGAGTGTCTTGAACAAGTGCACCTGTTAAATAAAGGTGTAGACTTAGTTTGTGCACAGAACGTGGATATAAATACAATCAACCGATGGAAAAAACATTGTCTTTCATCTAAAAAAATTTGAAACGTATTCTTAAATATAATAATTTAGTAGTTTCACAGAAGCAAAGTATTTTACATGCAATGGGACGACTTATATGCCTTATTATTAGACTAGATACTCTATTAAAACGAGGTGCAGGAGTTGCACAGCAAACAATTAAAAATAGAGTACGTTGGATAGACATTGATAGTGCTTTTGGAAAACGTATGCGGACAAGTATCGTTGCAAATATTGCGCACATTGATGTCCATTCTTTTTTAGATGATGTCAAAATTTTATTTACTCGTTATGTAAAAAAATTATTTAAAGAAAATTATATTGATGCTTTAAAAATTAACGCAGTTCTTCTATGTAAGTACAAACAAAAGTTAAACAGCAACGGTGAAAAAGAAGAAAAAATTGAAGAAAAGCATTTTAATACAAAAAATGTTGAAATTTTTCTTTCAACAGATCTTGAGATCTTGAATGGTTCAATGAGAATATTAAAACTCCTCTGACATCTGACATTGAAGAATTTCAAGATAGAGATTCAGGTTGGTCTCTGCACTCCATACTAAATATTCAGATTAATATAAATAAATATAATCCTATGGGTAGTGGTATAGTTCATACATTCCTTTGCCAAAATTTATTCAAAACAAGAAGGCTTGTGTTAACGTACAAAATAGTGATAATCAGTATTTTAAGTGGTCTATTTTAGCAGCTTTACATCCAATACCTACAAAAAATAATCCTCACAGATTAATAAATTATTTATCACACGCCGAAGAACTAAATATGAAAAATATAGACTTTCCTGTTCCCTTAGGACAAATACAGAAATTTGAGAAACAGAATTCTGAAATATCAGTTAATGTTTTTGGACTTAATGGTAAAAATATTGTACCATTATACTTAACATCTAGTAAAAAACTAAACCATGTAAATCTTCTTTTGATTGAAGAAATGGGTGATGAAAATGGAATGTTTCAAGATACAATATTTCATTACGTGTACATAAAAAACTTGTCCAGACTTGTAGGGAGAAGCCTTTCACATCATAAAGAAAAATGTTATATTTGTGATAGATGTTTACACTTTTTTAATAATTCAAATAGTCTAGCTAAACATGAAATATACTGTAGTCAACTTAATAACTGTAGAATTAATCTACCTGAAGACGGTAAAAATATCATAGAATTTAAAAATTACAAACATAAAGAAAAAATACATTTTATAATTTATGCTGATTGTGAATGTTTATTGAAGTCTGTTATTGAGTGTAAAAATGAAGAAAGTAATACAACTGTTTTTCAAAGACATGAAATATTTAGTATTGGTTATTACTTAAAATGCAGTTATAATGATTGTCTTTCATATTATAGAAGCTATAGAGGTAAAAATGCAGCTCTTTGGTTCGCTACAGAATTAAAATGTATAGCAAAATTGATTGAAAATATATATTGTAATGCAGAACCTATGGAAACGCTAACATTAGAGCAAAATGTTGCATTTTTTCAAGCTGAAACATGTCATATATGTTGTAAGCCATTCAATAATACTAGCATTAAAGTTCATGATCATTCACACCTTGATAAAACATATAGAGGACCAGCTCATGCATCTTGTAATCTTAATTATAAAGATTCACGAATTATACCTGTAGTATTTCATAACCTTAGTGGGTATGATGCTCATTTTATTATACAAGATGTTTCTAATCATTTTCCCGGAAAAGTTGATTTGCTGCCTTTAAACAAGGAAAGATATATTGCTTTTACAAAACATATAGAAAATAGTAATATAAAATTTCGATTTATTGATTCTTTTAAATTTATGGCTTCTTCGTTAGATAAATTAGCATCTTATCTCGATTAATACAATATTATATACTCTCAATTTCCAGGCTTGGATGAAAAAAAAGTTAAATTGCTTACAAGAAAAGGTATTTTACCATATGAATATATTGATTCTTGGGAAAAATTAGATGAAACAAAATTACCAGCAAAGGATAAATTTTATAGTACACTTAATGATTCAAACATATCAGATGAAAATTATAATCATGCACAAAAATCTGGAATGTTTTTAATATAAAGAGTCTTGGTGAATATTCTGATCTGTATATGAAAACAGATATTTTACTGTTGGCTGATGTGTTTGAAAATTTTAGACATCAATGTATGAAATCATATGGACTTGATCCAGCTCATTATTATACTACACCTGGTTTTTCTTGGGATGCAATGCTTAAATGCACAGGAGTCAAATTAAGTCTTCTAACAGATATAGACATGCTTTTATTTATCGAATGTGGTATTAGAGGTGGTTTAAGCCAATGTTCAAATCGTTACGCTGCTGCTAATAATAAATACATGAAAGATTATAAAGAAAATGAAGAGGATGTGTATTTAATGTATTTTGATGCTAATAATTTATATGGCTGGGAAATGACACAAGCTCTTCCTTATGACTCATTTGAGTGGGTTGAGGATTACGAAAATTTTAATTACAATGTTGATGATAATGCTTCGATTGGTTATATTTTAGAAGTTGATTTAGACTATCCTTCAGAAATTCATGATGAACACAATGATTTGCCATTTTGTCCAGAGCATATAAAACCGCCTGGATCAAAACAAACAAAGCTTTGCACTACATTGATGAACAAACGTAACTACGTTATTCATTATCGTTATCTAAAACAAGCAATTGCACATAGACTTCGACTTGTTAAGATACATAAAGTTTTAAAATTCAAACAATTTCCATGGCTCAAATCTTATATTGATTTGAAGAGTTCTATGAGAGCAAATGCTAAAAATGAATTTGAAAAAAATCTCTTCAAATTAATGAATAATGCTGTTTATGGAAAAACTATGGAAAATGTACGTAAACGCGTTGATGTGAAACTTTTAACACAATGGGAAGGAAGATATGGCTTAGAAGCTTATATTTCAAAACCAAATTTTCATAACAGTGCTATATTTAATGAAAATTTAGTAGCTGTTGAACTAAGAAAGGTAGACATTTTAATGGATAAACCAATATATGTGGGACTCACCGTTCTGGATGTATCCAAGATACTCATGTACAGTTTTCATTATGATTACATGCATAAAATGTATAATAATAATTGTAAGCTTCTTTATACTGATACTGATAGTTTAATTTATTCTATAAAATGTCATGATATTTATAATGATATTAAATTGAATATTCATATTTTGATACTTCAGAATATTTAGTGAACAATGAATTTGGTATTCCACAAGTAAATAAAAAAATTGTTGGACTAATGAAAGACGAATGTAATGGAAAAATACTCACAGAATTCGTAGGATTAAGAAGTAAAATGTACAGTACACGTGTAAATGGAGAAGATGCTACAAAAAAAATCAAAGGGATTAAAACTGCTGTTATGAAAACTATAACTTTTGATGATTACGTTAATTGTTTGAAAGATTTATTGATTCAAAAGTGAAAACAGTGTATGATACGATCAAAGTTACATAAAGTTGCACAATAAGACAAGAAAAGATTGCACTAAGTCCTTATGATGATAAAAGATGCTTACAAGAAGGTAGCACAGAGACACTTGCTTGGGGACATTATAATATGTAAATTATTTTTTTAAATTTAAATCAAATATAAATAAATTATAAATTAAAATAGTAAACATTTATTTCAGGTGTAAGCAGGTAAAGCGCGTTCGTTTTCAAGAAAAGATATCTATTTATGTAATGCATACTTGGCTATATGCATATCAAAACGCTCGACGAGGTGAATGGGAAATGTTTGCACGCGATCATGAACGGTTTCGATTAAGAATTAAAAAACTTAGTAAAGTACTTGATCCAATAATTTTAACAAAATGTGAGGAATTTAAAAAAATAAATAAATACATTTTTATATTGATATAATTTATTGTTATCTTAAAATATATATTACATGTAATTTTTTATAATTTTAATAAAAATATATTACAAATTTCAGATTTTCCTATAAATCTTTTATATAATTTTTATCTATCCAACTATTATCAGAATTCTCAAAACCTAACCATTTTACATAGATGTTATTACCACGTTTTTTCAATATTTTTTCTACTAGATAAATATCAAGATATTTAGTCTTCAGAAGTTCTTCAGCATAAAATCCTCTAGCAATTGTTTTGTTCTGGTAATCCTTTAAGTGGTAAGTCACAGGAACTGTATTAATAACTTTACAAACAGTAAAAATTTTAGTTGACCAATTTGGTGTGTAACCTTTCTCAAAAATTTGTTTACTTTTACTTACTCTGACTTTGCCATCGATTTTAAATTTTACTTTATTAATTATTCTTTTTTGAGATTTATTAACACGACTAAGAATTTGTTGCACCTTTGATGGAGTTACATCTTTTGGTTTCATTCCAATGGTTCGATGATATGTGCTATTATATTGTGATACTAAATCAGGTAAAATATCTATCCATGTATAATTACCACGCAAACTAAATTTTTTCCACATTTTATTTTTTAAAGTACGATTAAATCGTTTACATATTGATGCTTTTAGATTACTATATGTTGAATACAAATTCACATTGTAACGTTGCATGAGATCTTGAAAGTTTTTGTTATAAAATTCTTTACCACGATCAGTTTGTAGATTTTTTGGTATGCGACCTTCTTGAAATATTGATTCCATACTTTTACTAACATCTTTACCACTTTTTTGTTTTATTGGAATAGCCCAAGCCAACTTTGAAAGGGTATCTCATACAGTAAGCAAATATTTATAACCTTTATTTTTATACGCATATGGAATCATTTCTACTAAATCAGCTTGCCATGTTTTATCTATATCACGCAAATCAAACTTTCGACGCTGATAATTACGTCGAGCTGGTTTATGAAGTTCTTCTACTAGCTGTTTATGTTCCATTCTTCTTCTTCTTTAAAATTTTTTATATCCTTTCTTTTCAAGTTGAGAATAAGTATTAGTAGAATACTTTTTCTAATCAAAGCTAGATTTTTCAGTATATTTTGTACATTCAAAATTATGTGTCTCCTTTTTTCGTTCAGCCTCCTTAAAAGGAGTATATTTTATATCTTTGTATTTCTGCTCCATTATACTTAATGCACATTTAAAGAGTGTGTGAAAGTATTTATAGTTTTGCAGCGTTGCTTATGGAGAGAATGAATAATTTTCATTTATCAACTTTTTAATCTCTTGAATATTTATGTCATGTTTGTTTAGTTTTTCATCAATTTCATCTCGGTGATTTTCAACGATTACATCTAAATCTTGAATATCAGATTTTATTTTTTTTATAATATCCAATACGCTATCAATTTCAGCTCTGACTATTCGTAAAGTTATTAAATTTACAGCATCAGTCAATTCATTAGGAGCTGCAACATTACACAGTCTTTTATTGTCAATGTCATACTGACCATTATCTGTGAATTTATATCCAATACCAGCAGGACCTGGAATACCTTGAATTTCATTTAAATGACGTCCAAACACATCTACACTCATCTTAAATTTAATGTATAATATTAGCTTCACGTAGCTCCTCTATGATCGAGTGAATTTCGTTTATATGATTCTGATTACCAGCTGATTTTTCAGCTAATAATAATTTTAATCGTTCTACTAATTCATTAGGATCATCCCAGTATATATAGTCGATATTGGTCATTCTTCGTGCTATCTTAAATGGTGGGGGTAAAGTTAATCCTTTACCACTTGTAGAGGAACGTTTAGACGGTTTTATTAATTTAGAAATAAAATTTTTGTATTTCAATGTATTTTGCTCACGAACAGATTCTTCTGATTTATAATATTTTCTGTAAGCATTAGTCATATTTAAGATTTTTCCATAGTTACTCATATCTTTATTTGAAATAAGGCTTTCATTTGGTTCTTTTTTAAATATTAGTTCTACAAGACCCTGACTTCCTATAGAAGCATTACCAATCATATAACCTCCACGCAACTTACGTACACCATTTGTAGTATCTAGTGATTCAGTTTTATTGTTATCCAACATTTGCAAATATTCAGTAATATCATTCCTTGTTGATAATTCAGTTTTACCTTTATTTAAAATTTGTAAATATTCATTAATATTATCACTTTTTAATGTAGTGTTATTATCATTATCATCTTTAATACTTTCATTTTCACTTCTTGCTGATTCAAATGAAGTATCATACTCATTTTCTATCTCTTGTTTTTCATCTTTCTCTTCTTTTTTAACTTTCTCTTCCTTTTTTATACTATTTCGCTTATTTTTTATTGCTAATTCATTTTGATTTTTTATTTCTTGATTAGTTGTTTCAGAAACGTTCACTAATTTTCCTAATGGATGAACGATTGGCTTAAATGTTTCATTCATAACTTTTTCAATGTCTAATTTACTTGATTTCAACAGTTTATATTTTTGTTTGATAGCATCACATGCTTTTTCCATTTGTTGTAAAATATTGATCTCGTCGGTAAAGTTAGCCATCTTATTAGTTCAATGTCTAATGACATACTATTTAATTAGTTTCCAAACGACTTATATTTATAAAAAAACAATCAAATCCTTTTCTATATCTACCATTATTAATTTCACGCTCTTTATCGATTACGAGAAAAGTATGTTTATCATTCCAACATGATGAACATAAATTTTTAAAAGATTGATATGTCATATCAGTGGTAACATGATCATTGTAAATGTGCTTTAAGTTTATATATAGTCTCGTGCGAGCAGTCGTAGTATCAACACGTGTTTACGTTTAGCTACCGATTCGACTATCTAACTGATTTAAATCGCGTGTGTAAAGTTCGCTATTGGTGTTGGTTTATATAATCAACACCAAAATGCTTGAAACTATGGGGTCAAAAGATCACCAAACCCCAGATAAATATACAAAGTGGCAGCAAGTTAATAATTCCAAAAAAAGGGATAGAAATAGTCCAGAAAACCAAGTGAGAGAACCTAAGCAATTTAAAATTACTGATTACTGGCTGAATAACCCAATTACCACAAATAACAAGTTCGATGCTCTAACTAAAGTGAAAGATATTACAAGCCCTTCATTGGATGACAGAGAGGCCGAAAACAAACAAACAGCACAAAACCATCTACAAAAATCACCTCCCATTTTTGTTAGCGGAGTCAGTGTTATAAAACCACTGATAGATTTACTAAATGAAATAGCTAAGAATAATTATACTATAAAAGTTTTGCCGAACAATGAAGTTAAAATTCAGCCAAGCTCCTCGGAAAAATTCATACCAATTGTAGAAGCTTTGAAGAAAAAAAATACCGAATTTCATACCTTTCAAAGAAAACAAGACAGAAGCTTTAAAGTAGTCTTGAGGAATATGCACCCTTCGACTGATACAGCAGAAATCCAAGAGGAAATTGAAAAACTTGGCCATAAAGTTAGGAATATAACGAACATTAAACACAACACAATGAAAGTTCCGTTACCGCTATTCTTTATAGAATTAGAATCCAACGACCAAAACAAAACTATATACAAGGTAAACAGACTACTAAATACTGTAGTGATTTTTGAGCCGTTGAGAAAAAGCGAGATATACCTCAATGCACAAATTGTCAGGGCTATAACCATACCAAAAATTACTGTTATAAACAACCAGTATGTGTTAAGTGTGCAAGGAATCATGCAACAAACGAATGTCCAATCAAAGAAAAAATTAAAGAAGTGAAGTGTGCAAACTGTGAGGGTAACCATCCAGCTAGCTACAAAGGCTGTGAAGTTAGGAAACAATTGCATCAGAAATTCTTTCAAACACTGAGGCCGAAAGAAATAAATCAAACTTCAATGCCCACAAAAAACACCGGTGATATAAGTACGGTAAGGCCCAACGTTACTTTTGCGCAAGCAGCTAAAGAGAGACATAATATTTCCGACTCATCAAAACAAACAATAGAAGCACAAGCAACAACAGATGTTACAAATGTAAATATAAACTCTAATAAAATAGAAGAAATGATGATTCACTTGATGAATCGTATGGATACAATGCTAAATTTGCTTTCCACGTTATTAAATAAATTAGGGAATTAAAAATGTTAAATATAGCCATATGGAATGCTAACGGCTTAAGTCACAGGTTACTCGAAATAAAGAACTTTTTACAGATCCATAATATAGACGTGATGTTAATTTCAGAAACGCATTTTACTATTAAAAATTATTTTAAACTTCCATACCACGAAGTGTATGATACAAAACATCCTGATGGAAAAGCACACGGTGGTACAGCCATAATAATAAAAAATGCCTAAATCATTTTGAAAATGAAAAATATAGTGAGAAATTTCTACAAGCTACTACAATAACAATTACGGAAAGAAAAGGACCCATAACACTTTCAGCAGTATATTGCCCACCGAAATACAGCATCAGTAGTGAAACATTTCAAAAATTTTTTGAGAATCTGGGAAATAGATTCATAGCCGGAGGTGACTATAATGCGAAACATCCATGGTGGGGCTCAAGGTTATCAACTCCAAATCCAAAAGGTAGAAATCTGTATGAGGTAATACGAAACAAAAATTATAATGTAGCATCAACTGGTGAACCAACATACTGGCCTTCAGACGTAAACAAAACCCCAGATCTTATTGATTTTGCCGTTACATACGGAATAAATCCAAGGTATATTACTGCGAAATCCTGCTTGGATCTATCATCTGATCACTCACCAATATTACTTCAAGTAAATGCTGAAATGGTCATTTCACCAAAAAATACTAAATTGTATAACAAAAAAACAAACTGGAATGTATTTAAAACATACATCAATGATCATCTTAAGTGCAACGTTCCACTAAAAAATAATGATCAGCTGGAAGATGCTATTGAAAACTTTAACAAACTTATACATGTGGCCGTAGACGTAGCAACTCCATCAAACAGTTCGCAAACCAAAAACACCAGTTAGATATTCCACCTTTTATAGCAAAAAAATCAAAGAAAAAAGACACTTGCGTCGAATATGGCAGAAAAGTAGAAGAAAGGAAGATAAAAAGAAAGTGAACTGTGCAAATAATGAACTGAAAAAGCTATTGGCAATGGACAAAAATATCAGCATACAAAAATATCTGGAAGGTTTGTCCTCATCAGAAGCCAGCGATTACTCGTTATGGAAAGCCACCAAAAAAATTACAAGGCCACAAAATCCAATAATTCCCATCAGATTACCTGATGGTAAATGGGCCAGGACTGAAAAAGAAAAAGCGAGAACTTTTGCCCTGCACTTCAGTAAAGTCTTCGATGAGCCCGAACAACTGATAAATAATGAAGAAGAATTAAAACTGCTGCAGATCGAGAACACTCAGGAACATGTAATAAAAAAATTCAAGAATTCAAAGTAAAAGAAGTAATATCCATGATTAAAAATCTCAAAACTAAAAAGGCTCCAGGCTACGATAGTATTGACGGTCACATACTTAAAAATATACCTCTAAAAGCAATCAGATTCATCACCATTCTAATAAATTCCAGCCTACGTTTAGAACACTTTCCAGACCAATGGAAAGTTGCCCAAATAATTTTGATACCCAAACCGGGTAAAGATCACAATCTGGTATCTTCTTACAGACCCATCAGCTTATTACCAATCATCTCAAAAATCTTTGAAAAACTTTTAGCCAATCGTATTAACAAAATAATACTGGAGAAAAAACTTATTCCAAATCATCAATTTGGCTTTCGGAACAAACATGCCACCATCGAACAAGTAAACAGAATTACAAATAAAATTAGAAATGCATTCGAGAGAAAGAAATATTGCTCAGCAGCATTCTTAGATGTATCACAAGCATTTGATAAAGTTTGGCATAAAGGACTATTGTTCAAACTGAAAAAACACTTACCAGCTGAATATTACAATTTATTAAAATCATACTTGAGTAATAGATCTTTTCAAATAAAAATAAACACCACTGTTTCAGAACTTTATAATATCAAAGCTGGGGTCCCTCAAGGAAGTGTACTAGGACCTATTCTTTACTTAATTTATACATCCGATCTACCTACTTCAACGAATTTAACCTTAGCAACGTATGCAGATGATACAGCTATAATGGCGTGTAACTCGAGCGCAAAGACTGCTTCTCAAAAACTTCAAAATTATCTAAATGTTGCACAAGATTGGTATAAAAAATGGAGGATAAAAATAAATGAAGAAAAATCAACACATGTTACCTTCACGCTTCGCAAAGAAACCTGCCCCTCAGTCTACTTAAATGGAAAAGTAATACCACGTAACGATAGCGTTAAGTATCTTGGAATGCATCTGGATAGAAGATTAACGTGGAGAACACACATATGGACTAAGCGAAAACAGCTAAATTTGAAGTTTAAGAAAATGTACTGGTTGCTCGGAAAAAACTCGAAACTGACTGTTGACAATAAATTACTAATCTACAAAAGCATTTTGAAACCAGTTTGGACGTACGGTATACAACTTTGGGGAACAACTTCAAATAGCAATGTGGAAATACTCGAACGATTTCAATCAAAAGTTTTAAGAAGTATAGTTAATGCTCCCTGGTTTGTTCCTAATGAATTAATTCAAAAGGACCTCCAAATCCCTACGGTTAAAGAAGAAATAAGCTCTTTTCATAACAGATATAAAGATAGATTAACAAATCATCCAAATATTCTAGCTACAAACATACTACAAGAAACACTCAAAACTACTAGATTAAAGAAGTATAAAACTATCAAATAAAAAACGTAAAACCTGGTTTTTTTCCTATGTGAAACAACTGTATAATGAGTATTTACTGCTGAGTGAATATTCGCATCATGATTCTTTTAAAAAAATGTATAACCTGCACTTATTGTTTATGTTAACAGATTGTGTATAAATAAATTTAAAAAAAAAAAAAAAAAAAAAGTTTATATCATCTTGACGAAACACAATTAAAAAATTAATATTGTCACGTACTGAATGCTTAGGAACTTGTGCATAAGATTGACAGAGATAGAAACAGTCAACATTTTTATGTCTACCCATACAATAAAACGCTTTAACATTATCTTGTTTTTCACATGCTATATCATCGAATATCATAATAGAATTCGGAAGAGCTTCGTCAGGTGAAATAACTGTATCATGCTCATGAAAAGATAAATATTCAATTCCTTCTATTGGCTCGATGAGTTGTGCCAGAAATTTATATTTTGGTTGATTAAGAGATTTTGAATACAAATAAATATTTTCGAACTTTAAACCATGTGGATGAGTTAAAAGTGCTAGTAAAGTATTTGTTTTACCACAATTTGAAGGGCCTGTGATGCATGCTCTAATGTTATTTGGAAGTAGTTCTCCGTGTCGTTTATATTTTTCTCTATGTGGCTCAGTAAAAGTATCAAAATTTATCACCGGTAATTTAATAGTTTGTTTTTTAAAATCCATTATGCTTGAAGTTATAAACGAAACTGTGACAGTAAGCTATAAAAGCGTGTATTTATAACCATTAAGTCAGTCAGCATAAAACTTTAAAGAGTTATGATCATTCATAAAGGTCGAGGATTAGTGAACAAATTCTAAATAATTTACCATTCGAACTTCATTTACCTGGTTACCAGTATTGCGGACCAGGAACGAAATTACAACAAAGACTATGACGTGGCGATCCCGGTATAAATCCGTTAGACGCTGCTTGCAAAGAACACGATATTGCTTATTCGAAAAACCGTGAAAACGTTGAAGCGAGAATCGTTGCAGATAAAATTTTAGCTGAAAGAACTTGGCAACGTGTCTTAGCGAAAGACGCAAATCAAAGAGAAAAAGTAGCAGCTTACACTGTTGCGAACATCATGAAAGCTAAGTCTAAGCTTGGAATGGGGATTGGTAAGAGGAAAAAAAATAAGAAGAAGGCAATGCTTACATTGAAAAAACTAATAAAATCAATTTCAAAGACTATCAAACCAAGTAATGATTCACGAATTGCTATTCAATCAGCACTCAGAACTGCACGTAATAGTATAAAGAAGATTGGTGGTAAAAAGTATATTAATATTCCGCGAATATTGCCTGTTCCAAAACTAGGTGGCTTTCTTCCTGCACTTATTCCAATATTTGCAGGTTTAAGTGTAGTAGGTTCGTTAGCAGGTGGCGCTACTGGTACAGCTCAAGCTATTAATAAAACAAACAATGCTAAACAAAAATTGGAGGAAATGAAACGACATAATGAAAAAATAGAAGCTTTGGCTCTTGGTAAAGGATTATACTTGAAACCTTATCAAAAAGGATATGGGATTTGCTTGAAGAAAAAAAAAGTAATAAAAAAAAAAGTTGGTCACGAGAGAAAAAAAAAACATTATTAAAGTAATACTTCCGAAACGTGCTTTAACAAATTTAGATTTATGAAAATATGCTCATCACTTGAAAATATTTAATTTTAGAGGAATATTCATGAGGAATGCATTACCATCAAATGAACCACTGTATAATGAGTCAGCTATCATTAATCTTGATGATAGTACAGGTCCCGGTACACATTGGGTAGCTTATAAAAAAAATGGTAAAAATGTTATCTATTTTGATAGTTTTGGTGATTTACAGCCTCCAATAGATCTTATGCAATATTGGAATGTTGAAAAAATTAAATATAATTATCAGCTGTATCAAACATTTAATTCATTTATATGTGGTCATCTTTGTTTAAAATTTTTGTGTAATTTACTTGATCATTCTGACAATTATAATCTATATAAGAAGATTCCCCGCTAAATCAGATTCACTTTAACTAAATTATTCAAGATGATAGAATCATTGACACTTACTTTATCTGGCTCTTCGTCAGTGCTAGAAACACATTATTTTCCACCGATAGAGCTTGATCCTGAGAAAATGTATGTTCTTGGATTAATTGAATTATTAACATTTAATTCTATTCCTAATGTAGACTATGGGCAAAACAAATTTTATGTTGGAGAAGAAGTTATTGAAATACCTACAGGTAGCTATGAAATTCGTGATATAGAAAGTTTTCTACAGAAGACTCCGGAGTCCAAAGAAATTAAAATAAGTATTGCACCTAATAATAACACTTTACGCAGTGAAATTTCTTGCAGTTCACAAATCGATTTTCAACCATACGATGCTATTGGTAGACTGTTAGGTTTCACTCAACGTTTGTTGGAACCCTATATAAATCACATCTCTGACATGCCCGTCTCCATTTTACAGATAAGCGCTCTACGAGTAGAATGTAATATTTCGTCTGGAGCTTATATCAATCAGAATAAAGTTCATACGATTCACGAATTTTTCCCAGCCGTGCCACCAGGATTTAAAATTATTGAAATTCCTAAGCAAATCATATATCTCCCAGTTAATGTTAAAATTATTGATCATTTTCGAGGCACTTAATAGCGGGAGGGATATCTGGAAAGAGTTGAGAAGTTTAGGTCTTCTTCCACAAAATCGACCTAGGGAGGAACTTCATGGGTTTTCGCCAAAAGAATTAAACACGCACTTTGCGGGGGTCTCAGTCTCAGCTGAAAAACGCGAGGAAAATATGAATGAAGTTATGACAACGGCTAGTGAAGAAGGCTTCGCCTTCAGTAAAGTTACTTTTTCAGATGTGGTTCTAGCTGTTGCACATTTATCCTCGCAGGCTAAGGATGAGGATGGGATACCACAAGGTGTGATAGCAAAAGCTCTTCCAGTTATTGGCTATCACCTAGCTGATATTTTCAATGCTTCCCTCTTGAAGGGAATTTTTCCCGAATCATGGAAGAAAGCTCATTTGGTGCCACTTAAAAAGACAGCTATCCCATCGACTGTTACGGACTTTCGTTCAGTGGCACTATTGAGCTTTCTATCCAAAGTCCTTGAGAAGCTTGTACATGATCAGATTTCAGCATTTTTAGCTTCAAAGAAAATTCTCGATCCTTTTCAATCTGGATTTAGACCAGGTCATAGTACGCAGACAACTCTACTAAAATTGACGGAGGATATAAGAGCGGGAATAGACAACGAAAAACAACTACTTACCATTCTCGTATTGTTCGATTTCAGCAAGGCGTTCGACACCATATTGCCAACTAAATTATTGCATAAACTGATCAGAATGGGATTTTCCAGGGGGGTATTCCTGTGGATAAGGTCGTATATTACAGGTCGTAATCAAAAAGTGATTACGAAGCAAAATGGAGACTCGGATTGGCTCACAACCAATCTCGGCGTACCACGGGGCTCGGTTCTGGGACCCCTTCTGTTCAGTCTCTATATAAATGACCTACAGCACATTTTTTGGATTTTAATAATAATTCTCAATCGAGTGGTGTCGGGCACCTACTATATGCAGATGATTTACAAGTTTACACGCAGACAACCATAGACGAGCTGAATGAAGGGATACGATACTTGTCGATTATAGGTAGAGCAGTGGCGGCATGGGCCGTGGACAACGCCCTCAGTCTCAATGGAAGAAAAACTAAGGCTATTATTTTTGGATCTAACCGCAATATTAACATACTACGGGGTATGCATTTGTCTGGCATTGAGATTCAGGACAACGTTTTCGTCCCCTTTGTCGACACTGTAACTAATCTCGGTATTGTAATGGACTCGAAACTAACGTGGAAAGCGCAAATGGATGCAGTTAGCCGAAAGGCTGTAAATTGTATACTAAACTTTGTCACTACAAAATAAGTGTTATATGTGATCACAAAGCAAATGTGTCTGCTAGACCTGACAGTTTATTCATTATATGCATTTCATATAAAGACTTACTTTGAGGTGGCAGAGTTTTATGTATAACATACTTGAAAGGCGTCGACTTCAACATTATTTATCCTGCTAAGGCTGAAATATTTGACGATTTCTTGACCGTAAAGGCTGTCTGATTGACGTTGAGTTTTTTGGAGTCATTCGTATACTCGGCATCGACTTCTCTGCTTGCTGGCTGTATCTGGATGGGTGATACGAGTGCGATCTGCTCTATCAATTTCCTCGCATTCTCACTTAGCTGATCAAAGATGTCTGGCTTCCTCGAGAAGACGGCATCGACCGTGACGGTGAGACGACGTATTTAGTGTAATGCTTGTCATCTTCTGGTGGAGGCATCTTGCTGTACTTCTAATTCCTCAGATCATTGGGCTGGTGATCGTGTGACTTTTGTAAATTATTGGAGTTTTTAGATGCACCTACTGCTTGGCATTCTTTGTATGTCCCTGTTAGCTGATAGCCTCTGGATCATCATCTGCCACGATAACTTAACGTGTTGTTGGGAGTGATCGTTGATTTGACTGCTTCTTAGATTAGGCTGTTACTAATTCTGCTGCTGATGAAGCTTGCTTGTCAATCGACGCCGCTAGCGGCCGTCGAAATGGAAGATAGTATATAAAACGCAAAGCACACGCAAAAAAAAATTTCCTGCGCTCCGAACGGCCAGATCTGACAGAAAGTGAAAATGCGTTATATTCAATATACAACCCTGGTAACAAGCCCACCGCAATTCGGTTGCAATTTCGCTGTAATTTGCGTGAAAGTTTGAAAATTGAAGTAAAACATGCATTGTCTGTTTCCAATGCCTGTAGCTCTTCTGACAAAAAAGAATAACTATAAATACATGCATCGTAAATGCGTCATAAGTGCCGCTTAGTGAGTAAAGACGGAAACGTGCATAAGAATTGCATTAGACTTAAGTAATAATCTTGTGTCCGCCAAGTGTAGCATAATTACGTGAAAATTACAGTCAAAAAGTGCGATCCAACATTGTAAATGTGCATGCACGTGTGCATCAGAGTTCCACCAGACTTGCGTAATTTTTTTACTGCAAGTAGAGTGCAGCAGAATTGTATGAAAATTACAGATGAAAAGGGCAATTCCAAGACAGGAAATATGCATGCATGAGTGCATAAGAATTCCACCAGGCTTGCATAATTTTCTTGCTGCAAGTAGAGTGCAGCAGAATTGCACGATAATTACAGGTGAAAAGTGCAATTCCAACAAAGGAAATTCGCATGCATGAGTGCGTAAGAATTCCATGAGACTTTCACAATTGTCTTGCTGCAAGTAGAGTGCAGCAGAATTGTATGAAAATTAAAGATAAAAAGTGCAATTCCAACAAATCAAGGAAATGTGCATGCATGAGTGTGTAAGAATTTCACGACTTTCGCAAGTTTCTTGCTACCAGTAGAGTGCAGCAGAATTGCATGAAAATGACAGATAACATGTAATTCCAACATCGAAAATGTGCATGCTTTAAACTATGTTTGCTTTTCAAAATAAAAGTGATGGAGTGTGTTTTCAATTATGGACCTAGGTTTACTCTGCGCAAATACTTTCATCAAAAGTTTAAATGATAGTGTACAATAACCATAGCTATAATTTGTATAAATTTTAATTCTGTCGATTGGTTTCCGAGTAAAAAATTAAAAATTGGAAAAATGAGTTTTTGATGCCCAACGTCTAAGGGAGTATAAATGTGAAAACTTTCAACCTCAATTATCTATCACATCCATTCAACTTTTTACCCAAAGAAATATACAATAAATACATCAACTCTGCATCTCAATCAAATTTAGAAAAGATCAAATCAATTTCACCATGTTTATATTTATCTTACTACAAACAAAACCATGTCAGAAATACAAAAATTTTAAATATCAAATATAAGTAGGAATTTTTTCGAAATTTTTCATCACCGATGACACATGCAATTTTGATGCAACAAAAAAATTAAAAAAATACGTTTTAAATTACTTTTGGAGAAGAACATAAATACTTTTATTCCAAAATAATCGGTGACATAGGCATATGCAGGCTACCTAATTTGAGATGGATTCGGCCAAACATATTTTTCCAAAAAAACGTTTTAAAATAACTTTTCTAAATAATAAATACGGGTTCGTTTTAAACTTCACATCTTAAGATGTTAAAATAGCTTCTGTAAAACTCCCAGACAACTACCCAATTGTAATTGTAAAAGTATTGTGCACGAACCTCTGTTTAAAAAAAAAAGTTTTAAATTTAATTTACTAAAATAAACTAAGCGTGATCCATATATTATACATTTACTAGTATATATTCCCGATCTTAGAAGTGCGCTTCACATCTAAAATTGTTATCCAACTCTATGGTGCACTCTACTGCTACCAAAAAATTAAACAAGTCTACCCTGGTTAAAATGCCCGTTAAGTTTCGGAATGAATCGGAACGGTTTTTTTCCGATCCTTTTAGATTCATTAAGGACGCTCCCGAACCTATGTGGAGTGGAATATCCGGAAAATGGTGAACCTTTCCGAACCTTGTTAAAAATAGATTTTTACTTTCAGTGCTATGAATCGCCGAATTACGAAAGTCTTTTGTCTACAATAATTTTTTAAACGATTTATTTCTCTATTTAAAAATTGTAAACTTATTCGATCCATCGAGTTCCTTTCCGAAATATTTAAGATGAAAATAATTTTAATATACTTTTTGAATAACGAAGATTTGAATGAATTACTTTGATTAGAGCAAGAATAAACAATTTATAGATTTTCTGAACATTTCCGGTTTCATGCGAACCTTGAAAAATTAACCTATAATGTGATCCTTAATGATCTTTTATGAAATTTTATCTATTATTATAAAGATAGAAGAGATGCTGATAGAAAAATAAAATACATAAAAATGCATAAGGAATCATTGAGAAAGCAAGTATAGCATAATATCAGTTTGTTAGATTTTTTTAAACCTTTATGAACCATTACGAAAGTTTATGGATTGAACTTTTACGAACTATACCGAAATCGATCGAATATCAATAAACCTTTATGAACCATTACGAAAGTTTCTGGATTGTTATGAACCTATTCAAACTATACCGAAATCGATCGAATATCAATAAAATTTTTCCCTTTGTCATAATATATAATTAATTCTAATAAGATTATCGTTTATATATAAAATGCAGATAATAACACATGAAGTATTCTTTTTATTTAAAACTTTATTATTGAACTTCAAAATTATTTTGCATAACTCGAACATATTTTAAATTCTTAATAAATATTGGAATAAATATTATTAATCTTGGGCATTTGTTCCGAACGATTCCATGATTACTAATAGCTAGAAACATTATGGTTCACTAAAGTCCTGAATTGATCGTAGTGATTCATTATACTTCAACAAGGTTCGGAACCTACTAATAGCCAGGAACATGATGGTTCACCGAAGTCCTGAATTGATTGTAATCATTAATTATACTTCAACAATGTTCGGAACGAACCAACCAGTCCTGAATAAATATACCAAATTATTTCGAAACAAATCTTAATAGATCGGAAAGGTTCTAAAGAGATCATCAAAACTCATTATAGTTTACCTCCATATCATACAAGTATCGAAATTATAACTCTGATGCCAGCACCTGTTTTAGACTAGTGGCTAAGGCGCTGGATTAGTAAGCTGAGGACTCCGGTTCGAATCCCGATGACATCGAAAATTTATATAATTTAATATTCTTATAAATTATGTTATAAATTAAAAATAATTAATTTCAAACAATATATCAATTATTAATAAACATTTAAATAAACATTAAATTGGTTAGGACGGTAATATTTCCATAATTAAGCGCGAAAATCAGGATAATTTTTTTTCTGTATCCCTAATATTATTTATTAACAACTATTAGTTATTATCAAATAATCGTTATTAATATCAATATAAATTTAAGCTAAACAAATAAAGATATTTTTTCGTGAGAAATTAATTAACAACACTAAATAAATGTTCATATAGGTTTATTTCATGTCAGTTCCGAACGGTTCCACGGTGAATAATAGCCAGAAACATGATGGTTCATTAAAGTTCTGAAATGATCGTAATAATTCATTATACTTCAACCAGGTTCGGAACGAGCCAACCAATCCTAAATAAATATACCAAATTATTTCGTAACAAATCTTAATAGATCAGAAAGGTTTTAAAGAGATTGTCAACATTCTTAACAGTTTACCTCCATGACAGTTGGGAAGAGTTCGGAAGAAATTGGTTCCAAAAACCGGAAAGGATCAGATAGGTTCCTTAGATTCGAACATTTCCGAACCTTGAAGATCATTTTTACCAGGGTAGTCAAGTTCTTACGCGCTTATGAATGTATATACCCAGTCTTCAAATCACATTACTCATCTGTAATTTTTATGCAATCCAAATATGCTCTCTAAAGTAACATAAGTGAAATTTTAACCTATTCCATAAGTGAATGCTTTTTCCACTTCCAAATAAGTAAATTTTAGCTTATTTCACTATTGAATACCTTTTCCACTTAGAAATTAGTTAAAAAATTACTTTAAAAAACATTCATCTGTTATTTACTTAAGGGGGCTACTAAACACCTTTTTTCTGAAATAAAAAAGTCATATATTAATACATAATGTAAACTAATATTTTCCCACTCTTTACACATAAAATGGAGTATATTTACCTCACCTTAGACCTTTGTCTGAGCCCTTTATATTGTCCAGAACAATAGTCATCAATGAAACAAGTTTTTTTCACTATCCGTAAGCTTTGAAATTTTCCTGTGGATGGATTGATTTCAGATTTGAACTAAATTACTCCTGAATAGTATAATTCTCATATGAGTGTAGGGATTTTTGATCTAATGAGAAAACAAAAATTGTGCTGTTATTCAAGAGTTTTTTTTTTAATTTTTTTAAATTTTTTATATTTTTTCATAATTTTTCTGATGTAAAAATTTTTTCCGACATATATATATAAAATATATTTGTAAATTGGTACTTTTGAGGAGATGTGAACCTTTCGCTCAGAGTTCGGACAATTTGACTAAAGAAATAATGACCCTCAGGTTACCGACTCTGGGAAAAGGGGGTATAGATTCCCCCTCAAAAGTCGCGATTCTTGCTTTGAGAAATTTGAGGAGTCTCTTCAAAATGCCGACATCTCTTCAAAAGTACCGATCTATACGTTGATATCTCTTCAAATATACCAATTCCCATAGTTATGATATATATATATATATATACGAGGGTCATTTGACAAGTACCTAGCCTCACCGCCAGATGGTGCCACTATCGCACCAGAAATACTCTACAGTGCAGTATCTTCCTGTAAACGGTTACAGACGAAATTTCAGCCGGATCGGAGTTGTAGTTTATTTTTGAGAGCGTGTGAAAGCAAATGTGTCCGTTGATTTTTGAAAAAATGGAGAAAGAACAATATCGGTCGGTGATTCGATTCTTGTTTTTGGAAGGGAAATCGCGCAGTGAAATTAAAGAGCGCTTGGATGCAGTGTATGGGGATGCTTCTCCTTCGATGGCGACCGTTAAATTTTGGTATAACGAGTTTCAACGTGGTCGTACGTCGGTTTTTGATGATCCACGCCCAGGTGCTCCGAAAACAGCCACTACGGAGGAGAACGTGACAAAAATACACGATATCGTTTTGTCAGACCGCCGATTAAAGGTGCACGAGATAGCCGCGATAGTAGGCATCTCAGAAGAACGCGTGTGGCATATCCTACATGAGATTTTAGGCATGAGGAAGCTGTCAGCAAGGTGGGTGCCGCGTTTATTGACTGCGGACAACAAGCGCATCCGTGTGACCAGTTCAGAGCAGTGTTTGGAGCTGTTTAATCGCAATCCAAAAGAGTTTTTGCGTCGTTACGTGACCGTCGACGAAACATGGATTCACTACTATACTCCAGAGACCAAGGAGCAGTCAAAACAGTGGACCTTACCCGATGAACCTGCTCCGAAGAAGGCGAAGACGGTCCCGTCGGCCGGAAAGGTGATGGCCACTGTTTTCTGAGATTCTCAAGGTGTGATTTTTATTGACTATCTGGAGAAGGGCAAAACGGTCACAGGACAGTACTACGCCGAACTATTGAGCCGATTTGACGCCGTGTTAGAAGAAAAACGGCCCCATTTGTCTAAAAAGAAAGTGCTTTTCCACCACGATAATGCACCGGCTCACACTTCTGCACTCGCCACGGCTAAATTGGTCGAATTACGCTACGAACTGCTGCCTCATCCACCGTATTCTCCAGATTTGGCTCCGTGCGACTTTTTTTTGTTTCCGAACCTAAAAAATTCGCTCGCCGGGAAGAGATTCCACTACAATAACGAAATAATCATGTGTTATTATCTGCATTTTATATATAAACGATAATCTTATTAGAATTAATTACATATTATGACAAAGGGAAAAATTTTATTGATATTCGATCGATTTCGGAATAGTTTGAATAGGTTCATAACAATCCAGAAACTTTCGTAATAGTCTAGGCAACAAATGGAGTCACACCAACGTGTCACAGAAAGCCAGTCGATTATTTAAAAAAAGTCTTAAACCTATACGTAGCAGGAGGACAGGAGGTCCAGGTAAAAAAAGGAGTCAGGCAGACGTGTGACAGAACGAGAGGTAATTATTAAAAAAAAGTTTTAAACCGAAGTAGCCGGGGGACGCGAGTTAAACTCAAGAACAGACAGTCACACTTAAGTGTGATAATAAGCGAGTCGGTTATTAATAAAAGTTATAAACGTAAGTGCCGGTTGCAAATATTCTTCTGTATTCCAACGAACTGACAGTCGTGACTTAAACACAAGAAAAGACAGTCACGCACACGTGAAACAGAAAGCAAACCGATTCTTTAAAAAAGTTTTAAAACTAAGAAGCCAGAGGAGTCACGGGCTCTAAACAAAAAATGAAGTCATACATAACTGTGATAGTGAGCGAATAGGTTATTAATAATAGACTTAACCCTAACGAGCCGAGAGACATGAATTAAACACAATAAAAGGAAGTCACAATTAAGTGCGATAATAAGCGAGTCGGTTATTAATAAAAGTCATAAACGTAAGTACCCAGTTGCAAATATTTTTTTGTATTTCACCTGAATTTTCACCTGAATTTTCACATAAAATTCCACCTGCAGATAACGTGAAATTTAGGTAAAATTCAGATAAATTCATGTAAATGTCATGTGAATTTCCTGTGAATTTCGCGTTAAAGATGGGTCTGAAGTTTGCAACGTTGGAGGGCAAACTAAAAAAAATAATTCATTTTACTTCACGTTTATACTAAATAATATTAATTTTGCGTGCAGATTTGGTGTTTTATAGTATAAAATAATTATATAACAAAGGTTTAGATAACATTTCCATTGTTTAATAACTTTAATCAATCGTAAAAAATTATTTCGTTGCATTTCAACGATGCAAACTTCAGACCCATCGTTAAAGAGTCTGAAAACGGAAGGTGAATTTCATCTGAGAGTCACTCAGAATTCAGGTGAGACTCTACTGAAGTAAGTTCCAGCTTTATTTATATAAAACCACCTGGAGAAAGATTTTAATATAAATATAAAGCCAGAAATTACTTCAGTAGAGACTCGCGTGAATTTTAAGTGAATCTCAGGTGAAATTCACGTTCCGTTTTTAGACATTTTCTACGTGTAATTCACAGGATATTCACATGGGATTTACATGAATTTATCTGAATTTTACCTGAATTTCATATAATGCGCAGGTGGAATTCCATGTGAAAATTCAGGTGAAAGTTAAGGTGGGATCCATACGAATATTTGCAACCGGGTAGCCAGGGGACGCGAGGCCCAGGCAGAAAATAGAGTTACTCAACGAGCCGACAGACGTGACTTAAACACAATAAAAGGGAATCACGATTAAGTGCGATAATAAGCGAGTCGATTATTTGGAAAAAGTCTTAAACCTAAGTAGCAGGGTGACGGGAAGTCTGGGTAAAAACGGAGTTACGTAGACATGCTACAGAAAGCAAGTCGATTATTAAAAAGAGTCTTAGACCTAAGGAGCGGAGGGACGTGAGTTAAATACAATAAAAGGGCGAGTCACGCATAAGTGCACTAATAAGCGAGTCGGTTATTAATAAAAGTATTAAACGTAAGTAGCCGCGGGACGCGAGTTAAACCCAAGAAAAGACAGTCACGCAAACGTGCGACAGAAAGAAAACCGATTCTTTAAAAAAGCCTTAAAACTAAGAAGCCCGACATAGCATGAAAGGTTCCGGAAGAATGTTCCAAGGAGGCTTACAGTGAAAGGTTGATGGAACCTTCCAGGGAGCTAACTGAAACTTTCAAAGTTTACATTGCAAGTTTTCTAAGTAAGCTTCCAGAAAGATTCCTGGAAGGAAACAGAAAAAGTTTCAAGTACCTCACTATGAAATATTACAGGAAAGCTTTACGGAAGCTTCCAAAAATCTTAGATGGAAGATTATCAAACATGAGTACTGGAAGCTTCGCAGAAGGCTCTTGGAAGCTAACAAAAAGCTTCTTGGAAGACCAAAAATTAAATTACATATAACGCTTACTGGAAACTTTTGAAATACATTCCAGGAAGCCTCCTCTGGAAGTTCCAATTGATCTCTGAGGGAAGCTTTCATGGAAGATTCTAGGAAGTGTTCTGGCAAGGTTCCTGACATATAATAAAACAGCTGGCCTAAAGTTATAACGGATGTTTCCAAAAGGGTTCCAGAGTAACCTTTCTAAGAAGCTTTCAGAAAGATTTAGAGAAGGCTAAAAAAATGGTTCCCAATATACTATGGTGAAATCTAACCTGAAATTTATGGGAAATATTCCAGGAAGTTTAAAAAAACGATTATACTGAAATCAGCCCTGGAAGCTTCGCGGAAGGCTCTCGGAAGCTAACATAAAGTTTCTAAGAAGACCAAAAGTTTAATTACATATAACGCTAACTAGATGAAAATTTTGAAATACATTCCAAGAAGCGCCCTCTGGAAGTTCCAATTTATCTTTGAGGGACGCTTTCATGGAAGATTCTTGGAAGTGTTCTGGCAAGATTCCTGACATATAATAAAGCAACTGGCCTAAAATTATAACGCATGTTTCCAAGTGGATTTCAGCGTAACCTTTTTAGGGAGCTTCCAGAAAGTTTTAGGAAAGACTAACAAAATGGTTCCAGAAGTGCAACGGTGAAATGTAACTTGAAATTTACAGGAAAGCTTCCAGGAAGCTTACATAAACGATTACTGAAAATCAGTACTGGAGGCTTTCACAGCAGCTTTTTACATTACACAGAAGCTAATAAAAAGTTCTTGGAAGACCAAAAGTTAAATTACACATAACACTTAATGGAAGATTTTGAAATACATTCAAAGAAGCTTCCTCTGGAAGTTTCAATTGAACTTTTAGGCTAGCTTTTATGGAAGATTCTAGGAAGGATAACGAAATATTCTGCATGGATTCCGGCATAATCTTCCTAGGAAGCTCTGAGAAAGTTTTAGGGAAGGTTGACAAAGCGGTCCCAAACGTGCTACGGTGAAATGTAACTTGAAATTTACGATAAAGCTTTCATGTAAGCGTACAGAAGATCAGCACAGGCAGCTTTTGTGGAAGGCTCTAGGAAGCTAATAGGAAGCTTATACAAAGACCAAACGTTAGGTTACATATAAATTTTATGGGAAGTATTTAAAATATATTTCAGTAAGCTTCCTCTGAAGGATTCGATTGGACTTTGAGGAAAGCTGTCATTAAAAATTAGACGAAGCCTTCCAGAAGGGTTGCTGATATATGATTAAACAGCTGACCTAAAGATATATAATGAAAGCTTCCAAAAGGGTTACATAATAACCTTTCTAGGAAACTTTCAAAAACTTTTAGGGAAGACTAACAAAAAGATTCTAAGCGTGCTACACATAGCATGAAAGCTTCCAGTGGAAAGTTTTGAGAAAGCTTGCAGCAGAAGATTGCTGCAATCTTTCAGGAAGCAAAATAAAACTTTCTATAGAGTTACATTGGCAATGTTTCAAGAAATCTTCCCGAGTATTTTACGGAAGAAAAAATTAAAGATTCAAAATAACTGACTTTGGAATATAATGTGAAAGCTTTAGGGAAGATTGCAGGAATCTCACGGGTAATATTACAATAATCAATGCTCGAATCTTTCATGGAAGCATCACGAAATATTACATAAAGCTCATTGAAAGTTATAACTGTTACTTTACATAACAAGCTTATCGAAAGCTTCTAAAACCACTTCCAACATGCTTCCCATGAAATATTCCATTGAACCTTGGCGTAACCTCTCCAGCGAGATTGTGGAAAGCATTCAAAAAAGATTTTTTATTTATTACAGAATACCTTTCCAAAAATCATAACGAAAGCTTGTGGGAGTATTCCAAATCAATGTTTCAAGAAAGCTTCTTGAGAGATTCGTGAAAGAATAGAAAAAAAGATTGCAATTACTCGAATGTAAAATATAATATGAAACATTTAGAGAAGATTGCAAAAATCTCATCAGTAATATTACAATAATGAACGCTGGAATTTTTCATGAAAGCTTCACGAAAGATTAAATAAAGCTCTTTCAAAGTCATACACATAGCATGAAAGCTACAGCGGAAAGTTTCGAAAAAGCTTTCAGCGCATGATTCCTTCAATCTTGTAGGAAGCAAAATTAAAGTTACATTGGCAATGTTTCAAGAAAGCTTCGCCTAAGTTTTACGAAAGGTAACACAAAAGATTCATAATACCCTACTTTTCAATATTATATGAAAACTTGAGGGAAGTTTGCAAGAATCTCACAAGTAATATTAAAAAAACTTTGCTGGAATCTTACATGGAAATTTACAAAAGATAGCATTGAGCTCTCTGAAAGTTATAATTGTTACTCTGCGTAATAAACTTACAGAAAGTTTCCAAATTATCTTTCAAGAAGCTTCCCGTGAAATATTTCACTGAAGCTTGACGACACCTTTCTAAAAAGACTGCTAGAATCATTCTAGAAATATTTTAAATTACAAAAAACCTATGATGAAGTTAGAATGGAAGCTTGCAGGAGGACCCCAAATCGATATTTTAAGATAACTTCCCGACAGTTTTACGAAAGGTAACCAAACTGATTCAACATACTCCACATTGAAAGATTGTATAAAAGCTCCGCGGGAAGCTTACAGGAACCTCACAAGTAATTTAGAAAAAAAGTTGCTGGAATCTTACATGGAAGCTTTACGAAAGATTGCATGAAGCTCTTTGAAAGTTATTATTGTTACTTTGCGTAATAAGCTTACGGAAAGTTTCCAAATCATCTTCCAAAAAGCTTTCCAACAAATATTTTACTGAATCTTGCCGAAACCTTTCTAGAAAGACTGCAGGGAGCATTCTAGAAATATTTTAGATTTATTACAAAATACCTATAATGAAGTTAAAACGGAGGCTTGCAGGAGTACCCCAAATCGGTATTTTAAGAAAGCTTCCTGACAGTTTTTATGAAAGGTAACAAAAAAGATTCAAAATACTCTACTTTAAAAGATTATATGAAAGCTCAACGGGAAGAATGCAGGAATCTCGCAAGTAATTTAGAAAAAACTTTGCTGGAATCTTATATGGAAACTTTACGAATGATTGCATGAAGCTCTTTGAAAATTATAATTGTTATTTTGCGTGATAAGCTTACGGAAAGCTTCCAAAACATCCTCCAACATCTTTCCCGTGAGATATTCCATTCCATGTATCTTTTCCAGCAAGATTGTGGAAGAGATTCCAATTACTCGACTGTGAAATTGACATACAAGTTTTAGAGAAGATTACGGGAATATCACAAGCAATATTATAAAAATGAGTGCTGAAATCTTTCATGGAAGCTTAACGAAAGATTACATAAAACTCTTTGAAAGTTATAACTGTTACTTAACCCCACATAGCATGAAAGCTTGCCAAAAAAGATTTATAAAATATTACAACGTAAAGTCCGGCAATCCTTTTGCTAGGTAACAGAAACTTTTAGAAAGATAGCACTGGAAGACTCCATGAAAGCTTCTAGCAAGATTGATGGAATATTACTAACAAGATTTGAAATATGCAACCGTAAAATATTACACGAAAGCTTTCAGGAATGCCGCGGGCACCTTACATGGAATATTCCAGAAATTATTACCGGTACGTACAGTAAGCTTTTCATAGGAAGACAGAATTATTACGCTGACTGAACCGCTTACGAGAAGCTTTCAAAACAGATTCCAGAATCATTTCATGAAATGTTGCACTGAAGATTCACACAACTTTCATGAAAGATCTAAGCTCTTTTGGAGTATACATTTTGATTTACTGTAAAAAAAGTTTTCTTTGTGATTTTTTTTCAACCATAAGTCATAAAACTAGAAAAAGAGCGACGTTGGCTCAGTGGTTAGCATGCTATTCACGGAAACGACGTCGTTCCAGGGATCGCGGGTTTGATTCCCGGTGAAATCACTCGGATTTTTTTCGAGCTGTTTTTCAGCGGAAAAAGTACCAAGACACCGGCTACTTTAAGGCGGGTTTTTGCCCGGGATTTCCGTTCAGTGGAATCCCGGGTTTTCCCTTGCCTTTCAGATGCAAGCCTGGACAAATGCGAAGCAGTGTTAGGGAAATAGGAAGGTCGATAAGGTAGGTAGGCCGATCCGATGTACTAGGCAGGGAACGCCGGCCTTACCGGCGGGGAGCTAGTCCTGAAATATGGACCTTCTCCGGAGAGGCTTATCCTGGAAGACGGACCTGATGCCCTCCTCCGGGGGAAGAGAGCGTTGGCTTAACCAACACGCTGCGAGACTGAAATATGACCTCACCGGAAATGTCTTCCAGGAGGGTTAGAAAAATAGGTAGGATAATATGAGGTAAAATAGTGAGGTTATAGGATTGGACACTACTTCCACCAAGGTGGTGAAAGGCCCCCGCCAGCTAGGCCAATAGGCTGCGGCGGTAATGAGAAAAAAAAGTCATAAAACTAGAAACCAAGAGGAATAATATGGTATAATTTTCAACATAGTAAGCTGTATTAATTTCAGAATCATAACAGCATAAAGAAAAACTCCATGTTATTTGTATATCTATATATAGTCACACCGTGTAAGTGGTATTAATTTCAAATATCGTTTTGGCACCTTCTTTCTTACACCATCATTTATTATTTTTGAAGTAATGTATAGAGAGACTCATGAAGAGTTTCCATGCTAAATATTATTTTTAGATCACAATTTTTGCCATATTCATGAAGTTGAGTCGGAGAATGTCCTTAAGGAGATGTGGGATACCGACATCATCTTCCAACGAGTATACTTTATCAAAATATTAATAGAATGGCTTTAAAGAAATTCTTTGTATAGGAATTTCATGTACGGAGGGCATGTAAAATTGCGTTTTTCCAAAAGACTGTTCAGAAATTTTTTAATTAAAAAGAAATTGTAATATTGATAAGTAGGAATCTGCATTTTTGTCATTTTGATCCAATTTTTCAACGAGTATATTGTATGATAGTACTAATAGAATCGCTAAAAAAATTCTGAGTAAGTATTTACATATAGGTAGGACATGTGTTTTTCCAAATGAATGTTTAAAAGTTAATTTATTAAATAATAAAATTGGGTGGATTTTGGACTCCACATGGCCTTAAGAAGGTCGACCTTGCAAGTCGAAGACTTGATAAGCTATAACAAAAAAAAATTTATACTATATATTTCTTATTAAATTACTTTTTTAATCATCATAATGAAATGCCAAGTTTTAAAAAAGTAATAATTAATGTTAATATTTTCTTTATCTCGAAAAATATATTCAATACACTGATTTTATTTCTACCTTTCCGACACTATATTTTTTTAATTTATCGAATTAAATAAATAATGTTTAAAAGCCATTAATATTTAAGATACAATAACCAAAATAATAACATTTGAATAATCGTGGAAACTGCACCTTATTTAGATGAAAATTTCTGAACTCCTTCAAGCGAGCGATAGAGTAACGGATAGCATGCGTGCGTAGTAACCCAAGGATTGTGGGTTCGATTCCCGGTCAGGTCGAAAAATTTTATGTACAATTTTTTCTGCGATAATAAAATTGCGATTAATATAGAAATAAATTACAAAAAATATGCGAGAATTGTAAATACTTCTAGAGAATTGTAATATTATTTATAGCTTTATGTTACTTTTTCAAGATATTGAAAAAAGGTTTCTGGAAAGATTGGAAATTTATAATGTTAAAGTAATTTTAAGTTAGTTTGTAAGTTTTTATTTTGTATATCCCAGCCCTTGTACAGGTAGTTATATCTACCTCTTAAGGATTACGCTATGTAATTTGTCTGGTTAATAAATAAATGAATAAATAAATAAATAAATAAATAAATAAATAAATAAATAAATAAATAAATAAATAAATAAATTAGATGAATAATTAAAATGAAATATTAATATTGGATAAATACGGATAATGCAGCTTAAGTAAATGAAAATGTCCCAATTCTTTCATGCGAGCGATAGCGTAACGGATAGCGTGCGTGCATACACGGAGAGAAATTTTAGAGTAAAAATTACCAAGGTGCCTTGGTAGTGCATGGATAGACTGTCAAAAGCCGTGATATTCCCAGGTTTCTAATACAATTTATAAGTTTCCCAGGAAAAACTACCATAACCACTTAAAAAAAATACCAAATTATCGGAATAAAAATTACCAGACACACTGGTAAAAATTGAGATCTAGTCATTTTTACAGGGTAACCTAAGAATTTTTACTAAGAAAACTGATAAATTTTGCCAAATAACCTGGTATTTGTGTATTCGCGCATGCGCACTGCGCATTATTGTGTTTCAGAAGATTGATACTAGAGGCGTGCGCGACGTTAAAATGAAAACAATACACATATTTTCAGTAAGTAATAACGGCGATTCAAATGACTGTTGGTAACAGCTTCCGTGGCGCAGTCGGTAGAACGTCGGACTCTCAACCCAAAGATCGTCGGATCGAATCCCGCTTCCGTAAAAATTTTTTTCAGTTTAATGTTTTTTCATCCTTGTTTCTGTTTCTATTTCTATATTAAAATACTATATATCCATCAATATGGATAAAAAAAGTTCATTTTTTAAATTTAAATTAACTAAAAAAAAATTTTACCAAGGCACTTTGGTAAAAAGTTTGAAATTGTCAGTCTGTCCATCTATTACCATAGAAACTGGTAATTTAGTCTCGAATATTTGTAATTTTCACTACAAAATTTCTCTCCGTGTAGTAACCCAAGGATCGTGGGTTCGATTCTCGGTCAGGGCGAAAATTTTATGTAAGTTTTTTTTTGCGATAATTAAAATGCGATTAATTTATAAACAATTTCTATAATGATATGCGAAAATTTATATGAATACACTTTACAGATCTTAAAAATAATTTCTCTAAACTTTAGAAAGCGCACATAAAGAATTCTTTATGATTTCTTTATCAATTTTTTTTGCGCAAGTACAAAATCAAATTTTAAAATTGAGAATTCTTTATGAATGCTTTAGAGGCGGATATTCGTTATAACATGAAGCTATCATTAAGAATTCTATTAAAAAACCTACTGGAAAGAAGCATTCATTAGGAATTCATTAAAATCTTTATTAAATTTCCTGATGTTGATCGGGTATGCATTAGTGCGTAAGAATTTCACCACGCTTGCGTAATTTTCTTTCTGCAAGTAGAGTGCAACAGAATTGCACGATAATTATAGATAAAAAGTGCAATTCCAAGCAGTGTTGGGCAAATGATTGTGCAAAAGTGCCACAAGCCACAAACGGCGGATCGGAGACGAAACTCTCTGCCACAGCAGGCGCCGCTGCGGCGCGACCGGGGCAAATTGAGCCGGACTACTCAGTGCAGGCGAAGCAGAAAATACTATATAACAGTGATGTGTCTGGTTTATCACCGTATGCAGGTTATGATTGCTCTACTCCAATTTAGAAAAATTGATGAAGAGGAGTAAGTAGTATGCATTATTCAAATTATTTTGTGTATTTGGATAATTCTGAAAGCAATAAAATACTTTTGCATAATCGTTCAAATACTCAAAACATTCTTCGACAAATATGAATTATTTTTTGAATAGATACTTTCTGTATATGTTTTTTATTTCAGAAGGCAGTTTATTCGTAATGCGTATGGACCAAAGAAGTATAAGCTGAAGTTTATTAATTCAAACAGACAACCAGACATGAAGAAGACAATAAGCACGTGTATTAAGTTTAAATATAGTACAATGGTGTGTTAATAGATGATGAACTTCATGCGGGTATTTCTAAAGTGTTTAAAAAATAAATTTTACAAAATCTATCAAACATAATTTTACAAACAATGAAAGACTAAAACAAAATACCAGAAGAAGCTATTTTTATTGTATTAAATATCTCGAATCTATCAAACTTAGAAATGTGTTTTTGCTTCTAATGGTGCTTTCGAGTCTTTTAGACAAAAATATATACTTATTTGATTACTTCTTATTTATTCAAGTCGCAACTGACTCACTTAGTTGATTAGAAGTTATTAGTGATAAAGAAGACTCGTTTACAACTATTGGCTTGGATTAAGCTTTCACTGGCAAGAGCTTGTCGAAAATGTAGAATCATAAATCAGTTCAATTGAAATTGCCAACGCCAAAGGAAGAAATGTGTTAGTGACTGATTAGTGTGTTATTATTAGTATGTTAATATTTGACATATTATCAGTGAACCAAATAAACTAGCGTAGGTATTTTTTAATACAATATATGAATGGATAGTGGATTTGTAGCATAGTATTTCTAAAGTAAGTTTAAAAAATTTATTTTCATAAAATCTATCAAACATAATTTTACATACAATAAGAGACTAACTAAAACAGAAAAAAAGCTATTTTAATTGTATTTAATATCTTGAATCTACCAAACTTCTAAATGTGTATTTGCTTTAATGATGCTCTGGAAATGAAAAAATATGCTTAATCGATTACTTTTTATTTATTTGAGTCCAACTGTTCTATGTAGAAATCTTATCAAATTCTAAACTTTATTTTTACAAGCACTAAAACAAATACTAAAGTGAAATCATCAAATATGTACGATTGTACACTTCACATTGTCCTTGGGTACAAATACCATTATTGTTTTAGTGACTATAGTATATTAAAGTAAAAGTATTAAAGTAAAAGTATTTTCAACGTTCAAAATCAAAAAACTTATTTATGTTGAATTACTATAGCATAAGAATATATGTAGTATAAAATATAGTTTCATAATGAGTAAGCCGATGATGAATTTCCTGCATAGTATTTCTGAAGTATAAAGTTTAAAAAATATCATTTCATAAAATGTATTAGTAGTTCTTATCTTTTATGATACCTTTTTTCAAACATAATTTAACAAACAATAGGAGATAAAGAATATAAAGTACGAGAAAAAGTTTATGTAATTGTTATTAAATACCTTGAATCCATAATTAAACTTGTTAATGTCTATTGGCTTTGAATGGTAATTTTTTTTAATTACCTTAATTACAACAAAAATTATCTTCCTCTTGCCAACTCTATATGGTTTCTATAAAGTTTATATATTATTTATATAGAACCATTTCTTTATAAAAATTTTATATAACTTTTATAAAATTTTTTTACGTGGGGTGCTCTGAAACCCCGTAAATTAAAAACTACTTATGCTTATTCAATCACTTTGTTATATTATAATTACACAATTAGAATTAATAGAAATTATTCGCATAAATAATTCATCAAATTATTATATTTATAATTCTAACCCACATGAAAATGATATATGATACCGTTATACGAATTTCAGACATACGATATCTATATGAGATCTCATATGAGATCTCATTTGCAATTTTAGTTAATTAATAAATAATTTGTTTTTAATGTAAAAGCATGAATAAATATTATGTTTCATTGAATATGTAGAAATATAATGAAATAAAATATTAACTTTAATAAAATGTATTGATGAAACTTTATTTGCTCTTTTTAGATATTTATTAAAACATAATATCTATTCGTGCTTTTACATTAAAAATTATTTATGAATTAATTAAAATTGCAGATGAGATCTTCATATGAGATATCATATAGATCTCATGTCTGAAATTCGTATAACAGTCTCATATGAGAAAAATAAGAGATCGTTGTTAGCTTCAATTATACGATCTGATATTGAGATCTCATATAATATTTTCACGCGGAAAATTTGGTGGCTTGGGTGACTTTTTAAACAGAGATATATATTTCTGAAATTTGACACAGATATTCTTTGACCATTGACCTTCTTATTTCTGTCACGAAAATAAAAGGTCAACGACCAAATTTTAGAGAAAACTAGGTTTATAAAATGTTTCATTTAACATGTAACCTTATGGGAAAAGACATTAATTTTGTATTTATTCCATTATTAAGAGATAGTTCTTATTAAATGAGGTATCAAATTGAACATTTTTTCATGTAGATTCCAATGCTGCCGTCAATAAATATGAGTAAATGACCAAATTAAAGAGATATTAGCGATAAACTTTGTAAATGTGCTTCTGCGCATGCGCACTGAGAGCAAATACCCGAATAAATAATAAGAATGGCGATTTTTTCCATTTTTTAACGAAACTCGTATTTTTTAAGACTTTCTAAACTAGTTCCGACGTAATGACTGATATTAAAATTTCTAATATTACTAAAAAGAAGAAAGTAAGGCTTCCACTGGGGACCCGCCTTGATACGGCACCACGCGCCCAAGTCACCTTAATCATACACACAATTACAAATATGAAAATTTTTATTTTTATCGCGCGACCGTACCCTTTCGGACGTACAGTATTAAGTACGAAGAATCACGTGAGTTTACTCCTCACGGTACGTTCTTCCATCGCCAATTAATATTTCATTTTTACGTTCATCGCCTTCCATAACTGATCCTTTAGTAAGCAATGAACCAGATACAGTAGAAGAATAGATCATTAAAAATCTATTATGATATTGAGTAGAATGCAGGCGCTCTTTAGTGTCAGCTCAGCTTTTCTAGGTGGGCATGTGGAGGATATTTAAAAAAACAAAACTCCCACTTGAGTAGCCGGAGGTCACAAGCTGCACGCAAAAAAAAAGGAGTTGTAAGTAGATGTACAACAGAAAGCAAATAAATATTTAAAAAAAGCTTAAACCTAATTAGCCGGGGGACGCAAGTTCCACGCAAAGAAGGAGTTACGTAGATCAGCAACAGTAAGCAAAAATGATTAATTATAAAATTCGTCAACTCATATAGCCGAGGGACGCAAGCTCCACACAAAAAAGGGAGTTAGACAGTCGTGCGGCAGTAAGGGAGTCAATTACAAAAAAGTCTCATAATACCTAAGTAACCGGGAGACGAGGTCCGGCCAGGCAAAAAATATTGTCAACCAACAAACCAACGTGCCATAGAAAGCCAGTCGATTCTTTAAAAAAGTCTTAAAACTTAGAAGCCGGGGGAGTCACGGGCTGCAAACAAAAAATGAAGTCATGCATAAGGGCGATAGTAAACGAGTCGATTATTAAAAAGAGTCTTAAACGTAACGAGCCGAGAGACGTGAGTTAAACACAATAAAAGGGAGTCACAATTAAGTGCGATAATAAGCGTGTCGATTATTTTAAAAAATCTTCAACCTAAGTAGCCGCGTGACGGGAAGTCCAGGCAAAAATGGAGTTACGTAGACATGCGTCAGAAAGCAAGTCGATTATTAAAAAGAGTCTTACAATTAGACCAAAGGAACGGGAGGACGTGAGTTAAACACAATAAAAGGGCGAGTCACGCATAACTGCCATAATAAGCGAGTCGGTTATTAATAAAAGTATTAAACGTAAGTAGCCGGGCGGGGACGCGAGGTCAAGGTAAAAAAGGGAGCTACACAGACGTGCAAACGTAAGCGAGTCAATTACTCAAAAGAAAGTCTTATAATACTTAAGTAGCCGAGGGACACGAGGTCCAGGTAAAAAATGGAGTCACACCAATTTGCCACAGAAAGCCGCAGTCGATTATTTAAAAAAAGTCTCAAACCTAATTAGCCGGGGTACAGGAGGTCCAGGTAAAAAAGGGAGTCATGCAGACGTGTGACAGAACCAGAGGTGATTATTAAAAAAAAGTTTTAAACCGAAGTAGCTGGGGGACGCGAGTTAAACCCAAGAAAAGACAGTCACGCAAACGTGCGACAGAAAGCAAACCGATTCTTTAAAAAAGTCTTTAAAAGCTAAGAAGCCGGAGGAGTCACGGGCTCCAAACAAAAAATGAAGCATACATAACTGCGATAGTAAGCGAGAAGGTTATTAATAATAGTCTTAAACCTAACGAGCGGAGAGACGTGAGTTAAACACAATAAAAGGGAGTCACAATTATCCGCCGTTTATTAATAAAATTTGTAAACGTAAATAGCCGGAGAACGCGATGTCCAGGCAAAAAATGGAGTCACTCAACAAGCCCGACAGACGTGAGTTAAATTGCACAATAAAAGGGAATCACGATTACGTGCGATAATAAGCGAGTCGATTATTTTAAAGAAGTCGTAAACATAAGTAGCCGGGTAACGAGAAGTCCAGCCAAAACGGATTGACGTAGGCTTGTGACAGAAAGCAAGTCGATTATTAAAAAGAGTCTTACAATTAGACCAAAGGAGCGGGAGGACGTGAGTTAAACACAATAAAAGGGCGAGTCACGCATAACTACGATAATAAGGGAGTCGGTTATTAATAAAAGTATTAAACGTAAGTAGACGGACGGGGACGTGGGGTCAAGGCAAAAAAGGGAGCCACACAGATGTACGGAACGAGCGGTGATTATTAAAAAAAGTTTAAACCTATAAGTCGCTGAAGGACGCGTGTTAAACCCAAGAAAAAACAGTCACTTACACGTAAGAATGAAAGCAAACGGATTCTTTAAAAAACTTTTATTAATACCCAACTCGCTTGCGTTTGCACTTATGCGTGACTCTCTTTTATTTTGTTTAACTCACGTCCGTCGGCTCTTTAGGTTTAAGACTATTATTAATAACCTGCTCGCTTACTATCGCAGTTATGCGTGACTCCATTTTTTCTTTGGAGCCCGCGTCCCCCAGCTTTTTAATTTTAAGACTTTTTAAAATTCGACTTGCTTTCTGTCGCACTTGTGCGTGACTGCCCCTTCTTGGGTTTAACTCTCGTCTCTCGGTTGCGTAGGTTTCAAATTTTTTTTAATAATCACCTCTCTTTCTGATACACGTCTATGTGACTCCGTTTTTTGTCTGGACCTCGCGTTCCCCGCCTATTTAGGTTTATAGCTTATTTAAACAATCGACTGACTTTCTTCCGCACGTCTGTAAGGCTTAATTTTTTTCCTGGACCTCGTGTCCCTCGGCTACTTACGTTTATGACTATTTTTAATAACCTACTCACTGACTATCGCACTAATGCACGATTCCATTTTTTGTTTGGAGCCTGTGACTCCTCCCCCCCCCCCATATAGTAGGAAAGCTTACTTGAAGCTTCGTGAACGCTTTCATAAAAGTTTTGTATGCTTCCGGAAGGCCTCCAGGTAAGCTTCGTGAAAGTGCATAATGTCTCAGTCAAATTCATGGCAAAAAGCTTCCTCAGAAAATTGCAGAAACTGTTTCAGACACTTTTCAACAAGGTTTCGGGAACCTTCTAGGAAGTTTTTAGGAAGCTTTCGAAAAGTTACTGGAAACTTCATGCCGGCTGTGGGAATCTTCCAATAATCTTCCTCGAACGAATGCAGAAAGCTTTCAAAAATACTTCCTACAAGACTTCAGAATCGATTTATGTAAGTTTACGAATGGATTTATGAAAGATTGCTGAAAGCTTTCTACAAGCTTGCATGTAAGTTTCGCAGTCTTTCAGGAAGCTTTCATGAAATCTCCGCAAAAGTTCAGAATGTCTGGGATACATTACTCACATGAAGATTCCTTGAAAGATTACAGTCACCTGTCAGGGAACTTTTCGGGAAGGTTTCTTTAAAGTTTGTAGACAGGTATTTAGAAGCTTTCTGAAAGCTTACAAGATTCGTAATCTTTCAGAAAGCTTACATGAAAGATTCCTGAAAGATCAAAATTTCTAGGACAAATCATTGTCAGGAGGCTTCCATGAAAGATTCTAATAATCTTTTAAGAAACCTTTCAGGGACCTTTTTTCAAGTTTTCGAAAAAGTTGCTGAAAAATTCGTAAACGTCGTGGGAATATTACAAGAAGCTTCCACAAAAGAAAACCGGTAAGCTTTCAGGAAATGTTTCAACAAGACTTCCGTAACGTAGGTGAACGGATTCTTGTAACTTTTTAAAAAGATTCATTAAAATCTTTCAGAAAACCTCTCATGAAAGTTTCAAGAAAATCGGAATTTCTGGGGCAAATTATTGGCAGAAAGCTTCCATGAAAGATTCTTATAAAGTATAAATACCCAAACAAAACAGTAGTTCATGTTTGAAAGATACTTATGGATCAGGATGGGGCTTTTTTAATACAAAAAAAGAGACTTGATCTTTTTTTCTGTAAATGCTTCAAAGCGACGTTTCGTCGGCTTGGTCTGCCGACCTCTTCAGGCTAGATGTTTATTAAATAAAAATACAGAATTACAAATCACGTATAACATTCGGTAAAAAAAACCAATGATATATAAAAAACGAAACGAACCCTATTTACCTTAAACGTTGGCACAAGTCAACGAGTCAAAATTTATAATGATGTAAAGTCATATTAACACTTACGGCTAGTGGCAAAGAACATTAACGTATATATCAATTTGTACACAACGCTATCAAAATAGACGAAAGTATTGAAGTAGTCAATCATAACAAAAACAATCATGACGTTAGCAGTTAAAATTTCGAAAGTAAAGGAAAATAAATGCGGTTAAGTGTATAAATATCCTCTTTCTTGTTTATACTGTGTTTGTTACATTTTATGTGTATCATTTCCGATAAGAGTCTTTTTTTATAATTCCGCTCAATGTCTATAATTTTTGTGTCGTCCCAATTAAATTCATGATTCAAACTATTTTTGTGGGTGTGTACTACGGACTCGATGTTTTTGTTTTTCTTATGTTCATTGATTCTTGTTTTTAAAGAAAAAAAGATCAAGTCTCTTTTTTTGTATTAAAAAAGCCCCATCCTGATCCATAAGTATCTTTCAAACATGAATAATATGGAGGGCGAGAAATTCACATCTCAAACAAAACAGTAGTTATATAATCTATGTTTTTTGTATATAATTAATTAGTTTTTTCTTTTTTTTTTTATTTCCCAAAAATTACCATTACAGGTCAAACTTTTTAATTCATTAGGAAGACAGTTAAAGGTCTTCAGCGCTACCATGAAACTACTTTTTTTTACTAACAGACTTATTTATTTTTGGTTGCTCAATACTCTTATTCCTAGTTCTAGATGTACTTTTTAAATATAATTCTTTCAGTTCTTCATAGTGATACATTAGTGCTTCCAAATCAAACGCTTCCCTTACGTTTAGAGGTCTTCTTTCTACGAAAGAGTTTTTGTATATAAGTTTTGTAAGAGATATGCTTCAAGAGCACGTAACGTAGTAAGCCGCTACGCCTTACACACACAGCGAGGAACTGGCGTTGTATGCCAGCGACTACGGGAGGGCGCCACGCGCCGTGCAGAGCAGCGCAGCGGACAGCCTGCCGTCTTCCCCTCTACCCCTCGCCGACAACGTGCGAGCACCAACCCTACAACCCTCGCTTCGCTCGGGCGCAAACGTCCACACGAGGATAAAATTACTTTTTCGCACTTGTATCGAAAATAACTATTTTCACACTCCATGCGCAAAGTGTCCACTTTGCGCATGCTAGAATAAAAAAGCATGCGCTAAATCGAGCTTTGCACACGTCGTATAAAAAAATTGTGTTCGATATGCGAGTGAGAAAGTGATTTTATCCTCGCGTGGCCTTTTCACCCTCGCTTCGCTCGGGCGCAAACGTCCACACGAGGATAAAATCACTTTTTCGCACTTCTATCGAAAATAACTAGTTATTAGCGATTTAATGTCCAAGAGATTTTTAAATATTAGATATTTGGTTTTATTTATGATATACTGAATATGCATATCCCATTTCATATTGTAATCGAAAATTATTTCTAGGTACTTATAATTAGTCACTCTTTTTATTTCTTGTTTCTGTATTTCAATTTTAATGTTTTTTGGTATACTATCACAATAACTACCAATTGTCATATAGACCGTTTTACTAGTATTTAATGAAAGTTTATTAAATGCTAACCAATTTGCAACATTTTCTAATGATTTGTTCATTTTTTCCTGCGCATCAAACTATGTATCTTCACCAGTGATGATGATAGTGTCATCTGCGTAGGAGAGGATTGAATCTTTTTGCATATTTGTCAATAGATCATTAACGTATATAATAAATAAAATTGGTCCTAATATTGTTCCTCGTGGAACTCCCGTTTCTATTCTTTTTTCAGTACTTATTTTATCTTCTAATCTAACTATTTGATTTCTATTAGACAGATAGCTAGTCATTAAATCAAGCGGTTTTCCTCGTATTCCATAAGTTTCTAGTTTTTCAATTAGAATTCTATGATTAACAGTGTCGAAGGCTTTCGCTAGTTCAAGAAAAGAGATTATTAATGGTTTACTGTTATCTAGATGATTGAATATAATATCCGTAATTTTGTTGAGTGCATCAGTAGTACCTCTACCTTTAATAAAGCCATATTGTGAATTTGATAATATTTTACATTTTTTAATAAAGTCATAAAGTCTATTATATATTATTTTCTCAAAAATTTTTGCAATATTGATATTAAAGATATGGGTCTATAATTTAAAATATTAGTTTTGTCACCTGCTTTGTGTATTGGTACTACTTCCGCACTTTTTAAGGTTTCTGGCCATATTGCCAGTTCAATTGATATATTGAAAATATGTTGAAGAGATGTTAAGATAAATGGCGAAATTATTTTTAGAAATTTCGCATTTATAGCATCCACATCTCCTGTTTTTTCTTTAAGATCTTGAATAATTTTATTTATTTCGTCAATACTAGTAGGGGATATAAATATTGACATTGCATTTCTTGCAATTGGTTTTATGTAAACATTTCTTTGTTGATTAATATTCCTACTTAAATTAGTACCCAACTCACAGAAATAAGTGTTCATAAAGTTAGCTATGTCTTCTTTATTAGTAATTTTATTATTGTTGTTCGTGAAGCTAATGGCCATACTACCAGGTGATTGTTTATTTAGACAATAAATAAAACAATTGGTTACGACGTTTCGGACATTTTTTATTGCGCCCCTCTTCAGGTACTAATAAATTACAAAGAATACAAAGTTGTAAAAATTGCTATAAATCACAAATTACAAAAATCACAATTGATAGAACTTAAAACTAACTTACAATTAACGCGTAGTCAAAAACTTATTCGGAATGATATTCCGGTCGTCAATGAGATCAATTACAAATTTTTTTACTTATATACATAAAATGTGCGCAAAAGTGTATGTACATGTAAGACGTATGGTGGGAATATCGTAGACAGTGAGAGGCAGCGAAACGGGCGAGATACACGGGCAACACGTATTAGTGGGGAGGACCAACCGATCATATACGCATTACAATGTCCCGCTAAGTGTGGTGTATATGAGGTAGGAGTGGTTACTCTTCTAAAACGTGTGCTCCTGGTCTCTCTTACTTGCTAGCTACAGGTCTAATACTGTTATAGGCACATGAATTGGCAATTTTTAATTAATGAAGCGTATTCATGTGATAGATTATTAATTTCATATTGTTTATTCATATACTTTTCTTGTGTATGAATAAACACGGCTTCCGAGAAAATTCTTTTACATCTATTTATTTCTATGTCAAGAATTTTTGTATTAGCAAAATCAATCGTATGGTTAGTGTCTTTGGTGTGCGCATACAGTGATGAATTATTATCCGTCATTGCATATTTTTTATTGTGCTCTTTAAGTCGGACATTTAATCGCCTGCCTGTCTGGCCAACCCCCTATAGCACCTAATATTTGGCAAATATTCCCTCAATATTTATTTGCCATTTTCATAATTTTCGCTAATATTACCTCAACGTTTATAAACATGGAAGAAACCCTGAGGGAATATTCCTGCAAACCTTGATGACCGTTTTTCCATTCCTTTTCTAAAATGATCAGGTAGGCTACCTGTTATTGTAATATTGCAGCAATATTCGTACAAGATTAATTAATACTAGACGAATATATAATTAAGTTTCACCTTAAGATTCCTCGATTAAGCAGTATTGCAGCAATATTCATACAAGATTCGTCGACATGAGAGGAGCATTCAATATATTCCCATATAACACTCAATATTGGAGGAATATTGCTTCAATGTTGTTTAGACATATTCGCCATATTCACTAATGTTCCCTTAACGTTAGTATACAGGTAACGTTAGTATTTAAGTTATTTATTTCACATAGATAAAGCGTAAAATTTTGTAAACGGCATATCAAAAACAAGGCAAGCCTTGTAATTCGGACTCTTCGTAAAGAGTCATTTGAACGGTTAAATTACACGGCTTATATATTCTCGGCCATTCAGTATATCTACAGAAAGCGCTATCGGCGCGCCCCATAGCGGTGATAAAGGGGAACTTGTGATGGATGGCTCTCGATAAGCAAGCTTCGGCTATTTATCCACCACGCGGCGCGTTGGTAGCGCTTTCTGTGGTTAAACTGGATGGCCGAGAATATATAAGCTGTATAATTCAACCGTTCAAATGACTCTTTACGAAGAGTCCGAATTACAAGGCTTGCCTTGCTTTTGATATCTCGTTTACAATGGGGACTTAAAATTTTACGCCTTATTTATGTGAAATAAATAACTTGAATATACTAATGTTACCTGTATACTAACATTCAGGAAACATTAGCGAATATGTCGAAGCAATATGGAAGCAATATTGCTCTAATAATGAGTGTTATAGGGGAATATACATATTGAATGCTCCTCTCGTGTCGATGAATTTTGTACGAATATTGCTGCCATACTGCCTAATCGAGGAAATATTAATGAAACTTAATTATATATACATATATTCGTCTAGTATTAATTAATCTTGTACGAATATTACTGCAATATTACAATAATAGGTGGCCTACCTGATCGTTTTAGAAAAGGAATGGAAAAACGGTCATCAAGGTTTGCAGGGATATTCCCTCAGGGTTTCTTTCATGTTTATTAACGTTCAGGGAATATTAGCGAAAATTGCGAAAATGGCAAATAAATGTTGAGTGAATATTCGTCAAATATTCGGTGCTATAGGGGACATAAGAAGCATCGCAAACCTTACATTTAATTTTGTATACAACATTCACATTATCACAGGTTCTTGATTTATCTTTTCCTAATGTAATAATACTGTTTAATTTATTCTTTGTACTATATATGACATTTGTATTGTGTTTACTAAACAATAAGAACATAAAATTTTCCAATTCTTTCACGTATGGTAGGGAGATAAACCTTTTATTATTATTATTATTATTATTACTAATATTGATATTTGTGCTTCTTAGTTTTTTTAGGCGATTTTTTATATGTAATTCTATTAATTTTAATGGATAATTGTTACTTAAAAGTAGTTCTTTTATCAAGGATATATTTTTGTTATGAAAACTGTTGTGTGACAATTTGATTGCGCGGTCAACTAAAATGTAAATAATGGCTATTTTATTACATTGGAGGTGTTGTGAGAAGTAATTCAAGTATCTACCGGAGAACGTATTTTTATGGTACCAGTCCGTGATAATGTGTTGTTGTTCGTTAACAATTATTTTTATATCTAAGAAACTTATGACATTGTTCTGAGGAAGTTCTGCGGTGAACTGTAAATTTTGGTTATACGCATTGAAAGTATTTACAGTGTGATCTATCATATTTTTAGGTATACATAAAATAATATCATCCACGTAGCGGAAATAAAGCAAAGGTTTGAACGTGAGTTTATTGATCGAACAAATCTCTAGATCCTCCATGACTATATCCGCCAGAATGGGGCTGATAGGGTTACCCATGGCTGAGCCGAAAATTTGTTGATAATATTTTTCATTAAATTGAAAATATTTGTTACTAAGGATGAAATTGATTAAATATAAGAATTCCGTGCATTTCATATTTATCTTATTATGTAGTTGCGTCCATCTTTTTTCTAATGCTTGTTGAACTAGATAATCCGGAATATTAGTGAAAAGACTCACAACATCTAAACTAATTATTTCAAAATCAAGAGGAATTTTTAGATTTTCTATGCGTGCTTTTAATTTAAGGCTATTGTCTACATGTGAATTAGGTTGTTTCAGATTTTTTGTTACAAATTTCGTGAAATATTTTGAGACATAATGTAGTGGTGAATTAATGGCTGAAATTATTGGTTTAATAGGGAATCCGGTTTTATGTATTTTTATGAGTCCATAGGCTTTTGCTATGTTGGACTTTTGTAAAACTGAATCAAATTTTCTTCCAATTGCCAATTCATGTGCCTATAACAGTATTAGACCCGTAGCTAGCAACTAAGAGAGACCAGGAGCACACGTTTTAGAAGAGTAACCACTCCTACCTCATATACACCACACTTAGCGGGACATTATAATGCGTAGTATATGATCGGTTGGTCCCCCGCACTAATACGTGTTGCCCGTGTATCTCGCCCGTTTCGCTGCCTCTCACTGTCTACGACATCCCCACCATACGTCTTACATGTACATACACTTTTGCGCCCATTTTATGTATATAAGTCAAAAAATGTGTAATTGATCTCATTGACGACCGGAATATCATTGCGAATAAGTTTTTGGCTACACGTTAATTGTAAGTTAGTTTTAAGTTCTATCAATTGTAATTTTTGTAATTTGTGATTTATAACAATTTTTACAACTTTGTATTCTTTGTAATTTATTAGTACCTGAAGAGGGACGTAATAAAAAATGTCCGAAACGTCGTAACCAATTGTTTTATTTATTGTCTAAATAAACAATCACCTGGTAGTATGGCCATTAGCTTCACGAACAGCAAATACAACACAATCTACCATTAGCTTCAAATAATCAATAATTTTATTATTGTTCACATATATATGATCAATTGTCTTGCTTGATTTTTTTGTTTTTCCTAACTTATTGTTTGAGTAAGCCTTAATTATATGTGAGTAAACATGCTGCGGGTGTTAAAATAAATTTAAGTCACACACAGAAGTAAATTAAAAATAGAAACTATATTCACAACGGTCATTTCTTAAATAAGTTACAAATTTTGTTTATAATTGCACATAAATTAAAAAAGGAGTTTAAATTATACTGAGGTTAATGATTGTATTTGAGTAGTGTGTCCGCAATTCCAATCTATGAGTGCACATTAATAATGGAGTAGTAATCTCTTACTAGAGACAACCAACCTGTGAGTTTTGAGTCTGTCTGCAACTGAAATGAGATTGTCCGTTGATAGTCGCTTGAGTATTTCCTGACACTCCCTCCTGGGCTCACACACAATGAAGCTGTGAAATGAGCAATGGCAAACAATTATAATTGAATTGCTGCCTTGAGTTTTTCTAATTCACATGTTCACTGTAACACTTGCCGCCGGTGCCAACACGTGGTTGGCAACATAACCTCTAGTATTGTGAGAGATTTTACCTTGCAATAGAGTCGATTGTACTAATCGTCCTTGCACCTTGAGTATTGCGTGAGTGAAGGGTGATGTGAGTTTCCAGTGAGAGATTGAGTAGAGCCTGTGGTGAGTTGATCAGTGTCGATTTGAGCCAGTGAAATCCGTTGAGCTATACCGATGAGATTTTCAGGTGCGCAGTGGTGAGAGATGCTCCTCGTGGCACGGCTGAAGAAAAAAAGAGAGCGAGGCCTTGAACGCTTCCGTCTTCTTGGCCTTCACGATTCACTTCGCGAATCAAATCACAATCTCTCTCACATTTGTATGTGAGAGAGCGAGAGAGACCGAAACAGCGCGAATTCACCTTGTGAATCAGTGTAGTGTCTCGGCTGTTCCGCCGAGAGGCCGCGAGGTGCTGCCGCGCCGTGGCAGCGCCGTGAGTCGTACCGAGCTGAGCATAACCGCGGGAATTCAAATTACTGAATTCCCAAACATTCCGCCCGCCATCAACTGCCAGGTTGATTTAAATTCCGGTTAGCACTGGCAAGATGGCGAGTTTTGCAATTGGGCGGGTGAGTTGAGTGGTGGCCGTCTTTATTGTTACAACTCTGGTGAGATTGTCAGTTCCAGGGTGAAGTTGAGTGACTCTTGCGAGTGGCCATTTGCTTGGGGGTGAGTGTTCATCCGTGAGTAGTACCATGGAACCCACTTTTATCTCATGAGAGGGATGATGACATTTTGAAATTGATTGAAGCCGTTGAAGGTATTGAGTTGACCAATGCTTCCAAAATTGCTGAGTGATCCGTTGAATGAGTTGCCATTTGGAAAGCCTTGATTCCTTGAAGGTGAGTAAGCTTGGTTCAGGCACTGAGTTCAATGCCTTGCCGATGAGAAAGTGTCCGGGTGTGAGTGCATTTATGCCTTCTGGGTCTTCACTGAGTGGTTCTAGCGGCCTTGAGTTGAGTAATGCTTCTATTTGAGTGAGCAAGGTAGCTGAAGCTTCAAAGGTGAGTTGAGTGTCCCCAATGGTCCGTCGCAGGTGAAATTTGACTGATTTCACTACTGCTTCCCACTTGCCTCCCATATGAGGTGCAGCAGGTGGGTTGAATATCCATTGGGTTCCCTCGTTCGCTAGTGAGTTGTACAAGATTGAGTTTTCATGTTGGTGTTGAGAAAATAGAGTCTTCAGTTCCCTTGCTGCTCCGATGAAGTTCGTTCCACAGTCTGAGTATAGTTTGGAGGGTATCCCTCTCCTTGAGGTGAACCGTCTGTATGCCGCTAAGAATCCGTCCGTTGAGTAGTCACTGACCAGTTCTAGGTGAACAGCTGACGTTGAGAAGCACACAAAGATACAAATCCAGCCCTTGTATGTTTTGGATCCACGACCTTTCCATGGGTTAATGGTGATTGGCCCGGCGTAATCGATCCCAGTGTGAGTGAAAGGTGGTGATGGGGTGACCCTGGCCACGGGTAATTGCCCCATGAGTTGCTGAGCCCGTTGAGCCCGATACCTTGCACAAGTCACACACTTTAAAATATGTGACTTGACCGGTGCTCTGCCTCCGATTATCCAAAATTCCTGCCGAGTGTGTGCCAGAGTGAGTTGAGCGCCACCGTGCAGAGTTGAGAGATGAGCGTTCCGAATGATCAGTGTGGTGAGTTGACTGCTCCGTGGTATAATTGCTGGGTGTTTTGAGTGATGATCGAGTTGAGTTTTTTGAAGCCGCCCTCCTACTCGAACAATTCCTGTTGAGTCTATGTAGGCAGTCAATCGGTTGAATACATGGTTTCTTGGGACTTGAGAATTTTTCAGCATAACAAGTTCTGATTGTAAGTGAACCTGCTGAATGTTCTTGACCCAGAAGAGTTTTGCCCTTTTGAGTAAATCAGTCGTGAGTTTCGATTCATGGTGAGTTTTTCCTTTAGCCTTAAATCGATCACATGCGAGCATTACCCATCCAGTTATTCTTATGAGTTGAGTGAATGATGAGTAATGATCGATGATGTCCCACAATTTGCTTGAGTTTGACTTGGCTGCGGTGAGTGTGACCTTAGCCCTTATTTCTGGAAGGTTGGTTTCTTGGATAGAGGTTGCTTGAGAAGGCCAAGCTGATTCTTCCTGGCAGAGCCAACTTGGTCCATGCCACCATAAGTAATGCTCTCTGAGTTGTGAAGTGAGTAACCCGCGCGAGGCACAATCCGCTGGATTGTCTGCTCCAGGCACATGTCTCCATTGTGCTGTTGGAATGAGTTCTTGAATTAAGGCAACTCTATTTCCAACAAAGTCCTTCCATTTTGAGGGGTGTGAGCGTATCCATGTGAGTGCTACCTTAGCATCTGTCCACAGATGAATGTGTGAAATTGGCAATCGTGAGTTTTCCAAAATGTGTTTTGCCAACTTAGTGAGTAAAACTGCCGCTCCCAATTCCAATCGTGGGATTGACAGTCGTTTGAGTGGTGCCACCTTTGTTTTAGAGATGAAAAATGATGATGTTGAGTGAGAGTTTGGTGTTGTAGATTTAATGTAAAGAACTGCAGCCATTGCTTGTTGTGAAGCATCCGAGAAGCCATGAAGTTCTACAATTGAGTTTTCCTGAATTCCTAACCACCTGGGTAAGGCGATTGTCTTCAGGTGAGTGAGATCTTCTCGGACGTGCAGCCATTTCTTCACGATTGAGTTTGGCAGAGATTCGTCCCAAGACAGCTTGTGTAGCCACAGTTCTTGCAGGAGGATTTTTGATGTGATTATAACCGGTGATATAATTCCAATGGGATCGTATAATTGAGATACTTCAGAAAGTATAATCCGTTTTGTTATCATTTCCTGGTGAGGTGGCAGCGTTGTTCTGAAGGTGAGTTTGTCCGAGTGTGGGAGCCATTTCATCCCGAGTATATTTGTAGCGCAATCATCTAAAGGCACAGCTTCTTCAGCTGGAGGCTCTTTGAGGAATTCCTTGAGGAAGCCAGATGAGTTTGAGTTCCATTTCGCTAATGGAAAACCGCCCGCCTTGCATAGTGCGGTTAACTGCTTGGCCTTTTCAATGAGAAGTTCCTTTGATGCAGCTCCACTGAAGATGTCATCCGCATACCTTCCAAATAGAAGTGAGTCTATGGCAAGTGGATATTTGTCTCCTTCATCCTTTACCAGCTGAAGAAGAGTTCGAATTGCTAAGTAAGGAGCTGCTCGTGTTCCGTAGGTGACTGTCGTCAAGTGGAAGTGAGTGAGTTGACCCGTTTCATCTACCCATAAAATGCGTTGTAGATTCCAATCTTGAGGGTGAACCTTGATCTGATGATACATTTTTGTAATGTCAGTTGAGAAGACAAATGGTTGAGTTCGAATCCAGATGAGAACATCCACAATGTTAGGTGAGAGGTTAGGTCCAGTATGCATGATGTCATTAAGTGATTTTCCATTTGTTGTGAGTGCTGAACCATTGAAGACTGCTCTGAGTTTTGTCGTTGAACTATCTTCTCGTAATACTCCATGGTGAGGAAGATAGTAAGATGGTTTGGCAGATATGTCCTGTGGAGGGATCCGCACCATGTGGCCCAATTTGCAGTATTCATCCATGAAAGCGTAGTACCTTTCCTTGTAGATGCTTTCTTGATTGCATTTTATGAGTATTCTCTTGAGGCACGCTTGAGCTTTTCCGAATGAGTTTCCAAGTACGTCTGCAGAGTCGGTGAGAGGTAATCTGACTTGGTATCGTCCATGAGTATTTCTTGTATGAGTCTCAGCAAAGTGTTGTTCACACAATGCGTCTTCCTTGTTGAGTTTGACTGCAGACGTTGATGGTGGCTCTTCTTGAACCCAAAAGCGGGTTAGTAGTTTCTGCAAGTCTTCAGTATTGAGTGGGGCCGTTGTATGATGTACTACCTTGTGTTGCACAGCTGAGTTTGATGGACCTATTAGCAGCCAGCCGAAAATTGATAATTGTGCGATCGGTTCAATCACACTTCCCCTTATGAGATTAGGTTTGATGATTTGGCCGTAATAGTCCGCTCCGATAAGTACATCTACTGGTTGAGGTTTCCAAAATGTCGGATCAGCCAAGTTGAGTTTCTCTGTATGTTGCCACTGACGTTGCTCACATTCTTCTGATGGTAATAGTCTTGAGACTTGGCGTATAATGTGAGCTGTGATCCGAATGGTGAGATTTTTGTAGATGATGCGTAAGGTGAGTTGAGCCTTTCCGAGAGTTTGAGTTGAGTGCGTGCCGCCAACTCCAAGAATTGGTATAGTTGAGTGTTGCCGCTTAATGTTGAGTAAATCCACAGAATCCTTGGAGATGAATGAGAGTTCCGAGCCTGAGTCAATGAGTATTCTGAGTTGATGAGATGTCATCGGTGAGTCGTACCATGCCAATGCAGTTGCAAGTAAAGTGAGTTGAGAAGTTGAGTAATCATGTTGAGTTTGACCGTGTTGTGAGGTGATTGCGCCGTTGTCCTAATTTTGAGTTGATCCGGATGCTGAGGTGGTTTGAGTCTTGCCTTCAGGGTCTCGTGACACATGTATCATGGTGTGATGATTTCCATTGCAACTCCTGCACTTATATTGCGACTTGCAATTCTTGGCTGAGTGCAGACCGAGGCAGTTATAGCACAGCGGCTTCTCCATTACAAATTTTCTCCGTTGTTGTTCATTCAGCAGTTTGAATTTTGGACAAGCCACAATAAAGTGCGAGTCCCCACAATACGTGCATGGATGCTGTGAAATTCTGGGTGAGTGTGTCACTTTGTGTGAGTCTTGCCGTGCTTGAGTTGGACTGGTGACGTGAAGAGACCTTGATGTTTTTGAAGTTTGCGTAATTGATGGCTTTGGAGTGGATGTTGATGAGTCCGCCGCAATTTCCAATGCACGCACCCGCGCGATCAGGAAGGACTCAAATTCCTCAAACGTTGGCAGCTCAGTGTTGGAAACGCGAGAAGTCTCCCATGCTTCTCGAGTTGACCTGTCAATTAGCTTTGACAGGCGATGAGCTAATATACAATCTCCTAGCTGCTCTTGCGGTACCAACATGTGGAGTGATTTTCTAATTTTTGATATCTCCGAGATGAATGTGTTGAGTGTGGCCGGATTTTTGGAGGGAACTGCAGTCAATTCAGCTAAATGATCAAGCTGATCATTTAATAATACCCGTTTATTTTCAAACCTTGTCACTAATGTAGACCATGCAGGTGTTAGAGACTCATCGCTGAGTGAAAATCCTTGTATGAGTGTGAGTGGTGTTCCGCTGAGAGAGCTGCGCAGGTAGTGTAGCTTCTCATAATTTTTGAGTCCAGGCCGATTCAGAATTAATCCAGAGAACATTTCCTTATATGAGGGCCACTCAGTATATGCTCCGCTGAATGTGGGCAGTTTTATTTCTGGCAACTTGCTTAAATTAGTGTGTTGAGTTTCTCCGATGCTTGGTTGAGTGACACGATGCTTGGACTTCCAGTCTTCCTCCAAACTGCTAACCTCGAACACAATAGTATGGTATGATTCATGGATTGACTTGTGAAACGCTGACTTAAAGTAATCGTTGTCTGCGAAGGCTGCTGGACAACTTGCTTCAATGACAGCATGATCCTTTTTATATAAGGAGTATAGCTCCTCAGCATCCTGCTTCCAAGCCAGTATCACTGGAAGAGTGGCAGTTTCCTTCCTGATCCTAATGTAAGCAATAATCCGTTCCAATGAATCAAGCCGCAGGTACTGAGAATTCACCTTACATAGAAATGAAGCTGGAATTGACCCTGGAGATCTTGAACGAGTTTTGACATGGGTGTGAACCACAGTGAGTTCAGGCATAGTGAGTAGGCGGCTGCCAGTCTGCTTAACTGCTCCCTTTGCTGCAGCTGCGGTGGCTGGAGTCGCTTGATCCTTTTTATTAATAGCATCCTCTTGCTCAGAAATGACAGCGCCTGCTTGATCCAATTCCTTGAGTTCATCCTTGTTTGAGTGTGCCATGATGATAACCTGTGAGTTTCCTTAATGAGTATTTATTCACTGGCTCGAGTCACACCACAGCATGTAAATCCGGCTCGAAGGACCAAAATGTTTGAGTAAGCCTTAATTATATGTGAGTAAACATGCTGCGGGTGTTAAAATAAATTTAAGTCACACACAGAAGTAAATTAAAAATAGAAACTATATTCACAACGGTCACTTCTTAAATAAATTACAAATTTTGTTTATAATTGCACATAAATTGAAAAAGGAGTTTAAATTACACTGAGGTTAATGATTGTATTTGAGTAGTGTGTCCGCAATTCCAATCTATGAGTGCACATTAATAATGGAGTAGTAATCTCTTACTAGAGACAACCAACCTGTGAGTTTTGAGTCTGTCTGCAACTGAAATGAGATTGTCCGTTGATAGTCGCTTGGGTATTTCCTGACACTCCCTCCTGGGCTCACACACAATGAAGCTGTGAAATGAGCAATGGCAAACAATTATAATTGAATTGCTGCCTTGAGTTTTTCTAATTCACATGTTCACTGTAACACTTGCCGCCGGTGCCAACACGTGGTTGGCAACATAACCTCTAGTATTGTGAGAGATTTTATCTTGCAATAGAGTCGATTGTACTAATCGTCCTTGCACCTTGAGTATTGCGTGAGTGAAGGGTGATGCGAGTTTCCAGTGAGAGATTGAGTAGAGCCTGTGGTGAGTTGATCAGTGTCGATTTGAGCCAGTGAAATCCGTTGAGCTATACCGATGAGATTTTCAGGTGCGCAGTGGTGAGAGATGCTCCTCGTGGCACGGCTGAAGAAAAAAAGAGAGCGAGGCCTTGAACGCTTCCGTCTTCTTGGCCTTCACGATTCACTTCGCGAATCAAATCACAATCTCTCTCACATTTGTATGTGAGAGAGCGAGAGAGACCGAAACAGCGCGAATTCACCTTGTGAATCAGTGTAGTGTCTCGGCTGTTCCGCCGAGAGGCCGCGAGGTGCTGCCGCGCCGTGGCAGCGCCGTGAGTCGTACCGAGCTGAGTATAACCGCGGGAATTCAAATTACTGAATTCCCAAACACTTATTATTAATTATTTCCCATAGTTTTTTATTATCTTTCCTACTTTTTTCGATTTATCTCTTTCAAATTTAAATTTAGCATCTTTTATTACTTTACATAATAGTTTAGAGTAATTCATATAATTATTCTTTAATTCAGTACAATTAGGACTCATTTTCCATAATTTATACAGTGTTTCTTTTTTTTTTTACAAGATGTAAGGATTGCAGAAGAGATCCAATTTTTTCTTGGTACCATCCCCCTATCTTTTCTTTTAATGACTTTACTAGTTGTAGCACAATTTATACAATTTTTAATCCTATTTATTAATGAGCAGGCTGCTTCATTTGGATTGTGAATCGATAATATAGAGTTCCAGTCTGTTAATGAGGCTTTATTAAAGAGCTTTTTATAGTTAACAATATTTTTTTTACACTATTATCTTGTTTATTTAAGTTTACGTTGCCAAGGGCAACTATTAATGTGTAATGGTCACTAATTTCATTAGTGCAAAGTTTATATGATTTTGGAATAAGTGACTTTGATTTTATAAAAATATTGTCGATACACGTTCTATTACAGCTGTTAGTTGCAGGCCTGGTTATTCCTAGAGAACATGGTATATATTCTTTTTCATAAAAATTATTTAGAAACTCCTGACTATTGTCACAGTCCATAATATCTATATTAAAATCACCAATAACCATATATTCTTAATATTAATATTACTATAGGTAGCGGAGATTCTTATGGTTTCATTATTATTTATAAGGATATTCGCATATATGATACTTAAATTATCTATCACCACAGTTTCAGTATATTCTATAATATCACTTTTTATGTACATAATAACACCATCCGCTTTATTCATACTACTTTCATTGTGCCGCAACTTGTATCCAGGTAGATTGAAAAATCCCGCATGTTGAATTGTCCAAGTTTCCGTACAGATTATAACACTTGGTTTTCCTTTTAGTCTATTTATTAATAATTCAAGCTTTTCAAAATTTTTGTTTAGACTTCTTATGTCGACATATAATATTATAAAATTTTGTCTTTTTAAATAAACGTTAAGGCTCCTTATATCGCTGCATTCAGTTTCTTGTTGTAAGAGATTTTCAAAATTATAATCAAGATTCATCATGTCCATTGTACACATAGCAGGATTTTTACAGATTCCTCGACTGTGACCGTGTCTTGCACATTTATAGCAAGGCTTTACACTTATGACGTCAAAAATTTTACATCTTTGATAACCTACAAAGATTTTATTTTTATTTTCTTTTACGTGCTTGTATAATTCTGCAGGTATTTCGATTATAACAGTTAGAGTTTTCTTTTTATCATTTATGTACGTGTGTATAATTTACATTCATCTTTGAATTTTTCGGTGAAATTTCTTTCATTGATGTCGTCTTGTAGTTGTTTAGTGTTCATGTTTTCAAAATGATCAATACCAACAATCCTCATTTTAGGATTCATTATCTGTTCTTTCACGATTTCACATGTACCTTTTAATTTCCTTTTTAGCGTATCGAACCCTACTGAAAAAAACCACATGGGATCCCACATAGGATCCCACGTGGAATCCCACACGAGATCCCACGTGTGAATTTGATATGGGATCCCATGTGGCATCCCACGTTTGAACTCGAAGCATGAATTCCCACATGAGATCCCACAAGAGATCCCAAATAGGATCTCATGTGGGATATGATGCGTTTAACTTGAGTACGGGATCTCATGCAGATATGGCGTAAAACTTTGAGTCCCCCATTGTGAGTAACGGGGATATCAAAAACAAGGCAAGCCTTGTAATTAGACCTCTTCGTAAAGAGTTATTTGAACGGCTGACTTACACGGCTTATATACTCTCGGCCATCCAGTGTATTCACAGAAAGCGCTATCGGAACGCCGCATTGCGGTGACAAAGCAGAACTTGTGATGGACGGCTCTCCATAAGTAAGCTTCGGCTATTTATCCGCTATGCGGTGCTTCGGTAGTACTATCTGTGGATAAGTTGGACGGCCAAGAGTATATAAGGCGTGTAAGTCAACCGTTCAAATGACTCTTTGTGAAGCGTCCTAATTACAAGGCTTGCCTTGTTTTTGATAACTCCGTTACTTACAATGGGGGACTCAAAGTTTTACGCCATATCTGCATGAGATCCCGTACTCAAGTTAAACGCATGATATCCCACATGAGATCCCATGTGGGATCTCTTGTGGGATCTCATGTGGGAATTCATGCTTCGAGTTTAAACGTGGGATGCCACATGGGATCCCATATCAAATTCACACGTGGGATCTCGTGTGGGATTCCACGTGGGATCCCATGTGGTTTTTTTCAGTAGGGAAAGCTTTATCTACACTTTCAAGATTACTGCAAGTAATAATTATTTCTTCATTCTCTTTTTTAAAAATATTATTTGTTTGTATAGTTTTTTCTTTTGTCAAGTATCGAGATATTTCCTCATTAACTTTCTCCATAGTTTCCTCTTGTTTTGTTTTTTTAATTATTATTCTAGGAATTCTTTTTGGCTTATTTGGTTTACTTGTCCTAATTTCGGCATAAGTCTCTTTTTTGAAATTTAAAGCAGTGTTTTCTTTATCTTTTTTCATTAATTCTTTTAGTATCGCATTCTTCTCCTTCAGTTCTGCATTAAGATCCTTTAGTAAGGTATTTTCAATTCTTAAGTTCTCACATTCCGCACAGGCATTATTTACAGTCGTATCAAGTTTTGACGAATCACTTGAAATTTCGTTCAAAATTTGTTCCTTTAATTGTTCCTCTTTGGTTGCTTTAATTTGTGCTATATATACTTTCACTTCCTCCGACAACGAGGTCAACACGTGGTCTGTTGATTTTGAGGTTAGACTTTGATGTTCCGGGCAAATTACAAGTATGTTGCTTAAGTATGCAATGTTTTTTAACTTATTAAAATCACTAGCGTGATACACTTCCTCACAAATTAAACACACTACTGTTTTAACTGGTGTACTTGGATGAGACTTATACATTTTGGGCTCCCCCCGATCGGGAGGCTCCTTACTCGTCGACGCCATGATGGCGAATCATGATTTATGGTTTTTAATAATTATTTACATTTACACAATATTTTAAGAAAATGAGTAAATTATGATAAGACGTTAATTTATTAAATTCGATTTACTTAAAATATTTAGTGCCGATAAAGTAGAAATCAGATCTGTACTGAAAACATATTCTCTAAATTTTCTTCTTTGGTATGAAAACGTTTATATTTTTTATTGAAATAAAATATTAGCTTTATTTTAAAGTGCTATCTAATGTTATGTGTGCATAGTATGCACAACCTCACGAGGTGGATCGGGTTGCATATAGCAGCAACATGAGGAAGACTCGAGGAAAGACGCGCACCGGCATCGGTAGCTCAGTGGTCAGAGCACTCGTCGCGAAAACGAAAGGTCCGGGGTTCAATTCCCCGCCGAGTCACGCCATGCTGTTTTTTATCGAGTCCTCCTCCATTTATTTATTGTATGCGATTATTAAATCGTAACACTAAAAGAAAGTTTAGATTTTTCAAAATTTCAATCTGTAAATATTTTCTTTCTTTAAGAAAATTTTTTTTTATTCCTGATATGTCATTATCTTAATTAAACAATTACGTAGTAAATTCTGAGATCCCTAATGTTATCAGCCAATAAATTTTATTTCTTTCGTCACATCTAAACGAAAATTTTAGGAAAAGGCGTTCGCTCATGCCCCAAAACACAATAAAAAAAATAAAATTTTTTTTTTTTATTAAGGACGCTCTTGCACGACAATACAGTTTGTGCGCTCAGCGAGAGCACAATTATACCATGCACGTCGTTTTGTCTCTCTCGCTCTCGTGCAGGTCGTCTGCTATTTGTGTTCATAATCATGAATTGAAGAAAATATCTCGAAATTTCCCACGGCTACGTACAATTTGCAAGGTGTGGTTTGAAAGGGGAAGCCTCAATCTTTAAAGCCATATGTTTTTTACTGGTCAAAAATTTGATCCCTTTTCAGAAATACTCGATTTAACCTATTTTTTCCCGCGGTCCCATAAGAGTACATGAAAAAAATGATAATTTTAAACGTTAATTTCTCAAAATTTTCCACGGTTATAGGGTAAAATAAACATACCACAAGATTCGGTACATCTTGAACTGTTGAAAATGTTATATCCCAGTTTGCAAATTTTCATGCAAGAGCGTCCTTAAATTTTTCAAATTAAAAAAAAATAATTATTTTTACAATTATATATTAGCTAAAAAATTGAAATTGATATATTTTGACTTAAATCCAGTATATTAAAAAAATCATTAAAAAAATAAAATAATGTAGAAAACTTTTTAAAACTTAATGATTACTTTTTTATAATTTAGTAACACATTGATAATAAAAATTAATTCATAAAGAATACTTTATGAATACTTTTATTAAAAATTTGAAATATCTTATTTTCTTAATATAATTTCGTTTTTAATTAATTTCTTCATAAAGAATACTTTATGAATACTTTTACTGCAACCATGAAATACCTCGCTTATGATTGATGCCACTTTGTACTTCAAGATTTTGTTCATAATGAATATTTTGTGAATTCTTTTATTACAACTACAAAAGCTTTGCTTACGGTTGATACTATTTTATATTTTTTAAAATTTGTTTACTAAGATTATTTTCTGAATACTTTTACTTCCTCCTATAGGAAGCTTTGTGATAGTAAAAAAATAAATTTTTGAGAAAATGTGTTAGGAATGTTGTTTAGCACATTTGGAATTGAAATACACTATTTTTAGAAAATGTCCGTATGTATGTGTGTGTGTGTGTGTACGTGCGTCCGTCCGTGCGTGCGTGTACGTGTGTGTGTGTGTGTGTGTGTCCGTATAGACTGATATCTCATGCACGGAAAAAAATTTAGGATCTCCAGACCACCGGTATATATGGACTCCGTACAATACCATCGATCGTCTTAATTTATGACGAATTTGGAATTAAGGCGCATCCAAAGTTGAACCTGTAAGAATCCAATATCTTCGGAGTCTTCACGATTCAAAAACGTATGTTCTGAACTCCAATTCGGTCATCCCCAGACTCCGAGATTTCCGGTATTGTAGCGATTCCACTTTGGACGTCTGAGGCCCCCATCTCTGGTATCGTGGCGCGACAGCGTTGAGAGAAGGGGAACGGTCCCCATTCGCGCGCGTTTTTCTCATATATATCCCTATTGAAAAATCTCAGGTGAGATCTCAGGTGATTTCTCAGGTGAGATCTCATGTAAAATCTCACGCCAAAATCTCACCAGAGATTCTGCTCCAGATGCTGCAGAAAACTTACGTTAATTGAAAATCAGCTTCTTCAGTATTGGGAATCGCCTTTCAGGATGTTTTACCCCCCAGATGAGCTCAAAAATACATGTTTAAAAGCATTTTACACAATTTTTCAATTTTAAAAATTTGATACATGAGATCTCAGGTGATTTCTCAGGTGATATATCATGTGAGATCTCAGGTGAGATATCATGTATCAATTTAGAAAAATTGAAAAATTGTGTAAAATGCTTTTAAACATGTATTTTTGAGCTCATCTGGGGGGTAAAACATCCTAAAAGGCCATTCCCAATACTGAAGAAGCTGATTTTTAATTAACGTAAGTTTTCTGCAGCATCTGGAGCAGAAACTCAGGTGAGATTTTGGCGTGAGATTCTGCATGAGATTTCACCTGAGAAATCACCTGAGATCTCACCTGAGATTTTTCAGTAGAGATATGCGTTTCATCATTATATATATAAGTATTATTATAGTATAATATAGCACACACGTTTTGAACCGTTTATATATATTATATTATTATATTTATGAAGCGGCGCGCGTGAAATACGTCCGAATATATAGTCGACCCGCCGAGATACCAAGAATGGGGGCCTGAGGACTCCATCGGGCGGATCCCGACGGTACCGAAAGTCTCGGAGTCCCCGCCATTCCAACATGGCATACACGTAATCACATTTTGAGATCCGTACACAACCTAAATTTTTGGAGTCCAGGCAATTCAATTTGGAAGTGACTAAATTAAATTTTGGACGCGTACAGATACGGTATTTTTTGGATTTCTGTTAATTTCATACCTCCGACATTCCAGGCTTCCAAATTTTTTTCCGTGTGATCTACTCGACCGATTTTAACCAGAGAGGGATCAGTTTTTTAGATCTTGCTTACACAGTTGGGGCCAATAGTCTATGTTTGTCAAAATCGATTTTCTTTTTTTTTTATAGCCATTTTTCAATATTGAAAATTTTTATTTTCAATTTTTTAAATATTTAGAACTAATATTGTTTATATATTACGAATTCTCTGTATGCAGAATAAAATTCTCTACAATTTAAAAAACCGCTGCCAATTCATTGGCCCGTAGCTTCCTCAACCGTAATTTGTTGATTCCTTTAATTAAGTTTTAATAACAAAATTTATAATTGGTAACGGCCTGCACCTGTACGTGCGCGAGTGTGCGTGTATCGATGTGCGCGAACGAGACATGAGGCGAGTCTCGGCACACCGCGTCGGCACGCACTAATGCCCGAAATGTAAACATCTCTCAACCTTGCGCGAAGGACAAGGCCAAGAGATGCTTGCGCGTGCCGACGAAGCAGCAGGTAGGCAGTATCGTTTCGGCCAGTGCCGCGAGCCATAGCCTGCCCAAATAAGCGCTTCATCTCGAGCCGTGAGAAAGAGAGAGAGGAGAGAGACGCGAGAGAAGAGAGCGTGCGTGCAGCGTGGTGCACCGGAGGATTGTCACGGTGCAGTGCCGTGAGCAAGTGCAAGCGAGGGCGCGGCGCAGCAGCGCAGCCGAGAAAAGGAGAGTGAGAGGGACGCCGCCGACAGCTACCGCGGCCAAGTGAGAGAGAGAGAGAGACGCCGGCCGATCCGCTACTACGGCCGGACTGCCCGCGTAGAAGAGACAGGGAGAGAGAGAGAGAGATACAACGTGAGAGGCAACCAACACCGCCCGGCCTGACTCTCTGCATCAGACGGGTCTTCGCGAGGTAAGTCCTGGCCAGGCGCTAGTGCGCTCTCCCCGATGACGACGAGCGTCCAAAGAGTGAGACGCGGGCGAGCGAGCGAGGCTCACCGACGCGCGCGTGTGTGTCGATCGCGCGCGGCGATCGACCAACGTCGGTGCGAGCCGCCTTTGCGAGTGCGAGTGTCCGACCGCGCGCACACGCACATAGAGCGCGGGCGCACCACCCGTATTGGCGCGTATAAAGGATACGCGCCGCGTGTATAAAACTTATTAAGCCCGCGGGACAATAAAGTTACAGTCTTCTTTTAGCTTCGAGTCTGCCTATTATTTGGCGCGCATTCCCTTCCCTTTTCCACGTCGGTGGCGCGGCGGTATAGAATACCACCAGCCTCCGCGGGCGCGAGTACCCAATACTCGCGCATATCTGAGCAGCCGAGGAAGCACGCACGAGAGAGAGACAGCGCGACAGCGAAGTCGCGCGTTGTAACGCCGGTAGGTACGGCTGCCGACGAAGGCAGCCGACGGTGAGCGACGGCGCGCCGGCGAGAGCGAGGAGATTTCGCCGGGGGTTGGCACGAGCCAGTGCTCGCGCCTGTCAACTGGTGCGCCGTTCATCGGCAATTCCGCTTCGGGGATTTGCGGCACTGAGGGGAAAACCTACCCCGTTACAAATTTTTTAAAAATTTTATTGCATAATTATAATTAAATTCATTTATGAATATTACAAATTTTTTATTTTTAAATTTATTTACTTACTTATTATTTATTTATATCAAATTTATATAAATTTTGAGCTGATAAATAAAGTTATCATTTAAAATAGAAGTAAAATATCTATATTTTATAATAAAACAAATAGCTATCACGGTTGTTTTATTATTAACAAAAACGTGCTTTTTTTTTATATTTCATAATTCATATTTTTTAAGAAAAAAAAAATTTATAGCTATCATTGTTATTTTGTTATTAACAAAAACGTGTTTTTTTTAAAAGTTCATAACTCACAAATAAATTATAATAATGCAGAATATAATGCATTCATAATGCATAATTCATAATTATAATAGATTATAATAGATATAATTTTTAAACATTATAATTCATTTTGTTACACATCAGTAGTTATTGTGACACCATGGGGAAGACACAACAAACCCCCACCACCACACCCTGGTGGAGGGGGTATTATACATCTCCTCCCCCTCCCGCCAGGGTGTGGTGGTGGGGGTTTGTTGTGTCTGTCCCATGGTGCCACAATATTCAAAATTCAAAATTATGATTTAAACTTAACTCTATGATTTCAAAATTTAAAATTATGATTTAAACTTAACTCTATGATTTCAAAATTTAAAATTATGATTTAAACTTAACTCTATGATTTCAAAATTTAAAATATAACTTGAACTTTTAAAATTTATATAATATTGAACTCTATGATTTAAAATTTAACTTTACAATTTAACTCTATAATATTAAACTTTATCTGCAAGAAAACTAGGTAGTATTTTAGGATAGGAGTATAAAAGGTAAGTAAAAACAAGTTTGATACATTTAAATCTTTTTATTCATTAAAAATATAATATTTTCTAAATGTAATGATACAAGCTCATATATTAAAGACATAACATCATGAATGGGTATTAATATCGGTATATCATTTTTTTAATCATTATTTCATCATAAACTTTATCAGAATCAGGTATGCCGAATTTTTCCGCATAAGTTAATAAATCATCCTTAGAAAAATGTGTATATTGTGATGATTGCGATTCTTGCAATTTTTCTTTGAAATAATGACAAAGTGTATTAATAATATATTCTATGTTACATGTTACATCTAATAAAAATCTCACTCTCACACGTATACAATGTTTTAATATTTTTAATCTATCAAAAGAAACTTCTTTAAATACTAAACTACATCGGTACTGTTTCTTTGGTGTTTGATCACCTGACGTCTGTGAATCTTCTTCTTCTACAAGTTCAATTGCCTTGTTGCCATAACTCATAATAAGCCTTATGCTAAAACGGCTAAAGGGCATCTTTTTATCCAGCATATCACCATCTTCAGTTTCAAAGAACTTATCAATAACTGGAAAAATTTCTTCAAATAAACGCCAGTCAGACATAGTAAATGGTATACCAACAAAGTCGTCACCACTAAGATGGGTGATAGGTAGAAATTCATCACCAATTTCCTTATTTTCTAGACCAATTGTAATTTTCTTAGTATAAGATTTGTTTAGTCCATACACCATTGGCAACAGTTGATGACGATAATGATATTTGGAAACACTTTCTTGACCTGCCATTGCCTTGTATTTACGTTTACCTTGACCAGCCATCTTGTGTATTATTTTCAGCAGGAGTGATCGTATGAACTAATGAATAGGTTGTGGTAGACGCTCTTTTTTATACTATTCATTCGGATGGTGGAGGGGTTTTCTATTGGAAGGGTAGGATAGTAGCGGGATGTGTTAGTAGTGGAGGGGGTTGGTAATGGTAGTGGGGAAATGTGCCCCTATAGAATTTTGAAACATAATTTCTAACAATTTGATCATTTTTGTGTAAGTTACAAGAAAAGTTTTCGAGAAAATGTCCAATTCCAAGGCCCACAGACATGTAATGTAAAAACATGAGACAAAAATAGCCACATGTATCTGAAGTTTCACTTTGTAGTTGTCGTGAATTCCATCGAAATTTTCTAACATTTCTCCGAATACGACTTATATGATCGGGTATGTAAGGAGGTACACCAAAACTATCAAAGTACCAGGCATCACCGTTTTTATTGACGTAAATTGCTACCCAATGCAAGCCAGGTTTACCATGCCCTTTGGGTGTTGAAAATAAAAGCTGTCGGTCTCGTCCAGACCAGAGGAATTTGACCTGCCGCAAAGACCCCCACAGCGTGAGTAGGAATTCGAGATAAAATCCGTTGAATTTGTATATTGTTCATTACAGAGGTTAATAGGTGGTTCAAAGATAAACTCTTCACCAACAGCTTCAGTTTTACCACGTGTTTTCAACCACGTTTTTAACTTAGAGACGTTATTCAAAGCACAACTAAACTTTGAAAAACCATATTTTAAAGAATGTTGCATGCAGTAATTGCCAGATGCTGTAAGTTTGTGAAATGGTGGACAATCTTCCTCAAACTCTAAATTTATAATGTGTCGTGTAGTGATTTTTCGTAAAATCGCCACTTCAATGCCACCATGAACATAAATATTGTTGCTCTCTTGCAAATTTCTTCTAGGTTTTTGAACAAGACTTTTTCGGAAACACCTTGATCAAGCCAGTCCAAGCCGTGATGGTTGCGTGATAACCAATCGTTTTCTTTTCTAGCCTCTTGGCATAGTGCAGTTATTTGTCTATTCGGAGAAACAAGCCAATGTCCTGTGAAATTTTGATTTAATGAAAGAACTGCCACTTCTTTTGGTACCGGACGGTTTTTATAATCTTTGACACACTGTATATCTACGACGATATCCATCTTCATAGTTTTGAACAAATCAACGTCCAATCAACGACTGACATATCAGACACATTTCCAAACCATTAACTTTTACCCCCCCCCCCCCCCTACTACCACTTTCCCCCACCATCTCACCCACTATAGTCCACGAGAACTTGGCGTGACGAATCAATCTCAAGTATATTTTCATATTCAGCATAAATTATACAATTTACTGTACTGCTTAACGGATCATCAAAACGAACATCAATTCTCACACTACCATGTTTTACTAGATTCCAATGTGTGTCTTGATTTGCTGATAAATCAGGTGTTAAATCGAAAGCGAAAAGACAATATCCATTGGCATAAGCTTCGTGTGAAATGGAATTACCCTCATTTAAATAATGTATACCTGTACCAGAAAATAAAGTATGATATGCATCAACATACATATTATTCGTTTTAAAATCAGGTTGTAATGGTTTAGACGGTACTTGTACGCCATCAATGTAGAGACACAAATAATTTATATTGAAATTTTTAAAATTAAATGGATTGAGACCCTTATCACCGTTAAAAGCTTTATTTTCTACAAAGCCAACAATAATTCTTTTTGGTAATTGACCTAAAATGACATTATCCAATGTTTCTCCATGAATACCACTATGCATTGTAATAGCTTTTACTTCTACACGTGTGAGGATATTTAGCTGTTGTTTTCGAAAGTGCTTTTTCGTGAGCCAATATAATACTTGGACTAAGTCTGACACGACGTACAAAGAGAGCAGCTTCGGTGATTTGAGCGGTGTAGAGTCCTGTCGGGTCCATAAGACAAAAACTATCTCGTGATCGTACGAGCGGCACACGTACTTCGATAACATTAATTAATAATTTGTCTTGATTGAAAACATCACAATGTAAATACCCAATCATATCTATGTTTTTCGCATCGCCCATAAGGATTCGGCGGTTTGTAAGACCCTCGTTTTCGTCATCTGTAGCATCCATTTTTCCAGCAGTGTCGGTGTACCATAGTGCACTGGTGAGATGAGATTTTTTAGCTGCACACCCATAGTTTAATAAAGTTTCAATGTATGATCGATAAGCGAAGGCGTTATTGGGCGGAGAAACAGGTTTTTGATTAAAAAACACATCAACTTGATTAAATATCGAGTGCATAAAATTATTTACAGGACCAAGATTTTTCAAGGTATTTTTATCTATGGTTTCAGGAGGTGTTACTGTTTGTGCGATAGTTACACGAACACTAAGCAGAGTATGTGCAAGGTCGATATATTCACTAGTTCCCAGTATAGAAAACTCTATTGGCGACCCTTCAGTTAGTGAAGATATTGGCTTATGTTGAACATAATTTGAATTTTCCATCGTTGTTTGAGTAGGGGGTACACTAAATAAATTCACTTCAGATTTAAGACATGCACACGAACCACTATGCAGAAAAGCCGTTATTCTTCAAAAATATCTCGTGCAGTACGTTTTTCTTTCAAAGTTTTCCTTTTATTTTTACAGTGTTTTTTTTAATACCAAATTTTTTATTTGGTTTAACTTTGGAACGTTTTCTACTTTTGGTGTTAACGGCATCAGAGTTCTTAGTCAACTGTTGTTTCTGGGCCCGACGCTTAGTTTTATATCCTGAGCCACTTATCAGATTATCCAATTTTTCTTCGGCTTTTCTTTTGAGATTCTTTCCTGATTCTCGAATATCATTGCGAAAAGATTCTTTAAAAGGTTTTTCATGTGTAATGTCACCTCAAATATTTACACCTGTTCGTAAAGCCTCTTTACCAACAGCTTTTCCTAGAGCCTTACCGCCTTTTTTTACAAACGGTAAAACACTACGATAGACACCTTTTAAAAAGCTTCCAATACCTTTTCCTTTTTGCATAGATGTATCTATTGTAATATAATTATTGACTGGATCGTGGGCACTTTGGTTATCATAAATTGTTTCAAAATAACCCATCTTATACTGTTCTCTTAAAATGAAGTGTTACTGTCAACGTACCGTAATCCAATGCTATAGGGTTTCCATCTTGGTCCTTTATATCTATTGTGATCGATTGAAATGACGTAGATAACAATGGAATATACATTGGCGTGATAAAGTTTTTAATCTCAATGCTACCATATTTATACTCGTTCATATTAAGAGGAACTATGCGTAAAAGAGGTGTGTGTACATCACCTGTAATGTAAGGTTCACAAATATCACTATACACTCTTATTATTGATGGTAAACCGCTAATAAGATCGGCAGGTCTTTGACGGGTAACTGTATCTCGAATTTTTTCAAGATTATGATTTTCAAAGCCAATAATTCTCAAGAGTTTTTCAGACAAAATTAAACTATGAAAACTCGTGTCACAAGTATCCTGGCAAGTTCGTTCAATTTCTATAAACCCTCCACGTTGTAATTTGAATTATAAGTGATTTTTTATGTTAGGTAAATTATTTATTTCTTGTAAAAGATTTTCCATATCTCTGTAAATTCCTGGAGATAAGTGTGCAATAACATCATTTTCTATTGATTCGTGTCTCAAGTCATTTGGTGAAAATGACTCAGTTGTTTTTACACAGACCATACCCTCATAGTTATCGAGCGAAATATGTTGAAATGTGTGGGGTATCTGAATCTCACATAGAGCTACAGACCACTCACCGTGTAAATAAATATTTTGAGGTAGCTGTGTGATAAAATGTGTTGTTTTATTTTCAGGAAACACATACATGCTGTTGTTACTAGATAATACTATGTAAAATTGTTCTCTCATTATATCTTTTTTAAATTGTTTGCTGAAACCCAGGAATTAAATTTATCGGGATAACCTTTCCAAGGTACAAAATATTTTCTGTTTTTCCCTTTACCTTTAGTTTTAAGAATCTTATCTATTTGAAATGATTCTGTATTCAAATCTTTGTGTACTCTAGAAAGTTCTTCTTCGTAGAAAAAACCTTCGATTGGTTCACCGTCAAGATCTTCCAAAGTATAAACAGGCCGTTGGCGTTTAGTAGATATACGTATAATTCGGAATAATTCCAAAGTCCATCCGCTTTCATATGCTTTCTTGAACACTAGTTCGGCGCGACTGACACGTACTAAGTCACCTACCTTATATTTAATTATTAGGGTATCGAATACGGGTCGTGTTGTATCGTTGGGCTAGGTTTTGGTATGCTTTTACGGCATTGTACAAATTAACTTTAGCAGGAGTCATTTTAGTACCAGAATGCCAAGAATTATTGTAAGCATCAACAATTTTTTGTATAATATCAATATATCTGTACGTATTTGTATGAGTAAAATATCGCCATAATCGACCCTTCAATGTTCTGTTAAACCTTTCAACCACAGCTGCTTTAATATCAGGATTTCTAACTACACGATAGTTTATACTGTTCTTTTTCAAAACTTGTTGCATCTCTTTGCCGAGAAATTCTTTACCTTTATCAGTTTGAAAGAGCATGGGGTGTTGTCCTTTACAACGTGTTAAAATACGTTCCAATGCTGTAGCGACACTTTTCGATGTTTTGTTACGAATAGGTTCAACCCATGCAAATTTTGATAAAACGTCTATAACCACAAGTAGATATGTGTTGTCATTGTTATAGGTTTTTAATGATCATAAATCAGCGAGATCTCCTTCCTACACATCAAAAGGGTTACGAACGTCATAAGACCTATGCGGAAAATGACGGCGTACAGGTTTATGTAGAGTATAAGCATCCTGACTTTTAAGCCATTTGATAATTTTTCTGCGATCGTGTTTTTTACCAATTGTTTTTAAAAAGTTGTACGCACCAGCATAGGTTGGTGATTTCGGTGGTTGATAGAAAAAATTATTTAACGTTTTTTCCATTTATCTTATTCTTAAACTTTTTTAGTTTCTTTTTTACGTTTCTTTTAATTATTTTTTTAATGTACAAAGAAAACTTGTCAAAAGTTATTTTACTTATCATACAACAAGTTGTGACTAAAGCCACACCTCTCTCGTTAGTTGTAGCTGTTTCAGACAATAAACGTGCAAAGACACGTTTAGCCAGCAAACAACCAGCTTTGCTACGATCACTACTGTTTGCATATGCTATATTATGTTCACGACAATAATCGTCAAGTGGGTTGATACGTTTCTCACCTTTCTCTAACCTCTCGTTTAGACGTGTACCAGGTCCACAAAAATGGTATCCTGGAGCATGTATTTCAAAAGGTAAAGAATTGATTAAATTATCTACAAGACTTGATTCTGGGTGTGTGATCAAATCTTCTTCAATGTTTACTCTAGGCGATCCCATGGAAGAATACGAACTTTTGTAACGTGTCTAGGTGTTTCTTGGGGGTGTAATCTTTTTTCAACTTTCTTGGTGTTGCTCTATTGGCTGGTTTTTTATTTGTTTCTTGACTATTAGATTGTTGAGTTTCTTCGTCGTCGTCGTCACTATCAGGTTGTGATGAAGAAATAAGTTCCCAAATTTTATTGTTACCAATAAATACTCGTGGTATATTTGCTCTGCGAAGCGCTTCGGTGAACTGCCTATAACCACTTGACAACGGCTGTTTTCTATTTCTCAGAGCATCGTTAATCAAATCACTATATTTCCACTTTTGACGACACTGCCATCTATGGTAATCTTACCAAGATCATCCCATGTGACATTACCAGAAGCAGACAATCGCAGTAATAACTGTTTTGCTTTAAATCGAAGCGTTGATGGTACACTGTTTATTATGTTATCATCTACTTTTCTGCTATCTTCATTGGTATCTTCGTTATTATTTACTCTGCTTACTTTATCGATATCTCCAGGGGTGGTTACGTCGCTCACGTGAAACTTTTTTGCACCATCATTTGATTTATAATACATAAAACGGTCTAATGCTTGTTGGTACATCGCGTATTTTTCACGATCATCTTGAATCGATGTCGAATTTATAATTTCTTTGTCTAGTCGCGACGAAGGTGTACCCGGTGTTTGCATAGTAATCAATTTTTAACCTGATAAACGATGGTGTAAATTGTTTATACTTTCTTCAGGGATCAAAATCATTTTTCTTGCATGCTCCATAGTTTTATCACAGGTACCAAGATGAGTGGTAAACAAGTCTGGTATTTGATAATCAACTTTTTTTTATTTTTCAAACTTTGCGAAGAGTCAGTTAATTTTCTTAAGAATAAAACGTACTTTTTCAATTTATTTTTATAGTTTTTGTGCAAAGGCACGTTACCACGTAAAATATTTAAGCCACATTCGCAAATGAGAATAACAAGTTTTTTATCTGCTTCGCGTAATAAAACACGTCGTTGACTTTTATCGAAATGAAGCAGAGATTTTAAAGTATTTAAATTTTTTTGTCCAAGACGCTTGCGTCTACTCGAACCCATTACAATCGTATGACTGGTATATTATTCCCAAGTTCGCTACCTTTTATAGATTTCTTGGGAACATAAACATAGTGATATTTATCAAACGGAAATATATTACTACGAAAACGACAATTATCAGGTGTATCTTGGCGTAAGTCAAGTAATAAATAGGAGTGTGCTTGTTTAGTTGCATCAAGATAAGTCTCTTGTAGAAATTGTGGATTTTCAGGGCACACTTGGCGAGCTAGATACTGTATCTGAGATTTATCTCTAGGGTTTTTGAAAATAACTATATAATTAGAATTTAACGAGATTTCACACTGGCCCTTATGGAAAAGGTTTTGTGTGATGAATATTACGCTTAAATTATTATGATGACTACCCTTGGAAAAAGATTGGCAATAACGCCACCACCACCACCACCACCACCCGAAGACTCCCTCATCAAGTCGTCTATAATTATCAATTTTGGTCTAGGATCGTCGACAAAGTCTGAATTTTTTGGTAAACCCTCGTGAAATTCGACATCATCACTCAGTTCTTTATACGTTGATTGCCATTCGGAATAGTAAACTATTATTCGGTCAAAGTGTACGTTACTCATACTATCTATATGTTTTGAGACGCGGAAAATGCGTCGTGTGTGTGTGCGTGAATCGGGCGCGCGAGGGGGATCGAGTATCGATATCGGTATCGATTTCGGGAGCCGCGAGCGCCGCGAGAGAGGGAAAGAGGAGAGAGAGAGCGCGCTCTCTAATCACTTCTCCCCGGACCGACGCGACGTGCGCACGTGCTACGAGTGAGAAAAGAGAAAACCGCGACGCGTGTGTTTTTCAGTGAGTGAGAGAGAGAGAGGGTGGTGTAGTGAGGGTGCAGAGAGAGAGAGAGAGAAACGCAGACTACTGAGCCGACGACGAGGGCGCGGGCGATAGTAGCTGTTGGCAACGGCGGAGCGGGGCTGTGCCAAGGAGCCAGAGAGCGGCGATCATCGTGCGCAGGTAAGAGGCGCGCGCGCGAAAATCGTTGACACCTAGGTCGTGTGAGAGAGAAAGAGAGAGAGAGAGAGAGAGAGAGAGAGAGAGAGAGAGAGAGAGAGAGAGAGAGAGAGAGAGAGAGAGAGAGAGAACTTGACGAGAGCGTATCGCAGCCGGAGAGTGCGGGCCTCCAGCAAATTTGTGGTCGTCGTGGTGGTCTCCTTCCCTTCGGGGAAGGACAGAGAGGTAGGGGAGAGCCCAGCGGCAGCGGCCGCGTCGAGGTTTAGCGTGCGCGTGAGTTCGTGAAAGTTCGCGGGAAAACAAAGCGAACGGAAGAAAGTCTCCGCGGCAGCGTGCCGCGTAGAGACTTTACGCGGGTAGGTGTGGTCGCCGTCGTCCCCGAGACGGCAGGAACGTGGACTCCCCCGCGACGAGAGTGAGTCTCAGTAGCAGGCAATCGGTAGACGTGTGTGTGTGAGTGAGTTTTCGCGCCGGGCGCCTTATAAATTCGGCGCGTAAAAGCGAGCGTTTGTAAGCGGTATCTCGGGGCGCGCAAAATAGAGCACGAGTGCGCGGCATAAATATCGCGTTATAAATGGCGGCCCAATGTGGGGCAACGTCTTAAAGAAAAAGGAAAAAAAAAATTGTGCAAGTTAAGGTGAATGCGGTAGTTAGTGTGCGCCGTGAGAAGAAGCGTTTCCCCGCTTTTCCGTGTAACGTGCTCGCGTGCGTCGAGAGGCGACCGGCTTCGTGTAGCCGGGCGCGCTTCTCGGAATCGAGGCGCGGCACTTGCCTTCGTGCGGCAGCGCGCGCGGATAGAAATTCTTGGAACAGGACGGGCGCGCGTGGTATTTACTAGCGAGTAGCGAGGGGGAAGGAATTGCGCGAATGTGGATCGAGCGAATGCGCGCCGATTAATTAATTATCGAGATGGTAAAACCCAAAAGCGAGATGGAGCGGCATCAGGCGACGATGCATAATTTGTTGCGCTCGTGCGAGAGGCGAGAGAAAAAGCGCGATATCAATAAATTGTCCGTCGAAGAGGTGCGCGCCGAGTTGAGTTTTAATGGATGTTCGTGTGTAGGGCCGGAAGCCACCTTGCGCGAGCGGCTCCTGAGGGTGGTATTGAGGGCTGCAGAGCCAGGGAATTTGTAAATTCCCTGGTATCCTTGGGATGCCGCGGAGGATGGCGAGCTCAGGGATGCGGACCCCGAAGTACCTCCGCGTGAGGAGATTGAGCGCGAGCAGGTGACAGCGCGCGATAGTGGCCACGGAGGAGGGCAGAAGCGCGCAACCACGGCGACGTCGAGCGGAGAGGACGACGCGTCGCGAGTTAATGCTGTGCTCAGTGAGCACGTGCAAATACATGCGCCGCCCACCTCCCTGATAACCGTCAGTGCGCCGATAACGACGGTAGCGAGCACCACGATGACGACAGCGACGATGGTTACACCATCGTGCAGCACGAGGCCGACGGCTAGAGTAACTCGTGCGCTTTTCGCGATACAACACATGCCGAACGTAGTTTTCTCACCGGAAATACGCGCGCATATTAACGGACAGGGTCGCTGGGAGTATTATTCTGAGCGTTATGTGCGGGGCGTAGGAACCGAGGGGGGCGGTCTAGTTTTGCCGAGGCAAGGGTTAAGGGTAGAGTCGATGCCGATTCAGCAAGCTCCGCAGAGAGAGGCGCGTCAGCGTTGGTATACGCCCGCGCAGAACTTCGACGAGATTCGCGAAGCGAATGAGACACCGCCGAGTGAGGGATCGGGGGAGGACAGCGAAATCGACATTGGGGTCATCGAAGAGCTTGAGAGGCAGGGTCGTCGGTCGCAAGCCGACGAGAGAGCGCGCGCGAGCGAGAGCGAGCGTTGGGCTAGAGAGTTGGCGGATGCGACCGTGAAACAAGGGGAGTTAGGAAGAAAGAAAGGTACGCTCAAGACTTCGGAGAGGGTGCGCGTGAATCGAACCCCCCGAAGTAACCTGCGCGTGGAGCGTGAGAGCGTAGCAGAATGGAAGCGTAATGACAACGAATCGGAGTGGGAGTTAGTGCGGAAGAGTAAACGCGGTGAGAGAAAAGATAGGGCGCGGGCGCGCGAACATAAAGATACGGAGGAAGAGTCTTCGTCGAGCTCGAGCGACGATTCCGTGAGGGTGCGTAAGCGCCGGCATGGTTCGCGCCGTAGAAGTGATAGGAAGCCGAGGATGCGGGGGCGCGATAGACTGCAGGCAACGTCATCGGAGAGCGATTCGGAGCGCGACGTACGAGGGTCGCGCAGACACCGCGCCGATGATGAAGGGATTCGTGCGGGAAAAACATTGTGCAGTTGGAACTTAAAGTTTAATGGTAAGGGGACTAAGAGAGCGGCGGAGGAGATCCTGCATCAATTGAGTGATTGTAAAGCGGGTAACCATCTCAGTGATGCCGGCATGCTAGGCGCGCTACCATGCGTTATTGCGGGCGAAGCAGCGACTTGGTTTAGATTAGAAAAGGCGCGCATTAATTCGTGGAAGTCGTTTGAGAAGGCGTTTAAGCGAAGATTTATTGGAGAATATGACAGGCAGGATCTCCTCGATGATTTGCGCCGGCGAACGCAAGGGAAAGGAGAATCTGTAGAGAGTTATATCGAAAATTTCCGTTTGATAGTTTCTCATTTCAAGCGGCCGCCGAGTGAGGACAGCCAGGTTGATCGTGCTTACCGAAATCTTTTGCCAGAATATCGCCGCGCGATGATTGATGAAGTAGTCGAGACGCTGGACGATATAGTAAAGTATGGTCGGCGGTTTGAGCGGCGTAAGGAGATTGACGGCCGTTATGCGCCTCCTCCGCCCGCGGAGAAGATGCACATACAAAGCGCTGCTTTTACAGGCCCGTCGAGCGCGATTAAGGCAAAAGTAGCTGCCGCGGGAGAAGAGAGCGCGCCGGTAGAATTATCTAAGCCAAAGCGTAAGAGTAAGAAGCGGGATGAGAAGGGAAGTGCGAGCGACGCTAGCGCTAGTGCAGCTGAGGTGATGGGAGTGCAGCAGGGACCCGCGAAAGCGAACGCGGCCCGCAGCGGGCAGAGCACGACGTACGCTGAAGTAACGAAGGGAAACGGGAGAGGCGGAACCAACGCGTGTGGGTCTGGGAGTGCGCAGCCGGCTCGTCAGCCTGAGCCAAGAGAGAGTAGACAGGCGTATGAGCAGCGTGTACCGGCTAACCAGACGAGCGGACAACAGAATAGGCAGGAGGGTCGCGGTAATCAGGATCCGCCGAAACGAGGAGAGCGTAGATCGAAAATGCCGTTTGTGGGCCCGTGCTTTACATGTCAGGGAGTAGGGCACCGTGCTTCTGAGTGTCCGTTCGTTGTTTGTTATTGGTGTAGACAGCGAGGGCACGTGGCGCGCGATTGTCCGTAGCGAGCGAACTTGTCGTGCAACAAGTGCGGAGCGCCAGGAGTAACAGTGCTGAGGAGTGTGATCATAAAGAACGCGCGAGAGTAGGTAATATTGAAGCACCGATTAGCGGCGAAAATCAGAGCAAAAACGTAGGAAGCGAGCAAGCGGACGATAGTGGTGTCGGGGGTATGAGAGTGGATAATCGTTGCTATCTAAGGGTCGTGTTAGGCGGGCAAGAGTATAAAGCGTTATTCGATCCGGGAGCTACGTTATCACTTGCAGGGCCGCGCGTGGCTGAGATAGTGACAGGTCGATTAAAAGCACATGATTCGGTTATTAGATCGGTTAATGGGAAGGTAACGCCGGTAGTGGGTGTGCTCGACTTAATGCTTGAAGTCGACGACGAGCCGAGGAAGATTAGTATAAAAGCCGTATCCGAATTAGATCACGACTTGATTCTCGGTATGGATTTTAGCGAGTATTGGAGTTTAGCGAGGGGGATTTAGTTATGCGGCGAACGCACCCGTTATCTAGTGGGATTAATAAGTTCTCCGCGAAATTAGCACCGAAATACGAAGGGCCGCTAAAGATCGTAGAAATTAAATCGCCGACGGTTTACGTTCTCGAGAGTGTAGGTGGAGACACATGGCGTATAGCAAAGGCTCACGTATCAGAGCTCAAACGATTTATTCCCCCGCGTGGTAGGCAGCTCGCCTCGTTATCAAACATCTAATTTACTTGTGTTTTGTAGGAGCCATGAGACGCGAGGAAGAGGCAGAGCAAGGGGACAGCGTGAGGCCGACGCCTGACGAGGAGGTGGACAGGCCCCCGTTCCCGATGGAGCCACGCCGGTGTTGGGAGGAGATGGTGGCCTAGGAGGAGAGAGAGAGCAGGGAAAATGAAGAAAGGAGGAGAGAGGCCGAGGAAATGCGCCAGCGAGCTGCGGACGCGGCATTGCGGCGCAGGGAGCGAAGGGAGAGGATGGGAGAAGTGGACATTCCCCCTCAACCCGAGATTGGAGAGAGAGAGAGATTAGTGGAGGCCGAAGAGATGCGTCAAAGGACGGCGACTGCAGCAATGCGCCGAGCCGAACGGATGTTGGCCGGCGGTGAAGCATATGAGATGGTGGTCGAGGAGGTCGAGGAGGAGAGCTCCGTGGCGGAATTGTCAGGGGTGGAACTCTCCAGCGCCGACGGCAACGAGTGGCTGCACGATGAGGACGTGCTGGGGCTGGGGGAGGCGCCTGGACCATCCGTTGTATTGCAGGAGCACCGGGTGGAATGGGTGATCGGAGTGCGTCAGCCCCGCGTCGAACGGTCCCCTGACGCAGTTGGAGGCGATTTCATGCTCGGAGTAGGTGATGATAGCGATTGGGATGACGGAGGTGGAGGAACGATGGAGGCCGAGGGAAATCCCGATGTACCGGCCACAGGGAGCGGTCGCTCGGGAGGTAGCGGTTGCGCCCCCCCGCGCATCCCGTAGCGCGAGGTTTAGGGCGCGCTGTTACAATCCGAACCAGCGTTTGGAACGTGACGACTATGTGTCGGCGCGGCGTTCCGCGTCGCCGCAGGATGACGAGCCGGATCCACCCTGTCGCCGGGTGCGCCCCGATGAGCCGCGCCAGCAGGAGGATCGGCACGTGTCTGGAGGAGCACGAGTGAGGATGCAGGGCATTATTTTCGGTGGACTGAGGCCAGTGCCCACCGACCCGTCCATTGACCCTCCACCGTATCACTGCTTCAACTGCTGGCAGCAGGATCACTTTTCGGGGCAATGCCCCAGACCCAAGGTTCGGCTGTACTGCCGAACTTGCGGTCGCCACGGCGAGTATTTGAGGTCGTGCCCTAGGTGCGGCGAGGCGCACGACGAGTACCTGAGGCGCAATTTTGGAGGCGAGCGCCGTTACGAGCGGGAGTTGGAGAGGCAAGGCAGAGAGGCGTTGGCCAGGGAGCAGCAGGGAGCAGAGGAAATGCGCCGTCATATGATTGTGGCCGAACAGGAGTGGCGCGCGCGCAGGGAAGCGGACGCGCGAGCAGAGCAGGTTCGTCCTCAGGATCGGATGGCCGTGCTTCCCCCTGGACACGCGCAACCACTCAGAGTGGGTCCACGGGCGGTACCGGCGGCGACGTTAGCCACAGCGGCTGAGCTTGCGGAGGGCTTGCGTGCAATGACGCCGGAGGGGCGAGATGTCGTCCTCCGTGCGATGCACGAGTCGCTGAACCGGCGTTAGGGCGGCGATCATTGGGAGCGAGAATTGTGGTCTTAGTGATGGTCATGGGTAAGTAGGTGAGGCCCCTTCCTGTGGGTTGTGTGGCCCACCTAATAGAACAATAGTGGTCGTAGTGGTGGTCTACTGCCCTTCGGGGAAGGACGTGTAGAGCTGAGGCGGTGGAAAATGGCCTGGTTTCCTCGGGAAACGCAAGGCCTAGCGAGGGGGAGTGCAACGCGGAAAATGCGTCGTGTGTGTGTGCGTGAATCGGGCGCGCGAGGGGGCTCGAGTATTGATATCGGTATCGATTTCGGGAGCCGCGAGCGCCGCGAGAGAGGGAAAGAGGAGAGAGAGAGCGCGCTCTCTAATCACTTCTCCCCGGACCGACGCGACGTGCGCACGTGCAATGAGTGAGAAAAGAGAAAACCGCGACGTGTGTGTTTTTCAGTGAGAGAGAGAGAGAGAGGGTGGTGTAGTGAGGATGCAGAGAGAGAGAGAAACGCAGACTACTGAGCCGACGACGAGGGCGCGGGCGACAGTAGCTGTTGGCAACGGCGGAGCGGGGCTGTGCCAAGGAGCCAGAGAGCGGCGATCATCGTGCGCAGGTAAGAGGCGCGCGCGCGAAAATCGTTGACACCTAGGTCGTGTGTGTGAGAGAGAGAGAGAGAGAGAGAGAGAGAGAGAGAGAGAGAGAGAGAGAGAGAGAGAGAGAGAGAGAGAGAAAGAGAGAGACAGAGAGAGAGAACTTGACGAGAGCGTATCGCGGCCGAAGATTGCGGGCCTGCAGCAAATTTGTGGTCGTCATGGTGGTCTCCTTCCCTTCGGGGAAGGACAGAGAGGTAGGGAGAGCCCAGCGGCAGCGGCCGCGTCGAGGCTTAGCGTGCGCGTAAGTTCGTGAAAGTTCGCGGGAAAACAAAGCGGACGGAAGAAAGTCTCCGCGGCAGCGTGCCGCGTAGAGACTTTACGCGGGTAGTTGTGGTCGCCGTCGTCCCCGAGACGGCAGGAACGTGGACTCCCCCGCGACGAGAGTGAGTCTCAGTAGCAGGCAATCGGTAGACGTGTGTGTGTGAGTGAGTTTTCGCGCCGGGCGCCTTATAAATTCGGCGCGTAAAAGCGAGTGTTTGTAAGCGGTATCTCGGGGCGCGCAAAATAGAGCACGAGTGCGCGGCATAAATATCGCGTTATAGTTTTAAAAAGTTTTTAACAAACACGGTTTTCCCCACATGATGTGGGACCACAAACCATAGATGTCCAAGGATGTTTCCACCGTGGATCCATGACAAAAACTGTTTTCATCAAAGCAAATAATATTTTTATAAGTCTCGAGGTTTGCGGCGGCGGCGGGCGGCGGCGCGCGTGTCACAAGCTGCTCGAGAAATCAGATTGCTGACGAAGTGACAAGCTATTTTCAAGCTATAAAACTTGTGATAAACGCTATCAACGTGTACCAAAAAGCTTAATGTGAATTGAAAAGCTCAATGTGAATCGATAAGCTTGATGTGAATCAATAAGCTTAATATGGTATATCAGACTGTTTAATAACTTCTTGAGTCTTTCACCACCACTGCTTAAAAAAAATTTATTTTTTTGTTAGGTTTATTACATTGAAATAAGATTAATTGAGAAACAAGCAATTTTTATTGAAGGATAAGCGTTTTATTAAGTATTTACAAATGTTTTGACACATGAATACAATTAATTCACTTATGCTATTTAACAATATGAAATTATTCATAATTCACACAAATATTTTCGAAATAATATTTTCTCGTTAGTTTAGCGTTATGAAGTGCACAATTTGTTTTATAAGAACCATTATGGTTAATACAAATAGTTACAATTTTTTTTTATTGTACAACTTGGGAGTAACCTAAATCGTAAATATCGACGACATTAAATTTAAAACATTTCAACCATTCCTTTCTAATCTGACCTCTGACGAAAACTTTCTTAGCATCATGTAACTCTTCTCGAAGAATCTTGCCTATATTCGCATAAGGAATTTCACCAGACTTCCATGAAAGCCCGTGATAGTATTGTTTCAGCCATGTATTTTCTTTTTTGTGTCTATCCGTAAGTCGACGCCAATTATATGGTTCTTGAAACAAAAGTACTAGAGGTTCAGAGTCTTTTTCCAGCGGTAATATAGCAAGCTCCTTAAGAACATAATCATCTGTAGATTGTTTAAACCCCTGCATGTCAACAATGTACTCCATTCTTTTGGACAGGCTTCTCGACATCTTGGTTAGCCTCGACACCTTTATTTAAGATGTTTTATACCCATAAGGGTAACTTTTAGATATATTTATAAAATGCCTCTTTGCATACACAGGCTTATATATCTTATTTTCTTCCCGCGTTACGACATTAATAATATAGGTGGAATCTCACCGATAACTAAATCACGTATAGAGTCAAAGTTTATTTTCTCAGCGTTTGAATAATTTAACCGTATGCCTTTGACCTTACATATGCAAGATTCAGTGCCGTCAGATTTCTTAACCTTATAAGCATAAAATTTTGGCCCCCCTGATACAAAAGATGTTATATAACTCCCCATACCGTAACATGACAATTCATCTGTCATTTCTCCTAAAAGTGTTCCCGTAGGTGGTTCATACTCCTGTGTATCTGTATTTCTCACATAAATAATTGAATCTGTATCATAATATAAAGCGCGTTCTCCTAGGGGTTCCAAGTAACTGAAAAGTTTCAACCGGGCCTGTGCTGTGGTATAAGCAGCAACAACAACGTTAGTAGTATGTGATGTTTCCATTGCTTCTTCAGTGTATTGCCAGCAGACGTACAGGGTGTAATCATTAACGAGTAAATACGCCATAACTTCGACTTCAGAGTTGGTTAACATTTCTACAAGTCTTTGAGGATCTGTCACTATTTCTGTTTTTGGCATATTCTCTCTTTGTCCAAATTTACCCCATAAAGAATTAAGACAAAGTTTTGCTACAGACCTTTTCCCAGGATTAAGATTTATCTGGCTCTTGTCCAGTTTTATACCCTCCGCTCGTTCAAAGTCTTGAATATACTGTGCTATTGCCTCTGGATCATTGTTACATTCCGCAGGAAATCCAGATGCATGGGTTTTCTGTTTAAAAAATTCATCCATGTAACCTGTAAATAATCCACCTTGACCAGTAGCAGGATCATATTGTGTAATTTTATATTCCCAAATTTCAAAAATTTTTCTAATTCTGTATCCAATTTCAACAGCTTTTTTTACCTCCTCAGATACCCATGTACCAATAAATACTCTGTCTTCTTCATTTTCGTGCATACAATCTTCTTGCACTTTATCTTCTACACACTTTCGACATAGTGGGAAAATTAATTTACCATGCATTTTTACAGGTAAAACCGGGTGATATAAATTGCGTGGTGGTGATATGGTACATATAATAAGTCCATCGATTTTATGAATATTATTTATATTACAAATGAATTGAAGACACTCTTCTTCGCCAACATATACTTTTGGATGACCAACAGGGTATTTACCTCGTTTACATATGTACGGATAAAGTGAACAAACATCAACGTATTTAATTTTTTGGTTATCCTGTGCGTCATAAACTTTAACTGTATTGCCTGTTCTTCCACCAAAGAAAGCATTTCTAGGATTTAAGGGTTCATACATTTTAAGTTTAGCCTGTTGTACAAACTGACTCATACTTTCATTTTCCAAACACTCTTTCTCATATTCACACTCCCATTTTTCTATAAGATAATAATTATATGATCCAATTTTTTCAGAAATTTTGCAGGTTCTTTCATACCTATCATCCAATGTTTCCTTACCCACTACCAAACGCGTGTCACTGTTAATTCGGTAACATCTTGGACACCCGTGCCAGTAGCACCCGTGAAACTGTAATACTATACCCTTACTATGAGTGTTATTTTGATAAGGTGATAGAAAACCATCAACTATTGGCCCCTCCGGAAGTCGTTTTTCATGAGAACGATCAGCATGTTGTATTTCACAATTCATAACCTTTTTCATCCATTCTAACCATAATAATGCTTTAAGTGGTTGATTATTCGCTCGCCTGTATCCACCTTGAGGTATAATGCCAATAGTTTTTGGTTTTAAAAAGTTTTTTCTATACCCACGAAGACAAGACGATGCAATTGTAGCTGCTTCAGTAAAAGGATCAACTTTAGAACAATTTAAAAAAGTTTCTCGAAAAGCCAAACATGCTAGCCTTAAAATTTTAACATCTTGTTTACAATATTTCAAAATTTCTTTCTGGAAATCGAAGACGTAATGCTGTTCTTTCTTATCGTTATACCACTCTAATAAATTCCCTCTCTCAATAACACTCATAGTATCTGGTGAATAGGATGAAAGAGGTGGTAATTCACCAATATAATTTTGATTTTCTGGCATGTTGAATAAATGTGGAAACGTGCCTTTCTCAATCTGTATTAAACCATAAGCCTTAGGTAAAGCACAAGAGGCATATGAAGATAATTCAAACTATCTAAAAATTTAACATTCATAAGCTCCATTCAAATTATTTTTGTACCGTTTAATATAATAGATGGTTTAACACGAATGTCATCCCGCTCAGCAATATATTTTAGAATAAACTCTCCATCAAAACCTTGTGCATTGTGCGCTATACAAACAATCTGCTTAAACGCTCTTCTTTTCGCAAACACTAAATCTGTAAATTGTTTGACAGGGTCACGATCAAATACATATTCCCGAATACCACAATATGTACACGATGTCGAAATGTCTGTATTTTTATCACAAAAACTACAAACTTGTACAACACACAAGTTTGGTACATGTATTCTAATTTTGTCATCACCATCTACTCGTTCACATTTTTGTGTCTCAAAATCATAAAAGAAAAATAAAGTTTTTAAAATTTTACTTGATTCAATTGGTTTTACGTAACAAAAATGATCTGTAGGTAATATTTCATTACAAACTTTACAAAATGTTTTTCCACACTCATGTTTTTCTTCTTTTACTCTAACTGTTTTATTACACATTGTACAAATTCTTATACTCTGGCAGATTGACAGTTTTTTGTCAAAAGATTTTGGTTTTTGATGATTTTTATAACAAATATTACCGAAAAAATCTCTAGCACAAAATCTACAGTTAATTTTAACATTTTCAGTATCACAAGGAGGTTTTTGAAAATACTTGCTACATTTTTGTGAGCATTTATGATTTTCTTCACACGTAAAAATTTTATTACATGGTATGCAGTAACCTCTACTACCGGCAGCAGCAACCAAATTTAATATTGGTTGATAATGATGTGATGCTTCGTAATATATAATCCTTAGAGTATGTTTAATTATATTATTCGTATCGAGAACAAATTTTGAACCGTCATACAATGGTTTATCACCACGTCCAAATCTTTGAAATGAGTAGATAACGATGGCAATACCTATTCTAGCAAAAAATGTCTGAAATGTGTGAATTTCATCTAATCCACACCCTCCTTCGGGTATAATTACATCAACATCGCGTACAAGATTTTGTGCACATTCAGTTTGATACTTTTGACGACTGTTTCTAATTTTTTCCCACTCTTTTTGAAGTACTCCTGAACGTATTTGCCCCTGTATCGTATGCACATATGCAACTACTAAAGATCTTGGTAAACATAAATTATCATCGTTTTTAATTTTTAACATAGAACGCTTAAAAACACTTTCATGAGTTAAAGCTACGCGACCACGACCTACAGGGACAGATACAATGCTAGAAGATACTAATAATGTATCATCAATTTCAAAATTATCAGCGCTTTGTGCAACGCTTGCTAGCTTATTCCATAAATCGTTAGCAGATAAATCACTCACGCGTCTAAATGAAATCCATGCAGGACCGTGAAGAAATCTTTCGGATGAAAGAGTTACGCCAATAAAATCTTCGGGTGTTGCTGTACCACATAATTTTCCATACAATTCCTGTATTGCACTCTCGAGCCACTCATAAACATTGACTCCAGAAGGTGGTGGTCGAATTTGAACACGCATTTCTCTACCTTCAATACCAAAGCGCCGATAATGTCTTGTAGTCTCGTCTGTTATTACGATGTGTGGCTCTTCTACGTTTTCTTCTCTATTTTCTTCTTCTTCTACGATATGCTCATTCCCTCTTCCGCTCTGCAAATTTTTAACTATATGTACAAATAAAAAATGTTATCAAGTACTCGTATATTAAATATATTTACTGTTTTCATCCGAACCAGTATTCATGTCTGATGAATTACACGTACTACTTCTGCTACTAGTACTTCTATTGCTAGTGCTACTGATACTACTGGTGCTACTACTACTACTACTACTGCTTCTGCTACTGGTTCTGCTATTGTTTCTGCTACTGCTTCTGCTACTGCTTCTGTTACTGCTTCTGCTACGGCTTCTGCTGTTGCTTCTGTTGGTACTTCTACTATGAGAATTTGTCTTCAAACTCAATACAGGCTGTTTCTCATAGGTATTATCTAAACGAAAAATATTATTAAACATTATATAAGTATATGATAATAAATTAGTTTATACTTAATTATGTGTACCTCTTAATGAACTAGTTGAAGGTCCAGCCTCGGGATCAGATATTACGTCTGTAGCATTATCTGCATTATCTGAAAAATGAATTATTAAATAAGATTAGTATATAGGGCGTCAATAGAAAATAAAAAGACATCACTTATCGCACCAGACGTGATATTTTCGAAGAGCGCATCGTCTCCATCATCATCATTATAAAAACTATCAAGTTCTGTAAAATTTTGAATATTTATTTTAAGTAAGTAAATAATATTAATAAGTTCGAAATTTACTTACGTTTAAAGTGGTTGTACTGTCGCATGATATCGGTAGTAAATGGTGAATCGTGTAAATTTCGTGATTTGAAGTGTTCAGCAAGTATAACGATTGTTTTCTTGTTATTTAAAATACCTCGTTTATAAATGTATAAAATTGTTCGTAACGAACAAAGACTAATAATAAACCGTAGTTTTCTAATCAATGTTTCTTCAGAAAGTGTTTTTAAATTTTTAAGCCATTGATTGTCACAAAATGTTTTAATAATGTTATGCCTTACGATTGCAATATGATAAATAACCCTTATAATTCTTAATAATTCTCCACGTGAATCCGTTGTAGTATAAGTGCTAGTGATGTCTGTATCTACGAAAAATTATTTAAATTGTAAGAATATGTAAAAATACTCTAATCATTTCCATGTAATTTTATTAAAATATGAATCGCTTAATAAGATACTTCTCATTTATAATTTAACTTGAAACAATATCAATACTTTAAAAACTTACCTTGGTGTATGTATATGCTGGTGTTGAAATCTACGAGGCCTCGAATTATATTTTATAAGTATTTTATATGTATCTTACTAGACTACTGATTCAACTAATCTTTGGTCGTTTTCGAAGAGTGCAGACAGAGTGAACTGTTATGTACGTGGTACCATAGGTGCTTATATACCCGCCAAAGAGCTTTGAAACCACGTAAATCGGTGACAGTGGTGGGATGAAAGAATGCACTACAAAATAACATCTTTTGAAGTGATAGACACTTTTTAGTATTTCAAGAGCCTACAAGAATAATCACAACTCAGCATTTTATAATGGAACAGCTTCGTAAAATATTTTATGAAACATAGAATTACAAAAACCAAACGAAAATCCATAAATAATATTTTATAAGCAAATTATAAAATACACCTGGTAGAAGAATATATTGTGTAGTAAAAACTATGTTACTCTTGACTAATACGAAAATTGATTGAGTCGATCAATACATCGATAACGAGATCGATCGACCTGTGAGATTCCAAAATACCTCCAATAAAAAGAGGATATTGTACTTAACAATAAAGTACAGTACCGCGAATTAATCTGAATGTAACTTTTCGAGATATCTGTACCAATACCTTACTAATAGCGAATCAATAACAAAATTAATTGGTTAATGAACGTTATAAATATGCGGAACGGTTAGAGGGTAAAGTAGGTAGTAAAAAAGTATAATACCGCGAGCTGATATAATCATCGATTAGACTGATCAATGTATCGATAACGAAATCGATCAAGTAATGAGGTTCCAAAACATCTTCATTTAAAAGAAGATATGGTACCTTATAAAAAAGTCTAATACCGCGAATCGATCTGACTATAATTACCAGTGGAAAATCATAGCAATATCGAGCCAATACGTTGATCAGTTTACTAAACTCTCTCTATTTTCTCATCCTGTATTGAGGTTTACATGAAGGGGTGATTTGTGTGTTTGATAATAACAATAAATTAATTTTTATTGTAGATTTTCGTAGCATGTATCAGGAACATATAAGCTAAGAAGGTGTCACATATGTAATAGTCATAAGTAGGGCATTATACTATCTGATCAGATGACTATTATAACGAACTACTAGTCATACAAGTGATAATGTCTCACCCATTGTACTTGTCATAAGAAACAAACAGCGAAAAGAGTTTAAGTAGTTGTAATGATTATCGATTGGTTCAATCGATATATCGATAACGAAATCAATCGATCTGTGAGGTTCCAAAATACCTCCAATAAAAAGAGAATGTTGCACCTAACAATAAAGCACAATACCGCAAATTAATGTGTATGTAAATTTTCAAGATATCTGTACCAATACCTTACTAATACCGAATCAATAACAAAATTAATTGGTAATGAAAGTTATAAATATGCGGAACGGTTAGAGGGTAAAGTAGGTAGTAAAAAAGTATAATGCCGCGAGCTGATATAACCATCGATTAGACTGATCAATGTATCGATAACGAAATCGATCAAACAATGAGGTTCCAGAACATCTTCTTTTAAAAGAAGATATGGTACCTTATAAAAAAGTCTAATACCGTGAATCGATCTGACCGTAATTTCCGGTAGTAAATCGGACCAATACCGTACCAATACGCCGATCAGTGTACTAAACTCTCTCTATTTTCTCATCCTGCCTTGAGGTTTATGTAAAGGGGAGTTTGTGTACTTGGAAATCATAATAAATGAATTTTTATTGCAGTTCTTTCGCAGCATGTATCAGGAACATATAAGTTAAGAAGTGGTACATGTGTGTAGTCATAAATAGACCATTACGTCGGCTGGTCAGTTCGCCATTATGACGGCCTGCTTGGCATAGAAACGACGACACCTCATTCGTTGCACTTATGATAAGAGTCAACCAACGAAAAAACTTCAAGGCAATGCACATAAAGTAGGTGTAGCTTAATGCGTGCTAATGGGATAGTCCTAATGCAGTGGCTATCATTCTATTTTTCGTAGCTTTTTAATAAACCTACTCGCTCAGATGTTTCTCTGCTAACTTGGGCCGATTTAATTGTATATTAATATTAATTTTTTATGTATAATTAATAAATAAACACTTCCTCAGCATAATTTTATAATAAATAAACAATAATGAACATAAAATAATAATTTAGAATATTTCTCGGTAAAATGCTGTACAAGCGCTGAAACAGTGCTTATATAAACTTTTCTCAAATTATTTATAAATTATTTAGATAATATAGTAGAGATATGTCTCTGGTATCGGCTGAGATTGAAAGTTTTCATGAGAAAAAAATTTCAGAGTATTCGCCAGACGTAATAAGAGTAAACCGACGGTTTTGTTCCATCTCTTTGAAACGGAGATTCATGCGTGAGGATTGCTCTCTTTGAGAATAGCTAAGCGGACAGGATTCGAAAGGGAGAGCAATTGAAATAAATCAACAAAGCCAAATAATTTAAGTATAAAAGAAAAGTAACAAATTTATTATAGCTTAAATCTAATTCACAATCGGTTCGGTTTTGGCGTAGATCTGAAACAAACAATGATAATACACGAGCATTAAGCCTGTTACTAGAGTACGCGAGTTTGGGGACGCGTGATCACGGTTCTTCACAAGTAGGCGAGTGCGCTCCCACTACTTGTGAACAACACCCGGGTAACGAGTGCGCTCATATACCCGGGGAATCATCTCAGCGCTACTTCTGGTGCAGAGTAACGAGTGCGCTCATATACTCCGCTCCGTCGGCAGGGCTCCAGGCTTTAGCGATTACGGCACTGGGCTGAGAGAATCCTTTCCACGGCGCACGAGGCGGTATTTATACCCGCTTCGCCGTGTGCTGTAGAAGCAGCGCGGTGGGGCGCGTTATAGCTTGCGCGTCGTATGCGACGCGTGGTCGCGGCGCTCGGTGGAGAGGGAAGCCGACTACTCAGTCGCCTGCTCTCTCTCCTCGCTGTACGAGCTCCGGTACTTGTATACATGCGTGTGTACATGTATGTACACATTCGTACGCTCGCTCTCCCATGCCGTTGACAGGTTCGGCTGCTTTCTCTTTCTAGCGCACGCATGCTAGGAGAGAGAAAGCTTCTTATGATCGCGATTTCGTATCGATGCGTCTATTGATCAGGTGCATCGTTACATCTTATTATCGTATGATTTTAGAATTTACTTGAAAAATAATTCCTACTTCCTCCGCCATGTGTAATGAATGCAAAATCTAATTTTCTGCAAGTTTCTACACACTCTCAATGTAATAAGAGTGTAGCTTATCATCAGTTTTCGCTAACTTTTGAAAAAACGATGGCTAGAGCACCCTGCTGTCCACCAGTCTGCTGTAAGATTTTATTGAGGCAACACCTCTCTCTCTCTCATCATGGACGAAATGGCTAATTCGCGACCACCACCACCACCATTGTCGCTTGAAGAGTTTCAAGACATCCCCATCGACGAGTTGATACCTGAGGAGGTCATGCAAGTGTTCCTCCAAAATCAGGACATCCTCCTACGACAACAGCGTGAAGAAGAAGAGCGCCGCATCCAGGTTGAAGAGGAACAGCGCATCCAAATGGAAGAGGAAAGGCGCATTCAAATTCAGGAGGACGCCGCACTTGCTGACCTCCTGCAAGACGCGGAGGAGGAAGAGGCTGTGCAAGACGACTTCGAAGATGAAGTTGAATCTGGCTACGAGTCAGATATATCGAGCGAGAACGGAGAAATAGTGGAACAACAACAGCAAGAAATTGTGGACTCCGACATGGAAACGGTCGACAACAATCACGATGGTGATATTGATGGTGACGGTGATCGGGAGAATGTGCCGGAATACCCCGCGCAGATGAATGAAGTGGCGCTAAGACGCGCCATCAATGTTCGGTGACGCTTTCACAGAAACCTCGGCGCTGTGTTTAGGGAAGCGCGGGACAACGAAATAATGTTGCTGCGTGAGCAACTACGCTAGTACAGCAGGCAGCACGCCGACAACGCCGCCAAGAATTAGCTGATGTGCCGCGTCGGAACTTCGATTTTTGTTTCGGCTGTGCTAAACGATTCTGGTGCCAAAGAAACCGGCAGTGGAGGCGTTGTGATGCGTGCGGGTTCTGGCTATGCCCAGATTGTAATGAAAATCCTGTTCATTGTCAAAATGAACAGGATCTTTTCTAAAAACATAAAAAACTCTGTAAATAGTGTATAGTAGTGTAAAAGTTTGTTGTAAAAGTGTATAGTAGTGTAAAAGTTGTACTGTAGTGTAAACGTTGTATCGATAGCAGTAGCAGTAGCAGCAGTTGCAGCAATTGTAAGTTTTATATTATTTGTTTATTTTTTAAATTTAAATAAATATTGTTTTGAAATAAATATTGTTTTTAAATAAATTCTCTCTCTCTCTCTCTCGTGTGTGTGTGTGTATGCGTGTGTGTTTGTGTGTGGGTGTGTGTGTGTGGGTGTGTGTGGGTGTGTGTGTGTGTGTGTGTGTGTGTGTGTGTGCGTGTGTGTGCGTGACTTTAATCATAGTTTCAAATTTTGAATGTTTTTACTTACCTTTCATACTCCTATCCTAAAATACCACTTAGTTTAAATCATAATTTTAAATTTTGAAATCATAGAGTTAAGTTTAAATCATAATTTTGAATTTTGAATATTGTGGCACCATGGGACAGCGATAATAAACCCCCCACCACCAGAAAGGGTCAATGACCTCAAAGTCGGGTGGTGGGGGTTTGTTGTGTCTGCCCCATGGTGCCACAATAACTACTCACATCATTTGAGTTATGAGTTTTAAAAGAAACACGTTTTTGTTTTTGATGATAAGTAAAGAACCGTGATAGATAGAAAATTAATTTTTTTAGAAAATATAGATATTTTAATTCTCTTTCGAATGCCACCCACCCCATTCAGATACATAAAGCCGTTCTCGAGAAATTACGATTTTAAAAAAATGTCAAAAAATGTTTAACCTCAAATATCTCTGAAATTTATGGACCAATCATTTTGCCCAAAGAACTCGACCGAGAACTATAAAAGCCAATTTTTCTCTTGTAATCGTTGGACATACAAAACTGATTTTTTTCATTTTTCAATTTTTTTACTCAAAATCTAGCCTACAGAATGTATTCAAATTTTAACAGATTATAGCTATTTATATTCTGTATTATCATGATTTTTCTCAAAAAAATTGACCGTTAAGTTTAGGAGTTATAAGCTTCTAAAAAAAAAAACACGTTTTTGTTAATAACAAAAGAACCGTGATAGCTAGAAACTTCTTTTTTTTTAGAAAAAATAGGTATTTTAATTCTCTTTCGAACGCTACCCATCAGATTCGAATAACTCGATTCTATCATTAAAAAAATCAAAAAACAGTTTTGAGAAAATCGAAAATTTGAAAAAAAAAAAAACAAAAACATATCGCCCCAATCAAAAAACGGATTTTTGACCCGCCGTCACGCAAAAAAACAAAAAAAAATGAGACCTGTCCGGTCAAAATCGACCGAGTAGAAGCTGAGATCCAGGCGTATACACACACACATACACACACACACACACACACACACACACACACACGCGCGCGCACGCACGCACGCACGCACACACACAGACATTTTTCAAAAACCATGTATTTTGATTCCTAACACCTCGGAACACAATTATAACATGTTTTTACAACAACTCAAAAATTTACTATCACAAAGCTTCCTCTAGGAGGAAGCAAAAAAAAGTCGATAGCTATATTTTATCATAAGTTATTGATGAAAAGGTAATTTTTTGTAAATAGGTTATATTTCGGAATTAAAAAAAGTTATCCCTAATAGCACAAAATATTTCGAAAGATTTAAAATATTTCAAAAGATTTTTGAAATATTTCTGAGATGTTGTAGGAAGATTTTTTTAAATCATATTAATATATTTTATTAATATATTTTAAAGAGATTTTTAAAAGATTTTGTTAGATCGATTTTATTGAAAATAATTTAAAATATTGAAGAAATATTCTAAAATGTTTTTAAATGATTTCGAAAATATATTTTTATGAAAACAAAAACAATTATTTAAAAAAAAGATTGTTAAATATTGTAAAAAGATATTTTCAAAATATTTTATATTTATGTTTTGAAATCTTTTAAAAATTATTTGAAAAATAGATAGTTCGTAGACGAAAAAAAAAAATTTAATAAAATGTTTTAAAATATTTTTAAAACTCTTATTTGACATATTTCATCGATATATTTTAAAATCGTTATAAATTATTTTAAATATATGTATTATAAAGATAAAGAAAAATATTTTATTTAGTTATTTAAAAATATTTTTAAAAGATTGTATCAAACATTTTAATGATATATTTTGAAATCTTTTTAAATCGTTTGAAAAATATATAGCTATAGAGACAAAAAAAAAAAATTTTTTATAAAATGTTTTAAAACATTTTCAATACTCTTATTTTACATATTTCACCGTTATATATTAAAATCGTTCTAAATTATTTTAAAATATGTATTATAATGTACTATAAAGATATGGAAAAATATTTTATTTAGGTATTTCAAAACATTTTTAAAAGATTGATATCAAACATTTTAATGATATATTTTAAAATCCCTTTAAAATATTGGAAAAATATGCACGTTTTGAAAAAAGTTCAAATAAAATATTTCAAAACCTTTTTAAAAGCCTTATTTATAATATTTCAACACTATATTTCAAAATATTTTTGAATTATTTAGAAAATATATATCATAAAAACGTAACCAACAAATTTTAGAAGATTCATTTAAAACATTAAGGCCATGTGAAACCGTGAATTTCGATATTTTTTAAATCAACATTTAAACGTTTATTTGGAAAAAGACGAACGTCAAGCGCTCCGTACACGTAAACACTATATTCAGATTTTTTTTTTGGATGATTCTATTGGTATTTTCATGAGATATATATCCATGTTTGACTAGGGGGGCTGCGACCCCCAGCGTGCCTTCGACACGCCATCCCCCCCCGCCCCACACACACCTGCTCCTCGCTTCGCTCGTCGCCTCCCCTCCCTATGTAAAAACTTCGTTTTTACATAATAGGCATGACCGCAATGCTCAGAAGAACCTTATACTTTTATTATTGCAAAAATTGTAATACTTTATTTATCGTTTTTATCATTTAAAATAAACATAAATACATCTGCAGTAGAATTTAAATAATAGTTATCCATTTACTTTTACACATTTATTTCTTCTTTTTTGTAGAAGGCTTGCGTTTTAATTCTACGTGTATAAAAATATTTAGATATCTTTTTAAATAGCCTATGATGTATATAAATTTATTAAGTATTAATTGATATGATTAAAGCGCGCATGGGAATATTGAATATAAATACCATGATTGCAGTTATATTTAAAATTAAAAACATAGTTTTCATAATTTCTATTATAATTATAATAATTGGTTTTTTATTTTTATTTATGAAAATGTAATATGAAAACAAAATTTTGTTTTAATCTCATCCATAAGGTGGAAACTAGCTGCTCAAGGACTCACGGGTGTTCCTAACTACATATACCTATACAATCTCAATTACAAAAAATACTTGCGCACATATACATATATACACTAATCCGCGAAAAGTCGAAAAACAGAAGGAGAATGCTCAATACTGATGCATTCGGCAACGGCAATCTGGCTTAGCCGTGCGACCTGCGTGCATGAATATACTTATACTGCAGCAGTCGTAACGGCTACGCTAGGTACCTCGGCTCACGGTCGTACACACTTTCCGTCGCTTCCAACCATTGAGACAAGCGAGCGCGTGCGGTCGTTTGCCGTTGCACTTGGTTGTGGACATAGCCTAAGCATAACACCCTATCCGTCGTGTGTCGTCTGCGTAATATTATGTCAGACTAGTTGAGGACAAGAATTTTAACAAATTGGTTTGAAAAGATGGCTACCTATTGGATACGTCAAATTGTAAGTAATAAAGAACTATTATATTATATGTAGCCTGTATTATATAATTAAAGAACTATTTGTTATGTTTCCAAGTAAACGCTGTTGTGGCATGTTCGGTAGTCATCAGTAGATGTAATTTGCCCTTTAAAACAGTTAGAACATAGCGTATATCAGTCAGCTTTTTTGGTAATGTCTGTTATTTTATTCTGGCTTCAGTCTATTTCTGCTGCCACAATTATATCTTTATATTTTTTTTTCTTTTTTACTTCTGCTCATTCCGGCCTCTTGTTTAACTCCAATGTTTCTTCACCTTCTATGAAATTATTTGTATTTTTACACATGCAATTTATACATTATATTTCAATATTATGCCTATCTGTGTTTTTTACCAGTTTATTCTATTTATATATTTTTTTTTACATAATAGGTATCTCCAAAAGTATCCAGAATACGCTTTTATAGCAGCAATGTTCACAAATGTACTCTTATTCCTGGAGATGGTATTGGACCTGAAATTTCAACAGCTGTACAGAAAATTTTTGAAACAGCAAAGGTGAGGTATTTTTATCCACACAACATGATAATGTATAATTTTTCTCATGTTAGATGTAAAGATAAAATTTATTTTAGTTTTACCATTAAGATCAGTTATTGTTTATCTTTTATATTTTTATATTATAAATAACTTTCAAGGTATAAAAATCAATAATTTTATTATATGTGCTTTAAGGTAATACTCAATAGAATTATCTTTCAGATTTGGATAAAACTTCATATACTGGTTGATTTCAGCCTAAAACTTAGCTAAATTTTTGCAAAGCCATAATGCACATGAAAAAAGTTATTAAGGTTCTTATTTTTGCAAGTTTAACATGGAGTCTTATAGGGAACAAAAAATATTTGCGTATATTACAGCACTTACCTTTTTGTTTTTATGTAAAATTTTTGTTGTAAAAGATAAAGGTTTGACGAACTTTTATTGGTTTTGAAAAGTGTCATTGGGCACTTTTAATTATAAAAATTAATTTATTGATAACAAAAAACATATTTAACCTCAAAAAGATAATTTTGAAGATTAGAACTTTTATTTCAATGTATTATCGTTATTGAGTATTAGTGTACTTATATAATACTTAAAATAAACTTGAACTCATTAGAATAAATAAGAAATGGAAAGTAGAAAAGAGTGTAAATATTTTAACTTGTGCAGTATGCGAAGCACTATCTTAATATTTTTATTCATTAATCATGGAAATAGATCAACAACTTTAATATAAATATGATTTATTTTTATGCTATAATTCATAAATTCCCTTTTACATTTGTTGACTTTCTAAATATCAACATTTTTAGGTACCTATTAAATGGGAATCAGTAGATGTAACACCAGTGAGAGGACCAGATGGCAAATTTGGAATTCCTCAAGCTGCTATTGATTCAATCAATAAAAATAAAATTGGCTTGAAAGGACCACTTATGACTCCAATTGGGAAAGGTCATAGATCATTAAATCTTGCCCTAAGGAAGTAAGAATTACTTTTGAAATAAGTTTATAAAATTTCAAAATTAATATGTGCCTTATATTTTCTACTTAATTTTTCTTATTTTAAGGGAATTTAACTTGTACGCTAATGTTCGACCATGCAGGTCTTTAGAAGGGTATAAAACTCTTTATGATAATGTTGATGTAGTTACAATAAGAGAAAACACCGAAGGGGAGTACTCTGGTATTGAACATGAAATTGTTGAGGGAGTTGTGCAATCTATCAAATTGATCACAGAAGAAGCTTCACGTAGAGTAGCAGAATTTGCCTTTCAATATGCCCAAGATAATAATAGAAAAAAGGTTTGAGTCATATTACAATATATAACCTAGCCAAGCACAGAGTTGCCAGATGGCGACTTTTTGTCTCACTCTCAAAGAATGTGACGTCACTTGCACACAAGTGAAAATGATAGAAGATCGCGATCTGATAACCCTGGCCAAGCATGTAAATATAAATTCAGTTTATTGTAATGACTTTTTGTGGTTAGGTAACTGCTGTACACAAAGCAAATATAATGCGAATGTCGGATGGTTTATTTCTGAGATGCTGTCGTGAAGCTGCTCAAAAATTCCCTAATGTAAAATTTGAAGAAAGATACTTAGATACAGTATGCTTAAATATGGTACAAGATCCTAGTCAATACGATGTTTTGGTAATGCCCAATTTGTATGGTGATATTTTGTCCGACATGTGTGCTGGTCTAGTAGGAGGCCTGGGGTTGACACCTAGTGGAAATATTGGTTTGAATGGTGCTCTTTTTGAATCTGTAAGTTAAAAAACTCGAACAATCTTTTATATTTCTTTCATTATTATATGACTATTGGTTTCAATTAGGTACATGGTACTGCACCAGATATTGCTGGTCAAGATAAGGCTAACCCTACAGCTCTTTTACTCTCTGCAGTTATGATGTTGAAACACATGGGGCTGAATGATCATGCAAGAATTATTGAACATGCTGCTTATGACACGATCAAAGAAGCCAAATACTTGACTGGAGATTTAGGTGGCACTGCAAAATGTAGTGAATATACCCATGAAATATGCAAAAAAGTTAGTGCCCAATTAAAGTAATGATCGACTTAACTCATTAGCTTCTTAGAAGCAATTAAAGTAATGTTTTCAAATGGATACAAGCTGATTAAATAAGAACTGCCAAATACTTGTAGAATTTATGTCTGTGACAAATGTCTAAAAGTCAAGCATTTGTGGATCACTTTCACATGTACTAATTCTATAAATAGAATTTACTTTAAATGTTGCAATAAAATAAATCAAGAAAATGTCAGAAAAAGTACAACATAATAGGCAAAGAAAAGAAAAATTAGTAAATTAAATGTATTTCAATTTTATTATTGTAATTTTTTATCAATAATTGTACAATTGTTAAATTTATGTATTACAAATTCAAACTAGATGCACATTGTACAGTTTACATAAAACAAGATGTTGCTTGAGAGATTTATCCCTAAGGTACTAGGGGTTGATTACTGTGTAGTATTATACCAATACCAATCAATAAAAAATGTACAAATGGTTTTGTCTTTTTTTTAACATACATGAGAGAGTTGACGATGATCTTATATGTCAGGAAAACTTATTTGTATACCAAAATATGATCAACAGGAAAATGATTTTTGTTTTCCAAAGGGCTATTTCTGCAATGCAGTTGTATCTAATGTAATGTCGAGATTACAATGTCGCGAAAACGATAAAGTTCACGCGATAAATGTTCCTGTTTCGGTCTACGCCTACACGTAATAACCACGGGAATAGGAACTCACGAAAGTAGTCGAGCGGTCCTTAAATAACAGTTGAGAGTCGCGTAATTTCGAACTAACAAGCGGTAAGCAGCAGTAACTCATGCATCAAGAAGAAAGGAAAATACCAATATCAGGTAGTACTTACTCTGGAGATGCTGTGATGTACTCAGTCTATCTAGTAGCTCTGCGTTGTCTTCTTGACCCAAAGTGTAGCGGGAGATTCAAATGGCAGGAAGGTTTACAGCGAAATAAAGTATGCCGAGTATAATATAATAATAATATTTTATTATAAGTTTAAAGTGATTACACTGGTTATATGCTGATTGTAGTTGAGATATAATAACAACAATTATTCGCGAGACTACAATCAGGGAAGCTTATAATAATGATTACAAGTGATTTTGCACAAACAATATTTCAGAGTCGAAATACAAAATGATTAAAAGCTCGAAGTTTATAAGACAATAATTGAAATTAATTCTAAGTCGGCAAATCAACGGTCAAGGGCTTCGCCTTACAAAGAAAGAAATGGATAGCTTCTGCCCCGAGTAGAGGCGCATGTTCGCTTTTATACTCTCTTTCTTAATTAGATTGATAGAAAAGGTAGAATTCTCTCGAATAATCAAAAGAGTTCAATAGGATGCATGTTGGAGGGGATTTCTAGGAATTAGAGGCTCGTGGTGGGTTGCTATGGAGTGGATGTACAGTCAGTTTAGTCATACGTCAGTCGCAAGTGAAAGTTGTCCTGCTAGTATTGTTACCCTCCGTGTTCTTACGAACGGTTGGTAACTTACCGACCGTTGTAGTATTATCTTAAGGAAAAAAGATAGTACGAGAGAATGCCCAGTAGGCAAACTTATGGAGGTGGGAACGTTAAGGGGATGCCTTACTCGTACTATTACCGACCGAGCAATTCACACAGTTTCAAGCTGATTAAAAATAAAATACGTCGAATCACAAAAAATCAAGAGAACACTCTTCTGTGTTTTTTAACGTTCTATCATCCAGTCAAAGTTTGGAGTCGAAATATCAAGCCGTTTTTTCAAAAACTTTGAACGAAATTAAATTTAATTTCGTTCAAAGTTTTTGAAAAAACGGCTTGATATTTCGACTCCAAACTTTGACTGGATGATAGAACGTTAAAAAACACAGAAGAGTGTTCTCTTGATTTTTTGTGATTCGACGTATTTTATTTTTAATCAGCTTGAACTGTGTGAATTGCTCGATCGGTAATAGTACGAGTATGGCATCCCCTTAAGTCGCGCACGACGTGACACACCCCCCTAAAGACCTACGCTGCGGGGCAGTGTTTGCTTATTACCCCCGCCCAAGTGTCACCTCGCAGCGGGGGCTGAGACTTGAGAATCTCGGCCCATCAGCGCAAGTTTAGTTTTTGTTTTTTTTTTGTTTGTTTTCGTTTATTATTATTATTATTATTTTTTTTTTTATATATATAATATTCATTTATTTATTTTTATTTATTTTTATTTATTTCTTAATCCCAATCCTCCGTGTCCATCCTTTCTTCCTTCAGGGCTGGTAGGGTTGGTGAGCCGTCACAGTCCTGGCACCATTCCTCCTGCAGTACCCGCTTCCCAGATAGCACGTTCCGTTTTGCGAACGTTGCAAAAACGTTGCTTTGAAAACTATAAAACGTTCAATTATTGGTGGCAGAAACGAGTTAACAACGTTGTCACAACGTTGGAATGTCCGCCTTTGTGGCAAAAAACTCGTATCAGAAACGTGTTAGGAAGATCGTTAGCGCGCTTTGATCACGTTGCTAGATCTTTTTAATGGCAACCTATCTACAACGTCTTTGAAACGTGATTATTGTCCCTTTGGTATTTTCAATGTAGTTTTCAGTTTTCGTTGTTAAGGGGTTGCTAGAACGTTTACTTGCAATGAGCCTGCAACCTATAAACAACGTTCCCACAACTATTTTGAAAACTCCAATACTTTAAAGCATGTTGCTGCTAACCCGTAGTAAAAATGTTGTTACAACGTTGTCGCAGCAACGTTGCGCTTTACGTGCTCGCAACGTGTCAAAAACGCTTCAAAGAACGAATTAGGAACACCATTCGCAACATTTTAGGAACGTCAAAGCATCGTCATCGATAACCACCAACCTTGGCACATTTTTTTTATAATTTCTTATTCAAATTATTTCACGCAGATATTGCGTAAAATTTGAAGTCCCCTATATATAAGGGGAGTATCAAAAACAAGGCAAGCCTTGTAATTTGGACCCTTCGTAAAAAGAGTCATTTGAAACGTTGAATTTTCACATCTTATATACTCTCGGCCTGCCAAAGTATCCGCGGGAGTCGCAAACTGTGCGCCGCGTAGCGGCAGTGTGGCGAAGGTAGGCTCTTTCAGCGAACACGCGTGCAAATAACACGTTTCAGAAACGTGTTAGGAAGATCGTTAGCGCGCTTTGATCACATTGCTAGATCGTTTTAATGGCAACCTATCTACAACGTCTTTAAAACGTGATTATTGTCCCTTTAGAATTTTTAATGTAGTTTTCATAGTTTTCGTTGCCAACGCGTTGCTAGAACGTTTATTTGCAATGAGCCTGCAACCTAATAAAAAAGGACCTCAAATACATATACGCGTTGAAGCGGAGCGAGCAAACGCGAAAGCGGCGAGAGCCACTACAAAAAACTGGCTGCCAATTCCTTGGAAATCTTCTTCCTCAAACTAATTTATCCATTACAATTTAAAAATTTTAAAATCGAAGTAAATTTTTCATAACAAAAATTTTCTTTTCATTTAAGTATGCAGGGGATAATCGTGCGATGTTTTCACGCAATGAACTGACTTGAAAAATATAAAAAAAGCGGCCTCTGTGTTAATTTCCAGAAGATTGGTTAACTTGCCGCTCAATGCAAAAAGGTGCAATCTCGGCACCAAATGCTAAAGGCGTCTATCTCAGCGTTCGGTGCAAGAAGGTTAAAATTTAAAACGATAATAATGATTATTAAAGAAAATTACGACCCAAGTATGAGGGGGGTACGCGGACCTGTTCGTATGCAAGGAAATAACGAAGATGTGCGATAAGAAAAATACGATTATTTCAATCATTTTAACCGTAAGTAGCCGGAGGATACAAGCTTCATGAAGGTAGGTATTTAAGCAGACATGCGATAAACAAAGTATACAAGGGAAATACAAGGGGGAGGTGATTAACGGAGACGTACGATAGCCAAAATACGATAATATCAACAATTTTAACCCTAAATATCCGTGGGATAGAGTTCCACGCGTATACGGGAGCCAGTCAGACGATTATATAAGGCAAAATAATTATTTAAATAATTCCTACCCCCAAGTAGGCGGGGGATGCAAAATCGACGCGTATACAGGAGCATGTCAGACATGTATCTCCAAGTAGGCGGGGCAGTGGCGTCATTACAACTATGGATGATCTGGATCATCCAGACTCCGCTTACTGCCAAGTATGGAAATCCAGACTGCAGAAAAGGTGTCACTAATGATTTTTTTTACCAATTTTCAATGAACGAAATCTAAACGAAATAAATGAAACCAAGTTGGTGGGATATGCGAATTCCACGCGTATACGGGAGCGCGTCAGACGTGCATACAAGGCAAAATAATTATTTATATAATTCCTAATCCAAAGTAGGCGGGGGATGCGAGTTCCTCGCGTATACGGGAGCGCGTCAGACGTGTATACAAGACAAAATAATTATTTATATAATTCCTAACCCCAAGTAGGCGGGGGATGCGAGTTCCACGAGTATACGGGAGCGCGTCAGACGCGTATATAAGGCAAAATAATTATTTATATAATTCCTAATCCCAAGTAGGTCGGGTATGCGAGTACCACGCCTATACGGGAGCGCGTCAGACGTGTATACAATGCAAAATTATTATTTATATAATTCCTAACCCCAAGTAGGGGGGGATGCGAGTTCCACGCGTATACGGAAGCGCGTCAAACGTGTATACAGTGTATACATGACGAAATAATTTTTTAAATAATTCCTGAGTCCAATTAGGCGCGGGATTCGAGGTCCACGCGTAGACGGTAAAGTCCCAGACATGTATCTCCAAGATGGCGGCTGATGCAAGGTCCACGCGTATACGGGAGCGCGTCAGACGTGCATACAAAGCAAAATAATTATTTAAATAATTCCTAACCCCAAGTAAGCGGGGGATGCAAGACCCACGCATATACGGGAGCGTGACAGACGTGCATACAAGGCAAAATATTATTTTAATCATTTTTTCCCCAAGTATTTCAATTTTTTTCTTCAAATTTCAATTTTTTAATATTTCAATTTTTTTTAATATTTCAATTTTTTTCTTCAAATTTTTGGGAGATATCCTCATACAGTATTCCATTTTGATGCCCATGCATTATTTTGTTTACGTAAGAATTTGATCAATTATTATGAAACATAACATTTATAACTGTGCGTTAGTTACATTCAAGAATTTTCGGTTTTTCTTCATATTTGTTGAATATGTTATTTTTCATGTACGGTAAAACATAAGCGTTATTAAGATTTTTCTTATCTCAAATTTCAGCAGGATCTTTTTATACAGTATTCCATTTTGATGCCAACGCTACATTTTATTCATAGAAAAAATTATAACAAATATCATGAAAGGTTACATTTTTTAAAGTGAGATATTTAAGTTCCAGAATTTGATGATATCCCCGACATACTTCAATATATGTATTTTTTCTGGATTTTCCCCAAATATTTCTAATTCTAATGAATATTTATATATATATAAGGTAAATGATAAAGGATTTAAGATTGTTTAATACAATGGCAAATGAAATATTCGTAACTAATATACAAAATCACGATGTCTCTGCTGCTTATTTTCCCAGTACGTGAAAAAAAAACATATTTCGATTTTTTTATTTCAAATTTTTCGGAGATGTTCTCATACAGTATTCCATTTTGATGCCCATGCACTATTTTGTTTATGTAAGAATTTGATCAATTATTATGAAACATAACATTTTTAAGTGTGCGTCAGTTACATTCAAGTATTTGCAGTTTTTCTTCCTATTTGTTGAATATGTTATTTTTCAGGTAGGGTAAAACATAAGCTTTAGATTTAGATTTTTCTTATCTCAAATTTCAGCAGGAACTTTTCATACAGTATTCCATTTTGATGCCAAACGCTACATTTTATTCATAGAAATAATTATACTAATTATCATGAAATGTTCCATTTTTTAAAGTAGGAAATTTAAGTTCAAGAATTTGTGGACATCCTCGACATTTGCGAAATATGTGTGTTTTCTGGGTTTTCCCCGAATATTTCTAATTCTAATGAATAATGTATTTATAAGGTAAATGAGAAATGATTTATGATTGGTTAATACAATGTAAAATAAAATATTCGTAACTAATTTACAAAATCTTGAAGCGTCAGCTGCTTATTTTCCCAGTACGTGAAAAAAAGCATATTTCGATTTTTTACTTCAAATTTTTCGGAGATGTCCTCATAGAGTATTCCATTTTGGTGCCCATGCACGTTTTTGTTTATGTAAGAATTTGTTCAATTATTATGAAACATAACATTTTTAACTGTGCGTCATTTACGTTCAAGAATTTGCGGTTTCTCTTCATATTTGTTGAATATGTTATTATGTTGAATATGTTATTATTCATGTACGGTAAAACATAAGCTTTAGATTTAGATTTTTCTTATCTCAAATTTCAGCAGGAACTTTTCATACAGTATTCCATTTTGATGCCAACGCTACATTTTATTCATAGAAATAATTATACTAATTATCATAAAATATTCCATTTTTTAAAGTGCGAAATTTAACTTCAAGAATTTGTGGACATCCTCGACATTTGAGAAATATGTGTTTTTTGCATTTTACCCGAAATTTCTAATTGTAATGAATAGTTATATTTATAAGGTAAATGAGAAATGATTTATGATTGGTTAATACAATGGCAAATCAAATATTGGAAACTAATTTACAAAATCACGAAGCGTCAGCTGCTTATTTTTCCAGTACGTGAAAAACAGCATATTTCGATTTTTTTACTTCAAATTTTTCAGAGATGTCCTCATACAGTATTCCATTTTGATGCCCATGCACTATATGAATGTTGCCCATGCATCAAATATGAAGAAAAACCGCAAATTCTTGAACGTAAATGACGCACAGTTAAAAATGTTATGTTTCATAATAATTGAACAAATTCTTACATAAACAAAAAAGTGCATGGGCATCAAAATGAAATACTCTATGAGTACATCTCCGAAAATTTTGAAGTAACAAAAATCGAAATATGTTTTTTTTCACGTACTGGGAAAATAAGCAGCATGGGCATCATGATTTTGTAAATTAGTCACGAATATTTCATTTTCCATTGTATTAAACAATTCCCACCCCACTCTCTCTCCCTCCCTCCCTCTCGCTCAACATCCGTCAACCTGAGTACCAAAAACTTTAATGAGAGCTTAAATATTTTTTTTAAAACAACACGTTTTTTAAAAGCTAATTTTTGAAGTACACTCTATAACAACATAATTTGTCTAGTCCTTTTAATTCTTCTACTCTCTTCTATTCAATAAGCACTCTTTACAAACGGTAATATTTTTTTTCATGACTGTACAAATAATAATACTGCTAATATAAAACTTTCTACGAAAGTATAAAATAAGGGAAGTATAGACGTTTTTTCTGGATAATCTATAAAAAACAACACAATTTGTCTAGTCCTTTTATTTCTTCGAATCTCATCTATTCTATAAGCACTCTCTAGAAACGGTAATAATTTTTTTTATGACTGTACAAATAATCTATAAAATAATAATATTTATGATTTTGTAAAAGAAATCAAATAAATACGAATGAAAAAGTCTTTTAATTTTTTGAGTCATTGTATGCTGAACAAATTATATGTAAGTAAGTACATTCAAATTATTCACTGCAAATCAAACAAACGAAAGTTGTGAAATCAATTATCGATAGTCAAGTAATGCAAACAACTCTCGGAAACTACTGTATGACTGTTCTCAGAAATATATCAAATTTGCTCATCTTTCTGATCTATACAAATTATACACAAGAAAGTACTGAAATCAATTTATTGTAGTCAAGTACCGACCATAAGTTAACTTGACTGACATAATAGAACTTTTCGTATCTAGCGTGTAAAATTACATTTTACGCCCACGTTGTAACTTCAAAATTATTCAGCCAGCGGGCACAAAATACTACTTAGTGCCCAAGAGGCCCAATAGCTCACATACTCTTACAAAACTTTATAGAACCTACGCACTTTACGCCCGTGTGGGCGAAAATTATTTTAATTATATAACTATAATGCCTTCTCTTTATTTCTAAAATTCATAAGAATTTTTTTAGATATTTACGAAAAGTTAAAGCCTATATAAAAAAATGACATAGTTACCAACACATCACTCTTCTTCATGATTCTTTCTCAATTTTGAACAATATTGCGCACCTTGGGAGGAAAAGAGAAGTCTAGAGCTGCTCTAGCAGGGGTGGTCCTCTGATCTCCCGTACATACTTGCAGTTTACCGGTGGACTACTTAAATATAGAATACAAAATTTTTGCATAAATACATAGGCTTTAATTTTTAATTGGTACCGTTAAGTACAACATCCCTATATCTGCAGAATCATGATTTACTTTTATTACACACAATATTTTTCTTTGTGTCCGTCCTTTTTAAACGACAATAAAATAAAAAATTCATATAAATTTATAGTCTACTTAAAAGTGCTTTACATTTTACTATCTGTTTTATAAGCAACCTATTGTGTATCCTTTTCCCGCGTGTAAATATCATATAAGATCTCATATGAGAATTTCAGGCATCGCATATATCGTATCAGATCTCATATGCGATTTCATCTGCAATTTTATATATTATGGGATTACATATGAGATCTCATATGATACTTTCAGGCGGGTTTGCACTTTCTATTTAAAAACAGAGTGAGAGATTCACGGATCAGTAGTTAATATGTAGAAGCAACCCATTTATACATTTTATCTGATCTTTAAACATGTGAATATTTATATGAAAATGACCATGTCTTACACCTTGAACTGCAAATCGTCGGGCCCGCCGAGTATGTATGGGAAATCGGAGGACCACCCCTGCTAGAGCAGCTCTAGACTTCTCTTTTCCTCTCAAGGTGCGTCATATTATAGAAAGTTCAAAATTGAGAAAGAATCATGAAAAAGAGTGATGTGTTGGTAACTATGTCATTTTTTTATATAGGCTTTGACTTTTCGTAAATATCTAAAAAAATTCTTATGAATTTTAGAAATAAAGAGAAGGCATTATAGTTATATAATTAAAATAATTTTCGCCCACACGGGCGTAAAGTGCGTAGGTTCTATAAAGTTTTGTAAGAGTATGTGAGCTATTGGGCCTCTTGGGCCCAAGTAGTATTTTATGCCCGCTGGCTGAATAATTTTGAAGTTACAACGTGGGCGCAAAATGTAATTTTACACGCTAGATACGTAAAGTTCTATTATGTCAGTCAAGTTAACTTATGGCCGGTACTTGACTACAATAAATTGATTTCAGTACTTTCTTGTGTTTAATTTGTATAGATCAGAAAGCTGAACAAATTTGAATATATTTCTGAGAACAGTCATACAGTATAAGTTTCCGAGAGTTGTTTGCATTACTTGACTATCGATAATTGATTTCACAACTTTCGTTTGTTTGATTTGCAGTGAACAATTTGAATGTACTTACTTACATATAATTTGTTCAGCATACAATGACTCAAAGAATTAAAAGACTTTTTCATTCGTATTTATTTGATTTCTTTACAAAATCATAAATATTATTATTTTATAGATTATTTGTACAGTCATGAAAAAAATTATTACCATTTGTAGAGAGTGCTTATTGAATAGAAGAGAGTAGAAGAATTAAAAGGACGAGACAAATTATGTTGTTATAGAATGTACTTAAAAAATTAGCTTTTAAAAACGTGTTGTTTTAAAAAAAATTTAAGCTCTCATTAAAGTTTTTGGTACTCAGGTTGAAGGATGTTGAGAAAGAGGGTGGGAGGGAGAGAGAGTGGGGTGGGAAAGAGAAGGAGAGAGAGAGTTTATATAGTCATGAAAAAATTATTACCATTTGTAGAGAGTCCTTATTGAATAGATGAGACTAAAAGAAATAAAATGACTAGACAAATTATGTTGTTAGAATTTAACGTACTTAAAAAATAGCTTTGAAAAAACGTGTTGATTGTTTTAAAAAAATATTTAAACTTTCATTAAAGTTTTTGGTACTCAATTTCACGGATGTTGAGCGAGAGGGAGAGAGAGGGGAGGGGAAGAGAGAGAGAGACAGAGAGAGAGAGAGAGAGAGAGAGAGCGGGGGGGGGATAATACTTGTCTTAGTTTAAACTTTTGTAAAATGCTTTTTAGATATATTTCACAACATTTTAAGAGAAAATAATAATTACACAGTGTGATAACATTATGATGGTTTATTATAATATAGTATATTTTTAATATCATTAGTAAATGATAGTATTGTTATTCACAAAAGTTTTAAATTTGAATGTTTCTTCAAGGAGCTCGAAAAATGATTACATTAGTAAAATTTTTTGAAATAATATAATCAAACGCGTATATTCTTAGGTATGATGATAATTTAACAATACTATTATAGTATATTACGATACGTGTGACTTAAGTGGCCCATTATTGCACGGCGTGAGGTTAGCGCCCGAGTGCAGAGAGGGCGCTAAACGCCGTCTAATAATGAGCCACTTAAGTCACGAGTATCGTATACTATTTTATAGCTCGTGTGACATAAATCCGCCATATTCTTATTTTATTTATTTGTGCTTATTTATAATAATAGTTGGAACTTGGACGTGGCGGAAGGGGGGGGGGCAGCTCCCCGCCCTGAAAAAATTAATAAAACATTATTTAAATAATAGAATACCTGATATAGAATATGGTTACTATTGAATCTATAATATTGAATATATACATAAAAAAATCATAAAACTAGATTCTTGGCAATTTGATTTGTATCTTTAACAATAAGTTGAAGTTTATGAAAGTGTAAGATTTGTATACGTTATATCATTAAAGAGAAAGACTTTTAAAACTAAAATCCATACAGTTTAATATTGAATATTTAAAAAGCGCGCGGTCTGCTATACCATAGCAGATGAAACTAACCTATAATATAGACAAGCCTTATTATCATCATTTTTATTTATTCTTTGTGGTTTGTCAACTATTAACGAAGTTTTATTTCTTTTCCTGTTCATTCTTATATGTAAAATCGTATTTTTGAATAGTTTTGGTAGATAATTGGCGTTAATTACGTGCCTGTGACTTAAGTAAATTCATTATTTCACAGTGTAATAATGGGCTACTTAAGTCACAGCTAGCCATGACTTAAGTGCGGATTTAGGTCACACAGTGCTATAAATTATTGTTAAGTCACATGAAAATATCATTCTTTTTATGTTTTCAGTTTGCAGGAAAAACTTATATAAATACCTTATTTTATACTTTCAAAGATTATTATTAAGAAGATAAATTACATAAATACTAAAGGAATTGATATTTTTTTGAACAAATTAGATCTTAAAACGAAGCTTTTAGTTCAGATTTTTATAATTTTTTTTCAGAGCATATTATAAGTATTTTCATTTTTTGGTACTAGAAATTGATTATTAAAGCCTTAAATTAGTTCTACTATAAGACTGCTATACGATAATATTAATTATTTTTTCAATTAGGTAAAGACCCTAAAAAAAGGTGGGATAAGACCAACGTAGTTTATAAGTTCTTTTGTAAATCGTGTCCTGCATCATATGTAGGAGAAACTAAACGTACAATAAAAATCAGAATTAACGAACATCAAAAAAATAACTACATAGAATCAGTAGTTCCACAACATAGGAATAAATTTCTCCATGATTTTGACTGGGACAATACTAAAATTCTAGATCAGGAAGCTAATTACAAATAACGTATATTGTTAAGAATGATCCACATTAAGTGCAACAGTAATAACATAAATAAGAAAGAAGACGTTAAATTTTTAAATACGACTTATTTTCCTTTATTGAGACTTTTAAATTAAATTTGTTGTCGTTTGATTTTTCTTTCTATATGTATCTGCGTTTTGTTTGTAAACACAGACACCAACCCTTTACTGTGTATACTATAAATACTGACCAATCTCATGTTTTGCGTTAACATCGACTTCATGTGTACTACGTAACACACGTTATAATTTAAGGTATTAATTATTGTATCACGCGAGTGTTTTAGTTTCTATTAATTACATTGTATTAATTGTTTTTTTTCTGTTTAATAAAAAATTGTAGCCTGAAGAGGTTGGCAGACCACGCCAACGAAACGTTGCTTTTTCTAATGAAATCGTTGAATTTTTGATTTCTAATCCTCGCCTCCGTCAGATCGACTTAACTCATTACCTTCTTAGAAAAAATTTGGGAGTGCGATATTTTACTCATATTCTACACATTAATTATTTTTGTAGTTTCGCAATTAATGAATTATCACAATAATTAATTATATTATTCTCAACACTTGGATTTGTTGAAATTATCACTAGAACCCGGTCAAAAATATCCATCTAGGAAACCCAGTTAGATCTATGTCACGTGGGAAATCCAGCTGGATCTGGGTGGATTTACACAGATATCAGTAGATATGATTAGACCACTTGTATTAATAATCCATCATTGCTACACGACTTATAAAATGTGAGAGAAAAAGCTTTCTTGATATTCTTTTATAGTAGAAATATAAGTTCTTGAAATTATTACTGAAACTACTTAAATTAATAGCCCATCATTGCCACACATAATCTTGTAATATTAAAAATGCAACCAGTTTATGAACTAAGAATCACTGAGAATAAAAGCTTTCTTGACATTCTTGTATAGATAAAACTTTTTGAAATTATTATCTGAATCTTGTCTAGAAAAATATTTACTAAGAACTCTGAAACATTTTGATGTCTCCCATGGTGAGAAATCATATATTAGATTAACTGAGCACTTTTATTCGTTGAAATTTTCACAATAACATATCATTTTTACTTTTTTCAGTATTCCCATGTTCATTAGGTATAATCTTTTTATTGGCACTTGAATGAATATGTACAACAGCACAGCACTGATATCGACACTGATATTTTCCTCGTTGATTGATACACATAATTCTTCTCATAATTAGTTGATTTCTTGAAATCTTTGAAATATATTGTTATTAACTAACTCACTAAATAATATAACATTTGTATATAAAAATACTGACATGTTATATGTAAGGTTAGGCGTCGACAAGATAAGGGTGTGTATATGCACTATATATATAAATATATATAGATATACAAGCGTAAAATAGACGACCACCGGAAGTGTCGTAAGAGCTGCAAACCGGATATCGGAATAAGAAGAAGAAAAATTCGGAAAGGAAACAGCACATAAAAAAATTCAGCTCTCTATATCTTTTGAACGAGATAATATTTTTAAATAAAATCTTTTGATTTGAGTAGAGCAATGAAATGGCTTTCAAAAAGAAGGATATGTTGTATAGTAAAAACTAACGCAATATACGCAAAAGCGCATTGAATTTTTCGTACACCCATTTCAATGTACATGTAGCACGGGTCGCTCCTTTAGGCTTCTTCTATACTTGCCTTCGGAGCGCTCCCGCGCTCCTTGATCTTAAATCCTTTATCATTTACCTTATATATATACATAAATATTCATTAGAATTAGAAATATTCGGGGAAAATCCAGAAAAAACAGATATATTGAAGTATGTCGGGGATATCATCAAATTCTGGAAATTAAATATCGCACTTTAAAAAATGTAACCTCTCATGATATTTGTTATAATTTTTTCTATAAATAAAATGTAGCGTTGGGATCAAAATGGAATACTGTATGAAAAGATCCTGCTGAAATTTGAGATAAGAAAAATCTTAATAATCTTAACTCGCATCCCCCGCCTACTTGGGTTTAGGAATTATATAAATAATAATTTTGCATTGTATACACGTTCTATGCGCTCCCGTATACGCGTGGTACTCGCATATCCGACCAACTTGGGGTTAGGAATTATATAAATAATTATTTTGCCTTGTATACACGTGTGACGCGCTCCCGTATACGCGTGGAACTCGCATCCCCCGACTACTTGGGGTTAGGAATTATATAAATAATTATTTTGCCTTGTATACACGTGTGACGCGCTCCTGTGTACGCGTCGATTTTGCATCCCCCGCCTATTTGGGGGTAGGAATTATTTAAATAATTATTTTGCCTTATATAACCCTTATAAAAATATCCTATAGAAAATCCTGTAGGAAATGCTATAGGGAATCCTGTAGGCATTCCGTAGAAATCCTATAGGAATCCTATAGGATACTCTATAGGCAGTCCTATATGAACTTCTATATAGGAAGTTCTATAGGAAATCTATGTGAATTTTGCGCTTTTCCTGTAGGAAATCCTATAGAAATCCTATAGGAAATTCTGTAGGTAATTCTGTAGGAAAAACTGTAGACAATTTTACATGGAAAATCCTGCAGGGAATTCTGGAGTATTTTCGTGAAAACAGTTTATAGAGTTTTAGCATATTTAGCGCTGTAACACCGCACGGCAGAATCAGTGGCAAACAGTCCTAGATAAGGAGTTGCACCTAGGGACTGCCGTGCACGACTGCCGGCGCTTATCGATTAAGCCCAATGAGCTCAGATATCAAAATCAAGGTAATCCTTGTCACATTGACTCTCCGTAAAGTCGTTCAAACGGTTGAATCTCATGGCTTTACCCATGTAAATGCGGCTTCTCCAGAGCCTCGTTTATGTATGTTCGCTGTTATACCGCTATGGGACGCAGCAGTCGGGACTCTCATAAACACATTGGAACCGCGAGGGTATGTAAATCCATGAGATTCAACCGTTTGAACGACTTTACGGAGAGTCAAAGTGACAAGGATTACCTTGATTTTGATATCTGAGCTCATTGGGCTTAATCGGTAAGCGCCGGCAGTCGTGCACGGTAGTCCCTAGGTGCAACTCCTTACCTAGGACTGTTTGCCACTGATTTTGCTGTGCGATGTTACAGCGCTAAATAAGATGCTAAACCTCTATAAACTGTTTTCACGAAAATACTCCAGAATTCCGTGCAGGATTTTCCATGTAAAATTGTCTACAGTTTTCCTACAGAATTACCTACAGAATTTCCTATAGGATTTCCTATAGGATTTCCTACAGGAAAAGCGCGAAATTCACATAGGATTTCCTATAGAACTTCCTATATAGAAGTTCATATAGGACTGCCTATGGCCGAATCCATCTCAAATCAGACAGCCCGCGTATGCCTATTTCACCTATCATGTTGAAATAAAAATATTTATGTTCTACTCGAAAAATATTTTACACGTGTTTTTTTATTTTTTTGTTTCATCAAAATTTCATGCGTTCAGCGATGCCGAAAAATTCCGAGAAAATTCTTTCATTGAGAAAAAAAATTTTCAATGTGATTTTCAGACTGCTATTGTTTCAGCAGTTTTTCGAGCTTTTAAACGTGTAACACACAATTTCACTCAGTTTTCAGCCCTCTTTAACGGCCTTAATGTCATTTTCAAAAAAAATAAAAAATCCACGAGCTATGCACTTTTTACTGAAAAATTCATTTTTTAGGGAAGTGCCTTTTTCTCGAAAACCCCATGTTTTTTTTGCACAATTTTTGTTGTCGTGATAGAGGACGGTAATGGCTAGCTAGACGTATTTGTGAGATTCGGTACTTTTTCCCTGGGATAGCGATCACTAATGAGATAACACACAAACAAATTTTTCACGCCTAATGCTTATATATAGTCAATGATATTAGAGTCAATGTAAAGGTATTTGTCTTTGTGTGTATGTAATATACAGGTACACATAACTATGTATTTATTTGTTATTTGCGTCTTTTTGATTTTTTATTTTTATACCTTTTTTTCATTTGTATACCTATTTTACTACCTTTGTTTTTCTGCTTCATTGTTCTTAATTCAGTAAGCGGACGATCAGCGGTCTTTGCTGTCAAACAATGTATTTTATCGTCACATGTTTTTTTAATCCATATATGAGTTTTTTGAATTCCAGGATACTTTGGAGTTGTAAGCCAATCAATATTTTTTTCTTTTCTGAATTGTTCTATTTCAGCATCTTGTAAATGTATTATTTTAATAGCATCAGTATATTTTTGAACATGTATTGCAAAATCATTTGCGTTTTGAATAGCTTCTTCAAGGGGCTCTCGAAGATTATGCGAAGTAGCATAATGCTTTATAAGTCCACCCACACCATCTACAGCTCCTTTGCCGTGCCCAGTAGCAGAGAACAACCATTTTATATCACACGGTGCTCGTTTTAGTTCATCTAATTGAAAGCGATTTTTAAAGTGACTCGCAGCGCCGTCTGATACGATGGTAATTTTTTAAATTGAATCACAACAATTTTCTTTCAAGAATTTTATAATTTTTTGTACTGCTAGCAAAGCATACGCTGAATCATGTTTTCGGTCATCACTTATAACTGCGAAACTTTGTGTCGAATCCCCTTGATAAGAGACTGCTGTGAAAATAGAAATTTGATCATTAACCCAATGATTTCCTTGAACAGCTTTATTATGAATCACAGCCCAGTTTTCAGCGAAGTCTATTTGAAGAACTAAATGATGTGAGTCTTTTTTAGCACTTTCTCTTTCTGTTTTTATAGCTTTGCGTTGTATATTTTTACATACATGTGAGTACTAACCCTCATGGTCCAAACCGAAAGTTCATCTTTAAAAGCAGAAATTGATAGTGTCTTTTAATCAGGTTTCCATTATCCCACAAAGCATATGTAATTTCTTCTGTGCCTTCTACATCTTGCAGTTTTAAAACATGAAACGTAATTCCCTTAATCCCTGGACATAGTTTACATTCTTGTAAATAACATAAATCAGATGGCTCAGAACACATTGTTGCATTTATTATTTGTGACCGACTTTCATCCAACTCTGTGACGTTACTCCCTCTAAAATTAATTAAGCTCGTAAGAAATAAATCATAATTTGCGCAATAGATACAGAGACAAACTTCTTTGATGGGGCTAAGTAAGACATACTTTGGTCGCAAACTATAAAATTTCGATTTTCCAATTCTCAATTCTGGATAATCATTTTTAAATACTTTATACGTCTCTTTTAAACTTCGAGTAAGAAAACGCTTAACTTCTTTCTCTTTTTTATTGTTAACTTTAATTGTAACAACGTCACATTTATTAGGACTTTGTCTTGAACAATTAAAATCATCATTTAAATAATATTCCATAACAATTTTTTCCATGTTTTCATCAATCGGATGGCCTGAATATGCATCTGGTTCTGAATAAATTCCTTTTTCTTTAACAAGATTTCTCGATTTGTTGATCATATACATTGTTATTTCTGGAAATAAAGATAAAATTTCATGTTTTGTAAAGGATGAAGGTAGCAAAGTCAGAATTTTTATTTTTTCTGATACCGTAGAACACTTTTGCAAGGCTAGACCAAGATTTTGTATCCATTCTGTACAATGGCATACAGTTGATTCATTTGCTGTTATAGAAACGTCATAAACATTGTTCAACTTCACATCAAGGGTATTAGACAATGTTGAAAGTATTTTTTTTTTCTTCTTTGTTACGTAATTTTCAATTGATTTTTCATGTATAAGATTTTTTCTTTTAAGAGGCGATACAGAACCTAAGAAAGATGTACTTATTTCATTATTAAATTCTTCAATGCGTTCTGGAGTACTTGGTAAAAAATCTTCATCTCTATCAACTACGTTATCGGTAACTTCATTATCCGTTATAAATTCATTGTCAGTACTACTCACCAATTCTAAAGCACGATTGTAACAATGTTGACACAGATATGTAGAAGGTGTCAAAGGTAAATGAGGATAGAGATGCTTCAATGGATGAGCAAGATTCTCAAGTTGTTTTAAACGTACGGAACTAGATTTGTAAATAATTTGTTTGTGTTTGTCTAAAAAGTCTGCACATTTGATTCTCTCTGTTGAGTAATATTGAGACATCGTAGTTGAGTTGATAAGGTGTAAATATGTAATAATTTTCCAAAAGATGATGGTTTTAAATAAGACGAGATGTGTGATATATAGCAGAAACCGAACTTTTCTTTGTAAATGTTAAGTCAAACCATATCCATCTAGCGGACAAATGTACTAGTACATATACTCCTATAAGTAGGCGCACGTACATGTATATTACATACGCACAAAGATAAATACCTTTACATTGACTCTAATATCATTGACTATATATAAGCGTTAAGCGTGAAAAATTTGTTTGTGTGTTATCTCATTAGTGATCGCTATCCCAGGAAAAAAGTACCGAATCTCACAAATACGTCTAGCTAGGCATTACCGTCCTCTATCACGACAACAAAAATTGTGCACAAAAAACATGGGGTTTTCGAGAAAAAGGCACTTCTCTAAAAAATGAATTTTTCAGTAAAAAGTGCATAGCTCGTGGATTTTTTATTTTTTTTTGAAAATGACATTAAGGCCGTTAAAGAGGGCTCAAAACTGAGTGAAATTATGTGTTACACGTTTAAAAGCTTGAAAAACTGCTGAAACAATAGCAGTCTGAAAATCACATTGAAAATTTTTTTTCTCAATGAAAGAATTTTCTCGGAATTTTTCGGTATCGCTGAACGCATGAAATTTTGATGAAACAAAAAAATAAAAAAACACGTGTAAAATATTTTTTCGAGTAGAACATAAATATTTTTATTTCAACATGATAGGTGAAATAGGCATACGCGGGCTGTCTGATTTGAGATGGATTTGGCCCTATAGAGTATCCTATAGGATTCCTATAGGATTTCTACGGAATGCCTACAGGATTTCCTATAGCATTTCCTACAGGATTTTCTATAGGATATTTTTATGAGGGTAATCGTCTGACTGGCTCCCGTATACGCGTGGAACTCTATCCCCCGGATATTTAGGATTAAAATTGTTGATATTATCGTATTTTGGCTATCGTACGTCACCGTTAATCACCTCCTCTTAATAAGCTTGTATTTTTCGGTTACTTAGGGTTAAAATTATTTAAATAATAGTACTTTATTTATCGCATATCTGCTTAAATACCTACCTTCATGAAGCTTGTATCCTCCGGCAACTTACGGTTAAAATGGTTGAAATAATCGTATTTTTTTTATCGCATGTCTGCGTTATTTCCTTGCATACGTACAGGTCCCCGTACCCCCCTCATTCTTGGGTCGTAATTTTCTTTAATAATCATTATTATCCTTTTAAATTTTAACCTTCTTACACCGAACGCTGAGATAGACGCCTTTAGCATTTGGTGCCGAGATTGCAACTTTTTGCATTGAGCGGCAAGTTAACCAATCTTCTGGAAATTAACACAGAGGCCGCTTTTTTTATATTTTTCAAGTCAGTTCGTTGCGTGGAAACGTCGCACGGTTATCCCCTGCATACTTAAATGAAAAGAAAATTTTTGTTATGAAAAATTTACTTCGATTTTTAAATTTTTAAATTGTAATGGATAAATTAGTTTGAGGAAGAAGATTTCCAAGGAATTGGCAGCCAGTTTTCGTAGTGGCTCTCGCCGCTTTCGCGTTTGCTCGCTCCGCTTCAACGCGTATATGTATTTGAGGTCCTTTTTTATTAGGTTGCAGGCTCATTGTAAGTAAACGTTCTAGCAACGCGTTGATAACGAAAACTATGAAAACTACATTAAAAATACTAAAGTGACAATAATCACGTTTTAAAGACGTTGTAGATAGGTTGCCATTAAAACGATCTAGCAACGTGATCAAAGCGCGCTAACGATCTGACTAACACGTTTCTGAAACGTGTTATTTGCACGCGTGTTCGCTGAAAGAGGCGACCTTCGCCACACTGCCGCTACGCGGCGCACAGTTTGCAACTCCCGCGGATACTTTGGCAGGCCGAGAGTATATAAGATGTGAACATTCAGCGTTTCAAATGACTCTTTTTACGAAAGGTCCGAATTACAAGGCTTGCCTTGTTTTTGATACTTCCCTTATATATAGGAGACTTCAAATTTTACGCAATATCAGCGTGAAATAATTTGAATAAGAAATTATAAAAAAAATGTGCCAAGGTTGGTGGTTATCGATGACGATGCTTTGACGTTTGTAAAATGTTGCGAATGGTGCTCCTAATTCATTCTTTGAAGCGTTTTTGACACGTTGCGAGCACGTATAGCGCAACGTTGCTGCGACAACGTTGTAACAACATTTTTACTACGGGTTAGCAGCAACATGCTTTAAAATATTGGAGTTTTCGAAATAGTTGTGGGAACGTTGTTTATAGGTTGCAGGCTCATTGCAAGTAAACGTTCTAGCAATCCCTTAACAACGAAAACTGAAAACTACATTGAAAATACCAAAAGGACAATAATCACGTTTCAAAGACGTAGATAGGTTTCCATTAAAACGATCTAGCACCGTGATCAAAGCGCGCTAACGATCTTCCTAATACGTTTCTGAAACGAGTTTTTTGCCACAAAGGCGGACATTTCAACGTTGTGACAACGTTGTTAACTCGTTTCTGCCACCAATAATTAAACGTTTTATAGTTTTCAAAGCAACGTTTTTGCAACGTTCGCAAAACGGAACGTGCTATCTGGGTTGTGCTGTTCTTCCTCGCAGTTCAGGCACACGGACAGACAGCCCGTCATATTGCTAAAGCGCTGGCATGAAGTGCAATTGCACCAGGCCGGCATGTTCTGCCCGCACTTGGCGCAATTACCATAATGCGTACGATTACCGAAACCTTCACCACCATAGGGTAGATGAAGACGGTTAGCATACGTTATACCTCGCTCGCTCTCTTCGTCCTGCCGCTCGCTCTCCTCTCTGGCCCAGTCACCGTGTTGCTGCTCCTCATTTTGTTTTCGCCGGAACTTCCTGTCCCAACGGATGTTACCCCAACGCGTGGGCAGCCTCATGAACCTGAGGATGTCATTTTCGGCAAACAGTTTGAATTGGTCCTCGGCAAAGAGCCTTCTCCTTGGCGCGATCACGTTGTAATGGAGGCCTTCTACGATCGTCCCGCCCGTTGACGACGATGTCAAAATACATCGAGCATCTTATGTAGAGCTGGAAAAGCACTCGTGCGGAGAACGAGCTCGGCTTCCACAGTGACTCGTCCGCGTAGGCGGTATACGCTCTCCTCGTTGCTGCCCTCAGGGTAGGCATGGCTCCTGTCATGCTGTTGAAGAGGGTCGGTGCGAGAGGACGAGTGACAGCGGTGATGCGAGTGACAGCGGTGGTGCGAGAGAACGAGTGATTCTCCACCTCTATCGTCTACTGTTGTCGGGCAGGCAAGGAAAATTCTGGTGGGGAAAAAAAAGATTTGGGAGGGAGCGCGCACTCTTTAGTACATGTGTTTTTCCTATTACTAACGAACTACACGCTACGACCTTAAAACTGCTTTTACATTGTGCTAGTTGACGTGCTGGGCGCGCTGTGCTTTACTGGTAACGGTGGCCAGTGGGGTTTGTCATAATCAGTGGCCCCTAAAAAATTGCACTTAAATTCGTGATCTAAAGCGCGCGTAGACACATAAGTGCTTTCTGACTCTGTAGCTTTTTCTTTTTTTCTTCCTGACATATGATAAATTAAATACATAAGCAGCCCCAAGAAAATAATAATTATGAAAATTAAACATCCATAGAATATTACTTGTATCCAATCTTTACTGGACATTACGCTTGGTTCTATCGCGTATTTACCTTTCGGCGGCTCTTCCCCCTTTACTTTATAAGTAAAGTCTTTATGCATATTTAATTTAATTTTGGGTACAATAATATCATCTTCTACATACTTTCCATCGTAGCCATGCACTTCTCTATCTCCGAATGTCATTTTACAATTTTTTGGCAATTCAATGATTTGATTACCTGATAACGGTAACCTATAAAATTTGCCCTAACAAAATACTCCCAATCTATATTTATTTACAGTCGAAGCTAACCACAATCTTTTGTTAGACATTCTCTGAAAGTAATACTCTTTTCTCTCCGAAAACTCTATATTGCAATACGGATAATCTCCATAGTTAGGAATGTAAAGGAATTTTCGAAGAAGAACTCGTTTTCGCATAAGAAAAAGGTATTTCTTTCCTCACATTTTTGTAAATCAGATTTATTGAAAAAGAGGTATCTTTTAGTGTTCTCGCTTACAGCGATAAAGTTTGCTCGTGGTTTAATATATGCCACTAGTTTCTTGCCTTCAAAGTTAGACTGAAAGGCGGGGAAAGGCTGAATTTCATATGATAAAAATAAATCAGGGTCTGTAAACGGGACTACTATTTCTATAAATAACTCGTTGTTTACAAAGACAATATGAGCTTTAACAATTTTATCTAACAGCACCGATCCAAAATTAGAAATAAAAAAGGGCAGCGCTAATTGTTTTTTACCTCGAATGGTGAGCAAGTGTTTTCTTAAATCAGCTGATGAGAACAATACCTTTTGGTAACCCAATAAATCACAAAGATTGAGCACGAGTTGCTTGGCTTTCGATATTACTTTCATTAATGCGAATAAATTATCCAAAATTATTTTCATGTTAGTTTCAACCCTGAATTTTTCCCAAGAAGTTACATCACTAATTCCTTTAACGAGTTTTAACTCTAATTCAATCGCGGCACTTTCCGTCGCGTAGTCGTTTTCAATGAAGCAAGTTGTCTTTTTTTCTCCAGGCATAATGTCAAGTTTATTTTCTCGCAATTTACACATTGACTTACTAATTTCTACGTGATTTTGCAAAATGTAACTTGTCGGGGGTACGTGATAGTCCTCCCCTCTTGGAATTACGACGAGTGCGTAAAACAGTTCGCTTTTTCGCAATTTTGCAATTAATGACTCTAAACTATCTAATTCTAGGCGTAATGTGTTTATATACTGTACCGCTGTGTCGTTTGGTTTTCTCATTACCGAATAGGCATCTTCCAATATAGTTAATTCTGCTCTACCTTGCTTCGCGGTTGATTTAATGAAGCTCGTGTTAATTGAAGTCATCACGCTCCATTTTTCCTTGATGAAGATGATCTCCTTGGATTTGGCGAACACCAGTCCGGGGTTGTCATCGACTGAGTGGTAGTAGGGCAAGATGTTGTCGCCGGTGGTGTTAATAAAACATAGCGCTAGTGCGCATAATTTTAATAGCATTCCGTTTTCCATTATAAATGATTATGGTTTATCGAAGTCCTCTAAAGCTTAAAAGTATGAGAGTTCTGAAAACAAAATATCCATACAGGTTTTAACAAAACAAATTTGCAAAAAATTTTATTAATGATTGTTTTATTGTTCTCCCTTATTCTTATAATTAACTTAAGTTACTAGTACAATGTGTGATTACAATTCCTGCGTAAATGCGTACACCATCAATTGTTTATTTAAATTTAAATGACTTAGCAGATGGTTCGTCGTGCGACAGCCGCTTGTCAGAGTTATCTAAACACAGTGCTAGAGTGCTAGTGAGGTGTTCGCGAATGACCCAATCTCCGCTCGCATGCTCGCTCTTTGACCAATTTACTCGGTTTGCTTCCGAATTTACGTTTACTATTTTTCCCTCAAACGGCGGCTGAGAGTCGGGTGCCCTACCTGTTCGTGCCATTGGCGATGTTCCTGGGTTATTAGTGTATAATTCACTCCACTTAACTATCGAAGCACCCTTTTGCGCGCTCATGTCTTTTTGCTTAACTACTTGTTTGAACGACTCTTGGGCGTTTATGGCCATTGATCCCGACGTACCGTTTGGCAAAAAATTAAAGGTCTACCGACTAATTACCTGGCTTTGGTGCTTCCCCCGGCCCGAAAGCTAGGCTCTCGCTCTGACCCCCTATAGCGCTCGCGTTGAGTCCGTTTGAATCGTTATCGCGCCACACAGTAAGGGCGTTATTGGCTACATCGATTAAGCAGTCATTATATCAATCTATAGCTTTAGCGTTCATGTGTACGCTAGCATTAATCGCTTCGATGTGAGAGAAAGTGGGTGATTTCTCCAAGTGTATCTCGATCAAAGGGTTACGAGTTGCTACTTGTTTAATATCTCGTCGCGTATAATTTATGGTCGTGGCACACAAAATACAAGTTATAGTTACAGTTGTGTCTAAATTCTGACGGCACGTTCTCGATAATTCCATCAAATACAAGTTTCTTAGGGTCGGATGGACCCTGTTTGCAAAACAATCTTCACACACGTATTCGGACCGAAAACCGTACGCCACGCGTTCGTAATTACGGATGATTGCGGACATGATTTATAATTATACATTTCTTTGTTTTTCTTTTTTTTTTTATTTTTACTAATATAATATTTCAACTAAGGGATAGTTGAAAAGTTGTTCTTCAGCGCGTAAACAGAAATTAACGCAACTTTCGCAGACTGGACCTACTCGCTTAAATAATAATTGGCGGCGACAAATTTTACAGTTGATAGGTACAGGAAGTCCCGGTTGAAACAATATGTGATAATCAAAACTCGGCTCAAGTAGCTGAAACGGATCTTTAACGAAAGTGTGGTAGCAAGTTTTACAGAAAAAATTAAAAAACTCTTCGTCGACATATACGACTCGGTCCCTTCCTCGCACACTCCAACAGGGAAGGTCGCGCAGGTGTTCTATTGCTCGCGCGACGTCAGGCTTTTCTCTTTGATTTATTGGCTAGAAAGGAAAATTAACCGTTAGTTATTAACTACATATTTAAGTTTTCTTAATTAACTAGACCAAAACACGCCGCTCGCATACTGATACGCGACGCATTTTAGACAGATCTTTAAGGTGATACGCAATCTGTTCGGCGTGACGTCGCGCTTGTGCAAACGTCACATAAAATTCCGGCTTACACATGTATCGCTTTACGCTGGACCGTATGCCTAACACATAACAATAAATAGCCAGCTTAGTTCTTTCATGTTCGCTCTCGCTTATCTCAATAATCTCCTGCTTGGCTATTTTTCCCCCTTGTTGATATAATTCGAAACTTCTCTCCATTCGATTATTATAAGAGCTCAGTTGTTCGTCTCGGCCCTGCGCCGCCCATACCAGCGTCTCCTCAACAGAATCAAACCGCCCAACAAATTTACCTTTTGTTCCGGCCGCATTTCTAGAATGCTTTTATTAATTTAAGGCAATTTTGTTATTAATAAAAAGAAAGAAACAAAAATTATTATATTTATTTAGAATACAGCCACCAATTGTTGCTAGTATTATATATATATATATATATATATATATATATATTGTTACAAAAAAAAATGAATATTATGTGATATATCGAGAAGTTAATTTATTGGATTACGAGATGGTATAGAGGCCACAGTGTCTTGACTTAACATGGGGTACAATTTATTCTCGGCGCTGCCAGAATTTTTGACACTACTATTATCTGACCATTAACATTCCGGTTGATATTTTTGAGTGGTACAGGTGAAAGGTGCTTCGATGACAGTCGGAGCTGAGGGTGCCTGTATAGTAATAGCCTCTTTCGGCTTTTCCACGCTTTTTCCCAATTGAAGTAAAAGCTGCGTTAACGAGTTCCAAATGGCTCCTAAAATGTGCACAGACCAACCATAAAGGCTATGCACAGCGTAACCGTGTATTATAGTATCGAGAATGAATTTAACTAATCTAAAAACCATTAAAATTGTAATAAATGCTGCGCTTGGCGAGCCGAAAGTAATAAATCGCGCCCAAATATTGTCCCAAGCGGAGTCAGCGATACGAGTGAGTGCTTCTTCGTCAAGCAAGCCCGCCACCGACACGCCCCCGGGCATTCTCCCCTTACCCGCCGCTCCGTAGGCTAAAGCGTGTAAGATCGCGCCCTGCTCATTTGGAAACATTATAAAATTTTTTAATTTTTCTATATCCCCGTACGAGTAAATCCCGCTATTCGCTAAATCGGTAGGGTTATTATATGTCCATGTTTGTTGAACTTGCGGCTTTAATACCGAAGGTGCGTCCTGAATGGTTATCTGTGGCAGCATTTTAAACCATCGCTCCCCCAATAAAAACATTACCGGAATCATAGAATCACAAATAGCTTTAGTTCCGTATTCACGCAAAATGTGTGTGCGGGGCGATAAGAATCTCGGTTTGTCTTGCCAAAATACTGGGAGCTCTTGATAACACTCCTCCGTCTGTCTAACCTTTACTTCCACCTGTACACACTTTAAAATATGCACTACTTCTCCCGCCAATAGGCTTACGTAGCCCGGCCCGCCCATGATTTGGTAGGCTAATAAATCTGGGGAGATCGTAGCTATATTCAATGTGTTTATTATTACCTTCCTTTCCAGCTCGCATTGTTTAGCTATTACATCCGAGTATAATCTAGTCATTTGACCCTTTATGTGCGCGTTTACATATACAAACTTCGAGTTTACATAAGCAAAAATGTCGGTGTTACTAATACTAACTCCCTTTTGCACTAACAGTTTTTCATGCTCGGGGTTGAGTAAAATAAACAGTTTCGGATGTTCAGTATGAATTAATTGATAAGAGCACATATTAATTACACCTAAATCTTTAAACGCAAAGGAAAGTCCTTCAGCTTCTAACACGTAGAGCGGTCGCCGCTCGTTATCTTTTTCCACAATCCTCATCACCGGCCCTGTATACAAGGCGGCATACCTGCGATTCTCGCACGCGCCGGTGGGGATGGCTTCCCAAAAGGCGTACCCGTAAACCATGTCTATACAATTATCATCGGTGAATGGACACACAGTACCACTCTCTAATTTAATTTTGTTATTATTTAAATTGACCGCATTGTAACGCTCCTCTAAGCGGATCGTTACGTACCCGTGTACCACTAGGTTGGAAAATTCACCATAAGGGTCAGCATAGTGAGCCGAATTTGCACAGGTACCGTCTGCTTTCAACGACCCGGCGAAAGTGAGTGGGTGCGTCGATGTGTCATTAATTCTCAAGTTTCTAACCATATTATCTGCGATTGAGACCGATCTATGCACGTGCATCCGCATACACTCGTCTCGCGTAACTTCGCGCAAATATCTCACTTCCCCATTTTTTACAAATGACATGTGCGACCACATTCTGCAATGACCGACGGTCCTCTCTATTTCGATTTTACACTATCGCACTAGCGTATCGGCATACTCATTAAGTTGCAGGAGGCTTATTTCCGTTTTCGTTACATTGATTATTGGTTCAGGAATGTCGCATTCCCCCACGTTAACCAGCGAAAAGGTTGTAAAATTAGTAAATTTTTGCCCGCAATCAAAACCGATTAACCCGAAAACTAGGTCTAATTTGAAAGTTGTTGCAAGGATAAACATCAAAGTCCTCATCTGTAAACATGAATAAAAATATTAACTTTCAAATTTTTAAGTAATTGCATCAATCTAAATTTTCGGGTGGCGATTGCGATTTAACATGCGAAAAGCGTAAGCGGTTACTATGTACGACTTTGGATTTGTTTTCTGTTATTTGAATTTTAACATTCCCGTTTTCCCAAACCTCAATTACTCGGTAAGGACCGGAGTAATGATTTTCGAATTTATGCGGTTTCGGTCCGCTCTGTAGCCAAACAAAATCGTCTATTTTGATTTCTTTTGGGTTGGCTTTTTTATCGTAATAATTTTTTGACCGCCGTTTGGCCACTAATAATTTTTCTTCTGCACTTTCTTGGAGAAAGTGCAGCCTTTCTACCAAAGCCGTCATATAACCCGCGTAGGTAGGTAATAAGTCTTCCGGCTCCAAGGGTTCGCTTGAAGGGACGTGCGCCAGTCGGCCGAAGACCAGCTCATAGGGTGTGTGTTGTGCCCCTTCGTGTTTGCCCGTGTTAAAATTGAACATGGCTAGTTCCACCCATTCATCCCAGTTTAAGTTTTTTGTTGTAAACATTTTTAAAAATTCGCTAAGTGGTGAGTGTGACCTTTCTAGTGAACCGTTAGTTTGTGGGTGGAAAGCAGTGGTTTCTATTTGTTTAATTCTAAAGCGCTTTGCTACGCGTTTCATTAGTTTGCTAAGAAAGTTCGTGCCTTGATCAGTAAGTATAGCTTGAGGTGCGCCAAAAGTGCAAATAAAGCGTTTAATAAAAGCGTCGGCTACCGATGCAGCCGCTTGATCTTTTAGTGGAATGCCGACTGAGAATTTAGTGAATTGATCCTGCATGGTAAGAATGTATTCCGAATTATCTCTAGTTTTGGGCAACGGACCCACTATATCTAGACAGACCGTAAAAAACGGGATAGAGGGGTGATCAGTAATAATCATTTTCTGTCTAGTTTTAACTCTAACTAATTTTTTTAATTGACAGGTGACACATTTCTGAATAAACTCCTGGATATTCTCTTTAAGATGTTCCCATTGAAATTTATACTTAATGCGATTAAATGTTTTCGTTACACCTTTATGACCGCCCACCGCTGAACAGTGCGCTTCGCGAATAATGTCTGTTCGTTTACTAGGTTCCGGGTGTTGGATTATTCCTTTACATACAATTATTTTTAAATCCCTTTTAATTAATTCACGTTTAATACAAGCTAGAATATCCTTAAAATCAATATTTTCAATGTGACTACTCTTTGCCAAACTAATCGAAATTATTTGATTTTTGTTCGATAAAGTATCTAATTTCTTAATTCCCTTAGCTAAAATTTCCAGCGTTGTTGAGAGGCTATTTTTAGAGTCTCCTCTTAAGGGTACTATAAAATGCATTTTTTTATTGCCCCTAATGGCTTGGGTTTCTCCTAACTGCAGGTTCTCCAAACGCGGGAGTTTCCCTAATTCCTTTAATTGCCTAGCCCCTTCGTCGAGTGGTTTCCCATCTGTGGAAATGAAATATAAGTAATTGTCCTTTCTCATAAACAATTTTTCCCTACAATAAACGATGTTACCTCTACAGTGATCCGTTGTTTGGGTCGCCGGATCGGGGTCGCTTCGTTCTTCGATCGTTAAATCGTGAAAGGATGCAAAAAATTCCGGAGACTGTTCGACCTATTTTCCTCGCTTTCTTTTACAAGCGGTTCGCTTTCGTCTGGAGTAGCCGCTCTGGCGCCCGGCGATGTGGGTCTAGCTAACTCTTTATGGCCGCGCGCGTCTTGGCGCTCGATGAAATCGGTGTTGTTTTCATTCTCAGCAGGACACGCGCGTTCCTGGATAGTCTCAGCTGCAGGGGCTGGTTTTCTTTTTCGCGGAAGAAGGGCCTTAATAGCTTGTTTGTATTTCTCACTGACTTGGCGTCCGACACGAGTACGAGTAGCCATTGCGTGAGGGGCGGGTGCGTCGCCTATCCGATCTCCGAGGGACTCCGGTGTTGGGCCTACAGATTGGCTGCCAGCGACAGCATGGCGCCCCTCCCCTCTTACACTAACTCGGGTCGCTACGCAAACAGTTTCGACGACTGGATTGCGAGACAAAGCGTCTGCGTTAGCATTTAATTCACCTTTCTTGTAAACCACGTCGAATTGGTAATCTAATAATTTTAATCGCCAACGAGTGACTCTAGATCCGGGGTCGTTATGTGAATTTAACCACACTAAAGGTCTGTAATCGGTAATTAAAGTAAACCTGTTGCCGTACAAATATGGTCTAAATTACGTGATCGCATAAACAATAGCTAAAGCTTCTTTCGAGAAGGTGCAATAATTTTTCTCGGCTTGATTATAGCTATAGGTCTATCTTTCCCGATTTCGCCTTGCGATAGTACGGCACCTATAACCACTCGTGTCAGTGGTGACCAAAAACTTTTCTTCAAAATGTGGGTGCGCCAATACCGGTGGTTCGCATAAACTATCTCTTAACTTGATAAATGCCTCTTGTGCATTTTTATCCCAACTAAATTGCTGTTCTTTTCTTAATAAGTTTGTTAAAGGTTTTGCTAGCTGCGCCAAGTTTTTAATAAACCTCCTATAGTATCCTGCCAGGCCTAAAAATTGTTTAATATTTTTTTGGTTTTTGGGGATCGGAAATTCTTTAACTGCTTTCAATTTTTCTGGATCGGGACGCAGTCCGTGGCTGCTAATTATATGTCCTAAGTAATTAATTTCTGGCTTAAGGAATTCGCATTTTTCTGGTTAAAGTACTAAGTTCGCGTGGCGTAATTTTTCGAAAAGTTTTTGAATTGTTTCTATATGCTCATTGAAAGTTTTAGAGTAAACGCAAATGTCGTCAAAGAAATGCACTACGTTTTTCATTCCGCTATAACTTTAAGTACGAGCGATAAAAATACTGGCGCGCTTGTTTTCAACCCGAAAGGTGATCTAACAAAATGAAATAAACCAAGATCGCAACAAAAACGCTGTTTTCTCTCTATCTTCGGGTTTGATTTTTATTTGATGATACCTTGCGTATAAATCGAAAACCGAAAAAAATTTCGCGTCCCCAAGTTTATCTAGAATATCGGCTATATTGGGGACCGGGTGATTGTAATCAGGGATAAAGGCATTTAGTTTTCTAAAGTCAACGACGACCCTATATTTTTTCTTTCCGTCAGGGCCCGGTTTTTTGTCAACGCAGAACACCGGCGCTGAATAGGCGCTTCTAGATGGTTCGACTATCCCTTTTTGTAACATTTCGTTTACCTGCCTGTTGATTTCCTCTTTCAAAATAGGAGGGTGTCTAAATTGTTTTATTCTAATTGGTATATTGTTTGTTGTTGGGATTTCATGTTTAATTACATTAGTCGCGGGCATAATATCTCCGGGTAAATAAAATCTGTCCGCGAAATTAATTAATATTGATTCAATATCGATTTTCTGATTCTCCGATAAATGCTCTAGACGGAGTAATTCTTTTAATTTAATTACACGATCACTTCCCGCTAATATTTTCCCACTTCTCACACACATTATGTTCCGGGCGCGTGGCGTCGGCTTTTTATAGTCCCGCCTATCTACGCTATCTATTTTCGTAGTATAATGCGGCCGCGAACGATGTTTCCATATTGACCGACCTAAACCGCTTCCTTTTCTTCTAATATCATGTAACGATTGACGGAAAGCGCACAGAATGTCGGCACACGTATCTTCGTTTGTCATACAAAATTTCCTTAATTTATTCAACAAGGGGATGGCGTAGCAACACAGGAGAGCTAATGCATTACCATATAAATGTATCGGTCGGGTCTTTTTGACTGCTTGTAAATGAGCTAATGCTTTTATCTTTCTACATAAGTTTTCTAAACAATGGTCGATTTGCGCATGGTCGCCTAATGCGATGCGATGCGACCGACTCGGAGTTTTATTACTTCCGCTCCTTCCGATTCTGATTTGATTACGCAGCCATTTCCTTTGCTCGCGTATGATACTATCGATTTTACCAAAACTATTACCTCGTGCTTTTAACTTTTTACACTTTGCGTAATTGTGACGCATTGTTCCGAAAGCCTTTACTTTATTAGTCACGAATGCTATTTTAGTATAATCTTTCCTCAAGTTTTTCGGTGTATCTTGATTATTCTTATATGTTAAAACAAGGTTTTCTCGAGCATTCCGTCCATTTTATTTCTTTTACTAAATGGAACCGTATTATTTCTATTTTTAACAAACAAGTTTTTTTTAATTCTATGGGTTTCCCTAGCACGTTTACAATTTTTACTTTTATTTTTCAAGCTAATCAATTCCATTACTAGAACATATTCACCAAGACTAGTTTTCAAATCTTTATTTAACAATTTTGACTTCTGGCTACTTACGTTACGGGTGGACGAGTTTTCACCGAGCAAAATGTTTTTCCGACTTATCTTACGAATTTTATCCTTCAAATTTGCGTATTTGTTGGATTTCTTTCTTATTTTATTTGAAAATTTATTTTTTTGCAGATATTTAATTCTCAAATTTCTATTTTGACTAATCAAGTTTTTGTGAACTTTATTTTCACCGAACGAATTTTTCAAGCTACAAATTTTTTCAAACAACTTTTCGTGCCCGAACAAATTTTTCAAGTTTTTACAAGTTAATTCTTTCGATTTTTCAAGTTTTTCGATTCTAAACTTTTTTCTAGTTAAGTTTACTGGCTTTTCCATTTTTCCAGTTTCTATATTTTTACAAGTCGAGTTTTTCGAGTTCTCACATCTTTCAATAATTTTATTCAATTCTATATTATCTTTATTTTCCGTTTCCTTACTAATTCGATTTGCTATGGTCGTGACAGTGTACTGAGTTGGGGAATTAATTATACTAGTTAAGGAACATTTATTAACATCTACACGTTCATGCTGAGTAGGTATATCACGAGAAACACAAGAATTGCTTAGCTTGCCTACAACCGCGCTGGCCTTGCGCCGTTCTATTCTTGCTAATTTTACGCTCTCCTTGTTTGTCGTTTTAACGATATTTACGCTACCCGTGCACCGTAGAACGATTACGTGCAACGCGATGTGCAAAATATTTTCCTCGTAGTTAATCTTTGCCCCGTATCTCCTTAGTACTTCACTACCAATTAATCCGTCTTCCTCAATCGGAAAATTATCAGGAACAAGATGAAAATACAAGGTTAAGTCACGGAATAATAATGGTACTTTACCGCACGAGTTAATTGACTCTTTTGTAATGCCCCTGAGTTCTAATATCTCGTTTTCAATTACAATGGCTTTACTCGGTTTTTTACTGATTTTCAATAATGACGGACCAGCACCCGTATCTAACATTAATTTAAGCGATGCTCCGTAGTTTTCTAAATGCAACTCTATAACTGGGGACTTACTATTTATGCTAAAAAGTACTGATTTCCTAACGAGTTTTAATTTCTGCTCGCATTCACTTGTTCTAGGTGCGTATCTTTCGCTTGCCCCCAGGTTGCGCCCTGTGCTGCGGGGCTGTTCGCGTTTCCCGCCTGGTGTTGTGATTTTTCGTGGTTTTTTGTTTCCAATTCGGGACAATGGTCTTTCCCATGACCTTATTTTTTACAATAATTGCATTGTTTAATATTGTAACTCGGTCTAGCTACGACAGGGTTAGCTGATCGCGGTCTGTACAGATCGCGCGGCGGCTGGGGCGTGGGCACTCGTGCGGCGGCCAATGGTCCCACGTTTGGCTTTGGTGGCCGCGCGTGTGCCGTCATAGGCCCCGCCCACGGTACTGTTTGCGCCTACGGTGGCTGTGCGTTCTGAGGTAGCAGTGCTTTCAATGCCCAACAATTTTTTGCTACGTGATTTTTCTTTTCGCAAAATTGACAATTTTCGGCCGTTTTGTCTTGCACAATTTTAATATCGGCCGAACCATTCGCGCTTTTGCTAGTTTCTTTATTGATCTTATTTTTATCAAAATTTTCCGTTTTCTCAAAACAATCGACTTCACGTTCGATTTCGATTGCTTTTTCAACCGCTCCTTGAAACGTTCGCATTACACTCATACGTCTTTTAATTTCCCAATCCAAACCGCGCGCGAAAAATTTTAACTTATCCGTTTCTACAAATTGCCTAAATTCGACACTATCTCTTTTGTCTCTTTTTGCTGCTTCTTTCAATTCAATTGCTATGCGTCTTACTCTATTCGCGAATGTAATGACATTTTCTCCTTGTTTTTGTTTCGCGGCTGCCAATTCTCCGATTAAGGTCTGATGCGATTTATACGAACCGAAATTTGCTTCAAAGAACTTAATTAGTTCACTAATGCTATCGAAATGCATCTCTTCCATCGATTTTGCTGCTTCCCCCATTAAACGCCTTCTGATTAATTTTGCTAAATCTACCTCATTGGCCGCTGGTATCATGCTAACTGCCTCTCTTACTCCGAACAGGAAAGTGCTAAGAGGAATATTACTACCGTCGAATTTCGGAATACAGTCAAGCGCGTCTTTAATTGATAGATTTTTTAGCGGCGCTAAGGTAGAGTTTTGACGTAGAGAATTAATGTTATTATTGATGTTGGTCGAAAAATTATTTCTTAGTGCCTGTGCGTAAGGCGTGCTATGCCGCCTTTCAAAAAATGGTGTGTTAAACGGTATGTTCGGGTTAAACTGCCCGTTATTTTCTAATTCATTAGCTGCGGTTCTAAAAGCTGTTCATTCTGCATCTTCTGTTATTTCCGGTTTGCTATATATTAGCTGTGGTATTTTTTCTGTGATAGTACGTTTCTCTACGCTCGCTATTGCGTTAATTATTTCTTTGACGCTAATATTTCTATCCATAAATTCTTTTAAAATGTCTATCATAATTTCGTCCTGACAAATTTTTTCAACTAGATCGCGATCTACTGTTTCGGACAGTGACATTTGCAATTTCCCTATTTCTTTTATTCTTAGTGGATTTATCTCCGACGCGGTCTGGTACCTAACTTTTAACATGTCGACCAGTTCGTTAAGCGTCGCTTTTGAAAGGGCCTCATCTGTTGTTGAGAGCGCGCATCTCAATATCGCGGCTGCCTCTTCGTTACGCGCTATCGTGCCGCTATCTGTTGCCATTTTGCGGTAATTATTTAATGTGAATGGAAAAAAAAAATTGCACTTTTAATTTAAAAGGGAAAGGAAGTACTCGATGTTACTTTCGTTTTTATCCCGGAGGTGGGCCCCCAATTGTAATGTCGAGATTACAATGTCGCGAAAACGATAAAGTTCACGCGATAAATGTTCCTGTTTCGGTCTACGCCTACACGTAATAACCACGGGAATAGGAACTCACGAAAGTAGTCGAGCGGTCCTTAAATAACAGTTGAGAGTCGCCTAATTTCGAACTAACAAGCGGCAAGCAGCAGTAACTCATGCATCAAGAAGAAAGGAAAATACCAATATCAGGTAGTACTTACTCTGAAGATGCTGTGATGTACTCAGTCTATCTAGTAGCTCTGCGTTGTCTTCTTGACCCAAAGTGTAGCGGGAGATTCAAATGACAGGAAGGTTTACAGCGAAATAAAGTATGTCGAGTATAATATAATAATAATATTTTATTATAAGTTTAAAGTGATTATACTGGTTATATGCTGATTGTAGTCGAGATATAATAACAATAATAATTCGCGAGACTACAATCAGGGAAGCTTATAATAATGATTACAAGTGATTTTGCACAAACAATATTTCAGAGTCGAAATACAAAATGATTAAAAGCTCGAAGTTTCTAAGACAATAATTGAAATTAATTCTAAGTCGATAAATCAACGGTCAAGGGCTTCGCCTTACAAAGAAAGAAATGGATTGCTTCTGCTCCGAGTAGAGGCGCATGTTCGCTTTTATACTCTCTTTCTTAATTAGATTGATAGAAAAGGTGGAATTCTCTCGAATAATCAAAAGAGTTCAATAGGATGCATGTTGGAGGGGATTTCTAGGAATTAGAGGCTCGTGATGGGTTGATATGGAGTGGATGCACAGTCAGTTTAGTCATACGTCAGTCGCAAGTGAAAGTTGTCCTGCTAGTATTGTTACCCTCCGTGTTCTTACGAACGGTTGGTAACTTACCGACCGTCGTAGTATTATCTTAAGGAAAAAAGATAGTACGAGAGAATGCCCAGTAGGCAAACTTATGGAGGTGGGAACGTTCAGTCGCGCACGACGTGTCACTAATAACATATTTGTATAATAACATGTGACGTTTTCTTGACGTTTATGGTGAATTTGAATAGACTAGTTGATGCTATTTTGAGGCTGGAAACCCTTGTATGTACAGTGCATGTCCTCAATCAGTGGTGACTGTTGTAGTAACAAACCTAACAGTCCGACCCACGAGCCAATGAAACCTTGCTATATATAAGGCCTCTACATGAGAAAAGACGAGTGTATACAAGGAACAACGAGGAATATAGTGCTATCCCTGTCGAAAATAATCACATGATTTAATTACGTGATTAAATCACGTACCGAAATCATGTAACGAAGCCACGTAATTAATCACGTGACGTTTTTAGCCGGTTCGTCACGTGATTTAATCATATAATTTTTAAAAATTACGTAATTTTGTTTATATGAATTTTTAATATAAAAAATAGATTACATGATTTAATCACGTGATTTTTTAAAAATCACGTAATTTTTGTAATTAAGTGATTTGAACAATAAAGATATGTTATTCTTAAAATGTAAATTTTGGTATTAAAGTTTTTTTCAAGCTACGAATTGTGCAAAATTGAAAGACCTCGAAATCTCGAATATAGAAAATAAGAAAAAGAAATTTCTCGATTTGATCAGAAGTTATCAAAAACGAGGTACGCCTCGTAAATGTGACTTCCAAAAGTCACATGAATGATAAAGTCTCACTTCCTTATGTATTCTTGCGGTGCCTATTCTTACCATTCATGTGACTTTTGGACGTCATATTTGGTTCGTTTTTGATAACTTCTTGTTGAGGAAATACTCAACCGTTCCAAAGACCAAGCCACAAATAACTCCAGTCAAACTCCAGACTTCAAGCAATATTTATAATGAATACTTTATTTGAACGATAGCTAGTAAATACAAGTAAGGTACAAAGGCCGCATTCGGCTCAAGTTCGACTCTCGCTCGTCAGTCCCGTCTCGCTTCCTTTGACGCGCCGATCCTGGCCGCTCAACGCTCTCGAAGCTTCTGACCTCCGCTCCCGTTACGGCACGCATGCCCGGCGCTCGTTCGCCTTCGTCTCCTCGCACCACCGATGGCGCTCGCTAAGCAATAACCATTTCGTGTCCCTGATGCCTATCTCGCACCCTTGTAACATGTTGTTTTACAACAATCGGCCATCCGACATTTAGCTTGGCCTCCAAGCTAACTTACGACGCCCGCTACGAGTTCGCTCCGTGACTCCCCTCAAATCGCCTTTTTTTTCTTTCTCTCTTTGTTTTTGACTTACTTTTCTACACTTAAAATCTAATTACAGTTAACATAGATCTATTACAATTTTCACAATATTAAATGCCGCATGATGATCAAGGTCTCTTAGGCGTTTGCACTCCTTAAAAATTAGTCACAAAATCATTTAATTTTCGAGGATGCTCCTTTTTACGCAAGCCCCTGCGTAGAGTTACATAATCGGGGTAATCGCCCGGTTGGACGCTCGGAGTCACTGCCTTAGGGCTAGTACCGACCGTTTCGAGAGCTCCGCCTCGGCTTTCCTCGTTTGCATCCATGCTTTCGGGTAGTTCTTCCCCTTCGCTCGTCATACACTCGTCGTCTTCCGGATCGCTTTCATCTATTGCTCCGCGCTAAATACGCAATTGGCTCACATGTGCGGTCGTGTTTCTCGCAGATGTACCTCTAGCCGTTAAAGCTTGGACACGATAAGTATCTGAGGGTAAGCTTTGTGTTATTACTAATAGTCCCTTCGTACGCGGTTGAAGTTTCGTAGAATCTTCCGTGTTAGTTGTATTACGCGTCATAAACACGATATCCCCTAGCTCGAACTTGACATTTTGGAGCCTATTAGCATCGTACCGTTCTTTAGCCGCGAGCTGGTTGTCGAAGATTACGGTTCTCGCCTCACGCTGTAAGACCTTCGGATCAGTGTATCGCTCGGTGGATTCGGTTAATTGTCTAGCGGGTCCCTCCTCGAATCGCGGTGTATACCCGTATACTAATTCGAAAGGCGTCTTCCCGGTAGTCTTATTCACCGCTGTTTTAGATCGCGTTCGATTTTAGCCAAACACTTATCCCAGTCACGCCCGTCCTCCTCCACAACATTACATCGAATCACGGGCAATAACGTTTGGTTCAATCGCTCCACGAGCCCATTCGCTTCGGGGTGCCTGCTTGAGTTTAGCGTATGTTTCACACCATGCGCGTTACAAAATTCAGCGAATTTGCCAGCAGTAAAGGTAGTGCCCCTATTGGTTACGAATCGATTAGGCGCCCCTAATCTATCGATGAAGCCATGTAATTTACGGACGGTGCTGCTTGCTTTTACGTCGCGTACCGCATATAGTTGCACAAAACGTGTTAAATTGCATATCGCCGCTAATACATATTTATTTTTCTGGCTTGACGACACGAAAGGTCCTAGGTGATCTAAGTGTACCAACCAGAAGGGTCGCTGCCCCGGGGGTATCGGGTGGAGCTCACCGGCTTGCCACCCAGTCTTGCGCTTCGCCAATAAACATTCTATGCACGCCGCAATGTGCCGTCTTACGTAGGCACGCATCCTCGGGAAATAATAGTGCTCTAATATTCGTGTCACGGTGCGATCCACTCCGAAGTTGCTTCTTAAGTCGTGATTCTTTATTACCACGGCTTTCCTCAACGCTCTCGGAATTACGTATAGTTCCTTATCAGTACTGCCTACGTTGCGTCTAAAAAGAATGCCATCGCGCAGGCAGTAATCGCGTACCTCCTCCCTCTCTGTCGGAGATCTCTCTTTTTCTAACTTCTCCAATATTTTAATTTTTAGCGCAAAGTTTTCGTCTGACCTTTGATACATAAGAATCTCATCTTCGTGAACCCTCAGCGAGAACATCGCGGCCCCCTCCAACGTATGTTCTTCGACAGGAGCACGAGACAGCGCGTCTACGTGTTCCATTTTATCGCCTTTTCTGTGGAGAATTTCGTAATCGTAATCCGCGAACGCGTTCACCCATCTAATAAACTGTGGATTTTTGGCTCTAGTTGAATTAACTTGGCATTGGGAAATTCATTCGGACGGTGTTTTGGTTCAAGCGCCGGTAGTCTACCACTAATCTGTCCGATCCGTCGCCTTTACCGGTAAGCAGGCACGGACTTGCGTAGGGTGAGTTGGTTTCGGTAACGATGCCCGCCCTTTTCCACGCTCCTACAATCTCGCGCATTCTCTCACGTTGCCTCGCGTTGGCTTTATAAGGTTTCGCGAACACTGGCTCACTGCCCGGTTTCTCAATAATATCCATCTCTATTAATTGCGTGCAACCTAACTCAAATTCATTCATCGCGGAACACTCACGGTATTCGTTAAGTACCTCCAACAACTCTCGCTTTCCTTCAACATCCAACGCTGGCTCCGCATTGATATCTTCTAACATAATTGGATCCGCGCGCGGCATGCGAGGTTCCATTTCGTCCTTAATACACATGATGTGACTCTCTGTCTTCTCACCTCGCGTTACACCGCGTCCCGCCCTGCTAGCGTTACAAAAAGGTAATTTTATTTGGTCGCTATTTACTTTTACATTGAGGAATTTTACAGATCCGCTCGGTAAAAAGGTGGATTCGACTGTCTCCAGTTTCAATTTATTGTTACTCAGTTCAATATCGGGCTTGACGTTAAAAATAAAATTTTCCCGTTTCTTAAATTCTAACTGTTCATCGCATTTATAATAAGCTACCTCTGGGAGTCCCGTAAAATTCCTTCCGATTATCGCGGCATAGGGCTGTACGTCATCGGGGATTACTCGAAATCTTACACCATCAATTTTGCATTCATCTACGCGTACAGTTTCCTCGATTACGCCGCTAGAATGAACCTCGTTGTGTATTTTGCCGAAGCCGACCAGTTTACTCGGGTTTCGTTTAAACGCGAATCCGTCTTCTAACACTAAAGAGGATTTTATAGTACAGTCCGAACTGCCGGGGTCAACGAGTGCTACTATATCAGTTATATGCCCAATCGTGATTTTCTTTAAGTATTTAGCCGCGACGACACAGTCTTCACTCTAGAAAAACGCTATCTCACTTTTAATTGTTTTTCTCGGTTTCGTACAATTCTTAGTAAAGTGACCTCTCTCGTCGCAGTTGTAGCAAATTACTTCGCATTTAACCGGACAATCCTTTGCTACGTGCCCAGCCGCGTGGCATCGATAGCATTCGCGCGAAGATGCATCGACTGTACCTACGCTCGCATTGTGTTTCGTTGAATCGCCGCTGGTGTCGCCGAAGTTCCTGGAAATGCCGGGGCGCGCGTCGTCTACTGATGATCACGGCTTGGCTGCCACTCCTTCTTTGCGCTGCTGTGATGTTTCTTCCGTCGCCGAATGTGTAGGGTTAGCGCGACCTTGCTGGATGCGCTGCTTCCTCGCGGTTTCTAGCGCCTCGATTTTCATTAGGTTGCGTAGCATATCATCCTCGTCGAAGTGGACTCTGCTCAGAAACATGGTGCTAGTGTCTCTCGACCATAGTCCAATGGCGATTTGCTGCTTGATTTCCTCACTTCCGAAACCCAGCGCTTTGCATAGCCGTAGTTTGTCGAAGAAATAGTCGCGGGTATTTTCTCCCTGTTTCTGGCAGCGCGCTTTCATTTCTTCGTATTTCTCGGTTAGCGTCCTCTCTATGCGGAACGTATTTGTAAACGCCCTTTTGAAACTGGCCCAATCAACGATAGTGTCTAGGTTTGCTAGATACCAGTTTCTGGCTCCTTTCGCCAGGTTGCTCCTTGCAGATGCAAATGCCACTGCGTCGATCCAACGGTGCAGAACTGCCCATGATTCGAGCTGACGTAGCCAAGTTCGGGCAGTCGTGACGCCCGACAATCCGTCGAACTGCCCCAGGTTGTGCGACATATCAGGCATGACATGATACGTTGCTGTGCCCCTGGCGTTGTTCGTCAAGACAATCATCTGTGCTTTTCGCTGTAATAACGTGGGCATAGCCGCCATGATCATCGTTAAGTCTGGTTGAGGTGCTGGTTGTAGGTTGGGATTCGCCTGAAAGCCGGCTAAATTCCTTGCCGCTTCCTCGTCGTCCGCCATTTCCGCTTCGGGGATAATTCCTTATTTGACGAGGCGTTTGATTTTGCGAATCACTAACGACAGTTCCGACACTTCCGTGGGAGTAGATTGTTCACGTATTACTCCGTTGGCACTGGATCTCTAATCCCACTTCTGATATGTTGAGGAAATACTCAACCGCTCCAAAGACCAAGCCACAAATAACTCCAGTCAAACTCCAGACTTCAAGCAATATAAATGAATACTTTATTTGAACGATAGCTAGTAAATACAAGTAAGGTACAACGGCCGCATTCGGCTCAAGTCCGACTCTCGCTCGTTAGTTCCGTCTCGCTTCCTTTGACGCGCCGATTCGGGCCGCTCAACGCTCTCGAAGCTTCTGACCTCCGCTCCCGTTACGGCACGCATGCCCGGCGCTCGTTCGCCTTCGCCTCCTCGCGCCACCGATGGCGCTCGCTAAGCAATAACCATTTCGTGTACCCGATGCCTATGACGCACCCTTGTAACATGTTGGTTTACAACATTCTGATCGAATCCAGAAATTTTTTTTTCTTATTTTCTATATTCGAGGCTTCGAAGTCTTTCAATTTTGCACAATTCGTAGCTTGAAAAAAACTTTAATACCAAAATTTACATTTCAAGAATAACATATCTTTATTGTTCAAATCACTTAATTAAAAAATTACGTCATTTAAAAAAAAACCACGTGATTAAATCAAGTTATCTATTTTTTATATTAAAAATTCATAATAAGTGATTAAATCACGCGACGAACCGGCCAAAAACGTCACGTGATTAATTACGAGGTTTTGTACCATGATTTCGGTACGTGATTGAATCACGTAATTAAATCATGTGATTATTTTCAACATATGTTCCTCACTGTTCCTGGCTATATGTATGTATCTGTATTCTAACCTCCAGATATGTTACAATAAAAAAGAATATATCCTTAATATAAATTGAGCGATCGAGATTCGTTCGGTTTTCGAGTATTTTTGCGAGGTATCTCGAATTTTTGAGAGGTAACCTCGAAGCTCGAAAGAAAACGAGAACGAGCGGAACGACGGCGCGCGTAGCACGCCAATTAAAGCTACCTCTACACGGCTTGCCGTGAGCCCCGTGCTCTAGACAAAGACAGATATAGGAAAATCTATAGTTCTATAGTTCTTAACGCTAGTCCTTAATATAAATTGAGCGATCGATATTCGTTCGGTTTTCGAGCATTTTTCCGAAGTTTCTTAATATACATTGAGCTATCGAGATTCGTCCGGTTTTCGAGCGTTTTTTCGAGGTATCTCGAATCGATCTCGAAACTCGAAAGAAATCGAGAAACAACAAAGAGAGGGCGCGCGTAGCGCGCGAAATTAACGCTAGACCTTTATATAATTTGAGAATTCGAGATAATCTTTTTTATCCTCGAACGATCTCGAAATCTCAAATAATTGAATCCATCTCAAATCTCGAAAGGGGTGAAACAAAAGACGAACGGTGCTGCGCGTAGCAGGCACATGCAGGGAACTTTCTACATATGTGTGTTCTGTGTTTCGGTGTGTTTTCGATAAAGACAGATAGATCTGTTACATTGAGTGCAGTCACGTGAGTAAACAAAGCTATACTAGCTTGCGCCTGTATAGTTTTGGTATCTGACAAGCTTTTTTTCTCTAAAATAAATAAAAATGCCTTGATGCACAGTGCCGAATAGTCCAGCAAACAAAATTAAAAAGAATGCAGGCCAAATTTCTACGTTTAAAGTGCCCAGTGATGAAAATGAACGAGAGCAATAGAGACTAAGCATGCCCTATTAAAAAAAATCACATGAGTAGTCACGTGAGTACTCACGTGAGTACTCACATGAAAACGCGCGTGAGTTCTCACGTGAGGTTTTCGATGATATTCTCACGTGAGTAATCACGTGAGTACTCACGTGATAAGTGAAAAAAATGGTTTAAAAAAAATTAATAATCAATGCTTTTTTTTTACTGAACTATTACATAAATATTTGATCTTTAATTTTTGCGTATAATTTCGAATCCTTAAATAGTATAGGGAGATATCAAAAATGAGGCAAGCCTCGTAATTACAACTCTTTTAAAAAAGTCGCGTTATTGACTAAGTCTTACCGGTTTATGTATCCTCGCCGGCGTTCATTTGCCTATGGAAATCGAGAAAGGGGTTGCCGCCTGGCGGACACCGGCGGAACTGATTACTGATGGGGCCCGTCTGAGCTCCACGCCTAGTGACTCTTTTAATCACCAGGCGGCAACCCATTTCTCGTTTTCCATAGGCAAATGAACGCCGGCGAGGATACATAAAGCGGTAAGACTTAGTCAATAACGCGACTCTTTTAAAAGAGTTGTAATTACGAGGCTTGCCTCGTTTTTGATATCTCCCTATACTATTTAAGGATTCGAAGTTATACGCAAAAATTAAAGTTCAAATATTTATGTAATAGTTCAGTAAAAAAAACATTGATTATTAATTTTTTTTAAACCATTTTTTCACTTATCACGTGAGTACTCACGTGATTACGCGCGTGATTACTCACGTGAGAATATCGTTGAAACCTCACGTGAGAACTCACGCGCGTTCTCACGTGAGTACTCACGTGATTTTTTTTAATAGGGTGGGGATTTCGATTTTACGATTATCGCATCAAATATGCGAAAAGCATTTTGATGAAAACTTTATTATTAAAGAGTGGGTTCAATATGACAGTGACAACAAAATTATTGCACATGTACAACATCTTTTTATTTATAATTAATATTTTATGTACAGTAATTCTTTAAAATAATTTCAATTCTCAATATCTGAAATACATTTGTAACCGTATTTTTCTCATTTTAGAATAACGGAAAATAACACAGTATTTAATTATTAGTTGATATGAAGTCATGAGGGAGACTAATTCACGCGAATCATCATTTTTTCAACTTGATATTTTTTACCGAGCAATGTTTTGCTAAACATGCTTGTAACATAAACGTTTTTAATCGAACAGTGGACGGAGTTCTAGAAAATTACAATTTTACATTTCTTTGTCAAAAACATGTAGCTAACATTTTATCATATGCAATTTTTTATTATATTTGTCTAAGAATGCGTCAATTTACCTATCAGCAAGCGCAAAAAGTAAAAAAAGAGATGGTAGTTAAAACAAAAATGTCGAAATTGGTTAATAATTAAATAATAATTATTTAAAAAATTCAATCGTCTATTATTTTATCCAATTCCAGCTTTATATTTAAAAAAATTTATTTTTCTATACTTTTAAAATAGAGTACTTGTTCTTATTACTGTGTCTACTTTGTATCAAATTCCACTGTTTACACAACATGCTTCAAGTAATCGCGCGCACATGCAATCATCCACGTGAGCCATGTGACCGCACTCAACTCGATCGCAGCGCCCCACTTCGTGATCAGTTTTGGAAGTACTGCCGTAGCTCATAAAAGACCCACCTCCACCACCGGAGTTTCCGGACCTGTATATACGTGGGCAGGCTCGGGCTCGGCCCCACCCTATTAAAAAAAATCACGTGAGTAGTCACGTGAGTACTCACGTGAGTACTCACGTGAGAACGCGCGTGACTTCTCACGTGAGATTTTCGCCGATATTCTCACGTGAGTAATCACGTGAGTACTCACGTGATAAGTGAAAAAAATGGTTTAAAAAAAATTAATAATCAATGTTTTTTTACTGAACTATTACATAAATATTTGATCTTTAATTTTTGCGTATAATTTAGAATCCTTAAATAGTATAGGGAGATATCAAAAATGAGGCAAGCCTGATAATTACAACTCTTTTAAAAAAGTCGCGTTATTGACTAAGTCTTACCGCTTTATGTATCCTTGCCGGCGTTCATTTGCCTATGGAAATCGAGAAAGGGGTTGCCGCCTGGCGGACACCGGCGGAACTGATTACTGATGGGGCCCGTCTGAGCTCCACGCCTAGTAACTCTTTTAACCGCCAGGCGGCAACCCATTTCTCGTTTTCCATAGGCAAATGAACGCCGGCGAAGCAAAGGAAGCAAACTTCCTTTATTTAATTGTTAATTTAATTATCAACTAGGCGAAGCAAAGCAAAGGAAGCAAACTTCCTTTATTTAATTGTTAATTTAATTATCAACTATTGTTATCATGTTTAGTTATTGTCAGAATCGTTTATTCCTATTCGGGTGATGGCAAATTTGTTAATTAATCATTTATTTACGATACGGGTTGAACTTACTTATCTGACTAATTAAATAAATAAATGATTTTTATTGTTAGAATCGTTATCGAGATTACCATTTTATGGTAATATGTTCCAATATGTTTATTATTTAATATTAATGTTATCTGTTGTCTTATTTAATATTAATTTCGGAATTAATCTCTTAGATTGAAGCTATTATTGTAGAACGGCTCTAAATGTGCGTTAAGCGGGCCCGAATTCATAGTCGTAATTCGGACTTCGGACTTAAGTCTGACTTAAGAATTTGTCGAAGTAGAGTGTGACTCGCGCGCGGTTTTTTTACATGAACCGGAGACTATATATGGGAGCGTCCAGCAGAAACGGGCCACCAAGCGCGCGCGGTGCCTTTTTTCGGGTAAAAGGCGCTCTGTTTAACTCGTTCATAATCGTATGCTGCGTCTTTGAAAAAAAAAACCAAGGACCTATATCGATAGATTTTTTCCTGCTCTTTCCAATGGTGCGATTGTTTTTATTGCGAAACGCTTTCTTCCGGACGAAAACTCGAGTTGAATATTGAAAGCCATTTTTCTCAAAGTATATAATGTTTTTCTTTCAAAATAAACTACACCATTGGAAAGTACAACTCTTAAGCTTCAAAACCCTATCTTGGAGAAGTTGGAGAAATAAAGGGTTTAAAAGTAACAACATGAAAAAGACAGCGCCGAGGGTCCGCGCGAGCCCCTCGCGCCCGTGCGTCGGCACGTTTAAGTGCACGCTCTATTCAATTCGCTAATAATCGTGTACTAAGTCTCTGAAAAAAGAACTAAGGACATATATCGATAGATTTTTTCCTGCTCTTTCCAATGGTGCTATTATTTTTATTCCGAAATGCTTCTGGTATTTTAAATTTCTGTTTCACTGCTTTCAGTGCGTTCATGGATATTTTTATGTTTAATATATTATGTTTTTCAAATTTTGTTATATAAATGAACAAAGTTCATTGTAATATTATGCTAACTGTTATAACTAGATCCACAAAATTATGTCCACCCATTGGCATTGTAGGTTACAAAACATTTTATATTTACAAAAAAGAAAGGGCGAAATAGCACATCGCGTGTATTAATCCGCCCTTGAGCATAGCATAAAAAGTTCGGGCAGCCGCTGTCTTTTTGATATTACTATTTTTTAACTTTTCATGTTTCAACTTAAAAATATAATATTTTATAGTTTAAGACTTGTACTTTTGAAGAATATAATTCATTTTGAAGAAAAGACTGATATTTTATCGAAAAATAGAGTTTAAACATTCAAATGGAATTTTCAACTAGAAGGAAGCATTTCGGAATAAAAATAATAGCACCATTGGAAAGAGTAGGAAAAAATCTATCGATATATATCCTTAGTTCTTTTTTCAGAGACTTGGTACACGATTATTAGCGAATTGAATAGAGCGTGCACTTAAACGTGCCGTACACACGGACGCGAGAGGCATGCGCGGACCCTCGGCGCTGTCTTTTTCATGTTGTTACTTTTAAACCCTTTATTTCTCCAACTTCTTCAAGATAGGGTTTTGAAGCTTAAGAGTTGTACTTTCCAATGGTGTAGTTTATTTTGAAAAAAAAAACATGATATACTTTGAGAAAAATGGCTTTCAATATTCAACTCGAGTTTTCGTCCGGAAGAACGCGTTTCGCAATAAAAACAATGGAGCAATTGGAAAGAGCAGAAAAAAATCTATCGATATAGTTGCTTGGTTTTTTTTTTCAAAGACGCAGCATACGATTATGAGCGAGTTAAACAGAGCGCCTTTTACGCGAAAAAAGGCACCGCGCGCGCTCGGTGGCCCGTTTCTGCTGGACGCTTCCATATTTAAAATAAAGTATCGCGGGCCTAGGCGTGCTTATTACGGGGTTGCACTGTACTAAGCAAGAATTAATGAAGCCTAATTGCTTTCCTTGTTCACTGAGAATATATTCCTTGCCGACACCAAGCAAAATGCATTCATTCATTTGAACGAAATCTCTGAGCCGATTTTCAAAGCTTTCAGTCAGTTCAATTACTTTATTGCCAGTAGTAAAAAGTGAGGAAAAAGTCGGTGTAGATTTATAGAGGAGAAAGCGTTTCACAACTTGAACGGCAACGTGCGTAGGACTAGTTTTTAATTTTAATAAGAGTAGATTTTCATTTTCGAAACCAAATGCATCGTGCATATGTAGAGGTCCCAAATTCAGAACACTTGCTGCTAAATGTAATAGTAAATGGAAGTTATACGTCATTTGTTCTTTATCATAATAATGCTGAAAATAAACACAGAATTCAACCAATAAGTTATAAGCACGACTGATATCATCATTACATATGAAACTTCTAGATAAAATTTCTATACCAACTACAAATTTTGATAAATGAAGCAAATATTTTTCTGGGAATATCCCTTGTAAGCATGGTACACAATAGAAGAACAGCCATGATCGCCACTCCGAAGCTTTCCACAAGTTTCTCATGCCAATTGATCTAGGAGTCCGCGTGACAGCTTGAGGATTAATATAATCTTTCATTTATCATAACCAGGTGTATTTTAGAATTGTACATTTCTGTTCGTTCTTGTATAATTCTGTGCATTTTTGTATATTTCTGTATCTTTCTGTACTTTTCTGTAATTTTGTCCGAAAAGCAGACAAAATTCACAGTAATGTACAGAAATTCACAGAAATTCACAAAAAAGTATAGAAAAGTACAATAATATTACAGAAAAATACATTTTTTACTTCCGCCAGGGATATTATAGTAATAATATCGGACATGTAAAAGAGTTCATTTTTTTTTATAAAGGATTCATAATGAACTACAATGAACTACAATTGCACTCTTTTCGAATACAAAACAGTTATTACGTGCTCTTTTTGAAGTCATATAAAAAGCTGCAAAATTAAGTTTTCATCAGAGTATTATTTTAGAGTTCGCGAGGACTTCATTCTACATATTTATATAAAGCTTCTTACATTCTACAAAGTATTCTATAAAGCTTCTTTAAAAATATCTAATGTCTCGTCATAAGAATTCATTTTAAGTTCGTCACAGGTTCTGTTTTCAACTCAGTACTCATAAAGAATTCATTAATAATTTTTCTTGAACCCATATTATGGTAATAATCCCAGCCAGCAGACAATTCTTAAAGAATTCATGAAGACTTCGAAAGAGTTTGCATGAATTCGGAAAATAAGAACAATTTGTTCTCAAAGTATTCATTGAGAATTCGTAATGAACTATTATTACACTCTTTTCGCATACGAAAATATTCTAGTGAATTCTTTTTTAACTTTAAAGTAAGCAAAAAATTCGCTTAGAGTTCCTAAACAGTTCATTCCAATTTTTTAGCCTGCAAAAATCGGTCTTGTTTTGCAGCTGAAATTTAAAATAAAAAATTTATTTATTTTGCGCAGACATGTCATCAAATTTTTAATCCCGATTTGTAAAAGGGATAACAAAAACAAAGCAAGCCTTGTAATTTCGGGCTCTGCGTCAAGAGTTATTTCAACGACGAAATTACACGGCTTACATACTCTCGGCACTCCAGTTTATCCACAGAAAGCACCACCGGCGCGCCTCATAGCGGACGAATTGCCGACGCTTACGTATCGAAAATTGCGTTTCACAAGAATTCTTTATGACTACTTTCATGGAAAAAGCGTTCCTTAAGTGATCTTAAAGAGTTCAACAAAAATTCTTTTTGATCATTGGGTGATTTTCTAATGTATGAAATCATCTTTACAATTCTCTTTGCATAAACATAAACTCTTTGCAAAGAGCTCAAGAGATTCCCTCTATTCTCTAAGAGTTCGTAAAGAGTTCATTCCAAGTTTTAGCAAAGAGCTCATATTATAATATATAGAAAAGTATTCATAATGAACTATTATTACACTCCTTTCGAATACGAAATTATTCTAGCGAATTTTTTTTTAACTTTAAAAAGCAAAAATATTCTCTTAGGGGGATGCGAGGTCCACGTATATAAGGGAATTACGTAGATGTGTAACAGTAAGTAAGACAATTTTTTAAATAATTTTTTAACCCAAGTAGACGGGGCACACGAGATCTACACATATATATACTTTGTAACGTTTTAGGTGCTCTGGGCATCAAGAATGCCTACATAAAATAAACGTTTTTTAAACTTTTTAAAAACGTTTTATAAACAATTTTTAAACCTATTTTATTAAAAAATTTTAAAATTTTAAAAGCGGACATTTCGAACGTTATTAAAACGTTTTGTGCTATTAGGGTCAGTTGATGCAACATTACATTCTGCTGTTAGAGTAATTGACGTTTTCAGTAGATGTTATTTAATTTTACTTAACTCTATATATATATATATATATAAAAACTTGTATAACGTTAGTTCCCAGGACCCCATGTTACTGTATACCTATACGTGACTAAAGAAATAATGTCTCTTATGGGGGCCGATGTCCTCAAAACTGACGTTAAACATATGTAGATTCAGGAACTGTCCCCAAAACTAACAAATGTCCTCGAAACCAACGTTAAACATCTGGAATGTCCTGGAAACTAACATAAAACATAAATATAAATATATATATATATATATATATATATATATATATATATATATATATATATATATATATATATTTATCTGCAACGGTTCGTTCCGGGACGTTTACACTGTACATCGCTGTTATTTCCGGGACGCGCTGTTTTTTCCGGGACGTCCCGGAAATTTTTCTGTACGTAAGCGTTATTTCTGGGACGCGTCTAGAGTCAATAACCCCAGGGATATTATTTCTTTAGTCACGCGCTTATATAGGGAACTCTGAAGAGATGAACTATAGGACCCTGTAGATTACCAGAAATAACGTGTATAGGTCTTTATATATATATATATATTAATCATATAAACATGGACTTATACTGACAGCAATGTATAAGACCACGTGACCCGTCTGCATAAGTGTAATACCGTTTATACAAGTGTCTGCACAAGTCTTGCGTGACTAAAGAAATAATCTCTCTATTTATGCTGACGTCTGCATAAGTCGGTCTCTGTCTGCATGAGTCTATTTCAATTCCGGAAAGTGTCTGCATTACTAGCGTTTTATATATTTGGGAGAATGTACATAAGCGCTGCGCTACGCTGAGCTACGCTACGCTGCGCTGCGCTACGCTGTCGCATTGATTACTTGTAGACCTCGTCGCTGATTGGCTAATATTTAAATGTTAGCCAATCAGCGACGTGGTCTACAAGTAATCAAAGCGACAGCGTAGCGCAGCGCTTATGTACATTCTCCCTTTATATATATATATCAGAGTTCGGACAATGTGACTAAAGAAATAATGACCCTCAGGTTACCGACTCTGGGAAAAGGGGGTATAGATTTCTCCTCAAAAGTCGCGATTCTTGCTTTGAGAAATTTGAGGAGTCTCTTCAAAATTCCGACATCTCTTCAAAAGTACCGATCTATACGTTGATATCTCTTCAAATATACCACTCCCATAGTTATATATATGGGTCGTTCCTGTACTTTTTTTAAAAAGTGTGCGTGGGGGGGTCGTCGATTTTGTCGACGATTTTTTTTATGAAAGTACATATAAAAAAAATAGCTTGTGCAACATTTCAGCCCCTTATCTCATTCCTAATTCCTGCTGGAAATTTTTTAAACCCTGATTTTGACCTGTTTTTAGCCAGTTTTCAAAAAATTCTAAAAGGCTGAAATTTTAACAAAATGAGGTCGGTGAGGTCTCATTTTTTTGTCTTTCTTCAAATTTTAAGAAAAAAAAATACACTGATATGAAATGATGATTTAGGTTTTATTGGCGATCTGTGATATGGCCATTGCATTTCATCATTTTTAGATCATCTTTAAACCTCTATATCTCGTAACTGGTTCGACACTTTTGAGCTCACTAGGTCACATTTTTTTTTGTCTCAACGAGACCCTTAATTTCTTTTTTTGAGGACCTAAATTGATTGAATAGACTTCAAGATACAGCCTTTTGAAGTTGACGTTTTTATCAATAATCGCGAAAATCAACCGTGTTCATGGTCACAGTGTCAACCGAATTTTAATTAAAAATCATTAACAAAAGTATTTTTCATTACAATATGATGTGATCTAACTATACTCTTTTCCTATCATAGGAAAAAGTAAAAAAATAATTTTTTGTCGAGCATTATAATATCTAATTTTTCGATACCTAAAATAATCAAAAATGGCTCTCTACTGACATGAATTCTACCATCTTATAATTATTTTTGACACGTATACGTAAGATAGATACAAAGGTGGTTCCTAGACCTTTAAAATCCGTAGTCGCTGATTTTTCTAGGACCACTAGAGCCAAAGTTATAGCCGTTTTTATAAAAAAATATTTTTCAAGTGGTAACATTAGAGCTTGTGAAATATAGGAAAAGTTTTATTTACAAGATCAACCATAAGTTTGGCATAATTGTCCTAAAAAAAGTGCTGAGGCTGCATATTTTGAAGATCTTAGGCCGTGTCTGCACTATGCGAGAAGCACGTGCGATCAGCCCAAGTGATGCGAGCAAGCCATGCGCGCATGCGACGCGAGCAAGCGATAGTAATGGCTTTAGGTTGATTAAATTACCTATGCAGACTTTATAGATAATTAAAGTTGAAAATAAGAATTTAAGTAAAATTTTTTTTGTAATATTCATTTTATTTTAACTATTTTATAATCATTATCAAACGAAGTAAGTGTTGCTTTTAATGTTGAATCATCAATGGGTATAAAGCAGTGATATTTTCTTGTATTCTGTATAGTTCGGGTCAATTTAAAACGGCATTCTAGTACTTTACGCCTTTTCTCAATTGTTTGTTGACTCACCGAAATAGATCTAAAAACCAAATATTCTATATTTTTATAACACATAATGATTTATTATTCAAATACATAATCAAATAATATAGTCAAAAAATCTAAATTATATTATTTTTACCTTATTCCATCAATATTTTCACTAACGTAATCATACATGTCTTTTGGCTTTAAAATTGGTTTTTCTGATGTTCTTTGTAAGGATGCCCTGCGTACTGTTCGTTTAACCACTGCTCCACATCTATCACACGGACTTTTCCCATGGCTAGTAGAAAAAAAGTTGTGCGACTTAACTTTTAAGCCAAAATCCTCCTCATGATGGCAGATATTAATGAAATTGTTCCTACAGTAAATAAATACTATCTTGAAGGTAAAAATTATAAAAAATAAAATAAATCTGTTTAATATTGTGTACATAATAATACAAATTATTTGAACTTGCATCGTAGAAGTTGTTGCTTTTTTTAAATTTGATATACAGAAAAAATAAAGAACTGTTTTAGTAATTTTATCTTTAAAGCTGTTTTCTACATAATGTAAAATTTTAACTCGGGTGTAACCTGCAGGTCCAGGATCTTTATGGATTTTGATGTTCTGGGTCTCAAAATAGTTTTTCACACAAATTAAATATACTTTCAGAATATTACTTTGACATATTCTTAATAATTAAAATTAAATTTTTTCAGGTCCTTTAATGAACAAAAATCTAAAGGTGTCTATTTTGTTCATATAATACGTATTAATATACTACAATAAAAGTATTACTTGTTTTTGTATTGGGTAGGTGCTCCATCTGACATATAATGTACATTCTCAATAAAAGGAAAATCTCGTTTTAGAAGTGCAATGAGTTGCCCTTGAAAAGTGTTAACTGCACAAGCATCATGTTTTAAACAATCACTAATAACACATATAGATAAGGTTTGTAATTTGTCGTTATTGTCTTCTTTATAATACACTACAAACGGGTGTACAGTTGCTTGTGAATTATTAAAATAAAATGCTTGGATCGAGTCTTGACAAACAAATAAGAAATTTTTCAGCAAAATCTTGAAGTATAATACATGTATCTGGAGTAATAATTGTTTTGCAATGTTTTAAATAACATTTTTGCATTTCAGTCACATAATGATGCTTTGTTAACTCCCATAAGTCATTGGCTAAATTTATAATAAAATTTTTTGTAGGTTCTTTTACCATAATAAGACTGACTCTATTATTCTATTATTAGATTGTGATTCAGCATTATTTACCCAATTATGATATTCAATCTCTGAAACATCTTCGCATGAGCTTGATTCCAATATTTTCAGAATTTCTGCTTTACCAGGACAGTTTTCACAAAGATGTAGCATACAATCGCTCCAATCTGTTGAACAAACACAATCATTTAAAATTACTCGGTAGGCTAAATTTTTGTTAATGGTAGACAATTTTAATTTGACATTTTGGTGTATAGGACATACACAAATTGTATGTGTACCAGGTGCTCCAGCACTAATACATTCTTTTGGCCTTAAAGAAGCAAATATACTGAAACCTGGTTTGCGCTGATCTTTAAAATGCTGTTCATATTCTTCTTCCACCCAATTGTTGTATAGATCCTTCAAATCATACATCCACAGTCGTTTTTGTAACTTCTCTGTGATATTAGTAATAGGATTTTTAACACTGATGCAATCTTTAATGCCGCTACATATTCTACTATTGTTTTCATCTCTGTAATACTGAGTTACAGATTCTCTAACTTCATTAGAATGAATGCTGTACACTTTACGCTTAATAGTTCCTAAGACACCTGGAAAAATATATTTTGAAATTAATTTCAAATAGTGTATACTTAATCACAAAATAAAATCATAATAACAATATTATTTTTTTAATTTAACGATTATCAAGACGATAAAATTTAGCTCAATGTTTATTCTATTTTAATTACTATGACTTGTTATATTGGAAGAAAAGAAATAGTTTAGAATTAATTTATTTTTTTTATTTTTTTTTTATATTAATTTTAATAGTTCTTTTAAAATCCAATAATTACTTTATTATTTTTTATCTAATAATGAATAACGAAGGGTACCCCATGTTAAGATAGGCAGAATGCCACTATTAATGAAAGCGAAAAATGACAGTGATTTCATAATAGTATACTAAAAAAAGAATTTTCTACGATTTTTCCGGGGACCTATCTCCCCTCCTTATACCAGTAAGACCTAAAAATCGCATTTTTTGGAAATTATTTTTTTCTCCCGTTCCTCAATGTTAAAAAATAAAAAAAAAATATGAGATTACAGCTTGCAAACAGAGAGAACATTGAGATTTCTCAAATATAGATTCTTTCTAATTAAATCGGATTTCATTTAAATGTTTAAATTACAATTCATGTATTATTTTACTTAATCTGTAAACAATACTTAAGCAATACGTAAGCAATACGTAAGTAATACATAAATAATAATACTTAAGTAATAATACATGAGTAATATAAATAAATAATTATGAGGATTTTAAATTAAATATTTTATAGGGGTACCCTTTATCATTATAGTTGCTTGAACAAAAATTACATAGATTTTAATAAATTAAACTAAAATTTTCTATTAATAATTCTCAAGTGTAATATAATATATGTAACCTAATGTATAAAGGATTATCGATTCTATATGTTTACACTATGTCTATAATCAAGATATTAAGAATTTATTACAACCCATTTTTGAACTTACCTACAGTAATTTTAAGTTCTTTTGCTTTATTAAACATATAACGTGAACATTGGAAATAATGTTTTGCTTGTTCAAATTTCCAATGATTTGGAAGTAATGTCAATAACGATATTTTTTTACCAAAATTAGTTTCTTCATTATAACACTTAATTATGTTTCCAATCATTCCGTGAAATGACATACTATCCTCTTGTAGCTGTTTAAGATTGCATTGAGTTGGCAAATTAAGATTCAATGTTTTATTAACTGTTGTACAAAATTTCGTATTCATTGATTCTAAAACACTGTATGTTTTATTTTCCAAGCGATAATCACTAAGTTTCTCTCGTTTAAGAGGAGGTTCATCAAATCCATCGAGCATTTTATTTAAACGTTGAAATCCTTGGCTCAATAATATATCTTCTGAACTTTCTGATGTACACACTTGGCTACTTGAAGAAACTTGACTACTTGAAGAAAGCTGCTCATTATTATTTACGTTTAAACCATCATTCCCAGTGTTTTTATCTTTTTCTGCATTTTTTGTTATTATTGATGTAATTTTGAACTCACAGTTTTTACAGTACTTATTACCTGGATCTAAATTTATATTACAAATGTTACGAAATTTATCACATTTATCAGCACTAATCATTACTAAATTATTCTCAATGGATTTTGAATGATTATTAAAACAATTGCAACACTTCCTTTGTCTACTTGTATATCGAGTATCATATTTATGAAGATGATGGTCGCAAATAAATTTATTTTCTACATTAATATCAAAATTTTTAATCCTAAATGATAAATACAGCCTTAATTGATTACTAAGATTACTAATTAGATTAAGAGATTTATTTCTTGTGTAATGCTCTAAATGACATTTATCATCCTCATGCAATTCACCAATATAGCACATCATTTTATTTCAATTCCTGAGAAGATAACACTTACAAAACACAATTGTACAATTTATAAAACTCAACCGAACCAATACTGATATACTTGGTAATAGTTCTGCTCAACTACCTTCACAATTCTACTTAGAAATATTCATTTCATTTTTTATTGTAACTTGTACTCATTGTTTAAGGACATTCCGTGCCGTGTGTCGTGTAACGGATGACGGGTTCACGGGTGTCTCGCACAGAAAAATGGATGTCTGTCATCTATTAACTTACGTCAACACAGGTTAAATGAAACTATCTATGTATGTTTCATTTAACCTGAGCTTATACGTATAACACACGTAAAACTATAGAAAACCTGCATTTAAGACCATGTCTATACTAGATATGCGAGAAGCGCAACCGGTGCGCGCATGCGACAAGCCATACGTTTTGCACAAAGTACTTGAAATACTTAAAATAATAAATAATATCGTTGTATACGATTGAACGTAAACGTGAGTTTATATTATTAGGGTTTGTCAACGAGAAGAATTAATTGGGAAAATTAGACTTGAAGAGTCTATGCAACCAACTCTACTCGAAAGTGAAAGTTGATTGCAGAAAAAGGTATGAACGCTTATGCGTACGAGTAAACAGGCAATAAGGCATTGTATAGGTAAAACGGAAAGTGGTAAGGTAAAAGGAATGTGCATAAAGCACGTAGCGACTAGGCGCCGCAGGACTCTATTAAGCCCGCTGGGTGATGTTTTTCATAGTGGGAGCGCATCGGACGCTTGCCATCTAGCGGGCACTTTGGATACTTCAATCCCGAACAATCGTAGTATATCAGTTAGTAGATCTATATTTAGCGATAAATAATATCGTCAATAATATCGTAGTGAAATGATATTATTTATCATTTTAAGTATTTTAAATATTTTGTCCAACACGCAATGCTTGCTCGCATCACTTGGGCTGATCGCACGTGCTTCTCGCATAGTGTAGACACGGCCTAAGATCTTCAAAATATGCAGCCTCAGCACTTTTTTTAGGACAATTATGCCAAACTTATGGTTGATCTTGTAAATAAAACTTTTCCTATATTTCACAAGCTCTAATTTTACCACTTGAAAAATATTTTTTTATAAAAACGGCTATAACTTTGGCTCTAGTGGTCCTAGAAAAATCAGCGACTACGGATTTTAAAGGTCTAGGAACCACCTTTGTATCTATCTTACGTATATGTGTCAAAAATAATTATAAGATGGTAGAATTCATGTCAGTAGAGAGCCATTTTTGATTATTTTAGGTATCGAAAAATTAGATATTATAATGCTCGTCAAAAAATTATTTTTTTACTTTTTCCTATGATAGGAAAAGAGTATAGTTAGATCACATCATATTGTAATGAAAAATACTTTTGTTAATGATTTTTAATTAAAATTCGGTTGACACTGTGACCATGAACACGGTTGATTTTCGCGATTTTTGATAAAAACGTCAACTTCAAAAGGCTGTATCTTGAAGTCTATTCAATCAATTTAGGTCCTCAAAAAAAGAAATTAAGGGTCTCGTTGAGACAAAAAAAAAATGAGACCTAGTGAGCTCAAAAGTGTCGAACCAGTTACGAGATATAGAGGTTTAAAGATGATCTAAAAATGATGAAATGCAATGGCCATATCACAGATCGCCAATAAAACCTAAATCATCATTTCATATCAGTGTATTTTTTTTCTTAAAATTTGAAGAAAGACAAAAAATGAGACCTCACCGACCTCATTTTGTTAAAATTTCAGCCTTTTAGAATTTTTTGAAAACTGGCTAAAAACAGGTCAAAATCAGGGTTTAAAAAATTTCCAGCAGGAATTAGGAATGAGATAAGGGGCTGAAATGTTGCACAAGCTATTTTTTTTATATGTACTTTCATAAAAAAAATCGTCGACAAAATCGACGACCCCCCCACGCACACTTTTTAAAAAAAGTACAGGAACGACCCATATATATAACTATGGGAGTGGTATATTTGAAGAGATATCAACGTATAGATCGGTACTTTTGAAGAGATGTCGGAATTTTGAAGAGACTCCTCAAATTTCTCAAAACAAGAATCGCGACTTTTGAGGAGAAATCTATACCCCCTTTTCCCAGAGTCGGTAACCTGAGGGTCATTATTTCTTTAGTCACATTGTCCGAACTCTGATATATATATATAAAGGGAGAATGTACACAAGCGCTGCGCTACGCTGTCGCTTTGATTACATGTAGACCTCGTCGCTGATTGGCTAACATTTAAATATTAGCCAATCAGCGACGAGGTCTACAAGTAATCAATGCGACAGCGTAGCGTAGCTCAGCGTAGCGCAGCGCTTATGTACATTCTCCCAAATATATAAAACGCTAGTAATGCAGACACTTTCCGGAATTGAAATAGACTCATGCAGACAGAGACCGACTTATGCAGACGTCAGCATAAATAGAGAGATTATTTCTTTAGTCACGCAAGACTTGTGCAGACACTTGTATAAACGGTATTACACTTATGCAGACGGGTCACGTGGTCTTATACATTGCTGTCAGTATAAGTCCATGTTTATATGATTAATATATATATATATATATATATATATATATATATATATATATATATATATATATATATATATATATATATATATATATATATATATATATATATATATATAGAGAGTTAAGTAAAATTAAATAACATCTACTGAAAACGTCAATTACTCTAACAGCAGAATGTAATGTTGCATCAACTAACCCTAATAGCACAAAACGTTTTAATAACGTTCGAAATGCCCGCTTTTAAAATTTTAAAATTTTTTAATAAAATAGGTTTAAAAATTGTTTATAAAACGTTTTTAAAAAGTTTAAAAAACGTTTATTTTATGTAGGCATTCTTGATGCCTAAAGCACCTAAAACGTTACAAAGTATATATATGTGTAGATCTCGTGTGCCCCGTCTACTTGGGTTAAAAAATTATTTAAAAAATTGTCTTACTTACTGTTACACATCTACGTAATTCCCTTATATACGTGGACCTCGCATCCCCCTAAGAAAATATTTTTGCTTTTTAAAGTTAAAAAAAAATTCGCTAGAATAATTTCGTATTCGAAAGGAGTGTAATAATAGTTCATTATGAATACTTTTCTATATATTATAATATGAGCTCTTTGCTAAAACTTGGAATGAACTCTTTACGAACTCTTAGAGAATAGAGGGAATCTCTTGAGCTCTTTGCAAAGAGTTTATGTTTATGCAAAGAGAATTGTAAAGATGATTTCATACATTAGAAAATCACCCAATGATCAAAAAGAATTTTTGTTGAACTCTTTAAGATCACTTAAGGAACGCTTTTTCCATGAAAGTAGTCATAAAGAATTCTTGTGAAACGCAATTTTCGATACGTAAGCGTCGGCAATTCGTCCGCTATGAGGCGCGCCGGTGGTGCTTTCTGTGGATAAACTGGAGTGCCGAGAGTATGTAAGCCGTGTAATTTCGTCGTTGAAATGACTCTTGACGCAGAGCCCGAAATTACAAGGCTTGCTTTGTTTTTGTTATCCCTTTTACAAATCGGGATTAAAAATTTGATGACATGTCTGCGCAAAATAAATAAATTTTTTATTTTAAATTTCAGCTGCAAAACAAGACCGATTTTTGCAGGCTAAAAAATTGGAATGAACTGTTTAGGAACTCTAAGCGAATTTTTTGCTTACTTTAAAGTTAAAAAAGAATTCACTAGAATATTTTCGTATGCGAAAAGAGTGTAATAATAGTTCATTACGAATTCTCAATGAATACTTTGAGAACAAATTGTTCTTATTTTCCGAATTCATGCAAACTCTTTCGAAGTCTTCATGAATTCTTTAAGAATTGTCTGCTGGCTGGGATTATTACCATAATATGGGTTCAAGAAAAATTATTAATGAATTCTTTATGAGTACTGAGTTGAAAACAGAACCTGTAACGAACTTAAAATGAATTCTTATGACGAGACATTAGATATTTTTAAAGAAGCTTTATAGAATACTTTGTAGAATCTAAGAAGCTTTATATAAATATGTAGAATGAAGTCCTCGCGAACTCTAAAATAATACTCTGATGAAAACTTAATTTTGCAGCTTTTTATATGACTTCAAAAAGAGCACGTAATAACTGTTTTGTATTCGAAAAGAGTGCAATTGTAGTTCATTGTAGTTCATTATGAATCCTTTAAAAAAAAAAATGAACTCTTTTACATGTCCGGTATTATTACTATAATATCCCTGGCGGAAGTAAAAAATGTATTTTTCTGTAATATTATTGTACTTTTCTATACTTTTTTGTGAATTTCTGTGAATTTCTGTACATTACTGTGAATTTTGTCTGCTTTTCGGACAAAATTACAGAAAAGTACAGAAAGATACAGAAATATACAAAAATGCACAGAATTATACAAGGATGAACAGAAATGTACAATTCTAAAATACACCTGGTTATGTTAATGAAAGATTATATTAATCCTCAAGCTGTCACGCGGACTCCTAGATCAATTGGCATGAGAAACTTGTGGAAAGCTTCAGAGTGGTGATCATGGCTGTTCTTCTATTGTGTACCATGCTTACAAGGGATATTCCCAGAAAAATATTTGCTTCATTTATCAAAATTTGTAGTTGGTATGGAAATTTTATCTAGAAGTTTCATATGTAATGATGATATCAGTCGTGCTTATAACTTATTGGTTGAATTCTGTGTTTATTTTCAGCATTATTATGATAAAGAACAAATGACGTATAACTTCCATTTACTATTACATTTAGCAGCAAGTGTTCTGAATTTGGGACCTCTACATATGCACGATGCATTTGGTTTCGAAAATGAAAATCTACTCTTATTAAAATTAAAAACTAGTCCTACGCACGTTGCCGTTCAAGTTGTAAAACGCTTTCTCCTCTATAAATCTACACCGACTTTTTCCTCACTTTTTACTACTGGCAATAAAGTAATTGAACTGACTGAAAGCTTTGAAAATCGGCTCAGAGATTTCGTTCAAATGAATGAATGCATTTTGCTTGGTGTCGGCAAGGAATATATTCTCAGTGAACAAGGAAAGCAATTAGGCTTCATTAATTCTTGCTTAGTACAGTGCAACCCCGTAATAAGCACGCCTAGGCCCGCGATACTTTATTTTAAATATGGAAGCGTCCAGCAGAAACGGGCCACCGAGCGCGCGCGGTGCCTTTTTTCGCGTAAAAGGCGCTCTGTTTAACTCGCTCATAATCGTATGCTGCGTCTTTGAAAAAAAAACCAAGCAACTATATCGATAGATTTTTTTCTGCTCTTTCCAATTGCTCCATTGTTTTTATTGCGAAACGCGTTCTTCCGGACGAAAACTCGAGTTGAATATTGAAAGCCATTTTTCTCAAAGTATATCAGGTTTTTTTTTCAAAATAAACTACACCATTGGAAAGTACAACTCTTAAGCTTCAAAACCCTATCTTGAAGAAGTTGGAGAAATAAAGGGTTTAAAAGTAACAACATGAAAAAGACAGCGCCGAGGGTCCGCGCATGCCTCTCGCGTCCGTGTGTACGGCACGTTTAAGTGCACGCTCTATTCAATTCGCTAATAATCGTGTACCAAGTCTCTGAAAAAAGAACTAAGGATATATATCGATAGATTTTTTCCTACTCTTTCCAATGGTGCTATTATTTTTATTCCGAAATGCTTCCTTCTAGTTGAAAATTCCATTTGAATGTTTAAACTCTATTTTTCGATAAAATATCAGTCTTTTCTTCAAAATGAATTATATTCTTCAAAAGTACAAGTCTTAAACTATAAAATATTATATTTTTAAGTTGAAACATGAAAAGTTCAAAAATAGTAATATCAAAAAGACAGCGGCTGCCCGAACTTTTTATGCTATGCTCAAGGGCGGATTAATACACGCGATGTGCTATTTCGCCCTTTCTTTTTTGTAAATATAAAATGTTTTGTAACCTACAATGCCAATGGGTGGACATAATTTTGTGGATCTAGTTATAACAGTTAGCATAATATTACAATGAACTTTGTTCATTTATATAACAAAATTTGAAAAACATAATATATTAAACATAAAAATATCCATGAACGCACTGAAAGCAGTGAAACAGAAATTTAAAATACCAGAAGCATTTCGGAATAAAAATAATAGCACCATTGGAAAGAGCAGGAAAAAATCTATCGATATATGTCCTTAGTTCTTTTTTCAGAGACTTAGTACACGATTATTAGCGAATTGAATAGAGCGTGCACTTAAACGTGCCGACGCACGGGCGCGAGGGGCTCGCGCGGACCCTCGGCGCTGTCTTTTTCATGTTGTTACTTTTAAACCCTTTATTTCTCCAACTTCTCCAAGATAGGGTTTTGAAGCTTAAGAGTTTTACTTTCCAATGGTGTAGTTTATTTTGAAAGAAAAACATTATATACTTTGAGAAAAATGGCTTTCAATATTCAACTCGAGTTTTCGTCCGGAAGAAAGCGTTTCGCAATAAAAACAATCGCACCATTGGAAAGAGCAGGAAAAAATCTATCGATATAGGTCCTTGGTTTTTTTTTCAAAGACGCAGCATACGATTATGAACGAGTTAAACAGAGCGCCTTTTACCCGAAAAAAGGCACCGCGCGCGCTTGGTGGCCCGTTTCTGCTGGACGCTCCCATATATAGTCTCCGGTTCATGTAAAAAAAACCGCGCGCGAGTCACACTCTACTTCGACAAATTCTTAAGTCAGACTTAAGTCCGAAGTCCGAATTACGACTATGAATTCGGGCCCGATTAACGCACATTTAGAGTCGTTCTACAATAATAGCTTCAATCTAAAAGATTAATTCCGAAATTAATATTAAATATGACAACAGATAACATTAATATTAAATAACAAACATATTGGAACATATTACCATAAAATGGTAATCTCGATAACGATTCTAACAATAAAAATCATTTATTTATTTAATTAGTCAGATAAGTAAGTTCAACCCGTATCGTAAATAAATGATTAATTAACAAATTTGCCATCACCCGAATAGGAATAAACGATTCTGACAATAACTAAACATGATAACAATAGTTGATAATTAAATTAACAATTAAATAAAGGAAGTTTGCTTCCTTTGCTTTGCTTCGCCTAGTTGATAATTAAATTAACAATTAAATAAAGGAAGTTTGCTTCCTTTGCTTCGCCGGCGTTCATTTGCCTATGGAAAACGAGAAATGGGTTGCCGCCTGGCGGTTAAAAGAGTTACTAGGCGTGGAGCTCAGACGGGCCCCATCAGTAATCAGTTCCGCCGGTGTCCGCCAGGCGGCAACCCTTTTCTCGATTTCCATAGGCAAATGAACGCCGGCAAGGATACATAAAGCGGTAAGACTTAGTCAATAACGCGACTTTTTTAAAAGAGTTGTAATTATCAGGCTTGCCTCATTTTTGATATCTCCCTATACTATTTAAGGATTCTAAATTATACGCAAAAATTAAAGATCAAATATTTATGTAATAGTTCAGTAAAAAAACATTGATTATTAATTTTTTTTAAACCATTTTTTTCACTTATCACGTGAGTACTCACGTGATTACTCACGTGAGAGTATCGGCGAAAATCTCACGTGAGAAGTCACGCGCGTTCTCACGTGAGTACTCACGTGAGTACTCACGTGACTACTCACGTGATTTTTTTTAATAGGGTGGGGCCGAGCCCGAGCCTGCCCACGTATATACAGGTCCGGAAACTCCGGTGGTGGAGGTGGGTCTTTTATGAGCTACGGGAGTACTTCCAAAGCTGATCACGAAGCGGGGCGCTGCGATCGAGTTGAGTGCGGTCACGTGGCTCACGTGGATGATTGCATGTGCGCGCGATTACTTGAAGCACGTTGTGTAAACAGTGGAATTTAATACAAAGTTGACACAGTAATAAGAACAAGTACTCTATTTTAAAAGTATAGAAAAATAAATTTTTTTAAATATAAAGCTGGAATTGGATAAAATAATAGACGATTGAATTTTTTAAATAATTATTATTTAATTATTAACCAATTTCGACATTTTTGTTTTAACTACCATCTCTTTTTTTACTTTTTGCGCTTGCTGATAGGTAAATTGACGCATTCTTAGACAAATATAATAAAAAATTGCATATGATAAAATGTTAGCTACATGTTTTTGACAAAGAAATGTAAAATTGTAATTTTCTAGAACTCCGTCCACTGTTCGATTAAAAACGTTTATGTTACAAGCATGTTTAGCAAAACATTGCTCGGTAAAAAATATCAAGTTGAAAAAATGATGATTCGCGTGAATTAGTCTCCCTCATGACTTCATATCAACTAATAATTAAATACTGTGTTATTTTCCGTTATTCTAAAATTAGAAAAATACGGTTACAAATGTATTTCAGATATTGAGAATTGAAAATATTTTAAAGAATTACTGTACATAAAATATTAATTATAAAAAAAAGATGTTGTACATGTGCAATAATTTTGTTGTCACTGTCATATTGAACCCACTCTTTAATAATAAAGTTTTCATCAAAATGCTTTTCGTATATTTGATGCGATGATCGTAAAATCGAAATCTCCACCCTATTAAAAAAAATCACGTGAGTATTCACGTGAGTACTCACGTGAGTACTCACGTGAGAACGCGCGTGAGTTCTCACGTGAGGTTTTCAACGATATTCTCACGTGAGTAATCACGCGAGTAATCACGTGAGTACTCATGTGATAAGTGAAAAAATGGTTTAAAAAAAATTAATAATCAATGTTTTTTTTACTGAACTATTACATAAATATTTGAACTTTAATTTTTGCATATAACTTCGAATCCTTAAATAGTATAGGGAGATATCAAAAACGAGGCAAGGCTCGTAATTACAACTCTTTTAAAAGAGTCGCGTTATTGACTAAGTCTTACCGCTTTATGTATCCTCGCCGGCGTTCATTTGCCTATGGAAAACGAGAAATGGGTTGCCGCCTGGCGGTTAAAAGAGTTACTAGGCGTGGAGCTCAGACGGGCCCCATCAGTAATCAGTTCCGCCGGTGTCCACCAGGCGGCAACCCCTTTCTCGATTTCCATAGGCAAATGAACGCCGGCGAGGATACATAAAGCTGTAAGACTTAGTCAATAACGCGACTTTCTTAAAAGAGTTGTAATTACGAGGCTTGCCTCATTTTTTATATCTCCCTATACTATTTAAGGATTCGAAATTATACGCAAAAATTAAAGATCAAATATTTATGTAATAGTTCAGTAAAAAAAAAGCATTGATTATTAATTTTTTTTAAACCATTTTTTTCACTTATCACGTGAGTACTCACATGATTACTCACGTGATTACTCACGTGAGAATATCATCGAAAACCTCACGTGAGAACTCACGCGCGTTCTCACGTGAGTACTCACGTGAGTACTCACGTGACTACTCATGTGATTTTTTTTAATAGGGCATGCTTAGTCTCTATTGCTCTCGTTCATTTTCATCACTGGGCACTTTTTAACGTAGAAATTTGGCCTGCATTATTTTTAATTTTGTTTGCTGTACAATTCGGCACTGTGCACCAAGGCATTTTTATTTATTTTAGAGAAAAAAAAGCTTGTCAGAAACCAAAACTATACAGGCGCAAGCTAGTATAGCTTTGTTTACTCACGTGACTGCACTCAACTCGATCGCAGCGCTACACCCGTGGTCGATTCGTGAAGCGCAAACGGGTGCATGTAAAGGACCCACCCCCACCACCGGAGTTTCCAGATCTGTGTACACGACCGTGAGCCTGCCCGACTCGGGTCATAATACTGGGCCCTTTCTACATATGTGTGTTCTATCTATTCTAGACAACTTCTCTCTATGTCTGTCTCTGTCTTACATAAACGGAACAGATCTATCTGTCTTTATCGGAAACACACAGAACACAGAACACACATATGTAGAAAGATCCCTGCACGTGCCTGCTACGCGCAGCACCGTTCGTCTTTTGTTTCACCCCTTTCGAGATTCGAGATGGATTCGATTATTTGAGATTTCGAGATCGTTCGAGGATAAAATAGATTATCTCAAATTCTCCAATTATATAAAGGACTAGCGTTAATTTCGCGCGCTACACGCGCCCTCTCTTCGCTGTTTCTCCATTTCTTTCGAGTTTCGAGATCGATTCGAGATACCTCGAAAAAACGCTCGAAAACCGAACGAATATCGATCGCTCAATTTATATTAAGGACTAGCGTTAAGAACTATAGAACTATAGATTTTCCTATATCTGTCTTTGTCTAGAGCAGGCGGCTCACGACAAGCCGTGTAGAGGTAGCTTTAATTGGCATGCTACGCGCGCCGTCGTTCCGCTCGTTCTCGTTTTCTTTCGAGCTTCGAGGTTACCTCCCAAAAATTCGAGATACCTCGCAAAAATACTCGAAAACCGAACGAATCTCGATCGCTCAATTTATATTAAGGATATATTCTTTTTTATTGTAACATATCTTGAGGTTAGAATACAGATACATACATATAGCCAGGAACAGCGAGGTACATATGTTGAAAATAATCACATGATTTAATTACGTGATTCAATCACGTGCCGAAATCATGTAACAAAACCACGTAATTAATCACGTGACGTTTTTGGCCGGTTCGTCACGTGATTTAATCACGTATTATGAATTTTTAATATAAAAAATAGATTACATGATTTAATCACGTGGTTTTTTTTTAAATGACGTAATTTTTTAATTAAGTGATTTGAACAATAAAGATATGTTATTCTTGAAATGTAAATTTTGGTATAAAAGTTTTTTTCAAGCTACGAATTGTGCAAAATTGAAAGACTTCGAAACCTCGAATATAGAAAATAAGAAAAAGAAATTTTTGGATTCGATCAGAATGTTGTAAACCAACATGTTACAAGGGTGCGTCATAGGCATCGGGGACACGAAATGGTTATTGCTTAGCGAGCGCCATCGGTGGCGCGAGGAGGCGAAGGCGAACGAGCGCCGGGCATGCGTGCCGTAACGGGAGCGGAGGTCTGAAGCTTCGAGAGCGTTGAGCGGCCCGGATCGGCGCGTCAAAGGAAGCAAGACGGACTGACGAGCGAGAGTCGGACTTGAGCCGAATGCGGCCGTTGTACCTTACTTGTATTTACTAGCTATCGTTCAAATAAAGTATTCATTTATATTGCTTGAAGTCTGGAGTTTGACTGGAGTTATTTGTGGCTTGGTCTTTTGAGCGGTTGACTATTTCCTCAACATATCAGAAGTGGGATTAAAGATCCAGTACCAACGGAGTAATACGTGAACAACTCTACTCTCGCGGAAGTGTCGGAACTGTCGTTAGTGATTCGCAAAATCAAACGACTCGTCAAATAAGGAATTATCCCCGAATCGGAATGGCGGACGATGAGGAAGCGGCAAGGATTTTAGCCGGCTTTCAGGCGAATCCCAACCTACAACCAGCACCTCAACCAGACTTAACGAAGATCATGGCGGCTATGCCCACGTTATTACAGCAAAACGCGCAGATGATTGTCTTGACGAACAACGCCAGGGGCACAGCAACGTATCATGTCATGCCTGATATGTCGCACAACCTTGGGCAGTTCGACGGATTGTCGGGCGCTACGACTGCCCGAACTTGGCTATGTCAGCTCGAATCATCGGCAGTTCTGCACCGTAGGACCGACGCAGTGGCATTTGAATCTGCAAGGAGCAACCTGGCGAAAGGAGCCAGAAACTGGTATCTAGCAAACCTAGACACTGTCGTTGATTGGGCCAGTTTCAAAAGGGCGTTTACAAATACGTTCCTCATAGAGAGGACGCTAACCAAGAAATACGAAGAAATGAAAGCGCGCTTCCAGAAACAGGGAGAAAATACTCGCGACTATTTCTTTGACAAATACGGCTATGCAAAGCGCTGGGTTTCGGAAGTGAGGAAATCAAGCAGCAAATCGCCATTGGACTATGGTCGAGAGACACTAGCACCATGTTTCTGAGCAGAGTCCACTTCGACGAGGATGATATGCTACGCAACCTAATGAAAATCGAGGGGCTAGAAACCGCGAGGAAGCAGCGCATCCTGCAAGGTCGCGCTAACCCTACACATTCGGCGACGGAAGTAAATTTACTCATATATATATATATATATATATACTTATCGGGGTTTATGTAGCCCAAGACTGTATATTAGCGCCTACAGCCCAGAGTTCCCTATCGCAAATGACTAAAGAAATAATGGACCCTGGGGTTATAGACTCTAGGTCGGGCCGCATAAACCCCTATATTTAGAAATATTATGAAGCCCGCCGGGCTGCATAATCAAAATCGGGTTCGATAAACACCTATATATAAAAAAACGGGCTTTATAAACCCCTTTCGAGAAATGTTTTATATATATAATATTGCATATATATATATATATATATATATATATATATATATATATATATATATATATATATATATATATATATATATATATATATATATATATCATAACTATGGGAATTGGTATATTTGAAGAGATATCAACGTATAGATCGGTACTTTTGAAGAGATGTCGGCATTTTGAAGAGACTCCTCAAATTTCTCAAAGCAAGAATTGCGACTTTTGAGGAGAAATCTATACCCCCTTTTCCCAGAGTCGGTAACCTGAGGGTCATTATTTCTTTAGTCACATTGTCCGAACTCTGAACGAAAGGTTCACATCTCCTCAAAAGTACCAATTTACAAACATATATATTTATATATATATATATATATATATATATATATCTTCCTATATTATATAGTTGTAAGGGCAAAAATGGGTACCTACCCCCTCCACCCCCTCCATCCCCCTCTACCCCCTCCACTCCTCTCCGCCCCCTCCATGCCCCCTCCACAGCCCCTCCACCTACCCCTCCACCTACCCCTCCACATACCTCTCCACCTACCCCACTACAACTAATCTCTTATAGATATGTTGCTGAAAATTGTATATACGGGGTATCGAGATTCGCTGATTAGGAATCTGAACTCAGATTTTGAAAATTCAAAATAGCGGAACGAAAATGTCTGCCGCATATTGAAATATTACTCAATTTTGCTGAAAATTGTATATATCGGGTATGTGGATTCCCTGATTACGAATCACAACTCAGATTTTCAGAATTCAAAATGGCTGATCGAAGATGGAGGCAAAATATTCAAAAACTACCAGAATTTGCTGGAAATTGTATATAAGGGGTATGTGGATTCGCTGATTACGAATCATAACTCAGATTTTCAGAATTCAAAATGGGTGATTGAAGATGGAGGCCAAATATTCAAATACTACTGGATTTGCTGAAAATTTTATAAAAGGGATTTCTGGATTCGCTGATTACGAATCTGAACTCAGATTTTGAAAATTCAAAATGGCGGATTCGAAAATGGTGGTCAAATATTGAAATATTATTGAATTTTGCTGAAAATTATATACGGAATTTTGGATTTCGCTGATTACGAATCTGAACATATATTGTGAAAATTCAGACTGGTGGACCCAAAATCACTAACAAAAATTTTAATTTTACTTGATTTTGCTAAAAATTGTATAGAGTGGGTTTCCGGTTTCGCCAATTAGGAACTGTAACTCAGATTTTGAAAATTGAAAATAGAGGACACAAGATGGATGCCAAAAATTGAATTATTACTGGATTTTGCTGAAAATTGTATATAACGGGTATCTGGATTCGCTGATTACGAATCGCAAATCAGATTTCAGAATTCAAAATGGCTGGACGAAGATGGAGGCGAAATATTCAAAAACTACTGGAATTTACTGAAAATTGTATATACGGGGTATGTGGATTCGCTTATTACGAATCACAACTCAGATTTCCAGAATTCAAAATGGCTGATCGAAGATGGAGGCAAAATATTCAAAAACTACTGGAATTTGCTGAAAATTGTATATAAGGGGTATGTGGATTCGCTGATTACGAATCACAACTCAGATTTTCAGAATTTAAAATGACTGATTGAAGATGGAGGCGAAATATTCAAATACTACTGGATTTGCTGAAAATTGTATAAAGGGCATTTCTGGATACGCTTATTACGAATCTGAACTCCGATTTTCATAATTCAAATGGCGGATTCGAAGATGGTGGTCAAATATTGAAATATTATTGGATTTTGCTGGAAATTGTATAACCCGGATTTTTGGTTTCGCTGATTATGAATCTGAACATATGTTTTGAAAATTCAGTCTGGTGGACCCAAGATGACTAACAAAAATTGAAATTTTACTCGAGTTTGCTAAAAATTGTCTATAGTGGGTTTCCGGATTCGGCAATTAGGAATCGTAACTCATATTTTGAAAATTCAAAATAGAGGACCCAAGATGGCTTCCAAAAATTGAAACATTACTAGATTTTGCTGAAAATTGTACATATGGGATTTCTGAATTCGATTATGACGGATCTGAACTAAGACTTTAAAAATTCAAAATGGCGGCAAAATATTTAAATTATACTGGCTTTTGCTAAAAATTGTATATAGGAGGTTTCTATATTCGCTGATTATGAATCTGAACTCAGATTTTCAGAATTCAAAATGGCTGATCGAAGATGGAGGCCAAATATTCATAATATTTATTATTGGATTTCGCTGAAAATTGTATATAGGCGTATCTGGATCCGCTGATTATGAATCTGAACTCAGATTTTGAAAATTCAAAATAGAAGACCCAAGATAACGGCCAAAAATTGGAATTTTACCGGAATTTCCTAAAAATTGTATATTATGGGTTTCCGGATTCGCTGATTAGGAATCTGAAATCAGATTTTGTAAATACAAAATGTCTGCCAATAATTAAAATATTACTGGATTTTGCTGAGAATTGTATGTTGGGTATTTTAATTCACTGATTATGAATTCGAACTCAGATTTTCAGAATTCAAAATGGCGCATCGAAGATGGAGGCCAAATATTCAAATATCACTGGATTTCGCTGAAAATTGTATATAGGGAACCCATCTGGATTCGCTGATTACGAATCTGAACTCATATTTTGCCAATTCAAAATGGCTGCCAAATATTGAAATATTGCTGAATTTTACAATTGCATATGGGAAATTTCTGGATTCGCATGATATTGAATCAGAATTCAGATTATGAAACTTCAAAATGGCATACCCAAGATGGCGGCCAAAAATTGAACTTTTCTGTTTTGCTAAAAATTGAATATACTGAATTTCTGGATTCACTGATTACGAATATGAACTCAGATTTTAAAAATTCAAAATGGCAGTAAAATATTGAACTAATATTGGATTTTGCAAAAAAATTGTATGTATGGGGTTTCCGAATTAGCTGATTACGAATCTGAACTCAGATATTGAAAATTCAAAATGGCGGAACGAAAATGTCTGCCACGTATTGAAATATTACTGAATTTTGCTGAAAATTGTATATACACGGAAAGAAGCATTCAGAGCTATAGGCCGTGAGTTATAGCAGAGTAAGCGGGTACCTTCTCTGCCACCGTGTGACGGCGCGACATTCAGGCATGTCAACGATGGTCTCTAGGCAACGCTATACGGGGTGACTGCCGCAGTCGTCAGACGTGCCACTCACGCTTGCCGCCGTGCGCGTTAAAGCTTGAACTCAGTGATAGTCACGGCCTACAGCCGTGTCACGCGAGCACCGTTCACCGAAATGACCACAGTCACAGTCATAGACGCATATGTCACGACATCCGGCGATGCTATATGCACGCTATTTTTTGCTCGCGCGTCACGGGCTACAGCTGTGAATTCTTCTTTCCGTATACGGGATTTCTGGATTCGATTATGACGGATCTGAACTCAGATTTTAAAGATTCAAAATGGCGGCAAAATATTTAAATTATACTGACTTTTGCTAAAGATTGTATATAATAGGTTTATATATTCGCTGATTACGAATCTGAACTCAGATTTTCAGAATTCAAAATGGCGGATCGAAGATGGAGGACAAATATTCAAACATTGATGGATTTTGCTGAAAATTGTATGTACGGGATTTCTAGATTGGATGATTACGAATCTGAACTCAGATTTTCAGAATTCCAAATTGCCAATCGCTAATGGCTGTTACGTATTGAAATATTACTGGATTTTGCTGAAAATTGTATATACGGGATTTCTGGATTCGATTATTACGAATCTGAACTCAGATTTTAAAAATTGAAAATGGTTGCAAAATATTTAAATAATACTGGATTTTGCTAATAATTTTATGTAGGGGATTTGTAGATTACGAATCTCAACTCAGATTTTCAGAATTCAAAATGACGGATCTAAGATGTCGGACACATATTGAAATATTATTGGATTTTGCTGAAAATTTTAATTCAAACTGGTGGACCTAAGATGACTAACAAAAATTGAAATTTTACTCGAGTTTGTTAAAAATTGTATATAGTGAGTTTACGGATTCGCTGATTAGAAATCTGAACTCAGATTTTGTAAATATAAAATGGCGGCCAAAAATTGAAATATTACTGGATTTTATAATCAATAAGTTACAAATAAAATCAGAGCTGACGTAATGAACTACATATATATTCTGCATTATTTTGATAAATATAATATACTTAGTATTTTAAAAATTAATAAATGTTAATGTTGGAGTTGGTGGAAAGATGTAGTGAAGAGAACTCTTTTATTGGACTTAAAAGAATGACTAGTTTATTAAGTAAGTGTAATTATAATCGACGCTTGCTTGCGCCATGCGCGAGATGTTACATGCTGGGCGAGACTAGAGAGGTAGTATAGCGCGTCGCTCGCTGCTGCTCGAGCTACCTTCTTACTCACAGACACACTAGGGAGGGGAGACTTACATGTGTGCATACGTGTGTCGCGCGCGCTATCTGTATTGTAATGGAACTTGAACTCGCTGAGGTTCCTTTCGCACAATGTATATGTATCACATTCCCAACACGCCTCCTACATATATATTGTGCGCTTACATTAATATCTTATATTAGTTTTAGCGCGTTTCTATTTTTAATAAAGTTATCCTTACACAGACTCTTAGTGAATATGTCTGCTATGTTTTTTCAGTTTCTATCTTTACGATATCGATAATACCCTTCTCGTAATTCTCATTTACATAATGGCATTGTACTTCAATGTGCTTAGAATTTTTTGTTAAGTTACCGAATTTACCTATAGCTACTGCGCCTGAGTTATCCTCGTATATTTTAACAGGATTTTCAAATGTCGTATTAGAGGCGTCTTTCAAGAGATTAATTACAAACAATATTTCTGTTGTCGCTTCAGACAATGCATTCAGCAAATGTTGAATTTTTAGTCACAGTTTTTTGTTTCTGTGCTTTCCAATATATTATATTTCCATACATTCTTATAACAAATCCGGTGGTTGACTTTCTGTCAATGTTATCTCCTGCAAAGTCTGAGTCGACCATACAATCAAGTTTATCCTTATTTAAGTTACACTATAAGTTAATTTTAAATTTTTTGTTTTGTATAGATATTTTAATATCCGCATCGCGTATTTAAAGTGTGTTGAATCGTAGCAACTTTGAAATCTACTTAAGTAGTTCACGCTGTAAGTTATGTCAGGTCTTGTACCTGTGCTAATATATAATAATTCACCTATTAAATTTCGATATTTTATTGTTTCATCGGTTTTGTTAGCCTGTTCAAGTTTTAAATTTGTCTCCATCGGAGTATCATACAGTTTCGCGTTTTCTAAGTTGTACTTCGCAGTCAATGATTCTATATATTTCTGTTGACTTAAAGTCATTATACCTTTCTTGTTATTATAATCAATGTCAATTCCTATATATGATTTAATTTTTCCTAGATCTTTCATTATAAATCTTTTCATTAAAGTAGATTTAACTTAACTTCATTGATTCTATCTTTATTTTTACAGCATATTAAGAGATCGTCTACAAATACTAAAATGTATTGTAACGCTCATTTTTGAGCATTACAATTAGTGACAGAAAAATACGGAAAACCCCAGCTGTGGCTGTAAGGGCTCCTTTCTGGCTAACCATCCAGAATAGATAAACCTAACTCAAGAAAATGAATGCTTGACAGAAGAGGGCCCAAGCAACCCATGCGAAACCCTAACTAACACTGTTACCTGTAAAGTCTACTATTGTAGTGAAGACAGCACCCTTGTAGAGGAGCATTGCGAGCTCCTCGTGCTGAAACCATGCCCTGCTCCTGATGAAGATGACGATGTTCCTGCCATCCCTTATGCTGGTACGTGCTGTTGCGGAGTAGGTGAGCTGTACTCACTGCGCACTGGTATCTTGACATGTGTGGAGGCGGCTGCTAATGTGAACCTGAAAGAAGGAAAATAGAATTAGTGTTATAAAGAAAAGGACACTTTCGAAACGACACATGCGATAGAAAAGAGAAACAGGATACAAAATACATTAGATGCCAGGAGTATGTGGCGCAGGAGCGCCACTGGCTCCGTTGTCGACTCTGTGTATGTACTTCTGCTGCTCACACCTGTGAATAGGTAAAGATGAGGAAATAGGTGCATCAGAAACAATAAGGAGGAACAATATCTACCTTCTTTTCCATTAAGAAATGCCTCTGGATGCTCACACACTAGAAGAAGGCGGAACTGCATGGAAGCAATGGACTCCTCTGGGTGAACAGCTGCACCTGGAGAGAATGTGCTCCACATCAGCCCTGCCGTTCGTCTACTTGTGACCTGTAAAAACACAAGACTGAAGATTGGTAGAAGATCAGAAGGTAACAAGAGTAAATCACTGATCCTACCTAGATACATTGATACTCTGGATCTGAGGGAGCAGATGAACCTAACCTCCCCCGGTGTCATGTTGTGTACCTGCCGCTACGGAGAGTACAGCCGCTGGAGACTCTGCACACCTTGTGAGAGCTTCATTCGTCTCGCCATCCTTGACGCACGCTGCATCAACACCAAGTTGTCGTCGTCGCCGCCGTCGTGCAGAACGCCGGGGCAGGCGCGCACGTATACACTAGGCCGCGCGCTGCCGTCACATGCGTCATGGGTGAGCGAGAGAGAAAGAGAGAGCCTAGTACCCGAACAAAAACGAGTGGTGGCGCTCGCTCGCGAGGGCTTGAGGGCTCGTTCGGTCGTCGGAGTGCGCGGCTCGGCCACTCCATTATGGACCGTAGCACGCGCTAGCAATTTGATTTTGCTCCAGTCCGTTGTACCTCGTAGCTGTTTAATAGTGAATTCGCGGGGAGTCGCCTGCGCCGTAAGTTCTGCCGTCGGTGACGGTGTGTGCCGGCGCCGAAGCCTTGCAGCCTCATCCAGACCACACCGCATATGCTCACGGAGACAGCCCAGCTCAGCCCTGCCTAGCCGCACTGCCGGAGCCGTGCCTGCTCCGCGCCGAGAGCCCCGACGCCGCTGCCCAGCCAGACAGCCCCTACTGCCGCCTCGCCGGCCCGTCGTCGTTTTCGCCACTCGTCCCAGCCTCGAGCTGGTAAGTTGTCTAGGCCGCGGCCACGTTGTTTTCGGCTCTCTCTCGCGTCGCGCGCATCGACTCGAGGCGTCACCTAGAGCCGCGTAAATTCATAGTTTTCTTGGGTCTTCCGCGTACTATCGAAACCTGCCGAAACTTCTGTAAAGCACTCCCGTGCTCGCGCTTGAATTTGCATTCCGCCCTACCGAAACCGGTTAGTCGTCGCATCGTGTTACATACATACCGAAACCTAGGATTAGTTAGATTGCTGGGAATGACCCAGCTGGCGCTCAACATTTCGATTAATTATACCTCGCGAATTTTGATGTTCTGTTCTATTTTTACGTAATAAATGTCCAAGTTTACTGTTACTTGCGGTGATTGATGATTTAACGACCTTTACTTATCCATCTCCTTTCGTTTATCACTCATTGAAAATACGAACTCATATTTGCATGGTTAATTTAATATTGACATTCATCATCGTTGGAGAGATTTCTTCGTGACGCCGTACCATGGATAAATCGTAAGTACACCGTTACAGTATATAGTATCATCGTCTGTGTTGTTTACATATAAACAGTAATCATAATTGCTTCTTATAAACCCGAGTTTACTCATGCATTTATGAAATGTCTCATACCAAGCCTTTGGGCTTTCTCTCAATCCGTATAGTGCTTTTAATAATTTGCAAACTTTATTTTTGCCGGTTTCATAACCTTGTGGTTCATGAATATAAACTTCTGATTTTACTTTTCCGTTAAGAAACGCTGTTCCTACATCCATTTGTTCTATAAACAGATTATTTACGCAACAATGACTTAACAAAATTTTTAATGTTTCCATTTTTTCTACTGGCGAATAAACATTTTCTTGATATTCTCTTTGTTGGAAACCTCTAACAACTAACCTAGCCTTAAGAGAGTCATCGCTTTTCCTTTTATAGACCCACTTTACATCAATAATCTTTTTATTTTTAGGTTTATCAACTACAACCCATGTATTATTTTTCTTTAGACATTCAATTTCTGAATTCATAGCTTTTTGCCATTCTTTAAATTCGCTGGAGTTTAACACCTCCTCAAATGTATTCGATACATCTGCATTTACATAATGTATATAAATATAATGTGCTACAGGGTTTCCGTATTTTTGTACCGGACTTTTCTTTCTGTTTGATGTTCTTTTAACATTTAAATTTTCATTTGAACGATTGAAAGCATTATCGATGTTCTCATTGTCATTTTCAATATTTTCAATTTCATCGTTATTATTAATTAAATTTTCATTGTCATAATTATTTTCAATAATACTACTTGTTTCACTACTTGAATCGTTTGATTCGTCTAAATTTAATTCAATAATATTTTCATCGTTAACCTTTTCCAAACAGATTATTTCAGTGCCATCTTCGACAATTTGTACATGTCTGGCATTTATTACCTTATTATTTAACAAGACTCTATAACCATTGTGCGTATATCCTACTAATATACCTAATTGGGCTTTATCATCCCATTTTCCTTTTCTCAAAGCTTCTGGTTTTCTAACGAAGACTTTATTTCCGTATATTTTTAAGTTTTTTACATTTGGTTTATTTCCAAAGAATATTTCAAAAGGAGTTTTATTTTCGATTGAGTTGGCTATTGTACGGTTTTTCAAGTAAGAGACTGTTCTAACGATTTCTGGCCAATATCTTAATGGTATTTTGGCCTCTCTTAACAGACATCTGCCTATATCCATAGCTAATTTATTGAATCTTTCTGCTACTCCATTTAATTGATGGACGTAGGGTGGGCAAGGTAATAATTCAATTCCTTTCTCATTGATAAACTGATAAATTTCCTTATTCAAGTACTCTTTGCCATTATCGCAAATTTAATTTTTTAACTCTTTTATTAAATTTGTTTTCAACTAAATTTACATATTCTTTAAAACAACTTGCAGTCTCTGATTTGCTTTTAATACAATAAATTCTACTACATTTACTGTAATCATCAATAAAACTTAGAAAAAACTTTTCTCCATCAGAACCTGTTGTTCTGTGTGGACCATTTAGATCAGTGTGAATTAAAATTTCTGAAGTTTCACTTCTCTCATTTTCAAACGGTACATTAGCCATTTTATTTTGAATACAATTTGCGCATTTCATTACATTATTTTCTAATTTATCTGGTAAACCATCTACCAATTTATCTTTTACTAACTTGTTTAGATATTGAAAGTTGACATGGCCTAATGCTCTATGCCACTTTTCTTTTTCAGTTAATTTTACAGAGTTTACATATACATCATTTTCAAAATCCTTATATATTTTACTTTTTATGACATACAAATCATTTATTTTGTTTGCTTCCGCAACTAATTCTCTATTTTTGTTATAAATCTTTGCTTTATCATTTCTATAAACAATAGTACTGTTTCTTATAATTTTTGAAACGCTTAATAGATTTTTATTAATTCAATAGGATTTTTTAATACAATAAATTTTTCATACATTCTCTCATCATTCACAACATGATCAGTGCATCCGCTATCTAACAACCAACTGATTTCCTTGAATTTACCATTCTTTTCGCAATTATAATTGTAAACATTCGTTATCCTATTTTTATTATCACGATCTTCGCCGAAGCTTAGATTGTGATAAGGTGAAAACTTAGATTCTACTTCACTATAGAACACATCACTCACAATTTCACTTTTCACTTCGTCGTGATTGACTTCGATCATCCAGGTCTCAGCTGCTGAGTCTTCGCTGGGTTGACTGGAGTCTTCTTGCCTCTGCCACGACCGCGTCCTCTGTAGTTGCCTCGTTGACATCCTCGTTGGGATCCTTGTTGGCCTCGACCTCTGCTCTGCGATGCTCCTCTGCTTTGTGATGCTCCTCTGCTCTGGCTGGCCTGTGGTGGTCTCCAACAGTCCTTTTTGAAATGACCTTCCCGGCCACAGTTAAAGCATTGTCCCTTTGTCTTGACATTGGATGTACTTACATTTTTTCTTTTCTCGTTGTCAGGCACTGTCAAATTTTTTCTTGGATTTTAGACTTAACATAATCTACCGTTTGTTGAGCTTCTGGGACGAGATCAATGAAACTCCCAATAAAGCTGTAGCTTGCTGGTAGTGCTCTAATTAGATACCGCATTTTTTCTTTTTCTGGTAGTGTGCCTCCAGCTGCGTTAAATTTGTTGCACTCTTGTTCGAACTCTACAAAAAATTCTTCAACTTTCTCATAAGTTTTGAGTTTAATATCTTCTAGTTGACCTCTGCATATTATTTGCAGCGCTGTAGATTTAGTAGAGTACATGCTCTTGAATTTTTCCATCATTTTGTAAGCTGTATCGCATTCACAAACATATTCTAATTGCTTGTCTGAAATAGTGCTTATTAATATATTTCTTGCTTTTAAATCTTTTTTCTTCCATTCATCTGCTTTATCTGTCTCAGCCCGCTCTCTTTCAGCTTGCTCTTTGCACTCTTTATACTCTAATAGACTCATTAAGCGAAATTTCCAGCTTGTATAGTTTGCACCATCAAAAATGGGAATTACTATATCTTCAAATGTTGCTTGCTTAGCCATCTCGACTTTTTTTAACTTAATATCTTCATACACTTTTATTACTTTATTTAGCGTAATTATTTTCTGCACTATTTTCACAAAACGTTTTTCGGCAATCTTTTTCTCAATTATTTCTTCTTTGGTTTTCACTTGTCCTTTAGTGTCCATTTACCACGTGTATAATCTCAAATTCTGCCACGTGCTCTATTCTTACACCGTGCCGCGTGCTTCACACAAGAAATCTAATCTGCTCGCATCGGCTTGAATTTTCACAATTTTCCAAAAATTCTTTCTTCTATCACTTGATGATATATTTTATTCTTTATTCACATTTGTATTTTTCTTAGTCTTGCACATTTCCTTCACTATTTTTCACTGTGAACATTTCGTGAGCACGTGTCTTTCTCTACCTTTCCCGAGGGTCGGGTAGAGAAAAGAATTGTTTAATACTAACCACGCTCTGCTACCATGTTGGAGTTGGTGGAAAGCTGTAGTGTAGAAAACTCTTTTATTGGACTTAAAAGAATGACTAGTTTATTAAGTAAGTGTAATTATAATCGACGCTTGCCTGCGCCATGCGCGAGATATTACATGCTGGGCGTCCGAGACTAGAGAGATAGTATAGCGCGTCGCTCGCTGCTACTCGAGCTACCTTCTTACTCACAGACACACTAGGGAGGGGAGACTTACATGTGTGCATACGTGTGTCGCGCTCGCTGTCTGTATTGTAATGGAACTTGAACTCGCTGAGGTTCCTTTCGCACAATGTATATGTATCACATTCCCAACAGTTAAGAATAATGTTTTTAAAAAACATTACTTAAATTTTAAATGAAAAAATAAGTGTTTCATGATATTATGTAATAGAAGATTATCCTCATTCATTATTATTAATATTTATCTCTAATAATGGGGGTTGGCGAGCGGAGCGAGCATGGGGCGAAGCCCCCCTAGTACATATATATATATATAATTATCACCCCATCCGTTTATGGAGCCCATCCCTGTATATTAGTACCTACAGCCCAGAGATCCCTATGGCAATCCCTATAGACTCTAGATCGGGCTCCATAAACGCCTGAGAAAAATATTTTATGGGACCCGGGCTCCATAAAAGAAAACGGGCTCCATAAATATGCTCATGTGTATAAAAGGGCTCCATAAATCTGGTAAAACAAATGTGTGTATATATATATATATATATATATATATATATATATATGCAATATTTCCTGAGCATTTCAATGTCACAGCAATATTACAGAAAAGTCCAAATATTGCATAAATGCTCATGCAATATATTAAAATGATATATAACATTGCCATCTTTTAACAATATCGCGTTGATATTCTAAATCTATGAACAAAATTAGAATATCACCGAAATGTCGCAAAAATATTGAATAATGACATACGTACTCTAATATTTCAGTCATATTTCTATCGTATTTCAAGATGATCAAGCGCAAAGTCATATTGCTGAAATATTCTTGCGATATTAGATTAAGGTATGTCAACAAGTAATATTTAAGGATATTGTGAAAATATTGAATTACAATATACCTTACAATGAAAATATCAAAAATTTTCGAAAAATATAAGATCGCGAATTGACTATATATAATAATACAGCCATATCATTGCAATAATAACTAACAATGCATAACACGGTGATATCACGAAATATTTAGGAAATATTTCTCTGTAAAAAGAAAAACCTGCTAAGTTATATGCAATTGTTTCTAGATTTGTCACTGAATTTTATAAACAATTGCATGTAACTTAGCAGGTTTTGAAGATTTTCCAATTTTGATATGGGTACCTTCCACTGAAATTGAACAAGTCGTAAAAACTTGAAAGATTTTAGTCAGGTGAGATTTTGAGACGAGATCTCACGTGAGTGCTCACGTGAGATTTTTCAGTAGGGCTTATTCAATTCATTGCAAGATTTTTTGAAAAGCTTTTCTGCAAAATTTGATGCAAGGTTTTCTGCAACATTTTTTACAGGATATTCTGCAACATTTTCTGGAAGACTATTTTGCAAAAATTATATGACAAATTTCTTAAAATTTTTTGCAAAAGTTTCCTGTAGGCGAAATCTTTGTAGAAAATTTTTGTAGTTACTTCTGCAGAATATCTTACAGAAATGACCACAAATATTCTGCAGGAAATCCTGTAGATTTCTTTCATACGGGCGTGCGTCATTATTGTTGAGGTGTGGAATATTTAGTAAAGGAGAAGAGACAGCTTTAATACGAAAATAGAAAGACGGATTTATTAAAGCTTAAAGTTACAGTAGGTTCTATACGGTGCTAAATGTAGAGAGAGAGAGAGAGAGAGAGAGAGAGAGAGAGAGAGAGAGAGAGAGAGAGAGAGAGCAGTGCGTCTGTCGCTGGTATTCGACTTACATACTGACGCAAACACTTACATGTGTGCGTTCGGACTCTTACATGCGCACTCTCGATACAATCGTGCGCTCACACATACTATACATTTCTCCAGGTGTACAATTTAGATGTATACTATTTTCAACACACTTCCTTACATATACATTGTACAATTTTTAATTTATTACATTATGTTCAATAATTTTTAGAACTATTCCAACTTATCTTTACACAACGCTTTTGTAAAGATATCCGCAACATTATCATTTGAGTCGACTTTAATTATGTAAATTTCTTTTTCTTTCACGCTTTCATGAACATAGTGATAATGTATTTCTATATGCTTTGAGTTCATAGTAAAGTTTCCATAATTCGCTATATTTATCGCTCCTGTATTATCTTCAAATATCTTTATATTTGAATCTATCTATCTTTATATCAAATATCTTTATATATATAAATATATAGTATCACTCAATTTTACATTAAAGTTTTTCCTTAAGTTGTGATGCACTTTTCGCATCCCATTAAGAAATTTTTATTGGAGAGCTACTGACGGGAGGCGAGCAACTGTCCAGACACCGAGCTATGTGCGCACACACGTACACACAGCTAATCAGGTGTTTCTCTGTCTGCCGAGCTACGTGGACAAGCCAGCAGACGTCGAACACGCACGCATACCGCCTTGGAGGCAGAGCCGACGGCGAAGAGCAAAAGTGGAGTGGAAGGAGAAGAGAGATGAGCAGCAGTCCGCAAAGAACGCCGAGCCACATGTTCGCGCGGCTCACAGACGACGCACATGGAGTATTAAAACTGTGCATCGGATTTGAGCGCGCCCATGTACGCGCGCCCCTGCGTGTTGTGTACAGCCGTACGTGTGGAGTGAAAGAGAGCGCGCAACGGCGCTTGTGTGAGGGAGAGAGACACAGGGTTAAAAGCAGCCTGCGCGCTGCACACAGCTGTGCGGATGTGAGAGAGTGCAGCGGCTCTAGTATGAGTGAGAGAGAGAGAGAGAGAGAGAGAGAGAGAGAGAGAGAGAGAGAGAGAGAGAGAGAGAGAGAGATGGCCGCGGTAGCCTGCGTGCTGCCGAGAGCACATGCGTGTGTATGAGTGAGAGAGGGAGATAGCGCAGCGACGCTCGTTGATACGGGAGCGAGAAAGACAGCGCAGCGGCGCTAGTGTGAGAGGGAGAGAGAGAAAGGAGGCCATCACCAGCCTGCGCGTTCAGTGTGGTCAGGTAAACAATATATACAGTAATAATATTCATATAAAAGTGGCGATTAATCGTCACAATCTGGACACACTGTGCGCGTTTGCTCGCGGCCATGTGAGAGGGGCGCCCGCGAGACATTAGCCATTGTGAGAGTGAGAGAGAGCGGGAGAGAGGCAAAAGATGCAATCAAATAGGGGGGGTGGATTCACTGAGCAAAGTCTCGGAGATGCAAAGGCGAATAAAGGCCCGCCGTCACTGCGCCGGTATCTAAATCCGTCACGTATGTTCAAATCGCAAGCGCAACAGGTAGCAGCAGAGATCGGCTTGTATTTGTGACGGCACTCACCTACCGCTGAGGGAGAAGCCAATCAGTAGGGCTTGGGTATTGTCCGGCCATCCTAATTGGAGCATAGACTACGAAAGCCGACGCGGTGATAGCCCCCGCATACCACGTGAGGCAGACACTAGCACTACCACCCTATGTACCGCCCTAGGAGTGAGAGGGATGAACGCGAGTGTCTTCTCCCTGCGGCCATTCCGTCTCTAGCAGTCGAGCTATTAAGTCTCACGAGTGAGCAGAGTCTTCGAGTTCAGTTTTTTCTGCAGGTTCAAGAGAGAGAGAGAGAGAGAGAGAGAGAGAGAGAGAGAGAGAGAGAGAGAGAGAGAGAGAGAGAGAGAGAGAGAGTAATCGAGGAAGAATACGGAAAGTTTTTCTTGTAATTTCCTCCGGAGTCTCAGTAGTAGAGGGAGAGAGAGAGGGAGAGAGAGTGATCCAGGAATTAAGCGTGGAGGAGGCAGCCTTGTGTGAGCCGGCAGCGAGAGTTGAGATAGTAGAAAACAGTGCGCCATTGTATGACCCGAGAACAACGTAAGAGTTAAGTTGCTGTCGTCGGAAGGCAAATACTTTCTGCCCCCCGAGCCTTAAATTAAGCTATTGTAATCGAGCTGTGGCTCCGAGCGCGGAGCCAAAGTGCGTGGTCTCTCTCGCGTATGCGCGAAGTCGGAGTGCGTGTGAGCCAGTGCGCGGCCATTTTGTGTTCGCGCATGAGAATTTTGACCGCCCGTGTAATTATTGGGAGTCACAGGAACATCGCGTGAATAAACTTACGATTAAGCTTGAAATCTACTTCGCAGTTATTTTTTTTCTTTTTTTTGTTTGTGTATGTGCGTTATAGCTAAGCGTGCCTGTGTTCCCTGTGTGGAAGTGTGCCTGTGTTGTGGAAGTGACAAGATGTTGCCCAGTGCTCGACGAAGTATGCTGATTGGTTGGTGGAAGATGAACTGCTGTATAAATACAAGAAAGATCCCCTGCTAGATCCAGTAACCGATGGCGGAGAAGGGTGGCGCCTAGTGGTGCCCCTAGAGAAGCGAGAGAGAGTGCTGCAAGGCAGCCACTGCATCATTTCTGCCGGCCACTTAGGGGTCGAAAAAACCTACGATCGAGTGGCTCGGGAGTATTTTTGGTCCGAGGTGTACCGAGACGTTTTTGTACGATTTTGTACGAACATTCGAGAGTTGCCAGCGGTATAAGAGTTCGTAGCAAGGCCCCCAAGGAATAATGGGAAGACAAGTGGTAGAGTACCCGTGGTGTGTCGTAGCCGCCGACATGATCGAACCGCCTCGCAGCAAGAGCCAGTATAAATGCGTGTTAGTGATGCAGGATTTATTTACGAAGTGGCTGGAGCTGAAGCCTCTGAGGAAAGCAGATGAGAAAGCGGTGTCGCGAGCACTAGAAGAACTGATATTATATAGGTGGGAGACGCCCGCGTATCTATTGACGGAAAATGGCAAGGAATTTCACAATCAGGTGCTACGGAAGACGCTAGAAGAATACGGAATCCGCCATGTGACAACACCCCCATACCATCCTCAAACCAACCCTGTGGAGCGGAGCAACCGAACTCTGAAGACCATGATTGCCACGTTTGTTGACGGAAATCGTCGAAGCTGGGACGCTCACCTCCACGAGATTCGCCATACGATCAATACCGCGCTGGAAACCAGCCTGAAAGCATCGCCTAAGTTTTTGAATTATGGATGTGACACTCGCCTAGTGAAAAGTTTGCGTAGAGAGCTGAAGAAGAAAGAGCTAATATTACGCTTAGATCCGGCAGTCTGGAAGGAGCGTGTTACCCGTCTCGATACTCTAAAGAATCTAGTAGCAAAACACATAGATGAGAGTAGTGAAAAGCAGCGTAAATATTATAATCGAGGTAAGAAAGTAGTGGAAATCACCGTAGGAGATAAAGTTATGCACCGCGTGCACGTTTTATCGAACACCGCCCATGGTTTCTCCGCAAAGCTCGCGCCGAAGTATGAGGGCCCGTACGAGATAACCGCGAAATTACCACCGACCGTGTATTTGCTAGAGATGGAGGTTAGTAGGGGCAGCCGAGCTGCGGCAGATCCCGCACCTGAGAAAGGAATACCAGTCGCCAGCGTCGGCCAGTGTCGACTCCTAACCGCCACCGCCCGGACGAGAATCCAGCAGTGCCACCTCAGGCACCACCACCACCGCCCCCTCGAACCCAGCAGCCGCCCCGGAGACTATGCAGTATCAGGCGCAGATTCTCCGGGACACTAAGGAACTGGCACCAGAATTGAGACACCAGATCTTCCCGGTAGCATCGGGAGACGAGGCAGATCCGGCCAGGGAAAGCTGGTAACGTCGTGCAGGGGTCTCGTCAAGATCGGTGGATGTCATAAATATTCGGTTGTTTTCGATTTCGATCGGGTTTCGCGATAAGGCGTCGGCCACGAAGTTCGTCTTGCCTTCTTTATAGACCACGTCTTAATCAAATTCTCGGAGTTTAAAATAAAATCTTTTTAAACGAGACGTCGGATCTTTGATATTGTGCACCCACACAAGGGACTTATGATCGGTAAAGAATGTAAATTTCCTTCCGTATAAACAGTATCTAAATTGAAACGCGGCAGCTACCATGGCTAAGAGTTCCTTCTCAATAGTGGAATAGTTTAATTCCGCGTTCTTTAAATGTCTCGAAAAATAAGCTAGAGGTAAATCGTGTGGCTTTAATTCAATTTCATAGATTTGGCTCAACACGGCGCCGATCGCGTAACACGAAGCGTCGCACGTTACAAGAAAAGACTTAGTGAAATCGGGGTATCTTAACACTGGGGCGTTCGTGAGACTACGTATAAGATAAGCGAGAGCAGCTTTTTGCGGCTCTTTCCAATAAAAAGTGGCTTCCTTTCTTAAGAGTATGGATAGCGACTTTGTCTCTTTTGCGTAAAATGGTATGAATTTTCTGTAATAATTTGATAACCCTAATAACTGTCTGATATTCTTTTGGTTTTTGGGAGTTGGGAAGTTTACTAATGCGGCTATTTTCCGCGGGTTTGGTCTTACTCCTTCTGCCGTGATTACATGACCTAGATACACGACTTCTAACTTATAGAATTTACATTTGTCGGGTTGGAGGCGCATACCGGCGGTGCGAAGTCGTTCAGCTACTTTACGGAATTTTGCGTCGTGTTCCTCAATAGTTTTTGAAAAAATAATACAGTTGTCTACGTAAATAAATACTTCGCGGTCCTGTAATCCGCGAAACAGGGAATCCATTTGCCGTTGGAAGGTGGCAGGCGAGTTTTTCAATCCGAAAGGCATTCGCGTAAATTGATAATGACCGTAAGGGGTCGAAAAGGCAGTTTTTGCTTTGTCTTCCTCTCGCATCGAAATTTGGTGGAACCCCGAAGCAAGATCGAGTATACTAAAATATTTCGATTCGCCTAACTGGTCGATTATCTCATTGATGTTCGGTATTGGGTAGGCATCGCTGATTGTTTTTTTATTTAATTCGCAGTAGTCTATCACTGGCCGCCACCGTTTGTTGCCTTGGCTGTCCGGTTTTTTCGGCACGATCCATAGGGGGCTGTTATAGGGTGAGTCAGAGGGCTCGATAATGCCTTCTTCCAGCATTTTACTAACCTGCCTTTCAATTTCATTTTTTAATATAGGCGGGTACCTGTATTGTTTTACGTTAATCGGTACATCATCGGTGGTCGTTATCTTATGTTCAGCCATATGCGTGGCTCGCAACTTCTCATTGGGAAGTTGGAATATATCTGCCTAATTTTCGCAAAGCGTTTCTACTAGGGGTCGCGTGCTTTCTTCGCATTTGTCGAGATTGATCAAGGTTTTCACAATCTCCGCTCTATGCTGCAAGTTCGAACTCGGGACTGTTTCAATGTTAAAAATTTTTAATTGTTCTACTCTCGCTTCATCGTAAGCGAACACGGTTTCTCTATTAAAATCGAGATCTTCGTCGAGTCGAGTCAGTATTGTAAAAATGTCATAATCCGTCGCGATTCCGTCGTCCGTAGTGCAATATTCAATCGCGGCTTGATATTCTTCGGTTTCTTCCGAGTTCGGGCACGAGAAAGAATCTACGAATGACCTGATATAATTTTCCTAATCATAAGTTTCTCGCGATTCTGTGTTTTCGACGAAACTGTCTGTTGCGCGGTTTTCATTCGCGGTTCGATTCGCGGTTTTTGTTCAATCTGTGTTAATGTCGATATTCAAAAATATTTCAGACGAACCGCGAGGAGTCCGTGATAATGTTTTGTTTTCGTCATTTACCGATTTTTGATCATCATTATCGACAAAAATTAGTTCAGGCATCTGATCAGAGAATTCGCTCCACATTCCGTTCGTTGGTGGGCGATCCGTCGGAGGTATCTTTGATATTGAGTTTGATTTGGAAAGATTGTCGATTGACTCGATATCTTGATGGCCCGCGCGTACCATTTCCACGTTTGTCTCGCGCTCCGGATTCCACGTCTTGGTCAATAGTAAGCTCGGGTTTGAGCTGATAGTCTCGGTGACATTTCCGTGTTTTGTGGTTTTCTCATAAATTACGCTCGGAGGTTTTAATTCCCCGTTCACCGAGAGAGTACGGGCTTCGTCTCGCATCTCGAGAGTTATACTCTCGGCAGGGACTGTTTCTAGTCCTATCAAGCTGCTTGCGCAGCTAAAATGTAATTTTTCCCCTTTTTTTAAATTTTTAGGTGGATCAATTTTTGAAGAAGCCCCGTCCGCGCTTTCTTCCTGTTTCGCGGTTGGGGCGTCGTTGCAGTTGTTTCTAAGGACCTTTTGGCCGGACTCATCTATGTTAATTTTGCGTTTAAATTCACGATTCGATATTTTATGATTCACTCCGCTTTCGTCAAGTGTTCCGCCCGCGTTACTCGAAGGGTGTGCTGCTTTTGTGCAGTCGTTAAGTGAGAATGGCGCGTTTAGGATTCTGCTTGCTTCGGTCGGGTTACTGGAGCTCTCTTGAGCTGTCTCGATTTCCCCCTTTTCGGTATATTTAATCATAGCCGGGGTGAGTGTCGGTACTCTGATTCTAATATCATAGTCGTTCTCGTTTTTTAAAGGCACGTAAATAGTCAGGTCGTCGGTCGGGACTGTTTCTTCGCCTATAATAATTTGAGTATCTTTTAATGTCAGCCTATCGCGTTTGAAATCTAAAATCATGCTACTGCTACGGCAAAATTGTGCTCCGATGAGCAAATCCGTTTTTATGGGAAAAGTGTCGGGGACTACAACAAATTTCGCTTCCGCTTTTAAATCGTCTAGGTATAAAAATGTTGTCCCTAGTGTGTCTACTCGCGTAGTAGTAATGCCTGTTAGTTTAGGTTGGCAATCGCTGTTTATTGGGGTGCCTGGCTGTAACGCAGAAAGTTTTACGACATTAGGCTGGGCGCCCGTGTCTATCATAACCTCAGCGTGGTTTCCGCGTAAGTTTCGCGACCTGAGGCTAATTACGGGGATGGCCCCTAACATGTTGATGGCCGTAAAATAAATTCTGTGTTTGGGGTTTCCTCCGGGGATTCCCTGTTTTCGAGTGACATTACTGGACGGTCGGCCTTCCTCTCCCGGGCGCCGTCCTTCGCCACGGGTGTTTCCGCGTTTCCCGCGTTTTTAGCGGCCTATTCTTTATTCTTTAGAGTATAACACTCAGCTATAGTATTTCTTTTTACAATACGCGCATACTTTGGAAGGGTCTCGCGGGGGCCTTCCTTCCCGCTGCTTTCCGGGTGGCGCGGAGTCTACTTTCTCTCCATCTGCTTTGTTATCTTTCTCTCCGTCGTCGCGCCTGTCATTTGTTTTCTTCCACTCGCGTTTTTCTTCGCGTTGCGTCACTTCATTGCCGTGGTTTCGGGGGTCTTTTCGGAGAAAGTCTCCATATATGTTCTGTTTGCCGTATTTTTCACCGTCGATGTTAATTCGTCTTTCAGCCTGAATTGCTTTATTAAACGCCGCGTGTAATGTGTCAACGCGTTGGTTTACGTAAAGACGATAGAATGGCGGGAGGGCCAAGAAAAATTCATTAATTACCTCTTTCTCTATCTTTTCTTTTCGCGAAGCGGGCAGTTTGTCTATATTCTCATCGAGACATGTACAATCGATGATGGCTGTATAAATTTCTGAAACGCGGTCGATGAGTTTAAGTATTGTCTCATTTTCGCGCTTCACGAGTGTGGCTAACTGTCCCCTGTAATAATTTCCTGAGTGGCGATTACTAAAAGTGCGCTTTAAGTTGGTTAAAAAATCGTCTAGAGTTTCGGAGTCATCATATTCAATGGCCACGGCGACGTGGTCTTCCAGTTTAAATTTTAAAAGTCGCGTTATTTCTAATTGAGCGCATTCTGGAAATTGATTTTTTATTCGATTAACGGCGCGTACGAGTTTATAGAGATTCGTTCCGTCGAATTTCGGAATCACTGCAAGGCTTTCCCTGATTATCGCGTTTGAGGGCATTAGGCTTGATTGATGGGTTTCGCGCGACGGCGACCGGCTATGCCGCGAGTTTCGGCTTGAATGACTTGGGAGGCGTCTGCGTATTCGTGCTTGATCGTTCGGTCCGTGATTTATTGAGCGATTAATTAGCGCGCTTTCGCGTCGTTCTGCTTCCGCGACAAACCGATCTCTTTCCCTTAACTCCGCGGTTAATCTTTCCTCAGCGGTCCTACGTCTTTGCCGTTCTTCGTTGAGGAGCCTCTCGGCGTCCTCGGCTCTCGCGTGCATTTGCTCGAGTATTTCCTCGTTTTGGTTTTCTTGTACTTGCCTAAGCCTACTTTCTAACTCATTTTCGCGTGAATTTAACCTTTTCTCGCGTTGCACTATTTCTTGGAAACGCATTTCCAACTCTTCGACACTGAGTTGTTTGTGCGCCATTTTTCTAATTATTTTTCACTTTCACTGATTTTATATTAAACAAAACGGTGTTTATGAACGCTTTTTGTATTCCGGTAACTAATTTTTCTAATTTTAACGAGATTTCACACTGATTTTACGTATTTCTGTATAAAAACCCTGCGCCAGGTGATTATCCAACACCGCTGTCACCAGTTTGTTACGTCTCCGCGTGTGAATTTAGATTTTGTTATTACACTCGCGTACGCTGACAGTATGAAAGGACTTAGCTTTGGTTATGTTGGCCTTGATGCGTGGCTTGGCCGTCTCGGTGGCGGGCCCCTGCGTTCGAGGGCCTCCTGAATAGCGTTCTGCGCGGCGGGTTTGCTGAGATGCCGTCCTGCTTGGCTGCCGACGGCTCTGCTTCTCGGTGGATGGGAGTCTCCGTATGAGTGTGTGTGTTCTCGTGGCTGCTGTCACCACTTCCTGGTTTGTCCCGGGCAGGAAGATCCCTGTTGCTCGGCTGGCTGCCGCTGGTCATCGTCCGTGAGCTGCTCTGAAATAGACCGCGTCGTGTTCCGTCGGACGAGGTAAAAGTGAATAAATTGGAATACGCGTTCTTTTAGTTAAAAAGTGAAACTTATTCACATTTACTGAGTAAAAAGATATAAAAATACAGTATTCCGTGAAAAAGTCTTATATTATAAAGGTATAATGTCAAAAAGTTTATAATAAACGTCGCGCGTGAAACAATGAAAAAGAGAGAGAGCTAAGCTCGAGGAGCTTGTAGCTGAGAGCTGCTTGCTCAAGTCGATGGTCGAGAGAGACTGTTCTTCTCCTCAGCTGCTCTACCCGGCTGCACTGAAGGAGAGCGTAGAGCGTGGGTGGAAAACCCTTCTTTGTGTCAAGGTCCCCCTTGATGATTGGTTCTCGGCACTTTGTGGACGAGAGGGGTGATGCCGGTTCGGTGGGGACGCTGCTTGCCGGTGCCTCTCTGCTCTTGGTCTTAATCTTAATGATGTAAACATCCTCGATCGAGTGGCTAACGCGGCTCATTGTAGTCGGCTTAGTGTTTCGATCGAGCATATTTTAACAGAGATTGTTATTTTTCTTATGCTGATAACTTCTTTGCGCATATCCGATACGCCTGTAAGGAAGATAATCAATAGTTATTAACTTTGAGATAAAGTGTATCGTATATGCGGGATTCCTAAATTATATTTCACTGGCACGTTCGAAAGAAGTTTACATAAGCTTGTATGGACGTGCCAAGTGTCTTATTCTGCATGTATGCTCTTTTGATTATTCATTTTATTACAGGATGTTATTTTAGCGGCGAGCCATGCAATATCGGGCGGCTTACATTATTGAATAATAGTTATTTTTGCAGTGATTATTTATGAAGGCAGATCAGCCTTATATATATATATATATATATATATATATATATGACCAGAGGAATCTGTATATAGATAAAAAGTGTGTCAATGCACATGTGTTTCTAAGAACAATCACAGATTTCTCTCTCCTATCTTATAAGATTAATGATTAAAGTTAGTTACTTATAATATTGCTTAATAATATAACGTGCGCATATGTATATAGGAACATATGTGCTCGTGTACAGTATATGTAAATTCATGCAAATGAGCAAGTGCGCTCTCGAAACAAGTGACTTGCTTACGATAAGTATATCGACTCGAGGCAGTAAGGATTAGAGACCCGGTGACTGGTAAGGTGCCGGCTCGTGATAAAAAGATTGTCACTCTTCTCTATTATTTCTAAGTGAAAAAGATCTGAGCGCGTATTCACGTTCGGACGTTACAAGGGTAACAAAGAGTATTCTTATTGTTTAGACCTCTTCGGTTAGCCGTATTTGATTTTGAAAAGTTCATTTAACGTTCTTAAAACACAATAAATTTTTATTTTCGACTTTTTATTATATTTATTAGCTATTTTAAAACTATCATTTTTATTTTAGTTTTCTAAAAATGGAAAGAATAATCAGATTTTATTCCGTTTTCAGTTAACTATTACATTTTTTAAATAAAAATTACAGTGTTGTTTTGCAAAATAGCTGTAAACAAAAATCCTCATAAATTATTTTTTTATTTATTTATTTATTTATATATACATTATCGGATAATAATGCCCAAATTCAGTAATAATAAGGTAACAATTGGTAAGTATATATAACTAATAGTGAGGTAAAAACATGTAAGGTTACGCATAACTGAACAGAAAATCTTTAGATTTATTCTTGTAAGTACCAATAGTACATTTTTTTATCTCATTTGGAAATTGATTCCATAATCTAATAATTCTATTATAAGGAACAAAAAAATCGTAATTGGTTTTAGGGATATGTTCGCTAATTTGGTGATGATAACGAATATTATAAATTCTAGATCTAGGTTTAAATAATTGATGAGTAGTATCACATTTAACAATATTATAAAAAACTTTATAAACGAATAAACAATCATTATAATTATGTATTGATTTAATAGTAGGTAAACCAAATAGTCGTCATCATGGCGCCGGGGGGGATGCAGCCTCCGACGCCTCTCTTACTAAATTCTATAAGTGTCATCCAACCGTACAAGTTGGAGCGGTTTTGTGTCTTTTTTGTGAAAGCGTAATTCACACAAAGGAGATAGTAACAAAATATAACGCCGGTTGTCCTGCTAAATTCATTAGCAACATACTTATAATCTGCTAAGACCATGCCAATGTAGCCCTAACCTCAAACTTGTCATATAGTTCTTTGAGCAGAGAAGCTAGAGAATTAATAGCTCAAGTTAAATTATTCAGCAAAGAACAAATCAAACAAGAAATTATAAGTGAAATTGATCTTGAAAAGGACAATGACAAGGACAAGGGACTTAATGAAACTGTGTCCGAAGACTATAATGAAACGCAATCCTTAAGAATTGAAATCCAATTGTTGAAACAACTTAATAGTGAATTACAAGACAAAAATAGAATATTAAACGAATTGCTTACCAAAGAAAAGCAGGGTAATAACAATAACAACAATAAAATCAAGACTTTCGCAGAAATAACAGCTACTATAAAGCCAAAGAGTAAAAGAATACCTAAAATCATAATTAAACAAACTAACAACAAAGATACAACCGACATTGAAAAAATAGTAAATCAACAACTAACTCAAAATAAAACAATACAAACAAAAAGTGTAGCTTGCAAAAACAAAGACACAGTGATAATTAATTGCACCAATGAAGATAGTATTAATACAATTGAAAATACTCTAAACAATTTATTGAACAGTGACATTAAAATTGAAAAAGAACAAATTAATAAACCTAAACTAAAAGTAATAAATGTCGATAAGACCGTCGATGATGAAAAAGTAATTGAACAAGATATCAACCTAAGAAATTTTAACAATATGGAAAATAAGTGCAAAGTACTTCATGTATATACCAATACAAAAAGAGATACTAACAGTGCAATAATTGAGGTAACACCTGACATTTATAAACATATTAAAGACAACAAGAGCAGATTATTTATTGGTTATCAGAGTTGTAGAGTATTCGATATCATAAATTCTTATCCTTGCAATAAATGTTCAAGATTTGGACATAACACTAAAAAATGAAAGAACGAAGCCACGTATTCAAGGTGTAATGATGATCACATAACCTCAAAGGGTAGTAGTGAAATTATGAAATGTCCGAACTGCGTATTCTGCAACGAAAACTTTTAAACTAATTATAACACAACCCTGGCGGAAAATAGTTCTGCTTTTCTTTGTTTTTTTCTATTTTTTATAATTTTTTTTTGTTTTTTTCTGTTTTTTTTCTGCTTTTTTCTGTTTCTTTCTGTTTACCGTTGTTCTTCTCTATTTATTTTTATTCCAAATTGTGTTTTTTTTGCTTTTTTTAGTACGAATTGGAACAATAGGAATAGAAAAAAAACGAAAATAAACAGAAAAAAATTAAAATACACAGAAAAAAATTTGAATATATAGAAAAAAATTGTAATATATAGAAATAAACGAGAATTAATAGTAAAAAATAGAAACTAACAGGAAAATATAACACATAATTTATGAAACAAAGGACCCCGCACACAATGTATGGGAAAAAATCATTCGGTCAAATTGAACGAAATTGAAAAAAGATAGATTTCTTCAGGACCTCAAGATCTATTTTTTTCCAAAGTTTCGTTGAATTTGACCGGATGATTTTTTCCCATACATTGTGTGCGGGGTCCTTTTTGTTAGTTAATTTTACTTCGAATAAATAAATTATATTTTTATATTTAAGGATTTTTTAGAAATAAATAAATCATGCTTTAAATAAACTAAGTATTTTATTCTTATATCGTTTTCATAATAAAATTTACAAAGTCGTTTAATATGTTTAAATACATTAATCAGTAGTATTTAATCAATCATAGTAATTTTTTAAAATTATTAAATTATTCTTGAACTATTAAAGTTACTTGAATACGTTTAAATACATTAATAAATGGTATTTAAGGCCATGTGATACTCCACAAAAATCATGTTGGGTTTAGTCGACAATGTAGGTGGAGCCAACTATTGTATATGGAACAGTGATGGAACTTTTAGTTCCAAAAAATAGTCACAGAGGGTATGCATAATATAAGAGAAGTTGTAATTTAGCTTTTTGTACAAGATTCTTTTCTTGTAAACTTGATATTTTTTAAAATCCATTTTCAAACTGGAAATTTGTTTACAAACAACATTATACATTTCAAACTGTATAGAAACATTCTATCATGTACTGCAATTGCATACTAATAGTAATTCTTTAATACATAATAGTACTAAATAAGGCAACAATACATGCACTAGTATTATTAGACACAACTGTTTTACAACACGCATTATGAATTTTCTTATTTATAATATATCATGCACTCTGAATTTTCTTATAAATCATGCACTATTAATTTTCTTATTTCCTATAAATCATGCACTATTAATTTTGTTATTTCCTATAAATCAAACATTATTAATCTTTAATATCATGCTTTGCTAATAGTGGTAAGCAATTGATCATGTTAGCGGAGATCATTGAATCGAAATTAGATTTATTAGGAGATTACTAACTTATTCAGAGACAGGAATCTTGCAGAAAAATCTACTTAGTCTCTTTTGAATAATGAGTATATACAAAATAATTGTTTTTTTATAAAATTAATATTTTTTAAAATTCCCAAAACTGGAAATTTGGTTACGAACAAAACTTTACATTTCAAATTGTATAGAAACATTCTATAATGTAATGCAATACACATACTGATAGTAATGCTGCAGTATACATATACTGCAACTTCTTAAAACATGCAACATCATAAAAACATTATTTCCATTGCAGATTCATAAAGGAATCCATATTACTATGGTGATAAATAATATCATGCAAAATTATAATAATGGCATTTAATTACAAGTCGATAAATACAAAAATACTTATATAAATAATGCGATATAATACATAAATAACATTATATTGCAGATCAGTAAAGAATTCATCAATTGCTGCAGATTAAATAATGTCATGCAAAATTATGAATACAATCTACGATAGCAAATTGATAAAGTAATTATCAATATTAAATAAAATCATGCAAATACAGTATTAAATAAAATTATGCCAATACAGTATTAAATAAAATCAAGCAAATTTACAACTACAGCATTCGATTGCAAATTGATGAAGTTACCAATTACTATAGATTGGTATCAAATCAATCAAAGGTTTATGACATGGCAAATGGCCATGTCCCAAAGAAAATGAATGCCAGCTGACTTTGTCAGACTTACAGCATGTCAGAAAAACCTTAGCTAGGCAAGTCTCGCTGGAAAGTCTGCGGAATACACAATAATGTATTATTATTCAACAGATCCCCTGAGGCGAGGTCCCATACCCTGGTGAAAACTAAAAATTACTAAAATGAACTAAGCGATGGGTTGAATCTACCTATCCGCATCATCTCTAAACACACACCGTACACCTTTTAAGTTTCCCCCTGCTTACCTACCCCCTCACATTCTAAAGCACTGACACTCGAAGATCATTGAGGAAGCTGCAGAAGTAGCCCAGTGGGGTTGGATGGTCTAGGCTGGCTCTACCTCATGGGCACCAGCCTGCTCACTACGATGATCAGTCTGCTAGCAGCCCTCCGTTAAGCGATCAGCTACATCAACTAGGAGAAAAGACGGACAAAGATCTTCAAGTCACATCATTGTCTGGGACAGTCACAGCAGGAAAGTTGACATAGCCCAAACCGCAGAGCAGCTGATTATCTGGAAGCCACGCAGAGAGAGTAGAACACCTAAAAACCACATATAGGTAATAAATAATCTACTCTAACAACATTGCCAACTGGAGAGTACAGCTGACAGCTGTGGTGGTGGTTCGCTCCTCTCGCTGCCCCAGCAACCTGTAAGAAAACATCAGTACCATTAGCATACCTATCAGAGGTTAGGAACGTCAGAGGTGCTTACCAGGTCTGCTCTCGTCGTTGACCCCGCTGCCGTGCTGTCCCCACCGAATCGCCACTAGTCAGCGGACACGAGGAGGAGAAATACACCTGCCGGAATACCGTATTTACTTCAATCGAAGCTGTCATCGCCGAGAAGGGCATACAACGCAGTCAACACCGGGAATCGGACGACACATGTGTTTATGTATACACTGAAAAAAATAACCACTATTTCTGCTCGGGACCAAAGCGAAATCTACCTTGCCCACTTAGATAAACAGAATAAAGTGATTCCTGCTGGAGCACCCACGCAATTCTTGCTTGGCAGTCAAACGGAATATTTGCTTGTTAGCAGACCTATAGAATTGACCAAAAAAAAAAAAAACAGTAAAAAATACTTTGAATCGCATTAGACGTAACAACAACTATGTCTGAATAAAATGCTCAAAAATCAATTATTTGATACTGTTTTATACGGTTTTCCATGCGATTTCTTATACTGCTTTCTACATTAACTTTCAATATATGGGAATGTCAGGGATAAAGGTATAGGCGTGAAAGATATAGGTAAATAAATCTCTTGATTTTTAATTTTTTAGAAAAAATTTTTATTTCAATGGTTATCAATCAATATTTATAAAATATGCTTAGGAATTACAAATAATGATTCATCTTTTTTTTAGCATTGCACACGGGCTAACATTTAACAATGCATCTACATTTTTAAGTATTTTTGTTGGCGTTTCTCTAACTTTATACGCATAGCAATGTTCGTCGAAATACACTACTGGAAGAGGTTGAAGCAATACATAAATTTCTAAATTTTTAACAAATATTTGAGTGATTTTTCCAAAAATAAGTTGATCATTATCTTCTACGGATATAACAATAACAATACCTCTTTCATAATAACTATCTCTGTATGCCACGCATTCTACATTCATAATTGAACAATAACGGTTACTTTCACCAAAATACTTAATTTTATCATATAAATTTAATTCTTCCGAATCATAGTACATAATGACATCGGGCAGTCGTCCAGTCAATTTCATATACGCTAAACATAAAAGGTACCTACCACTCACCGTTTTCAACAATTTTTTTTTGCAATTTGCGATTATTACTAGTTGTTTAAGAAACCGATGTTTAGACTCATATCGCATAGACCAAAAGAGAATAACTGATCCATTCATTTTTAAACAGCGAATCAAGTGGATCATATTGTGAAATTTATATGCAATATTTTTATATAATTTTATATATAAATAAAAAAATTCGGTAACTAGGAAATCCAGCTGCACACAATGACCTTCAACAATACGGGAAGAAAGTATGATGTCGATGATTTTTCTAAGCAAGTAGTATAAATGCCATGTTTGGTTATTTTCAGATACTTGGTCTCCTACAAGTACTCCAAAATATTTGCTAAAATTTAGCATCTCTGCTGCTGACATTTTCAATCTTTTTTTGAGTGTATAAATGATTTGTATTTATATTCGGGATTTTATTAGATAAATCTATGTTCATACAATTTAAAGATTGAATTCTAATGTTTAATAGGTTTAAAGAAAATGATTTTTGAATATAAATAAGATCATAGCAAATATTAGCCATTGTGTAAGCAGCTACGCCCTCGAAAATGTCATGCATTATATCTAGTGAATAATTTTCTTTAACATAGTCCTAAATTATCTCCAAGTATAAGTCCTAATTGAAAGAAGATAATCATCTTTTTGCCATTGACAGAAATACTTATTCCTTCGTTTCTTAACTGATTTAATTCAAGTACTAATTTGTGAAATACTGTTTTATTATCACTATAATTTTTTTTGTCGTTAGCATGATATAAAGTATTTAGCAAAATAAATTCCAGTTTCGATGCTATCTTCGGAGGAAATACAGGACATGTAACATCCCGTGTAAAAAAAATTTGTCTGGCACTGGTCTGGAAGAAGTCTGGCTAAATTAGTTTGGCTGAAGTATGGCTTTAGTCTGGCTACGGCCACTATGCCAGACTTATAATATTTGTTCACAAATAAGTCTGGCAAAAGTGCCAGACTTTTGCCAGACTAAGAATTACTTTCCCTAAAAAGTCTGGTAAAACGCCAGACGTTCGCCATACTTTTTCTCAGACTTTCAGCCAAATTTTTCACGAGATTTACGTTTGGCACAAACGAAAAATTGGGCAGTCTCGTTGTAGAGCAAGTTAGAAGGAGGCCGGGCAAAACTTAATGTTACCTATAAAGTTGTACCAAAGGCCGGCAACGTCAAGTAACCAACGGCAATGAGCAGCGCAGGCGACGGCGTGTGGCTAACACACATTTCCATCGTCTCCGTCATCACCGTCGCTGCTGCTCTCATAAATATGAAGTATCACGTAGATCACCATCTGAGACAAAAACATTTTCACAAAGCATATTGTTGCAACATAAATTTAATAAATTTCGTAATAAAAATACTTATCTGATAAAATCGACTTCATTTCAGTTTCCCGTTTATACGCTTGTTTCATTAGTTGATAATCAATTCATAACCCCTTGCTGCCGTGAGTCCAAATAATATGAAACTAGCTAAACAAACTACATATGGAGGCTGCATATTCAGGTTATCGACAAAACACATTATATGACAGGTTCACGTTGTTTGGACTTCAGATGGAATATTTTCATCTCACAGCAGCAAGGGGTTACGAATTGATTATCAACTAATGAAACAAGCGTATAAACGGAAAACTGAAATAAAGTCGATTTTATCAGATAAGTATTTTTATTACGAAATTTATTAAATTTATGTTACAATAATATACTTTGTGAAAATGTTTTTGTCTCAGATGGCAATCTATACGTGATACGTCGTATTTATGAGAGCACTAGCAGCAGCGACGGTGATGACGGAGACGATGAAAATGTGTGTACCATAAGTGTAACCAGAGGTCGAGAGCGATAGTCCCCTACGCCGCTGTCACGTCTCTGCGCCGTCTTACAGCCTCCGAGACTTTCTCGTCGTCCGCTGCGCATGCAGGTTAGCCACACGCCGTCGCCTGCGCTGCTCATTGCCGTTGGTTACTCGAACTTTATAGGTAACGTTAAGTTTTGCCCAGCCTCCCTCTAACTTGCCCTACAACGAGACTGCCCAATTTTACGTTTGTGCTAAACGTAAATCTCGTAAAAAATTTGGCTGAAAGTCTGGGAAAAAGTATGGCGAAAGTCTGGAGTTTTACCAGACTTTTTAGGGAAAGTAGTTCCTAGTCTGGCAAAAGTCTGGCACTTTTACCAGATTTATTTGTGAAAAAAATTATAAGTCTGGCATAGTGGCCGTAGCCAGACTAAAGCCATACTTCAGCCAGACTAATTTAGCCAGACTTCTCCCAGACCAGTGCCAGACCAATTTTTTTACACGGGATACACTGTTCCCAGCTTGTTTTTCCCAGCATGGGAACCTAAAGCTTTTCCACATTCAAAATCGTCTTGAAATACGAAAAGTGGAAACACTATTTTTTCTGCTGGAAAGTTAGAAGTTTGTTTTTTCCACAACTCACCTTGGATAAAATTGGAAATAACAGACTTCTCTGCTTTTAATTCATTAATGTGCTTGATTACTGTATTAAATACTCCCGGAATTTCCAATAATAGCTGTAGAGTGATTTTTAGAGGTATATACGTAGCAGTGACATTTTCTTTCATCATTGTCAATTGAGAAGTGTGTTTGAATATATTATACTTTTTCTATATAAATTGAAGCGTAGATGCTCGGTTTTAAAATCATCAAATACTGTCGTCGATTATTTGAATATATCGTCTATAACGCTAAGAATTTTCTTCGGGCAGTCAGGCAGAGAACGTTCTATCTGTTGTTTTATGAAAACTATGTATTTATTACAAAAAAATCTATTGTGATGTCAATAAATTCTTGGACAACATTTCGCGGAATACACGAATTGTTATATAGTTTCAATGTGAAGTGCAATAATTCATTTTTTATATCTACAGCAGACATTTTTTTTAATTGTTTTATAATACCGAAAAAGACCTTAAAATACTAATTTTATTGCAATGTTCCTACAATAAATATTACTAATTCTTAATTTGAAAAAAATTATTTATTAATATACAAAAATATTACGCCTAAAAATTATTTAATTCATTAATAAATGTTAGAACTCTTCTATAAACTTTTTGGTTTTTAGTTTAATAGTATAAAATTTTTCGCACAAGAAGTGTCATATCAATCGGCACGAAACGGGAAAATCTATTGAAAGTATCACTATTTTATGTGTACCTTCACTAAGAAGGTTCCCCAGAACTGCGATGTACGGTTCAGTTATGCTATTTTTTTCTTCGTAGCCTTGTTTCTTTATTCGAAAAGCGTCAAAATTTCCTCTGTCTATACAGTAATTAATTATAAAAAAATTAAAATCATGAACAACAAAAACTATTAAATAATATTAGAAGATAGATAGTATACCTCAGATATGAATATAAAAGAATTATGCGTGAGCTCTGAACGAGTGTTCAAACTATCATCGCTTTCATCAGCTTTTCTTTTATTGTTAAATGTAATAAATTTTTTACAGAGACAAAAGAAGGCCAGCACGTCTTCTTTTCCTAAAATATAATTTACAATTATGTAATTAAATATATCTCTCTTAAAAATTTAAAAAAATTTAAAATTTACCTGCATCGATCACTAACTGATCACACGACGTAAAATTGCTTTTTTTATATACCTTTGTTAGGCATGTAACAATTTTAGCAGCGACTGCGTGCCATTGCTCAATAAATTTGTTTGACGCATCGGCATAAACTCTATCGAAATCTCTAAGTAACTGTTATAATTGAAAATAAAAAATATTATATATATATATATATATATATATATATATATATAATAAAAATAAAAAAAAAATAAAAATAAAAGAAATATATCACTAGTATATGGACTGGTATAGCCAGACATATCATATTACAAGGGGGGAGGGGGGCGCCCCGTGGCGGCGCCGCGGGTGGGGTCATTAAGTTAAGTGTTACGTAAACAGTAGCTGCACGGTAGCTAATGACCCATGTCAAGGGCCCATGTCAATGGGGCTATTGTTTTCAAAACCGCTACTGTTTTGTAAACAAGCCACCCATTAACAATGGGTAATTAGCTACTGTTTACATAACAGTTATACCCTCTTGACACCTCCATGTAATATGATACGCGCTGTACCAGTCCATGTACTAGAGAGAGAGAGAGAGGACGCACACATCCACCCACGCACACCCACAAACCCACATCCACCCCCACACACACACATCCACCCACCCACACACCCACATCCATCAACCCACTCACAGAGAGAGATGGCGCACCCACCCACCCCCCCACTCACACCCACCCATCCACACTCACCCACAGAGAGAGAGAGAGAGAGAGAGAGAGATGATGCACCCACACACACACCCACCCCGCGCTCACACACCCTCCCAGCCACCCACCCGCACCCACATCCGGCCACCTACCCACCACCCACCGCCCACCCCAACCCACCCACCCGCCCACAACCACCCACACACAGAGAGAGAGAGAGAGAGAGAGAGAGAGAGAGAGAGAGAGAGAGAGAGAGAGAGAGAGAGAGAGAGAGAGAGAGAGAGAGAGAGAGAGAGAGAGAGAGGTGGGGGAAGAGAGAGGTGGCGGGTAGAGAGTAAAAACAACGTTTATATATTTATTTATTAATATTTATTGATGCGCGCTCACACACACACACACACACACGTGCGCGTACATTTACGTGCGTACGCAGACGCTGCAATTGTCACATACACACACACACACACGTGCGCATACATTTACGTGCGTACGCAGACGCTGCGATTGTCACACACACACGCACACACACACGCACGCACATACACACACGAATATGCACACATACATTTACGTGTGTTCGCAGACGCCATGGCCGTCACACTCACTCGCGTACATTTTCGTGTGTTCGTAGACACCGTATTTCACTTGTCACGATGCGTACATTCATGTGCGTCCACTTCCCATATACGCACATTGTTTTTACACTGGTGCTGCTGCTGCTGCTGCTGCTGCTGCTGGTGCTGGTGCGTCCTTTGATGGTGTATCCGCTGCTTGCCTTCACCGATACTTCAATCTATCCGACGCTAGGCGATCCGGGTGTGTCTATTCCTATAAGGCACTTACACGTGCTTTCACGGCAGGCACCGCATCTAAAGTTTTTGCAGTGCCAGCACTGCTCCCATGACCAGCCCTCCGGGTCACTCTTGAGAATGCGGAACATAATTCCGCACACGTTACACTTGACGCTGGCGATATTGGATGGTGGTGGTGGTGGTGGTCTTTGAGTCTGTTGCTGCTGATCGAGGCGCTTTATTTTCGACTCTAAGCGTCGAATCATCTCCTTGGCCTGAACCGCACCGGCGCGATAACGTTCCAGCTTTTTATGATATCTTGCGAGCCTTGCTCGCAGACTCGCTACTTCTTGGTCCATTGCTCGGTGAATACTGGTACTGTCAGATTCTGTTGCGACTTGGCCGCGTTGGTGGGGAGGCCTCTGTGGTGGGGTGCGACTGTGGAGTGCTAGCGCCTGCTAGCTGGGCTCTCCGAAGTGCTAACCCTTGCGCACAGGCCCACGCTTCTACCCCCGCTCTGCGCTCCTTAGGCCACACGCTCAAAAGTAAAGTAATGTCTTCGTAACATTTAGCCAAACTTTTGCTTCGAATGCAAATATATTTGCATTTCTTATTTAATAACCGTCGGTCAGCGGGTCCGTCAAAGTCGCGCTGTATGCGGTTTTCTATGTTGGCTGCGTCGCTCTCAGCCCTTGCTATCTGTTTGGTCTCTCGTTGTGCGTAATAGCAGAGTTCACACAGAACCGCTACTATAATCTGGAAACCCGCACAGCTAGAGTCCATGGTGAAGACTGAACCGGCGTGCGTGCGTGGTCAACCTCATCCCCTCGGTCACGTGGAAGAAGCGGTGATGGTAGGGATGCACGAGTGGTGAACGTTTTGTGCGGTACAGTCGTCGAATTTTTATGACTCAACCGTTCCGGCCAATATTATTGCCGGGAATTCCACATCAACGGGTTAGGAAGAAAGTGGCCTGCGTCCGTGCTGGAAATATTTTCACCCAAGGGTAGTTAACCCGAGAGAAATTTTTTATACACCCGGCTAGCGGGTGTTTGTCAGGTCATTTTTCAGTGGCATTTACAACACTGCGCTTCTGCACTCTTCAATTTTTTATCATAGCTCTTTCCATTTTGGCATCACTGCATTTAACGTCAGCTACGACGCGGGACAGGGGTTTGACCCGTGCTGTCGAAAGTAATAAACTATGTTTTTTGTAGAACAATATTTCATGACCATTAGCTGAGCGTTGTAAATTTTTATCTCGCATGCATGTGTTCTTTTTCCACAGATGCGTCACAAATGTTTTGGTTTCGAGAGCCATGAAACTCTATCCCTTTTCAGTGTCGATGTTCGAGTATAGAAGGCTCATTGTTTTTTTATCGTTCATCTTAGACCTCCTTTGGAAAAGCGCTGTTTCGCGCCACATGACGATTTTTTATCAAACAGTCGTCACGGGCACCGTTATTGTTTTTCGTGCGCGCAGAGAGGCATTTTTATACTACGGGCATCTCGGGTCCTAGGAAAATGCGACTGGACGCTCCGAGGAAAAATAAGTTTGACGAACGTCACGTGACGAGATGCTGATTTTTTTTATCGCTCATGCTTTTGACTGCGCTTGTATAAGAGCTCTAAGCGACGCTGCAGCGGTATCAGTCTGTTCGAAACTCCGAGATGGATACGTTCGTAAAAATTTCGCTGCGAAAAGCCATACTGCGGCTCTTTGGTAGAGAGAGGTATAGTAGAGGTAGTGCGTGGTTGCAGCGCTTACGCGGGATGACTCGCGACAAGTTGATCTGTCAATTACAGAGGACGCTTAGGACGACGGGGTATCGCGCAATCGCGCGCTTATATCGGGGCTCTAGACGTTTCGGCGAGATTTTACGGATAATCGAAGAGTTTGTTTTTAATCATGGATTAAGTGGTCTGCCAGTTTTTAGTGACATAATCGAAGGAAGGTCGGAGCGGCTTGGTAAGTTTAAAATATTTCAAAATATTTCAAAATATTTATAAAATTTATAATCATTGACATGCTATTTTTCAGCTCTGGAGAGTCTACTAAATGACGATGATTCGAGCGATGCTACATATTTTTCCGGCGCGGAAGACAGCACGCCTACACACTCGCACCGCGGGGACGTTTAATCCAGTCGCACGCACTCTGAGTTTTGATACCAGTGATGATGATGATGATGATGATGAAGACGCTGAGCCTGCTGTTATTATAGCCGATGTGCATGCTGGTGCCGAGGAGAGTGAAGAACCTCCACGAGAGGTAGAAAGCCCTGCACTAATTGTAGGGGATATCCCTAATCGCATGGAGGAGGAGGAGGAGAAGGAGGAGGAGGTTGTAAGAGAAGCGCGAGAAGTAGCAAACGAGATCGAGCTTCAAGAAGAAGCCATAGGCGAGTATCTTGCTGCGTACGATCGTCTACCTCTCATCGATGATGACTTTCGGCTTCTGGAAAGTCAACCATCTGGTGTAGAGGCTGACGACCATTCCACCACTGCTGAGAGTGCGCGCAGAGAAAGACGGCACATACTGGGTGTGCTGTGTGCCACCGCCAACCAAGCGGCCCCAGGGTACAACACACGCGAGCGCCTCGACCGTGTGGTCAACGAATGTAAGTAAATATTTATTCTTATATTTTAAATATGTGCCCTTTTTAAAAATATTTTTTCGTGCGTAGTTGTGCGAAGTCGCGATCGGTCTTTAACGCAGATTGTGGCATCGCTCCCCGAGCTTGCTCGTTTGCGGGAGGTATACGAGCGGGTATCAGACAATCGCCAAGCACGGCTCCAGCGATGGTTTCGCGACCAAGCCGAAGACGAATCCTCGCCTTTGTATACAGAACGCAATCTGCGGGATTTGGTGAATAGAGTATTAGAAAGCTTTGCGGGTATCGCAGAATCTTAAAGTAAATCCCTCACCGTAAAACCATTAATCTATTTTAATATATTTTAATAAAAGGCATCATTTGTTTTGTTACAGCTGAGGTTCGCTCACCCGTGCAGGTAGGCGGTGGTGGCAGTGAGGACGTTTATGATGCCGAAGACTACGACAGCATACGGCCCCCCGGCGTGCGCTTCACTGCTGTGGTTGAGGGACAGCAGTACCTGCGACGCTTCGGAGTGCAGGGCCATAGAGTAAGATTTTCAATTATAGAGCCACGCGCAGATATAAATCCCGTATTATGGGTAGAGGCCGCGATTAGGGACATGCACGATTATATAACGACACGCGTTTCAGGACATACATTAATCGGGATTACAATTTGTAATGAGCGATTTTCACGTGGTACGGGCGGGCTGTCGTTCAGGCCTGTTGCGAACTTTAATTACGCTGACTTATGGAATTTAATAAGTTCCATAAGTCAGAGTAACGAAATTTTGGGTATCGGAGAGGGACTCGAGTTACAGGTGTGCTATGTAGTAATGCCCGTAGGTACGGGTGGCTTAAAGTTGAGCGATTTGCGAAAGCGCTCAATCGTTGTTATTAACAATGCCCATAATTTATGTTTACCGCGTGCGCTTGCGGTCGGAAGGGTATACATGGCTCTCAAGTCGCAGCCTTGCGATGAGGTGCGCGCAGAATGGCATGAGATTCGCGACGGGCGTCGAAAATTGCAAAAAGAGCGCGCGGAAAGTCTCGTGGACGCCGCTGGGGTAAATATTCCGGGTGATGGCTGTGGTTTTGAAGAGCTCGTGAGCTTTCAAAATTTTTTTCTCGCAAGTGGCGTAGCACTCGTTGTTTTCAAGAAACAAAATTTTGGAAGCGGCGAACCCCCGCTCCTTGATGGACGAAACACTCTCCGGGAATTAAATGCCCCACTAGCCGGTATTATTTATTTGATGTTTGAAGAGCGTGCACGACATTTTAATTTAATTACTAATTTATTCGGAGCGGCGGAATCGCGTTTTTCTGTTCTTATTGTAATAAGGCATTCCGCTGCGTAAATCAGCACAAATGTACGCGAGCATGCGCGTGCTGTTACGTTTCACCGCCATGCAGAAGCGATCAAGTCGAAATGATAGAGGCGTGGATTGTGGGCGACAATTTTTCGGTCACGAGTGTTTCGCGAATCACAAGCGTGCAGGCTCTTACAAAAAAAATAATAAAAAAGTGTGCGACGTTGTGCGGTTGTGTGAGAATTGCATGCACATTGTAAACGTGTATCAGCGGAAACACGAGTATGGTATCAGTTTTTGTAGGCACTGTCAAAAGCACCATGCCTTTAACGACTTGTGCTTCATGCAGTCAATCAGCGTTGTCGTCCAGGGTAAAAAAAAGAAATATCTTTATATTTTTTATGATTTCGAGACAACACAAGACACTCCGTATGGCGAAAATGCGCGCGTTCACGTACCTAATTTGTGCGTTGCGCACCAAGTATGCTCGGATTGCATCGGCGTGGACGACATACAAATAGAATGCCCCACTTGCGGGGTGCGCGAATTCATTTTCACTCGCGATCCCGTTAAACAACTCTTGGAGCTATGTGTGCGAGAAAAGACAGATTTTGCCGAAATTATATGTATAGCGCACAATGCTCGGGCATTCGACTCTCAATTTATATTGAAAGAGTTGGCGGAAAGTTCCAAGTGTGGCACGCCGCGCTTAATATTAAATGGCCACAATATTACGCAGCTAAAGTACGGGAGCACAAAGTTTATTGATAGTATCAATTACTTTCAATTGAAACTGAGTGCTTTGCCTGCGACATTTGGACTGCCCGAGAGCGCTAAGAAAGGTTATTTCCCCCACCTTTTCAATACCAGTGAAAATGAGCACTACAGGGGCCCTCTACCCGCACCCGAGTTTTATTGCCCAGCTACTATGTCTGTGGCTGAATGTGCCGCTTTTCTCGTGTGGTATGAGAATACAGCCCCAAACTACGTATTCGACTTTCAAAAAGAGATTGTCGAATACTGTAAAATGGACATGGAAATATTGAGATGCGCGTGCATACGGTTTCGCGAAATTTTCATAGAAGTCGCTCAAACAGACCCGTTCGTCTCCGCGTGTACAATTGCGTCCACATGTATGTATGTTTTTAAAAAAAATTTTTTGCAGCCAAAAACTATTGGCCTGATTCCGCCAAACGGATATAGGCGCGGGGATAAGCACTCGCAGCAATCTATAGAGTGGCTGCTATACTGCGAGAGCGAGTTCGAGCGTGAAATTATACACGCGGGGCGATCGCGCGAGTTTCGTTTACGCGAGGGGTTTCTCGTAGACGGGTAACTACCGCCAATCGTGGGTGGAGAGCCTGCCTCAACAGCCAAAGGAATTGTTTTTGAATATCAAGGCTGTTATGTGCATGGCTGTCCGCGCTGTTTCAGCGATAATCGTACTGTGAGAAAAAATAAATACGGCCAAACATACGCACAGGCGTACGAGGGCACGGTGGCAAAAGTCGCAGCAATGAGGCGGTTCGGATACGACGTGCGTGAGATGTGGGAATGCGATTTTGCGCGCGTGAAAAGTCAGCAACCGGAAATTACGCAATATTTAGCGACTCATCCAGTCATGAGCAAAATATCCTTAAACCCGCGTGATGCTTTTTTCGGTGGCTGCACGGAAAATATCGTCACTTCTCGCAGTACCGCGCCGGACGAAGAGATCAAATATACCGATATTTGCTCTCTTTACCCATATATCTGCAAGAGGGGACGGTATCCCATTGGGCACCCGCGCATTTACATCGGCGGAGAATGCACGGAGTTGACTGGCGGTCGAAACAATGATCTCTCGCGCGTGGAAGGGCTGATAAAGTGCAAGGTTTTACCACCTCGTAGTTTGATGCTGCCTGTGTTACCCATAAAAATGCACTCTCGGCTGATTTTCGGACTCTGTCGCTCGTGCTGTGAGGAATTGCGAGAGGGCGACTGTAATCACGAACAAGCCGCTGAGCGTGAATTTACAGGCACATGGGTTGTCTGCGAGTTACAGAAGGCGATCGAATTTGGCTACTGCGTCACAGAAATATTTGTTATTTGGCAGTATGAGACCACGCAGTTCGATCCTGTCACGGGTGCGGGTGGGCTGTTTGCCGCGTATGTCAATACCTTTCTCCGATTGAAGCAGCAGGCAAGCGGTTGGCCTGCTTGGTGTACAGACGAAGAGAGTAGAAAACGGTATGTCGACGAGTACGAGCGTGACGAGGGAATAAGGTTAGACTCGGAAAAAATAGAAAAAAATCCGGGGCTGCGTTCTGTCGCGAAATTGTGTTTGAATTCGCTGTGGGGAAAATTCGGCCAACGCTCAAATATGAAACAAACGACTATTATAAAAATGCGTGAGGGACTATTAAAACTTCTTACAGCGGCAGAAAAAGAAGTACCCGATGTTCTAATGGTCAACGAGAACCTTTTATACACGAATTGGCGCTTTCGAGAAGATGCCGTCGATGTTTCGGGTAATACAAATGTGGCAATAGCTGCGTATACAACAGCGCAGGCGCGTCTCGAGTTGTATTCTTATATTGAAAAACTCACCGCAGCGCGTGATCTATACATGAACACAGACTCGTGTATTTTCACATGTAAGAAAAATGACCCTACTGAGTATACTCCGTCTCTGGGTGCTTTACTCGGCAACATGACAGACGAGCTAAAGGCCTACGGCGAGGGTACCTATATTACAAAGTTTCTCTCAGCGGGTCCAAAATTTTATGGCTTCCAAGCTGTCGTACCCTCTACCGGGAAAACTGTCGAGTGCTGTAAGATTAAGGGTATTGTCTCAATAGTGCCAATTCGTGTATAATAAATTTCGAGAGCATCGCGCGTTTGATCGCAGCGTATTTTGAAAACGAAAGAGAACCCATCGTTTTGAAATATAAACCGATCAAACGCACTCGCACGCACGAAGTCATCACTCGCGACGAAAAAAAGTCGTGTTCCGTAGTACTTAAGAAGCGTAGATACTTTCGCGATGCAGTATCACTACCTTTTGGTTATAAGAGCGACGCATAGTATGTATATTTTATAAAAAACTTGTAACTGCGTGTATTTATGTAAAATAAAAATTGTCCTTTTTAATAAAAATTATTTACCTGTCAAAATTATTTCTACCTATATCCATCACTTTCCTTTCATTAGTACGCTGAAAAAAAAAGCATGCTGTGATAATAGGCCGTTATATTTTCTTAACAAAGTAATATACAGAATGTTTCATAGCGTTTTCATGTTAAATATACTAAGAAGGTATTGTAGTTACAAAGTCGCGTCATGTTTCATAGTTAACTATATCGCCGGCTTGTGCATGCTAGTCGTCGCGGTAGTCCTGCTCATTCTCGCGGCGGGGGACAGCCTAGTCAACGCGCGCGTGCGCGCGTGAATCAGCTAGTCACCGCGGATCAGCCCATCCCCCCGCACGACCAGCTTGTCGCCACGTCAGCTCATCACCGCGGTAAAGATGCTAGCCCCGCGCGCGCGCGCCGCCGCCGCCGCCGCCCCGTCCGCGCGTCATGCAGACGATAATGTTTCGCGCGAATGGCAAAAAGGGTATAAAATGATTGGGAAAGCGTGGGACAGTCTCATTCGGTGGCTAGAGGTCGTAAAAAAATGAATACACGCTTGAAACATCCGTTTACCTGCTGTGTGTGTGGACCAACAGGCTGTGGAAAAACACGCTTTGTTCAGCGCTTTCTCGCCCATTTACCGGTCATGTGTACCGCACGCTTCGACCGTTTACTGTTTTATTACGCTGAATGGCAAGAGGCTTACAGAACAGCTTTTAAGTCCAATGGACCTATCATTGAGTTTCGAGAGGGACTCCCGCAGGTAGGCGACTATTCCTCGGACAACGAGAAGAAAAATTTACTCATTCTCGATGATCTTATGCGAGAATCCTCGAGCGACGTTATTTTAGACTTGTTTACGAAAGGTAGTCATCACAAAAAATCAGCGTGATATTCATAACACAAAATGTTTTCCACAAGGGAAAGGCGCAGCGTGACATAAGTTTAAATACAAAGTACCTAGTGCTGTTCAAAAATCCGCGCGACAAGGCACAAATACAGCATCTCGCGCGCCAAATCCATCCCGAAGACTCGGGTTTTCTCCGCGAAGCCTACATAGACGCTACGCGAACGCCACACTCTTATCTTAGGCCAGGAGCAGTAGACTTTCACATGGATGCGTTCTGACGTAGATTATCTTTTTTGGCTATAGCTTGTCCATAACATATAAAACGAAAATATCGGGGTGCACCAAAAAAAAAAAAGTTATGCAATTTGCAGGAAAAATCGAAACGTGAAAAAATACGTCAAAATCATGGTTTTTCTCATATATTATTGAAAATAACTTCTTAACGATGCGTTTTAGAGAAAATATTCATAGGACCAAAGTTGTTTCCCATGAAATTTTCTACAAGGTAGAGTTGAATCAAAAAATGGAAATGCAATAATTATATTGCAAAATAGCAATAAACGCGCAAAAAAAGCATGAAAAATAGGGTATTTTTGACGCACTTATAGAATTGTTAAGGGCCGGTCCTATCCTTTTGAAAATTTGTATGTAAATACTTCAAAGCAATATAAATAAAGCCCCCAAAGCTGATTTCGATCAGTCGAATAGTTTTCGCACAACTCTTTTGTTAACTAAACTCGGTGGAAAAAAACACTATTTTTTTGCATTAATACCAGAGCCAAACCGATTATTTAAAATCGGTCCTGATTTTTTTACGTACTCAGAATGTTCCCAACTATCGCCTGGCATCATCAGAATATCAATTTTATAATTATTAACAACTTTTTAAGCAATTTTAAATGCTCGGAAATTTTTTTCCTTATAAATAATTACTTTTACGCTGCCATTTTGCAAGTAAAAAAATATTATAAACACACATAAGGAAAGTTCTTGCAATCGCCTTTCATTTAAAACCACGCTGGTCTCGATTCAACGTATAGATCGTCACATATAAGTCTCCAACGATGACGAGTGTTTATCGTTAAACTATTTGCTTTTTAACAACAATCAAAATTGGTCTTGTTAGGATATTACAAGAACTCTTTTTATACAAATTTCTGAATTCATTGGGCACGTTCTTTTAGTAATAATAAAATAATAAACATTGCGAAGTTGGATGTCGGGGCATGAAATTCAGGTAAAGGAGAATTCCGAAACCGCGCCTTCAAAATGAACGCGTGATCTAAACTTGTCGTATCTCGGCTTCTATAACTCCAAATGTGATCATTTTTTTTTTAAATCGATATGCCGAAATGAGAGGAATACGATTAGGTAGGCTTCGACCCCCAATTATTAACCGTTATTGTCATATTGTTGTTAAAATAAATTATTATTTTTAAATGTTGCAAAAAATTTTATATTATTAAAAATATCGCTGAAGAGTGAACATTATTAGCTGTAGACATGTATTAAGGGGTTATATCTGGTTGGAGCTCAAAAAAAAAAGGCCTTTTTTCATATTTTTTTTGAGCTCGTTTTTAAATTAGCATAAATAAATAATATATCAATCGGTTAAGCAACTCTTTTTTGGGAATATAAAAAAATTTTTTTATTGGTGAAAATTTACAAAATGGCGGCTATTTGTCAATAAATGTAAAGCAGTATTTGAAAAAGTATCTCTGCGGCACGCAGTAGAAGTCCTCTGGATCACCATCTGGAACAATAAAAAAATTTTTTTCATATATACATGAGTTTTGCGGTTGAAGTACACACGATTATATTTTTAGGAATTTTTTCGCAAAATGGCGGTTGTTCAAACAAAAAGTTGCGTTTTCGACGAAAAAAATCGACTTAAATTGTTTATAACTTTTTTAATTGTTTATCGATCGTTGAAATCGTGTGTACTTAAACAGATAATCTAATGAAGAAGCTACAGTTAAAATTTCAAATCAATTGGATGAAAACTCATCGAGTTTTACTGCGTGCCGATTTTGAAAACTTGGTTTTGAGATAAACGCACTTGAAATTTGAAAACTTTATAATTTTGTGAAATCGTAATGAGGGCCGTAATAATTTTTTTACCTTTACTCTGCTATCCCAGCACCATATAATTGTCCTTCTAAGGTCGTATTTTCGTCCTCCAGCGGTATATATTCTTTATATATATTCTCGGCGGTCGATAAATTATAAGCATATATATGACCGCGAGATTCAAAAATGCACCGTCAACGAAATAGACGAAATTTCTTCATTTTTCACCTCAGAATTGCTTTGGAAAAATTGATTTTTAAAATTTGTCTGAGTTTCTTTCATGTTTGGACATTATTGATCATAAATCTAGGGATGTTTTACCATACTTTAAGCCAATAAAAAAAAAATGGAAAAAAAAAAATTCCAACCAGATATAACCCCTTAATTTAAATAATTTTGCACTATCCACACTATTAGTTTAAATAATGGTACCTGGTATAATGCGTTTGCAGATAGGACACGTAATGACTGAATTTCCCATAATTTGTCTTATTGGACCTTTTGTACAAATTACAGACAATTATTATTGTTATATATAATATCTTGCATACTTAAGATTGGAGAAGACCTTAAATTTTCACCGGGATTTTAATGTATTGTAGGGACAATAAAGTCATTACGGCGACCATCGAACGAGTAATTCCGCCAGGTTAAAGGACCAGGTCAAAATTTTATAATCTTACTGTAAATTTAGCCAGTTGAGAGGGAATTGTCCCCCCTCTACATATAGCAGAACGTATTTCGACCGTTACATATCCTTTGTGCGCAGGTATACGGTTGGAACATAAAAGGTTGCCTCCGTCGTAGGAAAGGTAGCCAGTTTTGGAAGTGTTCTCGTGTGAGTACCATCGGCCTGAAAGACGAGTTTTAGAACGAAGAATCATCGAAAATATTGTATAGTTTGTAGTTTAAAAGCTGTGATAAATAGTGCCAGTTTGGAGATTCGGAGCATCTGTTAATTTATTTCAAGCTTTTCGAAGTATTAGTTTATTTTATTTTATTTTATTAGTATTGCGAGAAATTGTAGACATAGAGTCAATCTTATATTTCCCTAACTTTTATATCTAAACACTAGATGTCTCATTTATCTCATAATTAGAATTTTTCATCGTGAATATATAACTGACAACTAATGTTACAATTTATGTCGGAGATAAAATTTAAATGTATTATATGTATTTTCTATATCTGTTATTCATTCGTTATATATAATTTTCGTTAGCAAGAACGATTGTAATAAAATAAACTTTTATATTATTACAGAGTAGAATGGACGAAGATACTGGAATCTGTGTTTTATGCGACAAACCTTAAACGAGTAACGACAAGACACGTCAAGTGCAACAACAAACTATAAAAAATTATATACAAGCAAGTATCAGAAGACAGGATGGAAAACATTTGAAATTGAGGAGATATTGTTCTATTACTGTTCATGAGAGTTGTGCGAAGACTTATACAAATGAGCCAAAAATTTTAGCCCAAATACGTAAGTTAGAAGCCTCGACATCACCGGCAACTTGTTCATTTATAGAAAAACAGAAAAAGTATTCTGCAAAACAGCGAAATATCATTCGAATGGTTCACAGTAGTGATGTAAAACAAACTCTTTTGAATAACTAATAATTCTACGCATAAGTTATGTATTACTGTGATTTCCCGCATTACTCCTGTGATTGATTTGAAAAATTTAGGCGCAAGATATCACGATAATTGTAATAAAGAGTTGTATAACACACTTAAAAAGAGTAATGAAGTCGAAGATTCAAATACTGAGAAAGCTGCTAAATTCATAAGTGAATATATTCTTGCAAATAAGGAAGAATGTCAATTTAGTATAAAAGCAATACTGCAAAATTTTGATAACGACGAATGGGCCAGCATGAAATATCTAAAAAAAACATTTATTTAATTCTTTTGGAAATGACATTATAATACATTCGTCTAAAGACGGGCCTATTTTAACTTTTACTGACATGGGTAGTAAAATTTTGACAGAAAATTGGTATAAAAATAAAAAAAACAACGAGAAGGAAGAGCGTATACGACTGGTTAAAACTGTTTCAAAAATAATTTTAGAAGATATTAGATCAGTAGTTTATAAATTCGTATCCCGCTCCAGATTGTTTTCTTGAGAATGTCAATAATTGTACATCCGAAACTTCGAAAATTTTATTAGATGAAATTATATTAAAAAAAAAGTCCAGCACAAGAAGTTATGAACCAAAAATTACATCTATAGCTCACGCCATAATAACAGCTACTCGTCCAAGATCTTTTGTATCATCTATTCAAGTCGGCTTGGGAACTATGCTTAACAAAAAGTATGGTTCAAAAGATCTTATAAAAATTTTAAATTCTTTAGGATTATGCTGCTCTTATGAAGAAACACAATTATTTGAAAGTTCAGTATTAGCTTTTCCGCAAGAGACGAATTATGATGATACATATATGCAGTTTGTTTTTGATAATGCGGACCATAATATTAACACTATAGATGGGCGTAACACTTTCCATGCCATGGGTGGCATTCAAATTCTTACTCCACAATCTTCAGTTTCTTCCATTAAATCTATCGACAGATTATCCGCACGGACATCTTCTGTTGTCCTTGGAAAATACGGTAAAATTGATTTAGAAGTCTTTCACAGGCCCTCTCGTTCGGGAATGGAAAATATCATTGTTCAAGATTTAAATAAAATAAGCCCTTTATCTCTCGATATACAGTTATCTAAAACAGATTTTTTGTGGATCTTTGGAAAACACCGATACTCACTTGATTTTCCAGGCTGGAATGGATTTATAGTCTATAACAAAAGATCTCAATTATGAAAAAAGTAGAATTACTTTTTTGCCATTTGTTAATGCTCCACCGAGCAATTATGACACTATTCATACTGTTCTTCAGCAAGCCCGCATAAAATCTCAGGAGATAAACCAAAAACATACTTTTGTCACATTTGATCAACCTCTGTACTATAAAGCGCGAGAAATACTAGAATGTTGTAAAGGGGAATTATCATCAGTAATTGCCAAATTAGGTGGGTTCCATTTACTAATGTCTTTCATGAGTGCTATTGGATTCATAATGAACGGAAGTGGCTTGAAATAACTTTTTTGTAAAATTTTTGCAGAAAATTCAGTTGATAAAATTTTAAATGGTCATGCTTACTCAAGAGCTGTACGGGGGCATATCCTTACTCATTTAGCCTTGGGAAAAATAATGTTATCTTCCTTCGATTTAATAGATAATGAAAATAGAATTTTAGATGATAAACTCTGTTCTGGAACAAATACATTAAATGAGATAAATGATGAAGATTATCTCAAAATTTATGACAAATTTCTAAAACATGTTGAACAAATCAAACAGCGAGGGCCAACTGCTAAATTATGGTTGCAATATTGTGATATGGTTACAATAATGAGACAATTTATAGAAGCTGAGAAAATGGGTAATTGGAATTTACATTTAGAAAGTATAAGAAAAATGTTACTATTTTTTCATGCGAGCGGGCGCTACTTGTACGCGAAATCTTGTCAATTTTATTTACAAGACATGCTAAATCTTGAACAGAAAATGGATCCGTTAGAATACGAAAAATATACAAAAAAAGGCTTTTTTACTATCAGAAGATCTGATAAATTTTGGAGTGGCATTTGGTCTGATATGTCCATTGAACAAGTACTTATGCGTTCAATGAAAAGCAGTGGAGGACTCACACACGGCAGGGGCATAACGGATTCTGTTTTGTCAAAATGGATTTTGACAATGCCCGTTCTCGTTGATATTAGTAATTCAATGCAAACATTTTGTAACGTATCTTTCGCTACCTCAGAACAGCACGTTGATGCTCGTCCTTCGCGCATTAAAAAAGATACCTCAGCTTTGACGTTATTGTTAGATTTTTTTTCAATTAATCAACTTTTTCCAGTTTGCGATGCCATTGTTTCACTTAGTTCAGGAATAAAAGGCACTGAAAAAATCAATTGTCACAATGCTTTGGAAGTTGGTTTGAAAATGATGGATAAAATTGTTGGAAATAATTTCAGTCAACTTAAATTTCAAAGAAAAGATCGAGTCGTGCCACTTCAAGATGTACATTGTATTAAAATAAGAAATGAAGATGTCAGCATTAATCCTACATTAATATTTCAAAGGATTGCTGTAGCAATGGAGGGTAAAACTGAATTAAAAGATTGTTTTGCATATGAACTAGCCCCCTATCCACTTTCAATTTTTGACAATGGTATAATGCGCAAAACTGAAAAGTCAAAATTATACGATTACTTTCAACCAATTTATGAGGAGCCATTCTTGCAAAATTGTATTCATATTATTGACGGTGGATTTTTATTGCATAAAGTCGTTTGGCCACAAAAAGAAAGCTACAATGTTATTCTGGATCGATATGTAAGCTATGTTAAAAAATACTACGCTCCAAATAGTTTTATTATATTCGATGGCTATCCCGAAAACTTGAAAAACAGCACTAAAGGCGCAGAATGACAGCGACGACAGGCTAGACAACATGTACAGAATTTCAATTTGATTTATCGATGAATGTTACAGTATCTCAAGAAAAACTTTTTTCAAATGAGAAGAATAAAAATCGTTTTATTTTACATTTACGTCAAAAACTAGAAGCATTTGCTTTTCGCACTAAACAAGCTGACGAAGATGCTGATGTTCTTATCGTCGAAACCGCTATAAATGCAACCACTGTAGAAAAACCAGCCGTAATCGTAGCTGAAGATATAGATGTATTAGTAATTTTAACAATAAGAGTGCCTACGGATAAAAAAGTATACTTTTTAAAACCAAGTAGAGGAAAAACGGCCGCGAGATTGTATGACTCTAATACTTTTATGAATACATCTTTAAAACCTTTAATTGGATTTATTCACGCGTTTAGTGGTTGTGATACGACTTCAGCTTTCTATAAACAAGGAAAAGGAAAAATTATTAAGCTGCCAGAAAACGATTCTTCTTTGATTAATAAAGCGTTAATTTTTAATACACCATGTTCTACAGCGCAAGATATAGAAAATGCAGGTCAAACAATAATATCGGCTATGTATAGTGGCAAAAAGTCCAGAAATTTAAAATTAAGTGAACTACGATACTTATGTTAAAAAATAGTTCAACTAAAAAGGCATTTAATTTAGCAATGTTACCACCAACCGAATCTGCGGCAACACAGCACTCATTTCAAGTATATTTCCAAGTACAGCAATATCTTGGAAATACCTTAGATCCAACACAATGGGGTTGGGAAATCAAGGAAGAGAAGCTGCAGCCAATATATACAAATGGTCTATTAGTACCTGAATATATTTTGAGGAATATTAGTTGTAAATGTGCAAAAGGGTGTATCAAAACATGTAGTTGCGTTAAACATGGATTAAAATGTTCGGATTATTGCGCAGGATGCCATGGCCAAAATTGTAAAAATAGTTATGAAGCTATAAAAAGTTGCAATATAAAACTTGAAGAATCTGATGAAAGCGAAATTAATACAGATACAGATGAATTCGAATTAAATATTGAGATAGAGAGCCCAGTTCTGGATGATCTTGAGTATGATTCTGTCTGCGAGAGTGATAATGATGATGATGAGATAATGGCCAAAAAAACGAATATTATTATTATAATATATATATATATATATATATATAATAAATAACGGTTACAAAATTATTCTTTTTTTTTTTCTCATACCTACTATACATTAAGAAAAAAGGAATAAAAATAAAATTTTTATCTATAAAAGTATAGTTAATGCAAAATTATTTAAACTAATACATGTCTACAGTTAATAATGTTCAATCTTCAGCGATATTTTTATTAATATAAAATTTTTGCAACATTTAAAAATAATAATTTATTTTAACAACAATATGACAATAACGGTTAATAATTGGGGGTCGAAGCCTACCTAATCGTATTCCTCTCATTTCGGCATATCGATTTAAAAAAAAAATGATCTCATTTGGAGTTATAGAAGCCGAGATGAGACAAGTTTAGATCACGCGTTCATTTTGAAGGCGCGGTTTCGGAATTCTCCTTTACCTGAATTTCATGCCCCGACATCCAACTTCGCAATGTTTATTATTTTTTTATTACTAAAAGAACGTGTCCAATGAATTTAGAAATTTGTATAAAAAGAGTTCTTGTAATATCCTAACAAGACCAATTTTGATTGTTGTTAAAAAGCAAATAGTTTAACGATAAACACTCGTCATCTTTGGAGACTTATATGTGACGATCTATACGTTGAATCGAGACCAGCGTGGTTTTAAATGAAAGGCGATTGCAAGAACTTTCTTTATGTGTGTTTATAATATTTTTTTACTTGCAAAATGGCAGCGTAAAAGTAATTATTTATAAGGAAAAAAATTTCCGAGCATTTAAAATTGCTTAAAAAGTTGTTAATAATTATAAAATTGATATTCTGATGATGCCAGGCGATAGTTGGGAACATTATGAGTACTTAAAAAAATCAGGACCGATTTTAAATAATCGGTTTGGCTCTGGCATTAATGCAAAAAAATAGTGTTTTTTTCCACCGAGTTTAGTTAACAAAAGAATTGTGCGAAAACTATTCGACTGATCGAAATCAGCTTTGGGGGCTTTATTTATATTGCTTTGAAGTACTTACATACAAATTTTCAAAAGGATAGGACCGGCCCTTAACAATTCTACAAGTGCGTCAAAAATACCCTATTTTTCATGCCTTTTTTGCGCGTTTATTGCTATTTTGCAATATAATTATTGCATTTCCATTTTTTGATTCAACTCTACCTTGTAGAAAATTTCATGGGAAATAACTTTGGTTCTATGAATATTTTCTCTAAAACGCATCGTTAAGAAGTTATTTTCAATAATATATGAGAAAAACCATGATTTTGACGTATTTTTTCACGTTTCGATTTTTCCTGCAAATTGCATAACTTTTTTTTTTGGTGCACCCCGATATTTTCGTTTTATATGTTATGGAGAAGCTATAGCCAAAAAAGATAATCTACGTCAGAACGCATCCATATCTGAATGACTATGGGCTTAATGCTCCTGGCCTATCTCTTTATAGATCTCTCGCAAGACTGTCTCGATGAGTTTAGATTTCGCGCAAACATATTCCCCGGTGACAGTGCGCATTACTCATACGTGCCCAAATACTTTAAATCACGCTGATTTGCCCGCTGAACGTCAGTCGGAAAATAACTATGGCCCCGTATGGACGAACTACCTCTTGCCGCGGCACGTTACCGCGCGGTAAACATTTTTTCAAGACAAATCTCGCGCTACTCGGCGTGCTCTGCTACGGTGATAAGAAACATCGCACAACCATAGCCCGAGCGGCTGACAAACCCCTTGTCAAGTGCATATGCGAGTGCGTGTTGAACATTTTACACGGGGTCGTAAAATTATCGGATAGCGAGAAGAGACGATTGAGCAAGCATAAACACACGTTTCGCAAGTTATCGCACCCGAGTGGTAACACCGATTGGCGCACAAAGAAACGAGCGATTATTCAGAACTGGGGATCATTCCTGCCTATCTTATTAGCTCCAATCGTGAGTACTCTCATTTCGAAAATATTTGGCTCGCGTGACACGCAATAAGATGGAACACGCGCGCAAAATGACCGCGGATGTCGAGGAAAAAAGTTTACAAACGCATGGCGATAATTTTTCTCGCTTGGACACCGAAATGTACGACGTTTTACGCTCGAAGGCAGCGCGTGATGATTACGAAAAATGTCTGAATTATTTGCAGATTTTACGTCGCTATCTTTTTTTCCGCGACAACGAGCGTATCGCCGAGCGGCGCGAGACGAATCACGAGGTAGACGAAATCGAAGAGAGCCTCGCGCCGCTCAGCGAGGAGACCATTCTCCGAGGTATACCCAAAGTACTCGCGCCAAAAGCACGACTCTTGCTTCGGCACTGGAGGACAACGGTTCCCGAGCGTCTAAAGTGGGACAATGCAAGCACTGTGAGCATCGATGGCCGACAAGTGGCGCGCTCGAGCATAATCGAGTTACTTCTCGACACACTGCAAAAGAGCCCGCGTGTGGAGGAGGAAGAACCGCCTGTCGGGCGCTTTGAGTTTGCAAAATTTCTCAAAACTAGCGAGACGCCCGTTAATCTCATTGAAAATCCCAAAGTTTTGAAAATTGGGCGGATTTTGACTGCAACAGCGAATACGGCCAAACGACGTTTGCCGCGGCAACAGACTATAGAGGCCGGAGAAAATAATGCACCCTCGCCCATGCTAACTCGCAGTAAAAAGCAGACCAAGAAAAAATGGATGCACTTTGATATATAAGCGATAAGATGCCATACGGAAAACAATACTACGATCTCCAGCATGAGGCTGGTTACGCGAGTGCACGAAACCTTCTTCGCGTAAATGCCAAGAAGGAGAAGAAAAAAATTTATGCGTGGCTGAGCAATCAAGATGCCTACACGCTTCATCACCCGATAAAAAGAAGATTCCCACGCCTGTCGTACAATGTAACGAACGTCGATGACATGTGGGAGTGCGATCTACTTCAGCTGACATCGATAAAGGATTACAACGACGGGTACTGCTATATTCTCGTGGTCATCGATGTACTCGGTAAGTTTGCCTGGGTTGAACTACTGAAGGATAAAACTGCGCGCAACGTTGTCGACACTTTTGAGCGAATTCCCGACAGAGCGAAGCCGCGCTTGCCCATGTGCGTGCAGTCCGATCGTGGCAAGGAATTTCTTGGCGCCGCTTTTCAAAATCTTCTCAAGCGCATGGAGATCGGCTTTCGTGTCGCTAGAAATCCAGATGTCAAGGCAGCGGTGGTCGAGCGGCTCAACAGAACGCTGCGCATATGGAGATATTTCTCACATCGAAACACCAAGCGATACATCGATGTTCTGCAAAAAATTGTGTACGCGTACAATCATTCTCGGCACAGCGGTACGCGAATGCGCCAAGCAGAGGTCAACCTTTACAACGCTGCGCGAGCGCGCGAAAATCTGTCCAAGCGCGCGCGCTCTAATTATCGCCGCCCCGCCGTGCCCTACCGTAAATTTGCTGTGAGTGACCTCGTCCGTGTCAGTTGAACAAAGAACACCTTCGAGCGCGGATACGAAAAAAATTTCAGTGAGGAGATTTTCAAGATTATACGCGTATCTCCGCGGCTAGGGCTGTACACATATGTATTGGCGGACTTAAACGGAGAAATAATTGACGGATTCTTTTACAACAAAGAGCTCGTTTTGGTCGGGCACGATCGACTGACTGGCGATAAGAGCTTCAAAATCGAGCGTATTATGCGCACGAAAGGTCGTGGCGCCAACAAACAAGTGCTCGTCAAGTGGCTAGGCTATCCCGATAAATTTAATTCTTGGGTGAAAGCGAGTCAACTCGAGAGCATTTCGTAGAAAACCACGAGCAGACATGGACGCGAACGAAGATTTTTACATGGTACTGCCTAGCAACAGCAGTATGGCTTACTTTCCCGATAACACAACCAGCTGTTTCACCACCCACTTGCCACGCGAGATCAAATTACACAGAGAGTGGCACGTCGGACTGGTGGAAATTCACGTACCATGTAGCATCGTGCATTTTCAAGACAATGATGCCTTTTACACTTTTAGTTTGTTCGCCATGAACGACGACGAACAGAGTGAGAAAACATTCTGCCATTTTCCAGTCGGCATTTACGACTCTCTTCAACAGCTGGCAGACACCATAAATAACTCGAATGACACTTATAAGTATCACATGCTTGAGCCCGTAAAGGAGAGCAATGGCTATTATGCAATCAGACGCAAGTGCGCCTGTCAAGAGCCACATGCGACTCATTTCAACGAAAAAATTCTATGCATTTTTGGGTTCGATGACGAGCCCGGGAAAAAAATTCTGTTTACAACCTCTAACCATGGCGCGCTGCGGGAAATTGTAGCCGAGAGACCAGCCTCGCTCTCTCGTGCCATTCCCGACCAACTGTACGTTTATACAGATATTTGTGAACCCTACACAGTGGGGGACACACAGGCCTCGCTCTTGCGCATCGTTTCCTTGGATAACTCAAAATTCAGATACGGCTGCAGTGCTGTGCAGCGTTTCACGCCCGCCCACTACATACCGCTTCTCTATCACAATTTTCACAATATTATCATCGATATAAGAGACCAGCTCGGACAGCGCATTCCATTCGAGTACGGTACGCTGACCGTGACACTCCATTTCAGACGAAGTCACTGAGATGTCTCATTATACTAGATACTACGATGAGCAGATAGGTGGCAGGAGTGGGGTAAGAAGCGTTTTCGCTGGCTCGGCCTTTCAGAGAGGGCGCGATGTTGGCTCTTGGTTGGGGGGCCCCTTTCGCCGCATTCTGCCATACGTCAGGAGTGGCGTTAAGGCCGTCGGGAAAGATACCTTGCGCGCAAGTATGAAAATCATAGACGATGTCACAAACAATGGTGTCAATTTCAAGGAGGCCATAAAATCGAGAGCCGGAGAATCGGGACGCCATCTCAAAAGAAAAGTGGCAGAGAAAATTAGCGAAATCATGAAGGGGTCAGGGTATAAAACTACCAGGCGCGTCAAACGGCAACGGCAGTCGACAAAGGCACGTGCAAGCGCCCGTACCTCGCGGACCAAGCGTAAGAAAAAATTGACAGCCGCACCGCGCAAGACTCGTAAAGCGAGCAGGAGAACGCGGAAAACCCCCGCTTTTCGGGACATTAACGATATTTTCGGTCCAAAATAAATCTTGAAAATGTCTTTCTTGCACTCTCACTCGTCAGAGTGTATGTCGAGCGAACTCGATCTTTTCTCCCTCCCATCTACTCAAACCTCCATCGAGGGCAGCAGTTTTTTGAACTATAAGCCCGTCTCTTCGATCAGCGACGAGGGTGATGCGCCCATCGAATTCGTCATACCTTGTGCCAGCGAGCATTACATCGATCTCGCACACACAATGCTCTTTGTCAAGGCACAAATACTCCCCAACGACGATGTCGACACAATTATCTAAAAGTTGGCCCTGTAAACAATCTTCTTCATTCAATGTTCAATCAAATCGATATTTTTCTCAATCAAAAGCTCACCTAACCGCCCAACAACATGTACGCGTACAGAGCTTACATAGAGTCACTGCTGAGCTATTCCCCCGCTGCCAAAGAATCTCATCTCACCGCGAGCCTCTGGTACGATGATACACCCGGCTGTATGGAGGGCGTGGCGGAAAATCAAGCAATCGGTTCGAACAAAGGCCTCGTTCAGAGGCAATATTTTACGAAAGAGGGTCGTGCATTCGATATGATTGGACATCTGCACTGCGACTTGTTTAATCAGAATACAATGCTCATCAATGGCATCGAAATGAGAGTGCGTCTGGTGCGTAATAAGGATGCATTTTGCCTGATGGATTCCACAAACGAAGGCCGATTCGGAATAAAAATAAAAGAAGCTACCCTCATTGTTCGTCGTGTCAAGATAAATCCTGGTATTTTTATCGCACACGCCAATACACTGGCCAAAGCAACAGCCAAATACCCCATTACGCGTGTCGAGGTGAAAACATTTACGCTTCACACTGGTATACTAGGCGATAGCATTGATAATGCGATTCTTGTTCAACTGCCGAAACGTATAAACATCGGTTTCGTCGATAACAAAGCGTTCAATGGAAATCGAGCGCTAAACCCATTCAACTTTCAACACTTTGACATAAATTATCTCTCGCTATATATCGACGGGATTCAAATACCAAGCAAACCGTCACAACCGCACTTTACAAGCAACAGCGCAACGTTTATCGAGGCATTCCAAACACTCTAGTCAGGCACAGGGATACATTTTCTCAATGAGGGCCTAGGCATAAACCGTTACAACTATTCAATGGGGTATTTTCTTACGGCATTCGATCTCACACCCGATTTATCAGCGCATTGCCACTCTCATTGGAACCTCGTACGCTCGGGCAGTGTGCGTATCGAAGTGGGCTTCGCGACGGCGCCGACTGTTACAATAAAATGCATTGTCTACGCAGAGTACGATAACGTTCTCGAAATTGACTCCACTCGACAAATTTTAACGGATTTCAGCGCCTAAGCGCAAGAGCAGAAGACGACGGGCCAGCAGAGGCGCCACGTGTCACATTGCCACAGTCATAAAAAGTAGAGGGGGAAGCGTGGCGCTCACATGCGGCGCTCTCTCGCGTCACTTCGCTTTTTCTCTTACACGCGAACACGCGCCTCTACACAAAATGGACTACGTAATCGATATTCAAGGTTTTCGTGATTCGGAAAAAAGTTTCTGCCCAAGGAAGTAGCTATCACGTGCCTGCAAAAGAAAATTAGTGATCATTGGATAGTGCAAGCGCCGCATAGTTTTGCCGACTTGCCGGACGATGTCAAAGAGACAAACACCTTTCTAGCCGTCGAAATTCACGGTGTTCATTGGTTTGACAGCGAAGTAACGCTTCGTCAACTACATCGGCATCTTTAAAACATTGCCAGAGTATCGCGAACAATTTTTGTGCGCGGCGAGGAGAAGGTACGATACATCGAAGCGCTTTTCGGACGCAGCGTCATCAACTTGGAAAAAATTAATTCACCATCGTTTATAAAGCTCAACAAAATGTTCCCAGACAATACACTGTGCGCCACGCATTTAACCAAAATCTTTTTGGCCAAAAAGAGTTTTGTGCTCTTTACAAAGTTCATCAGCTAAAAAAGTGGCTGTGCTCGATACTTCCTGCGAAATGGAAAGCGCTCCCTAAAGAAAAAGTGGAAAGTGAAATGTTCCTTGCAGCAGTTTACGAGCAAAGAGATACAAATAGTGACAGCAGCGATAATAATGACATATACTACTCAGCCATCGAGGGCGACACATCTTCTGACTGAAAAAAAAATGAACACGAATGAAATAACGCGAGCCATCTGCGGCCTCTCTGCTAATTCGCTCGGAGTTTATGCAGCCAATCACATACCAAGCCGGTTGAGCCGTCCATCGGCGGTCATTGCAAATCTCCACACAGCGGACAAGCCCGGCTCTCATTGGGTAGCTTTCTACATAGACAGTCATGCAAGAGGTACCTATTTCGATAGCTATGGACTACCACCATCGTCGCGACATCATCTCGATCGACTCAGAAGAAATTGCAAGTGGTTCAGGTGGAACAAGAAGAAGTTGCAAAGTTTCGATTCTAAAGTGTGCGGTGAATATTGCGTCATGTTTTTGCATTTTATGTGTAGTGGGTTTACTTTACGAAAATTTTGTAACATCTTTACGACGGATGCTCGCGCCAACGACAAAATAGCTGCTAAATTTTATAACATTATAAAGAACAAAAAATTAAAAAAAGAAGGACGTGCGTACAATTTCCCGCGTGCTACTTCACAAGGGTGCGGCTCGTGCACTCAGGCATGTAGGCCAATGACTCATTATTAATCTCTCTAACTTTAATATATTTTGCATTGTTGGACCTAGATTTGTAAGCTAATATATGTATGCGTGATTGTTCATTACTTGTAATATTTTAATACTGAAATGAATCAGCCCCTGGTTCAAATGCGATTTTATGTATTCGTAGTTAATTTTAAGCATCGCTTGTGTCTGTCTCGGTTAAACCATATGTATTTGTAGTTTATAAGTTTTTGTCTCTTTTCAAAATTGATATATTCATAGTTTGTAAGTTTATGTATTCATAGTATGTAAGTTTATGTATTCATAGTTTGTAAGTTTGATCGAATAAACAAAAAAAAAATATATAAATCATGTTTTCATTTACAGACCTTTCATTTTCCCACTCCTGAAAAAAAAAAAAAATCAGTTAAATTCATTTTCCTCCCGCGAGAGAGTATTCAAAACGTTTTCTTTTATTACGAAATACTTACGCGTGAAAAATTTTATCATCATATACACATTTTCTTCACACGTAACTTAAAAACCGTTGAACAAAGAACGCATTTATGGCGAGGGTGAAGTGTTCTTAGAACCACTTAACGCAGTTATCGGGTACAACCATAAATAGTTACATGTCGCGGCACACATTTCCTTCTCACAAAACAAAGAATGCATTCATGTGAAAAATTTATCATGTATACGCTTTGACTCGTAATCAGTTAAACACACACACACACACACACATACACACATATCGTAAAATCGAGAGCACACTCTTGAAACTGTCCGTTAAATTCGTTGAACAATTGACGCATTCATGGCCAGGGTGAACTGTGCTTAGAACCACTTAACGCTGTTATCGGGTACGTGCCACAGCACGCATTTCCTTCTCACGAAAATCTTTGTCGAGAGTACGTGATTGAAAACGCTAAACAATGGACGCATTCATAACGACAATTATTGGAAACGCTTTCCACAGTCATTGGGTACAACCATAAACCTAATATTTTTCTCGTCACCTTTCCCCACCACCGGGTACGTTGCGTCATACACGTGCTCTCATTGGCTGCGCCGCCATCCCCCACTGTCGGCGTCCCCTACCACCTCTCGAGGCGCACACCTAAACGAATAGCACAACCGACGACGTTACGTCAGTCTAGTAGAACACGCAGCACCAGCAGCACCAGCAGTCAAATCAGCTGTAGAAAGCACGCCTCAGTATTTCTTTACACACACACACACACACACACACACACACAAAGTGCACTCGTACAACGACATTGCTTCAGCCACGAGCATTAGTATTTCTTTTTTAAAACAAGTTTGTGACAGCTATTTTAAAATGAATCAAGACGATCTTCCGCAAAACTTGCTTTTTAACACAAGTTACGCGCTCAATAAGTCTCACTCGAAATTTGCATACCTTGGATTGCAATATTACGGTGGACATTTCCGTACAGTGATTCAATTCGGTGGCGATACTTCGCCACACAAATACATAACAATGGGAATCACCGCGTGGGAGGAATTCACCACGCATTTTCCTGCAGTAACGTATCATCTGTACGGGCACAAGCAAGAGTTTACAAAAATCGACCTAACAGAGCACGAGATTAATTTGACTACCGCTTATAACTCGAGAGTACTGGGAATCAATCAGAAAAAGAAAACAGTGGAGCCTGTGTCATTACGGAGCCGGCGCCGGTATCAGCATGAGGCGCAAGATTGGGATACCAACGACATCACGGCCGTCGACGCAGATGACAACGACGACGACGAGAGTGCACCGGCGCGAAAGAAGAGAAAAGTTGAGAGTCTTCCAAGTGTTGTGATCATGCGACGTACTTTTCTAATATTAAAAAGCATGCGCGAGTGTATAGAGTTTCGTCTTCGCGAGTTAGAGGATATGTCCACGTATGTTAATGTCATGTATGATGTAATGATAGACAGTTTGAAAATGCACGAGAACAGTCGCGAACTTGATAAATGTTTCGACGGGTCCACATTTCTTAAACTTTTCAACGACCACAAAGACGAATTAATATCTAATGTAAAAAACCGGAAGATTTATTCAAACTTTGGTAATTCCAATGTGGATAGACTATTTGTAGAAATAAAATGTCTTTATTTACCGACACTAGAAAAAGATGTATACGAGGCTGTTAATAATTAATCAATAAATACAAATTTTAATTGAATTGCCTTCTTCTTCATTATTTCATAGCCCCTACTCTTCCGCTCTATCCCCATCCACCATCAATCACTTGGCCTTACATATAAGCTCCAGTAGCATCGGCGCGAGAGCAGAAGGACTGCAACCTTCACAGAGCACACATCATGGGTCCGCCATTTAGCAAGCAGACATCAGAGGATAAACAGCCTCTCATCGATAAAGAAAAGAAAGATTATTCGTCGACGGATAAAGATTCATCGCGATATAAATCTTTTTCCACCAATACCAATTCCTTTCCCAAAAACCAAGGTTATTCACGATGTAATTAAATCTTAACACAAAAACGGCCCTTTTCAGGGCCATAAACTCATTATTACGTATACAAAACTATTTCTTATACTTTGACCACTTGGGACTCCCGCTGCGCAGTTCGACGGACCAACGATGGAGTAGGGATGCTGACGCATACCTGCACCACACAAAGGATCCCTCTCTCTCTCTCTCTCTCTCTCTCTCTCTCTCTCTCTCTCTCTCTCTCTCTCTCTCTCTGTGGATGTGTGGGTGTGTGGGTGGGTGCGAGCGCCATATCTCTCTCTGTGGGTGGGTGCGGGTGGGTGGGTAGGTGTGGGTGAGTGCGAGCGCCATCTCTCTCTCTCTCTCTCTTTCTCTCTCTGTGGATGGGTGAATGTGGGTGTGTGGTTGGGTGGGTGTGCGTAGGTGGATGTGTGCGTGCGTTCTCTCTCTCTCTCTCTAGTACATGGACTGGTATAGCGCCTATCATATTACACGGAGGTGTCAAGAGGGTATAACTGTTATGTAAACAGTAGCTAATTACCCATTGTTAATGGGTGGCTTGTATACAAAACAGTAGCGGTTTTGAAAACAATAGCCCCATTGACATGGGCTCTTGACATGGGTCATTAGCTACCGTGCAGCTACTGTTTACATAACACTTAACTTAATGACCCTACCCGCGGCGCCGCCACGGGGTGCCCCCCTCCCTCCTTGTAATATGATATGTCTCGCTATACCAGTCCATATACTACTTATATCTTAGAGCTTACGGAAAAAAAGAAAAATGTATAACATACCAATGTAAGACCATCAGCTCCTCTTAAGCACTTGTAGGTCGCAAAAAAATCTGTAAGATCTTTACAACGTTCTCTAATCGAGAACGTTTTGTCCCACTTAATTATAACGTCTTCTATAGGACTGTCATTATTTTTGATGAAGAGAATATCAGTGCCTTCTGTGAGCGTCAATACAGTACCTTTTTTGTCTGCAATGCATTGTAATTATAAGCATCCAAAACGAGCACAAATTATGATTTTATATTCATTATACATTTATAAGTTATTTAAGTTTACCTTCTCTTAATAATTCAAACGGTTTAATTACACCACTTTCGATTAGCTTTTTTCTTAATCTTAAGTACTTATCATACATAAGACCTCCCGCATTTATGGATTTTCCATCAGATTCTTTAGAATAAGGATAATAAAATAGATTCTTATTAATGAGTTTCGCTGGTGTCGAAAATATCGAACTAATCTCTTGGTTCAAATTTTCGAAAGTCGATTTTGTTATGCTGTAAAAATTAAAAAATTAAGTAACATTTATCCAAAATTAATAAAAATGATAAAAACCAAAGTACCAATAACGATTAGTAGTTTCCATTTCATGCTCAATAACCACATCACTCAGTAAATGCGTGTCAATAATATTTTTAGTTTTAAATTTACTATAAACTATTTTGCCTCTCACAGCAGAATTTAACAATTCTAAAACGCTCTTTTTTGGCACAGCTATATACATATCATATTACGACTTAAGTTAATTGACATTTTTTTATCAAATAAATTTTTTGAATTATTTAAATATTGAAAGCTATTTACGTATATCCAAATATACACTTGAAATCTCAACATCCATACTATCACATTGGTCAGGATTGGGAAAATTTATTTGTGAAGAATCATTCAACACATTTAAGGGTATATAAGTTGATTCTTGTGATGACGGTGAATTAAGATGTTGTGAGGATGAATGTGATTCGTTATTAGTAGATGTAGAAGGAGGAGTTTCATTACTGGAATTATTGAGTGTACATTTTTTCCACTCTTCATACCGTTTAATAAATTTCCTCTGAAAGCCACATTCATGCTTTGGGAATAACTTATCCAGCATACAATCATCCAAATCATGAAAAACTTCTGTATCAACACCAGCCTCTAACAAAATAGGCCTACACCGACATTCCAACACCAAAATCTAGCATTAAAAATTAATAAAATAATAATGTAAAATTAATGGTTGCTTTATATAATCTGCTTATTTATAACTAGAAAACTTAAATAAAACACCTAAATTTAAAGTACTCTAAATCATATTTACCGTTTTTCTATTTATTTGAATTATATTAACATAGAGGAGACTTGCAGGTTGCTAGAGTAATTTTATCAAATTAACAACTAAATATTGCATTTATTTTTTTATTGCATTGACTTGTTACGTCTGTGACGTATCTCTAAATTCAATTTAACAATGCATATTTATCAACAGTAATTTTCTGACATACAAATATCGTATATGTCGTATATGTTTAATGACGTTATTAAATCTCAATATTCATTTCTTTGACCCACAAAACGATGCGAGTGCGAATTTGAACAGTACAGCAATTTCGGCTACGCAACAGCCAGCGTGACGTAGCGAGCCACTGACCTTGTGAAACCAACCGCTCATTGCAACTTTGTTTAGAATCAGCACTTTTAAATGTGAAATCGAAATAATGATATTTAAATGTTTACTAAATTTGTTTAAAAAGATGATTTTGACTCAGCGTCAAAATCATCTTTAACCTAAATTAACCGCTTAATAAATACGGCGACTCTCAACACACAAATCAGTAATCGTGCAAAAGTCGCGAGCTCCGTACCACTCCAGCCGACAAGAGGAGAAGCGAATATTTTATACGGGTCAAATACCCTACATTCAATTACGAAGAGAATTTCTTATATCAATAAATTCAATAATCTATCGGTATTATATATTGGTTAACAAAGTTAATAAGTTGTAAATCGCATAGTCTTATTTATAAAACTTATATCATTCAATAAATAGTGCATCTAACTAATCAGCTGTTTATTATTTACGAGAGCCTACGTCCAGAATAAAGGTAATATAAATCAAATATCAATTGAAAATATAATATATATATATATATATATATATATATATATATATATATATATATATATATATATATATATATATATATATATATATATATATATATATATATATATATATATATATATCATACAAATATAAATTGAAGATAAACCATACAAATTTCAATACACATATAAGAGTAGATTCCTCGACACTCAAGACTTAACAGTGGTTCCGGTACGAATCGAACATTTTATAGTTCACTAGATTATTTGAAATAAAAGAATAAAATAACTATTTTTCGGAACGTAATAGTGGTTCCGGTACCGATCGAACAATCGTTCACTAGATTATTTCAAATTAAAGAATAAAAAGAACTTTTCTCCGGAACTTAACAGTGGTTCCAGTACACAGTCGAACGAAAGTTCATTGAATCAGCTAAATCAAAGTTTAAACGTTTTAAAGTAGATAAAATAAGCTCTTGAAAGACGAGGAAAATATTCTTATATAAATACAACTAACATAGAATAAGTCCGAGCTTCTTGCTTTGCAGTAAGAAGTTGGGGGGATCATTGTAGCATGAATCGCCCAAATTTCGGAAGATAAGCAAGTACGGCTCGTCGAGTTATTAACAAGTATTCAACAAATGATAAATACGGAAATAAGAATAATTTCTACAAAACAAATGACAGTTTTCAAAAATATATTACGCAAAATACAAATACAATCTAACACAGATTAGAAAATTGAAAAATAAAAATATTACAAACGAAAAAAGGTACGACACTACAAGGAGTAATAAAATAAAGAAGTAAGAAAAAATTTTTAACAACAAATTATATAACAAATTATAGCTGAAATAGCAAGCGAAAAGATAAATTTACAGAGTGAAATCAAGATATATTACGCGAAAATAGCAGTCTAATACAAGTAAGAAATTGGAAAAAATCAATAATAAAAAGATATAAAAGTAAAACCAAAAGAAAATACTACAATAGATAAAACAAAATATCATAAAGACAAATTATAATTACAAAAAAAAAAAAATTAAGAACAACGATCACATAAATCGAAAATACAGCACGCGAAAAATAAACATAGAATAATGATCAACGCAGCACAAGAAAACGAATAATAATATTAAACAAATTGATCAATTAAATAATAATTGCATAAATAAACATTAAAGTTTAAACAATAAAAGATAAACACTAAAAACTAAGCAAATGAAAAAATTTACAAATAAATAAATAAATTATATTGTGAAATAAACAATTACAAAATATATACAGAAAAATAGTGGAACTAATAATAAAAACATATTTTAAAAGAGATATTAAGTATAGTATAAACAAAGGAGTAATATGTCATGTCAAATCAGAAAGGTATAGGAAATAAGGGAAACGAAGGAATTATAACCAGACGGACTACCTAAAGAAATCCAGAACTTAAAAAACAAGTAAACGAGATAAATAAAGAAGCTAATATTTTTGGAAGGAAACCAAGAGTAGAAAGGTCACCTCCTAGCATAAGCTTGCCTAAAAATTCATCACAAACTTACGTTAATGTACCAATTCACTCAAAAACAGAAGAAAATACGGAAAAAGCTTCAAGTCCAACGACTTCAAAAGCAGATCTTAACGTATCAGAAAAATCAGACTCACCAATTATATTTAACTTAAAACAAAACGATAACATTACAGACTCTAAACAAAACTTAATAGATGACAACAACTCTACAGAAAATACAAATGATCTTTTAGTTCCGGGAATAAAACAAGATATATTATCACCAATTGCTTTTCACACACCAAGTCAGAATTTTACGTTTTTTGACGACTCAACACTTTTAGGAAACGACAGACAAAACGACTATACGGAAATAGAAGGAATACTACACGAATAAAGTTTGATTTTAGCCAGAGATAACAATTTGAATAATAACGACCAGGCTGAAATTCCAATAATTGAAAATTTAATAAATCTCGAACCAGAAATGGCAAATCAAGCATTAAAATTACCACTTAAAGAAGTTGCAAAGTTAGTACCGGATTTTGACGGGAAAAATATCCAACTAGAGGAATAAATAGAAAAATTAAAACAAGCAAAAAGAATAATATCGAATAATGATGAATCCAACCTAGTACAGATCCTCAAAATAAAGCTCAAAGGAGAAATTTATAAAGCATTAGTAAATGTAGAAATTGAAAGTATTGAAACTTTTATTAAAACAATACGTAAAATATATCCATCAACGGATAATATACATTCATTATACGGAAACCTAACACAACAAATTCAAAAATCAGATGAAGATGTACTATGTTTTGCAAACAAATTACGAGTGTTGGGTACACAAATAATAGAATTAAAAAAATTAGAACCTAATGTAACAGGAGAAATTTTAACAGAATATAAAACTAGATTAAAAACTGACATACTCAGTAGTTTTAAAAAAGGATTAAAACAAGAAATTAGAATCGAACTCGGAGAACACCAACACATGGATAACGCAGTACAAACAGCAATTGAAATAGAATCAAACTTAAAAAAGCAAAATAGCTTAAGAAATGATACTACAAGCATATTGTTTAATTTCGAAACTCCAATTCCAAACACAATTAAACAAGTTTTTTGCCAATTATGTAAGAAAATAAATCATGAAGCATTATTTTGCATGAAAGCTTCATGTGTCTATTGTAAAAGCAAAGAGCATGTATCATATCATTGCAGAACAGCTAAGCATGTAATAAAATTAATTTGCAAATTGTGTAGTACGGAAGGCCACTCAATAGATGCGTGTAAATTAAATAAGATGCAGAGTAATCACTGTCAATACTGCCAAAATATGGGGCACGAAGTTACGCAATGTCCTACTATTACAGAATACGAGCTGTGTTGGAGATGTAAGGAAAGAGGACACGATCCGCTTACGTGCAATAATTCGGTAAGAATTACGGAAGTATGCGACGCCTGTGTGTAAAAATTGCCCGTCAGCATTATGTAAGAGGTGCAACAACCTCGGGCATTTAATGAAATACTGCACGATAAACAAAGGAACGATATGGTGCGCTATATGTGCGGATGAAGGTCACGAAACCGCGGATTGCGAGAGCGTAAAAGTTTTAATTATGCAAAATAGACAACAAAACTCTCAGAATAAAGAAGTTTGTCAATTTTGCGAGATGCCGGGGCATTCAGCAAAAACTTGTAGAAAAATAAGCAATAACCAACAAGGTACATTCCCAAGTAACAATTACAATGCCTTAAATAAATCCTATGAACATCGAGATAAAAATAGGAATGGATTTTTCCGAACAAATAACCAGAACAGAAATCATTTTTCAAGGAATTCAACCAGTAATTATCGGGGGAACTTTAATACACAAAGTATAAAATGCGAATATTGTAATTTCACCGGGCATACATTAGAAGATTGTAGAAAATTAAAAAATCTGACGGCACAAATTAAATGCTCTTTTTGCAATAAAAATGGACATCAAATAAACAATTGCCATGAAATCAAGATGCTACAAAATAAATTAGATAAATTTTGTAAAATTTGTAAAAACACGAATCACACAACTGAGGAATGTGCGTCGCGATCAGTACTTAATCAACAAACTTCGGAAAACTAACAAATTCTTCTGGAAATGAGTGGACTAGAAGGATTAACAAAAAACCACTCAAAGATAGCGCAGATATTAAAGTAGGCACATTTAATAGTGATGGTATCACCAACGGAGGGAAAGACACGGACATCGATTTATTGATTACAAAGAATTTAAAGAATATTACGGAAAACATGGAGAAAAATAAGGCAATAAATAGATCAGAAATTATAAATAATAACGAAATAAATTTAAGTGATTTTGAAATAAATAGTATTGAAAATGAAAAAACCGCTGCCAATTCATTGGCACGTAGCTTCCTCAAACTTGATTTACTGATCCCTTTAATTAATTTTTACTTCCAATATTTAAAATTTCATACTTTATTTTGTACGATGTAAACGGCTTAAAATCGTTTTTATAAGTCTAACAACTCATCAGGAGTTGATTTTACACGAGAATATTAAATAGTAAAATTTTTTGTTTTAATATTATCCACAACTTTTGTATTTAACATTTTCGTGTAAAATCAAATCCAATCAAGTTATAGCCAAAAATCGCCCATTTTATTTAGCAAATAGTTGGACATACCAAACTCATTTTTTTCATTTTTCAATGTTTACGTTTTTATTAATAACAAAAGAACCGTAATAGCTAGACAAATAATTTTTTTAGAAAATATAGGTCTTGAAATTCTCTTTCGAATGCCGCCCACCCGATTCAAATACATAAAGTCGTTCTCGAGAAATTACGATTTAAAAAAAAAGTGAAAAAAATTTTAACCTCAAATATCTCCGAAATTTATGGATCAATCCTTTTGCCCAAAGAACTCAATCGATTGTGATACAAAATGTACCACTAAAAAAAAATTCAAACTGATTAAGCCAATTTTACTCTAGTTATTGAACGACAAAAAAAAAACACTTTTTTTTATAAATTATTTTTTTTCTCCAAAAATAATGAATAAAAAAACCTAAAAATTTAGTAAGTTATAGTACTCAGTATTCTTTATAACCAAAAAATATTCATGTTAATATCTTTTTTTAATTTTGAAATATAACCTATTTACTAAAAATGACGTTTTCATGAATAACTTATGACGAAATATAGCTAACGGCTTTTTTTTTTTTAAATTGTAGAAAATTTTATTCTGCATACAGAGAATTTATCGTATATAAATAATATTTGTTCTAAATATAAAAAAAATTGAAAATAAAAATTTTGAAAATTTAAAAATGGCGATAAAAAACAAAAAATCGATTTTGACAAAAATAAAATATTGACCCCAATTGTTGAAGCAAAATCTGAAAAAATGATCACTCTCTCGTTAAAATCGGTTGAGTAGATCATGAGATATCAGAGTATATGGACATACATACACACACACACACACACACACACACACACACACACACACACACACACACATCCATACGGACATTTTCTAAAAATGGTGTATTTCGATTCCAAATTTTCTATACAACATTCCTAAGACATTATCTCACAAACTTTTTTTTTACTATCACAAAGCTTCCTCTAGGAGGAAGCAAAACACAAGAAAGAATAGCAGCAACCAAAATTGCAATGTATTTTCTGAAATTAGAAAACTCACTGCAGTATATCGAAATAGAAAACCACTACACAAATAAAAAATGTAATTTACTTGTAGATAGTGGGGCTCAGTTAAATATTATCAAGGGAAATCAGATACCTTCTAATATAATTTTAGAAAATAGGAAAATTCATTTATCTGGTATTACAGATAAAACAATTGAAACATTAGGAGTAATTAAAATGAATATAAATGGACTGAATATTGATTTCCATGTAGCACCAGAAGATTTTTGTCTACCCTACGACGGAATTTTAGGAATTAAAATTCTTACTGAACAAAAATTAAGACTAGACGAGGGTTATTTACAAATAAATAATAATAAAATCAAGCTAAAACCAGCCCATAAACTAAATCATAATCTTAATATACCCTAGTGAAAAAAATTTAATGCTCATAACAGTTGATATCTGCAGCTATCAGAAAAAAAACTGAAGAAAATGGAAGAAAACAGAAATTAACTGCAGAAAAATATCGGAATTGAGACAAAGACAACAGTAATCTTCAGTTTTTATCAGTTTTCTTCAGTTTGTATCAGTTTTCAACAGTTATCTACAGTTATTTGCAATTATAAACAGTTTTCTTCAGTTATCAACAGTTATGTTCTGTTTTCGGAAAAGCAAGCGACTTTAAGAAGTGAAGAAATCAGTAAAAAACTGAAAATAACAGTTTTATTCTGAATAAAACTGAAGACAACAGTTATACACGGATGAAAACTGTTTATAAATGTAATAAAAATATTGGAAAATTTTGCTATGTACAACTTAATTCGTTACTTGAACATAACAGTTAATAATTGAAGAAAACTGATAATAACTATTAATAAACGAAGAAAACAGTTTTAAACTGTTTAAAAGTGAAGAAAATTTTGAAGAAAAGTGAAGAAAAATGAACAAAACAATTTTTTTTAAATTTTTTTGCGATTGGAATTTGAACATAACAGTTAATAACTGAAAATAACTGATGAAAACTACAGATAGCTGTTGTCTTTGTCTCAATTCCGACCTTTTTCTGCAGTTATCTGTAGTGAATAACTGTTTTCTTCAGTTTTATTCAATTGTCTTCACTATTTTTTTTGCTAGGGTAGTAACTGAAAACCTACAAAAAACGGATAAAGAAATCAAATCAAGAGTAACAATAGAACAAAAGGAATTTTTAAAGAAAATGTTGGAAGATACGAATGAAAAACAAAATTCAACACCTGTAATTCATAGGGATTGTGAACATGTAATACAAATAAACGAAAAAACTGAAAATTTTCAAATAGAGGATGAAATGGAGAAATCATCTTGTTTAATATCTTATGAACCTGAGTTAATCAATAAAAATGAAGTAAATATAAATTCAGAAATAACATTATATGATGACGTTATGAAAATTTTAAATACGATTCCAATATTAGAGGCAGAAGGAAAGGATTTACAAAAAAAAATGTTAAATGAAATTCTAAGAATTTTTTTTACGAAGAAAGAAAAAAAATTCATGCATGAAAGATTTTAAAAGTAATACTACGACTAACAATAACATCGTTGACAATTAAAAAAAAATATATATATTGTTCTTTTCTTTTTTAACAACAACAAAAAAAATATTGCGATTACATATTAAAATACCTCAGTGAAACAAGCAAACGTTTTATTTGTAAAAATTATGTGTTATTAAATAATAGAAATATTTAATTAATTATGTAGTGACAAAGTAGAAAACATTTCAGGGATCAATTTAATAACTTATTATTCTATGTATAGCTTTGAATAAGAAATTATAGAACTAATCCAAAGGAAAAAGAAAATAAAACTATTCCTTGCAACCCTAACAAACATAGATAAAAATAATTTGACTGTAATTTTATGCAAAATTAAGCTGTATTTGCCTTAAGAAAAATTGTTCGCACTTATAAGAACAAAAGGAGGAAATCAGGTAGCTATACTCACATTGCTAAGATTAAATCGAATATAATGTATTGGAAGTGATCAGTTTCATCATATACTGACATGATCATCCTACAAGATACACTATTCGACACTGTATTGAGTAAAGCAATTTTCTACTCTAACGCACTGCATACTCTCTAATGCAAATATGTGAATGCTACTCATGCCAGAAAAAATCTTGAGTTCTAAAATGAACATTGAAATGGCTGAAAATTTCCAGGAAAAAAAAAAGCAATACAATGATGCATAAGAGTAATAACAAGTCAAAATTAACAAAAATCACTCCGTCCTATTAACCTTCCTTTTTATCAAAAATGCTTACCAATATAATTAAATTTTTCTTTTGGAAATAATTATAATTTTTCTCAGTATACGGTTGAAAAATATTTTTTTTATAATGATAATATCAAAAACCCTTTAATGTTATTCTACTTAAACAAAGAGGAAAAAATAATATATCTTTTGCCAAATATCTCAGCAGGGAGGGAAGTGAATGATCACTTGAACCATTCCCTATTATATATTTCTCCTCACATTTTATTTTCTACAAAATTATTTAATACGTACATTATTTCTAAACTTAATCAATGACTCTATTTTTTTTTTTTTTTTTGTAAATACAGCAAAACAACAAAATTATTACACATTAACGATAATAAAATAATTTAATTAATATCAAGATATATGTTCCTATACAAATTCTAATGCATAACGTATGCTATATTTATTACGTAACGTTTTATCAATTCATGTCATTTTTACACCGAAGATTTTTGTAATTTATTTATAATTTAATTAAGAATTTATTGTAAAAGTATTTTCTTAAAAGTGAATGATATTAAATCATAGATTTAGTGTAAGTTTGATAATAATACATTATGTGCTGAATTATCACATAACGAAGTAAGAATACCCGTTTATTCCATAGTAATCCGCACCGCCATTTGAACGCTAGGAAAAATCGGCATTCAACATGCAATACAAAGTAAAACCGTAGGTTAAGTGTAGTCTAGTGTTAGGAACAAAATAAATGATTTACTTTATAGAAATTTATAGACGATACGAAATTTTGTTTAAATTTATTGAATTTTTATTATTGTTTTTGTTATTGTTTATATATATAAACTTTTATTATGCATTTAATGATATGAATTTTTATTATTGTTTTCATTATTTGAATTGTTAGTATTATTGAACCTTTTGTAACAAGAAATTACTGATGGTTCAACTATTCCTATAATTGTTGAATCTCTACGATATTCAACAGTCTAAGGGGGAAGGTGTTACGTACGTGACGTATCCCTATAAATTACATTTGCTATTCATATTCTCATCAGTAATTTCTTGATCCACAAAATTATGTGATTGCAAATTTATTGACACCCACGTATCAACTAGTATAGAGAAAAAATTGCAACACAAGGAAATTGTAAACATCCTTCTACGAAATGAACCACAATTTTAAACGAACCATATTGAAATTATTTAAAAATTTCTCAAAACATTTTATGAAAGACGTTGTTGTAATTTGAAATTATTGTAACAGAAAATTACTGATGGCTAACTATTATTATACTTGTTGAATCTCTACGATATTCAACAATCTAAGGGGGGAAGTGTTACGTCTGTGACGTATCTCTAAATTCAATTTAACAATGCATACCCCAGTGGAAATTTTAAATGTATAAAAAGGTATCAAAATGTATCAAAAGGTATCAGAGTGTACCTAAGTGTATATAGAGGTTGCATTTCGTAATTTTTGTAGCACACTTTAATATCTTTTGATACCTTTTGATACATTTTGATACCTTTTCAAAAAAATTAAAAAATGTAATATTAATTTATTTATCATTCTATTAAATACATTAACACCTATTGGTAAATCTTAAAACCTTTTCATACATTTTGATACCTTTTGATATATTTGTGTACATTTTGGTACATTTTGATACATTTTGATACATTTATATACATTTGTACAAACAAATATTCATTAATACCTTTTGAAACAATTTGATACCTTTCTATATATTTCCTATATATTTAAAATATAATTTCTATTATTTTCTATATATTTAAAACGTATCATAATGTACATAAATATGTCAAAGTGTTTCTAAATGTACAAAAATGTATGAGAATGTAAAAATAAATTAATGTAAAAAAATATTTTTTCATAAATGTATGAAAAGGTATCAAAAAGTATTAAAAGGTATCAAAATGTACATAAATATGTCAAAATGTATCAAAGTGTATCAAAATGTATTAAAAGGTATCAAAAGGTATGAAAATCTATTAAAATGTATATAAGTGTACCAGAGTGTGTCTAAATGTTTCTTTCATCAATAAATTTTTTCTTTTATCAAAAAATGATTTTGTATATAAATGTATCAAAATGTATTAAAAGGTATCAAAAGATATCAAAGTGTTCTACAAAAGTTACGAAATGCAACCTCTACATACAATTTAATACACTTTAATACCTTTTGATACCTTTTGATACCTTTTAATACATTTTGATACATTTTGGCACATTTTGATACATTTTATAATTTCCACTGGGGTATTTATCAACAGTAATTTTCTGACATACAAATGTCGTATCCCTGGTAACACACATTTTGCAATTCTGGTGCACTTCTAATTCAATTTCTCTGCTCTGCATGGAAATTGCGTCAGACCATACGTAACATGCTGTATACTTAACCTATATTTCTGCACAAAACGACTTGCACGAGGCTTTGAGCGGCAGAATTGCAGTAAACTTGCAAACTGACAATTACGCACTTGGAGAACCCATCACCTGCACTTGCGCTTTCAGCAGAATTGCATGGGCAATAAGGAAGTTCATGTGCGCCAGGTACTGCGCAACAGAAATGAGCAGTCTTGTGCAATCGTTTGGGCAACCATATGGACCGACCCATCACGCGCGCGTCCACAAGAATTGCAACAGAATTACGCGTTGCGTCTGCTGCAGATGTGATGCAGCAAAAATTGCGTCAGAATTACAATAGCCGAAGTGCACTCTGACACAGACATCTGTTTGCACTTGCGCTTTCAGCAGAATTGCGTAGGAGATAAGCAAGTTCACGTGCGACAGACACTGTACAGCAGAAACGAGCAGTCTTGTGCAATCGTTCGGGCAACCATATGGACCGTCCCATCACGCGCGCGTCCACAAGAATTGCAACAGAATTACGCGTAGCGTCTGCTGTACATGAGATGCAGCGAAAATTGCGCCAAACTTACAATAGCTGAAGTGCACTTTGATATGAACAATGTTTTGTACTTGCGCTTTTAGCAGAATTGCACGGGAGATTAGTAAGTTCAAGTGCGTCAGATACTGTACAGCAGAAACGAGCAGTCTTATGCAATCAGTCGGGCAACCATATGGACCGTCCCATCACGCGCGCGTCCACGAAAATTGCAACATAATTACGCGTAGCATCTGTTGCAGATGTGGTGCAGCGAAAATTGCATCAGAATTACAATAGTTGAAGTGCACTCTGACATGGACAATAGCTTCTACTTGCGCTTTCAGCAGAATTGCATGGCAGATAAGCAAGTTCACATGCGTCAGATACTGTACAGCAAAAACGAGCAGTTTTGCGCAATCGCCCGAACAAGAATATGGACGGTCCCATCAGGTGCGCGTCCACAAGAATTGCAGCAGAATTATGCGTAGCCTCTGCTGCAGATGTGCGAGTTCCACGCGTATACAAGAGCGTGTAAGACGTGTGTACATGGCAAAATAATTATTCAAACAATTCTTAACCCCAAGCAGGCGGGGATGCCAGTTTCACGGCTATCCGGGAGCGCGTCAGATGTTCATACATGGCAAAATAATTATTTACATAATTCTTAACCCCAAGCAGGCGGGGATGCAAGTTCCGCGCTTATACGGGAGTGCGTCAGAGGTGTATACAAGGCAAAATACCTATTTATAGAATTCCTAACCCCAAGAAGGCGGGGAAGGCGTATATGGGAGCGCGTCAGACGTGTATACAAGGCAAAATAATTATTTATATAATTCCTAACCCCAAGAAGGCGGGCGATGCGAGTTCCACGCGTATACGGGAGCGCGACAGACGTGTATACATGACAAACTAATTATTTATATAATTCCTAATCCCAAGAAGGCGGGGGATGCGAGTTCCACGCGTATAAGGATGCGCGTTAGACGTGTATACATGGAAAAATAATTATTCAAATAATTCTTAACCCCAAGTAGGCGGGGGATGCGAGTTCCACGCGTATAAGGGAGCGTGTCAGAGGTGTATACAAGGAAAAATAATTATTTATATAATTCCTAACCCCAAGTAGACGGGGGATGTGACTTCCACGCGTATACGGGTGCGCGTGAGACGTATATACATGACAAAATAATTATTTATATAATTCCTAACCCCAAGAAGGCGGGGGATGCGAGTTCCACGCGTATACGGGAGCGCGACAGACATGTATACATGGCAAACTAATTATTTATATAATTCCTAACCCCAAGAAGGCGGGGGATGCGAGTTCCACGCGTATAAGGATGCGCGTTAGACGTGTATACATGGAAAAATAATTATTCAAATAATTCTTAACCCCAAGTAGGCGGGGGATGCGAGTTCCACGCGTATAAGGGAGCGTGTCAGAGGTGTATACAAGGCAAAATAATTATTTATATAATTCCTAACCCCAAGTAGACGGGGGATGTGACTTCCACACGTATACGGGTGCGCGTGAGACGTGTATACATGACAAAATAATTATTTGTATAATTCCTAACCCCAAGAAGGCGGGGGATGCGAGTTCGACGCGTATACGGGAGCGCGTCAGACGTGTATAGAAGGCAAAATAATTCTTTATAGAATTCCTAAACCCAAGTAAGCGGAGGATGCGAGTCCACGCGTATACGGGTGCGCGTTAGACGTGTAAACATGGAATAATTCAAATAATTCTTATCCTCTTGTAGGTTGGGGATGCTCCCGTATTCGCGTGGAATGCGCACCTTGGAGTTAAGAATTATTTAAATAATTATTTTGCCATGTATACACGTCTAGCGCGCTCCCGTATACGCGTGGAACTCGCATCCACCGCTTAGTTGGGTTTAGGAATTCTATAAATAATTCTTTTGCCTTCTATACACGTCTGGCGTGCTCCCGCCCGGTTGCAAATATTCACCTGGTTTTCACCTGAATTTCCACTTGAATTATCTCCTGAATTTCTATACCTAAATTTTACGTGAAATTCATGTAAAATATAGACGAAACCCACCTCAATTTTATGTGATATATACCTGTATTTCACGTATCGAAATTCTAAAAACGTCAGGTGCATATCACGTGATTTTCACCCGAACTTCACGTCAAATTCACCAGAGATAAATTAAAGTATTGTTCTCGTGTAACCGTTTTCTCAGGTGGAATCCACACGATTTTCACAAGATATTCGTATGAACTTCATGTAGATTTCAGGTTTATTTGACTATAATATGTCGTAGCATTTCCGGTCGAATTTAACCTGAAATTCACGTGATTTTCGCTCGTTATTCACGTGAACTTCACTTAAGATAAATTCAAGCCTCGTTAGCATGTTATCGTTTTTAGGTGAAAATCTCATGAATTTCAGGTTAAATTCACCCAAAAATTCTACGAAATATAGATAAAATATACCTGAAACCTACATGAAGTTTATACGAAAATCTTCTGAAAATCTTGTGAGATTCACCTGGGAAACGAAAACACGAGAACAAAGCTTCAATTTATCTCTGGTGAAAAAAATCACGTGATAAGTGAAAAAATGGTTTAAAAACGAATAATTCATGATTAATGTTTCTTCTACTGAAGTATATTTATCCTCGGCCTACTTGGGGTTAAGAATTATTTGAATCATTATTTTGCCATGTATACATATCTAAGGCGCTCCCGTACACGTGTGAAACTCGGATCCCCCACCTGCTGGGGGTTAAGAATTATTTAAATAATTATTTTGCCATGAATACACGTCTAACGCACACCCGTATACGCGTGGAAGTCACATTGTCCCCGTCTACTTGTGATTAGGAATTATATAAATAATTATTTTCTCTTGTATGCACGTCTAACGTGCTGCTGTATACGTGTGAAACTCGTATCGCCAGCCTTCTTGGGGTTAGGAATTATATAAATAAGTATTTTGCCTTGTATACACCTCTGAAGCGCTCCCATATACGCGTGGAACTCGCATCCCCCGCCTACTTGGGGTTAAGAATTATTAAAATAATTATTTTGCCATGTATACACATCTAACGCGCACCCGTATACGCGTGAGTCACATCCCCGCCAACTTGGGGTTAAGAATTATGTGTATAATTATTTTGCCATGTATACATATCTGACGCGCTCCCGTACACGTGTGAAACTCAGATCCCCCACCTGCTGGGGGTTAAGAATTAATTAAATAATTATTTTCTCTTGTAAGCATGTCTAACGTGCTGCTGTATACGCGTGAAACTCGTCACCCCCGCCTTCTTGGGGTTACGAATTATATAAATAAGTATTTTGCCTTGTATACAACGCTGACGCGCTCCCGTATACGCGTGGAACTCGCATCCCCCGCCTACTTGGGGTTAAAAATTATTTAAATATTATTTTGCCATGTACACACGTCTATCGCGCTCCCGTATACGCGTGGAACTCGCATCCACCGCTTACTTGGATTTAGAAATTCTATAAATAATTATTTTGCCTTCTATACACGTCTAACGCGTTCCCGTATACGCGTGGAACTCGCATCCCCGCCTACTTGGGGTTAAGAATTATATAAATAATTATTTTGCCATGTATACACGTCTGACGCGCTCCCGTATACGCGTGGAACTTGTATTCCCAGCCTGCTTGGTGTTAAGAATTGTTTTAATAATTATTGCGCCATGTGTGCACGTCTGACGCGCTCTCGAATACGCGTGGAACTCGCACATCTGCAGCAAATGCTACGCGTAAGTCTGTTGCAATTCTTGCGGACGCGCGCGTGATGGGACGTTTCATATGGTGGCCCGAACGATTGCATAAGACTGCTCATTTCTGCTGCACAGTATCTGACGCACGTGAGCTTGCTTATCTCCCATGCAATTCTGCTGAAAGCGCAAGTACATGCTGTCGCCTTCGGCGAGAGCATAGTCTGCGCTCACCGCTAGGTGTCGCACTCTGCGCGGCTCCCGCTGTCAACCCGGCAGCGTGCGGGTATTATAAGCCGGCGCGGCCTACGCGCTCGTCGGGCTTCGTTCTCCTATATACATCCCGCCTTGCGCAGATGGTCTTGGCATTACGCTAAAGTTTAATTGGAGAATAAAGTTATTTTTTTTTGTAGACAAAACACTCGTTGTTATTGACTACACCCACGAGGTGCAAGGTCTCCTATCCTTGCCTCACCTCGTTTTTGCAAATGGGATCACTCCTGATCCCCGGACTCCTCTTCCTTCCCCCTTAGCACCTTCCTCTAGATGAGCCTGCGTGTTTTGAATACCGAGCTCTATACTCGTAAGAGTATTCAGGTTTGCACCGAAATTCTTAAGCAATTCTGCTGCACGCGGACGTCTATCACGAGCGTCTTAAGAGGCCGACTCTGTCACAAGTCTGCACCGTTTCTGCCGTAAAGTTTCTGCCGCGCACACCCATCGAAATTCTTACGCAATTCTGGTGCACGCGGGCGTCCATCACGAGCCTCTTGAGATCGCACTCCATCTGTCACAAGTCTGTACCGTTTTTGCCGTAAAGTTTCTGTCGCAAGCAACTAACGAAATTTTTTACACAATTCTGGTGCACGCGGGCATCCATCACGAGCCTCTTGAGATTGCACTCCATCTGTCGCAAATCTGCACTGTTTCTGCCGTAAAGTTTCTGTCGTAAGTAACTAACGAAATTTTTACGCAATTCTGCAGCATACGGGCGTCCATCACGCGTCTTTTGAGATCGCACTCCATCTGTCGCAATTCTGCAGCATTTCTGTTGTAAGTTTTCGGTCGCGTGCAACCGTCTGAATTCTTACGCAATTCTGCTGCACGCGGGCGTCCATTATGAGCTTCTTCAGATCGCACTCCATGTGTCACAAGTCTGCAGCATTTCTGTTGTAAGTTTGCTGTCACGTGCCACCGTCTGAATTCTTACACAATTCTGCTGCAAGCGGGCGTCCATCATGAGCCCCTTCAGATCGCACTCTATCTGTCGTAAGTCTGCAGCACTTCTGCTGTAAGGTTCTGGCTGCAGGTTCTGCCCGCAGAACTATGCGAAAATGCTAAGGTATGTTATGCATGATCTGCGCACTCGCGCGTGCGTCAGAGTGTGTTACCAGGGATATGTCGTATATGTTTAATGACGTTATTAAATCTCAATATTCATTTCTTTGACCCACAAAACGATGCGAGTGCGAATTTTAACAGTACAGCAATTTCGGCTACGCAACAGCCAGCGTGACGTAGCGAGCCACTGATCTTGTGAAACCAACCGCTCATCGCAACTTTGTTTAGAATCAGCACTTTTAAATGTGAAATCGAAATGATGATATTTAAATGTTTACTAAATTTGTTTAAAAAGATGATTTTGGCTCAGCGTCAAAATCATCTTTAACCTAAATTAACCGCTTAATAAATACGGCGACTCTCAACACACAAATCAGTAATCGTGCAAAAGTCGCGAACTCCGTACGACTCCAGCCGACAAGAGGAGAAGCGAATATTTTATACGGGTCAAATACTCTACATTCAATTACGAAGAGAATTTCTTATATCAATAAATTCAATAATCTATCGGTATTATATATTGGTTAACAAAGTTAATAAGTTGTAAATCGCATAGTCTTATTTATAAAACTTATATCATTCAATAAATAGTGCATCTAACTAATCAGCTGTTTATTATTTACGAGAGCCTACGCCCAGAATAAAGGTAATATAAATCAAATATCAATTGAAAATATAATATATATATATATATATATATATATATATATATATATATATATATATATATATATATATATATGTATGATACAACTATAAATTGAAGATAAACCATACAAATTTCAATACACATATAAGAGTAGATTCCTCGACACTCAAGACTTAACAGACTAGTTAAAATGAAACTATAAAATCAATTTTTGGACCATTGAGACTTGTAAAATTTGTACCCTGCTGCTCTTTGATTGAAGCTATTCACATACCTTAATTTTTCTAATTAATATTTTTGACTTTGAAAATAATAATTTAGAATTGTTCAAATGGAGTGAATTTAATTTTCAAAATTATGGTTGGTTATACGCTTAATGTTTACATTTTATGTAAGTTTTATAGACTCAAACAATAAAAATTTAAACATAGGATATCATAGTTATTTTTTATTTCATTTACTGGTTAAAATGTACTATAAAACCAATTTTTGGACCTTTAGATCTATTATATCCTGAGATTTCACTTGGGAGCCTTCAGTAATAATTACATCGGCTTTTTGATCTGAGTGAATGAAATCGAACCAACTGATTAAGCTATAGGACCAAAAATTGGTATCGTAGTCTATCTCACTTTATAATGAAAGAAAAAAAATACTTATGTCCTGTAGGTTTAATTTTGGTTCTTTAAGTACATCAAACTTTAATATAATATTAATGTTTGTAATTTACAATACTGCTTTAATTAGGCCTAATCTCAAATAGATCATTTTAATAATCAAAAATAATAATTTTGAATTGTTTAAATGGAGTGAACTTAATTTTCAAAATATGGTTGGTTACGCTAAATATTTACTTTTTATGTAAGTATTATAGACTCAAACAATCAAAATTTAAAGATAGAATATCATAGTTATTTCCCTCGGCTTCGCCTCGCGCGTCAAAATGGCGCCGGCCAGGAAATCCAACTTTCTGGCCTTGTGTCGTAATATACTATTAATACCCAAGAACTTGATAAACAATAACAGCAAATATAAAAATAATCTCATAATAGGGGACTTTAACTTTGATATTTCTAACCATGAATTAATCAACCAAGAATTTTTGCATATTTTATTAGAGCATGGTTACTGTCCAGGCTTTCGTAATGTTACCAGACCATCTGATAGAAACAACAATTCAGAACATGCATACACTGTTAAATTCTGCATGAAAATTAATGTATGTACTGGAAGCAAAATTTCATTGCAGTACATTAAATTTAATGCAAATTTTATTAAATTTAATGTACGGAAAGCAAAATTTTATCTCGCAGTACATGAAATTTAGTGTAAATTGCATTAAACTTAATGTAAATTTTATTAAATTTAATCTACATTGCATTAAATTTAATGTACTACGATGTAATTTTGCTTCCAGTACATACATTAATTTTCATGCAGAATTTAACAGTGTAGACAATATTTTTATTAAGCTAGATAAAATTAACTCTAAAACTTTCATTTTAAAAATTCCGCTTAATGATCATTTTCCGATTTTCATGTCTATAAATAAGATCAGAGCCACAAAAGATATTCATGCAATGAATCGTATAAATTATAACAAACTTAGGACTGACGCTAAATTAATTAACTGGTCAGAATTGTCGTTAATTAATGAGCCAAATTTAGCACTAAATAACCTAGTTAGTAAAATAAAAATATGTCTAAGTAAAACTGAATATTCTAAAAAAGATTGTAAAAAGAATATACCGTATCAAAGAAAAAATTGGATAACCTCTGCTATAATTAAATCTTGCGTAACCAAAGAGAAACTTTACAAATTATGGAAAAAAGATCCAAATAATCCAAAGAAAAGAGAGAATTATAGAAAGTTTAATTTAATATTAAAGAAAATTATAAATAAAGCCAAAGAGTCATTTGACAAAGAGCAAATACAGGCAAAGCTGAAAAACCCTCTTTGGGAACCGTTTGTGGAACGTATTAAATCAAAAACTTAGAAAAAATAACAAAAGAAACAAAAACATTAACTATATAATTGATAATAGTGTTAAAATTACAGATTCAAAAAAGATGGCGGAACACATGAACACATTTTTTTGCGAAATAGACAAAAAGATAAGCTATAAAATAGTGCAGCCCAGAAATGAGAAAATAAAACTCCCACCTATGAACAGGAAAAGTATTTTTATTACTCCAACAAACCATATTGAAATCTTAAACATTATTAACAACATGGACAATAAAAATGGTGGAATTGATTATATCAACACAAAAACATTAAAAACTCTAAGTGTCCACATAGTTGATCAACTTGTTCACATTAGTAATCTATGTATTGATAAGGCAACATGGCCTGATGCTTAAAAATAGCTGAAGTCATACCAATACACAAATCTAACGAAAAACATATCCCTACCAATTACAGACCTATTTCGCTAATATCAAATATTGCAAAAATTTTTGAAAAAATTATTCACAATAGAATTACTTACTTTATCAATGCATGCGATCTGCTAACAAAAAATCAATATGGTTTCAGGAAAAATAGAAGTACTAAAGATGCACTATTTCAATTATCCAATATTGCTATAACTTTCCTAGTCCTATCTAAAGCATTCGACACTGTACAATATCAAATCCTATTTGATAAATTGTATAATTATGGAATAAGAGGAAGTGCTTATAATCTATTGTAACGCGTGTCTAGCCGCGATTCTAATCTACCGCGCGAAGGTAGTGAGCGCGCGCGCGCAACTCCTGCGCAGCCGAATCGAGGCGCGCCGCGCGTAGCGAATCGGTCTCGCGACGCGTAAAATGCCCGTCATCCGTCGCGAAGCTGCTAACTGGTTCCCGCGAGAAAAGGGAGCCATATTCGTGTCTGCCATCGCGCGTAAAACATCTCCTCCGTGTCTCTCCTGTTTTTACTTGTCCGCGCCGTCCTATCGCACTTTGTGAGACCCCGCGAGTGTAGTGGAGGCGCCGTATATAGTGAACGTGCGAAAGAGAGACAGAGAGAGAGCTGTCCCGAGCCGCGTGAGCCGCACGAGACTGTGAGCAACGAGCCGGCAGCCAACCCGCCTGCCGACACGATACAGCGAGCAAGAGAGAGAGAGAAAGAGAGCGCAACTGCTGTGCGAGCGACAGGGAGCGAGAGAGAGTCGAGTGCACCGGCTGCTCCTTCCTAACGTAAGTTTTCTACTCTCCTCTCGCGGGTTTATTGTAAAGGCTCGCACGGAAATCGCCCCGTGCAAGCCTTCTGTGCCGTGTACGTGGGGGTGTGTGTCAGCCCGCCGTACTTTAACACCGCGCGCGAAATTAGCAGCTTCGCCGCGCGCCGTATAGTTCGCGCGTTTGAATATTAACGGTCGCGCGCGAACTAACTCATTGTTCTAATCAGCACGTGCGTTGTGCTTGTAGAGATTAGTGATTTTAAATATACTGTGATATCTAGTTACTCGTCGCGTTGTTCATTACAACCTGTCCTTCTCCCGGATACCGCCGCCTCCGCGGGAAAACGACTCCGCCGGTCGTTTTCATATCTGAGTATAGCTGCCGCGCGCTTTACTCTTCGAGCGCGCGCTTTTCACTCAGCGATCCAATTAGTTGGAAAGCGAAGTTCGTGTGCGATCTTCGCGTTGTTTTCGGGATTCCAGGAGCAGATCCCCGGGCAAGTCATTTTAGTCTGACACCCGCGGCACCGTGTTCTAGGGCATCGCTGGCCTGTGGCTTGTTGGGATTTTCCCCCACTAGCCATCCCGTTACAACTGGCGCCACAACGTTTTGGGGGTGGAGAAGGACCTGCGACGCGTACGTGATTCGCGGCGAAGCTTGGCGCGAAGAAGCTCAGCAGCGTAGCTGAGCGTAAGCTGCAAACAAAGGCTCTTCGTGCCGCAGCTCGTAGGCGCGTGTGTGCGTGTGCGTGACACAGCCGTGCTGTTGCGAGAGTGCGGTCGAGAGGTTAGGCGTGCGATAGCCAATAACCCTCGACCTAGTGTGCCGACGAGGAGAGATATTGATCGCGGAATTTTTGGAGCGTTGAGGAATTATTGTTAACAATTAAAGTTTTTTAATAACAATTAATTTTTTAACGACAAAATTTTTTTTAGCGATAATTAATTTTTTTAATTAATTTTTTTTCTCGTCTCGAAAATTTTTTTTTTCTTCTCGTCCTCGTATTTCCGATACGAATTATTTTTTTTTGGGCGAAAAATAAAATTTTTTTTTTTCTTTTATCGTGCAGTTAGAAGAAGATCGAGAGAAAGTCGGCAAGCACTCTCGGAACAAAAAGTTGACTGTGCGCCCGAGTAAAAACTCGAGCGCAAAAATCCCCTCGAACTTAAAAATTGTTTTTATTTTTTTTTTAGGTGAAAATTGTATTTATTTTTTTGTGTTTTTGGTGATATTGTCCGTTTTGACACATATATATATAATTTTTTTCACATATATTTATTTTAAAATTACAAGTGCGAGTAGTGGAGCGTAATTAATTACAAATCGTAATTAATTACAGAAATAGCTTTTATTTTTTTTTAGAGCCGCATACGGGAAATCCTCGTACATTATCGAGGTTAAGAGCAACCGCCGTAGCTCTTAGAAAGTAACCCGGGTTCGCGTTGAAAAACCTAGCTCACGGGTTGAAAAGGCAAACTCTCTCTGCCATCAATCAGGATACTACTCGCGCTAGTAAAATAAGTTCGTGGGGAAGCGCACAGCCAATTGACACCATGGCCCGATCGTCGCAATTTGCGGAATCTGCGATACTCAATTGGGCGTATACACAGCCCGAAGAGGAAATTATCGAGGCCATGCAAGCCCTTGGTCTGCAGCAGTCAGATCTGCAATCAGTGAATATGCTGACAACGATCAAGTGGCTTATGGGCGATTACAGTGCCGCCGATTTTGTGCCAGAGCCGGAGCTGTCGGAGAAGCAAGCGTTTGCTAAACGCGAGCAGTCCCGAAGGGCGTTCATCGACTTAACGTTGATGAACAAGTCTGGGTCGACTATTGTGGATCCCAATACTGATCCAGACCAACCGCACCCGTTCATTACGCTCCTTGATGACCCGATAGTGATGCAAAAACTCTCGGAGTCTCGGAGGATGAACGCTCCACAACAAGCACATAATGCAGTGGTGGAGCCAGCGGATGAGGCAAACGGCCAGGAGGGTTCCGGGACAGAGATATTGAGCTCTGCAGCACCCACCGGGACATCTCCAGCCGAAGCTGAGGGACAGCTCCAACAGCAACAGCTTCAACAGCAACAACTGCAGCAGCAGCAAATGCAGCAGCAGCAAATGCAGCAGCAGCAACTGCAACAGCAGCAAATGCAGCAGCAGCAAATACAGCAGCAACAAATGCAACAGCAGCAGCAGATGGAGCAGCAGCGACGGCAGCAACAGCAACAACAGCAGGAGCAGCAGCGGCAGCAACAGCGAAAGCATCAAGAGCAGCAGCGACAGCAGGCGTTGCTAGAAGAGCAGCGCAGGCAACGACAATTCCGGCGGAGTCAAGAACAAGAGTCGTTGTCGGCACAAAATGGGCAGCACGCGTTCTGGCAGCAAACGCGAAGTCCACCGCAGCCACAGAGTTTTGAGTGGCCAAGTGCGGGGGAACAGCGTACCGCAGGGATTGCTGTGGGAGATAACGTAGTCTCAGAACAGCTGCTGTCGGTGATCCATAGACTCGTCAAAGAGGTGGAAGAGCTCAAAGAGAGTGTGCGAATACTCCAAGAAGCTCGACACCCACCCTCAAGCACGCGCTTGGAGGGAGTCCAACTACCGAGTGCGGGCAGGGGACGAGGATCACCACATGTGAACTTTCAGGACACGTTCACATATGTGAATTTTGACAGCAGCAGCCCCAATACTGAATCGCCAAGGGACGCTAGGAGGAATAGCGGAAGAAATCCTACACAGCGTCAGGCGGGGTGAGCGCTACACTGGACCAGTCTACGAGGCAGACGTACGTGCCTCAACAGACGAACCGTGATGTTGGCCAAATCGTAAGGAAATGGCACATCAAGTTCTCTGGGTCCTTGAAGGAGCAGAGCGTCGAGTTATTCCTCACGAGAGTAGAGGAATGTCGAGCTCTAGCAAATCTGACGTACGACGAAGTACTCTCGTCATTGTCAGAGCTCCTGAGTGGAGTAGCGGCCACCTGGTATAGGAGTAACCGTCATACGTGGCGATCTTGGCAAGACTTCCAAGAGGCCATAATACACATGTATGGCGGTGACAGGGGCCATCAACAGCGAATCCTAGCGGAGATAAACGCGAGGACTCAAGGCAGAAACGAACTCACGAGAGATTACGTAGTGAATCTGCAAGCCTTGATTCTCAAGTTAGTTCCGGTGCCTAGCATGCCCCAACAATTGGACATGTTGCACCGGAACATGCGGCCAGAACTACAAAAAATGGTGATGCGTAATCAAATTACGGATTACCGAGGGCTCCTGGATTTAGCCCGGGAGGCCGAATTAGCGCTCGCGGCAGATAAGGTGTATCACTCGCCACCACCGCCAGAGCGCACTTACTTGCCAGAGTTTGCCTACGTACCTACAGAGCCAACCACGGATCAGCGGAAAAAGCAGAATCCAGGAGTGGCGGCGATGGGGCAACAACAGCAGGAGCCTCGAGAAAGCCTCGAGGCTATGTTCCGTCGGGTGATGGCCGAGTGTTTGTCAAGCTTGACAAAGAAAGGCACCGACGGAAATAGTGGGCAAACGCCAAACCCACAGTCGTTCAAGAAGCCCAAGAAAAAGAATAATTGGGAGAACAGGCAGCGGGAAGGCGGGCAAAGTAATAATCAGCCTAGTGGGGGTAGTAGCGCGACCCACCAGGCTAGGCCGCCAAGTCCAAGGAGTAATGGACCTCCACAACGGCCAGAGTACCGAAGGGGTTACGGCAACGAGCAAAGGGGAAGCGACCGCAACCCCAATGCTGCCGGAAACCAGCAGGGAAACGGCCAAGGGGGCAGGTAAACACGGCCACACGCCCGCCCCCAGCTCTCACATCAGCGACCGAGGGTAACTCGGTCCAATTGCCTGAAGGAGAGAGCAAAGAAGTGCCCGCGACTCAGCAGAACGAAGATAACCAGGAAACATGCTCGCGATGGTGGCTTCAAGTAGGTGTAGCCGGCTACAGGCTACGGGCACTCTTCGATACTGGAGCTTTCTGGACTGGGATGAATTCCATCGGCTTACAGCTCGCTACAGCCTGTGGAAAAGAATTAATCCCGGCCAGCGGCCTAACGGCACGGGTAGCTAATGGGCAAAGCATAGCAGTGATTGGCTATGTGTATCTACCCATGGTCGTGGCAGGCGTGTGCAAGGATGTGCGCGTCGCAATCATGCCAGACCTAGACACGGAGTGCTACTTGGGGGTGAACTTCATTAAGAAGTTTAGCGCCGTCTTAGACCCCACTGACAATACGCTGCATCTCAAAGATGATGATGCAAGCGTAAAGTTAGAAGTAGCCTCCATAACCGCCAATAATACCGTGTCCGTATCAGCTATAGGGTTGGCGGACCCAACAGAAGAGCAGCGCAAAGAAGCGGAAGCTTTAGTAGCTGAGCTGATGGGAAACGGCCTGGCACCATTAGGGTGTACTTCGTGGGTTGAGCATGCAGTAGACGTCGGCTCCACAAGACCCATAAAACAGAAGTACTACCCAGTATCTCGAAAACTCGAGGAAGAGATGCACAAGCAGGTGGAGGAAATGCTACTCGCGGGTATAATAGAACCTTCGACAAGCGGCTGGTCAAGCCCTGTGGTAATGGTACGCAAGTCCAACGGGAAGTTCCGTTTCTGTGTGGACTTCAGAAAAGTGAACGCAGCGTCAAGGCCAGACGCATACCCGTTACCATACATGGAGAGTATCTTAAGCAAACTGCAGAAAGCGCGATACATATCCACGTTGGATTTAAGTAGTGCGTACCACCAAATACCACTAAATCCGGAGTCCAAAGAGACTACGGCCTTCACCGTGCCAGGCAAAGGGTTATTTCAATTTACAAGAATGCCCTACGGTCTTTCGTATGCCGGAGCGTCCTTCCAGAGGCTGATTGACAAAGTCATCAGCCCCGAACTCGAACCTTTTGCTTACTCGTATCTCGATGACATAATAATAGTCACAGAAACATTCGAGGAGCATAAAGAGGTTCTAAAAAGAGTTCTAGATAGGATAAAGGACGCGGGCCTCACAATAAATCGCGAGAAGAGTGTCTTCTGTCGCGATGAGGTCCAATATCTCGGGGTCATAGTAAATAGGGATGGTTTTAAACCAGACCCCGAGAAAATAAAGCCCATTATGGAATATCCGGTGCCGAAAAACCTCCGTCAGCTGAGACGCTTCCTAGGAATGGCCTCGTGGTATAGAAAGTTTTTATCAAACTTCGCCACAATTGCTGAACCACTGACCGAACTAACGAAAAAGGATCGGAAATACGAGTGGGCAACGGCACAAGAAGAGGCCTTCCAAAAGCTAAAAGCGCTAGTTGCTTCTGCACCGATTCTCCACAGACCGGTATCTAACGCACAGTTCGTGGTGCAAACTGATGCGAGCGATACAGGACTTGGAGCGGTGCTATACCAGGTAATAGACGGCAACGAAAGAGTCCTAGAGTTCGCTAGTCGAACTCTGAGCGCGGCCGAGAAGAATTATAGCGTGACGGAACGAGAGTGTCTAGCAATTCTCTGGGCAATCAAAAAGTTCCGTCCGTATATAGAGGCCTATGACTTCAAGGTCATCACGGATCATAGCAGCTTGAAGTGGCTCCGTGATCTCCGAAACCCATCAGGCAGGTTAGCAAGATGGGCTTTGGAACTACAAAACCACAGTTTCACAGTCGAACACCGAAAGGGCTCTTTGAACAATGTCCCAGATGCCCTTTCGCGGATGTTCGAGGAAGAGGAGCCAGCGGTCGCCGCGTTAGAGCTCGAACGCGACACAAACGACCAATGGCACCTCGAAATTGTGAAAGAGGTTCAACAGCGGCCGCGAGACTTCCCCACGTTCAAGCTGGCGGGGGGGAGACTGTACAAGTACGAACCTGATGAAGTCATAGACGAGTCTCTCGGCGACGATGATGCATGGAAGGTAGCAGTCCCTCACGAAAAGCGACGCGAAGTACTGAGAGAATGCCATGACTTTCCAACTGCTGGGCACTTGGGCCGCGAGAAAACGCTAGAAAGAGTAAAGCGGAAGTATTATTGGCCACACATGTCTCGTGATGTAGCCAGATACGTGAGCCAGTGCCAAATTTGCCAGCAGTGCAAAGTCGAACAGCGCGCTCCAACAGGATTCATGGGACGCCGAATTACAGAGCGTCCATGGCAAATCGTGGCCAGCGACATTATGGGGCCCCTCCCAAAAACCACGCACGGCCACGAATATATTCTCATATTCCAGGACTTGTTCACACGCTGGATTGAAGTAATTCCGATAAAAAGGGCAGATGGTAAATCGGTAATTAAGGGACTCAACGAGCGAGTATGTCTGCGATTCGGAGTCCCGGAGGTGTTTCTCTCAGACAATGGGACTGAATTTAAAAATGCACCATTAGAGGCATTCTTAAAGGAGAGAAACGTGCATCACACGTTTACACCTCCGTATCACCCTCAGGCCAATCCTGTCGAGCGTGTTAATCGAACGGTGAAGACAATGATTATGTCTTACGCAGAGGAAAATCACCGGTCCTGGGATGAGAAACTGAATGAGCTGGCGTTCGCGTACAATACTGCCGAACACAGCTCCACAAAGATAAGTCCTGCCATGCTCATTTACGGCCGACAACCCGACCCACCGAAGACACTAAGGCGGGAGGAAGACAGGTTAGCCGAAGAGCAAGGGCAGCAAGAGGCGATAAACAATTGGGTGGTACGTATGGACAAGCTCCGCGAATTGCACGTTCGGGCGGCGGCCGACGCGCAAGCGGAGCAGGCGAGACAAGCCAAATATTATGACGCTCATCGTCGACCTCCACAATTCTGTCTAGGCGATCGTGTATGGAGAGAGAATAAGGTACTATCCTCGGCAGCTGAGGGGATTTCTGCCAAATTAGCCCCGAAGTACGCGGGGCCCTACACGATTGTGAATATTCTAGGCGAAAACACCTATGAGATCCAAGGTGAGGATGGTCGAACGATACGTCCCGTCCATGCGCAACAACTCAAGAGATACGTCTCAGCAGAAGTAGCCCAGGCGCTACCAGCGAGGGACTCTTCAGCCGAACGTAACACGTCAGAGGGCCACAGAGTTAGCCAGGGGAATGTACAGCCTCGGGCGACGGCTAAGAGGCGCGGTCCACCTCGTAAGACCGCGCTATTAGTTAGGCCAGGAAAGCGTGCGAGCGATGGCCGGCCTATGCGTGTGGCCGGTCCAACAGACCCAAGCGAGGCCCAGGGAGGCCAAAGGGTTCGAAGAAGAAGCCCGTACCTGCTGATGCCGGACTAATTAGTCCTCGTAGAACCCGAGCGTATAAAAAGCAATAATTGTGCCGTCCAACTTGTGTCGTACGTACTAACCTGTGTTCGTATTAATTCTCCAGTCCTCAATCTCACTCCTCCCCGGGATCGATTTACCTGTTTCAGGACATGCAAGGCCTGACTCCCGAAATAGCGGAGACGGCGAAGAAGGTGATCGCTGGATTAATCCAGTGCAATCCTGACCCCGCCGTCATCGATTTTTTGGAGCAGGTCGTGGAGGGCATCGACGCTGTGACACTGGCACCCCAGCCAGTGGAAGAGCCCTCCACCGTCATGATCGAGGAGATAGAGGCGCCGAAGCCAAGAAAGGGACCTTCGGAGCCGGCCTGGGCAGAGGCCGGTCCCAGTCCGCTTCGGCGACCTCGTCCCCCGAAGGAGCAGCAGGAAAGCCGGGAGGAACGGCTTTCACAAGAGGCGTCGGTCCGAGCCTCGGAGATGGCGCCGGAAGGAAACGCCGGCGCGGCTCGGGCCGACGAAGAAAGGAAAGAGAGTTCTCCGACCCAGGCCCCCAAGTGGGCACCGAGTGATGAAGTCGGTGCGGCCTGGGTCCCAGTGGAGAAGGCCCTCGAGGAAGCGCGGTGCCTCAGCAAGTCCTCGCGCGCTGCGGAGGACGCTGCCCTGGCCGCACTGGAGGTCTTTCTCCAGTGCCACGGTAAGGCCGGCGAGCGGCAAGCCGGCAAATGGATCGGAATGGCCCAAGGCCGGCGCGAAGAGCTCGCGGCCGCCGCAGAGGCCAGGGCCTCCAGGCTGCGCCGCACCGCCTTCCAAAAGGCGGAGGAGGCTCGCCTGGCTCGTGCGCAGGAGCGCATGGAAGAGGCCAGGCGAGCCAGGGAAAAGGCGGAGGAGACGGCGCGCCGGGTCAAGGAAGAGGCCCAGCGCCGTCTCCAAAAAGAAGAAGAGCGCCTTAGGAGGGCGCTCGAAGAAGAGCGAGCGGCCCGGGATGCGCTCGGCAGTAACGCGATCCCCCGGTGCTTCATGTGTGGCGAGCTTGGGGTGAAAAAGTCAAAACATTGCTCCAACCAAGCTCGTCACAAGGGGCGCCGATCGTATTCCCGGGCCAGTTGAAGAGGGGTGAAGCCCTGAAGTTTTTTTTATATATTTTTTTTTAATAAAAATTAAAAAGAAAAACCGGTGACTCCGATTCTGCAATGTTCCTTTCCGAACCTCCTTCTCCTAATCATTACTACCATATTAGTAGGTACGACGACGGCCATGATTAGCAGAGCTGCTCTTGGTCCCCTAAGCAGCGTCTGGCGGGGGGGTGTAACGCGTGTCTAGCCGCGATTCTAATCTACCGCGCGAAGGTAGTGAGCGCGCGCGCGCAACTCCTGCGCAGCCGAATCGAGGCGCGCCGCACGTAGAGAATCGGTCTCGCGACGCGTAAAATGTCCGTCATCCGTCGCGAAGCTGCTAACTGGTTCCCGCGAGAAAAGGGAGCCATATTCGTGTCTGCCATCGCGCGTAAAACATCTCCTCCGTGTCTCTCCTGTTTTTACTTGTCCGCGCCGTCCTATCGTACTTTGTGAGACCCCGCGAGTGTAGTGGAGGCGCCGTATATAGTGAACGTGCGAAAGAGAGACAGAGAGAGAGCTGTCCCGAGCCGCGTGAGCCGCACGAGACTGTGAGCAACGAGCCGGCAGCCAACCCGCCTGCCGACACGATACAGCGAGCAAGAGAGAGAGAGAAAGAGAGCGCAACTGCTGTGCGAGCGACAGGGAGCGAGAGAGAGTCGAGTGCACCGGCTGCTCCTTCCTAACGTAAGTTTTCTACTCTCCTCTCGCGGGTTTATTGTAAAGGCTCGCACGGAAATCGCCCCGTGCAAGCCTTCTGTGCCGTGTACGTGGGGGTGTGTGTCAGCCCGCCGTACTTTAACACCGCGCGCGAAATTAGCAGCTTCGCCGCGCGCCGTATAGTTCACGCGTTTGAATATTAACGGTCGCGCGCGAACTAACTCATTGTTCTAATCAGCACGTGCGTTGTGCTTGTAGAGATTAGTGATTTTAAATATACTGTGATATCTAGTTACTCGTCGCGTTGTTCATTACAACCTGTCCTTCTCCCGGATACCGCCGCCTCCGCGGGAAAACGACTCCGCCGGTCGTTTTCATATCTGAGCATAGCGGCCGCGCGCTTTACTCTTCGAGCGCGCGCTTTTCACTCAGTGATCCAATTAGTTGGAAAGCGAAGTTCGTGTGCGATCTTCGCGTTGTTTTCGGGATTCCAGGAGCAGATCCGCGGGCAAGTCATTTTAGTCTGACACCCGCGGCACCGTGTTCTAGGGCATCGCTGGCCTGTGGCTTGTTGGGATTTTCCCCCACTAGCCATCCCGTTACACTATTAAAAAGTTACCTCACAAATAGACAGCAAAGAGTGAAATTAAACAACAAAACCAGCCAATTCGAATCAGTAACAACGGGAGTCTCAGAGGGTACTATATTGGGACCGTTACTATTTATACTGTACATCAACGACTTATTATTAGACATGCGGGAAGACACAATCGTATCGTATGCGGATGATACTGCTGTTATCTCAACAGTTAAAACATGGCGTGAAGTGGAGTAAAAAATGAATGACTATTTACGAAAAATATCTAAATGGTTAACTCTGAATAAACTCTCGTTAAACACTGACAAAATAGTGTATATGGAATTTGGTAATCAATGCGATAGTACTCCAAAAAACTTAAACATCAATATAAATAGTATAAAACTCAAAAGAGTAGAAAGTACGAAATCTCTAGGTATAGTCTTTGACAGTAACATGAGATGGAACGAACACATTGGTTATGTGTACAACAAAACTAAATATCTCATTTTTATTTTCTATAAACTAACGAAGATTATGTCAACAGACTGCTTACGTATGGTATATTACGCCTTTTTCCACAGTATCATTTCCTACGGTATAATAGCCTGGGGAGGTGCATATTCGAACAATATCAATTTGCTCCAAAGACTACAAATCAGATTACTAAAAATAGTTAATAAAAATAAATTTATCACTGATAAAAATCCAATGTACTTAGACCAAATTTTCGCGTGTGAATCAATAGCTTATCATTACAATGAATTACAGTTAATATATCTTATCTCCAATAAAACTACAAGAAATAAAAGTATTCAGATTCCTAAAAGGCTCAAAACTATTAGCATTAAAAACAGTTTCATTAGAGCAATAATGATATTCAATCGCTTACCTAACGAATTAAAAACCATTAGTAGCATATATAGTAAAAAAAGGAAATTAAAGAAATGGGTAAAAGAAAACATATGGAAGTAAGAACAATCTAGCTATGTTTATATTGGAAAAGTTTATCACACTGTTATATTATATTTTGTTACAAAACTTATTTTTTTATCTAGAATATTAGGTTAAGTTAGCTTTAAGAATACTGGACCAGCGAACAGGAAAACACTTTCCTCTGCTGGATTATACATCTTGTATAATGTAAACATGTACTTATCAATTGTACTTACTCTGGTTAATAAATAAAAAAAAAAAAAAAAAAAATCAAATATAAACAAGAGTAATCGTGACTAAATCTATTCATTGGTTTCTTAGATTTTGAACAATCGTAATGAATAATATATTATTGGTGAATTGAAAGGAAAAAGGAAACGGAAGAGTGAGTGAGAGGTTTTAAATAAAAACACAATTATTCTCGCGATAAAGAAAGAAACCCTTGCTACGGCGTAAAAACCCTCACGGAATAGAGGGAAAAGCCGAAGCAAGCGTGATGATTTTATTTGTCTAAAGGAAAGTTACAATGGGAAAGAAAAGAAAGAGTAACCACGCACGCAAATCGCAAGGCAAATTTGCCACGCCTATCGCAGAGAGCTCTCTTACCTCGTTGGCCTCGTGGCCCGCCAAATTCGCAACGCTCGAGTCCGCCTGTTGAAGACGTCGATGAGCCGAACGCCTGCCGCAGCGTGCACCCGCTCGCTGTGGTCACGCCGGGAACGGGGATCGCAGAGATGGCCCTCAGCCGTCACCAAGCGCGCCTCGACGTCTCGGGGGAACCAACGCTTGGTGCCGAGCAACAAAAGCGTTGCCGCGTGCTGCGATCGCCCCGGGAAGGGTCACGCCGTCGAGCGCACGTGGACACGCTTCCCACAATTACAGTCTCTAACGCAACGTACACTCCCACAGGCACACACGAAGTTGCGGTTCTTACTTTCACGTTCACACCCACGAAACTAAAGATTCGCTCTAAAAGGAGTCTCGGGTTTACTTTTCCGCATGTAGAAAACGCAATGATCCTCCAGCACGTCTTGACACATCGGCGAATCGATCACGAGTGCGCGAGCTCGCGCGCGCGGGTCCGTTTACCCCCAAAATTATCGATGGTGGCGCGCGCGGTCGCGGTGTTGGCGCGCGAGGTCGCGCGCATTTTAAATTCGCTGCTTGCGTTAATAGCTCGGCACAAGTAAAAATGACGCGAACAGATTTATAAGCTAGATAATGCAAAAAAGAGTGTTGAATTCATTCGATTCTTTTAAGCAATAACATTTGCTAACATAAAAATAACATAAAATTTTTTAATAATTAATTTTGAAAGATTTTGACAGGTTCTTTATGACATTTTTTTTTAGAATTTGACATTTCCTTTTTAAGATATAAAAGTAATTTAAAATATATTTTTAAAAAATTTATTTCATCATACTTAGAAGATTAATAAAGCGATATCACATTGAAATCATTTGGCTAATATTTTCGTAGATTTAATTTTTCTTATGTAAATGTTACAAGATTTAATATATTATTAATGGAAAGTGAATGAATTATTAATATTATTCAGCTTAATTTTGTTCTGCATAGTTCACCGTTGTTACAAAGGATATAATAACAAAATCTATGCACTTTATTAGTTATCTGCTGTTCAAAGGACCCCGCACACAACGCATGGAAAATAATCTTTCGGTCAAATTCGATCAAACTTGGGGAAAAGATAGATCTTGAGGTCCTGAACAAAAGTTCTCATGGGCAAAACCCCCCAAAATTTGACCGAATGATTTTTTCCCATACATTGTGTGCGGGGTCCTTTTCTTTTCCTATTTTGAGATGATATGCTGGCGAAATAATTTTCATCGTTATTATTAGAATGTGGTTGTAAAGTTCCAATCGAACTTTGGCAGGTTTCCTTTTCAAAATTTAATTTTATTATATAAAGCTCTTAAATTTTTTATGTGCTATTGACAATGTATTTGCAGTTTAGTTTGTTACTGAAAATATAAACGGTTTATTTCTCACAAGTATAGATTTACAATTTTTTTTACATATATGCTCCTTTGCACGACAATCCCGTGCCTTCCTCGCAACTTAATTCTACTTTCGCCATTTGCAACGTTCTTTACATTTTATTTACAATCCGCATTTGCCATTTGTTTATTTACATTATTTTACATTATACATTATTTATACATGTATTCGTTTTTTTTATTTATTTAACTGCTTTTATTTTATTTTATTTATTTACATACTTTCTCTATTGGATCACCTTTCAGCATCTCTATTAGTGCCTCTCTAAATTTTTCTCCTCCTTCTGCTAATCTCTTCTGCTGAACAATTTGGACCCACCCGTCCTCCATGTACTCTCCACCTTTTCTACATTTCCATATGTGCTTATGTTCTCCTCTTCCCCTTTACATATCTTGCACGCTACCTTCTTGAATCATTTACATCCCTCCCTTTCCAAATCCCCACATCGCAATCTGGCCGATTGTTCCCTGGTCTCACCGCTCCAATCGTTCCTACTCCAGTATTTTTCTCTACCCGTTTCTTTTTTCCATCCCGCGTAGTGTCTGCAGTAACTCGATTTATCTATCCTACTCCAGTTCTTCTGCAATCCCTGGTCCCTTTTCACTTTTATTCTTCTTTCTAACTTTTCCCATAACTTCTCTCTATCCTCCTCAATTAAAAACTTATCTATACTTACTCTGTCTCCTGTCCCCTCTAAAGCTCTTTTTACCGTTTGTCCCCACTTTGATACTCTTTTAATTTTTCTGCCTCTTAGCTCCTCCCTCCAACATACCCTCGGCCATCTTTCTTCCCCCATTCTCTCTATATCTAGTAAATATTTTTCCGCCATCCTTATTTCTAGCTTATTTCTTCAGCTATTTATCTCTAGCTTATTTCTTCCCGCTTCTATTTTCCAAATATAGCTTGGTGTACATGTTTCTATTTAATCCTACGACCATATTAACATACCTTTCTTGTATCCTCTCTAGCTCCTCTCAGGTTGTCCAGCCTCATATTTCCACCCCATAAAAGCACCCTGCTTTTACTATTGCGTCCATTAAATATAGTCTATCCTCTAGCAACCTGATCTTCCCTCTTCTCCAGATTCCCCATACCACGTTAGTGGCCTTATTCACCTTCGCTATCATCTTCTTTATATGAGCTGCGTACGAGTTGCTGGTTGAAAACTAGAACCCTACATATTTTTACTCGAATTGTAAGGGCTTTTTTGAATGAGCACTATGGTAACAGATGGATTGGTCGAGGAGGTCCGGTTAACTGGCCTGCTTGCTCACCCGATCTTATATCACCAGATTTCTATTTACGGGGGTATTTAAAAAATGTTGTTTTTGAGCAACAACCCACTATAAGAGCAGATATGCAGGATAGGATTCGTCGAGCATGCGCTGCCATTCCGAGACAAACTTTGCAGAACACAGTTCGCCATTTTCAAATGCGTTTGACTATGTGCCTTGAAGCAAATGGTCGTCATTTCGAACACTTGCTTCGAGGTTAAATAAAAATTTATTTACATTAGTGAGAGGCGAGGGGACTCACTATAATCAAGCACCCCGAACAGTGAGAGGCAAGGGGACTCACTATAATCAAGCACCCCGACCAGTGAGAGGCAAGGGGACTCACTATAATCAAGCACCCCGACCAGTGAGAGGCAAGGGGACTCACTTTAATTAAGCACCCCAAAGGAAACAATCCTTACTACGTCCACGTCGTTGTTTCTGGATAGCGCAAAAAGTAAGGTTAATACATTTATAACAGAAGCTTCAATGATCTTAAAGTTTTCGTTAAAAAATCATTTTGCCCTTGAAAAAAAATTTTCAGCGTTCAGGATGTGTGGAATTGGGGTGTATGGGATTAGCATGCGTGGGGTAGAAATGTGTGGGACTGGGGGTGTGGGGTATGGTTGTGGGACCGGGGTGTAACAGTTCAACATGTGAGGGCATGAAGTGTATGGGGTTAGGATATGCGAGTTTGAGTTTTGTTTACTAGGATGTGTAAGTTTTGGGTTCCTCTATTAAGCCTACGATCAATTTGAACCAGCTTAGCCTGTGGTTCATGGAAAAAAACGATTTTAAACGGGCTTTTCTGAGTTTGACATAGATTTGACCTTGAAATGACCTTGGAAAAAATTTCTCAATATGATTTTGAACGTATCCCTATTGAAAAATATCGCGCGATTATCGTGCGATAAATCGCGCGAATAATCGCGCGATGATCGTGCCAGTTTATCGACCATTTTCTGGCGCGATAATCGTGCGATAATCGCGCGAGTTAACCGAAATTCAACATTAAAAAATAAGTTTTATTTCCACAGCTGTGTACGTGCTTGCGTAATTGACAAACATTATGACTGTAAATGTATCAGTGCGTAACTGCAGTGTTAATGTACACCCGAGGGAAGTTAATTCTTTCCGAACGTGCCGGGTGAATTCAAAATCTTGGAATCCCATTGGACTATTCAAGTGTTATTAATCGCGCGATTAATCGGAAAATTTTTATAAAAACAATTACACCAAAAATATGTATAAAAATTACTTTTAATAAGAACGAATTACTTTCAAAAGTTATAGATTATACTGAAAAAATTTAGCTGATTTCAGCTGGACATCATGCCAAAACGTCACCTGATTATCAGGTGATTAGCACCTAAAAATCATGTTGATATTATCTCTTAAATAACATTGTTTTTGCATTTTGCTATGAAAAATCGAGTTTTTCTCGCAGTCAAAGCAATTAATTAAATTTTTAAACTTTTATCTATGATTAACATATGTATTATAACCATGCCCACATAAAAATATTTCGTAAGTTCTTACGTGAGAACTTACGTAAGCTCTCATCACTCGGTGTGCGAATAAGTAAATTAAAAATTAAAAAATAAAGACATGTAACATACATGTATATTGGAATAATATTATCATAAATGATATTGTTCTTAATGTGGAGAAAGGATAAATGATCCTGATTAGCTCGCGCTACTCGACACCGACCCGTGATATAGCAAATTTACACGAGGTCGGAGCCGAGCGCGCCCACGTGTACTTCGATATTAGCTGCTACCATGAGCAGTTGCGACGACGTCGGCCACACTACGAGGAGGCGAAATCTTGACGATGATATTGATATTAAAAGAACAGAGAAGATATTTCACATGGGGTCAGCAGATCAAATTTTTGAATCCTTTAGGCTTTGTGAGTTATAACTATAATAATTTTTATTCAACAAAAATGTTTCTGATTCTTTATTACAAACTATTTAAAATGTGTGCAGGAACAATATTGGTAAACCGTCTTGAAAAGAATTCTATATTTTTAAATATCAATATAAACCAATAATTGGTATTTTTGTCAACCCGCTGGATTTCAGATCATAATATTATTCATATATCTCATGTTATGGATCTTGCCGCTAAAGTTGCTCAAAGCATGAAAAATCCATTAAACATCTATTTTCAACAATATTTTCAACAGACTTATAAGTAATAACACTTATATTTACTTTCCTAAATTTCCAATGGGAGCCATTTACACTGTTAATAAACTCTCTTTCTAATCTTCATATCTATTCCAAATTCAATTTCATAAGTAATCTATTATTATATGTGCAAAAGCCAAAAGTAAATTAATATGTAAAAAAGTTGCAATCAAAGTAGTTGAAAAACGATTTAGCAATTGTATACTCCAATGCGCAGACAAATACTTCTTACTCATTAATTTTCAAATACAATATGGTGTTCTTAGTAAGTCTTCGCTTCATGTGAAATTTCATAAATTATGTAAATTACAATCTTATAAATCATTAAGATCCATAATCCAATTATTTAATTGTAATTTACACTGAATAGTTTATGAAATTTCATGATGCTGAAGGTTTAATAAGAAAACCATATTTTACTTGAAAATTATTGAGTAAGAAGTTCTTGTCTGGGCATTGAAATATACAATTGCTAAATTATTTTCAACTACGTTGTTTGCAACTTTTTTACATAGTAATTTACTTTTAGCTTTGGCACACATAATAATAGATTACTTATAAAATTCTGTTTCGAGTAGATATCAAGAATACATGTAGAGTTTATTAACAGTGTAAGCGGCTTCCATTGAAAATGTAGGAAAGTAAATATAAATTTTATTACTTACAAGCCTTTCAAAAATATTATTGAAAATAGATATTTAATGTATTTTTCATTTTATGACAATATTCAGCAACAAAATCCTCAAACTTGGCAAATGGATCATAAAATAAATATAAACATATTCTACAAATAAAAAGCAAATTTTTTCCCAATGCTACAAATTACAAGCCACATTTTTAGCCAAAGCTAAAAGTAAATTAGTATAAAAAAGTTGCAATCAAAGTAGTTGAAAAACAATTTAGCAATTGTATACTCCATTACGCAGACAAATATTTCTTACTCAATAATTTTCAAATAAAATATGGTGCTCTTATTAAGCATTCGCTTCATGTGAAAATTCATAAATTATGTAATTTACAATCTTACAAATCATTAAGATCCATAAGTCAATTATTTAATTGTAGTTTACACTAAAAAGTTTATCAAATTTCATGATGCGAAGGTTTAGTAAGAAAACCATATTTTATTTGAAAATTATTGAGTAAGAAGTTCTGGTCTGGGTATTGGAATATAAATGGCTAAATTATTTTTCAACTACTTTGATTGCAACTTTTTTACATAGTAATTTACTTTTAGCTTCGGCACACATAATAATAGATTATTTATAAAATTCTGTTTTGTGTAGATATCAAGAATACATGTAGAGTTTATTAACAGTGTAAGCGGCTTCCATTGAAAATGTAGGAAAGTAAATATAAATTTTATTACTTACAAGCCTTTCAAAAATATTGTTGGAAATAGATATTTAATGTATTTTTCATTTTATGACAATATTCAGCAACAAAATCCTCAAACTTTGCAAATGGATCATAAAATAAATATAAACATATTCTACAAATAAAAAGCAAATTTTTTCTAATGCCACATTTTTTGCCAAAGCTAAAAGTAAATTAGTGTAAAAAAGTTGGAATCAAAGTAGTTGAAAAACAATTTAGCAATTGTATACTCCATTACGCAGACAAATATTTCTTACTCAATAATTTTCAAATAAAATATGGTGCTCTTATTAAGCCTTCGCTTCATGTGAAAATTCATAAATTATGTAATTTACATTCTTACAAATCATTAAGATCCATAAGTCAATTATTTAATTGTAGTTTACACTGAAAAGTTTATCAAATTTCATGATGCAAAGGTTAAGTAAGAAAACCATATTTTATTTGAAAATTATTGAGAAAAAGTTCTTGTCTGGGTATTGGAATATACAATTGCTAAATTGTTTTTCAATTACTTTGATTGCAACTTTTTACATAGTAATTTACTTTTAGCTTTTCGCACACATAATAATAGATTACTTATAAGATTCAGGTTTGAGTAGATATCAAGAATACATATAGAGTTTATTAACAGTGTAAGCCGCTGAATAAGTTAAAATTCATGTATGTAAATTCTGATATTACTAGCTTACATGTTATACGTTCAAAATAAGCAATGAAGGGGCCAACCCGTTACCACACCACATCCATTGAAAGCCAAGGCCAGATCGAGGCACATATTGGTTCTTAGTAGCACTACATACTGTTGAGAACATCCTCAGTCTGATGGTTGAGAATCATTCATCTTTTCTGCTGCCTGAGGTACCTCCAACAGGAGAAAAGTACAAACAGCCCACCCACCCATTAAAGAGGTTAGGAGTGAGAAAGAACTTACAGAATCTATGCTTTACCGCCGACTGCGTTGTTTTATTGTCTCAGATGAATCACCACCGAACGATGGACGCGAAGAATGAACCAACACCCACCAAGACACCGTACTGCAGCAGCCGCTATCATATCGTTGCGAATGTTGAACAAGACACGTGTACGGCAGCGTCGGACGTTGGTCTACCTATACAAACAATTCAGTCAGCTGTTGGCGCTCCCGGCCGCTTGGGATATAATCGTCTCGTCCGTAAAAAGGCTGTCCGACGCTGCCGTGCACGTGTCTTGTTCGGCATTCGCAACGATGACAGCGGCTGCTGCAGTACGGTGTCCTGGTGGGTAAATTGGTTCCTTCTTCACGTCCATCGTGACTCCTCTCAGACAGTAAGACAGCGGAGTCGGCGGTAAAGCATAGACTATGTAAGTTCTTTCTCACTCCTAACCTTTTTAATGGGTGGGTGGGCTGTTTGTACTTTTCTCTTGTTGGAGGTATCTGAATCAGCAGAAGAGATGAATGATTCTCAACCATCAGGCTGAGGATGTTCTCAACAGTATGTAGTGCTACTAAGTACCAATATGTGCCTCGATCTGGCCTTCGCTTTCAGTGGATGTGGTGTGGTAACGGGTTGGCCCCTTCATTGCTTATTTTGAACGTATAACATGTAAGCTAGTAATATCAGAATTTACATACATGAATTTTAACTTATTCAGCGGCTTACACTGTTAATAAACTCTATATGTATTCTTGATATCTACTCAAACCTGAATCTTATAAGTAATATCTATTATTATGTGTGCGAAAGCTAAAAGTAAATTACTATGTAAAAAGTTGCAATAAAAGTAGTTGAAAAACAATTTAGCAATTGTATATTCTAATACCCACACAAGAACTTTTTCTCAATAATTTTCAAATAAAATATGGTTTTCTTACTAAACCTTCGCATCATGAAATTTGATAAACTTTTTAGTGTAAACTACAATTAAATAATTGTCTTATGGATCTTAATGATTTGTAAGATTGTAAATTACATAATTTATGAATTTTCACATGAAGCGAGGGCTTAATAAGAGCACCACATTTTATTTGAAAATTATTGAGTAAGAAATATTTGTCTGTGTAATGGAGTATACAACTGCTAAATTGTTTTTCAACTACTTTGATTGCAACTTTTTTACAGTAATTTACTTTTAGCTTTGGCAAAAAATGTGGCATTAGGAAAAAATTTGCTTTTTATTTGTAGAATATGTTTATATTTATTTTATGATCTATTTGCAAAGATTGAGGATTTTGTTGCTGAATATTGTCATAAAATGAAAAATACATTAAATATCTATTTTCAACAATATTTTTGAAAGGCTTGTAAGTAATAAAATTTATATTTACTTTCCTACATTTTCAATGGAAGCCGCTTACACTGTTAATAAACTCTACAAGTATTCTTGATATCTATTCGAAACAGAATTTTATAAATAATCTATTATTATGTGTGCCGAAGCTAAAAGTAAATTACTATGTAAAAAGCTGCAATCAAAGTAGTTGAAAAATAATTTAGCAATTGTATATTCCAATACCCATACCAGAACTTCTTACTCAATAATTTTCAAATAAAATATGGTTTTCTTACTAAACCTTCGCATCATGAAATTTGATAAACTTTTCAGTGTAAACTACAATTAAATAATTGACTTATGGATCTTAATGATTTGTAAGATTGCAAATTACATAATTTATGAATTTTCACATGAAGCGAATGCTTAATAAGAGCACCATATTTTATTTGAAAATTATTGAGTAAGAAATATTTGTCTGCGTAATGGAGTATACAATTGCTAAATTGTTTTTCAACTACTTTGATTGCAACTTTTTATACTAATTTACTTTTAGCTTTGACTAAAAATGTGGCTTGTAATTTGTAGCATTGGGAAAAAATTTGCTTTTTATTTGTAGAATATGTTTATATTTATTTTATGATCCATTTGCAAAGTTTGAGGATTTTGTTGCTGAATATTGTCATAAAATGAAAAATACATTAAATATCTATTTTCAACAATATTTTTGAAAGGCTTGTAAGTAATAAAATTTATATTTACTTTCCTACATTTTCAATGGAAGCCGCTTACACTGTTAATAAACTCTACATGTATTCTTGATATCTACTCGAAACAGAATTTTATAAGTAATCTATTATTATGTGTGCGAAAGCTAAAAGTAAATTACTATGTAAAAAAGTTGCAATCAACGTAGTTGAAAAATAATTTAGCAATTGTATATTCCAATGCCCAGACAAGAACTTCTTACTCAATAATTTTCAAGTAAAATATGGTTTTCTTATTAAACCTTCGCATCATGAAATTTCATAAACTATTCAGTGTAAATTACAATTAAATAATTGGATTATGGATCTTAATGATTTATAAGATTGTAATTTACATAATTTATGAAATTTCACACGAAGCGAAGACTTACTAAGAACACCATATTGTATTTGAAAATTAATGAGTAAGAAGTATTTGTCTGCGCATTGGAGTATACAATTGCTAAATCGTTTTTCAACTACTTTGATCGCAACTTTTTTACATATTACTTTACTTTTGGCTTTTGCACATATAATAATAGATTACTTATGAAATTGAATTTGGAATAGATATGAAGATTACAAAGAGAGTTTATTAACAGTGTAAACGGCTCCCATTGGAAATTTAGAAAAGTAAATATAAGTGCTATTACTTATAAGTCTGTTGAAAATATTGTTGAAAATAGATGTTTAATGGATTTTTCATGCTTTGAGAAACTTCAGCGGCAAGATCCATAACATGAGATATATGAATAATATTATGATCTGAAATTCAGCGGTTGACAAAAATCCCAATTATTGGTTTCTATTGATATTTAAAAAGTATAGAATTCTTTTCAAGAGGGTTTACCAATATTGTTCCTGGGCACATTTTAAATAGTTTTTAATAAAGAATCAGAAACATTTTTGTTGAATAAAAATTATTATAGTTATAACTCACAAAGCCTTAACGATTCTAAAATTTGATCTGCTGACCCCACGTGAAGTATCTTCTCTGTTCTTTTAATAGCAATATCATCGCCAAGATATCGCCTCCTGGCACTGTGGCCGACGTCATCGCAACTGTTCATGGTAGCAGCTAATATCGGGTACATGTGGGCGCGCTCGGCTCCGGCCTCGTGTAAATTTGCTATATCACGGGTCGGTGTCGAGTAGCGCGAGCACGTTGCTCATTAAACATCATTTATCCTTTCTCCACATTAAGAACAATATCATTTATGATAATATTATTCCAATATACAGGTATGTTACATGTCTTTATTTTTTAATTTTTAATTTACTTATTCGCACACCGAGTGATGAGAGCTTACGTAAGTTCTTACGTAAGAACTTATGAAATATTTTTATGTGGTCATGGTTTTAATACATATGTTAATCATAGATAAAAGTTTAAAAATTTAATTAATTGCTTTGACTGCGAGAAAAACTCGATTTTTCATAGCAAAATGTAAAAACCATGTTATTTAAGAGATAATATCAACATGATTTTTAGGTGCTAATCACTTGATAATCAGGTGACGTTTTGGCATGATGTCCAGCTCCAATCAGCTAAATTTTTTTCAGTATAAACTATAACTTTTGAAGTAATTCGTTCTTATTAAAAGTAATTTTTATACATATTTTTGGTGTAATTGTTTTTATAGAAATTTTCCGATTAATCCCGCGATTAATAACACTTCAATAGTCCAATGGGATTGCAAGATTTTGAATTCACCCGGCACGTTCGGAAAGAATTAACTTCCCTCGGGTGTACATTAACACTGTAGTTACACACTAATACATTTACAGTCATAATGTTAGTCAATTACGCAAGCACGTACACAGTTGTGGAAATAAGACTTATTTTTTAATGTTGAATTTCGGTTAACTCGCGCGATTATCGCACGATTATCGCGCCAGAAAATGGTCGATAAACTGGCACGATCATCGCGCGATTAGTCGCGCGATTAATCGCGCGATTCATCGCACGATAATCGCGCGATATTTTTCAATAGGGATAATTTCTCGCTCTTTCCGAGAATCCGGGGTTAAAACTAGGTGTTTCCATATGAAAAAACCACTTTGACCTTGAAATAACCTCAAAGGTCAAGATCAAGGTCAAAGACGTTAGCGCCATTATGTGGCCCCCTTTGTCCCCTATAACTTTTGTCTGAACCATTTTTCTCTATCTGGCTTAGGTTCTGAGAAATCCGGGTGCGGCGATTAAAATGGGTCACCGTGTATAAGTATTATCAGTAGTATGAGTTTGACAAGGTAATTATTTAAGGTATGTAATATAAAGCATAATCAAAAGTAAATTGAAGGTTAGGTTTATAACAGGATTTTTTATTATGTTAAAGATGACTAGTTAAAAAGTGATAAAGAAACGGAAAAATAAAGAAAACTGTGCTCAAAGATTATTTAACATAATAAAAAATCCTGTTATAAACCTAACCTTCAATTTACTTTTGATGATGCTTTATATTATATACCTTAAATAATTACCTTGTCAAACTCATAATACTTATATATTAATACAGATATATTAATACCCAAAAGCAGATTTTAGGCACAAAACAATTTCTAAAACCGCGTGGAGTTGAAAGTGCGCCTGTGCGAGGTCTCTGATGCAGTACGCCTGTGCGAGGACTCTGCCCTATTGAAAAATCTCAGGTGAGATCTCAGGTGATTTCTCAGGTGAGATCTCATGTAAAATCTCACGCCAAAATCTCACCTGAGATTCTGCTCCAGATGCTGCAGAAAACTTACGTTAATTGAAAATCAGCTTCTTCAGTATTGGGAATCGCCTTTTAGGATGTTTTACCCCCCAGATGAGCTCAAAAATACATGTTTAAAAGCATTTTACACAATTTTTCAATTTTTAAAATTTGATACATGAGATCTCAGGTGATTTCTCAGGTGATATATCATGTGAGATCTCAGGTGAGATATCATGTATCAATTTAGAAAAATTGAAAAATTGTGTAAAATGCTTTTAAACATGTATTTTTGAGCTCATCTGCGGGGTAAAACATCCTAAAAGGCCATTCCCAATACTGAAGAAGCTGATTTTTAATTAACGTAAGTTTTCTGCAGCATCTGGAGCAGAATCTCAGATGAGATTTTGGCGTGAGATTCTGCATGAGATCTCACCTGAGAAATCACCTGAGATCTCTCCTGAGATTTTTCAGTAGGGTGATGCAGTACGCGTGTGCGAGGACTCTGATACCGTCCTCGGGTGCTAGTAGCGACACGCTTTCTAGTGATATTTCTGCTCTCGACTCCTAGTGCCGACACGCTTTTTGGGGATATTTCTGCTCGCGACTACTAGTACCGAGGGGTGGCGCATAGGCGCTTCCGTACTTGCCCGTAGCCGATAATTGAGATTCCCTCCTTACTGACTCCGACTTCTGCTTAGCTCTCTCCCCAGGCCTCTCTTTTCTCTGAAGAATGCTTTATTATGCTGCTTCTTCCAAAGACAACTTCCACTTCTTTGCTCTCCAAAAACCTTCTCATCGCTGTTGCCTACGCGTCTTCTCCTACTAACTGTCTGGGTCTGCCTCTATTCCTCTTGAAAGCCTCCTTCTTCACACTGCCATTTTTCTCGCTTGCCGCAACGTCGCCAGTGGTTCAGCGAGCAAAAAAAAATGGTCAAAATTCGTGCTTGCCTTGAAATTTGAGTAAAAAGATAAGTTTGACCGATAAAAACGTTCCTTACACACCCTATTTTATGACTCCGTTTCCTTCAGTATGATCCGAATTAATATATTTTTGTATATCGATGGATATACAATATATACAGCAATTATATCAAAATCATATTTTCGGGCAAAACCATTTTATTTTTCAACAAATGCGGGATGGAAAAAATTTATTTTATGTATACATATTTATTATATTACTATTCGACTCTGGTCAGAAAAAGTTATACATGATTATATCTAAATTATATGTAATTATATATGGTTATATATAATATTATATAATATTATATTATAAGCTATCTAATGGATAGAAAGCAAAAAGTAGTACTGAAAAAACACTAGACACAGGAGTGCCCCAAGGAACAATTCTGGGACCCCTTTTTTCATTATATATATGAATGGTCTACTGTTAGATATGCCTAAGGACTCCATATTGTCTTATGCTGATGACACTGTCATCATCTCGTATGATAACACATGGTCACAAGCACAGGATAAGATAAATGCTTTATTAGATAAAGTAGTGACGTGGTTAGCATTTAATAAACTGTCTCTAAATATATCCAAGACTAAATTTATAACTTTTGGAAATTACTGCGACAGCGTTCCTTTAGATATAAATGTTGAAATACAAAAACAACAAATTAAAAGAACTGAAGTTATAAATATCTCAGTATATATTTCGATTATAATATGAAGTGGCACAAACATATTGAATGTATAATAAACAGAACTAAATATTTGATCTTCATTTTTGCGAAAATAAGAAAATTTATGGATACCAATATTATACTCATGAAAATATATTATGCTTTTTTTATAGTATAAGTTATGGAATTATAGCTTGGGGCAGTGCATACAAAACCCCATAAATCTGCTGCAAAATATTCAAACAAAGTTACTAAAAATTATCAACAAAAACCGTTTTTCTACAGATAAACCACTGCATATTAAACAAATATTCACACTAGAGTCAGTTATGTAACATTATGATAAACTTAAAAATACGTACTTATTAAGTGAGTCTAAGACTAGAAATAAGAGTATAATACTACCAAAAATGAAAAAAGCTATAAGTGATAAAAGTAGCTATATAGAGGTTGTAAAAACTGTTAACACTTTACCAAAGAAATTAAAGTGTTCAAATATAAGTAAAATAACTATTAAGAAAAACATTAAGAAATTCATAAAGTCTATGTAGATATTTATTACAAATGTTGGGTAACTATTTGTTGCAGTTAATCTTGTAAATTCTATAGATTTGTTGTTAAATTGGGATACTAGTTTTAAGTTAGTTTTTAAGGATTTATCAAACGCAAACATCCTACAATGGGAGTCCATGAGGATGTTGTAACGTTTGATAAAATGTTATTCCAGCCTGTGTACAGGTAACTGCGTTTACCTCTATAGGGTTTACTTTATGTAATCAATCTGGTTAAATAAATAAAAGAAAAATATATATATAATATGGTAATATACATGACGTAATAGTATTCAATATCGAATTTCATTTTAAATAAGTATAGTGTATGATCGCGTGTGTATGTGTGTATATATGTGTACATACACATATACATACACACACGTGCGCACGCACGCACGCACACAGTCAAATTCGATTTACATATGATTATATATGAAGGTTTATATATAATTATGTATAAAATTTTCAAATTTCGAATTTCCAAAGATAGGATTTATACATATTATAGCACTCGTCCACACAAATACATACACACAACAACAGATACACACATAGAAGCGCGCACAAATACGCGAGAGAGAGAGAGAGAGAGAGAGAGAGAGAGAGAGAGAGAGAGAGAGAGAGAGAGAGAGAGAGAGAGAGAGAGAGAGAGAGAGAGAGAGAGAGAGAGAGAGAGAGAGAGAGAGAGAGAGCGATATGGTGGTACAAGAGGCATACACGGAAGGCTTTCTTACTCAGGGAAATATATGAACTGTTGTTATGAATTCAAGAATTTTGTGTGTGTGCGGGTGTGTGCGTCTGTGTGTGTGTGTGCGCGCGTGCGTGCGCACATTACACACATACACGCGCGTGCGTGCGCACATATACACACATACACGCGCGATCATACACTATACTTATTTAAGATGAAATTCGATATAGAATACTATTACGTCATGTATATTACCATATTATATAACCATATATAATTACATACAATTTATATATAATCATGTATAACTTTTTCTGACCAGAGTCGAATAGTAATATAATAAATACGTATACATAAAATAAATTTTTTCCATCCCGTATTCGTTAAAAATAAAATGGTTTTGCCCGAAAATATCCCTGTTGAAAGAGACTTATAGAATCCCATAAAATACTATAAAATATGTGGATATTTTCCGATAGAAAAAATTTGCCCCATAAATATTTTATAGGAATCTATGAGACAACAAATTAGCCTTACTTTTATATTGGAATAAAATAGGATTTACATATAAATAAATTTCCCAGCAATCATTTTAGGAATTTATAAGATTATTCTGATAACAAATATATTAGGTCTTACAGGAAAATGACTATTGCAGATTGAATTTGCAAATACTGATATCATCCGAGTATGTGTTAATAAGGATTTTCCGTAAAGAAGTTATTATGGAATTAATTAGATATTACTTATTAAACTAGTTATTTGGTTTTAATTGAAAATTCGTATAAGGAGTAATTTATTTCAGTTTTAATGTGGAATACCTAAATGGTAGTCTAATTTGTTTTTATTTGCGTTTCCAGGTGCAAATACACACTATAATTCCAATAAAATTATAAGTATTTAAAAGTGAAATTTTGTATAGTAGAATCAATAAGAAAAATACTATTAACCTTAATTTCGACAAATTAAAATTTTTCAGGATTTAATAAGGCTATTGTGATAAGAACTAACTTGGATATCCTTATATAAAAACTAATTTGATTTTGGTTGTTTTATACAATTTGTGTTACGTGAGTGGTTAGAATTCTCACACGTAAGGGCAGAACTATAAATTTATTTTGGATGTCGCCCAAGGACATCTATCGTTCTTTTATCCGTAGATGATAACTCGCTATGCTTTCGGGAACTAGAGCTGAATCGAACTAAAAACTAGTTGGGGGGGGGGGGGGGTAGTACTAAACCGAGAATAGAGGAAACCTAAATGGTAATAAAAGGGCTAGTGTGAGGCTAAACTCTTCTTCTTCGTATCGTGCTACTCCGTCTTTAGCGTAGCTGTTGTTTCCGTCGAACGAGTGTTAGTCCTAGAGCTGGATGGATCGTATACTCCAATCTTCAGTAGTTTTGCTGATTCATGCTACAATGAATAGACCCAGCTACCTACTGCATGGAGGAAATTCGGATTAGGGGTTAGTAAAATATTTAAAGTTAAAGGTTAGTTGTTAGTAGGAATTATAATAAATATAATAGTGTTATCAATACAAATTTATGGATATTTATTTATTTATTTATATATATATATATATATATATATATATATATATATATATATATATATATATATATATATTTGTTTATTATTGTTAGTTATTGAATCAACGCGCGCGAATATAACCATAAAAGTAATTACAATGGCAAAATTTATACTAATAAATTATTGAAAACCACGAGAGAATATCAAGTAACTCGACGAAACCTTTGACCCGGTTACGTAGAGCGTAGTGGGAAATCGCGCGAACGTCAAAACGTTTACGACGACCTCCCGGGCCGTATCGCGTAAAGAGAGAGGGAGTGAGAGAGTAGTAGTAGATTGCACGAACGTCGAAACCTTTACGACCACCTCCCGTACTTACACGGAAAGAAGTAGGCAGCTCTATAGGCCGTGCACAGCAATGGCGCGAGCAGCGTGCTCTTTGCAGCGCATGGGGACGTGCGCGCAAGTCTATATAGCGCGTATATATACGGCGTGCATTTGAGCATCGAGTTGGGACGTGCATTTTGCATGGCCTATCGGGGTGCAAACGGCATGCGCCAGCTCAACTGCGCAGTAGATGCGCTATGGCTGGCAGCGCGGCAGTGCCCGGCGGCGCTCGGACTGATCCCGCATGTACGTGACAGAGACAGACGACATAGACGAGCGCCTATAGGCAGGCTATACTACTATATGTAAGGCGTTTCACGTCAGCTCTCCAGGCGCGGCGCGCGAGCGCGAAATCATGCTGTTTTCAGCTTGTGTTTGAAGGGCTAAGATGTATCTAAAAAAGTAATCCCCAAGTGATTTCAATGTATTTTTTCCTCAGCTTTCCGATGGTGCTATTAGTTTCTCAAAATTTTTCAATTCTAAGTATTTCTTGAATAATATCTCGAAAAAATAAAAAAACCCCTATGTAGAAAAAGGCTATATCCATCTAAAATTTCCTCCTCTTTCGATCTAGCAGGTCAAAAAAAATATCAAAAATATAGTTTTTGAGATATAACACGTTTTATGTTTTTTTGACGTTAGAATTGAAAAATTTTTGACGTTAGAATTGAAAAACTAATAGGACCATCGGAAAGCTGAGGAAAAAATACATCGAAATCACTTGGGGATTATTTTTTTTAGATACATCTTAGCCCTTCAAACAAAAGCTGAAAACAGCATGATTTCGCGCTCGCGCGCCGCGCCTGGAGAGCTGACGTGAAACGCCTCATGTATACGTATAGTATAATCTGCCTCTTTGAACATTTTTTTTATATAAATCTTCGGGTTTATTCTATTGCATGTAACCTGAATCTTAAGGTTAACATTCTATAAAAGTAAAATGACTCTTTTAAATCCATTTGTGTAAACAAAAAAGCTTAAAATAATACAACATGAATTTTTGATATTAAATAATTTTTTCTTAAAAATCGAATAGTTTTAAGAATCATAAATTAGAGTTATAAATTATCTCAATGTTTTTTTAGCCAACGATTATTTATAGTGACACACTTAAATCTTAAATTAAAGTTACACTTGTTTACATTATTAAACATTATTTGTTATGATAAAACATGCACGTCGGTTTGTGTTATAAAAATATATATAACTTATATATTCAGTTAAAGTTAAAGTATTTAAAAAAAAAACTATTCATTAGATATAATTGAAATAATTTGATTAATTTTTTTATTGATAACTATTCTTCTTTCTTTTTCCATTTTAAAAAAATAGCTTTTTGTATGAATGACCAAACATGTGGAAAGGCGATCGGATGATCAATTTTTACAATGAAAAAAATTTATATTAAAAGAACTCTATAACCAATATATAATATGTTATCTAAATCTTAATATATGTATTAATCTTTTATATTATTATTATAAAATTAGCGAAACTGCTTAATACATACATAGGTTTTTATTATTTGAATCCCTTTTTGTCGGAGTATCTTCTTTTTCTTCGAATTTGTACATGGGTAGTTCTCTGAGAGATCGTGCAAAAAAAATTTGTTTTTCTTTGTTATCCATTTAAATATCTTCCTAGACATCCCATGAGTGCTCCTGAATTTTTTTAGATTTTTTGGAGCCCTCCAAAAAAAGTTGTGGCATCATAGATATTGTCAGATCTAGCATTTTTAGCATTTTTGCCTATTTTCAAGCCTATATAATTCCAAAATGATGCAATCTTTACAAAAAGTGATAAATAGATTTTTTTGTAAATTTTCTCAATTTTCAGAAAAAAAGTTATTTCAAAGTCATTGGAAAAAGTTTAAAGGTCATTTTGTCCATTTTGAGCTTTAAAATGAGCTTTTCAAAGGGTTTTATCACAGCTAATGTGAAGCGCATAGTCCATAAAGTAGTGTTATATATCCTAAAATATAGCTGATATGGTCTCAGAATGAGAAATAAAAAAACTTCTAAATCAGCTATTATTGTACTCTTCCGAGTCAATAGATTAATTAAATTAACTTATAATTACGCCAATATTACTTCTTATGTATACACATGAAAAAAAAAATTTTCTTATAATTGAACACTCGAAAACCAAGAACTTGACCATTTTAGACTTTCCTATTCTGATAAGCAAGTACCTAACAGCCACTGGTTTCTTGCTTCAATTCTGTCAATTTTTTGACACTTTTTCTATATTATTTTTTCAAGCTACTAATAACTGGTTGATTAAAATATAATTTTCTCTTTTTATTCAAATATTTCTTCCGCTAAGGAACATGTTAAGAAGATCTCTATAAATATTTACTTTATTTAACAAAGGTCTACGCCGCAGCTCCAAAAATATTAAAAAACTTAATTTTGACATAATTGACTTTATAGTTTACAAACTATAGTTCTTTTTATTCAATAATCAACATTTTAGTTGCATTTATTACTTATGTCAGTATGCTAGTTGCATTTTTTACTTATGTCAGCATGCATATACTCTGAATTGACAACTTTAAATGCATGCACTGTTACAGTTACAGATGAATAATTAATCAAACAAGAAATAACATTCTCATTAATGATCATTGGATCGCTTTATTATCAATTCAGCTATAAATGAAAAACTTACCTAATCTAAAATGTAATAGTATTACGTATTCATAAATTAGTCCGCTGCCGTTGAAGAACGTTACTTCAATACAAATATACATACCGATCAAGAAAATTAAAATCTGTGAACAAGGATACTGCTCAATCTTCAGGTCATACTTCATAAAAGTAGCTTCAGTTTGTACTATGTCATAATTTCTTAGTGAAAAATATGAAACACAATTCCTGAGGTTTACTGAACACACAGGGATACAGGCCCTGTTTGCATAAAATAATGATCTTATATTATACATTCATTTTACAAAGATACACTTCTATCACACTAGTTTTAATTCCATTTTTAAGACTTCTCTCTGAATAAATTTATTCAAAACATATCGATCTGCCCTTCACTTGCAAAGCCCATGAATGGTGATTGTGAACATTGTGCACTTTCCTTGTTCACAGATTTTAATTTTCTTAATCTGTATGTATATTTTGTTACTTGCACTATAAATCACTTGAATGGCATATTGCAGTAATATCATTCAAGGGCAGCACACTAATTCATGAATACGTAATACTATTACATTTTAGAATAGGTAAGTTTTTCATTTATAGATGAATTGATAATAAAGCGATCAAAGATCATTAATGAGAATGTAATTTCTTGTTTGATTAATTATTCATCTGTAACTGTAACAGCGCATGCATTTAAAGTTGTCAATTCAGAGTATATGCATGCTGACATAAGTAAAAAATGCAACTAAAATATTGATTATTGAATAAAAAGAACTATAGTTTGTAAACTATCAAGTCAATTATGTCAAAATTAAGTTTTTTAATATTTTTGGAGCTGCGGCGTAGACCTTTGCTAAATAAAGTAAATATTTATAGAGATCTTCTTAACATGTTCCTTAGCGGAAGAAATATTTGAACAAAAAGAGAAAATTATATTTTATTCAACCAATCAACAAATAATTTAATATCAAAAAATCACGTTGTATTATTTTAAGCTTTTTTGTTTAAACAAATGTATTTAAAAGAGTCATTGTACTTTTATAGAATGTTAACCTTAAGATTCAGGTTACATGCACAAGAATAAACCCGAAGATTTATATAAAAAAAATGTTTAAAGAGGCAGACTATACTATACGTATACATATAGTAGTATAGCCTATAAGCGCTCGTCTATGTCGTCTGTCTCTGTCACGTACATGCGGGATGGGCCCGAGCGCCGCAGGACACTGCCGCGCTGCCAGCCATAGCGCGTCTACTGCGCAGTTGAGCTGGCGCATGCCGTTTGCACCCCGATAGGCCGTGCAAAATGCATGTCCCAGCTCGATGCTCAAATGCACGCCGTATAGACTTGCGCGCACGTCCCCACGCGCTGCAAAGAGCACGCTGCTCGCGCCGTTGCTTTGCACGGCCTATTACGGAAGCCTGTAAGGGTCACGCGATATAGCGGCGCTAGTGTAGTTTTTCGCGCCATGTTACAGCAAGCCATTTGTTAAATGTGACAACAGTCATGCTCTTTTTGATTTTTTAAACGAAGTTTCTAAAGAAACGTAAGTATATTAATAAATGAACTTAATTTTTTAGTATATGAAAATAGCAAAAATTCTTTTAACATAACCTTACTTATAGTTTGTTTATAGCAATAACAATGGATAATACAAGAGTGGATGAGCTGATATTAAAATACTTTTATCAAGATTTTACATATAGTGAAATGTTTGTTTGGAATAAAGAAAAAAATTGGTGAAGTTGCAGTTTGACGAAACGCTTTATTAATCTATATACAGAAGCTATTTACATAGCTGACTGACGCCGCGCTAGGCATCGCGTGCCGCTCTCCTTGAGAGCTGAGTAGAATCTAACTCGGAGCGTGCGCGACGCTTTGCTCGCTCGCGAACACTCGGGCTCTATAGTGGCGCTCAACCTACAGTGACACTCAATCATACGTTCAATCACACACGCATGATTAAGTTAAATTTACTCTTTTCTCAACACGCCTCCTTAAATTTAGCTTTCTTACAGATTATCTTATTTAATTTCTTAGTTTAACACAAGTTTAAATTTTCTCTAAATCTCTCAAATTTAATTCGTCCTAGTGATTTTGTAAAAATGTCAGCTGTATTTTCCTCTGATTCTATTTTAATTACTTCAATAATTCCGTTTACATAATTTTCATTTACAAAATGGTAATATGTCTCTATATACTTTGAATTTTTTGTTAAATTTCCAAATTTACTTATACTAATCACACCACTATTATCTTCGTAGATACATATTGGAATTTTAATCTCAATTTCAAAATCTTTCAATAGTTCTTTAATTAATTTAATTTCGCTCACACATACTGACAGAGCTACATACTCCGCTTCGGTAAACGATTTTGTTACAATGTTTTGTTTCTTTGATTTCCAATATATAGTATTTCCGTACATTCGTATTACATAACCCGTCGTAGATTTTCTATCTATTACATCTTCTGCCCAATCGTCATCTACGCAACAATCCAATATATCAGCTTTTAAATCTCTCTTAAATTCTAACTTTAATTCTTTAGTATAATACACATATTTTAATATTCTAAGCGCATATTTAAAATGACTATCGTCGTAACAATTTTGGAACCGGCTTAAGTAGTTTACTGAAAAACATATATCTGGTCTAGTACTTGAACTAATGTATAGTAAAGCTCCTATTAAATTTCGATATTTTACATTATTTGATTTTGATATCGCAGGTTCACATTTTAGATTTTGTTCCATCGGAGTTGCATACAATTTCGCATCTTTAATTTCATACCTTTTCGCCAAAGACTCAATATAGTTTTCCTGATCTAACGTTAAACAACTTTTACGATAATCATAATTTATATTTATACCTAAATATGTTTTAATTTTGCCCATATCTTTCATTCGAAATTTTTCCATTAATTTGGTTTTAATAAATTTAATTAACTTTCTATTTTTACCACAAATTAATAAATCATCAATAAAAATTATTAAATAAACCTTTTCATTATCAATTTTCATGGAGTATAAACAATAATCAATTTTACTTTTCATAAATCCTAATTTTCTCAAATATTTATCTAAGCATTCGTACCATGCTCGTGGACTTTCGCTCAGTCCGTACAAGGCTTTCTCGAGTTTACATACTCTGCCTGTTTTATCATCATAACCTTGAGGTTGCTTAACATACACTTCCGATTTTATTTTTCCATTTAGGAATGCGGACTCGACATCCATTTGTTCTATTTCTAAACTGTATTGTATACAATAATTTAACAAAATTTTTAATGTTTGTGTTCTCGCAACTGGCGAATAAATGTCATCCATTATTTCTTTTTGCTGAAATCCTCTTACTACAATTCTCGCTTTAAATTTATTCTCAGTCTTTTTCGTATACACCCATTTTAAATCTAGTACATCTTTACTTTTCGGTTTCTCTACTAATTTCCACGTTTCATTTTTTTTTTAACAATTAATCTCTTTATTCATTGCTTCACGCCAATTTTCACTCTCATCGCTACTTATCGCCTCATTATAATTTTCTGGGCTATCAACGCTTACATAATTTACATACACGCAGTTTGTTATTGGATTTCCATACCTATTTACAGGACTTCTTTTCTTTCTGACCTTCTTGGTATTCTTAAATTTTCCTCATTTGTGCTTGGTATATTATTTACATATTCATTATCTTCATAATTATCATTTTCATTTAATTCACGATTTTCATTTTTTTCACTATCATTTTTAATTTCTTGATCAAATTCATTTTCGCTTAGATCATTTTCTTTTTCATTATTTTCTACATCATTAAACCTTACTAAATTTACGTTCTCTTCTATTATATCCACATGTTTTGCGACGATAATCTTATTGTTCACGAGAATCCTATAGTCTACGTCTTCGTATCCCACTAGTACGCCTAAGTCTGCTTTCCTATCCCACTTATTTCTTCGTTTAATCTCCGGAACTCTAACAAATACTCTACTTCCATAAAGTCTCAAATTTTTAATATTTGGCTTTTTACCCATCATAATTTCATACGGAGTATTTTTCTCAACAGTATTAGCTAATGTTCTATTCTTTAAATAAACAGCTGTTTTAACTACTTCTGGCCAAAATCGATTATTTATTTTTGCATCAGACAATAAGCATCTTGCCGTTTCCATTACCGACCTATTATATCTTTCCGCAGTTCCATTTAATTTGTGTACATACGGAGGACAAGATTCAATTGAAATTCCTTTTTCTTTAGCAAAGTTATACATATCTCTATTCATGAATTCTCCACCGTTACCGCATCTTAATCGTTTAATTCTCTTATCGGTTATATTTTCTACTAAATTTACATACGTTACAAAACACTCATATACTTCATTTTTTTCTTTGATCGGGTAACTTTAGCAGCTTTACTATAATCATCAATTAAAATTAAAAAATATTTTTCTCCTCTATTTCCAACTGTTCTGTGCGGTCCATTTAAATCCGCGTGTACTATTTCTCCTATGCCTCTAGCCCTATATCTATTATTTTCAAAGCTAGTATTAGTCATTTTATTCTGTACGCAAGTACCACATTTCAAAAACTCATTTTCTAAATTTCTCGGTAGGCCTTCGATTAACTCATTTTGACTCAATATTTAAGTATTTAAAATTTACATGTCCAAGCATTCTATGAAACTTTTCCTTTAGTCATTCCTCTATTTACATTTTCGGTCACATAATTCTGTTTACTTTCAAACACAGTACTTATCTTATATAAATTATTTACTTTATTTGCGACACCTAATAATTTATTTTCACTACTATAAATTTTCGAAGTATTTCCTTTTGAAACAATTTTAGCTTTTTCCGCGACTTTAGCAAAACTTATCAAATTTCTATCCATTTCTTTTACATAAAATACATTTTTTAATTTTATTCCATTTTCATTATAATACGTTTTAAATTTCGCTTCAATATCTCCTACTTTAGTAGCCTTTAATATTCGACCATCTCCCACTTTAACGTTAATTGGATTTTCTAAATTTGTAACATTAACTAAATATTTATCATTATTAATAACGTGGTCAGAGCATCCGCTATCCAAGACCGACTCTAATTCATTTTCACAATTATTTACCTCTGCTTCGTAGCCTGTATTATTTTCTCTTTCTATTACGAAGGTTGTCGCGTCTTGACCTGTGCTTTGTCGATCTTGTCGTTGTTGTTTACTACCTCGCCCTTGTTGACTTGATCCTCTGCCTCGGTAGCTGCTGTACGCTCGGCTGTGGCTGCCGCCGTCTCGCTGCTATTGTTGTTGATATCAGTCGCCTCCTCGCTGTTGACCTCCTCTCGATCCTCTCCATGAATTTCTTCCATTGTTTTGGCTCGTACATTCAAATTGGAAATACCCTTGCTTTCCACACTTATAGCAAACACCGTCCCTTTTCTTCTCCACTTTAAACACATTTGAATTTGCATTTATATTTCGTGAATTTTGATTCTCATCCTTTTCCTTTTCTTCACAAATCTTCATTTTATTTATTACGTAATCTACCATTTGATCAGCTTCTGGTAGTACGTCTATTAAATCTCCAATATGACTTAATGCACTCGGCAATGTTCTTAACATATAATTAAATTTTTCTTTTTCACTTAGTGTAGCACCAACATTTTTCAGTTCAATTGTTAATTTTTCGAATTCACTATAAAATTCACTAGTTTCCGTATAGTCTTTTAACTTTAATTTCTCCAATTTATTTCTTACACAAATTTGTAGTGCGGTTGATTCTCTCAAATATATCTTGTCTAATTTCTTAATTATACTATAACTTGTATTTTCATCATTTATTAATTCCATTTGTCTATTTGATAGAGCACTGTATATGTAGTTCATTGCTTTTAAATCCTTATCATTCCACTGGTCTTCATTTTCTGTAGCAGCTCTCTCGCGTTGAATAACTGTTTCACATTTTTTGATTCTTAGAAAAATCGTAATTCTTTTTTTCCATGTGCTATAATCGGATCCATCGAAGATTGGTAGCGTCATTTTGAACTCGTCCGACATGTTGACTCGTCTATTTTCACTTTTAATATCTTCAAACACTCTAATTACGTTTCGTAAATTTATAATTTTTCTGACAACGTTCACAAATCGTTTTTCACGTACTTCTGCTTTTATTCCTCCTTTATTTTCTTCAGTTTTTATATCACTTTTTATTTCACCGCCACGTGTTTCCATAACCTTGAAAACAACACCTCTCGAATTTGTTTGCACTTTATCTTTTTGTTACTAAGTCTCTAATGCTACGAGAATCTTAAGTAACACTAATCTTCAACTGCAGTTACCAAGTCTCGATTACGAGAATCTTATATAACATGCACTTAGATTATCTCTACACGACTCGAGAGTCGTGTAGAAGATAACAAAAAAATCCACAAACCAACGCACTCTGCTACCATGTTTGGAATAAAGAAAAAAATTGGTGAAGTTGCAGTTTGACGAAACGCTTTATTAATCTATATACAGAAACTATTTACATAGCTGACTGACGCCGCACTAGGCATCGCGTGCCGCTCTCCTTGAGAGCTGAGTAGAATCTGACTCGGAGCGTCAGCGCGACGCTTTGCTCGCTCGCGAACACTCGGGCTCTATAGTGGCGCTCAACCTACAGTGACACTCAATCATACGTTCAATCACACACGCATGATTAAGCTAAATTTACTCTTTTCTCAACAATGTTAAACCTACTAGAAAAGGATGAAATCAAAATATCTTTAAGAACGTTAAAAAGAAGAATTTATAATTTAAATTTGAGAAGAAAAAACATTGAAGAAAGTGAAATTGAAGATGTATGTTTAGCAATGTTGGAAGAATTAAATTGTGCTGGGTATAATTTAGGGTACCGAGCATTATGGAAAAAACTAAAAAAAAAAGTACTATTTGCAAGTTGGAAGAGACACTTACTGTATACAGTTTAATGCAGCTATTGGATCCTGATGGCTTAGTAAATAGATATGCTCATAGACTTCGTCGAAGTGAATATGTCAGTCCAGGACCAAATTTTATATGGCACCTAGATTGGTACGACAAACTCAAATCTTATGGATTTGCAGTGCATGGATGCATCGATGGATTCTCTAGATATCTCCTGTGGTTGGAAGTAGCTTCTAAAGTTACAGCTCATTATTCTTTGAAAACTGTTAAAAGTGTCAAATGTGTTCCTGCTGTTATACGATCAGACAAAGGTACTGAAAATACCTTGATTGAATCTCTACAAATTGGCTTACGTACATACCATCACGACAATCTTTCTGGAACAAGGAGTTTTATAAAGGGTAAAAGTGTACACAATCAAAGAATTGAATCTTACTGGTGACAACTTAGAAAACATTCAGTAGACTTTTTCATTAATTTCTTCAAGTGTATGATAGAAAAAAATCTTTTTAATGGCAGTGATTTGCAGAAAAAATGTTTGTAGTATTCCTTTGGACCTCTCATTCAGAATGAAATAAATTTATCAAGAACACTTTGGAATGAGCATCGCATCAGAAAATAAAACTGTCAACATAATATTGCTGGCAAACCTTTCATTTTATACAACTTACCCGATAGATATAATGTAGATGATTACAGAAAAGATATTGATGAGGCAACAATTGACGAGTTAATAGAAACACTTACAACAACACCTTTTTTAGTAGATTCAACTTTCAGTAATGTACTAGAACAGAAGTGTTTTCCTGAAGTAAAAGTGAACAATGCTGATGAAGCTTTAGAAGTGTACTTAGATTTCTTGCAATTATTTGAAATATCTACTGACTAGTATATAACTTATTAATACTATAAATTTATGTATTTTGTAATATATATATATATATATATTTGTATGGAACGTGACTTATGCAGACAATTTCTGAACTGGTGCGAGACTTATGCTGACTTTGCGGTACTTATGCGGACGTCCGCATAATTTTTACGTGTTAATTTTACATAAGTATTAACACGCGATGTCAACATAAGTCCTGTTTCATATATATATTGACAGAGAATAAAAATTTTTTACAATAGTTTAATGGACGATTAATAAAACTATACTTTTTTTATCATTTTATCAAAAATTTTATTACAAAATAAAGAATAAATTTTTTTTTAATTGAAAACGAAAATCTTGTATAAATATTAATTTATATACTTAATATTATTATTCATTTGTTGTATTCTAAATAGATACTTATAAAAATACTAAAAGTTAAAACAGTCTTTCAATAATGAGATTATTGATCTAATACTTCTAAACGTAATACAAGTCTTTTTGCTTCCTCCTAGAGGAAGCTTTGTAATAGTAAAATTTTCAACTTCGTTAAAACTCTCTATAAACATCATTAGAGGTGTTAGAAGTTTGTTTCACATGATTTTAGAAAATGTCTGTATGGATGTGTGTGTGTGTGTGTATGTATGTATACCGCTTTATCTCCGGATCTACGCGATCGATTTTAACCATGGGGTTCTCATTTTTTTTTGTTTTTTTTTATTCCGAATTCGGGAAGAAAATAATTTTTATGCTTTACTGATTCGTTTTTGTTTTATTTCAAATTTTTGATTTTTGAAAAATTTATTTTTGATTTTTTTTAATGATCGGATTTAAATTTTTGAATGTGATGGGTCGCATTCGAAAGAGCATAAAAAAACCTATAATTAAAAAAAAAAATTAATCACGGTTCTTCTTGTTATTAACAAAAACGTGTTTTTTTTAAAAAAGCTAATAACTCCTAAACTAAACGGTCAATTTTTTGGAGAAAATTCACGATAATGCGGAATATAAATTGCTATAATCTGTGAAAATTTTAATCCATTCTGTTGATTAGTTTTTGAGAAAAAAATTCAAAAATGGAAAAAAATGTGTTCTCTATGTCGCACGTTTTATGGAGTAAACCTGGATTAATCGCTTTGTAATTTCTTATAGAGATAGATTTTGGATAGATCTCGGCTAAGTTCTTTGGGCTACATGATCGGTCCACAAATTTCTGAGATATTTGAGTTTAAAATTTTTTAACCTTTTTTTCAAATCGAAATTTCTCGAAAGCGGCTCTATGTATCTGAATCAGATGTGTGGCATTCGAAAGCGAATTTAAATACCTATATTTTCTAAAAAAAATTATTTTTCTAGCTATCACGGTTCTTTTGTTATTAATAAAAACGTAAACATAGAAAAATGAAAAAAAATGAGTTTGGTATGTCTAACCATTGCGGGAGTAAAAATTGACTTAATCGCTTCAAAATTCCTCGTAGAGGTGGATTTTGCATAGTTTTCGGTCGAGTTATTTGGGAAAAATGATTGGTCCATAGATTTAAGAGATATTTCAGTTTAAAATATTTTTAACCTTTTTTCAAATCGTAATTTCTCGAGAATAACTCTATGTATTCGAAGGGAACGGGTAGCATTCGAAATAGAATTAAAATAGCTATATATCCTAAAAAAAAAATTTTCTTTTATAGGGTGTTCTGTTATTATAAAAAAAAACGTAAGCATTGAAAAATGAAAAAATAAAAAAAATGAGTTTTGTATGTGCAACGATTGCTGGAATAAAATTGACTTATTCGCTTCAAAATTTCTTGTAGAGGTGTATTTTTTAGATTTTTATGTCGATTTCTTGGGACAAAATGATTGGTCCATAAATTTCAGATATTTGAGGTTAAAATATTTTTAGTAAAATTAATAAATGAGAAAATTGAGCTTTGTATGTCTAGCGATTTTGGAAGTAAAATTGACTTAATCGCTTCTTTAAATCATTTATTAGATGCAATTAATAATGTGTCAACACAATTTTGTATGTGATATAGATAATATGTGTGCGAATTTTCATGAAGATCGTACCATTACTTTTTGTAATATTTGCTATTGAAAATTATTTTACAAAGTTTCTTTCTTTGTCGCTTGATAACTAGAGAAAAAAAATCGGTTTAATCATGTTGAAATTTTGTGAAAATGTAGAGTTTATATATTTATTGTATAAGTTGTAACGGGGTACAGTTATGGAGAGGGTATTAATCCCTCTCAGGAGTTCGCGGGGTAATACACGGGTGTAATCTACGCCCGGGCAACTCACCGTTGTAGAATCACCTGCAGTCCGACAGAAGCATCTCGGCACAGGTTCCGAACATGCGAGCCCGGCTTCTATTGTAGAAAGCCTAGGCCGCCTTCCCCTAGAACCGGCGCTGCACTCTGCCGCTGCTGCCAACTTCTGCCCGCGAACTACCGGCTACTCGCTAAGACCTAGCGTTACCAGCGCAGCCGGCCTTTCCCGCGTACAACGCCGCTCGGTCTAAACTCTCGAGCGGCTATTGAGATACTTACTCCCGCTACCGATGTTCCTCTAGGAGGCGATGCCTGCGACTAGCTGCAGCTGCTGAAAAGGGTAGAGGGCGGTATTCGGAAAATTATGCATAGGTTAAGGCGCGCTCAATAAATACTCGTGACCGACTATTTAAGATAAAATTAAACGGGGGTTTATTTCCGTAAGATAAACGCGCTAAGGGGCGCGAAATCCGGACAACAAACTAACAAACAATAACCAACAGGCCGAGACTTTACTACCGCACGCACCCCGTCACCAAGGAACGCTGATACCAGTGGGGAGCCTACTTACTCGTGGCTGGCCAGCCATCACACGCAATCTATACGGAGCTGCCTCTCTCTCCCTCTCGTGCTTGTCCCCGCGTTCTCTCTCTTTCTCTCTCGCTTCCACTCCTCCCAGTGGTGGCGGCGCGATCGCTCGATTGGCTGCAGTCGTGGAGGCGCGGCACGCACACAAACTCTCCGATGCACGGAGCTCACTTACGACGCGACTTGTTGCGTGTCACGGCGGTCAAGAACATTGCCTCTCGTTCCCGCTCACAGCGGCGCGGCGGCTTCGTCTTCTTCTCCGTCTACTTGTTCCGCGTGGCGCTCTGCCGATCACGATACGTGCAAGCGCGCGAGATTCAAGTCTCGCGACGCAGTGTACGCGATCCGCTTACCATATATCGGCGCCCGTCATACCCCCCACCTAGATTCGGCGTACTCTGGACGCTGCATCGATCAGGAAGGAGATAGGGCGCTGATGGATGAAATGAAACGCGGACGACTGGTTTTGGGTGAGTGCCTTTATTGGACCTACTATATTATGGCGAGGTGCCATACATTCACTTCCTCTTGGCAGGGTGGTTGGTGCTTTGGACGTCGCAGGCTCGCTGTGGTTTCCCACCGGCCGCGACGTAGGAAGGAGGAAAGGTCAGGTGACTTTCCGAGGGCGCCCGCGTCCTCGCTGCGGTTGAGATGGGATGGATAGGGCCACCGGAGTGGGCCAGAGTGGGCCTACTACCACTGCTCGGGCTCCCGGAGGCCTTCCGCGTTCTCTCGGCGGGCGAGCCGAGGCGAGCGCTTGATTGGGGACGGATGGGACCGACGGATTTGGCCCGAGTGGGTCTACTACCACTGCTCGGGCTCTCGCGGATCTTCCGCGTCCCCTTCGTGGAAGAGATGAGGCGGGTGGTACCACCGGTGTCTGGTCGAGTGGGTCTACTACCACTGCTCGAGCACCTGGGGGCCTCCCGCGTCTCCTCGGAAGCGTTTCGTCCAAGAGGGCGTCGCCGGAGGGCTCGCTCATTGGCGCGGCCTCCGTGTCGATCGGCTCTTCCGGCTCGTCGGGTTCTGGCGGAGCAGAGTGGTAACTTTTCAGCTGTTCCGCGGCCACCACCTCTTCTACCTCACCGCCAGCGCCTACCAATCTGTAGGTGTTAGGTCCAAGGGCATCCGTAATCCAATACGGACCTTCGAACTTCGGCGCTAGCTTCGCTGCAATGCCCTTGGCGGCTGAGGATAGGGGATGGTTGCGCTTCCACACTCTGTCACCTGGTTTGAAAGTTGGCTCGCGCCTGCCGGCGTCATAAGAGCCGGCTTGGCGTTCTTGAGCGGCGCGCGCTCTCGAAGCGGCGCGCGCGTGCAACTCTGGAAGGGCCTCCATTCACTTCTTCCAGTGAGTCAACCTTTCTTCTTGAGCCGGGGCGTCTGCTGCTACCTCTTGCATCCTCCGTTGCGTGCCAGGAGGTTCTGGCTGTCTCCCATAGAGCATTAGGGCCGGGCTCATCCCGGTAGAACTTTGCTCCGCCGTATTCATGGCGAAGAGAAGTTCCGGAAGCTTCTCGTCCCATGTACTATGCCGCTCCTTAAGATAGGACGCGACCATCGTCTTTAGGGTACGGTTGGCTCGTTCTACCGGGTTAGCCTGAGGGTGATAGGGGAGAGTGTGGGTGTGATGCACACCGCGCTCCCGCAGGAAGTCTTCCACGGCATGGTTCTTAAACTCTGTGCCGTTGTCAGACAGGAAGACTTCCGGGCAACCGAATCGAAGAAAGATCTTCCGACTCAGTTCCGCTATCACCGTCTTGGCGTTTGCTTTGCGTATGGGGAATGCCTCCACCCACCTGGTGAAGAGGTCCTGGAACACCAGGATATACTCGCAACCTTTGGAGCTTCGAGGCAACGGTCCGATAATGTCTCCAGCTACGACCTGCCAGGGTTTTTCGATTACTCGGCGCCCCATGAGACCGGCTGGAGCCCTTTGCTCCACCTTGAAGCGCTGGCACGTCTCGCAGTTTCACACGTACTCCTGCGTATCCGCATAGTAGCGCGGCCAGTAATAGCGCAGCGCGACTCTGGCGAACGTCTTCTCTCTGCCGAGATGTCCAGCGGTGGCGTCGTCGTGGCATTCCTGCAACACCTCGCGACGATGTTCTTCTGGTACTACCAGCTTCCAGGCATCGTCATCGTCGCCGAGGGTTGCGTCTAGTTCTGAGTTGGGGCGGTACCGATAGAGACTGCCTGCTACGAGTTTGTAGGTGGGGTAGTCATTGGGCTGCTCTTTGACCTTGGCGCACCACTCCTGATACCACGTGTCCGCGGTGTCAGTGAACCACGACACCGCGGCCACTTCTAGCCCATCCTCATCCTCATACATACGAGAGAGGGCGTCTTTCACGTGGTTCAAGGCGCCTTTGCGGTGTTCGACGGTGAACTTGTGGTCTTGCATCTCCAATGCCCAATGAGCCAACCTGCTCGTAGGGTTTTTCAGTTGGCAGAGCCACCGCAAGCTGCTGTGGTCTGTCACTACCTTAAACTCGTAGCACTCGATGTATGGGCGAAACTTTTGGATGGCCCATACTACCGCGAGGCACTCTCGCTCAGTAACGCTATAATTCCGTTCCGCCGATGTGAGCACACGGCTCGCGAACTCAATCACTCTCTCCTGCCCTTCTAACTCTTGAAGTAGCACTCGCCTAGGCCCCCATCACTCGCATCCGTCTGCACGATGTAGAACCCCTCGGGATGAGGTCGGTGCAGCACCGGAGCGGTCACCATCGCTCTCAGTAGATCGAAAGCGTGCTGCTGCTCTTCGGGCCACTCATACTTTTGGTTTTTCTTAGTCAGATTCGTGAGCGGCTCAGCGATGGTGGCGTAGTTCGGTATGAACTTCCGATACCACGAGGTGGTGCCTAGGAACCTCCGCAGTGCCTTCAGGTTCTAGGGCACCGGGTAATCCCTAATTGGTTCGATCTTGGCCGGGTTCGGCCTCATCCCGTCCCGGTTAACCAAGAAACCTAGGTATGCTAGGTATGCTACCTCTGGCTTGCAGAAAACGCACTTATCTGCATTAAGCGTCAATCCAGCGGCTACTAGCCGTTCTAGCACCATCCGAAGGCACTCCTTATGCTTCTCGAATGTTTCGGCGACAATTATAATGTCGTCGAGGTAGGCATAGACGTACGGCTCTAGCTCGGGTCCGAGCACCTGGTCTATGAGCCGCTGGAAGGTGGCGGGCGCGTTTGTAAGCCGGTAGGGCATCCGCCGGAATTGGTATAACCCCATCCCGGGGACCGTAAAGGCTGTTATGGGCCGCGCTTCCGCCGCCAGAGGTATCTGGTGGTACGCACTCTTAAGGTCGAGCGTGGAGATGAACATCGCCTTCCTCAACTTCCGTAGAATATCCTGCATATTCGGAAGGGGATAGGCGTCTGGTTCCGTGACTGCGTTCACCTTGCGCAGGTCTTCACAGAACCGCCGTGTTCCGTCACTCTTCCGGATCATCACAATGGGGCTCGACCAACCACTTCGAGAGGGCTCGATCACGCCCTTTTCGAGCATCTCCTTTACTTGGCGGTGCATCTCTTCTTGCACCTTGTTCGAGACTGGATAGTGCTTTTGCTTGATTGGTCGAGTATCCCGCAGAGTGATCTCATGCTCCACGCCCTTTACGCATCCTAAGCCTGGCGGAAGCTTGCTTAGGATAGCGTCTACCATTTCCTTCAGCTCCGCCCGCTGAAGGTCCGTAGCGTCCTCGAGCCCGATGGCCGACACTGTACTTGGATCGGTAGTCAAGCTAGCTACTTCCAGCTCGACATAGGCTTCTGAGTCCCTACAGAAGAGCCTGTCCGTATCCAGGTCAAGTACGGCTCTAAACGCACGTACAAAGTTGACCCCTAAGTAGCAGTCTGCATCGAGCTGGGGCATAATGGCAACTCGAATTTCGCGAGTAAGCCCACCCACAGTGATTGGAAGGAACACGTGGCCTAGGAAGGGGCTGCGGCTACCATCCGCAAGCCTAATACCTTGCTTCTCGGACGCTACGAAATCTTTCCCGAGTGCTATGGCCAGTTGGAGCCCGACGGTGCCCATCACCGTAGTGGATGCTCCCGAATCCAACAACGCTCGGAGGTTGAACTCACCCACCTCAATTCGAACCCACCAGCGCGTCTCTGCGTTGATTGGTTGGCCGACGGAAGCTTCTCCTCGGTTGGGAGGCGGGTGAGCATCTGACTCCCCGGAGGCCGGGCGAAGATCGCACGCGGCCGCAGTATCCTCGCACACTGGAGTCGTGTTCGGGCTCGGCACTCGGAGTGCCGCCGGGGTTAGCTCGAGTGGGTCTACTACCACTGCTCGAGCTCCCCGAAGACTTGGGGCGGAGGCGATTCTCTCTAGTAGCCCCCCTTCCCGTTTCCCGAGCAATTAGGGCAATACCTGGCTATGTAGCCGATCTTGCCGCATGAGTAACAACTCAGCGGCGGCCTCGGTTCCCCTGGGGTTCTACCCCGGGGTTTGGCAGGCGGCGCGGAGTCCCTTCCCGAACTCGCGTCTTAACCGGCCGGAGTTGGCTCCGGGGGCCTCTGCGCTCCCGTTCGCCCAGGCGGCTGATGACCGCGCCCTCTACGCGGGCCACCAGGCGCATGCATCGATGGGTGCTCCGCTCAAGGGCTTACCAGCTCAGCAAGGCTCTGCTTTAGCACCCGCCGAAGCATGTTCTCAAAATCCTTCAATTTGGGTCCCGTCACGCCGACCGCAGCAGCCACTTTACCCTCTTTGGCATCCGCTTTGGGCTTCTTCTGCGAGTCGGCCTTGGGGGATGGCTTGTAAGCCATCTCTGGCAGGAGGGTTGCTGCCGGCGGTAGAGGGGGCCTGAATGTTCTGGAATTCTCCAGCGTTTGCTCCGCCTCCACGGCTATATCTAGCAGGCCCTCCACCGAGCTAAAGTCTGACCTCCGAACCATGGCTTGAAGCTGTGGTCGGAGGTTCCGGTGAAGCTGGTCCAGCTGCTGCTCCATCTTCGGGGGAGGCGATATCTTGAGGTCAATCGCGGTGAGGCACGTGATGTAGTCCCTCACGGCCTCGTCTTCCCCCTGCGTACGGTTATTAGCCTCCGCTATTAGCCGCTGCTGGAAACCTTTTGACGTTCCGTACCAGCGCCTCGCCGCTGATACGAAGTCTTGCCACGTGGCCCCTTCGCCTTCTGATTGCGATACCACGTGGCCGCCGTGTCCGTGAACAGCTCGAGAGCACCTCTTCTTCGGTGAGGTTGGCCAGGACTCTGCAGTCTTCTACCCTAGCCAGGAACACCTCGATGCTCTGGCTCTTCGCACCAGAGAATCGTAACTGCCACTTCCGCACGACCTAGCCTATATCTCTCGAGTGGTAAAACCCCGACCTCGAGAGATTTGCCGCTGTGTCCTGTGTGGTCTGGTGTTTCCAGCTCGTACTTCTTGCCGGATACCGGTGGTCACCCCCCTCCCAGGCTGTATTTCCGTCCCGGAAACCAGCCTGGTCCCTGGGTCGAGCTGGCGGGGCGGACGTTGCCGTTCGTCCCATGCTCCTGGATCATCCGCTGTGTTGAAGGTGTCCTCGAAGTGCACGTTCGGTCCTGGCCTAAAATCGTTAATCTTGGTGCTGGACGCCGCCTGTCGCTGGTGGTTGCTTAGCCTGTCTTCCAGCGACCGGACTTTGGTTATTAGCTCTGCTAATAACGCTCCGAGGTCCCTAGGCACCCGGAATTCTGTTCCGTTTGTGGACCGGAGACGCAGCATCTCTTCGAGCTGTGACTCCTGTCCATCTTCTGTCGTCTCTCCGTCGTTGAGGTCGTTGGCGTGTTCCTCTTCTGCGTTGTTCGCGCTGTCATTTCTCGTCGGTGACTGGTCCGCGTTCCGGGCGTCTGGGTTACACCCGACGTCATCCGTATTCTGAGGTCTTTGTAGGTGTTGGGCTAGTCTTGCTGCCTCTCTCGTTGTCTTGAGGACAATCTGTAGGATTGCCTCACTCTTGATGATCACCTCCAGTGGGTGTTTGTCCCAAGTGGACATTTCCACAAAGGTGCCATCCTGTTCAGTGGCGATTCTACGGATGAGCTCCTCTCGGAGTTGTATCCTCCGAGCTATTGCATCATCCGTGTCTGCTGACTCTTCGAAATCTTCCGGCACGTAGATCCCCAACACCCACTTGTGCAACCGCTCCGAAAGGCGGAATACCGAGCCCTGTTGCTTCAATTCGAGCCATGACACGTATTCGTCGATCTCACTCCGGGAGATCGACTGTAACCACTCTTCCACGGCTGCCTCAATATCGTAACCCATGACGCTACAGTCGCCGGTTGTGTGAGTGCAAGGGGATTGCTGTCAATCACACGAACTTTAGGATGCTTTGGCAATGTCAGTGGTATCCTTCACAAGGTACCTGCCGGACTACCACTGACTAAGGAAAACACTAATTTTCCCAACTGGTGATTCGGTCTCTAATCGCTAGACCCGGGTAATTCGCTTTTACACCTGCTTGCTTGGAGGTTATCTCGCTTTATGGTTATTGCGCAAACGTAATTCGCTTGTTTGCGCAGTGTGCCGACGTTTTTATCGCGTGCGCAAACGATTCCGCGTATGCGCACACGTCAAAATCGGTGCACTCGCGATCTCGCGGATACGTAAGCGTTTTCGCGGGGTCTACTTCCTGCGCAAATCTATTCGGCACGAGGGCAAACGATTCCGCGCCGAGAAATCGAAATTTGCATTTTTTCGCGTACTGCGCATGCGCGGAACTCAAGTCACTATATACAAAATGTCCTCCAGCGCATGCGCAAACGATTCCGCGTGCTAAATCAAAATTTCGACTTTTTGACCCTTTGCGCATGCGCAAACTCGAAATTAGTGATGCGCGCACCTCCCAGTGAGCTGCGCTACCGAATCCGCGTGCTAAATTAAAATTTTAATTTTTCGGCCCTTTGCGCATGCGCAAACTCAAAATTACTGATGCGCGCACCTCCCAGTGAGCTCCGCTACCGAATCCGCGTGCTAAATCAAAATTTTAATTTTTCGACCCTTTGCGCATGCGCAAACTCGAAATTAGTGGATGCGCGCATCTCCCAGTGAGATGCGCTAACGATTCCGCGATAGTGATTTTCCACTTTTTTTTTCTGTTTCTCCGCATGCGCAGCCTCAAAATTACTGCGCGCGCACTCTAGGCTGTCCCCCGCGTCCGCGCTCACGCGTATTTCCCCAAAAATGTGGAAATTTCCGCTAATAACCCTTAAATGCGAAATGGGTGCGTAATCTGCTACTTTACGCCCCGGCGTGCACGTGAGTTGCCTAACAAAGAGATGGAATCCTAAAAACCTATTATTGATAAAAAAATGTCAATAAATAGCGTAATAAATAATAAATAAATAATTGTTAATTAGTCTCTTTGTTAACCTCACTAAATACTTCAACAATGCTCGGCCTTCACAAGCAATGTCCTCGCTAAGTACGTACAGGCCGGGTTATTCCCTCCAAGCAAGGTTAGGAACCACCAGTTGGTTACCCTTGCACACACTATACACTTTTATGATAATTAATTATCCCTCTCGATAATTAATTATTCGCACGCGAGTCTCGACCTGTTTAAATAATCGAATTATTCCCTAACCTATGCTTTCCAACACGTTAAGGGCGCCAGTTGTAACGGGGTACAGTTACGGAGAGGGTATTAGTAGGTAAGCTGGGAGGGTTCTGGCGCACAACTTCTCGAGCGTCAATAACCCATCTTGGTGCGCCAGAACCTCCCGGCATTTCTAGCGCACAACTCCGCGAGCGTCAATAACCCACTTTTGCGAGTCAGAACTCTCATAGCATTTTATTAATTCTATATCTACTTTTTTAATCGTTTATAATTATCACGTTCGGGCAAAGAATTCGTATTTGTGGAGTACTTTTGAGAATATTTTTTTCCATTTTGAATCTTCCTTTTTGGAATCAGGAAGAGGAGTATAAGGGATTGAACTTGAGCTTTGACTCATCTTGTACGACGTCAGAGACACGAATGAAGCATTTACTCCCAATCCATAGACGTCTTACAATTTTCGTAAAATTTTTTCAGAAGTTTAATGTTATGAAGTGCACAGTTAGTCTTGTAGGCGCCCTCGTGGTTTGGACAAACTGTCACAAGCTTGATCTTGTCCAACGGTGGAAAACCCACCTCCGTTATATCGTGAACGTTCAATTTGAAACGTTCGAGCCATTTTTTCTTGATGGAGCCCATAACGAGTACCGGACTAGCATCATGCAGACATTCTCGAAGAACACTTCCGATATCGGTGTAGGGACGGTCGCCTGATTTCCAAGAAATACCATGATAGAACTTCTTCAGCCAAGTATTTTCTCCCTTATACTTATCGGTGAGCCGTTTCCAAGGAAAAGGTTCCTTGAATAAAAATATTAGAGGTTGGTCGTCATCATCCAACGGAACTATTGCCAGTTCTTTCAAAACGAAATCATTACCAGGCTGTGTGAAGCCCTGCATATCAACGATATACTTCATTTTTACACAAGCTTCTTCACGTCACCACTGACGGGACTATACTGAACGATACGGTCGTGTAGAATGAGACAATACGCGGATGTTCCAGCTGGAAAATTATCTCTCGATTCAAATTCTAAACGCACATCCACGGGAGCGTTTTTCAAAGATTCGTTTTGTTTGGAACAATCGATCACTATCAAAGGTAAGTATTTTATAAAATCTACTTTATTCAAAAGGGGTTCAGGATTTTTTTCATAATAAGCACTCTGAAAATTTGCATATATATCATACAGTACGGCGTACTGGTTACGATCTATATTTAAATTTAAATTTCCATACGGGTAACATTGCGAATTTAAAAAGAGTTTAACATTACTCAAATGACAATGATCGAACTGACTTGCGTTTACTTGCCTCTGAGATTTTCTACTCGTTTGAAAAGTAAGAATAATGAAGCGTGGTTTTTCCAACTGATTGGATGTTTTGACAGTCCAAACGTGTTTTGGAGAAGATGGAAGAAGTGGGTATTCGTAGAATTCCCAGCTGCGGTAACTCATAACCACAGGTCTGTTTTTTTCGATGTAATTGAAGAGAGGAATCTTACGCTTATCGGACAGGAATACGTATGGCATCAACCACTCTATCTTCGTTATCTCAATTTTAAATTCTTCATAAGTATTGTTTGGTCGTGCTGTCTGTATGATGGCATTGATATCATTTCTTGATCTCGTGAGTATGAGCTCGTGTTTAACATTTACTAAAATTTTTTTATAATCTTCGGCAAATCCAAGAATCATGCCGAGAGGTATAGACAGGTCGAAGTAACCATCATCGTTGGTGAGTTTCTGGGATTCTTCTACATCGAGCCAGCCAGCGTTCTCAATAATCAATTTTTGACTAGGATTAAGAGAAACCCAACCTTTCATGAGAGTAGTTAACCCTACATTTTTACATTTATCAATTTCAATAGCACTGATTTCGTATCTGATTTCTTCAAACATATGACAGATGGCGTTGTTGACTAACATAGAATGTTCGAGTGGCGTACCATCCGGTTTAACTAGTTTACCACATACATGTAGTGAACTTCGTGATGGTAGAAGACATAAATCCTGATGTTGAATGGCGATGCGAATTTCATCGCTGTTTCCAAACGATGACGTGGTGTAGGGCTGATGTGCATGAAGTTCGTAGCGAGCCACTGACTCATCAAATGTTACAGGTGACTGAATGTTTAGAATTTCTTCCATCTTTTTGTAGGCAACAGAAAAAAATACAAGTTATTTTCCACCAGCGACGACTCTTAGACCGAGACTTCTCAGGAACTGAATGTTTTGCCGTGTTAGCGCTCTGCTTGCTCGCTGACGACTGATGGGCTGTCGACATGTTGAGCTCTTTATATAGCCCCTACCGACCTTGCTGTTGTAAACGATTCCCATTACATTTGTTTGATGTGAAGTCTGATTGTGATTACTTCTCCTCGAAAATTAACTAAACGACCGTCCTGATCAACTATACATATTTCCAAGTAATCTATGCTTTTAACTGTAACTGGAAGGTAAATGACCTCTGAGGGTACTTCAATGATCTTATATCCTGGTGGTACTGCTGGAAAGAATTCGTGTATCGTGTGAACCTTAGAACCGTTTATATATGCGCCTGAAGTAATATTACACTCAACTCGCAATGCGTTGATCTTGAGGATAGATACAGGCAAATCTGAATGATGTTTGAAACTAGCTTCTAGAATTCGTGGTGTGAAGCCAAGTAGCTGACCAATAGAATCTTGAGGACGGAAATCAATAAGATGACTACACTTAATGACACTGCGAAGTGTATTATTGTTTGGCTTCAGACTAAATGAAATACCTTTGAGTGCTAAAGTTTCACGCAGAAAATTTGCTATATCCTCTATCTCGTAACTACCAGTTGGTAAAAATAATTCTTCTTTACCCACGTAAAACTTGTTATTGCCTGTATCGATATTTGGTATAGAATTGAAGGTTAAAAATTCAACTAAACCGAGAACGTAATTTTTGTTTGATGAAAGTTCGATAGGTGGAAAATACTGTACTTCGAGAACTGATGAATTACCGGAGAGACTTAACGTCAATGAATTCTCCATGACTATTCAATGTCGAATGATTAAACTATCATTGCGCTCGTCTTTATACAGCCCGACTTAGCTTGTTACACAAAAACTTGAGACAGAGGTGACCACAGTTGAATGTATTATAATTTTGATATCTCTCATGATTATATTTAACCTCATTAACACGTAGATACAGCATTAAGTCAATAGGTGGTTGAAGATCTCCAAAACTATCAAAGTAAACTACATTCTCACCACGTTTGCGATATGCTACCCAATGCGTTCCAGGCCCATCTTTATCATCTAAATTTATGATAGTTGATTCACGATCACGAGGCTCGCTTGCAGGTAAGACATTTCGCATAAAGACGCCGCGAAAATATGGAATTTTGAATATTTTAGCATACTTAATTAGATCTAGATCCGTAAGAGCCCTTTGTGGTAATCTCACTTCGAGGTTTTTTTTTTTTTCTTCAACCTGAATTGTTTTTGGTTACCACCTATACGAAGACCTGTACCTGTTTTATATGGTTTCAGAAAGAGACCCTTTCCTAAAGCTATTTCTTCCATTTTAATGTTATGTCTCTGATCTTCTTCTAATTGCTTTTTAGCTGTACTTACATCATTGACTGTTTTTGCTATGCTAGCAGCCCCGCCAGCCACAGCATCAACAGCGCTCAAACCAGCGAATATTGGTACTAGAAACGGTAAGAAACCACCTACTTTTGAGGGTACCGGTAAAACGCGTGGAATGATAATTTTACGTTTTCCACCTGCTTTCTTAACAGCAGAACGAGCACCTTTCAAGGCAGAGAGAATCACCTTACGAGCAGAGTTACTTTTAACCATTGATTTTGAAGCAGCTTTTATTATCTTGTTTAACCTCGTTGACTGCTTTACACCCATCCCGAGTTTTGATTTGGCTTTCATAATATTTGTGATTGCGTAAGCAGCTACTTTCTCACCAATACTTGAATCTTTGGCCTTAACTCTTTGCCACGCCTTATCTACTAAAACTCTATCTTTATTGTTTCTAGCCTCTATGTTTTCTCGATTCTGAGAATAAGCTATATCGTGTTCTTTACAAGCTGCGTCAAGTAGATTGATACCTTTATCACCTCGAGCTAAACGTTTTGCTAACTTAGTACCTGGTCCGCAGTACTGATATCCTGGTAAATGAAGTTCTATTGGAAGACTGTTGAGAATTTGATTGATTAAACCACGTCCTCGACGTCTGTATATGATCATCACACAATGAAGGTCTAATGAAGACTGAACCCGCGAGTATAAAAGCGCTGTATTTATAGTCGAATGATCAGTTACAATCGAGACCTTGTAGTGTACACATGAATTTCAAGGAACAGTCTGTTCAGCTTCCGGTTTTGAATTTCGACAATATCGTAGAGCAAGAAAAAAAGACGAAGCGGCATGGAGACTTACTTCCAAGCAGCATTAGAGCTGTGTTTTGTGGACCGTCAAATTGCGGAAAAACCAATAGTTTGCTTGCACTCATTACACATCCCAATGGTGTTAGATTTGAGAATATTTATACGTATTCGAAGTCTTTGAATCAACCGAAGTATAAATTTCTTCAGAAACTTATAGAACCGTTAGAGGGCGTGCAGTATTTCCCCTACAGCGAACATGATGAAGTTATAGCTCCAAAAAATGCTCTTCCGAACTCAATCATTATCTTTGACGATATAGCTTGTGAAAAACAAAACCATGTTAAAGCATTTTTCTGCATGGGTAGACATAAAAATGTAGACTGTTTTTATCTTTGTCAGTCATATGCTCGCATTCCAAAGCATCTCGTCAGGGATAATGTAAATCTTTTGGTAATTTATCGGCAAGATGACGTTAATTTGAAACACTTGTATGACGATCATGTTAATTCTGATATGACTTATACACAGTTTAAAGATTTGTGTGTTAAATGTTGGAGAGATGAGAAATATGGTTTTCTAATGATTGAGAAGGATAGTTCAATCAATGGAGGGAGATATCGTAAGGGCTTTGACTGTTTTGCTATAAATATGGGCGGTACTTAGTCTTTCATTCACAGTCTACAACTGAACATTGAAGCGTCAACATGGCAGAATTCACTCGCAAAAAGGATATACTTCATGAGCTTGTAAAAGCTCGTAATACAGTTAAACGTAAATATAATTTGTTAAAGTATGGAAAAGATACTTTTGAGAAAGCAATGGAAGATACTTTCAAACCAATCGTTGAGCCGCTTGAAAAGCTCGTAGCCAAAAAGTCCAAAGAAGCATTGAGTAAAGCTGTTAAACATGATGAAAAGTATAATAAATGTAATGATGATGATATGCAAGAGCAGGATGATACATTGCAAGCAGCCGATACGTCTTTTGAATCCACTACGAAGAATGATGGTTATGATGAAAGCAATAATAGATATTTGCAAATGCTCAGTCAAGATCAGTACGTAGACAAAATTTATGGTGTACGCAAAGAGAATGGACAATTCATGATTGGTAATTCTCCTATAGAGTTCGAGAGTAGCTATATCGATGTGAACGGGGTGAAGTATGCGAAAACTCATGGATTACTCGAATTACTCATTACAAAGCAGCCCAGTGAAAGCCAGATCACTAATAGTGATATGGAGAATTACCGGAAAATACTTGAAGTGTCGTCAGCACACAAGAGACGCTATGACAGTAATGAAAAAATTCGTCCTCACAACAGCAACAAATTCAAATATATCATTGCTCCCATGTTTGAATATTCGAAACAAGGTGCTGGTGTATTACCACGATACAAGTTGGCAAGAATGAATACGAGTGTGGATTATGTGTATTGGGACGATCCCAACGAGCTGGTGGAACGTTTGAGATTACTCATAGCTGAACAATCAGCTGGTAATCGCAGCCACGTTAATGAGATTCACTCGATAATTGAGGAATTGCGGGAGGGAGGGTATATATATTAGATGAACCTTCTCTCTCTCTTCTCAGTATCATAATGAGTGTCGACGTGTTCGGACGAAATCTAAAAGAAAGAGAGGGTATTAGAGGTCCTCCAGGAGTGGGATATAAAATCACATCCGATGGACAGTTCGATCTTGAAAATAAGAGATTATGCAATGTAGGAGCACCCAATAATCTACACGATGCAGTCAACGTGCAATCATTACAGCGTATAGTGGAGGGAGAAGTAACAAAAGTTGTGAATGTTATCATGGATTGAGAAATGATTTCAATAATTTTGATGGAATAGTGGAAGCTCATCGAGATGAATTAGATAAAAAAATTGCTAATCTTGAGAGGGAAATTGAGAGTATAAAAGTAATGGTACAGTTGTCATATATCAGTAATACGCTGGATACCAAAGAGTCGACATCGAAGCATGGATCATCGTAAGAAAGTAGTAGTAGAAGAGCTGCATAAACCTGCTCGAAGAAACTACCAACGTCGAAAGTTTGATGTAAGAGGCCTGGATGAAACTTGGCAAGCTGATTTGGTTGAAATGCAACCTTATGCCCGAGAGAACAAAGGTTATAGGTATTTACTCACCATCATTGATGTGTTTTCCAAGTATGCGTGGGCTGTACCCGTTAAAAGTAAATCCGGTGCAGATGTTACAACAGCTATGAAGAATGTGTTTATTCAAGGACGGGTACCGAAGAATCTACAGACAGATAGAGGCAAGGAATTTTACAATTCAAACTTTAAAAAACTAATGACGCAGTATAAGATTAATCTCTACTTCACATACAGCAATCTCAAGGCGTCTATCTGTGAAAGATTGAATAGAACATTGAAAAATAAGATGTGGATACGATTTAGTTTGCGTGGAAATTTTAAATGGCTCGACATTTTACCTGATTTGATTTCTACCTACAATAGTACAAAACATAGAACTATAGGTATGAAACCAAAAGATGTTACAACAGTAAACGAAGCGCAGATCCTAACTCGACATTTAAATCAGTCTCAAGCTGTAAAGAAAGCAAAGTTCAAAGTCAATGATCGAGTACGAGTAAGCAGAGTAAAGCAAGTTTTCGAGAAAGGATACACACCTAATTGGTCGACTGAGATATTTACAATAGATAAAGTATCAAAAACAAATCCTATTACTTACCGTTTGAAAGATTATCAAAATCAACCCGTTTCCGGTGGTTTCTATGAACAAGAACTTTTGAAAGTAAAATATCCGGACATTTATCTTGTAGAAAAAGTTATAAAGAAACGCGGCAATCAAGTTTACGTTAAGTGGCTAGGATTTAATAGTTCCCAAAACAGTTGGATTAATAAACAAGATATATGATTTCTTTAATAATAAAGAGAAAATGGTGGGAGCACCAATCCACGCTCCCTACCTGTGAGGAACAACCATCAAATTTTTCCCCTCCATAAACTTTCTCTTTATTTTTTTATTTTTTTAAATTTTTTATTATTTTTTTTTCAATTTATTTACATTAACTTACACATCTTTACGAAATTCAAAATTTTGTTCGCCTTGATACAATAAAAATAATTTGTACTTATTAGCTCGCTCAGTAAGTTCATCGAATAAATTGCTATTCTCTTCGAGGGCCTTTGATACTCGATTGGGAAGGAAGACTTGAAACTCTTCATCGATGATGACGACTGCTTTCAATCCAAACTTGGTATTTACCTGCTTGATCTCGGACACAATATACATCTCGCCTTTCTGCAGATCTGATAGATTCTTCTTTGGAAGATAGGTGTTTGCGCAGATTCGATTCAACATAGCAAAGTCCATTCTAAAACAGAGAATAATTACTATTTTTGAGAATATTCTAAGTTAATGAAGGATATACTTGCATTAATATTTAGCGTATGATCTGCTCAGAGTCTAAGTCTCTTGTTAGGAGGTTCTCCGTTCTCCGGCTCGTTGATTGAAGAAGTGTTCCCGGTGCTCTCTAAGCGCTGGTTATATAAGCCGATCCCCACTTCAGCGACTATCCCCACTCCACTATTCTTGTTTGTGATTGGTTCTTCTCCCTCTCCCTCGTCTAGTAAATTTCTTAGAAGCTGCATATCCTCTTCATCGAAAATGCTGTAGTGCCCCCATGGTAACGTGTCTGTACTATTCATCAGTAAATGACGTTTGTCATCGTGCGGACTCAAGGCTACTTTATTCTCTTTCTCCGTACGAACGATATGATTCCTAGAACGGATATTATTTTGATAGCAACTTATGGTTCTTTCATTGAATAAGCAGTCTCGATAGTTTTCGAATGTAATGGTTGTTTTGACTACTGTCGATTTAACTCCCTTTGCCTTCTTTATGGGTTTCTCATTCTGGATAAGCACACTATACATTTTACTGCGAAGTCCAATAAATTCAGTCATAATATTACCATTACATTCATCTTTCATAAGCCCGATTACTTTTTTATTCATTCTAGGCAGTCCAAACTGATTATTTTCAGGATAGTCTGATGTATCGAACATGTGAATATCATCTTTCATAACATCATACATATTCACTCCTTGAATTTCATATATAAGACTATCCGTATCAGTATAGAGAAGTTTACTCTTGTTTTCAACACGTTTTCTCATATATGAATAATGGAAATCATATATAAGTGATTTGGAAATATCGAGAACGGAGAGCCCCACATATATCGGCTTTTTAATTGTAATTTCCGTCCGAGCAAGTTGTATAGCAACCAAGTTCTCATTGAAAATTGAGCGGCTATGAAAATTTGGCTTAGCAATCAATACCTCAGCTCCATAGCGACCTTTCCACTTATTCACGAGTTTTACGTCAACTCGTTTTCGCTCATTTTCCATAGTCTTACCATACACAGCATTGATAAGAAGTTTGAAAAAGAGTTTTTCGAACTCATTTTTTGCCTGTTTTCTCTTTTCTGTATTTAAATCTACATAAGGTTTCAACCAGGGACTCTGCTTGAATTGTAGCACTCTGTGAACTTTTTTCAATACTAAACCATGTTCAAGAGCTTGTTTGAGTGCTCGGTAGTGAATAATATACTTACTCTTGTTAAATAAAGTGGTGAGTAACTTTTTTTTATTAGAGCCAGGTGGAGCCATGTGTTCAGGGCATAGGGGTAAGTCTTTGTGTTCACCATGAATGCTTGCCGGATACTCTAGATCTACCTCTAGGATATAGCCAATAGAACTATCATCTGGAATTTCAAAGAATCCAGGCTCATCAAAATATTCTAGCCAACGAAAACAACCTTCTGGTAAATATTGCGTCATAGCCCATCCGTATAAATTATTAGCATCATAGTACATCAGATATTTCTCCTCTTCATCCGGATTATAATCCTCTCCCATAAACTTATTATTGGCTTTAGCATAACGGTTCGAATACTGACTGACTCCACCTCTGATACCCCTCTCAACGAACATCAACATGTCTATATCAGTAAGTAGTTCCAATTTAACTTGCGTATGTTTCATCATAGCATCCCAAGTTAATCCTGGAGTTGTATAGTAATGCGCTGGATCTAATCCATAGGCTTCGATGCATGTTAATCGAAAATTCTCGAAGATGTCTGCTAAGAGAAGCACATCTGTTTTAAGATATAAGTCTGAATACTCACCGAGAGTTTTAATATTAAACGTATTCCAAACATTTCTAGCGTGGTCATACTCAGCCTCTGCAATCCCCCAATTAGTTAATTTACTAAAGAAGTCCTCTTTCGAAGGTAATTCCAACTCTTCCAACTTTTCAAATGAAGATACATAATCATATGGGAAAACACCTTTCCGTAATAACAACTTGATTTGACTCTCTGAATAAGCATCATCCTTCTCAAATGTGTAGCTGGTGATACATTTTTCATCCAAATATGATGCTAATTTCTCTAGAGATGACGCCATGAATCTGAAAGAATCTATAAATCTAAAGTTGAAATCACTTCCTTCGATGTATTTTGTAAATGAGATGTATCGCTCTTTATTTTCAGCAAGAAGTTGTACACGTCCTCTAAAAGTTTCATCACTTGCAAGCTCCTTAATAATGAAATGAGAGTCGTAGCCAGTAAGATTATGGAACACTACTGGGATAAACCTAGCATCTTTGAAATTGATGTTACAACCTCTATGAGCTGCTCCTCTATATCTGAAATTAAACAAGTGATATATTAATTAAATTGAATGTATGAGTTTAGAGAGAAAAATTATAAATATTTACCTTCCTGTAATATGACAGTGATCTCTTACTTTCTCATCCTTCACAGAAAACTGCTTAGCACAAATATGGCATGATTTAACAGCTCTAAAGTCCTCTATCTCTTGATGAGTAAGGTTCATAGGTTTAGGGTTATTATACAGCCTTTCCAAATGATTGGTTAGTTCTTGAAGCTTTTGAATAAACCACTTAGCAGGGCTCAATCCGTCGATTTTTTCCTGTCGATAACTGTAATAACCAGATTGGCCATCATCGAAACTACATTTTAAATAGTATCCAATACTATACGCTTTATGTTCTTGAAAAGTACGCAATGTTTCATCTTCCACAGGTTTTAGCAGACACTCGAAATCCGCATAGATCATATAAGGAACTTTGATCTTTCGATTATAATTTTTAAATGAAAGAATATTATCTTGCTGTACAGGTAATTTAATCTTACACTTGTTCAATTGTGTGCAATCAACTTCATGATTATTCAACTTTTCTTCTGTCTTGAAAAAATGTAGACATCGGTCACAAATGAAACATTTTTTCTTGCAAGCTGTTAATTGACTTCTCACCAAGCGTGATAAGTTCTTAATCAAAACGTAATGGATCTTTGGTATTGGAAAGTCTTCATCATCCCTTTCATCATTTCCTTGATTCTCATTAATATATTTGTCTTGTATGAGAAGTAAATTAATATGTGAATTTTTTTTTTTTTTTAAATGTTATATAACACGGATGAACCGTGAACTTACTATTACACATCTTTAAAATATATACATTGATAGAAACACAATTTTGTTTTTCAAATTTACTTATCTGATACAATGTGACAGGAAATGTTATTCCATTAAAATTGAGTTCACTTTCGAATTTTTTATACTTATTGACTCGCTCCGCATCACGTTCCTGAGGGTGTAATGATGCTAAAATACACCATTTAAAACATTCATTATCATCCTTGTTTTGTATATTTATACAAGCTTTTTTTATAAGTATTTCCTTTGGTAGTGGTATATAGGAACTTCCCTTCATTGGCTCATATTTATTAATGTTTATTGTTAAACTTAAAATTTGACGTAAACTCCATCCGGAATCCTTTTCTTGGAATTCTTCCATCTCACGTTGGATAGCTTGTTTAACATTAACATTAAACCATTGCTTTAAATCTGTAACTTTAAATATAGGTGCGTTTTCTGTGTTAAAGTATTTAACTTCTGCATTTATTGAATCACTTTTCCGAATTATATATTCAGCTGCGAGTTCAACATTCACTTTAATCGCATTATAGCTTATATCGTTCAGGGTAGCCATAATCTTAGACTCAAAGACGACTTCAGCATCTTTAAAAAATGAGATAATATCCAAGTGGCCTAAATTTGTTATCACGCCTGATTTTATACGTCTCTCAAACGCTGAGTATATATCATCCCACTTAACACTTTTTTCACTTCATCGTTTTCTCTTTCAACTAAGGGTGGTGAATTTTGATGCAATCGACCACCAGTTTTTAATAAACTATGAAGCTTATTTTGAATACTGAGAAGATGTGTCATCGATGTTTGACATTTTTGTTTCTTAGCTCTATTAAGTGTTCCCGAAGAAGTTAACTTCTCTAACGCATTAATAGCATCACTATTCAAATCAAACCAATGCTTTATATCGGTAGAAGTTGCATCTCCTTTGTTAGCATGCTCTAGTGATTTCAATAATAATTTAACTATATCACCGTAATATTCAGGAGATATCATTTTCACCCAGGCGTCTTAGAAACTCAAATGATGGTAGTATAAATCTCGAGATGATTCAGAGGGGGTGTAGATAGCCGTCGTACGTCTGCGATGTTACAGCTCGTTCTTCCCCAAAGTTGAATGTAGTAAACTGATCCGCTGAGTAACTTTTCTTGTAATAGATCTTACACTGGGAAGTAACACTCCTTATAGAACTCGTTCTCCGTTGATTCGATGCGATCGACTGATGATACGGTTACGATGCGGCTGCTTTTATAGCCCTTCAGCGGTTTGAATGGTGTGGGAATTTCGAGGAAAAAAGGAAGCTTCCAGGGAAGAAGGAAGCTTCGAGGAAAGAAGACTTCGAGGAAAGAAGAAAGCTTCTAAGAAGAAGTGAATCTTGACTATATAAGCGTGCTTACTACTCCATAGAACTCAGACGGCAACGACGAGGCAAACCGGCAACAACTCCACCGATGGATAGCTCATCATCTGCATAAATTATCAAGTACAGCAGCCAAATGGAGTACATTGTTGATGTCCAAGGATTTCGGAGGTCTTCTAATTTATTCGTTGTGAAGGAGCTTGCAATTCTAGAAGTTGGGGAGAACACGATTCCATCGGTCTACTATTTTCAACCACCCTGTAGATGGAATAAACTCTTAAAACAGGAGCAAACGGTAAACTATTGGTTAGAGAGGAAGTTTCATGGAATACCATGGGGCTCAGGCATGTTTCCATACAGTGCTGTTATATCGATTTTACAAGGAAGATTGAAGGAAGCGACATTCATATATGTTAAAGGTTATGAAAAGAAGAAATGGCTTCAAGAAATGTTACCTGAAAAGTAAGTATTAATAAATCTTATAACTACAGAATCTTATATAAATTACATTTAACACTTATTTCTAGGTTTATCTATGAAATGAATGATTTCGGATGTCCAGCGCTTAAAACAATACATAAAGATAAGGTAGTAAGGTGTTCTAAGCACCCACTATGCGCCCAACCAGTGTGTGTGCAGTAAAAAATACCGATTCAATAAGATGGTGGCTGCTTGAAAATATATACGACTATTCACCAAGCATTAGATGGGTGGAGAAAGATAGCATCGATGAGAATGAGGAATATTACACAGATCATGCGCTTCCCCGCACAGAAAGTACAAATAACCTTTGGCATTCCATGTATTCATAACTATACTAATGTAAATATTTATTTTATTCTTATTTAATAAAATATGTAAAAATGAAAACGAAAAAGAAAGAAATTTGGAGAGGAAAACAAAAAAAATTCATTCTTATATTTATTTTAAAAGGTGGTTCCTCACAGGTGTAGAGCGTTGGATGGGGCTCTCACCACTTTCTTTTTTTATTTTTTTTAATTAAATATTTATATTAGTCTTGTAGAGAAATGTTCGAATTCAGTTAATATTAATTAATACTAATAAGTTAAATAGATTAATAAATATTCATTTGTATTAAAATTATTTATAATGTAGCTAATATAAAATTTCTCATTCTCTCTTTTAAAATCACGTGCGTGTGTGTGTGTGTGTGTGTGTGTGTGTGTGTGTATTTATATTACTCTTATAAAGAAATATTCAAATTCGAATCATAATAATAATTAATAGTAATAAATTAAATTCATTTATACAAATAAAATCTCAATTACTCATTAGGTAATCACATCACTTCTTTAAATGCTTCACAACATCCTGCCTTTTTTAAGATAGGATACATGTAATGAGAGAGGAGGAGGAGGAGGGAGATGTGCGGTAAGTCGAAATAATAATTCAGTTTGAATAAAAAAAACAATATAAAGATTTATTTAATCCTCTGAAAATACATTTATCTTATAAATTTGAAAAAACCCTAAACTAATACAAATAATAATAATTAGAAAAATATAAATACATAAATAAAAGAAAACGCGATATGAAAAAAAAACTACATTTCTTACATTAATATGTATAAGAGAGAGGGGTTCGCGGCGTTCCCGTCGGTACTGGAGACGGTTTTGTGGGCTTTCTAAGCCAAGGCGCTCGATATTCGCTTACAATATAGCCTCGTATTCGAACTCTCTTCTTCTTCTCTAATAGTTCAGTCTTCTTTTTTTTTGGCCAAAAAATTAACCCGGCCATATTCAGTAGCATCATCGTCTTTGGCACTGCATCTATTTCTACAAGCTGCAGAAGTTCAACCCCTAGAACGTCTTCCACTGATGGTAGGGGTGGCGGTCGCACCTTTAACGCTCTTGGGAGGCTGAACAAATCTTCGCTCTCTATCGCTGACGATGGTAGGGAGCTTTTTTTTTTTTTCAATGGCGATGGCGGTGGACTTACTTCTTCGCTTTCCCAATAATTGGGATAGGACCGTTTTTTTTTTCGCATTGATCTATAACAAAAAAAATTATATAATTCATTAAAAAATATTAATAAATTTAAAATATCTTTATAGGACCGCTCTAACGTCAAAATCATGATCAAAAATCAAATGTATATTCTATTTTAATTATTTATTAATGCTATAAATACTTGAATTTTAAAATTTAAAATCTAACACATTTTCAATCTATAAAAATTCAAAATAAACAATAACATCAAGTCTTAAATGAATCACTACTTCCGGTATAATTTTTAAGATATATGTATATATATATATATATATATATATATATATATATATATATTACCTTCGTACCTGCGTCCTCATCACCGCTTTCAATGATGGCAATGTTGGTGGGTGCGCCGAGGTTGATGGTTGTGTGGATGGTGGCAATGGTATCGATGATACCAGCATCGATCCCTAAAAAAGTATTACATTTAAATTCATGTATAAAATAATATTATTTAACAAATTTAAAATTCTTTTATTTACCCCATGATCCTTAAAACATTTAGCTGGTGTTGAAAACATATCATTCTTGGACTGAAAAAATAAAAGGAATTCTTAAAATTGACATTAATTAATTTAATACACATATGCGCTCGCTCGCATATATTATATACACACATACGCGCGCGCGCTTGCATATATTATACACACACATACGCGCACGCTTGCATATATTATATACACACATACGCGTGCGCGCTCACATATATTATATACATACATACGCGCACGTGCTCGTATATATTATATACACACACATATACGCGCTCGCTCCCATATATTATATACACACACACACACATACAAAATATTTTCAATTAAACACATATAAAATTTCACATTACCTTATTCATAAGAATATTTGACATCAGCGGTGGTACATATGAGGATGACAGCGATGATGTATACGAGGAAGGCAGCGGTGGTACGTACAAGGATGGCAGCAATGATAGATATGAGGAAGGCAGCGGTGGTACGTATGAGGAGAGCGACGTAGATGTCGTTAACGAGGCCGGCAACCGTGGCACGTACGACCATGAATACAGCTGCTCCAGCGTGCTGTCGAGCAGCGTGGACGGAGATGGCAGCGGTGGCACATACGTCGTCATCGACGGAGATGGTACGTACGTCGTCATCGACGGAGATGGCAGCGGTGGCACGTACAGCGACTCTGGTGTGCTCATTGGTTCTAGAGGCCATGAGGAAGACGGCGACTCCAATACCTCATACACGGAGTCGAGCGGTGTTTTTAAAAATGTTGCAGCCTGCAGCTCTCCACAGAACGAAAGATAAAAATCTTTCATCTCTGTGCATGGTTTCGCACTATCCTCCTTCACCTCACCAACCATCTGCTGGAACTCCTCCTCCAGAAGCGGGTCCGTCGCACTACCACTTTCACACTTGCCAATACACTCTAACATATCGTCGATACTTTGTAGCTCATCACTGCCTAATTGCACTCCTTCTTGACCAGGAAAAAGATGATGAAGTTCTCGTAGAATATCATCCTCTATATCTTCATTCGTGAACTGCGTTGCCTCATTATTAAACATCATTCGAAATTCCCTGATAATTTCTTCATCCATCTCGAAGTCCATCCTCTCTCGAAGTACGCGCAGCAGCAATAGAAAAGAGACGACTGATGAATGTTCACGCACTCAACCCTTCTTATATACCCAAATACAGAGCCCTTCGAAGAATTCATCGAATTTTTGCTCAAATTTTTGCTCGAAAACATCCCATTTTTGAGAAAATCGCATTTTTTACTCGAAAAATCCCGTTTTTTCAAGAAAATCATAGTCGCGAGTAAATGCTTGCGGAAACATCCCTTTTTCATAGAAAAAACATGAGATAAATGAAAAACTCTTTTTATTTTAATTATTTAATTATTAATATTTCATTGATCTCAATTTTCAGCAAAAACACTTTTTTTCCAAGAAAAATCAATTTTTTTAAAGAAAAAACCGTTTTTTCTCTGAAAATCCATTTTTTAAAGAAAAAAAAAAAATTTAGAAAGAAAAATTAAATGATACTTATCGTTATTGTTTTGATTACTCGTCGTCCTGATAATCTAATCCTCACTCTCATTATTTTCTTTACACATAAACATGCTTCATCTCATCAATGAGAGAGCAACACTCGCGCATGATATATAAAGAGACGTGTGTAAAAACCGGGACGCCTAACAAGTTTGTATTTGACAGCTCGCATGTGGTGCAAACAACTGATACAGCTGCTTTCGACAGGTGGCAAAAACATGTGGTGTACAGTCGGTACGACTGCACGCGCGAAGTCGGTATGAGTGAGCATCTTACCATCCAAATGCTCTTACCCGTTGCACTCAGATTTTAGCCCTGCTGCGCGCTATTTCAAAGCGGCGCATTTGACATAGAAAATGCTATGAGAGTTCTGGCTCGCGAAGGTGGGTTATTGACGCTCGCGGAGTTGTGCGCTAGAAATGCCGGGGGGTTCTGGCGCACCAAGATGGGTTATTGACGCTCGAGAAGTTGTGCGCTAGAAATGCTGGGAGGGTTCTGGCGCAGGAGGGTTCTGGCGCACGGCGCACTGCACCAGAACCCTCCTGCGCCAGAACCCTCCCAGCTTACCTACTGGTATTAATCCCTCTCAGGGGTTCGCGGCGTAATATACGGGTGTAATCTACGCCCGGGCAACTCACCGTTGTAGAATCACCTGCAGTCCGACAGAAGCGTCTCGGCACAGGTTCCGAACATGCGAGCCCGGCTTCTATTGTAGAAAGCCTAGGCCGCCTTCCCCTAGAACCGGCGCTGCACTCTGCCGCTGCTGCCAACTTCTGCCCGCGAACTACTGGCTGCTCGCTAAGACCTAGCGTTACCAGCGCAGCCAGCCTTTCCCGCGTACAACGCCGCTCTAACCTCTTGAGCGGCTATTGAGATACTTACTCCCGCTACCGATGTTCCTCTAGGAGGCGATGCCTGCGACTAGCTGCAGCTGCTGAGAAGGGTAGAGGGCGGTATTCGGGAAATTATGCATAGGTTAAGGCGCGCTCAATAAATACTCGTGACTCGACTATTTAAGATAAAATTAAACGGGGGTTTATTTCCGTAAGATAAACGCGCTAAGGGGCGCGAAACCCGGACAACTCGCTTCCACTCCTCCCAGTGGTGGCGGCGCGATTGCTTGATTGGCTGCAGTCGTGGAGGCGCGGCACGCGCACAAACTCTCCGATGCACGGAGCTCACTTACGACGCGACTTGTTGCGTGTCACGGCGGTCAACAACATCGCCTCTCGTTCCGGCTCACAGCGGCGCGGCGGCTTCGTCTTCTTCTCCGTCTACTTGGCGCTTGTTCCGCGTGGCGCTCTGCCGATCACGATACGTGCAAGCGCGCGAGATTCAAGTCTCACGACGCAGTGTACGTGATCCACTTACCATATATCGGCGCCCGTCACAAAGTCCTTTAGGTAAAAGAATTGTCTCATGATTTGTAAAGATATTTAGAGGTGAAAACTTGTTTACGTTTTTTTGATGATCGTAATTTCTAAATGACGACTCCATGTATAAGTTCATAATTTATAGGCTATTTTGTTTGCCAGATAGGCAATATCTGTGTAAAATTTGATCAAGATTATATGGCTACTTTTTAAAATATTTGATATTTAACATTATGGTATTTCTGAAAATGACTTTCTCGGTTGCACAATAACTAGAGTAGAATTATTTTAATTTCATTGAAATTTTGTAGAGATGTTGAGTTTGTATATTATTTATTATATTAATTCTTATGGTAATAAAAGAATTCGTTTATGAATTTGAGAGATATTTTAGGCTAAAACTGTTTTAGCCATCTTTTCATATCGAAATTTTTCGAAAACGGCTTTATGTATATGTTACTAGAAAGTGAAAATGACGCGCGATACGCACGCGTGTTGTTTACTTGCTTTTTCTAATTTAATAAGCTATTAGGTTCATTATTTAAAAATATTGCAACGAGGTATAATGAAGGTGGGTTAATGAAATTGTCGATCACTCAAAAAACATGTATTTTTTTATGAATAACTAAAGACGGTATTATTTAAATAAAATTAAAAATATACCCCTACAGTGAGTTTTCAATCATTATGAAAGCAGATAAGATTATGAAAATAAACAATTTATTAAAATAAGACAGATGTTTGTTATTTCTTAAAGAACTAATTATTTTAAATACTTGTTTTTCAGAGAATATTTCATAAATCGACTCAAAATTTTAACCACTTATTACACTTATTAAAAACTATATTTGGTTAAAATTTCAATGCATTTTCTTCATTTGTTTTTGAGAAAAATTATTTTATAAAAGTATAAAAACAGGAATTGATAAATTAGTTTGAAGAAGCTACGTGCCAATGAATTGGCAGCGGTTTTTCCTATGCTATATTATAATCATTAATATTAATTTTATTTTTTTTTGTATCTTGAGTCTAATGGCCAATTGTCTACCAGGAAAGGTTTAAATAAATGGACACCATTTATTTTTAACCGTCGTTTCGGACACTTTTTTCGTGTCCCTCTTCAGGTGCTCTATATTTAACAAAAACCATTTACATAATAAATATATACAGTATGTTGAACTTACAAATTTTAACACAACAAAACGTAGTTTTTTTCACAATTCCAATTCAAAATAATTACATATTTATTAAACACTAATCACTTAAAAATTAATAAATCACAATTCGCAACTCTAAACAAATTATGTATAACAAAGTACACTTACATTACGTCAAGCTGTAATAATAACGGGCGACTGTCCGTTTCGTCAATGCTTAAATTTTCGGCAAACGGTCTATATATACTAATCTACTGTAATTGTGTGTGTATATTTTGTGTGTATAAAAGTATATAAAACGATGTGAGACAAGCGGGGATAGCGTTGAACGATTCGGAGCCGAGGCGAGGTATCAGGGGAGCACGTCATAGTGTAAGTCATCCTAATGACACGGTACTCAAAACATACACGAATATTGTGGTGGATATTATATTCTCATCTAACGTGCTCTCCTAATATACCCGTTCGGCTTTACAAAGTTTTAATACATAGTAAGAGTTATATTAAGCTAAATTTCGCAGTTATTAATTAATATATTATATTCTTTCGCTAGTTTATTGATTTCAAATTGTTTGTTTTGTTGATGAATGAAGAATACTTCTAAAAAAAGTCTTTTTCCGTTATTAATTTCTGTATCTAAGATTTTAATACTGTCAAAATCTATTGTATGATTGTTATTTTCAGTGTGCGCAAATAAGAAAGATTTATCATCTTTATCAAGATATTTTTTTCTATGCTCTTTTATTCGTACATTTAATCGTCTACCTGTTTGTCCCACATACGTTGCTTCGCAATTTTTACAATTGATTTTATACACCACATTGTTTTTATTGTATTTTTCTTCTTTATCTTTTCCTAATACTATTACATTATTTAGTTTATTTATGGTACTAAACACAACATTAATATTAAGTTTTTTAAAAAAATTTTTCGTAAAACATTCTAACTCATTAACAAACGCTAAACATATAATCCCATCGTAGGTTTTTTGTTGTTTGGAGCTGTTATCTGAACTTTGTAGCATTTTTAAGCGTTTCTTTATGTGAAAATCAACTAAATTATGTGGATAATTATTGTTTTTTAAAACATATTTGATAAATTCTGTATTTTCTTTGTGAAATCTATTGTGCGATAATTTTATTGCTCTATCAAGGAGACAGTATATGATAGCTATTTTGTTACTTGTCGGGTGATGCGAATTAAAATTGAGATATCTTCCTGAAAAGGTAGGTTTTCGATACCAATTAGTTATTATATTACTTTCATCGTTTATTATAATTTTTATGTCCAAAAAACTGATACTATTATTTTCAGAATGTTCAACAGTGAATTGTAAGTTTGTGTCATAAGAGTTGAAAATTTGTAACGTATCGCGTATATTATTTTTCGGTATACAAAGAACAATATCATCCACATAACGGTAATAAAATAGCGGTTTTTCTTGAAGTTTATTGATACATGAGTTTTCTAAATCTTCCATAACTATGTTAGATAATATAGGGCTTAACGGATTTCCCATAGCGGATCCGAATGTTTGTCTATAAAAATTGCCATTAAATTGAAAATAATTATTGTTTAGGATGAATTTAATTACTTTAAGAAATTCGGTACAGGTCATATTTATTCTATTGTGTATTTGATGCCACCTTCTTTCTATCGCTTCGTATACTAGGTATTCAGGAACATTTGTAAAACGACTTACGACATCAAAACTCACTATTTCATAATTATATGGTATTTTGATATTTTCAAGTTTTTCTTTTAGCTTTAAACTATTATCTATATGTGATGCCGAGGGTTTTAAATTATTTTGTAGGAATTGAGCAAAAAACTTTGAAACGTAGTAAGTAGGAGAGTTCACTGTGGATATTATGGGTCTGACTAGAAAATCTGCTTTATGTATTTTAATAAGACCATATGCTTTTGATATACTGAATTTTTGAAGGACCGGGAGTAGTTGTTTTTTAGTACCACTAAAATCCATTTTATTGAGCCATTTCACTATATCATTTGTTTTCCTTTCTAGGCTTGATAAAGGGTTTGATTTTATTTTTTCATAATATTTTTGATCGTTAAATAACATATCGGTTTTTTCTACGTAACATGATTTTTTAATTATCACTGTAGCATTCCCTTTATCAGCTCTAGTTATTAGAATGTCTGAGTTCTGTTTTAGAAATTTTCTTGTTTTTTTAAGATCTATTTTTAATTTTTTATTTTCGTATGAATTATTTGCTAGTTCTCTATTGTATGAATTTTTTATGGTGTTGAGGAAAGAGCTTCTTATTTTAGGAATATCAGCTTTATTCTTGTGTTTTTTAATAAAAGTTTCAAAATTCTTAATATATTGCAGTAGTAATTTGTTGTTGAATGTTTCATTAAAATTGAATTTCTCTCCAAGTTTTAATATATCAGTAACGTACGTTGAAAGTTCAATGCTCGAAACATTCACACACCAACTATCGTCAGTTTTCACCGGTTCGATAACCTGTGTGTTATTGTCTCGGACGTTAACCTCCGACACATCTTCCTTATATCTATCTTTTTCAATTTCTTTCTTATATTTTCTAAAATACATGGTTTCGAGTTTACGTTGTAGTTTTTCTTTAACTTTAACAATAATAAAGTTTAGTTTAGTAGCATAAAAGTCAGCAAACAATTCAATAGTGTTATTTTCTACATTCGTTTCTAATGATTTTTTACTTTTTATAATTTCTCTGTTTAACCATGCAATTTTTGTGTGTAAATCTATAATTTCTATGTTTAGCACTTGAATCATGATTTTTTCCGTCAACTTATTTTGTTTAGTTACGCATTTTTTTGAGAACATGTAGTTATCTTTTAGATTCTTAGTAATGCATTGTAAATGTTTTGGAACAATATTAAAAAATCTACATTTAATTAAAAATTTACATTGTTCTCTCGCTTGTTTTTCCTTAATCCTTATAACATTTTTGTTAAATACTGGAATTGTTTTTTCACTTTGAAACCGAAGATTTTGAAAATCAAATGTAGAGTTAAATTCACATTAATATCTTTATGGTATTTTAACAAATTTTTTTAATAGTTCTTTGTGTGTCATGTGTTGGTACAACATACGTAAGCGAATCTCCATTCGTTGTTCCGGATTCGATGAAAACTCCATGGTGGTCGATGGTGTTTCTTTAACAACGTGTAATTTCGGCCAAACGTTCAAGAAAAAAAAAACTTCAAGAAAAACCGCTATTTTATTACCGTTATGTGGATGATATTGTTACAAATTTTCAACTCTTATGACACAAACTTACAATTCACTGTTGAACATTCTGAAAATAATAGTATCAGTTTTTTGGACATAAAAATTATAATAAACGATGAAAGTAATATAATAACTAATTGGTATCGAAAACCTACCTTTTCAGGAAGATATCTCAATTTTAATTCGCATCACCCGACAAGTAACAAAATAGATATCATATACTGTCTCCTTGATAGAGCAATAAAATTATCGCACAACAGATTTCACAAAGAAAATACAGAATTTATCAAATATGTTTTAAAAAACAATAATTATCCACATGATTTAGTTGATTTTCACATAAAGAAACGCTTAAAAATGCTACAAAGTTCAGATAACAGCTCCAAACAACAAAAAACCTACGATGGGATTATATGTTTACCGTTTGTTAATGAGTTAGAATGTTTTACGAAAAATTTTTTTAAAAAACTTAATATTAATGTTGTGTTTAGTACCATAAATAAACTAAATAATGTAATGTATGTAGGACAAACAGGTAGACGATTAAATGTACGAATAAAAGAGCATAGAAAAAAATATCTTGATAAAGATGATAAATTTTCCTTATTTGCGCACACTGAAAATAACAATCATACAATAGATTTTGACAATATTAAAATCTTAGATACAGAAATTAATAACGGAAAAAGACTTTTTTCAGAAGCATTCTTCATTCATCAACAAAACGACTATATAAACAAACAATTTGAAGTCAATAAACTAGCGAAAGAATATAATATATTAATTAATAACTGCGAAATTTAGCTTAATATAACTCTTACTATGTATTAAAACTTTGTAAAGCCGAACGGGTATATTAGGAGAGCACGTTGGATGAGAATATAATATCCACCACAATATTCGTGTATGTTTTGAGTACCGTGTCATTAGGATGACTTACACTATGACGTGCTCCCCTGATACCTCGCCTCGGCTCCGAATCGTTCAACGCTATCCCCACTTGTCTCACATCGTTTTATATACTTTTATACACACAAAATATACACACACAATTACAGTAGATTAGTATATATAGACCGTTTGCCGAAAATTTAAGCATTGACGAAACGGACAGTCGCCCGTTATTATTACAGCTTGACGTAATGTAAGTGTACTTTATTATACATAATTTGTTTAGAGTTGCGAATTGTGATTTATTAATTTTTAAGTGATTAGTGTTTAATAAATATGTAATTATTTTGAATTGGAATTGTGAAAAAAACTACGTTTTGTTGTGTTAAAATTTGTAAGTTCAACATACTGTATATATTTATTATGTAAATGGTTTTTGTTAAATATAGAGCACCTGAAGAGGGACACGAGAAAAGTGTCCGAAACGACGGTTAAAAATAAATGGTGTCCATTTATTTAAACCTTTCCTGGTAGACAATTGGCCATTAGACTCAAGATACAAAATTATGATTCACACTCTACCATAAGCGCCTTTACCAACCACATTAATATTAAAATCACAAATCTTCTTCAAAGGATCTTTTAGTATCAATATTCATAAAAAATACTAATCACTATCAGTATCACTAGAACTTTCATTATCTTCGAAAAAGTCTAATAGTATTGTACATTGAGGAAGACTTTCAGGTACATAATTGAAACATAGCAATAACTTTTTCTTTAAGGATTCATCCGTCCCATTTAGATCAGGAACTGACTTTGATATAACTATACTTTGAAGCTCATCCAAGGAAAATGTTGACCATGTTGGTTTTTCTACGAACAGCTCCTTTAATACACATGCTAAGGCCCAAACATCTGAATAAGTAGTAGCAGATTTCTCGCAAAGCAATAACTCTGGAGCCGTGTACATTGGAGTCCCTTTGTGATTATGTCCAATCGTTCTATTTAAACTTGCAGGTATATCTGAAGATTTACTTAACCCCATGTCACATATTTTAACATATAAATTGAAATTGATTAAAATATTTTCTGGTTTTAAATCTTCATGAATTATGTTATTTATTGAGTTATGTAAATAACAAATTCCTGTACAAATCTACTTTGCGATATATTCTCTGTCATGGTAAACTAAACAATATTTCTCTTTAACACTTTTCTCAAACAGTAAATTTCGTAAAATACGCTTTCGAAGTACTCCATCACTAAATAGCAATGAGTTGTATCCAAGAAACAGCCATGATTTAGATCAGATTCGGGTGTCTAATTTTATTCATGACAGCAATTTCTCTGTGGATGTATTTTTCTTGAAATCCTCTTCGCATACTTTTTACTGCTACCAATGTATGACACCATCTTGCTTTCTGTACGATACCATATCCTCCGGAACCAATCAATTGATTTGAAAATTCTATTTCATCTTTTTTTATGAGCTTGACATGTCCTACATAATCATCTTGTTCTGTTTTTGTAGTTCTCTGCTCAGCTTGCAATTTTTTTGACAAGGTTGACTTTTCAACATTTTCATTGCCTAAAAAGTAATAAAATAATATCAATATTATGACATTCTTAAGATAGAAAAAATATTTAATCTTATAATACTTACTTAAATCTGCAAAAACTTTTACGTTTGACTTATCCAATTTCAATTTTTTAGGTACAGGAGATACTGGGATTGCAAATGGCTTTTTAAAAGTATGGGATGTGGATGCTGCAAAATGAAAACCTATATAAAAATCATATTATTTGACAAATTTCAATATAAACATACTTACTTGACTGAGATTTAGAACATGGTTCATTTGTGGTTATTCCATTTATTACTAGAGAAGACTCATCTTTATTATCATTTTCTTTGCCTTTAACATCTGTAAATGTTTTTATCGAACTTCTGGAAATATTGGCCTTTGGAGAAGTCCTTGTTTTAGTTCCAATTGATACATTCAACTGATCAGATTTAACTGTAGAAAGAAATATTAAATTAATAAACATCAAAATCAGTTTTTTCATTTTTAATGATGCAATTTACTTACCTAGACTTTCTTGAGACTCAGGAATAGCTGTTTTTTTAGTTGTTAATATATACAATCTTAGTTGTCCATTGCTGGAACGAATGTTGGAATAGAATGCCCAAAAATCATCACAGCCTATATTATCTTCTGTGTAAAAATCTGTATATATCTGGTGTTTAAAACTACCCAAATTGATTGTAGAATTATCGAAAAATCCAGCATTATCTTCATTCTTCATTGATTCCACACATAAATGCTTGATTTCATCAAATGTGTAGTATTCATTTACATCCAAATGTATTTTCTTGCATCCGCCTACTGGGTCAGGCATTAATTTATATTGGCTGAATTAACCTTATGTTTCCAGCCAACGATCAGTTCCTTCATCTTGCTGGCATCAGTGTTACTACTGTTACTTTTTTTTTTTACTTCTGTTCTTGCCTTGTGTTTTTCAATTATCTCCATTATAATATTATCATGCTTCTTTGACGTAACTGAATAAAAATTAATTTTTATTGTTAGAATAGCAAACAAAGAATAAATAAATATATAATCTTATCTCTATTTGCATCCGCATAAAAAACTGAGTATTCTTCTATATAATCTAATAACTCAAAATAATCATTCACAATGTTTAAACATCTCTTATCATTTTGAAACTCATAGATTAATCCAGATGCTTCTGGGAAGTACGTCCGGACAGTCTTCAAACTAATTTTATTATTTACCGTTGGCAAATAATATGAATTTTTATCATTGGAGATTTTAACGTAGTTCATCCTAAAAAGTGAGGATATGTTAAAATAATCTTCTTCATTTAACAATTATTAAATTATATATTATAATTATATAATACAAAATTTATTTATTGATAGACTTACGTTTCTTTTCCCATTTTGGTTGACCTTTGTGGACTTTTTCATTTGAGTACAAATGAAAAATCTTTATACTTTTTCAGTACACTTGCAACGATATCACATGTGGCCGGATGTAACAAGGCACGAAAAACCACACGAGCATCGCTATATCGCGTGACCCTTACAGGCTTCCGTAGCCTATAGAGCTGCCTACTTCTTTCCGTGTATGGCCGGACTCACGGAAATCCTATACAATTACGCGGTGGAGAAGAGAAGACAAATTACGATTAACCGATAGATATGGTTAACGAGCATATAGAACAATTATGAAGAATTTAAAGAACACGCAAGGACACGAATAAATAATACGCGAATAAATTACCAATAATAAATAAAGATTTTTACCCTGTTGTAGATCGATGATCTCCTCGTACCTCGGAATAATGTGTAATAATTCGGTTGAAAGGTTTTTTTGTTTGGTGACAACCGAAATAATGCACTCGAAGAATAATTGGTAATACTTTCCTTTTATTTTCCTTTTGATTGTAGTCCAGAGGTCCAGTATAATGATAGTAGATTTCACAATATTGGCGCACAAGATACAAAGATTCTAACGCGTGATATTATATTATAAAACTTATAACAATTACTAACGAACTATATAAATTCCCGATAAATTATTGATCGACTGTCTTTTACGGATATTTATTCTCGACTGTCGTGGCCAGTGTGGCCAGGTAAACAATATATATCGTAATACTACGCATGTAAAAGTGGCGATTTATCGCCACAACCTGGTCACACTGGTCGTGGCAATGAACTTTCGCAGCCCGCACACTTGGATCCGCGAAAATTCCCTCCCACTACAGTCGTTCGCTATCTCACTCGCTCCTATAGCTCCTATCGACGCAGGTAAGGCAGGGAGCGCGAGAGATGCCCGGGAGGTGCTGCCACCGATCCAGCGCAACGCCTATCTACTCGTGCTGTTGCATTTTCTCGCGGTCGTCGCGCCGGATCAAGGCCATTGCTCCGCTAGTGCAGCGATTTTTAGACATCGCGCGATTATTATTTCGCAATTCTTTCGCGCGATGTCTGCCTAAACTTAATTTAACAATAATTTATGTCCTAAACTACGTTACTAACTAAACCCCAATTCCCATTTAAAATCAAAATATTAGGCACGTAACACAAATCATAATGGCCGCAGTCTCAATATTCTTTGATGAAGGTATATCAAAAAGCAACCAATCAGAGGCTTTCGAAAAGGGTTCTAAAAAAAATACTGGCACATTCTAGAGATAAAATGCAAACTTTTTCCCAATCAATGTCCTATACAAAAAATTTCACATTTTTGAGTAAAAAAATGATTAAAGTTGAATTATAACCAAAAAATGGAAAAAATTTTAATTTTCAATGTTCCATAACTGGCTTATTTTTGAAAATTTTGGTCTCAAACTCTAGGAACATTATTTTTTCATGAAAAACTAGAAGTAAACCAATTTTCAGCGATTTTAAAATGTTGAGCTGCTGACTTCACCTGAAATATCCCATTATATATATATATATATATATATATATATATATATATATATATATATATATATATATATATATATATATATATATATATATATATATATATATATATATATATATATATATATATATATTGTAACGCGTGTGCGAGTTAGGTAATTCGAGATTCGAATTACCCGCACCGAGCAGGCATGCTCACTGGGGGCGCGAGAGCGCGAGCATTCTGACCGGATTAGAACGGTTTCGCGATGCGTAATATGCCCGTCGCGTACCCGCGAAGCTGCTACGGCTTTATGCGAGACACGGCAGCCATCTTCGTGACTGCCATCGTGCCGAGAACTTCTCTCTAGCGTGTTTCTCAAAAGTTACCTCGTCCGCGCCGTCCTAGCTTTTTATAGTTACCGCGAGTGTAGTGGAGGCGCCGAGCAGAGTGTATGCGTGTGAAAGAGGGACAGAGGGAGAGCGATCCCGAGCCGCGTAAGCCACACGAGACAGCGAGCGAGGAGCCGGCAGCCAGCCCGCCTGCTGACCCAATACAGCGAGTAAGAGAGAGAGAGAGAAAGGGAGCGCAACTGCTGTGCGAGCAACAGAGAGCGAGAGGGAGCTGAGTGCACCGGCTGCTCCTTCCTAACGTAAGTTTTCTACTCTCCTCTCGCGGGTTTATTGTAAAAGCTCGCACGGAAATCGCCCCGTGCAAGCTTTCTGTGCCGTGTACGTGCGGGTGTGTGTCAGCCCGCCGTACCTTAACACCGCGCCCGAGATTAGCAGCTTCGCCACGCGCCATATTGTTCGTGCGTTTGAATATTAACGGTCGCGCGCGAACTAACTCATTGTTCTAATCAGCACGTGCGTTGTGCTTGTAGTTATTAGAGATTTGAATATACTGTGATATCTATTTACTCGTCGCGTTGTTCATTACAACCTGTCCTTCTCCCGGATACCGCCGCCTCCGCGGGAAAACGACTCCGCCGGTCGTTTTCATATCTGAGCGTAGTGGCCGCGCGCTTTTCACTCAGCGATTCAATTAGTTGGAAAGCGAAGTTCGTGTGCGATCTTCGCGTTGTTTTCGGAATTCCAGGAGCAGATCCTCGGGCAAGTCATTTTAGTCTGACACCCGCGGCACCGTGTTCTAGGGCATCGCTGGCCTGTGGCTTGTTGGGATTTTCCCCCACTAGCCATCCCGTTACAACTGGCGCCACAACGTTTTGGGAGTGGAGAAGGACCCGCGGCGCGTACGTGATTCGCGGCGAAGCTTGGCGCGAAGAAGCTCAGCAGCGTAGCTGAGCGTAAGCTGCAAAGAAAGGCTCTTCGTGCCGCAGCTCGTAGGCGCGTGTGTGTGTGTGTGTGCGTGACACAACCGTGCTGTTGCGAGAGTGCGGTCGAGAGGTTAGGCGAGCGATAGCCAATAACCCTCGAACTAGAGTGCCGGCGAGGAGAGATCTCGATCGCGAAATTTTTGTACGTTGGATAATTGTTTTTAACAATTAAAATTTTTTTTTAATAACAATTAAATTTTTTTTTAACGACAAAAATTGTTTTTTAAGCGATAATTAATTTTTTTTAATTAATTTTTTCTCGACTCGAAAATTTTTTTTCTCCTCTCGTATTTTCGATACGAATTATTTTTTAGTGGACGAAAAATAAATTTTTTTTTTCTTTTCTCGTGCTGTTAGTAGAAAATCGAAAAAAAGTCGGCAGGCACTCTCGGAACAAAAAGTTGACTGTGCGCCTGAGTAAAAACTCGAGCGCAAAAATCCCCTCGAACTTTAAAATTGTTTTTTATTTTTTTAGGTGAAAATTGTATTTATTTTTTGTGTTTTTTGGTGATATTGTCCGTTTTGATATATATATATATATATATATATATATATATATATATATATATATATATATATATATATATATATATATATATATATATATATATATATATATAATTATCACTTAACCCCTTTATGGAGCCCATCCCTGTATATTAGTACCTACGACCAGAGTTCCCGTATACAAGTGACTAAAGAAATAATCCCTCTCTGGGTATAGAAACTCTAGATCGGGCTCCATAAACGCCGTATAAGAATATTTTATGGGACCCGGGCTCCATAAAAGAAAACGGGCTCCATAAATATGCTCATGTGTATAAAAGGGCTCCATAAATCTGGTAAAAGAAATGTATATATATATATATATATTTTTTTTTTTTCACATATATTTATTTTAAAATTACAAGTGCGAGTAGTTGAGCGTAATTAATTACAAATAGTAATTAATTACAAAAATAGCTTTTGTTTTTTTAGAGCCGCATACGGGAAACCCTCGTGCGTTACCGAGGTTAAGAGCAACCGCCGAAGCTCTTAGAAAATAACCCGGGTTCGCGTTGAAAAAGCTAGCTCACGGATTGAATAGGCAAACTCTCTCTGCCATCAATACAGATACTACTCGCGCTAGTAAAATAAGTTCGTGGGGAAGCGCACAGCCAATTGACACCATGGCCCGATCATCGCAGTTTGCGGAATCTGCGATACTCAATTGGGCCTATACACAGCCCGAAGACGAAATGGTTTACAGCAGTTAGATCTGCAGTCAGTAAATATGCTGACAGCGATCAAGTGGCTTATGGGCGATTATCGTGCCGCCGATTTCGTGCCAGAGCCAGAGCTGTCGGAGCAGTAAGCGTTTGCTAAACGCGAGCAGTCCCGAAGGGCGTTCATCGACTTAACGTTGATGAACAAGTCTGGGACGACTATTGTGGATCCCAATACTGACCCAGACCACACGCACCCTTTCATAACGCTCCTTGATGACCCGATAGTGATGCAGAAACTCTCGGAGTCTCGGAGGATGAACGCTCCACAACAAGCACATAATGCAGTGGTGGAGCCAGCGGAAGAGGCAAACGGCCAGGAGGGTTCCGGGACAGAGATATTGAGCTTTGCAGCACCCATCGGGACATCTTCAGCCGAAGCCGAGGGACAGCTGCAACAGCAACAGCTCCAACAGCAACAATTGCAGCAGCAGCAAATGCAGTAGCAGCAAATGCATCAACAGCAGTTGGAGCAAAAGCGATTGCAGCAACAGCAACAACAGCAGGAGCAGCAGCAGCGGCAGTAAGTGCTCCTGGAAGAGCAGCGCAGGCAACGACAATGCCAGCGCAACTACGGAGAAGAGTCGTTAGCACGAAATGGGCAGCACGGGTTCTGGCAGCAATCACAAAACCCGCCACAGTCGCAAAACCTGGAGTGGCCACGACAGCGTGACTCGCGAACCACCGGAATAGCAGTTGGAGACAGCATATTATCGGAGCAGCTACTGGCGGTGATCAAAACACTCGTCGAGGAGGTTCAAGAGCTTAAAGAGAATGTACGAATACTTCAAGGAGCGCGACATCCAACCTCAAGTACGCACTTGGAGGGAGTTCAACCCCCAAGCACGGACCGTAGACGAGGATCACCGCATGTGAACTTCCAAGACACGTTCACGTATGCGGAGTTTAACAGCAGCAGCCTGAGTCTCCAGTCCCCAATAGAGGCTGGGGGGAATGATACCAGAAATTCTTCCCAGCGCCAGACAAGGAAAGGGGCGACCCAGGACCCGGCTGAGAGGCATACGTATTTGCCTCAGCAGACGAACCGTGATGTGGGCCAGATAGTCCGAAAATGGCACATCAAGTTCTCAGAGTCCTCAAAGGAGCAGAGCTTTGAGTTATTCCTCACGAGAATAGAGGAATGCAGAACTCTAGCTAATCTGACACACGACGGGTACTTTCGTCGTTGTCAGAGCTCCTCCGGTAACAGCCATCTGGTACATGGATCATGGCCAGATTTCAAAGAGGCCATAACGCACATGTATGGCGGGGACAGGGGACATCAGCAGCGCGTCCTGGCGGAAATAAACACGAGGACTCAAGGCAGAAATGAACTTACGCGTGATTACGTAGTAAATCTACAAGCCATGACCCTCAAGTTGGTTCCGGTGCCTAGCATTGCTCAACAGTTAGACGTGTTACACCGGAACATGCGGCCAGAACTGCAAAAGATGGTAATGCGAAATCAAATTACGGATTACCGAGGGCTCCTGGACCTGGCCCGGGAAGCCGAATTAGCGCTTGCGGCAGATAAGGTGTATCACTCGTCACCACCGCCCGAGCACACGTATATGCCAGAATTTGCCTACGTGCCGACAGAGACGCCCATGGATCAGCGGAAAAAGCAGAATCCAAGCGTGGCGGCGATGGGGCACAGGCGATGGCACAGGCGATGGGGCAACAGCACGAGCCTCGAGAGAGCCTCGAGGCTAAGTTCAGTCGGGTCATGGCCGAATGCTTATCGGCCTTGACAAAGAAAAGCACCGACGAGAACAAGGGGCAAAAGCCTAGCCGGCCGCCAACCAGAAAACCTAAGAAGAAGGGTAACTGGGAAAATAGGCGGCGGGAGGGCGGGCAAATTACGAACCAGCCTAGTGGGGGTAGTAGCTCGACCCACCAGGCTAGGCCGCAGAGTCCAAAAAATAACGGACCTCCACAAAGGCCAGAATACCGAAGAGAACCCGGATATGAGCAAAAGGGAGGTAACAAGCCCAATGCTGCCGGAAACCAACAGCGAAACGGCCAGGGGGGCAGGTAAATACGACCACATGCCCGTCCCCAGCTCTCTCACCAGAGACCGAGGGTAACTCGATCCAATCGTCTGGAGTGGAGAGCGAAGAAGTGCCCGTGATTCAACCAAATGAAGGCAACCAAGAAACTTGCTCGCGATGGTGGCTTCAAGTAGGTGTAGCCGGTTACAGGCTACGAGCACTCTTCGATACAGGAGCTTCATGAACTGGGATGAATTCCATCGGCCTACAGCTCGCTACCGCTTGTGGAAAAGAGTTAATCCAGCGGCCTAACGGCACGGGTGGCAAACGGGCAAAGCATAGCAGTGGTTGGCTATGTGTATCTGCCCATGGTCGTGGCTGGCGTGTGCAAAGAAGTGCGCGTCGCAATAATGCCAGATCTAGATACAGAGTGCTACTTGGGGATAAACATCATTAAGAAGTTTAGCGCCGTCTTAGACCCCATAGATAACACGCTGCATCTCAAGGATGACGATGCAAGCGTAAAGTTAGAAGTAGCCGCCATAACCGCAAACAACACCGTGTCCGTATCAGATATAGGGTTGGCGGACCCAACAGAAGAACAGCGCAAAGAGGTAGAAGCTTCAGTAGCTCAGCTGATCGGTAACAGCCTGGCACCACTAGGGTGTATTTCGTGGATCGAGCATGCAATAGACGTCGGATCTACAAGACCCATTAAACAGAAGTACTACTCTGTATCTCAGAAACTCGAGGAAGAGATGCACAAACAGGCGGAGGAAATGCTAGTCGCGGGAATAATAGAACCCTCGACAAGTGGCTGGTCAAGTCTAGTGGTAATGGTACGCAAGTCAAACGGGAAGTTCCGTTTCTGCGTGGACTTCAGAAAAGTGAACGCAGCGTCAAGGCCAGACGCGTACACGTTACCATACATGGAAAGTATCTTGCGCAAACTGTAAAAAGCGCGATACATCTCCACGTTGGATTTAAGCAGTGCGCACCACCAGATACCACTTAGTCCGGAGTCCAAAGAGACTACGGCCTTCACCGTGCCAGGCAAAGGGCTTTTCCAATTTACGAGAATGCCCTACGGTCTTTCGTATGCCGGAGCCTCCTTCCAGAGGCTGATTGACAAAGTCATCGGTCCCGAACTCGAACCTTTTGCTTACTCGTATCTCGACGATATAATAATAGTCAGAGACATTCGAGGAGCATAAAGAGGTTCTAAAACCGAACGGTGAAGACCATGATCATGTTTTACGCTGAGGAGAATCACCGGTCCTGGGATGAGCATCTGAACGAGCTGGCATTCGCGTATAATAGAACACAGCTCTACCAAGATAAATCCTGCCATGCTCATTTACGGCCGACAGCCTGACCCACCGAAGACACTAAGGCGGGAGGAAGACAGGTTAGCCGAAGAGCAAGGGCAGCAAGTGGCGATAAATAATTGGGTGGCGCGCATGGACAAGCTCCGCGAATTGCACCTTCGGGCGGCGGCCGACGAGCAAGCGGAGCAGGCGAGACAAGCCAAATATTATGATGCTCATCGTCGACCTTCAGAATTCTGTCTAGGCGATCGTGTATGGAGAGAGAATAAGGTACTATCCTCTGCAGCTGAGGGGATTTCTGCCAAATTAGCCTCGAAGTACGCGGGGCCCTACATGATTGTGAATATTGTAGGCGAAAACACCTATGAGATCCGAGGTGAGGATGGTCGAACGATAAGTTCTGTCCATGCGCAGCAACTCAAGCGATATGTCTCCGCAGAAGAGGCCAAGGACTACTTGGACAAAGGTAGTCCGGAAGTAGACCAATCGGTACCACCGAGGAACTCTTCAGTCGAACGTGGCCCTCCAGCGGACGACAGAGTTAGCCAGGGGAATGTACAGCCTCGGGCGACGGCTAAGAGGCGCGGTCCACCTCGTAAGACCGCGCTATTAGTTAGGCCAGGAAAGCGTGCGAGCCACGGCCGACCTACGCGTGTGGTCGGTCCAACAGAGTCCAAGCGAGGCCCAGGAAGGCCAAAGGGCTCGCAGAAGAACCCTGCACCTGCGGATGTCGGGCCAATTAGCCCCCGTCGAACCCGAGCATCCAAAAAGCGCTAACTGTGCCGTCCAAGAATTGTGCCGTCTGTACTAACCCGTGTTCGTCCTTGTTTTCCGATCCTCATACTCACCTCTTTCCGGGATCAATTTTCCTATTGCAGGACATGCCAGGCCTGACTCCAGAGGTAGCGAAGACGGCGAAGCGGACGATCGCTGGATTAATCCAGTGTCAACCTGACCCCGCCGTCATCGACTTCCTGGAGCAGGTGGTGGAGGGGATAGATGCGGTAACGCTGAAACCTCCACCAGTGGAAGAACCCTCCACCTTAGTGATTGAGGAGATAGAGGCACCGGAGCCCAGAAGGGGACCTTCAAGGCCGGCCGACACAGGCGCCGGTCCGTCCCCGCTCCGGCGACCTCATCCCCCGAAGGAGCAGCGGGAGGAGAGAGGTACCCGGCCTCAAGAAGAGGCACCAGCCGAGCCGACTGGTGCTGGCCGAGTCCTCGAAGAGGAGGCGGTCCGAGCCCATAATGGTGCGCCGGAAGTTGACGCCGGCTCGGCTCGAGCCGCAAAAGGAAAAAGGGAAGATGCTCCGACCCAGACCCCAAATGGAGCACCGACCGATGAAGTCGGTGCGGCCTGGGTCCCGGTGGAGCAGGCTCTTGAGGAGGCGCGGCGCCTCAGCAAGTCCTCGCGCGCTGCGGAGGACGCTGCCTTGGTCGCACTGGAGGATTTTCTCCAGTGCCACGATAAGGCCGGCGAGCGGCAAGCCGGCAAATGGGTCGGAATGGCCCAAGGCCGGCGAGAAGAGCTCGTGGCCGCCGCAGAGGCCAGGGCCGCCAGGCTGCACCGCGCCGCCTTACTTAGGGAGGAGGAGGCTCGTCTGGCTCGTGCGTAGGAGCGCATGGAAGAGGCCAGGCGAGCCAGAGAAGAGGCGGAGGGGACGGGGCGCCGGGCCAAAGAAGAGGCCCAGCGCCGTCTCCAGGAAGAAGACGAGTGCCTCCGAAAGGCGCTCGAAGAGGAGAAGGCTGCCCGGGAGGCATTAGACGCACAGACGCTCCCCCGGTGTTTCATGTGTGGTGAGCTTGGGGTAAAGAAGTCGAAGCACTGCCCCAACCAAGCTCGCCACAAGGGGCACCGGACTTACTCCCGGGCCAGCTGAAGAGGGCTAAGGCGCGAAGTTTTTTTGTTTTTTTTTTTAATAAAAATTTTAAAAAAAATCCAGTGACTCCAATTCTTCCTAATTCCCTTTTCGAACCTCTTTCTCCTAAAACCTTACCATCATACGTATAGGTACGACGACGGCCATGGATGGCAGAGCTGCTCACAGGTCCCCTAAGCAGCGTCTGGCTGGGGGGTGTAACGCGTGCGCGAGTTAGATAATTCGAGATTCGAATTACCCGCGCCGAGCAGGCATGCTCACTGGGGGCGCCAGCGCGCGAGCATTCTGACCGGATTAGAACGGTCTCGCGACGCGTAATATGCCCGTCGCGTACCCGCGAAGCTGCTACGGCTTTATGCGAGTCACGGCAGCCATCTTCGTGTCTGCCATCATGCCGAGAACTTCTCGCCAGCGTGTCTCTCAAAAGTTACCTCGTCCACGCCGTCCTAGCTTTTTATAGTTACCGCGAGTGTAGTGGAGGCGCCGAGTAGAGTGTATGCGTGTGAAAGAGAGACAGAGAGAGAGCGATCCCGAGCCACGTGAGCCACACGAGACAGCGAGCGAGGAGCGGCAGCCAGCCCGCCTGCTGACCCAATACAGCGAGTAAGAGAGAGAGAGAGAAAGGGAGCGCAACTGCTGTGCGAGCAACAGAGAGCGAGAGAGAGCCGAGTGCACTGGCTGCTCCTTCCTAACGTAAGTTTTCTACTCTCCTCTCGCGGGTTTATTGTAAAGGCTCGCACGGAAATCGCCCCGTGTAAGCTTTTTGTGCCGTGTACGTGCGGGTGTGTGTCAGCCCGCCGTACCTTAACACCGCGCTCGAGATTAGCAACTTCGCCACGCGCCATATTGTTCGAGTGCCCGAGCAACGCACGCCGACGGACGGACGAGCCCTCAAATCCCCGCGAGCGAGCGCCACCACTCGTTCTTGTTCGGGTACTAGTACTAGGCTCTCTCTCTTTCTCTCTCACTCTCTCTTGAAAAAGCCTTAGATAACTGGACAATTACATTAACTTCGTGGTTTGAATTAAATAAAAAAGATAAAAATGCAAAAAATATGAAATACGTTAATATACCAAAATATTATATTTTTAAGAATAAAACTTGGATAAAACGTCAACGGGAACTAAAACATGTTGCTATAGGACGTTTAAATGTAGTATCTCCAAGAGATATTGAAAGATTTCATTTAAAATTAATTTTAAATCGTGTTAAAGACGCAATATCTTTTGAAGAATTACGTACATTTGAAAATAAAACATATAATACTTACAAAGAAACACAAAGAAACAGCAATACAAATGGGTCTAATCGAAGGTGATTTACAGATTGACAAAATTTTTGAAGAAGCTTGTAATATAATGTTACCTGTTCAATTGCGTAAATTTTTTACTTGGTTTTTAATAACAGATAACATTAATAGTAATACTATTTGGACAAAATTTAATAAATATTTTACAGAAGATTTTGACAATAATAAAAATAACCGAGCTCTTCATCATATAAACGAAATTTTAAAAGTTGAAGAAATGTCTTGTAAAGATTTTGGATTACCTGAACCTGATCAAATTTTCGATACAAATAATGAAAATAATAAAGAAAATATTTTATTCTGTAAACAAATGTTTAATAATTACTATAGTCAATTAAACACAGATCAAAAAACAATTTTTACACAAATATTAAATAATGAACATAAAATTAACTTTATTAATGGTCCTGGAGGTTCAGGTAAAACGTTTTTATATAAAACTTTAATTTATTATTTTTTGTCAATAGAACAAAAAATTATATCAATGGCTGGTATAGCATCTATACTATTACCAAAAGGTATGACCAGTCATAAAACTTTTAGATTACCTTTAGATTTAAACAATATTGAAAGTGCATTTTTTAAATTTGAATCAGATAAAAAAAATTTCGTGAAGTTTTTGCCATTATTTGGGATGAAGAGTCAATGATTCCACGTAAAGCTTTAGAAATTGTTGATAAAACTTTACAAGATGTTTGTAATAATAATCTACCATTCGGAGGAAAATTATTAATTTTAGGAGGTGATTTTAGGCAAATTCTCCCTGTTGTTAAAAATGATTGTAGAAGCACAATAATTCAAGAAACAATAAAATATTCAAATCTTTGGTCATTATTTAATATAACGTATTTGAAAAAAAATATCTGTTCAAAAGATATCATGTTTGCTGCATTTTTATTAGATATTGGAGAAGGTAAATTTAATTCATTTGTTATACCTGATAGTTTTAAAACAAACGATGTTTGTTTTAAAATATATGAAAATATAAATTGTAGTATATCAATAAATAGAGTTATATTAACATCACATAATGAAGATGCAAATATTTTAAATAATAAAATTTTAAAACTATTAAATACTGAAGAAAATACGTATTATAGTTTAGATTATGCTACTCATAAAGATGTAGATTTATCTGATAACATCCATATTAATTGAAGGGCCGAATGCAATAAGGGGGTTAGCGCTCGAAAACCCGTAAAAGTATTGTCCAAGTGACTAAATTTTCAATTTAGCCAAATTAATTTTTAAAAAATATCACCTTGTAGGGAATGAAAAGAAGTATTTTTACTTAGAAGGAATTTTTTTTATTTGACTTTCTTTTTAATATAAAAATTAAAAACTGAAAATTTTGTTCATCTATTTTTAATAGCTTTCAAAAACATTAATCGTCCAAACTTGGTCAAATATCATCGAAATATTTTGAAATTTGACAGGGACATGCAGAATACTCCAGCGTTGCCAATGGGATTGATAAAAGGATGTAAATCGATAATTGTTAATAATTATTTAATTGCAAATATATTGCGATCAGTAATTACGTTTACTTAACTTTAACGGAAAATAGTATCGAGGGAAGTTGAAGCTAGGAAAAACTTCCACCGAGACATTTGTTCCTTAATAGTCTAATAAGTTTCTGACAAAGTTTCAAATTGATTTAATAATAAATGACTTAAATAGAGCGTTATTAATAAAGACGCGCGCTAGCAACATCAGCGGCGCGGCGCGGCGTGAGCTCAGACTGCGTCGCACACGTTTTCGCAGTGGCGTATCACGTTTATAAAAATTAAAGAATTATTACGTTATTGTGTGTGTGTGTGTGTGTGTGCGTGCGTGCGTGCGTGCGTGCGTGCGTGTGTGTGTGTGTGTGTGTGTGTGTGTGTGTGTGTGTGTGTGTGTGTGTGTGTGTGTGTGTGGGTGTGTGTGTCCTTATGATAGTATTAATGAACATATTAAATTTTAAAGTACAAATTTATTTATTTTTTCTAAGAAGCTGGTGAGTTAAGTCGATCTGACGGAGGCGAGGATTAGAAATCAAAAATTCAACGATTTCATTAGAAAATGCAACGTTTCGTTGGCTTGGTCTGCCAACCTCTTCAGGCTACAATTTTTTATTAAACAGAAAAACAATTAATACAATGTAGGGAATGAAAAGAAGTATTTTTACTTAGAAGGAATTTTTTTTATTTGACTTTCTTTTTAATATAAAAATTAAAAACTGAAAATTTTGTTCATCTATTTTTAATAGCTTTCAAAAACATTAATCGTCCAAACTTGGTCAAATATCATCGAAATATTTTGAAATTTGACAGGGACATGCAGAATACTCCAGCGTTGCCAATGGGATTGATAAAAGGATGTAAATCGATAATTGTTAATAATTATTTAATTGCAAATATATTGCGATCAGTAATTACGTTTACTTAACTTTAACGGAAAATAGTATCGAGGGAAGTTGAAGCTAGGAAAAACTTCCACCGAGACATTTGTTCCTTAATAGTCTAATAAGTTTCTGACAAAGTTTCAAATTGATTTAATAATAAATGACTTAAATAGAGCGTTATTAATAAAGACGCGCGCTAGCAACATCAGCGGCGCGGCGCGGCGTGAGCTCAGACTGCGTCGCACACGTTTTCGCAGTGGCGTATCACGTTTATAAAAATTAAAGAATTATTACGTTATTGTGTGTGTGTGGGTGTGCGTGCGTGCGCGCGCGCGCGCGCGCGCGTGTGTGTGTGTGTGTGTGTGTGTGTGTGTGTGTGTGTGTGTGTGTGTCCTTATGATAGTATTAATGAACATATTAAATTTTAAAGTACAAATTTATTTATTTTTTCTAAGAAGCTAGTGAGTTAAGTCGATCTGACGGAGGCGAGGATTAGAAATCAAAAATTCAACGATTTCACTAGAAAAGGCAACGTTTCGTTGGCTTGGTCTGCCACCCTCTTGAGACTACAATTTTTTATTAAACAGAAAAAAACAATTAATACAATGTAATTAATAGAAACTAAAAACACTCGCGTAATAGAATAATTAATACCTTAAATTATAACGTGTGTTACGTAGTACACATGAAGTCGATGTTAACGCAAGACACGAGATTGGTCAGTATTTATAGTATACACAGTAAAGGGTTGGTGTCTGTGTTTACAAACAAAACGCAGATACATATAGAAAGAAAAATCAAACGACAACAAATTTAATTTAAAAGTCTCAGTAAAGGAAAATAAGAGGTATTTAAAAATTTAACGTCTTCTTTCTTATTTATGTTATTACTGTTGCACTTAATGTGGATCATTTCTGACAATATACGTTTTTTGTAATTAGCTTCCTGATCTAGAATTTTGGTATTGTCCCAGTCAAAATCATGGAGAAATTTATTCCTATGTTGTGGAACTACTGATTCTATGTTGTTATTTTTTTGATGTTCGTTAATTCTGATTTTTATTGTACATTTAGTTTCTCCTACATATGACGCAGGACACGATTTACAAAAGAACTTATAAACTACGTTGGTCTTATCCCACTTTTTTTGTAGGGTCTTTACCTAATTTTATTACAGAACTTAGACTCTTATTAACAAGAGGCAAAACACGGAAGTTATAAGGTTTGAGAATGATTACAATTTTTTCAAAAATGTCATTGAACGGTAATGAAATATGGGATACAAATTCGTTTTGTACAATATTGTCTTTTTGGTTGTTCTCATATTTAATTTTGTAAAATCTTTTGTATGCATATTATTTGATGAATCTCCGAGGGTAATTATTATTTTTGAGTAATGTAGTAACAATATTTAGATTTTTCCTATGAAATTTTTTATTTGATAATAAAATTGCTCTGTCAACAAAGTTGTACATAATATTGATCTTCTGTTGTAGTGGATGATATGAATGATAATTAATAAGTCTGCCGGAAGAAGTGGGTTTATTATACCAATCTGTAATAATCGTATTATTATGGTGGATTAAAAGAATATCTAGAAAATTGATTTTTTTTGTCCTGTTCTAATTCATAAGTAAATTGTAACTTGTTATTATAGGAATTGAACGTATTTATTACGGTATTGATATGTTTTTTGTCGATACACATAATCGTGTCATCAACGTAGCGGAAATAAAAAAGTGGAAGAATATCATGGTTTTCTTTCAAAATTTTTTGACAGTCAGTTTCCAAATTGTCCATCACAATATCTGCAAATAATGGCGATATCGGGGAACCCATAGGTGTACCATCAATTTGTCTATAAAATTTGTTATTGAAAGAAAAAAAGGTATTCGAAAATAGAAATTTTATACATGTAATAATTTCGTTGAATGGGATTTTGCATCTATTATGTATGGAATCAAATCTTCGATCTATACTGTCTAATACTAGTTGTAGTGGAATGTTTGTAAATAGAGAAATAACGTCTAAAGAGAGTAATACATAGTCATCTGGTATGATAACTGAATTTAATTTTTGTTTCAAATGAAAACTGTTGTCGATGTGCGACTCTGGGATTTTTATGAACGATTTGATTTCATTGTAAATAATTTTAGCTAAAAAGTGGCTCGGACTATTGACTAATGAGATTATGGGACGGAATGGTATATCTTTTTTATGTATTTTTGGAAGACCGTAACATTTTGCCAGTGTAGTATTTGAACAAGAGAGAGAGTTATTATGAAACTTTGTGCGCAAATAGCTATTATTATTTAAGTTCTTAAGAATCGTCGACGTGTCAGATTGTAATTTTTTTAGGGGATTCTTTTTAATATTTTCATAAACAGTCGTGTCAGATAGTAACAAGTGCATTTTTGTGTTGTATTCAGTCTTGCTTAAGCAGACGATGACATTTCCCTTGTCAGAAGTTGTAAACCATATATCTGGATTATTTTTAATAAACTTTTTTGTATTAGTTAATTTCCTTTTAAACATTTTTTCTTGTGGCTTTTCATGTTTTTGTTTCATAAACGCTGTTGTTAGATTTGATACAATTCTTTCCCTGATTTCGGATTGTTTTGATGTCGATAGTTCAGAATTCATTAAACTAAACTCAACATTTTTAAATGTATCTACGATGTCTTCTTTATCACACCTTTTGTTGATACTAAATTTTGGTCCTAATGAGACTACGTCTATTATGTCGTCAGGTATATGTACTTCTGTCAAGTTTTTGAAGAATTGTTCTTTTGATGTGGTATTCTTCGCTTGTAATTTTTGTTTTTTCGATATACATTCAAATTTTTTAATTAAATTTTTGTTGTGTTTTTCTCTAATCAATTTAGCTTTTTTGTTAGTATATGTAAAGAAATTATTAATAGTTAAATGATCAATGTTGAGTTCTGAAATTAGGTTTTTAAGAGAAGATAATGATTTATTTAAAAAATTCATATGAAAATTGATATCACGGATTTCCAGATTTAAAAGTTTAAAGGAGATATGTTTTTCCATATCAACGAGTCTTAGTTTGCAAAATTCATTGTGAAACGAAAAAGTACGAAAACGCTTACTTAAATTTAACATATGTTGAGGAAAGATGTTGTTGGATCTGCACCTCAAAAGAAATCAGGGAAAGAATTGTATCAAATCTAACAACAGCATTTATGAAACAAAAACATGAAAAGCCACAAGAAAAAATGTTTAAAAGGAAATTAACTAATACAAAAAAGTTTATTAAAAATAATTCAGATATATGGTTTACAACTCCTGACAAGGGAAATGTCACCGTCTGCTTAAGCAAGACTGAATACAACTCAAAAATGCACTTGTTACTATCTGACACAACTGTTTATGAAAATATTAAAAAGCATCCCCTAAAAAAATTACAATCTGACACGTCGACGATTCTTAAGAACTTAAATAATAATAACTATTTGCGCACAAAGTTTCATAATAACTCTCTCTCTCTTGTTCAAATACTACACTGGCAAAATGTTACGGTCTTCCAAAAATACATAAAAAAGATATACCATTCCGTCCCATAATCTCATTAGTCAATAGTCCGAGCCACTTTTTAGCTAAAATTATTTACAATGAAATCAAATCGTCCATAAAAATCCCAGAGTCGCATATCGACAACAGTTTTCATTTGAAACAAAAATTAAATTCAGTTATCATACCAGATGACTATGTATTACTCTCTTTAGACGTTATTTCTCTATTTACAAACATTCTACTACAACTAGTATTAGACAGTATAGATCGAAGATTTGATTCCATACATAATAGATGCAAAATCCCATTCAACGAAATTATTACATGTATAAAATATCTATTTTCGAATACCTTTTTTTCTTTCAATAACAAATTTATAGACAAATTGATGGTACACCTATGGGTTCCCCGATATCGCCATTATTTGCAGATATTGTGATGGACGATTTGGAAACTGACTGTCAAAAAATTTTGAAAGAAAACCATGATATTCTTCCACTTTTTTATTTCCGCTACGTTGATGACACGATTATGTGTATAGACAAAAAACATATCAATAACGTAATAAATACGTTCAATTCCTATAATAACAAGTTACAATTTACTTATGAATTAGAACAGGACAAAAAAAATCAATTTTCTAGATATTCTTTTAATCCACCATAATAATACGATTATTACAGATTGGTATAATAAACCCACTTCTTCCGGCAGACTTATTAATTATCATTCCTATCATCCACTACAACAGAAGATCAATATTGTGTACAACCTTGTTGTCAGAGCAATTTTATTATCAAATAAAAAATTTCATAGGAAAAATCTAAATATTGTTACTACATTACTCAAAAATAATAATTACCCTCGGAGATTCATCAAACAATATGCATACAAAAGATTTTACAAAATTAAATATGAGAACAATCAAAAAGACAATATTGTACAAAACGAATTTGTATCCCATATTTCATTACCGTTCAATGACATTTTTGAAAAAATTGTAACCATTCTCAAACCTTATAACTTCCGTGTTTTGCCTCTTGTTAATAAGAGTCTAAGTTCTGTAATAAAATTAGGTAAAGACCCTACAAAAAAGTGGGATAAGACCAACGTAGTTTATAAGTTCTTTTGTAAATCGTGTCCTGCGTCATATATAGGAGAAACTAAACGTACAATAAAAATCAGAATTAACGAACATCAAAAAAATAACAACATAAAATCAGTAGTTCCACAACATAGGAATAAATTTCTCCATGATTTTGACTGGGACAATACCAAAATTCTAGATCAGGAAGCTAATTACAAAAAACGTATATTGTCAGAAATGATCCACATTAAGTGCAACAGTAATAACATAAATAAGAAAGAAGACGTTAAATTTTTAAATACGTCTTATATTCCTTTATTGAGACTTTTAAATTAAATTTGTTGTCGTTTGATTTTTCTTTCTATATGTATCTGCGTTTTGTTTGTAAACACAGACACCAACCCTTTACTGTGTATACTATAAATACTGACCAATCTCATGTTTTGCGTTAACATCGACTTCATGTGTACTACGTAACACACGTTATAATTTAAGGTATTAATTATTGTATTACGCGAGTGTTTTTAGTTTCTATTAATTACATTGTATTAATTGTTTTTTTCTGTTTAATAAAAAATTGTAGCCTCAAGAGGTTGGCAGACCAAGCCAACGAAAGGTTGCCTTTTCTAATGAAATCGTTGAATTTTTGATTTCTAATCCTCGCCTCCGTCAGATCGACTTAACTCACTAGCTTCTTAGAAAAAATTTGGGAGTGCGATATTTTACTCATATTCTAGACAAATTTATTTATTAACATACTAACAAAATATAATTATATGTACAGTGCGTTGACTTATAAACTGTGTTTTTACGTTATATAAAACATAATATCGTTACATAATAATTCGTTAATTTTTATAAACGTGATACATCAGTGCAAAAACATGTAAACACAGGCTTAGGTCACGCCGCCGATGTTGCTAGCGCGCGTCTTTATTAATAACGCTCTATTTAAGTCATTTATTATTAAATCAATTTGAAACTTTGTCAGAAACTTATTAGACTATTAAAGAACAAATGTCTCGCTAGAAGTTTTTCCTAGCTTCAACTTCCCTCGATACTTTTTTCCGTTAAAGTTAAGAAAACGTAATTACCGATCGCAATATATTTGCAATTAAATAATTATTAACAATTATCGATTTACATCCTTTTATCAATCCCATAGGCAACGCTGGAGTATTCTGCACGTCCCTGTCAAATTTCAAAATATTTCGATGATATTTGACCAAGTTTGGACGATTAATGTTTTTGAAAGCTATTAAAGAAGATGAACAAAATTTTCAGTTTTTAATTTTTATATTAAAAAGAAAGTCGAATAAAAAAAATTCCTTCTAGGTAAAAATACTTCTTTTCATTCCCTACAAGGTGATATGTTTTAAAAATTAATTTGGCTACATTGAAAATTTAGTCACTTGGACAATACTTTTACGGGTTTTCGAGCGCTAACCCCCTTATTGCATCCGGCCCTTCAATTATCCGATTGAAACTTTAAACAATATACGTGAAGGACTACCACCACATAAATTAAAACTTAAAATAAATACTATTGTAATGTTAATAAGAAATTTAAGTATTAACGATGGATTATGTAATGGAACACGATTAAAAATTACTAAATTATTTAAATACAACATAGAAGCAGAAATAATAACAGGTGAAAACTCTGGAAACAGTTTTTATTCCTCGAATTACATTAAACACTGGCAATTCTTCATCATTACCATTTATTTTATATAGTGTAACGGCAGGCGCGTCTCTGTGGGTGTATGTGTGTGTGAATACGGGGCTCGGATCGAGCCGATCTCCGACGCACGGTATACACACAGGTAGTTGACCGAAAACATCAACATACCGCGGCCTTGGAGAAGGCAAGGCCGACAATTGAGGCATGAGGATTCGCAAGTAGAGTCGGGCTTGTCCTCGTATGACTTCGGGGGCTTGCGTGTGTGTGTGTAGTTGCTCGCACGTGTAAAGTACCGAGCGCAACTACGACACACAATGAGCCCCGAAATGAAAACTCGCGACAACCTTGCGCGAGGGGGAAGGGGAGCAAGAGACAGAGCCCGGCAGTATCGCTTCTGCCGTAGCTGAGGCAGCTGCTCGTCCCCATGCGCGACGACTTGGAGAGAGAGAGAGAGAGAGAGAGAGAGAGAGAGAGAGAGAGAGAGAGAGAGAGAGAGAGAGAGAGAGAGAGAGAGAGAGAGAGAGTCGAAGTGAAGTGCACGAGGATCGCGGAGTAAGTGCAGTGTAGTGCACGAGAGTGAGAGAGAGACGCAGCACGGCTCCGAGAACCTCGTTCGCCGGTGGTTGAGGAAGAGGGAGAGAGAGCCACACTCGACCGAGGCAGCGAAAGAGCGAGAGAGAGCAGCGCGGCCGAGCTCACTCACGGGAGCGAGTGAGAGAGAGCATCGCGTCCGATACTCGCAGGAGCGAGAGAGAGAGAGAGAGAGAGAGAGAGAGAGAGAGAGAGAGAGAGAGAGAGAGAGAGAGAGAGAGAGAGAGAGAGAGAGAGAGAGAGAGAGAGAGAGAGAGAGTAAGGCGAGGCCCGTAGCAGCGAAGAAGGAGAGAGAGAGAGAGACACAGCGACGGGCTGCAGCAGGCACTGCCGAGCGTGTTTAACCGCGCCTTCTCGCTGCAACTGAGGAGGTAAGTCCTGGCCAGGCGAGCGCGCGCTTCCCCCGCGGACGACGAGCGTCCAGGAAGCGGAGACGGGCGAGCGAGCGAGGCCGCCGACGCGCGCGTGAGCGCCGATCGTGCGCGGCGATCGGCCGACGTCGGCGCGAGCTGCTTTTGCGCGTACGTGGGTGCGACCGCGCACACACGTACTTCGCGTGCACGGGCGCACCACCCGAGTCAGCGCGTACCTAGAGTACGCGCCGCGCGTGTAAATAGTGAACAGCCTCCAGGGCTCCAATAAAGATAATTCGTTGCTTTTATTTGTTCGCGTATTATTTCACGCAGCCTAATTTCAATTCCCTATTCGGTGGCACGGTGAAGAATACCGCCGACCTCCGCGGTCGCGAGTACGTAGTACTCGCGTGATGACTGAGCAGCTGGGGCAGCACGCTCGAGAGAGAGCGCGACGACGAAGTCGCGCGTTGTAACGGAGCGAAAAGGCGCGGCTGCTGCTGAAAGCAGCCGACGGCGAGCAACAGCACGGAGCTGACGGGCCGCTAATCATCGAGGGTTGGCACGAGTAAGTGCTCGCGCCTGTTAATTGCTGCGCCGTTCATCGGCAAGTCCGCGTTGAGATATAGCGCATCGAGGACAGCTTTTAGCTCGTTACAATAGAAAATAATTTCCTTTAATATTAGCGTTTACTATGACTATTAATAAATCACAAGCTCAAAGTTTTGATAGTGTTGAAATATATATTAGAAGACCATTCTTTTCTCATGGTCAATTATATGTAGCATTATCAAGATGTAAAAACCCAGATAACATTTTTATTGAAAATAATTCAGAAAATAAAGAAGAAATTATAAATATCGTTTGGAAAGAAATTTTAGATAATTAATTTTCAAATATTTTTCTTTTTAGAATATGTCGACTACACAGAACGAAAGTAAATTATAAAAAACAACAATATATTTATTCGTTATTCAATAATAATAATAAATACATAATAAATTATTAGTTTTAGACTATTTAGAATATGAACAATATTATATGGAATACATGATTAATTTAGAATCAGATAAAATTATTGAAAAAGATAAATTAAAAAAACTAAATCATCAATCAAAAAAAAAACAAGAAAACAACAGAACAATAAAAATACAAAACTCAAAATTGGAAAACTTAAAGTTGACAAAATTTTAGAAGAATTTAAAAATCTTTCTTTACAATAATTGAATTTTGTTTTTTAGGTAAATTTTTATATAATTATTAATTAATTAATTTTTTGAATTAATTTTTAGTTAATTAAAACAACAATATTTTTTCTTTCATTTAGGACAATAATGGAATATACAAATAACGTTGGAAAATTTTAAATAGTATATCAGAAAATATTAAATATAAAAATAAAAATAAAAAAACAATTCAAAAATTGAATAAAACATTTCGAAGAATTTAACTTATTATCAGGTAATTCAAATCATTTAATTATTAAATTTAATTTTACAAAATATATATTAAGGAATAGGCCGCTAACGGTTCTACTGCCCAGGTTAAAGAATAAAGACAAAACTTATATGTCCAACGTTTCGAACGGTTTTATTCCGCCCCTTATCAAGGTCTAAAAAATACAAATAAAACACAAATTTATTCAGGAACAAAGAACACTTAATCTATGACTTCGTATTTTTCGAATCTTACCAAAACTCTATCGTATTAAAGTATACTACAAGTAGACACTATAAGTGACTACTAGTCAATGTGAAGCAACGTAAGCAGATTCGTCGTATTTATAGTAAAGTATGTACCTGTGTGTGTGTAAGAAAAGTGTGTACTGACAAGCTATTAAGTAACGATGACTAGACCGCGTATGTATAAAAAGTATTATTATTCTGATAGTCCAAAAATGAATATAACTTATAACAACTTATTGTTATTGATAAAACTTTTATAATCAGCCTTTAAAAAATTAGTGTCAAACTGTCTATTTAAACTATTGTCTTTTATTTAAATTTTGTTCTTGATCTAAAATTTTGATATTTTTAAAATCAATTTGATGATTTGTATTCGTAATGTGTTCGTGTAAAACTGATTTATCCCTCTTAAATTTGCAGTCGCTCGCATGTTCTTTACTTCTTACAATTAATTTTCGAGATGTTTGTTCTACGTAAGACGCATCACAATCACAACAATTGATCTTATATACAACATGAGATTTTTCATTTTTGTGATATTTGTCTTTTCCTAATCTAATTATGTAATTGAATTTATTGGAGATTGAATTGATCATGGTCAGGTTATTACCATTACAGATGTTTTTTAATTCTGGGTTAATATATTTAATATATGGAAAAACTAAAATGCTGTTGAAATTTATATTTTTAGAATTACATGTATTTTTATTATTATTTTTAATATGTAGTAAACGTTTATTTATGTGTTTATTAATAAAATTAATAGGATAATCATTCTCCAATAATAAATCTCTAATTAGATTAAGATTATTGTCATGGAAATGTGTGTCTGCTAAATTAATACATTTATCCACTAAATTACAAATAATACCAATTTTATTACTAACAGGATGGTGAGAGTTGAAATTTAAAAATCTACCAGAAAAAGTTGGTTTGCTGAACCAGTCCGTGGAAATTTTTTGTTTATTTTGAATGATAAGAATGTCAAGAAAACTAATTTTTATTATTATTAGATATTTCAACTGTGAATTGCAAATTCTTATCAAAACTATTGAATAAGTTTACGGTATAATCTATCATCCGATCAGGGACATATATGATGATGTCATCGACGTATCTATAATAAAACGGAACAGGAAAGCAAATTTAAGGCCTGATTTTCTAAATCCTCCATGACAATATCAGCTACGATGGGACTTATACGGGGTTGCCCATGGCCGCTCCAAATATTTGTTTATAAAAGATGTTATTGAATACAAAGTAATTATTATGTAAGATAATACTAATAACATTAATGAATTCGCTACAATTTAGTTCGCAAAAGTTATAAAGTTGATTCCATCGTTTTGCCAATGAGTTAAAAATTAAATAATTCGCAACATTTGTATACAAGCTAATAACATCCAAACTAATAATAGTATATCCCGCAGGTATAGATACGAATTCAATTTTTTGTTTTAGATCTAGGCTATTAGTAACATGTGAAATGGGTCTTTTTAATTTGTTGATGAGAAACTTGGCTAGAATTTTAGATAACCCACATAGCACGAAATATTTCACAGAAAGATTGCAGAAATATTATGTCCGCATCTTTTTTCGTTCAGCAATATTTCATGAAATATTTCTGCAAAGTTTCGTGAAAACTTGTAAGACACGTTTCTGAAATATTGCAGAAAACTTTCATGAATAGTTTGAATAATCTGAAAACCTGACATGAAATATTTCAGAAATGTTGTGGTATTATTTTTCGTAATATTACTGTAAACCTTACAGAAATATTTCACAGAAAGATTGCAGAAATGTTTTTATGTCCGCATCTTTTTTCGTTCAGCAATATTTCATGAAATATTTCTGCAAAGTTTCGTGAGAACTTGTAAGAAATGTTTCTGAAATATTGCAGAAAACTTTCATGAATAGTTTGAATAATCTGAAAACCTGACATGAAATATTTCAGAAATGTTGTGGTATTATTTTTCGTAATATTACTGTAAACCTTACAGAAATATTTCACAGAAAGATTGCAGAAATGTTTTTATGTCCGCATCTTTTTTCGTTCAGCAATATTTCATGAAATATTTCTGCAAAGTTTCGTGAAAACTTGTAAGAAATATTTCTAAAATATTGCAGAAAAGTTTCACGAATAGTTTGAATAATCTGTAAACGTGGCATGAAATATTTCAACAATCTTTTATGAAATATTTGTACAAAATGTCGTGAAAACTTGTAAGAAATGTTTCTGAAATATTGCAGAAAAGTTTCACGAATAGTTTGAATAATCTACAAACCTGACATGAAATATTTCAGAAATGTTGTGGTATTATTTTTCGTAATATTACTGTAAACCTTTCAGAATTATTTCACAGAAAGATTCCAGAAATGTTATGTCTGTACCTTTTTTCGTTCAGCAATATTTCATGAAATATTTCTGTAAAGCTTCGTGAAAACTTGTAAGAAATATTTCTGAAATATTTCAGAAAAATTTCATGAATAGTTTGAATAATCTGTAAACCTGGCATGAAATATTTCAACAATCTTTCATGAAATATTTGTACAAAGTTTCGTGAAATCTTGTAAGAAATATTTCTGAAATATTGCAGAAAAGTTTCACGAATAGTTTGAATAATCTACAAACCTGACATGAAATATTTCAGAAATGTTGCGATTTTATTTTTCGTAATATTACTGTAAACCTTTCAGAAACATTTCACAGAAAGATTTTAGTAATATTTTTATGTCCGAATCATTTTCGTTCACCAATATTTCATGAAATATTTCTGTAAAGTTTCGTGAAAACTTGTACGAAATGTTTCTGAAATATTGCAGGAATCTTTCACAAAGTATTTGTATAATCCGTAAACTTGCCATGAAATATTTCCGCAATATTTCATGAAGTATTTGTGCAACGTTTCTTGAAACCCTTTACGAAATGTTTCTGAAATATTTTAGAAAAATTACAAAAAGAATAGTAAGTACATCTTCTACTTTTTAGAAAGTTTGTAGAAACCTTTCATGAAAGTTTTCTGGAATATCGATAAATTGTTGGCTGAAAGCTTTCAGAAAAGATTTTAAGTAATTATTCAAGAAACCTTTCTGAAACCTTTCAGAAACCTTTTTTCAAGTTCTTGAAAGAAGTAACCTTGAAGCTATGATATATTAGAATTCTCTATAAGTATTTACAATTTTCGAATATTTTTCACAACTTAATTTCTACATTTAATCGCATTGTTATAATTGCATAAAATATTTTACATAAAAATTTTTCGACCTCACCGGGAATCGAACCCACGATCTTTGGGTTACTACGCACGCACGCTATCCGTTACGGTATCGCTCGCTTGAAGGACTTCGGACATTTTAATCTATATAAGTTGCACTTTCCACGATTATTTAATTGTTATAATTTTGATTCTTTTTATTTAAAATAATTATGGATTTAATAAATTATTTATTTAATTCGTTAAATTGAAAAAATATAGTATCGGTAAGGTAGAAATCAAACCTGTATACTGAATAGATTCTTCTAAATAACGAAAATATTAAGTTGAATTATTACTCTGAATAAACATGTTTTAGTATTTAAATATATTGAGTATTTAAATATCTGAGTATAGTATTTAAATATATGGTGAGCGTCAAAATGGTGTTTCACCAAAAAACTGTTTAAAAATTATTCGAATAAAAGAAAAATTGCAATGTCGATAAGTAGGGATCTGCGTTTTCGTAATTTTTCAATAAATATTGCAGCAAACTTGCTAAAACATTTCGCGAAATTTTGTGTCCTCTATTTAGTGCATACACAAAATATTTCAGAAAAGCTCAGAAACCTTTCCTGTAATGATAGTGGGAACTTTTAACGCAACATTTCTTGTGATTACAAGAAATTATTTTTTTTAATTTAAATTTATTTTTAAAAAAATAAAAATTGTTAATTTTTAATTTTAAATTGATTTAAAAAAATATTGAAATCTCTTTTTATTATAAAATTTATTTAAAAAATTCTTTAAATTTTAAATAAAAATTAAGATTTTACGTAAAATATTTCTGCAAGGTGGTGGAAATATTGGTCCAAAAAGTTTATGACGGAGATATGAATATTTCGAGAAACTTTGCAGAAAAGATTCTGCAAGATTTTGTGGAAAGTTTCGAGTATCATTCCGAAAAAGGTTTCTGAAACATTTCTGCAATATTTTATGTAAGGATTGAGCAGAGGTCATGAATATTGCACGAAATATTATGGCAAGTTTTCTTCAAAATTTCATGAAATATTTCATGCAGGCTTCTTGTTAAGAAACTAGAAACATTACAGAAAATCTTACAGAAAGATTTCGGCAGTTTCTCAAAATTATTCATAATCTAGCCTGGAAATTTTTCACTGAATATTTCTGCAGCCTTGCAGAAATATTTCTTGAAAGTTTACAAGAAAATTTGTGGAAATCTTCCCACTATCATTCCGAAAAAGGTTTCTGCAACATTTCTATAATATTTTGTGTAAGGATTGAACAGAGATCATGAATATTTCACGACATATTGTGGCAAGTTTTCTGAAATATTTCGTAAAATATTTCTCGCAAGTTTCTTGTTAAGAAACTACAAACATTACAGGAAATCTTGCATAAAGGTTTCAGCAAAGTTTTACCAAAGATTCATAACTTAGTCTGGAAATTTTTAAAGCAATATTTCTGAAATAAACAAAACCTATGAAGTTATATTTAAATAAGTGTTCTCGACGACACAAAATATTTCAGAAAAGTTTGAGAAACGATCTCCGAATGATAGTATACTACCTATAGGAATGTTCACTTAACTTTTCATGTAAACTTTCGATAAATGATTTTGCACGGTTGCAGAAACATTCGTTGAAACATTTCCAGGCCAAGTTAAGAATATTTAAAGAAACTTTACAGAAATCTTTGTCCAAGATTTTATGTAAGATTTCTAGTTTCTTATCAAGAAGCTTCCATGAAATATTTCATGAAATGTTTCAGCAAACTTGCCACAATATTTCGTGAAATATCCACCATGAGTGTCCTTTGAATCTTTCAGGGATGGCTGATGAAAGTTTTCTACAATGTTTCTTGAAATATAAGAGGAAATGTTTCAGCAATGTTTCTGTATTATTGCCGCAATGTAGTGTCAATCTTCTTGAAATATTTCTTGAAATATTTCATGGGAATATGTCGTGCTATGTGTGCGAGAATACTCTGCGCGGAAACGTTCTAAAAACTTTCCTTGAAAAAATGCTTCAAAATTTTCTAATAGAAATATATCTATTCCAAGTGCAATCATTTTCCAAACTAATATAAAAAATATTCGAATAAATCCTAGTTATTTAAAAGAAAATTACGGGCAAAAGTTCCAGAGAACATTTCACGGAATATTGTGGCAAGTTTTCTGAAAACTTTCATGAAATATTTCATGCAAGCGTCTTGATAAGAAACTAGAAACATTACAGGAAATCTTGCAGAAATATTTCGACAAAGTTTTTCGAAAATATTGATAATCTAGCCTGGAAAATTTTCAACGAATATTTCTGCAACCTTGTCGAAATATTTCTCGAAAGATTACACGAAAAGTTGTGGAAACATTTCTTCTTTTATTCCGAAGAAGGTTTCAGAAACATTTCTGCAATATTTTGTGTAAGGGTTGAACAGAGGTTATGAATATTCCACAAAATATTGTGTCAAGTTTTCTGAAACATTTCATGAAATATTTCATGCAATCTTCTTGTTAAGAAACTAGAAACGTAACATGAAATCTTGTAGAAATATTCCGGCAACGTTTTCATAACTTGACTTGAAAATATTTCAACGAATATTTCTGCAACCTTGCAAAAATGTTCGAAAAAGGTTTCTAAAACGTTGTAGAAATATTTTAGAAAATATTTATATCTTTCCTTGAATAGAAATCGACAATATTGTAAAAATTTCGTTTTAGAACAGGAAGCCGGCATAAAATAATTCCATAAATGTTTCACAAAACTTGCCAAAATATTTCGGGAAATGTTTATGCCCATAAATATTTCTGAAAAGTTTTAGAGGTATTGGTTGAAAAAGTTCGTTGTATCTACGTGGTATCTAAATATTTCGAGAAACTTTACAATTAGAGACTTTCTTCAATATTTAATAAATGTTTAAGAAAACTTGCCAAAACATTCCCGGTCAGAAATATCCAGCTAGGAAATCCAGCTGGATTTCCATTGGGAATCCAGCTGGATCAGGGTGGATTCACATGGAGTCACATGGATTTCAGTAGATTTTTTAGCTAGATTCCTACTTCAATTCATGTCACATGGGAAATCCAGCAGGGAAATCCATATGACATCAAAAGTAGGAATCTAGCTAAAAAATCTACTGAAATCTATGTAAATTCACCCGGATCCAGCTGGATTTCCCATGTGACATGGATCCAACTGGATTTCCTAGCTGGATATTGTTTCGTGAAATGTTTATATAATCTGTCCTATCCAGACACATAATATTTGAGACAAGTTTGAGAAACCATCTCCGTAATAAAAGTGGGAATGTTTGCACAATTTTCTTGTACGTTTATGGAAAATATTTCAGCAAGGTTTCAGAAGTATTGGTTGAAAAAGTTGCAGACCAAATTACGAATATTTCGAGAAACTTTGCCTAAAACAAGATTTTCTGTAATCAAGGAGCTCGCGTGAAATATTTCAATAAATGTTTCAGAAAATTTTCCAAAATATTTCATGAAATGTTAATGTCTTCCGTCCAATCCAGACAAAAAATATTCCGGAAAAGTTTCAGAAACCTTCCATGAAATGATAGTCGGAAGATTTCGCAACATTTCTTGAAATCTTACGTAAAAGATTCCTGCAAGGTTGTAGAAATATTGGTTCAAAAAGTTTGTGATCGTGATATGAATATTTCGAGAAACTTTTCTGAAAAGTTTCTGCAAGATTTCGTGTAATTTTTCAAGTATCTTAACAGAAAGCTTGCCTGAAATGTTTCAGTAAATGTTGCTGCAAACTTGTCAAAACATTTTCTATTTCGTGAAATATTTGTGTCCCCTGTCCAGATCATACACAAAATATTTCAGAAAAGTTTCTGAAACCTTTCGTGTATAATAGCCAGAATGTTTACGGAACCTTTCAAGTTTCAAGTATTCTTACAGAAAATATTTCTGCAAGGCTGTGGGAATATGAATACAAAAATTTTTGTACCACCAAAGGAATATTATAAGATACTTTTGCAGACAACTTTCTACAAGATTTTGTGTAATGTCTGAAGTATCTTAACAGAAAGCTTGAGTAAGATATATCAATAAATGTTGCTGCAAACTTGTCATAACGTTTCGTGAAATGATTGCGTCCCCTGTCCTAACCATACACGAAATATTTCAAAAAAGTTTCAGAAACCTTCCGTGTAATGATAGTCTCAAGGTTCACGCAACATTTCTTGGAATCTTACGAAAAAATTTCTGCAAGGTTGTGGAAATATTGGTTCAAAGAGTTTGTAATCGTGATATGAATATTTCGAGAAACTTTTCAGAAAAGTTTCTGCAAGATTTCGTGAAATGTTTCAGTAAACGTTGTCCCAAACTTGCCAAAACATTTCGTGAAAGGTTTGTCTCCTATGTCCAATCCATACATAAAATATTTCAGAAAAGTTTCAGAAACGTTCCGTGAAATGATATTCGGAAGGTTTACGCAACATATCTTGTAATCTTACGCAAAATACTTCTGCAAGGTTGCGGAAATATTGGTTCAAAAAGTTTGTGATCTCGATATGAATATTTCAAGAAACTTTTCAGAAAAGTTTCTGCAAGGTTTCGTGTAATATTACAAGTATCTTAACAGAAAGGTTGTGCGAAATTTTTCAGTAAATGTTGCCACAAACTTGCCAAAACATTTCGTGAAAGGTTTGTGTCCTGTCCAATCCATACACAAAATATTTCAGAAAAGTTTCAGAAACGTTCCGAGGAATGATAATCAGAAGGTTTACGCAACATTTCCTGGAATCTTACGCAAAATATTTCTGCAAGGTTGTGGAAATATTGGTTCAAAAAGTTTGCGATCTCGATCTGAATATTTCGAGAAAATTTTCAGAAAAGTTTCTGCAAGATTTCTTGTAATATTTCAAGTATCTTAAGCGAAAGCTTGCATGAAATGTATCAGTAAATGTTGCCGCAAACTTGCCAAAACATTTCGTGAATGATTAGTGTCCTCTGTCAAATCCATACATAAAATCTTTCAGAAAAGTTTCAGAAACGTTCCGTGAAATGATAGTCGGAAGGTTTACGCAACATTTTTTGGGATCTTGCGCAAAATATCTTTGCAAAGTTGTAGAAATATTGATTCAAACAGTTTGTTATCGTGATATGAATATTTCGAGAAACTTTTCAGAAAAATTTCTGCAAGATTTTTTGTAATATTTCAAGTATCTTAATCGAAAGCTTGCATGAAATGTATCAGTAAATGTTGCCGCAAACTTGCCAAAACATTTCGTGAATGATTTGTGTCCTCTGTCAAATCCATACATAAAATCTTTCAGAAAAGTTTCAGAAACGTTCCGTGAAATGATAGTCGGAAGGTTTACGCAACATTTTTTGGAATCTTGCGCAAAATATCTCTGCAAAGTTGTAGAAATATTGATTCAAACAGTTTGTTATCGTGATATGAATATTTCGAGAAACTTTTCAGAAAAATTTCTGCAAGATTTCGTGTAATTTTTCAAGTATCTTAACAGAAAGCTTGCGTGAAATGTTTCAGTAAATGTTGCCGCAATCTTGCCAAAATATTTCGTGAATGGTTTGTCTCCTCTGTCCAATACATACACGAAATATTTCAGAAAGTTTCAGAAACGTTCCGAGGAATGATAATCAGAAGGTTTACGCAACATTTCCTGGAATCTTACGCAAAATATTTCTGCAAGGTTGTGGAAATATTGGTTCAAAAAGTTTGCGATCTCGATCTGAATATTTCGAGAAAATTTTCAGAAAAGTTTCTGCAAGATTTCTTGTAATATTTCAAGTATCTTAAGCGAAAGCTTGCATGAAATGTATCAGTAAATGTTGCCGCAAACTTGCCAAAACATTTCGTGAATGATTAGTGTCCTCTGTCAAATCCATACATAAAATCTTTCAGAAAAGTTTCAGAAACGTTCCGTGAAATGATAGTCGGAAGGTTTACGCAACATTTTTTGGGATCTTGCGCAAAATATCTTTGCAAAGTTGTAGAAATATTGATTCAAACAGTTTGTTATCGTGATATGAATATTTCGAGAAACTTTCAGAAAAATTTCTGCAAGATTTTTTGTAATATTTCAAGTATCTTAATCGAAAGCTTGCATGAAATGTATCAGTAAATGTTGCCGCAAACTTGCCAAAACATTTCGTGAATGATTTGTGTCCTCTGTCAAATCCATACATAAAATCTTTCAGAAAAGTTTCAGAAACGTTCCGTGAAATGATAGTCGGAAGGTTTACGCAACATTTTTTGGAATCTTGCGCAAAATATCTCTGCAAAGTTGTAGAAATATTGATTCAAACAGTTTGTTATCGTGATATGAATATTTCGAGAAACTTTTCAGAAAAATTTCTGCAAGATTTCGTGTAATTTTTCAAGTATCTTAACAGAAAGCTTGCGTGAAATGTTTCAGTAAATGTTGCCGCAATCTTGCCAAAATATTTCGTGAATGGTTTGTCTCCTCTGTCCAATACATACACGAAATATTTCAGAAAGTTTCAGAAACGTTCTGTGAAATGATAGTCGGAAGGTTTATGCAACATTTCTTGGAATCATACGCAAAATATTTCTGCAAGGTTGTGGAAATATTGGTTCAAATAGTTTGTGATCGTGATATGAATATTTCGAGAAACTTTTCAGAAAAGTTTCTGCAAGATATCGTGTAATATTTCAAGTATCTTAACAGAAAGCTTGCGTGAAATGTTTCAGTAAATGTTGCCACAATCTTGCCAAAATATTTCGTGAAAGGTTTGTCTCCTCTATCCAATCCATACACGAAATATTTCAGAAACGTTTCAGAAACGTTCCGTGAAATGATAGTTGGAAGGTTTACGCAACATTTCTTGGAATTTTACGCAAAATATTTCTGCAAGATTGTGGAAATATTGGTTCAAACAGTTTGTGATCGTGATATGAATATTTCGAGAAAGTTTTCAGAAAAATTTCTGCAAGATTTCGTGTAATTTTTCAAATATCCGACCAGAAAGTTTGCGTGAAATGTTTCAGTAAACGTTGTCGCAAACTTGCCAAAACATTTCGTGAATAGTTTGTGCCCTCTGTCCAAACCATACATAAAATATTTCAGAAAAGTTTCATAAACGTTCGGTGAAATAATATTCGGAAGGTTTACGCTAGATTTCTTGGAATCTTACGCAAAATATTTCTGCAGGATTGTGGAAATATAGGTTCAAACTGTTTGTGATCGTGATATGAATATTTCGAGAAACTTCTCAGAAAAGTTACTGCAAGATTTCGTGTAATATTTCAAGTATCTTAACAGAAAGCTTGCGTGAAATGTTTCAGTAAATGTTGCTACAAACTTGCTAAAACATTTCGTGAAAGGTTTGTATGCTCTGTCCAATCCATACACAAAATATTTCAGGAAAGTTTCAGAAACGTTCCAAGGAATGATAATCAGAAGGTTTACGCAACATTTCCTGGAATCTTACGCAAAATCTTTCTGCAAGGTTGTGGAAATATTGGTTCAAAAAGTTTGCGATCTCGATATGAATATTTCGAGAAAATTTTCAGAAAAGTTTCAAGATTTCTTGTAATATTTCAAGTATCTTAAGCGAAAGCTTGCATGAAATGTATCAGTAAATGTTGCCGCAAACTTGCTAAAACATTTCGTGAATGATTTGTGTCCTCTGTCAAATCCATACATAAAATCTTTCAGAAAAGTTTCAGAAACGTTCCGTGAAATGATAGTCGGAAGGTTTACGCAACATTTTTTGGGATCTTGCGCAAAATATCTCTGCAAAGTTGTAGAAATATTGATTCAAACAGTTTGTTATCGTGATATGAATATTTCGAGAAACTTTTCAGAAAAATTTCTGCAAGATTTCTTGTAATATTTCAAGTATCTTAATCGAAAGCTTGCATGAAATGTATCAGTAAATGTTGCCGCAAACTTGCCAAAACATTTCGTGAATTATTTGTGTCCTCTGTCAAATCCATACATAAAATCTTTCAGAAAAGTTTCAGAAACGTTCCGTGAAATGATAGTCGGAAGGTTTACGCAACATTTTTTGGAATCTTGCGCAAAATATCTCTGCAAAGTTGTAGAAATATTGATTCAAACAGTTTGTTATCGTGATATGAATATTTCGAGAAACTTTTCAGAAAAATTTCTGCAAGATTTCGTGTAATTTTTCTAACATTCGACCAGAAAGCTTGCGTTAAATGTTTCAATGAACGTTGCCGCAAACTTGCCAAAACATTTCGTGAATGGTTTGTCTCCTCTGTCCAATCCATACACGAAATATTTCAGAAAGTTTCAGAAACGTTCCGTGAAATGATAGTCGGAAGGTTTATGCAACATTTCTTGGAATCATACGCAAAATATTTCTGCAAGGTTGTGGAAATATTGGTTCAAATAGTTTGTGATCGTGATATGAATATTTCGAGAAACTTTTCAGAAAAGTTTCTGCAAGATATCGTGTAATATTTCAAGTAACTTAACAGAAAGCTTGCGTGAAATGTTTCAGTAAATGATGCCGCAATCTTGCCAAAATATTTCGTGAAAGGTTTGTCTCCTCTATCCAATCCATACACGAAATATTTCAGAAACGTTTCAGAAACGTTCCGTGAAATGATAGTTGGAAGGTTTACGCAACATTTCTCGGAATTTTACGCAAAATATTTCTGCAAGATTGTGGAAATATTGGTTCAAACAGTTTGTGATCGTGATATGAATATTTCGAGAAAGTTTTCAGAAAAATTTCTGCAAGATTTCGTGTAATTTTTCAAATATCCGACCAGAAAGTTTGCGTGAAATGTTTCAGTAAACGTTGTCGCAAACTTGCCAAAACATTTCGTGAATAGTTTGTGCCCTCTGTCCAAACCATACATAAAATATTTCAGAAAAGTTTCATAAACGTTCGGTGAAATAATATTCGGAAGGTTTACGCTAGATTTCTTGGAATCTTACGCAAAATATTTCTGCAGGATTGTGGAAACATAGGTTCAAACTGTTTGTGATCGTGATATGAATATTTCGAGAAACTTCTCAGAAAAGTTACTGCAAGATTTCGTGTAATATTTCAAGTATCTTAACAGAAAGCTTGCGTGAAATGTTTCAGTAAATGTTGCTACAAACTTGCTAAAACATTTCGTGAAAGGTTTGTATGCTCTGTCCAATCCATACACAAAATATTTCAGGAAAGTTTCAGAAACGTTCCAAGGAATGATAGTCGGAAGGTTTACGCCACATTTCTTGTAATCTTACGCAAAATATTTCTGCAAGGTTGTAGAAATATTGGTTCAAAAAGTTTATTTTCTCGGTATGAATATTTCAAGAAACTTCTCAGAAAAGTTTCAGCAAGGTTTCGTGTAATATTTCAAGTATCTTAACAGAAAGCTTGCATGAAATGTGTCAGTAAATGTTGCCACAAACTTGCCAAAACATTTCGTGAAAGGTTTGTGTCCTCTGTCCAATCCACACACAAAATATTTCAGAAAAGTTTCAGAGACGTTACGAGGAATGATAGTCAGAAGGATTACGCAAAATTTCTTGGAATCCTACGCAAAATATTTCTGCAAGGTTGTGGTAATATTGTTTCAAAAAGTTTGAGAACTCGATATGAATATTTCGAGTAACTTTTCAGAAAAGTTTCTGCAAGATTTCTTGTAATATTTCAAGTATACTTACCGAAAGCTTGCATGAAATGTATCAGTAAATGTTGCCGCAAACTGGCCCAAACATTTCGTGAATGGTTTGTGTCCTCTGTCTAATCCATACATAAAATCTTTCAGAAAAGTTTCAGAAACGTTCCGTGAAATGATAGTCGGAAGGTTTACGCAACATTTCTTGGAATCTTACGCAAAATATCTGTGCAAGGTTGTGGAAATATTCGTTCAAACAGTTTTAGATCTCGATATGAATATTTCGAGAAACTTTTCAGAAAAGTTTCTTTAAGATTTCTTGTAATATTTCAAGTATACTTACCGAAAGCTTGCATGAAATGTATCAGTAAATGTTGCCGCAACCTTGCCCAAACATTTCGTGAATGGTTTGTGACCTCTGTGTAATCCATACATAAAATCTTTCAGAAACGTTTCAGAAACGTTCTGTGAAATGATAGTCGGAAGGTTTACGCAACATTTCTTGGAATCGTACGCAAAATATTTCTGCCAGGTTGTGGAAATATTGGTTCAAAGTGTTTGTGATCGTGATATGAATATTTCGAGAAACTTTCCTGAAAAGTTTCTGCAAGATTTCGTGTAATATTTGATGTATCTTAACAGAAAGCTTGCGTGAAATGTTTCAGTAAACGTACCCGCATACTTGCCAAAACATTTCGTGAAAGGTTTGTCTCCTCTGTCCAATCCATACACGAATTATTTCAGAAAATTTTCAGAAACGTTTCGTGAAATGATAGTCGGAAGGTTTACGCAACATTTCTTGGAATCATACGCAAAATATTTCTGCGAGTTTGTGGAAATATTGGTGCAAAGAGTTTCTGATCGTGATATGAATATTTCGAGAAACTTTTCTGAAAAGTTTCTGCAAGATTTCGTGTAATATTTCAAGTATCTTAACAGAAAGCTTGCATGAAATGTATCAGTAAATGTTGCCGCAAACTTGCCCAAACATTTCGTGAATGGTTTGTGTCCTCTGTCTAATCCATACATAAAATCTTTCAGAAACGTTCCGTGATATGATAGTCGGAAGGTTTACGCAACATTTCTTGGAATCATACGCAAAATATTTCTGCCAGGTTGTGGAAATATTGGTTCAAAGTGTTTGTGATCGTGATATGAATATTTCGAGAAACTTTTCTGAAAAGTTTCTACAAGATTTTGTGTAATGTCTGAAGTATCTTAACAGAAAGCTTGCGTAAGATATTTCAATAAATGTTGCTGCAAACTTGTCATAACATTTCGTGAAATGATTGCGTCCCCTGTCCTAACCATACACGAAATATTTCAAAAAGGTTCAGAAACCTTCCGTGTAATGATAGTCTCAAGGTTCACGCAACATTTCTTGGAATCTTACGAAAATATTTCTGCAAGGTTGTGGAAATATTGGTTCAAAGAGTTTGTAATCGTGATATGAATATTTCGAGAAACTTTTCAGAAAAGTTTCTGCAAGATTTCGTGAAATGTTTCAGTAAACGTTGTCCCAAACTTGCCAAAACATTTCGTGAAAGGTTTGTCTCCTATGTCCAATCCATACATAAAATATTTCAGAAAAGTTTCAGAAACGTTCCGTGAAATGATATTCGGAAGGTTTACGCAACATTTCTTGTAATCTTACGCAAAATATTTCTGCAAGGTTGCGGAAATATTGGTTCAAAAAGTTTGTGATCTCGATATGAATATTTCAAGAAACTTTTCAGAAAAGTTTCTGCAAGGTTTCGTGTAATTGTTAATTTAAGATGTGGAAGGCAGGGTTCTTCAAATAACCCACTCTGGTTAACAGCAACAACGTTTTATTCAATCACAGTACAGCTCTCTCTCTCTCTCTGATTACAACTGCTCCTTGCAGAGGACGGCGGACGAGTGAGTGCCCGCTTCGGCCGCTCGCTCTCGCTAGCTCTCCAGGTATGCTCGCGTGATGGCGTCACGCATGCGCTCTCTATTTCGCACGCTGACATAAATGTACACGTATTCTAACACGCCTCCTTACATTTATGTTTCTCGCAATTACAATATTCTTTAAATCAAATTCAATAAACTTCTCAAGTTTTCAAACCTTACTCGTCCAAGAGCCTTTGTCAAAATATCTGCAACATTTTTCTCTGTACTGACCTTAACAATATCAATTAATCCATTAACATAATTCTCATTTACAAAATGATAATGTACTTCTATGTACTTTGATTTCTTTGTAAAATTACCAAATTTTGCAATGCTCACTTTATCTAAATCTTTCATCTGAAATCTTTCTTCTAACATTCCTTTTATGTAATTCAAATTTTGTCTTTTCTTACAACATATTAACAAATCATCCACAAATATAATTAAATATATAATCTCATCTCTTTCTCTTAAAGTATACAAACAATAATCATGTTCGCTTCTTACAAATCCTAAAGAACTTAAATAATTATCAAGACACTCATACCAAGCTCTTGGGCTTTCTCGCAAACCATACAACGCTTTATTTAATTTACAAACCCTTTCTGTTCCATCCTCATAACCTTCAGGCTGTTTAACAAATACTTTTGATTTAACTTTACCATTTAAAAACGCTGTTTCTACATCCATTTGCTCAATTAACAATCCGTTTTGGCAGCAATACGATAACAATACTTTCAAAGTTTGTGTTTTTGCAACAGGTGAATACATGTCATCCAATACATCTGTTTGTTGGTAACCTCTTACCACTATTCTCGCTTTATATATATTTTCACCTTTTTTAGTATAAATCCATTTTAAATCTAATATCTTTTCATTCTTTGGTTTTTCAACTAATACCCATGTTTTATTTTTCTCTAAACTATTCATTTCTTTGTTCATAGCTTCTACCCAAAAACTAGACTCATTACTATCTATAGCTTCTTTAAAGCTTACAGGACTATCTGCACTACAATAATTTACATAAATACATCCGCTATATACATAATTATCATCAAATCTACTAGGCTTTTTACTCGTTCTTTGTGACCTTCTTAAATCAGTTACTTCTTTAGCTTCATTTTCAGCATTTTCTATATTATTCAAATTTTCATTTATATTTTCTACATGTTCATTTTCTTTATCAACATTTTTATTTAAACTCTCATTTTCTAAATCACTATCATCTAAGCCAATATATATTACATCTGCCTCAACGACATCAACGTGTCTTGCAACAATGACTCTATTGTTTATCAAAACTCTATACCCTGTTACATCATAACCTATCAACGTTCCTAACTCAGCCTTCCTATCCCATTTCGAATTTCTTTTGTTTTCCGGTACTCTAACAAATACTTTACTTCCGTATAATTTTAAATGCTTCGTGTCTGGTTTTTCATTTAAAAATATCTCATAAGGAGATTTATTTCTAACTAAGGTGTTAGCAATAGTTCTATTTTTTAAATAGGCTGCGGCGCAGACTACTTCTGGCCAAAATCTTCTTTCGATCTTAGACTCAGCTAACAAACACCTTGTACTATCCATAACCGTCCTATTGTACCTTTCTGCTGTACCGTTAAGCTCATGTACATAAGGTGGACATGTTTCTATTTCAATTCCCTTTTCTCTACATAATTTATACATGTCTTTATTCAAATATTCAGTACCATTATCACACCTTAATTTCTTAATTTTCTTTCCAGTCTTATTTTCAACTAAATTTATATATTCAATAAATTTATCATGTACTTCGTCTTTAGACTTAATTGCATAAATTTTTGTTAATTTACTAAAATCATCAATAAAAGTTATGAAATACTTTTCTCCTTTATAACCTACTGTATTGTGTGGTCCATTCAAATCTGTATGTACTATTTCTAATATATCTTTCGCTCTTTTCCTATTATTCTCAAACGGGATATTGTGCATTTTGTTTTCAATACACGTAGCACATTTATAGTAATCTGATTCTATTTCGTTAGGCAAACCTTTCAAAACATGATTTTTACACATTGTTTTTAAATAGTTAAAATTAACGTGCCCTAGAGTTCTATGCCATTTTTCCTTTAAAGTCATTTTCTCATTTTTAACTGTCAAATTTGATTCTCTTGTTCTTTTTTCAATAAAACTAGTCATTTTATACATTCTATCTTTTTTCAAGCTATCGCAATTAATTTATTATTTTTATTATAAATTTTAGCACTATCACCGATACATACCACTTTACATTTATCAGTTACTTTAGCAAAACTCATTAAATTTCTGTCCATATCTTTTACGTAAAATACATTTTCTAATTCTATATCTATCTCTTCATTAAACGTTTTGAATTTACTTTTTACATGACCTACTTTTGTTGCTTTCAAAATTCTACCGTCTCCTACTTTTACATTAATCGGTTCTTTCAATACAATTGCATCATTAAAATAATTTTCGTTATTTATCACGTGGTCTGTACAACCGCTATCTAAAATCCAATCTATCTTATTTTCGTTTACTTTACCGTTACTTTTATTCGCAGACATTATTTCTACTGAAGTGCTCAACACTTCGCTCTTCTCGGTATTTTGATGACCGCTGCTGTTGTTGTCACTGCCTCTCGCGCCTCGGCCATGCTGTCGGTATCCGCTCCTTCCACGCCGGTTGGAACTCGTTCCTCGCTGCTGTGTGTAGCCTCTGCCGTTGCCCCCTCCTCTCTGTGGCGCACGGCTTCCTCTGTCGCCTCCTTGCTGTGGCGCGAGATTCCCGGAATTGTTTTTCGTCGGGCAATCGTATTGTATGTGTCCTGTATTTCCACATACATAACATGTCCTTTTATCCTCTCTTCTTTTCTCAAACGTAAACGCGTTTGATCTCGAATTCTCACTTTCACCATGTTTTTTCTTAAATTCGAATTCCAATTTTGACTTCACAAATCCCACTGTTTTGTCCTTTTCAGCTAATGCGTCCACAATATCAACCATGTGTGACATACTTTCTGGTAGCGTTAATAAGAAGTAATTCAATTTATCTTCTTGCGTCACATTTTCTCCAGCATTTTTTAATTCGTTCACTAATTTTTCAAAGTTATTATAGAAGTCTGTCGGGTTCTCACTTTCTCCCATTTTCAAATCGAGCAGTCTTCTTTTACACAATAATTTCACAGCACTACTTTTAACTAAGTAATTTTCATCCAACTTAGCAACCATTTTCTTTGCTGTTTCTTCTGAAATAATTAATTCTAGTTGTGTATTTGTCATGCTGTTCACTATATAGTTTTTAGCTTTTATCTCTTTCTTTTTCCACTCAACTTCTGTTATTGCTTCCGGTCTTTCATCATTTTCGATAACTTCACTGCACTCTTTAAATTCCAAGAATAATTTTAACTTGTACTTCCATTTATCATAGTGTGTCCCATCAAATACTTGTAACGTGAATCCTTTGTTCTCCGATGCCATCTCGCTTTCAACAGGAATTTCCTTTTTAACTTCCTTATTTTCAATATTGTAAAATTTTTCTTCACTTTCAGTTTCACTTGACTTTTCAATTTTTACTTTTGGTTCTTCTTTTACACTCATGTGTTTTCCTTTGTTCTTGCGCTTACCATGCGCTAAACTTAAAATCACTTTTCCTTTTCGTGGAATTTAAAGTGTGTTACTGCTCTCACAAGGAGAAACAGTACCGCAACTAAAAATAAACCACGCTCTGCTACCATGTTAATTTAAGATGTGGAAGGCAGGGTTCTTCAAATAACCCACTCTGGTTAACAGCAACAACGTTTTATTCAATCACAGTACAGCTCTCTCTCTCTCTCTAATTACAACTGCTCCTTGCAGAGGACGGCGGACGAGTGAGTGCCCGCTTCGGCCGCTCGCTCTCGCTAGCTCTCCAGCTATGCTCGCGTGATGGCGCCACGCATGCGCTCTCTATTTCGCACGCTGACATAAATTTACACGTATTCTAACAGTAATATTACAAGTATCTTAACAGAAAGGTTGTGCGAAATTTTTCAGTAAATGTTGCCACAAACTTGCCAAAACATTTCGTGAAAGGTTTGTGTCCTGTCCAATCCATACACAAAATATTTCAGAAAAGTTTCAGAAACGTTCCGAGGAATGATAATCAGAAGGTTTACGCAACATTTCCTGGAATCTTACGCAAAATATTTCTGCAAGGTTGTGGAAATATTGGTTCAAAAAGTTTGCGATCTCGATATGAATATTTCGAGAAAATTTTCAGAAAAGTTTCTGCAAGATTTCTTGTAATATTTCAAGTATCTTAAGCGAAAGCTTGCATGAAATGTATCAGTAAATGTTGCCGCAAACTTGCCAAAACATTTCGTGAATGATTAGTGTCCTCTGTCAAATCCATACATAAAATCTTTCAGAAAAGTTTCAGAAACGTTCCGTGAAATGATAGTCGGAAGGTTTACGCAACATTTTTTGGGATCTTGCGCAAAATATCTTTGCAAAGTTGTAGAAATATTGATTCAAACAGTTTGTTATCGTGATATGAATATTTCGAGAAACTTTTCAGAAAAATTTCTGCAAGATTTTTTGTAATATTTCAAGTATCTTAATCGAAAGCTTGCATGAAATGTATCAGTAAATGTTGCCGCAAACTTGCCAAAACATTTCGTGAATGATTTGTGTCCTCTGTCAAATCCATACATAAAATCTTTCAGAAAAGTTTCAGAAACGTTCCGTGAAATGATAGTCGGAAGGTTTACGCAACATTTTTTGGAATCTTGCGCAAAATATCTCTGCAAAGTTGTAGAAATATTGATTCAAACAGTTTGTTATCGTGATATGAATATTTCGAGAAACTTTTCAGAAAAATTTCTGCAAGATTTCGTGTAATTTTTCAAGTATCTTAACAGAAAGCTTGCGTGAAATGTTTCAGTAAATGTTGCCGCAATCTTGCCAAAATATTTCGTGAATGGTTTGTCTCCTCTGTCCAATACATACACGAAATATTTCAGAAAGTTTCAGAAACGTTCTGTGAAATGATAGTCGGAAGGTTTATGCAACATTTCTTGGAATCATACGCAAAATATTTCTGCAAGGTTGTGGAAATATTGGTTCAAATAGTTTGTGATCGTGATATGAATATTTCGAGAAACTTTTCAGAAAAGTTTCTGCAAGATATCGTGTAATATTTCAAGTATCTTAACAGAAAGCTTGCGTGAAATGTTTCAGTAAATGTTGCCACAATCTTGCCAAAATATTTCGTGAAAGGTTTGTCTCCTCTATCCAATCCATACACGAAATATTTCAGAAACGTTTCAGAAACGTTCCGTGAAATGATAGTTGGAAGGTTTACGCAACATTTCTTGGAATTTTACGCAAAATATTTCTGCAAGATTGTGGAAATATTGGTTCAAACAGTTTGTGATCGTGATATGAATATTTCGAGAAAGTTTTCAGAAAAATTTCTGCAAGATTTCGTGTAATTTTTCAAATATCCGACCAGAAAGTTTGCGTGAAATGTTTCAGTAAACGTTGTCGCAAACTTGCCAAAACATTTCGTGAATAGTTTGTGCCCTCTGTCCAAACCATACATAAAATATTTCAGAAAAGTTTCATAAACGTTCGGTGAAATAATATTCGGAAGGTTTACGCTAGATTTCTTGGAATCTTACGCAAAATATTTCTGCAGGATTGTGGAAATATAGGTTCAAACTGTTTGTTATCGTGATATGAATATTTCGAGAAACTTCTCAGAAAAGTTACTGCAAGATTTTGTGTAATATTTCAAGTATCTTAACAGAAAGCTTGCGTGAAATGTTTCAGTAAATGTTGCTACAAACTTGCTAAAACATTTCGTGAAAGGTTTGTATGCTCTGTCCAATCCATACACAAAATATTTCAGGAAAGTTTCAGAAACGTTCCAAGGAATGATAATCAGAAGGTTTACGCAACATTTCCTGGAATCTTACGCAAAATCTTTCTGCAAGGTTGTGGAAATATTGGTTCAAAAAGTTTGCGATCTCGATATGAATATTTCGAGAAAATTTTCAGAAAAGTTTCTGCAAGATTTCTTGTAATATTTCAAGTATCTTAAGCGAAAGCTTGCATGAAATGTATCAGTAAATGTTGCCGCAAACTTGCTAAAACATTTCGTGAATGATTTGTGTCCTCTGTCAAATCCATACATAAAATCTTTCAGAAAAGTTTCAGAAACGTTCCGTGAAATGATAGTCGGAAGGTTTACGCAACATTTTTTGGGATCTTGCGCAAAATATCTCTGCAAAGTTGTAGAAATATTGATTCAAACAGTTTGTTATCGTGATATGAATATTTCGAGAAACTTTTCAGAAAAATTTCTGCAAGATTTCTTGTAATATTTCAAGTATCTTAATCGAAAGCTTGCATGAAATGTATCAGTAAATGTTGCCGCAAACTTGCCAAAACATTTCGTGAATTATTTGTGTCCTCTGTCAAATCCATACATAAAATCTTTCAGAAAAGTTTCAGAAACGTTCCGTGAAATGATAGTCGGAAGGTTTACGCAACATTTTTTGGAATCTTGCGCAAAATATCTCTGCAAAGTTGTAGAAATATTGATTCAAACAGTTTGTTATCGTGATATGAATATTTCGAGAAACTTTTCAGAAAAATTTCTGCAAGATTTCGTGTAATTTTTCTAACATTCGACCAGAAAGCTTGCGTTAAATGTTTCAATGAACGTTGCCGCAAACTTGCCAAAACATTTCGTGAATGGTTTGTCTCCTCTGTCCAATCCATACACGAAATATTTCAGAAAGTTTCAGAAACGTTCCGTGAAATGATAGTCGGAAGGTTTATGCAACATTTCTTGGAATCATACGCAAAATATTTCTGCAAGGTTGTGGAAATATTGGTTCAAATAGTTTGTGATCGTGATATGAATATTTCGAGAAACTTTTCAGAAAAGTTTCTGCAAGATATCGTGTAATATTTCAAGTATCTTAACAGAAAGCTTGCGTGAAATGTTTCAGTAAATGTTGCCGCAATCTTGCCAAAATATTTCGTGAAAGGTTTGTCTCCTCTATCCAATCCATACACGAAATATTTCAGAAACGTTTCAGAAACGTTCCGTGAAATGATAGTTGGAAGGTTTACGCAACATTTCTCGGAATTTTACGCAAAATATTTCTGCAAGATTGTGGAAATATTGGTTCAAACAGTTTGTGATCGTGATATGAATATTTCGAGAAAGTTTTCAGAAAAATTTCTGCAAGATTTCGTGTAATTTTTCAAATATCCGACCAGAAAGTTTGCGTGAAATGTTTCAGTAAACGTTGTCGCAAACTTGCCAAAACATTTCGTGAATAGTTTGTGCCCTCTGTCCAAACCATACATAAAATATTTCAGAAAAGTTTCATAAACGTTCGGTGAAATAATATTCGGAAGGTTTACGCTAGATTTCTTGGAATCTTACGCAAAATATTTCTGCAGGATTGTGGAAACATAGGTTCAAACTGTTTGTGATCGTGATATGAATATTTCGAGAAACTTCTCAGAAAAGTTACTGCAAGATTTCGTGTAATATTTCAAGTATCTTAACAGAAAGCTTGCGTGAAATGTTTCAGTAAATGTTGCTACAAACTTGCTAAAACATTTCGTGAAAGGTTTGTATGCTCTGTCCAATCCATACACAAAATATTTCAGGAAAGTTTCAGAAACGTTCCAAGGAATGATAGTCGGAAGGTTTACGCCACATTTCTTGTAATCTTACGCAAAATATTTCTGCAAGGTTGTAGAAATATTGGTTCAAAAAGTTTGTTTTCTCGGTATGAATATTTCAAGAAACTTCTCAGAAAAGTTTCAGCAAGATTTCTTGTAATATTTCAAGTATACTTACCGAAAGCTTGCATGAAATGTATCAGTAAATGTTGCCGCAAACTGGCCCAAACATTTCGTGAATGGTTTGTGTCCTCTGTCTAATCCATACATAAAATCTTTCAGAAAAGTTTCAGAAACGTTCCGTGAAATGATAGTCGGAAGGTTTACGCAACATTTCTTGGAATCTTACGCAAAATATCTCTGCAAGGTTGTGGAAATATTCGTTCAAACAGTTTGAGATCTCGATATGAATATTTCGAGAAACTTTTCAGAAAAGTTTCTTTAAGATTTCTTGTAATATTTCAAGTATACTTACCGAAAGCTTGCATGAAATGTATCAGTAAATGTTGCCGCAACCTTGCCCAAACATTTCGTGAATGGTTTGTGTCCTCTGTCTAATCCATACATAAAATCTTTCAGAAACGTTTCAGAAACGTTCCGTGAAATGATAGTCGGAAGGTTTACGCAACATTTCTTGGAATTGTACGCAAAATATTTCTGCCAGGTTGTGGAAATATTGGTTCAAAGTGTTTGTGATCGTGATATGAATATTTCGAGAAACTTTCCTGAAAAGTTTCTGCAAGATTTCGTGTAATATTTGAAATATCTTAACAGAAAGCTTGCGTGAAATGTTTCAGTAAACGTACCCGCATACTTGCCAAAACATTTCGTGAAAGGTTTGTCTCCTCTGTCCAATCCATACACGAATTGTTTCAGAAAATTTTCAGAAACGTTTCGTGAAATGATAGTCGGAAGGTTTACGCAACATTTCTTGGAATCATCCGCAAAATATTTCTGCAAGTTTGTGGAAATATTGGTGCAAAGAGTTTCTGATCGTGATATGAATATTTCGAGAATCTTTTCTGAAAAGTTTCTGCAAGATTTCGTGTAATATTTCAAGTATCTTAACAGAAACCTTGCATGAAATGTATCAGTAAATGTTGCCGCAAACTTGCCCAAACATTTCGTGAATGGTTTGTCTCCTCTATCCAATCCATACATAAAATCTTTCAGAAACGTTCCGTGATATGATAGTCGGAAGGTTTACGCAACATTTCTTGGAATCATACGCAAAATATTTCTGCCAGGTTGTGGAAATATTGGTTCAAAGTTTTTGTGATCGTGATATGAATATTTCGAGAAACTTTTCTGAAAAGTTTCTACAAGATTTTGTGTAATGTCTGAAGTATCTTAACAGAATGCTTGCGTAAGATATTTCAATAAATGTTGCTGCAAACTTGTCATAACATTTCGTGAATGGTTTGTGTCCTCTGTCTAATCCATACATAATATCTTTCAGAAAAGTTTCAGAAACGTTCCGTGAAATGATAGTCGGAAGGTTTACGCAACATTTCTTGGAATCTTACGCAAAATATCTCTGCAAGGTTGTGGAAATATTCGTTCAAACAGTTTGAGATCTCGATTTGAATATTTCGAGAAACTTTTCAGAAAAGTTTCTTTAAGATTTCTTGTAATATTTCAAGTATACTTACCGAAAGCTTGCATGAAATGTATCAGTAAATGTTGCCGCAACCTTGCCCAAACATTTCGTGAATGGTTTGTGTCCTCTGTCTAATCCATACATAAAATCTTTCAGAAACGTTACAGAGACGTTCCGTGATATGATAGTCGGAAGGTTTACGCAACATTTCTTGGAATCATACGCAAAATATTTCTGCCAGGTTGTTGAAATATTGGTTCAAAGTGTTTTTGATCGTGATATGAATATTTCGAGAAACTTTTCTGAAAAGTTTCTGCAAGATTTCCCGTAATATTTGAAGTATCTTAACAGAAAGCTTACATGAAATGTTTCAGTAAATGTTCCCGCAAACTTCCCAATATATTTCATGAATGGTTCGTGCCCTCTGTCTAATCCATACACGAAATATTTCAGAAAAGTTTCAGAAACGTTCCGTGAAATGATAGTCGGAAGGTTTGCGCAACATTTCTTGGAATTTTACGCAAAATATTTCTGCAACGTTGTGGAAATATTGGTTCAAACAGTTTGTGATCGTGATATGAATACTTCGAGAAAATTTTCAGAAGAATTTCTGCAAGATTTCCTCTAATTTTTCAAACATCCGACCAGAAAGCTTGCGTGAAATGTTTCAGTAAACGTACCCCATACTTGCCAAAACATTTCGTGAAAGGTTTGTCTCCTCTGTCCAATCCATACACGAATTATTTCAGAAAATTTTCAGAAACGTTTCGTGAAATGATAGTCGGAAGGTATACGCAACATTTCTTGGAATCATACGCAAAATATTTCTGCAAGTTTGTGGAAATATTGGTTCAAAGAGTTTCTGATCGTGATATGAATATTTCGAGAAACTTTTCTGAAAAGTTTCTGCAAGATTTCGTGTAATATTTCAACTATCTTAACAGAAAGCTTGCATGAAATGTTTCAGTAAATGTTACCGCAAACTTGCCAAAACATTTCGTGAATGGATTGTGTCCTCTGTCTAATCTATACACGAAATATTTCAGAATAGTTGCAGAAACGTTCCGTGAAATGATAGTCGGAATGTTTACGCAACATTTCTTGGAATCTTACGCAAAATATTTGTGCAAGGTTGTGGATATATTGGTTCAAAAAGTTTGTGATTACGATATGAATATTTCAAGAAACTTTTCAGAAGAATTTCTGCAAGATTTCATGTAATTTTTCCAACATCCGACCAGAAAGCTTGCGTGAAATGTTTCAGTAAACGTTGCCGCAAACTTGCCAAAACATTTCGTGAAAGGTTTGTCTCCGCTGTCCAATCCATACACGAATTATTTCAGAAAAGTTTCAGAAACGTTTCGTGAAATGATAGTCTGAAGGTTTACGCAACATTTCTTGGAATCATACGCAAAATATTTCTGCAAGGTTGTGGAAATATTGGTTCAAAGAGTTTGTGATCGTGATATGAATTTTTCCAAAAACTTTTCTGAAAAGTTTCTGAAAGATTTCGTGTAATATTTCAAGTATCTTAACAGAAAGCTTGCATGATATGTTTCAGTAAATGTTGCCGCAAACTTGCCAAAACATTTCGTGAATGGTTTGTGTCCTCTGTCTAATCCATACACAAAATCTTTCAGAAAAGTTTCAGAAACGTTCCGTGAAATGATAGTCGGAAGGTTTACGCAACATTTCTTGTTTTTTTACGCAAAATATTTCTGCAAGGTTGTGGAAATATTAGTTCAAACAGTTTGTGATCGTGTTATGAAGACTTCGAGAAAATTTTCAGAAGAATTTCTGCAAGATTTCGTGTAATTTTTCCAACATCCGACCAGAAAGCTTGCGTGAAATGTTTCAGTAAACGTTGCCGCAAACTTGCCAAAACATTTCGTGAAAGGTTTGTCTCCGCTGTCCAATCCATACACGAATTATTTCAGAAAAGTTTCAGAAACGTTTCGTGAAATGATAGTCGGAAGGTTTACGCAACATTTCTTGGAATCATACGCAAAATATTTCCGCAAGGTTGTGGAAATATTGGTTCAAAGAGTTTGTGATCGTGATATGAATATTTCGAGAAACTTTTCTGAAAAGTTTTTGCAAGATTTCGTGTAATATTTCAAGTATCTTAACAGAAAGCTTGCATGAAATGTTTCAGTAAATGTTGCGGTAAACTTACAAAAACATTTCGTGAATGGTTTGTGTCCTCTGTCTAATCCATGCACGAAATATTTCAGAAAAGTTTCAGAAAAGTTCCGTGAAATGATAGTCGGAAGGTTTACGCAAGATTTCTTGGAATCTTACGCAAAATATTTGTGCAAGGTTGTGGAAATACTGGTTCAAAAAGTTTGTGATCACGATATGATTATTTCAAGAAACTTTTCAGAAAAGTTTCTGCAAGATTTCGTGTTTTTTATCAAGCATCCAAACAGAAAGCTTGCGTGAAATGTTTCAGTAAACGTTGCCGCAAACTTGCCAAAACATTTCGTGAAATTTTCCCATTGGATGCTTCATGAATTTTTCACGAAAGGTTTCTGAAAGTTTTCTACAATTTTTCTTGTAATATTACAGGAAATATTTTAGCATCCTTTCGTTATTATTGGTACAATATTGTGGCAATTTTTCTTTGAAATATGTCATGAAATATTTCAGTGCAATATTTCGTGCTATGTGGGAAATGATATGTGGGAGTATTAATCGCAGAAATTATAGGTCTAACTGGAAAATTGATCTTATGTATTTTCACAAGACCATAAGCTCTAGCTATTGTACATTTATTTGAAACCGGTTGTAATTTTTGAAAGTTAGTTTTATGTCTTAGATTCTTAATAAGAGCGTCAGTGTTCTTTTCCAATGAAGGCAGAGGGTTTTTCTTAATAATACTATAATATTTTGTGTCCGAGAATAAATTAATCATTTTTTCCACATATTTTTGTTTTTCTATCACAACAGTACTATTACCTTTATCAGCTCGTGTTACTAAAAGGTTAGTATCATGGCTTAGAAATTCTTTGGTTCTTTTTAAATCAATCTTGAGCTTTTTGTCAAAAAAATCTAAACTGAAATTATTATTCTGTTGTTTACTTAAAATATTTAAGATCTTATTTCTTATATTTTTAGAGAATTCAGACTCTACTGTTTTTTCTTTAAAAAAGTATTCTAAGTTTTTTATAATTTCTAAAACATTCTTTTTACTTAAGTTGTCAGTAAAATTAAATTTTTCGCCAAGACGTAGTGTATTAATAACAAACGGAGGTAGTTGAACATTGGAAAGGTTCACTAGCCATTTGTCATTAGATACAGTGTGAGAACGTTCATTGATCTGTGTACTGTTTTGGTTGAGGTCAATAGCACTAACGTTCAATGAAGCGTTATCTCTATATGTGTTTTTAATCAAATGTGAATTGTATCTTTGTAAATATAAATTTTCTAATTTAGTATCAAGTTTCTCTTCAACTTTTTTCATTATAAACATTAATTTGGTATTATAAAAATGCATAAAAGAGTCAATCAGATTTGGATTTGTGATGGAGATTTGTGATGTGATATTGTCATGGAGGATTTAGAAAATCAGGCCTTATCAAAAATTTGCTTTCCTGTTCCGTTTTATTATAGATACGTCGATGACATCATCATATGTGTTCCTGATCGGATGATAGATTATACCGTAAACTTATTCAATAGTTTTGATAAGAATTTGCAATTCACAGTTGAAATATCTAATAATAATAAAATTAGTTTTCTTGACATTCTTATCATTCAAAATAAACAAAAAATTTCCACGGACTGGTTCAGCAAACCAACTTTTTCTGGTAGATTTTTAAATTTCAACTCTCACCATCCTGTTAGTAATAAAATTGGTATTATTTGTAATTTAGTGGATAAATGTATTAATTTAGCAGACACACATTTCCATGACAATAATCTTAATCTAATTAGAGATTTATTATTGGAGAATGATTATCCTATTAATTTTATTAATAAACACATAAATAAACGTTTACTACATATTAAAAATAATAATAAAAATACATGTAATTCTAAAAATATAAATTTCAACAGCATTTTAGTTTTTCCATATATTAAATATATTAACCCAGAATTAAAAAACATCTGTAACAGTAATAACCTGACCATGATCAATTCAATCTCCAATAAATTCAATTACATAATTAGATTAGGAAAAGACAAATATCACAAAAATGAAAAATCTCATGTTGTATATAAGATCAATTGTTGTGATTGTGATGCGTCTTACGTAGGACAAACATCTCGAAAATTAATTCTAAGAAGTAAAGAACATGCGAGCGACTGCAAATTTAAGAGGGATAAATCAGTTTTACACGAACACATTACGAATACAAATCATCAAATTGATTTTAAAAATATCAAAATTTTAGATCAAGAACAAAATTTAAATAAAAGATTGTTATCAGAAATGCTCCATATACACTCACAACACAATAGTTTAAATAGACAGTTTGACACTAATTTTTTAAAGGCTGATTATAAAAGTTTTATCAATAACAATAAGTTGTTATAAGTTATATTCATTTTTGGACTATCAGAATAATAATACTTTTTATACATACGCGGTCTAGTCATCATTACTTAATAGCTTGTCAGTACACACTTTTCTTACACACACACAGGTACATACTTTACTATAAATACGACGAATCTGCTTACGTTGCTTCACATTGACTAGTAGTCACTTATAGTGTCTACTTGTAGTATACTTTAATACGATAGAGTTTTGGTAAGATTCGAAAAATACGAAGTCATAGATTAAGTGTTCTTTGTTCCTGAATAAATTTGTGTTTTATTTGTATTTTTTAGACCTTGATAAGGGGCGGAATAAAACCGTTCGAAACGTTGGACATATAAGTTTTGTCTTTATTCTTTAACCTGGGCAGTAGAACCGTTAGCGGCCTATTCCTTAGTATATTCTACCATGACTGCCATTAGCTGCAAACAACTACAAAATATATATTATATTATAAAAAAATATACTTTTATTGTAACAATTTTAATGTTTTCTGAAATTTTATAGTGACAAAGACTAGGCCTACTGGGAATACCACTTAAAAATAAAACGCATCTTTCTATTTACCTCCAAGGTGATGTGGAAAAAATAGAATAAAATATATAATTTTCAATATATTTTCTTAATATATAATTAATGTAGTTTTCTCAATAATCCATTCTATCGTTTCAGAAATTAAGAGTTAAGAACAACTCTTAAGTGTTATATTTGTATTAACTATCATCCATAAAAAATATGAAAAATCTCAATAATCTATTCTTTCGTTTCAGAAATTAAGAATTAAGAACTACCCTTAAGTGTTACATTTGTATAAACTATCATCCATACAAAATATGAAAAATATCTACGTTGAAAATAAATAAATTATGTACTTGTCAAAATTGGGGGGTTGACGAGCGGAGCGAGTAGGGGGTACCCCCCTAGTATATATATATATATATATATATATATATATATATATATATATATATATATATATATATATATATATATATATATATATATATATATATATATATATATATATATATATATATATATATATATATATATATATATATATATATATAAAATTTTATCCTGGGATCCTTTTGAGGATTTCATACAGATTTTGTACAACAGTAGTGACACAGATATAAACATTGTTATAAACGATCAGGACACAAGCGCGTGACTAAAGAAATAATGACCCTAAGGTTATTGACTAACACCACGACGCCTGCGGCGCCCACTTTTACGGAAAAATATTACGGAATTTCCGAAATTACTGTATTAACACACTATTGTGGACGCCGCAGAAAAATCCTCAAAATGCTAAGCGGGTACCGAGGAATTTTGAGGATGCTCCTCAAAATGCTAAAAAATCCTCAAAATGCTAAGCGGGTACCGAGGAATTTTGAGGATGCTCCTCAAAATGCTAAAAAATCCTCAAAAGTCGGTGTCTGTACCGAAAAAAATCCTCAGAATGCTGTAGTACTATATGTGTATATATATATATATATATATATATATATATATATATATATATCAAATGCAGCTTTTGAGGATCTATGTCAGCACGGATTCGATACTTTGAGGATTTTTCGGACTTTTGAGGACATCCTCAAAATTCCTTCGGTATGAAACGGTACTTTTGAGGATTTATATTAATACCTTCAACGCAGAGAGGGAGTTTTTCTTTAGTCAAGCATATACGATCTCTGGAGAAAAAAACTATAGATTCTCAAAAGTACCGGTTTCCGAAATGTATATATATATACACGTGATTAAAATGGGTCACCGTGTGTATATATATATATATATATATATATATATATATATATATATATATATATATATACTAGGGGGCTTCGCCCCCTGCTCGATCCGCTCGCCAACCCCCATGTTCAGAGAGAAATTTTATAATAATGAAGTATGAAACTATCAAAATTTGACAATATGAAATTTTGATGGGTAAAATATCGGACTTAAGACGAATCAAAGGTAAAGGATATACTATTTATGTTCTTTATAATTGCTTCAGAGCAATGAAATATCGTTATATTAATTGAATAAATAGTGTAGAAAATTGATCATATTAGGAGGTGATTTTCGGCAAATTCTTCCAGTTATGAAATGTAGTCACAAAAATAGTATAATTGAAGAAACAATTAAATTTTCTGCGTTATGGTCTCTTTTTAAAGTTTTAAAATTAAATCAAAATATTCGTTCGGAAAATAAAGAATTTGCTTCACTATTGTTAGAATTGGGTGAAGGAAAAATTAATCCATTTATTATTCCAAATAAATGGAAAAAAAAAAAAATATATATATATATATATATATACAGATTCCTATAAACATACATCTAAATAGATCAGCTCTTCCATTTTTATTTTAATATTTGATTTACGTAGAGTTTATGAGTTTTAAAATAATAGTATTTTACATTTAGATTTGTATTTTTTTCAAGAAATATGTACAGTTCCTTATTCGATTGATACTTTATCATATGAAATAATTTTACAGGTTCACTATTTAATAAGATAATATCTAAACATTTGATAATTTTGTATACTTTGCCTTCAATAATTTTTACAAGCGCATGCAGATTATTTTAATAGCCTATAAAAATTGAATTATCTTTACACACTTATTTGTTATGCAATTTCCTAAATTCCTTTTTACGTGTCCAATTATTGGCGCTTACATCTTAGTCATTTAATAGAAATGCTAAAACTTTGGTCAGAAAAAATATTGATATTCATGAAAAATTTAAAGAAAAGATATGTAAATTAAAACAAAAATTTGTATTAAATTGTAGGTTATACACTTAATTATATGAATTTCAATATAATATTCATAAGGTTTTATAAGATTTTCACCATTTACTTTTTATGGTTTTCGATTAGAAAATACTAATAACAATTTGAATGCTAACAATATTAACATTATTAGTAGTATTTTCTTATCGGAAACCATAAAAAGTAAATGATGAAAATCTTATAAAACCTTATGAAAATTTCAAAGATTATTAATTGTTGAAGTACGTTTTTCTTTAGTTCCAATACCCTATATGTGTGCTAGCGTGCGGGCGACAATGTGTGTGGATGCGTATATAGGCAAGTGTGTGAGTGAGAGAGACACAAGGAGCGCCCTCTCTCTAACTGCCCGAGAGCGTTTCCACTCCTTCTCCAATTTTTGTAAAACAGTTTGCGACTCTACTCACTGAAGAGAGCACGCCTTTGTACAAGAGAGTCACCTCTTAAACCTTGTACCTTACATAGTAATTACCTGTATTTACTTTACATCGCCTACTCTAACGCCGTGAAATAAAGACAATTTATACCTGTACACATACTTGTAAGTTTATTTTGCAGACCTATATCAACAGGTTATGGGCCCAGGCCGCGACAAAAACAAGTGTAGTGTCATACAACGGAAGTGAGTACCGAAAGGAAGATTTGAATTTCTCGAGTACAACTGATTTCAATGGTCGAATATGACAAGTGAGATTTCGGTGCGTCACATCGAGAAATTTGATGGAACGAACTTTCAAATGTGGAGGAGTCAGTTGAAGACACTGTTCGTTGCAAGTGACATAGTCGACGTAGTGGATGGCACGAGACCACGACCAGCGGAGGGTGCAGCGGAGCTCAGGCAGTGGGTGAAGGACGACGCGAAGGCCCAATTCATGATCACATCGTCGCTAGATCGCGTGCAACACCAGCATGTACAAATATGTCAGAGTGCTAAAGAGATGTGGGACACGCTGGGCACTATCCACGACGCCCAAAAGGTCGAGGAAGGACATTGAGTGCTTCTACTGCGGTCAAAGAGGACACTTCGCCCGTGACTGCCCGAAGAAAAAGCACAATAACAATGATCTCGACGGAGGTAGGTCATCCAAAAGTTGCGCTCTTGTGGCGATCAACTCACAACAAAGGAGAAGCGCCAATGTACGTACTCTTGACAATGTGCACGACGTACGACCAAATCACGCAGCTGCGCAGCGTCGAGGCGTTCGAGACCTGGCTTAACGACAGTGGAGTATCAGCGCACATGACTAGCCGTAAAGACTGGTTCCGCGAGTACCGACCGAGGAGTGATGGCAGTACGGTGACGCTAGGGGACGACGATGAGTGCGCTGTGGTCGGCGAAGGCAAAATAGCAGTAGAGAGGTTAGTAAACGGCGAATAGAGCGTAGGTACAATCGAAAATTTTTTGCACGTACCGTGACTGAGTAAGAATCTGTTATCCGTCGGAGCGTGTCTGAAGAAAGGCTTCAAAATCATCTTCGAGGACGGATATGTCAAGATTTTAAACGAAGACGAGCCAGTGGTTACAGGGATTATGCAGAGCAACAATGTATTCCGTCTATTTCTAAGAGTGAAGAAGGACGAAGAATGCGCAGCCAACGTTACTACCTCCAGTCTTCAGTGTCTCCATGAGCGAGTAGGTCACTTGAACGCGCGTGACCTGAAGCAGCTAGTGCAGCGAGGACTGGTGTCTGGAATAAAGCTGAGCGAAGACAACAACTTTTTCTGCGAACCTTGCCAGCTTGGAAAAGCACACAAGTTGAAGTTCAAGAAGAGAGAAACTAGACCTGTAAAAGCTGGAGAGATCATTCACAGTGATGTATGTGGCCCTATGCCTACAGAGTTAGCAGGTGGAGCAAGGTTCTTCGTCACGTTCATCGACGAAGCAACCAACTACCGGTACATCTACTTTCTCAAGCATAAGTCGGATGTATTCGACAGGTTTAAGGAGTACGAGAGGGCCTTGGCAAACAAATTTGGACAGTGCACGAAGTGTCTGAGGTTAGACAACGGTAAGGAATACTGCTACGCCAGCCTACAAGACTACCTAAAGGAGAAGGGGATCAAATTCGAGCCCTCAGCCCCCTACACACCAGAGCAAAATGGGAAGGCAGGGAGATGCAACCGCACAATCATAGAGTGTGCTCGCACAATGTTATTGGCTTCAGCACTGCCACGTTCACTGTGGGCAGAAGCTGTGAATTGTGCAGTGTATCTGCTTAACCGAGTCTCAGTAGTAGAAGAATATGGAGGAAAAACGTCATTTGAACTATGGACGAAGAAGAAGCCCAACCTCAAACATACCAGAGTGTTTGGCTTTGAGACGTTTGCTCATGTGCCCAAGATTTTCACGACCAAGCTTGACGCCAGAGCAAAGAAGGTTTACCTTGTTGGCTATGAGAAGGACTCGACCAACTATAGAGTATACGACCACGATACCAGAAAGGTCACAGTGTCCAGGAATGTGATCTTCTCAAGCAAGGTAGGCCTTGATGTGATAGCCGAGGAACAAGAACCACTGACAATACTTCTAAAACAAGAAGAAGCACCAGAGAGAAGGAGGAACGAGCCAGCTGGAGGAGAGGTAATCAGACTGGAGCAAGCAGACGATGCCAAAGGTCAACAAGCTGTAGTTGAGCAGCCCCCACCAGCACCAGAGCAACGGCCAGTCCGGAGAGTACCCAGCAGCCCGTTCGAAGCCCAAACACACCTAAGCTCAGGGACAGGATGACTATCCAAAAACCAAAGAGGTATGCTTCTTATATTGCAGAGATAAAAGTTCCTGCTAATTTCAGGAAAGCAACCACGAGCGAGCAAGCCTCCGAATGGCAGGAGGCCATTGACGATGAACTGGCAGCTCATGTCAAGAATGGCACCTGGACTGTAATACCCAGGGACTCGTCCAAGGTGACCATAACCTCCAAATGAGTGTTCAAGGTGAGCAGTGCCAACGACAAGCCCAGATTCAAAGCCCGACTCTGTGCGAGGGGTTTCCAGCAGAAGGAGGGTGTAGACTACACCGAAACCTTTTCGCCGGTCGTGAGATACGACTCTCTTCGACTTCTGCTTGCTCTGGCTACACAGGATGAACTTGACATTCTGACATTTGATGTCAGAACAGCGTTCCTGTATGGGCATCTCGCAGAGGAGATTCATATGGAACTGCCCGAAGGTATCCAGATCAACGAGCCATCGTCTGGGAGAACTTCAAGCACCAGAAGCAGCAGTACTGAAGTGATGAAGACAAACGAGCGAAAAGACGTAGTATGTAAGTTAAATAAATCCTTGTATGGATTAAAGCAGGCGCCGCGTTGCTGGAACGACTTTTTTAAAAGGTTCCTAAATAGGTTCAATTTCAGAGAATGTAACGCGGACGGTTGTGTATTCGTACGAATGTTCGGATCCAGCATTGTATATTTAGAATTATTTGTTGATGATGGAATGCTGATAAGTGACTCACCGGAATGCCTAAACTCGATACTCAACCTAGGGATGGTTCGAGTAGTTCGAAGATTTCTGCCTATTTTTTTTTATAAAACTTGAATAAAATTATATAAATGATAAAATTATCTATTGAAATCACCCACGTTTTATAACCAGTACATTAATTTAGTAAAATAATAAGGTTTAAAGGCTTTCAAAACATTTATGAACTTCATTCAAACAATGAAGTTCATGCACTCAAAATCGAACTTTTTTTCGAGTTTTTACTCGGAAAAAAACTCGTAAAATACATAAGTCAAAAGTTATTGTTAAAAACTTTAAAATGAAATGAAAAGTGTTATATTAGCTTTATATATTTCCAAACATTGCAATTTTATGTACTTAAGAAATTTTTTTTCATTTTCATGTATTTTGTAATGCAAAAAAGAAGACACAAAAAAATTTTCGAACTGCTCGGTTACATCCCTAACTCAACCATCTGCGGTAAGAGTTCGAGATTACTGGTGGTGATGCGAGTCGGTTTGTGGGTGTGCAGATTGCTCGCGACAGAGTCAGCAAAACGCTATGCATCCATCAGGAGGATTATACAAAAGGTATATTACAAAAATTCGGTATGAGCGACGCTAAACCTGAGGCTGTTCCTGCAGACCCACATACCATACTGCATCCAGTTACATGCGATGATGAGTGCTTGAAAGACGTTCTTTACAGGGAAGCTGTGGGATCCCTGATGTATCTCGCCGTTACGAGACGACCTGATATTGCATTTGCTGTAAACTTGGTCAGCAAATTTTTAAACAAACACAATATATCCCACTGGTCAGCTGTGAAACGTATCTTTGCCTATCTGAAAGGGAGTCAGAACGCGGGCATTATGTACAAACGATGTGCGAACAGCGAACTATCTTTAATCGGATATTCTGACGCGGATTTTGCGGATGATATCGAGTCCCGACGCTCTGTTACCGGATACGTTTTCATAATGTCCACAGGGGCATTACATGGTCATCCCAGCGACAAAAGTGGGTCACACTCAGCACGACAGAAGCTGAGTATGTGGCAGCTGCCACAGCAGCCAGAGAATTGACATGGATGAGAAAATTGATGAGTGATATCAATCGTCCATGTGCTTTGCCCACGGTAATGTATGTAGATAATCAGGGCGCCATTAAGCTTGCCAAAAACGCAGAATTCCATAAACGGACAAAACTTATCGAGATTAGATATCACTTCTTGCGAGAGAAACAGGAGTCTGGTGAACTCTCTGTACACTATGTACCAACCGACCTGCAGAAGGCAGATATATTCACCAAAGCGTTACCGTGTGATAGATTCTACTCTTTGTGCAACGAAATAGGATTAAGTGAATTTAAAAATACTTTGTGAATTTTATTGAAAAAAGGAATTAAGGAAAAGGCGGAAGTGTTGAAGTACATTTTCCTTTAGTTCCAATACCCTATATGTGTGCTAGCGTGCGGGCGACAATGTGTGTGTGCATGCGTATATAGGCAAGTGTATGAGTGAGAGAGACACAAGGAGCGTCCTCTCTCTAACTGCCCGAGAGCGTTTCCGCTCCTTCTCCAATTTTTGTAAAACATTTTGCGACTCTACTCACTGGAAAGAGCACGCCTTTGTACAAGAGAGTCACCTCTTAAACCTTGTACCTTACATAGTAATTACCTGCATTTAATTTACATCGCCTACTCTAACGCCGTGAAATAAAGACAATTTATACCTATACACATACTTGTAAGTTTATTTTGCGGACCTATATCAACATTAATAATAAAATAATCATGAAAATTTAAATAAATCTTGGAATTAACATAATTGAATATATTTATCACCTACAATCCTGTCCAATTAATTTTCTGTTTGAAGTTTAAACTACATTTTTACTGATTATTTTGTTTATAATTTGAGGTATGTATATGCCATGAATAAATCTTTAAGTAATTAGATAAATATCCCTATCATGTAATTTCTTTATTTGAATATATGTTAGTATGCAGCCAAAAATATTATTCATTTTTGCGCGTACCTTAAGGGGGCCCTGGCAGAAAATAGTACTCTTTTTTTCTGTTTTTTTCTGTTTATTCTTATTTGTTTCGATTTTTTTAAATGTTTTTTCTGTTTTATTCTGTCTTCTTCTGTACGAATTGGAACATTGGATATAGAAAATAAACAGAAAAAAACAAAAAAAAAATAAAAATGAACAGAAAAAACAATAATATATAAAGAAAAACAAAAACAAATAGATAAAGACAATGACAAAATTACCAAACTCTATTTTATTAAATAATTAAATTAAACAGTAAAAAACAGAAAAAAACAATAACATATAAAGAAAAACAAAAATAAATACATAAAGACAATGGGGAAATTTTTTTTAAAATCATATATTTTAAGATACTAAATAGTAGTATATTTTGAATTTTGTTCGTTTCTTATTTTCTTTAAGGAGTGTCTACATAATGTGCCTTGTACCAAGGCACACGATTCAGTAGTTCGGTTTGTGAAATTCCTACTGAACAGGAACATAATATTGTCTGTCACTTTATGATTTATTAGTAGTTGCGCCACACAAGACCGTATACTCTTTCCATATCTATACAAATTGCTATAGAAGAGATTGGTTGGTTTCGAAAGCATTGCATATGTTTGTTTAAGTGTTCTTTCGGAGCTCGCGCTGCTTTCTTTCTGCCGCGCCTGGACGTTAGCGCCGCGTATCTGCGCGACCGTGTGGAGTACTAACGCCGTAGTATCAACGCTCGGAGTTGCCGTGCGTGCGTGCCGTATACATAAACACATGTGTCGTCCGATTCCCGGTGTTGACTGCGTTGTATGCCCTTCTCGGCGATGACAGCTTCGATTGAAGTAAATACGGTATTCCGGCAAGTGTATTTCTCCTCCTCGTGTCCGCTGGCTAGTGCCCGGTCAAAAATATCCAGTTGGGAAATCCAACTGGATTTTCCAAGAGGGAAATCCAGCTGGGGAAGAGTGGATTCCAGCTGGATTTTGGTGGATTTCCAGTCGGATTCCCAGTTGATGATATCAAATATTCCCACCCATTTTTAACTGGATTAAATGGAAATCCACTTATAATAAATGGGAATTCCTGGGCGAAGGCGGAAATCCATGTAAAAATCCAGTTAAATGTTGGTGGGAATCCACCTAACTTTCGCATTTCTATTAAATGGGAATCCACTCAAAATTCTACTTAATAATAAATGGGAATCCCAGCGTGACGGCGGAAATCCATGTAAAAATCCAGTTTAATATAGATGGGAATCCATCTAACTTTCGCTTTTCTATTCAATGGAAATCCAGTTAATAATGCATAGGAATCCTGTTATATCTAGGTGGGAATCCACTTAAATATCCAGTTAAAAATGGGTGGGAATATTTGGTATCATCAACTGGGAATCCGACGGGAAATCCACCAAAATCCAGCTGGAATCCACTCTTCCCCAGCTGGATTTCCCTCTTGGAAAATCCAGTTGGATTTTCCAACTGGATATTTTTGACCGGGTGGCGATTCGGTGGGGACAGCACGGCAGCGGGGTCAACGACGAGAGCAGACCTGGTAAGCACCTCTGACGTTCCTAACCTCTGATAGGTATGCTGATGGTACTGATGTTTTCTTGCAGGTTGCTGGGGCAGCGAGAGGAGCGAACAACCACCACAGCTGTCAGCTGTACTCTCCAGTTGGCAATGTTGTTAGTGCCGATTATTTATTACCTATATGTGGTTTTTAGGTGCTCTACTCTCTCTGCGGGGCTCCCAGATGATCAGTTGCTCTGCGGTTTGGACTATGTCAACTTCCCTGCTGTGGCCGTCCCAGACAATGATGTGACTTGAAGATCTTTGTCCGTCTTTTCTCCTAGTTGATGTAGCTGATCGTTTAACGGAGGGCTGCTAGCAGATTGATCATCGTAGTGAGCAGGCTGGTGTCCATGAGGTAGAGCCAGCCTAGACCATCCAACCCCACTGGGCTACTTCTGCAGCTTCCTCAATGATCTTCGAGTGTCAGTGCTTTAGAATGTGAGGGGTTAGGTAGAGAAAGCAGGGGGAAACTTAAAAGGTGTAGGGTGTGTGTTTAGAGGTGATGCGGATAGGTAGATTCAACCCATCGCTTAGTTCGTTTTAGTAATTTCTAGTTTTCACCAGGGTATGGGAACTCGCCTCAGGGGATCTGTTGAATAATAATACATTATTGTGTATTCCGCAGACTTCCCAGCGAGACTTGCCTAGCTAAGGTTTTTCTGCCACGCTGTAAGTCTGACAAAGTCAGCTGGCATTTATTTTCTTTGGGACATGACCATTTTATATTCTTGCCATGTTATAAACCTTTGATTGATTTGATACCAATCTATAGTAATTGGTAACTTCATCAATTTGCAATCGAATGCTATAGTTGTAAATTTGCTTGATTTTATTTAATACTGTATTGGCATAATTTTATTTAATACTGTATTTGCATGATTTTATTTAATATTGATAATTACTTTATCAATTTGCTATCGTAGATTGTATTCATAATTTTGCATGACATTATTTAATCTGCAGCAATTGATGAATTCTTTACTGATCTGCAATATAATATTATTTATGTATTATATCGCATTATTTCTATAAGTATTTTTATATTTATCGACTTGCAATCAAATGCCATTATTATAATTTTGCATGCTATTATTTATCACCGTAGTAATATGGATTCCTTTATGAATCTGCAATGGAAATAATGTTTTTATGATTTTGCATGTTTTAAAAAGTTGCAGTATATGTATACTGCAGCATTACTATCAGTATGTGTATTGCATTACATTATAGAATGTTTCTATACAGTTTGAAATGTAAAGTTTTGTTCTTAACCAAATTTCCAGTTTTGGGAATTTTAAAAAATATTAATTTTATAAAAAAACAATTATTTTGTATATTCTCATTATTCAAAAGAGACTAAGTAGATTTTTCTGCAAGATTTCTGTCTCTGAATAAGTTAGTAATCTCCTAATAAATCTAATTTCGATTCAATGGTCTCCGCTAACATGATCAATTGCTTACCACTATTAGCAAAGCATGATATTAAAGATTAATAATGTTTGATTTATAGGAAATAACAAAATTAATAGTGCATGATTTATAGGAAATGAGAAAAGTAATAGTGCATGATTTATAAGAAATAAGAAAATTCAGAATGCATGATATTAGAAATAAGAAAATTCAGAATGCATGATATATTATAAATAAGAAAATTCATAATGCATGTTGTAAAACAGTTCTGTCTAATAATACTAGTGCATGTATTGTTGCCTTATTTAGTACTATTATGTTTCAAAGAATTACTATTAGTATGCAATTGCAGTACATGATAGAATGTTTCTATACAGTTTGAAATGTATAATTTTGTTTGTAAACAAATTTCCAGTTTGAAAATGGATTTTAAAAAATATCAAGGAGCGCGAGAGCGCTCCGAAGGCAAGTTATAGAAGAGCCTTAGGACGACCGCGCTATCATATACATTGAAATGGGTGTCCGAAAAATTCAATGCGCCTATATACCTATTGTGTTAGTTTCAACTATATAACATATCCCTCTTAATCGAAAGCCATTTCATTGCTCTACTCAAATCGAAAGATTTTATTTAAAAATATTATCTCGTTCAAAAGATACAGACAACTGAATTATTTTATGTTCGTTTTCCTTTCAGAATTTTCGTCTTTTTCTTCCGGCATCCGGTTTGCAGCTCTTACGACATTTCCGGTTGGCGTCTATACCTTACGCCTGTATATCTATATATAAACACACACATGACACATCTGGCCGGCCTAACCTTATGTGAATGTTATTGTGAGCCCTATGAGACCTTATATACATGTAGTATAAAAAGTTATAATCAACTCGTCAAGTTAATTTATGACATATTTATACATTAACAAATGTTATTTCGTGAGTTAGTTAATTTAATAATAAGTATGTAACGATCTCAAATATGCAGCCAGTGATGAGAATTCAAAAGAATTTTAATCTATTCTTCGTGTATCAATGGGGAAAATAATCAACGGGAAAATAACTTTTATCAGATAAGTACTTACAGGCTAAATGTTAAATAGCTAAAAACATTTTATAAAAATTGATACTTTGTGTGATTTTTTATTTTTACAGATATTATACCAGAAGATTATTTGGAGTATTTTCAAGATATGGATGTATATATATTATATAGAATTATATTAAAGAAAATGTAAGAAATCATATAAGTAGTACTACTCAAGAATATAGTACTACTCAAGAAAGAAAAAAAACCTAATCAATATTATTATGAAAGAGCAGAGAATTATTACTATTTACAGCACAATATTCTTCAAGATATCCTCAACATGAAAATTTTTCATACGACCAGATTTAATTTTAGAAAAATAAAGATCTAAGATGTTTATAATTATTAGACAGTATTAGATTAAAAGTACGAAAAAGTATTTTGTTCTGAATTGAAGTAAGTTCTTAAAAAAATAGGAAAAGGAAATTGTGATTTTTGGTTATAGTTGCAAATTATATTGGCGACAAATAATGTAGTGATTATTAATTAAAAAATAATATCTAATCAGTGTTTTGTGTACTAAATAAAATAAAATACCAATATGATGTGTTGCATGAACTGCATTCAAATATTATTGAAAATAAGTGTTTAAAAAGTGATATCGACTCGGTGTTTTACGTAGTAAATACAAAACTGTTCTGGTGTGATGTGTTTAAAGTGCTTGTAATAAAATTTTAAACCTTTATTAAAAATGAGTTTCAAATGCTTTGAGGATAGAAAATGTGAGTATTAATAAATAAATATATTTTATGAGGTTCATATAAACTTCATAATAAGCTATGGCATACAAGAAAATATTGCTAAGTGATGCGTTATTTTAATACAAGAACAGATGTTTAGGAATAGAATTATATCAAAGAAGATAGTAAGAATATCGTACTACTCAAGAAAGAAAAATCAAATTAATATTATTATGAAAGAGCAAAGAATACATACTATTTACAACACAATATTTTTCAAGTCGTTCTCTATGTATCCTCAACATGAAAATTTTTCATATGATCAGATTTAATTTTAGAAGAATATTATTAATTTTTTTTGATAATTTATAGAAGTAATATAGAGTATTTTAAATGAAGAAAATAAAAGAAGTGGATAAATAAGTGATTTTAAAATAAATTCATGTGTGTCATATAAACAGTATATTAGTGAATGAATATCTTCACAGGTTTTGTTTTGCAAGGAATAGATTGTGCAATATCATGAATATAAGCAACATAACAGGACATGTTTGCGATATTTGCAAAACACTGCTGTGGATATTTGTCAAATCATTATGCATTACGGCCACCAAAAGATTATGTTCAAGTCTGTCAAAGTATGCAACCTCCTGTAGTAAGTAGAGGCAGAAATACTGTGGCAGTTATCCGTCTAGCAAAGCATCGTTCTACTTTATGGTGAATGTCAGTGTTAGTGAACTTATGCACAATAAAGAAGGAAGATGTGATAATCTTGGTTAAAAAATGTTTCCGGAAGAATACTTCAACTGTAAAAAAGGATCATCTAAAAAATTTGTGAATCATTTGTGACAGCTGACGACATTTAAAATAAGAAGGATATCCACTTACTAAAAGCTGGAAATAGTGAGATGGAAGGTTTTTTATTAGAAGTGTTTAAATATACAGAACATAAATAATTAAAACAAAATGAGTTGTGTGATAAGTGAATTTTTAAGTAATTTATGGATACAGAATTAATATGAGAAGAATCCCTAAGCAAGTTTATAGTGTGTGAGTGAAAATGAAACATCGCGTAATCTTGAAATCACTTAGTATTGTGACATAAAACCTTGATGCTGTCCAGTGAACTTAATCTGTGGGCTTTTATATTAGTAAAATATATCAGTGAAATGTACGTTATTTTGTGTATTTTGATAAAAGTTTTGTAAAGTCGAAAGCATAAATAATTAATATAAAAGGAGTGAATAAATAAGTCAATTTAAAAAATGCATTTTATATAAAATAAAAAATATGTTTACTGTGTGATCTATAATGTGGATGTAGGGTCTAAATGCAATTGAACCTGAAACACGAGTTTATTATATAGCAAACTGTTTAGGACGTACCTTCTATTCATACATAACTTTATCTTATTGTGCTATTAAAGTTAGATTGTTATAATAAAATGCTGAACATATAGTACATATGAATTCGTTACAAATTTTAAGGCCACCAAAAGATTATGTTTAAGTCTGTCAAAGCACACACAGCCTCATGAAGTGGAAACCAAGAGAAATACTGTTGTAGATATTCCTTTAAAAGTAAGCTGTAGCGACTCAACCTAAGAAAGTTGGCCCGCCCAGGACATGTGAGTTTAGTTATAAGGAGGTTTTATCAATCTGTCGAATAATATAGAAGTACAAGAATCTTAATAAAAATATTATAATGTAATATTGTTATAGTATGTACTAACCCAGATCCACCCAGACAGAAATAAATTATGCAGTTAATGTTAATAACTAAATATAATTTTTGTTTGCAATTTATAAATGCATGTTCTGGGACGCTAATACTTAATAAGTTTTTAAGAATTATTTGCTGTTAGAAACAGTTCTTTACAGTTATTTGTAGTTGTTTGCATGCTAACAAGAGTTATTTGCATTTTTAATAAAAAAAAAAATTGTATAGCAATTATTTGCATTTTCATTGAAAAAAAAATTAATAACAGATATGAATGATATTTATAATTAAATATTAATATTGTTGTATAATTTATGCATTTTCATTGAAAAAAAATCAATAACAGATTATATGAATGATTATTATTATTTATAATTAAATATTATTGTTGTATAATTTATTTGAAAAAAATTAATAACAGATATGAATGATTATTATTTATAATTAAATATTAATATTGCTGTATAATTTATCTTCAAATATCGTCTATGATCGCTATATCACTACATCTTTTAAAAACTTTTGCAAGCAATTAAAAATTATTTTCCAAAACTTTACAGTCCTTTTATAAGAACTTTTGAAAATCGTAAAAATTTCTCTCAGAAACCATAAGAATTACTTTCCGACATTTATGCAATGCTTTAAAATGATTTACGTTTTATTTATTATGAAAAGGAATTCTACGAATGAATAATAAATTTTTGTTTTTTAATTCAATTTCTTTCTTGCGATACTGAAAGTCAAATATAAAGGAAATTGTAAAATCACTTAACGTACAGTCTTATACTTAACAAACATTGTTAAATATACTTTCACGATTAATAATTGTATTAACGTTTTATTTTATTAAAAGGGATTCTACGAATAAATAATAAATTTTTGTGTTTTCTATTTAACCTCCAGGCGGCCGGGGTGTCACCTTTTGGTGCCACCTCTTGGTTGATCGATATCTATGATCCTTTTAAAAAATTTTCTTCGGAAAATTTCTTCGAAGTATGACTCTTGGTATATGGTATATCTTCTTAAAGCCTGACCGCCTGGAGATTAACGAACCTTGTTTAATGTGTACTTTTACTCTTAAAAAGTTGTGAAATCTCCCTCAAAAAAATTTTTACAAAGGTAAAAACTTAGGCAATTATATACACAATGTAATTATTATCCATCCCTGTCCCTCCCCTCTCTTGCTCGCTCTCACCCTCCTTCTCAGTGCTCCCTCAATATCTGTCACACTCCGTACCAAAAACTTTAATGAGAATCTAAATATTTTTTTTAAACAATCAGGAAAACAAATAGTATAGTTATACAACTTTCTACGAAAGTATAAAATAAGGCAAGTTATAAGTGTTTTCTGTATAATATGTAGAACTCTCCCTCCCTCCATCCCTCCGTCCCTCCCTCTTTCTCGCCCTTTCCCCATCTTCCTCTCTGACTCTTTCTCTCTCTTCCCCCTCTCCCTCTTTCTCTCTTTTTTACCCTCCCCCCCTCTCTCACTGCTTCTTTACAAAAGAATATCATAGTTTGAAACAAACACATGAACGAAGTGGAATCAATTAATATGTTGACAAGTACATTTTTGTAACATAACAATTATAGGAATTATGGAGTGATTTTTCTAACATAAAATCGTATAAGTACTTCTAAAAATAAACTCATGAAAGTGGTGGAATCAATTTTATGCAGGCAAGTACATTCTTATACTAAAGAGATCATAATAATTTATAACAAACACATGAAATAAGTGGAATCAATTAAGTACAGTAGGCAAGTCAATTATTATAATAAAAAAATATTTAAAAATAAAATTTGTTTAATATATTTACTATAAAAATTTGTATAAAAAAATAATTACATCTAACATAAAATATTACAAATACCAAAAAGTATAATTTTATAAATACGATAAACTATAATTCAAACACAAAATGGTGAAACATTTTTGAGTAACCATTTTCTAAGTACAGATCATAAGCATTTTCTGACTAGCGTTAATCAGCGCGCTACGCGTGCCAGTGTTCGTCTTTTGTCTCGCTCTTTCCGAAATTCGAGCTGGACTCAATTATTCGATATCATTCGGGGACAGAATAGATTATCGATCGAATTCTCAAATTATATAAGTGAAATTTTAGCTGTTTTTTTTTTTTTTTTTTTTAACACATACTTGCCGGACGCGTCGTTTCGCAGTTCAAGCTGTTTATATACTGCATTAATATACAGCGTGTCCAAAAAGTCTGGAAACACCCAAATAATTTCTCAGCTGAATTACTATTGGAAAATGTTAAGGTCGCCTTTGTAGTAATTTTTTACGAGGAATCCAATGGTGACCTTGGATTCGACCTTGGACCTCATTTTTGAGGTTATTTCAAGGTCAACCTCATTTTTTTAAATGGTAACCCCTATTTTTTATAGCGGAATCTGAAAGAGCGGAAAATTTTACGTCCGGATATGTATTAAGGTATGAGGTTGAGGTTGCCCCCAGAGGTCAAATTGAGGTCAAAGTATGATTTCTTAAAAATTTCGCGAGTTCAGTGGTAAAACAAAACAAACAAAGGTAAGGTTTGGTAAGTTCGAACGAAGACTTGAAGGTGACCTCTGATTCGACCTTGAACCTCATTTTGAGCCTCATTTTTGAGGTTATTTCGAGGTCAACCTCATTTTTTAAATGGTAACCCCTATTTTTTAGCGGAATCGGAAAGAGTGTGAAACTTTACGTCCAAACATGTACTCAGAACATAGTTCAAGAAGGACCTTGACGTTCATTTGAAGGTCATTTAAACTTAATGACGGTCTGATCTTGTGTAAACTTTTTAATTTTTTTAAACAGTCTAACATCTTATTTCAAGTGCTCGAATTATTTTCCATCCACTTTTTGATAGTAACCTAATCGATGATCGAAAACACCAACAGTATTTTTGATCATTTCAGTAGGAATGAGAGCTGATTCATTGTAAAATTTTTTGAAGCGTTTAAATATTGAACATTGTTACTTGTTATTTTTCGTATGGTTAGAGTGACAATAAACTATTATTCATTCCATAACCACCACAGAAAAGGGTTGGTCATCTTTCAAACATATTTTTTGAAAATTAAAAATCTTTTTATTTTCAACTCAAAAAGTATTTTTGGATAAGGTCTACTACGAAGAGTAATAAAAATGAACAAACTCACTGATAGAGAAAGAATAACGATTCTCATGATGAGAGGTTGGGGACACATGCAGCGATCTTATAGGGCCGTAAGAGATATTTTTAATGCTTCATTTAGGGTTGGTGGAACTCCACTATCATTTTCAACAGTTCAAAAAACTGTTAGAAGGTTTGAAAATACCGGCACTATCAGCGATTTACCTCGATCAGGCAGACCAATGTCAGCAGGTAACGAAGAGAAATCTTTAGATGTTGTGTTAACATTCACCGAAGATCCGCATACTTCCGTTCGTAGAGCTGCTCAAGTGCACGAAATAAGTAAATCATCTATTCATAACATACTAAAGAGAGAGAAGTTCCATCCATTTAAAGTAACGCTAATACACAAGTTAAATGAAGATGATTTCGATCGTCGCGTTGAATTCTGTGATGATATGATGGCACGCATCGTACAAAATCCAAATTTTCCATCAAATATAGTCTTCTCAGATGAAGCTACATTTCAACTTGACTCAAGCGTAAATAGGCATAACTGTAGATATTGGGCAGTTGAAAACCCTCATTGGGCAAGAGAAGCCAAGTCACAATATCCACAAAAATTAAATGTCTGGGCTGGAATATTAAATAATAGGATTATAGGACCATTTTTTATTGATGGCAATTTAAATGCAGAAAAGTATGAAACTATGTTGCGGAATCAAATTGTTCCTGCTATAAGAGAAATAGCTGGAGAGGACTTTAATAACACATGGTATCAACAGGACGGTGCAGCAGCTCATTATGCACGAAACGTTCGCACATACTTAGATACAGTATTCATTAATCGATGGATAGGACGAAGAGGTGCAATTGAATGGCCAGCTAGGTCCCCCGATTTAACGCCTCTAGATTATTTCTATTGGGGTTATCTGAAGGATCGTGTATTCAAAACAAAACCCTTAAACTTAGATGAATTACGTGAAAGGATCATTGATGAATCAGCTCTCATTCCTACTGAAATGATTGAAAATGCTGTTGGTGCTTTCTATCATCGATTAGGTTACTGTCAAGAAATGAATGGAGAACAGTTCGAGCACTTGAAATAAGATGTTATACTGTTCAAAAAATCAAATGTGAGAGGCAAGGGGACTCACGTAAATCAAGCGCCCCATCGTGAGAGGCAAGGGGACTCACGTAAATCAAGCACCCCATCGTGAGAGGCAAGGGGACTCACGTAAATCAAGCGCCCCATCGTGAGAGGCAAGGGGACTCACGTAAATCAAGCACCCCAAAGGGAACAGATTTTACTACGTCCACGTCGTTGTTCCTGGGTAACGCTAAATGTAAAAAAATTGAACTTGACATGACTTTTAAGGACAATGTCAAGGTCACCATTAGATTTCTCGTTGAAAACTACTAAAGAATTAACCTCGCTCAGTGTGATAAAAAGTTTACACAAGATCAGACCGTCATTAAGTTTAAATGACCTTCAAATGAACGTCAAGGTCCTTCTTGAACTATGTTCTGAGTACATGTTTGGACGTAAAGTTTCACACTCTTTCCGATTCCGCTAAAAAAATAGGGGTTACCATTTAAAAAAATGAGGTTGACCTCGAAATAACCTCAAAAATGAGGCTCAAAATGAGGTCCAAGGTCGAATCAGAGGTCACCATTGGATTCCTCGTAAAAAATTACTACAAAGGCGACCTTAACATTTTCCAATAGTAATTCAGCTGAGAAATTATTTGGGTGTTTCCAGACTTTTTGGACACGCTGTATAATCGCTCGCGGAAAATAAAAAACGTACATCAGTAAATGTCAAATATCGGGTACCTGTTAGAAATTTTCATGTTTCAAAGATGTAGAGCGTCATGTCAACGTAATTTCAGAATCATTAAAGGTTTACGCGCTATCATCCCTTTCAAGTTACTAATGAATAGTTATTGCCGCTAATGTTCTCGTTTACACCGATGAATGGCTAGCGGAAAATAAAAAACGTACACCATAAATGTCAAATATCGGGTACCTGTTAGGAATTTTCATGTTTCAAAGGTGTAGAGCCTCATGTTAGAAATGTTATAAATTTTCATGTTTCAAAGATATAGAGCCTCGTGGCAACGTAATTTCAGAATCATTAAAGGTTTACGCGCTAACATCCCTCTCAACTTACTAATGTATAGTTATTGCCGCTAAGGTTCTCGTTTACACCGAATTTGAATTAATCGTTTACAGTTTCAGAAAACTAATAATGCCATGCAAATTTACATTTACAATTTACAGTTCACCTAAAAACTGCGAAACGACGCGTCCGGCAAGTATGTGTATTTAAATAAAAAAAAAAAAAAAAACAGCTAAAATTTCACTTATATAATTTCGGAAAGAGCGAGACAAAAGACGAATACTGGCACGCGTAGCGCGCTGATTAACGCTAGTCAGAAAATGCTTATGATCTGTACTTAGAAAATGGTTACTCAAAAATGTTTCACCATTTTGTGTTTGAATTATAGTTTATCGTATTTATAAAATTATACTTTTTGGTATTTGTAATATTTTATGTTAGATGTAATTATTTTTTTATACAAATTTTTATAGTAAATATATTAAACAAATTTTATTTTTAAATATTTTTTTTATTATAATAATTGACTTGCCTACTGTACTTAATTGATTCCACTTATTTCATGTGTTTGTTATAAATTATTATGATCTCTTTAGTATAAGAATGTACTTGCCTGCATAAAATTGATTCCACCAATTTCATGAGTTTATTTTTAGAAGTACTTATACGATTTTATGTTAGAAAAATCACTCCATAATTCCTATAATTGTTATGTTACAAAAATGTACTTGTCAACATATTAATTGATTCCACTTCGTTCATGTGTTTGTTTCAAACTATGATATTCTTTTGTAAAGAAGCAGAGAGAGAGGGGGAGGGTAAGAAAGAGAGAAAGAGGGAGAGGGGGAAGAGAGAGAAAGAGTCAGAGAGGAAGATGGGGAAAGGGGGAGAAAGAGGGAGGGACGGAGGGATGGAGGGAGGGAGAGTTCTACATATTATACAGAAAACACTTATAACTTGCCTTATTTTATACTTTCGTAGAAAGTTGTATAACTATACTATTTGTTTTCCTGATTTATAATACTAAGAGAAATGTAGAATATCGAGCATATCTTATAAAATATGAGATCCCAACCAAAACTTAAGAAGCCAACATCATCATAGCCAAAAGTACACAAGTACGTAAAAGCCGATAAGACCATTTTTTCAATGATCACTTGATTACACATATTGCATAAATGTATCTTGACACTCATTATAGTACGTAACTCTTCTGAATTAAATAATATGCTATTGTGAACAAAACTCAATAATCTCGCTTACATATTTCTCATAAAATAAATGTATTTACTTTCAATGTGAAGTCCGGGATAAAGGAAATAACGAATAATATTTGGTTTAAAGTTTATTTTATTTAGATAGGTATAATAACCAATATTGTTGCTGCTTGCAATTCCTTCGATGTATATTTTTTAGTTAATTGAATTTCCCTCACAACATATGCTATCACTGTATATTCGCTCGTACAATTACTCCGCTTATGTGTTTGTTGCTCCGTTATAATGAATTATGCCCTCGTATGTCGTCTGGGGCAGACGGAGCTCGCCAGTTCACCTGTATTACGGTTGTTACTGTGACTGATTTGCGTGACACACATCGCTTCTTTTATAATACAAAATAATTAGGTTGAAGATGAGTTTAACGCTGACTCAAAATCATCTTTTTAAACACATTTAATAAACATTTCGACATAAATCGTTTGGTTTCGAAGTTGAGAGTTGCTGAGTCTACATAAAAGTTCTGACGCGCGTACACCTTCGCGAAGTAGGTGGCTCGCTACGTCACGCTGTTGCGTTGTCGAAATGCTGTGTCGTTTAAATTCGCAAATACATTTTATAAGTCAGGAAATTACTGATGAGAATATGAATATAGATTTTAATTTTAGAGATACGTCACAGACATAACACCTCCTCCCTTAGACTGTTGAATATCGTAGAGATTCAACAAGTATAGGAATAGTTAACCCATCAGTAATTTTCTGTTACAGAATTGTTTAATTGTAACAATAAGCATAATTCTCTGATTGAGTTTGATGATTTGCATCTGTTACATTTTAGAATTTTGAAATACCTTTTCCGCTTATGGGTTACTCTTAGAATAATACAATAATTGAATCTTAATTAACGCTTATAAAATAAATACATAATAATTACTTGTTTAATATAAAAAGTCGCAACAATCGCAATTTTCGTATTCTGCTATTTTGAAACTAATGTTCATATCGTACAATTTTATTTCGTAAAAATATTAATTTTATAATTTTTTAGTAATTGTTGAGAATATACATATTATATTGTACAGCGCGAGATACACGTATGTACACATGTGTGTCTCCCCACCCCATAACGTGTGAGAGCCGACGGGCGAGCGCGACGCTCCTGCAATCTTGTCGGTAGACCGAGAATGGCCCGCGCCAAGTGTAGTCATACTGTATCTTAAATTAAGTCTCTTAAATAAACTCTTTTATTCTATCCAATTTGTGTGTCCTTTATTCAACATGGTAGCAGGTCAGTGGTTACTTCTCAGTTCTCTATCTTAACCTTCGGGAAAAGATAGAGTGCTTATATCAAGACGCCTGACAAAAGGGAAGAAGAAGGCTCCGAGCACGAAGGAACGCTCAAGTCGAAGGAAGAAGCCACAACACCGAAGGTCAAGCAAGAAGAAGAAGATTCCGAACACGAAGGAACGTTCGAGAATAATCAAGAAGACGAAATGGATAAAAAGGATGTTTCAATACCAGTATTCGATGGCGGAAACTACAGTATGTGGAAAAGGAGGATCCAAATGTACATGAAGCTCAAAAAATGTGAAATTGTGATAGAAAGAGAAAAGAGTGAAACAGACAAAGTAGAAGAATGGAAACAGAATGATTTGAAAGCAATAAATATAATTTATAGTGCGATATTAGATAAACAATTAGAATTTGTTTGTGAAGAAGAAACAGCATACAAAATTATGAAGAAGCTAGACAGTATGTATTTAAAAGAATCAACGGCGTTACAAAATACAAATAGTCTGCAGGAATAGACTGGAGAAATTAAGATTTAGAAACTATAGTGATTCCGAGGCATTTTTCAGTGAGTTTGAAAAAGCAGTAAACGAATTAAAAGGCGCGGGTGCTCAAATAAGCGAAAAAGAAAAATTGAATTATATGCTCAACACGTTACCAGAATCATACAGTTATATAGGTGATTTGGTTGATACATTGAAAGAAGAAGAACAAACGGCTGATTACATAAGAAACAAAATTAAGCTAGCTGAAATGAAGAATCGAAAAGAGCATAACGAGAAAAGTACGAATGTATTTACTGCAAGAAAGGGAAACTACTATAAGTGTGGAAAACCTGGTCATTTCGCACGAGATTGCTAAGATGGAGGACAAGCAGGTAGCAACGGCAGCTCATGGAGAGGATCGACACGTGGTCGCAGCCGAGGCACAGCCGGAAGAGGCCATTACGGCAGAGGACGCGGAAAATTCCATGGACAACAATGAACCAGCACGAGCGAACAGAGCGGCGAAGGTGCGAGCGCATGGATAGCGACGACACACGCTACGTACACCAACGAAACAAACAGGTCAGGTATGAGCGAGATAGAGGGATACTCGATAGCGGATGTTCTGATCATATTATAAATAACGAAAATTATTTTGAAAAATGTATTAGTTTAAAAGAACCAGTAAATATTTATCTCGGTGATAATAGAGCTATAAAAGCTACAAAGATAGGAACTCTATCTCTTTATTTTGTCACCTTCGGGAAGCAAAATAAAGTTAATATTAATAATGTTTATTTTGCTAAGGAAATGAATGCTAATTTAATAAGTGTTGGAAAATTAACGAATAATAAGAATACGGTAATTTTGAAAGGAAAAGTTGCAAAAATTATAGATAGTGATAATAAATTAACTGCAATAGCATTTAAATTTAATGATACATATAAGATGAAAAGTAAATTGGCAAGGAATATAAGTTGTGTAAATAGTGCCAAACAGAATAATAACATGAGTCAAAAGGAAAGATGGCATAGAGTGTTAGGACATGTAAATTTTAGATATTTGGATACGATATGTAAACAGCAGTTATTAACGGGCGTTCCAAATGAACTTGAATCTGAATTTATGAAATGTAAAACTTGTATTGAAAATAAGATGCATAACTTGCTATTTACTAATAATAGAACAAAGGCGAAAGATATATTAGAAATTATACATACGGATATATGCGATCCCTTTAAAACTACTGGGTTTAGCGGAGAAAAATATTTCGTTTCTTTTATTGATGATTATAGTAAAATAGCTAAAGTTTATTGCATAAAGACTAAAGAGGAAGTTTTTGATTGTTTATTTCAATTTGTAAATGAAACTGAAAATTTAACCGGAAAAAGAATAAAAATATTGAGATGTGATAACGGGAAAGAATACTTAAATAATCGGTTTTATAAATTTGCCAAAGAAAAGGGTATTATTATTAATAATTGTCCGACGTATGTGCACGAATTAAACGGCACAGCTGAAAGATTTAATAGAACGATAATGGATAAAGCGCGATGTTTACTATCATAGGCAAAAGTACACAAATGCTACTGGCCAGAAATAATATGTGCCGCGACGTATTTGAAAAATCGTACGTTAGCAAATACGATTGAAAGAAAAACACCTTATGAAATATTTTTTAGAAAGAGACCAAATGTCGAACATTTACGTTTGTACGGGAGTAAAGTTTTTGTAAGAAAACCGGAACAAAAAAGATTGTCTAATGGGATCAAAAAGCTGAAATGGGAATATTGTTAGGTTATAATGATGTAGGCTATAGAGTACTTATAAATAATAAAATAATTGTTGCAAGGCATGTGTATATTATAGAAAGAGATGTTAAATGCATTGGTATTGATTATAAAGATAATATTGCCCCTACTGAAAATTATCACGTGATATATCACGTGACATATCACGTGACATATCACGTGACGTTATGAACCCCAAACATCACGTGACATATCACCTCGTACGTGATTTGTCACTAGTCGTGAAATACTTGAAAAAATGTCCCGAAATCAATTATTATCTATTTGTCACGTAATTTGTCGCGTGATATGTCACGTGACATTTCACCAACAAGGATTTGTCACCAATCGCAGTGATATTGAAAAATCTGAAATTTTAAAATGAATTACCCTTTATCATGTGATAAAACTGAAAGTAAAGCAGGTATTATGCTTATTTGGGCAATTATTTTTTATTATACCCACATAAAACGAAATATTTCTGAAAGGTTTCGGAAATGTTTCGTAGAAAGGATGAAAACATTTTAAAAATATTTCCCAGAAAGGTTTCTGAAATAAGTTATGTCCGCGATAGAAGCCATCAAAAAGGTTTCATGATATATTTCAGAAAGGTTTTATAAAATTATTTTAAGAAATGTTTTTGAAACATTTCTGCAACATTTTGAAACTATTTGAACTATCTCTTAAAATGTTTCAAAAACATTTTAGAAACCTTTCTAAAAATATTTTTCTAAATATTTCTGAAATATTTCCAGAAAGGTTTCTGAAATAATTTATGTCCGCGATAGAAGCCATCAAAAAGGTTTCATGATATATTTCAGAAAGGTTTTATAAAATTATTTTAAGAAATGTTTTTGAAACATTTCTGCAACATTTTGAAACTATTTGAAATATCTCTTAAAATGTTTCAAAAACATTTTAGAAACCTTTCTAAAAATATTTTTTAAATATTTCTGAAATATTTCCAGAAAGGTTTCTGAAATTATTTATGTCCGCGATAGAAGCCATCAAAAAGGTTTTATGATAGATTTCAGAAAGGTTTTTTTAAATTATTTTAAGAAATGTTTTTGAAACATTTCTGCAACTTTTTGAAAGTTATTTGAACTATCTCTTAGAATGTTTCTAGAAACCTTTCTAAAAATATTTTGTGAAAGATTTTGGAAAGGTTTCCTGAAAAGTTCTGTGAAATATTTTTGAAAGGATACAACAATGTTTTACGGAAGTTTCTAAGAGGCCTCAAAACCATCAAGTAAGATTTTTGAAACATTTTAAAAAGATTTCAAAAAATACTTTTCAAAAGTTATCGGAATTAGAAATTTTTTAATAATATTTTATAACAATTTTTTTTTAACAATTTTGAAAACCAGTTTTTTCCTTGTAGTTGATGATCCTTCCTGAACTCCTGCAACTTAATATATCTGAATAGTTATTATATCAGTTATGTTTTTTAATATTAAATTATTGTATATTTGCATTAATTTATAATATTATCGTTCGCAATTTCGCATTTACAAATTATCTTACAGAAAAAACGCAGAAAAAAATTTTGACCTAAGGTGGGATCGAACTCGAGTCCCTCGGATTACAAGGCTGATGCCCTAACCACTACGCTACGCAACGCTTCTACCGTACAAAATTTTAATTTTAGCTAAGTATGGAGTAGACTTGAATAAAAATGGCAAACATTTGATTAAAAGACAACATATTGAGTACTTTCGACTATGATATTTAATAAACTCAACTAATTCTTTTGTTAAGGCCATGTGAAGTACCGACACAATCCCTACCTTACCGGCACCTAAACTTTAATTCTTTTATCATATTTAAACAAGAATTAAAAAAAAAAGAGTTCTTCATGCTCTCCAACATAACATTAAGTGAAATGCCCTATTAAATTTTTAAATCATTGTATTAATTAGATTTTTCTAAAATGGATTTGGAAATGTTTAATCCTTCGTTCTAGTTAATTACTAATTTGAAAAACGTTTTTGGGAAAATCTAATGGATGGAATCATTTAGAAATTTAATAGGGTATGCTTAATCCCATTTCGGTGGGTGTGAAAAACGCATTTTCCTAAAATTTTTGTTTAGATGTGATAAAAAACATAATATTTATGTACCGATAAGTTAGGGATCTGCGGTTGAGTTAAACATGGCTTTAAGACCGGAGGGCGTGAAAGAATGCTTTTTTCTAAAATTTTTGTTTAAATACGATACAAAAATTCAAGTTTAGGTGTCGGTAAGGTATGAATCATGTCGGTACTTCGTATGACCTTAAATTCGTACTCTTGTCAATTAAACATTCACTTGATTTGCCAAAATATTTGCAAGATCAAATAAATAAGTATTGGATTTGATTAAATAATTAGTAGAACTAATCAGATAACCAATAAAACACAACTAAATATTTAGTTAAATCAAATTAATATTTATTGTAATCTAAGAAATATCCCTATATAAAAAAGTCATGACCGGATGTTGTGAAGCCAAAATAAACGTTATGTGATTGGCTCATGTAGTGCGCATGCGTCTAAATCAGGAAGTCGAACCGTTTTCTAGCGGTTAGGGCGCGCAACGCGCGCTGTTGAAATCTCTAGTTTAGTAAAATCGAGGAAACCTTTGATTGACGAGAGAAGGGCGTGTGAGAAAAGAAAACCTGATACAAAATCTTTTCAAAACCTTCACATAATATTTCATAAAATGTTATATATTTCTTTGTGGAAAGGTTGTAATAAACTATTCTTGAAAGCTTTGTAAAACCTGGCCCTGATATGACTTGAAATTTTTTATGGCGTCAATACCATATGATAAATGTTGCTAAGACATTTCGTTAACTATTAACGCAATGATACATTCAATTTTTTTTTAGTCTCCTCATAACATGACGTAAAATGTTCTTGCAAGCTTTTGGGAATATTTTATTATAGTTTCTTTACCTAAAGAAACTTTCCAAGAAATCTCTTACAAAACGATCCCATAATATTTCATGAAATGTTATGTCTCTTTGGAGAAATGGCGACAATACCGAATTAAATTGATGCGAAAATATTTCAAAAACATTTTACGCAATGATACTAGAAATTTTTTTTAAAGGTTACCTTAATAATCTTTCATAAAATATTTTTACAAGGTTTTAGGAATATTTTTTGTTGTTTTTGTTTATGTGAAAAAAAATATTGCAAAAAATCTTTTCAAAACGTTCCCCTAATATTGTAAGAAAAATTTCGGGAATGCTTTGTAAAACCTCGAACTAATATCTCTTGTAATATATTTTTCATGGTGTCAATAACGAATCAAAAAGGATGCGATAACTTTGCTAAAACGTTTCAGGAAATGATACGGGAAAGGTTTTTGAAAGCTTCCTTATAACTTTTCGTGAAATATTTTTGAAAGGTTTCGGAAATATTTTTTCACATTTTAATTATCACAAAATAATCCTTCCTAGAAATCTTTTTGAAACCTTTTCGTAATATTTCATGAAGTGTTTCTCTAGAGAAAGTACGCGAGAAGAATTATGGGAAAGCTTTGTAAAACCTTGCAGTAATATTTCTTGAAATGCGTTTTCACGATGTCAATATCGTATCCAAAAAGTAGCGAAAACTTTGCTCAAACGGTTCAGAAAATGATACAGGAAATGTTATTTGAAAGCTTCCTTATAACTTTTAGTGAAATATTTGTGCAATGTATCAAAAATATTTTTTTACATTTTCAGTTTTATAAAAAAATCCGTCCAAGAAATCTTTTTGAAACCTTTTCGTAATATTTTATGAAATGTTTTTTAGGGAAAGTTTGCGATTATAACTTTGGGAAAGCTTTGCAAAACCTTGCGGTAACATTCCTTGTAACTGGGTTTTCACGTTATCAATATCGTATCGAAAACGTTGCGAAAAGTTTTCTAAAACGTTTCAGAAAATGATACAGAAAATGTTCTTGAAAGCTTCCTCATAACTTTTCGCGAAATATTATTGCAAGGTTTCGGAAATATTTTTTTACATTTTCAGTTTCATAAAAAATCCTTTCAAGAAATCTTTTTAAAACCTTTTCGTAACATCTCATGAAAGGTTTCTTTATGGAAAGTTTGCGAGAAAAATTTCGGGAAAGCTTTGTAAAACCTTACAGTAACATTTCTTGAAATGTGTTTTCACGATGTCAATATCGTATCCAATACGTTGCGAAAACTTGGTCAAACGTTTCAGAAAATGTTACCGGAAATGTTTTTGAAAGATTTCGTTATAACATTTCACGAAATATTTTTGCAAGGTTTCGGAAATATTTTTTTATATTCAGTTTCATAAAATAATCCTACCAAGAAATCTTTTTGAATCCTTTTCGTAACATTTCATGAAATGTTTCTTTATAGAAAGTTTGGTAGAAAAATTTTGGGAGAGCTTTGTTAAACCTTGCAGTAACATTTCTTGAAATGTGTTTTCACGCTGGCAATATAGTATCCAAAACGTTCCGAAAACTTTGCTACAACGTTTCAGAAAATGATACAGGAAATGTTTTTGAAAGCTTCCTTATAACTTTTCGTGAAATATTTTTGGAAGGTTTCGTAAATATTTTTCACATTTTCAGTTTTATAAAATAATCCTTCCAAGAAATCTTTTTGAAACCTTTTCGTTACATTTATGAAATGTTTCTTTATAGAAAGTTTGCGCGAAAAATTTTGGGAAAGCTTTGTAGAACCTTGCAGTAACATTTCTTGAAATATGTTTTTACGATATTAATACCGTTTCCAAAACGTTGTTCAAACTTTGCTAAAACGTTTCAGGCAATGATACCGGAAATGTTTTTGAAAGGTTTCCTTATAACCTTTCGTAAAATATTTTTGCAAGGTTTTAAGAATGTTTCTTGAATGGTTCTGTAGGAATAAAAACATCTTTTTGAGAAATTTTTTCAACACCTTGCCATAGTATTTCATGAAATATTACACGTTTCTTTTCAGAGACGTTGTAAGAAAGATTTCATAAAAGCTTTAAAAAAGCTTGCAGTATTATTTTATGAAATGTACTTTCATTGTCTACTTTCAACATTAATTGAAATGCTTCTAAAATGTTTCTGTAAGGTTTCCTGAAATCTCACTGAAAATATTTTTGAGAGGTTTCTGTAATATTACAGCAAGGTTGTGGCAAGCTTTTCATGAAATATTTCTTAAAAGGTTTCACCAAAACTTTTCATGCCATGTGGGAAAGGATTGTCCACAAATAACACCATATGCCATGCTTTCTATGCCTTCAATGCATAGAGGTAATAAGTATAGAGGAGGGGAGACATAGGCACATGTGTAAGCGGTATCGTCCGCTCGATAGAAAGAGAGAAAAATCAGAGGGCCCTCTTTGTCTCTATTAATGCATGCGCGTCTGACAGAGAAAGAGAGGACCTCTTCGTTCTCATTCTCTTTCTACAACGGCGGACATATTTTCAGCGGACTCCTCTACTCTATAGTTAGGGCGCCTCTACATGGAGTCTTGCGATCTCGAGAATGACAGTCTAACTCCATGAGATTGAGAAGGATAGAGCACATTTGAAAATTGTCTGTCTTTGTTGCTCTCACAAAGTTAGGTATGCCAGTCTGCCATTCTCGAGAACGCCATACTCCATGTAGAGGCGCCCTTACTTATTACCTCTATACTTCGATGGCGTTGATTCCGTTGGACCGTTCCACTCATTCGTTTGTCTTGTACTCGTATACATACATCCACACACCACTTACAAATCTTCCAAAAATATATCACGTTATATTTATACGTATCTCCTAATGGTAAATTTATAAGAAATTATTGAGATAAGTTTTTAAAAGCTTTCTTAATCTAAAAAAGAAATATTTTTAAAAGACTATACGAATATTCAAAAATTTTAGGAAATTTTCGAGAAATAATATTGGAAATATTTACAAAAACTTTCTCGTAACATTTCTTGAAATATTACTGCAAGGTTTCGAAAACATTACTTGACTAGTTTTGAATCGGAATAATGCACATCTCAATTAACCTTTCAAAAACGTTTCCAAAAAATTTCATGAAATATATCATGCTTTTTCGCTACATATATTACTAAAAAGGTTTGGGAGAATGTTTTCGGAAGGTTTTGTAACATTGTTAGAAATACATTTAATACCAAGAGAGAGATGTTTTTGAAACCTTTTAAAAACCTTTCGAAAAATAATATTGGAAATATTTATGAAACCTTTCTCGTAACATTACGCGAAAATGTTACTGCAAGGTTTTAAAAACATTACATGACAAGTCCATGAGTCGGAATAATAAACTTTTCAAGTAACCTTTCAAAAACGTTTCCAAAATATTTCATGAAATATATCATGTTTTTTCGCTGTATCATTACTAGAAAGGTTTTGGGAAAGGTTTTAAAAATCTTTTTAAAAGATTTTTTGAAATGTTTTATTTGTGGTAAGTTAAAACTTTTACGAAATGTTTTTAAAAGTTTTTGGTAATGTTTTCTTGAAATATTTTTGAAAATGTTTTTACACCTTTTAAGATATATTTTAGCAAGGTTTTTGCAATGTTTCATCAAATATTTCACTGAAATATTTCATTTTATGTGGGATGTATAAGCGGTATCGTCCGCATACCTCCATACTTCTATACCTCTACACTTCGTTGGCGTTGATTCCGTTGGACCGTTCCACTTATTCGTTTGCCTTGTACTCGTGTGCATACAAACACACACACTCACACGCACTTACAAATCTTCCAAAAATATATCACGTTATATTTATACGTGTATCCTAATGGTAAATTTATAAGAAATTATTGGGATAGGTTTTCAAAAGCTTTCTTAATCTAAAAAAGAAATATTTTTAAAAGGCTATACAAATATTCAAAAATTTTAGGAAATGTTCGAGAAATAATATCGGAAATATTCACAAAACCTTTCTCGTAACATTTCTTGAAATGCTACTGCAAGATTTCGAAAACATTACTTGACTTGTTTTGAATCGGAATAATGCACTTCTCAATTAACCTTTCAAAAACGTTTCCAAAAAATTTCATGAAATATATCATGTTTTTTAGCTGCACATATTACTAGAAAGGTTTCGGAGAATATTTTCGGAAGGTTTTTGTAATATTGTAAGAAATACATTTAATACCAAGAGAGAAATGTTGTTGAAACCTTTTAAAACCTTTTCGAAAAATAGTATTGGAAATATTTACAAAACCTTTCTTGCAACATTTCTTGAAATGTTCTGCGAGGTTTTAAAAACATTACTTGACACGTCAATGAGTCGGAATAATAAACTTTTCAAGTAACCTTTCAAAAACGTTTCCAAAATATTTCATGAAATATATCATGTTTTTTCGCTGTATCATTAGTAGAAAGATTTCGGAGAATGTTTTAGGAAGGTTTCTGCAATATTGTTAGAAACAGATTTAATACCAAGACAGAAATGTTGTTGAAACCTTTTAAAAACTTTTCGAAAAATAATGTTGAAATATTTACAAAACCTTTCTCGTAACATTTCGCGAAATGTTACTGCAAGGTTTTAAAAACATTACTTGACACGTCAATGAGTCGGAATAATAAACTTTTCAAGTAACCTTTCAAAAACGTTTCCAAAATGTTTCATGAAATATATCATGTTTTTTAGCTTTATCATTACTAGAAAGATTTCGGAGATTGTTTTAGGAAGGTTTCTGCAATATTGTTAAAAAACAGATTAAATACCAAGAGAGAAATGTTGTTGAAACCTTTTAAAAACTTTTCGAAAAATAATGTTTGAAATATTTACAAAACCTTTCTCGTAACATTTCGCGAAATGTTACTGCAAGGTTTTAAAAACATTACATAACTCGTCCATGAGTCGGAATAATAAACTTTTCGAGTAACCTTCCAAAAACGTTTCCAAAATATTTCATGAAATATATCATGTTTTTTCGCTGTATCATTAGTAGAAAGGTTTTGGAGAATGTTTTAGGAAGGTTTCTGCAATATTGTTACAAACAGATTTAATACCAAGAGAGTAATGTTGTTGAAACCTTTTAAAAACTTTTCAAAAAATAATGTTGGAAATATTTACAAAACCTTTCTCGTAACATTTCGCGAAATGTTACTGCAAGGTTTTAAAAACATTACCTGACACGACAATGAGTCGGAATAATAAACTTTTCAAGTAACGTTTCAAAAACATTTCCAAAATGTTTCATGAAATATATCATGTTTTTTCGCTGTATCATTAGTAGAAAGGTTTTGGAGAATGTTTTAGGAAGGTTTCTGTAATATTGTTAGAAACAGATATAATACCAAGAGAGAAATGTTGTTGAAACCTTTTAAAAACTTTTCGAAAAATAATGTTGAAATATTTACAAAACCTTTCTCGTAACATTTCGCGAAATGTTACTGCAAGGTTTTAAAAACATTACTTGACGCGTCAATGAGTCGGAATAATAAACTTTTCAAGTAACCTTTCAAAAACGTTTCCAAAATGTTTCATGAAATATATCATGTTTTTTAGCTGTATCATTACTAGAAAGATTTCGGAGAATGTTTTAGGAAGGTTTCTGCAATATTGTTAGAAACAGATTTAATACCAAGAGAGAAATGTTGTTGAAACCTTTTAAAAACTTTTCGAAAAATAATGTTGGAAATATTTACAAAACCTTTCTCGTAACATTTCGCGAAATGTTACCGCAAGGTTTTAAAAACATTACTTGACACGTCAATGAGTCGGAATAATAAACTTTTCAAGTAACCTTTCAAAAACGTTTCCAAAATGTTTCATGAAATATATCATGTTTTTTAGTTGTATCATTACTAGAAAGGTTTCAGGAATGGTTTTAAAAATCTTTTTAAAAGATTTTTTGAAATGTTTTATTTGTGGTAAGTTAAAACTTTTACGAAATGTTTTTAAAAGTTTTTGGTAATGTTTTCTTGAAATATTTGTGAAAAGGTTTTTACACCTTTTAAGTTATATTTTAGCAAGGTTTTTGCAATGTTTCATGAAATATTTCATGAAATATTTCATGAAATATTTCACTGAAATATTTCGTTTTATGTGGGTAGTATATATAATTCACGTATGTACACATATGTATTTAACCATTTGCGGCGTAACGGATAATGAGTGATCCAACTTAATTCTAACGGCTTTCTGAAAGATTTTTATACGATAAACACAGAATTTATCAACCATTTTCCATTCTTTACTTTCCGAAGATCCTATAGTAGTTAAAAAAAACCGCTGCTAATTCATTGGCAATCTGCTTCCTCAAACTAATTTATCCATTCCAATTTTTAAATTTAAAGAACCTAAGTAAATTTTTCACGACAAAATTTGTTTTTTCATTTACGTATGGTACAAATAATAATTGTTATAAAAAATGTTAAATAAATACATTATTTTGAGAAAGAAAAGTATGTATTAACAATAATTTAATAAATGTTGGTTTTGAAACAGATATTTATGCTACTATCCTGCTCAATTTATTGTTTTAAAGTTAATCCATCATTGTAACAATCATATAAATATAATAATTAAGTTATAATTATTAATAAAAGTTAACCAATCTTTTCGAAATTTAGCATAGTGGTTTTTTATATATTTTAGAATCGATTTCTTTGCTAAAAAAATGTGACACTTGCGATCAAAGTTATTTTATATTCTTATTAAATATTTTTATGAAATTTTTACAAAATTCATATTTTAAAAATCAATTTTTATCGTTATTTTAGTACACGTTGCCGCGGTAGTCAAGCTAAAATTACTTTCTCGGGGATATGTACTCTAGTACACAATAATTCATTTTTTAATATAGTTTATACAAATAAATAATAATCGCCGTTCTCTGCGCTGCTAATTAGTCAATTTCATCCTTTTTGAGTATAATTTTATAAAATAAAATTTGGTTTCGTTTTAATCATTTCAATATATAAGTGGCTGAGCGAGTGCCTTATTACTGCAAGAAACAGCTTTACTAACAGAAACTAAGACTAAACTTGGCATTACTTTCAAGATTTAGAACGGTAAGCAGTATCCTCGGGAAAGTCATTTTAGATTAACACCTACGGCACCGTGTACTAGGGCATATCCCCGGAAAAGGCATTTTAGATTGACGCCCGCGACACCGTGTACTAGGGCGAAACTAAAAATTAAAAAAAAGATAATTAATCTACAAAACGAGAGCATTCTTTTCCTTTTTTGAAAATTAAAATATATTGATCATTGAAAGAGCTACGAGAGTTTGAAAAAAAAAAATGGAAAAAGTTTTAACCTCAAATAACTTATGTTCTAATCATGGGATATTTTCAGGCAATGAACTGACTTGTAAGATATTAAAAAACCAACTCTATGTTAAATTTTAAGAAGAATGGTTAACTTTTACTCCTGCTATTGTGAACGAAAGAAAGACCACTTGTATTATAAAATAATTTTTTTTTTCTCGAAAACAAATGAAGATATTCTCTCGAAATTTTAACTGAAGGTTGCATTAAATAAGTGTAACAAGTTGTTAAAATTTCAAGTTGATAGCTATCATATATTTTGAGAAATTAACTCCAAAAATATAAGTCGTATTCCTTTAATAACAAATGACAGACTAAAGATAAATCAACTTTTAAAAAAAGAAATTGTAGGTAATTTAACGATTTTTCATAAAAAATTCATAATATAAAGTAATACTTACTGTAACACATTAAAATGTAAAAAAACCGAAAAATCAAAAATCGTTTTTTGGTTGTAAAACAAAAGAAATCCTACAAAATCCAAAAAAAGGTTATGGTATCTCTATTCTCCTTCGAAACGAAAAGAATAAACTTTTGATCATAAAGATCGATCGATTGGTTCAAAAGTTATAGCTTGTACACACACACACACACACACACACACACACACACACACACACACACACACACACACACACACACACACACACACACACACACACACACACACACACACACACACACACACACACACACACACACACACACACACACACACACACACACACACACACACACACACACACACACACACACAGACACGAAATTTTTTTTTTTAAATGGCGGATTTTAGTGCCAAAAGTCTTAAAACATGTTTATAAACATTTTTTTCTTACTCGCCCACCCGAAAGTACGTACTTCCGGCCCGCATCTCCGGGCCGAAAGAGAAACTTTCGCATCCTATTTTAGACCAACCGCGCGCTCTGATTGGCTGCCGAAATTTCCTGACCTGCGGCGCTTGAGCGCCTGCGCGCATGTCCGACGAAAGATGTTTGTGCGGTGTGAAGGTTAGACACGTACGAAATAAACAGAGGAAAGTGCACGGGTGATGAGAAAAAAGAGTTAAATGAAACAAAAAGTGGTGTTGTTTGATCGTGGTCATTGTTTTTCCTCTTGTTTCCTACACGTACTTTCGAGTCGTGTAGAAACAATTAAGTAAACGTAAACCGTTAAGTAAACGGGAGCGTCCGAGGAAAATATGTTTGTGTGGTGTGAAGGTTAGACACGTACGAAATAGATAGAGGAAAGTACACGTGTGACGAGAAAAAAGAGTTTTCTTACTCGCCCACCCGAAAGTACGTACTTTCGGCCCGCATCTCCGGGCCGAAAGAGAAACTTTCGCATCCTATTTTAGACCAACCGCGCGCTCTGATTGGCTGCCGAAATTTCCTGACCCGCGGCGCTTCAGCGCCCGCGCGCATGCCCGAGGAAAGATGTTTGTGCGGTGTGAAGGTTAGACACGTACGAAATAAACAGAGGAAAGTGCACGGGTGACGAGAAAAAAGTTAGTTGAAATAAAAAGTGGTTTTGTTTGATCGTGGTTATTGCTTTTTAAACGTATGGACGGGAGCATCCGAGAAAAATATGTTTGTGCGGTGTGAAGGTTAGACACGTACGAAATAGACAGAGGAAAGTGCACGTGTGACGAGAAAAAAGAGTTAATTGAAATAAAAAGTGGTGTTGTCTTTTTTTAATGAATGTGTTTCTGATGCCCGCCCCGACCAGCAAAACCTCGGCTTCGCCTCGGTCTTGCAAATGTCGGGCGGGCATCAGACCATCTGTACAATAGCGAAAGTAGCAGACGCCCAAAAAACCAGCTCTCTACGCCGGGCCGAAAGAAAAAACAGTCGGTAATATCGACCGAGCTACCCAAAGCGGCCGACAGAGGCACTACTATCGAGCGGGCCGAAAGAAAAACTAACACTCAAACACAGCTAGCAGACGACAACGCAATTTTATCAATTATTTAACAATTACAGAACGTACTTTCGGCCGGGGAGTAAGAAAAATAGTATACAATACTTGGACCGGAAATTGGATGCCCTGGCCGTGCGTTATGACGCCCTCGGCTTCGCCTCGGGCGTTATACCACGCACGGCCCGGAAATCCAATTACCGGCCCACGTATCGTAATATACTATAGTTGAAATAAAAAGTGGTGTTGTCTTTTTTTAATGAATGAGTTTCTGATGCCCGCCCCGACCAGCAAAACCTCGGCTTCGCCTCGGTCTTGCAAATGTCGGGCGGGCATCAAACCATCTGTGTAACAGCGAAAGTAGCAGACGGCCAAATAACCAGCTCTCCACGCCGGGTCGAAAGAAAAAACGGTCGGTAATATCGGCCGAGCTACCCAAAGCGGCCGACAGAGGCAGTACTATCGAGCGGGCCGAAAGAAAAACTAACACTCAAACACAGCTAGCAGACGACAACGCAATTTTATCAATTATTTAACAATTACAGAACGTACTTTCGGCCGGGGAGTAAAAAAAAATAGTATACAATACTTGGACCGGAAATTGGATGCCCTGGCCGTGCGTCATGACGCCCTCGGCTTCGCCTCGAGCGTCATACCACGCATGGCCCGGAAATCCAATTTCCGGCCCACGTATCGTAATGTACTATTGTTTCAAAAATTGTTTTCACCGTTACAAAGCTTCCTCTTTGAGGAAGCAAAACCATAATTTGTTATGCAAATGTTCAATAATGAACATTAATAGTGGCAAATAAGTAACAAAAAAATGCAATTTTCTATGAAAAATTAGCCCCTTAAAGAGTTAAATGTCACGTGATATATCACCCTGGAGTAATCTACCACCACTTTAGTGATATTCAAAAATGTCATCTTCTGAAAGGAGGATTACCCCTCGTAGCGTGACATATCACCCTGAAGTAATAGATCGCCACCTGCAGTGGTATCAAAAAAGGACACATTTTCAAATGACATCCCTTGTCACGTGATAAAACTGAAAATTATCATGTGATATGACATGAAATATCATCTAAGGGAAATTTATCGCCAGCAGTCATTATATTATCAAAAAATGTCACTAGACGAGATATTTGATTAACATAATAAATCTTCTGTGAAGTTATTCATGCCAAACAAAAGTTACATTAAACTGAAGGTCTGTCTCATATGTGACTTTTTGCGCTCGCTTCATTCAAGCGAAAACATAATGTAAGGTAAAGAATGTATTCCGCAGCTTAAAATTAAATATTTAAAAAGCGCGCGGTTTGTTATCCCATAGCAGATGAAACTAACCTATATTATAGAGATGCATTATTATCATGATCTTTATATATTCTCTGTGATTTATCAACTATTAACGAAGTTTTATTTCTTTTTCTGCTTATTCTTGTATGTAAAACCACATGTCAGAATAGTTTTGGTAGATAGTTGGTGTTATAACAATTTGCCTGTGACTTAATTCGTTCAGTAAATTAATTATTTGATAGTGTAATAATGGGCTACTTAAGTCACAGCTAGGCATGACTTGAGTTCGGATATAGGTCACACAGTGCTATAAAATTTGTATACCACTCTAACCTAAAAATGTAATCTAAGCTATGCCCGTAACATTTGATATGATTTTTAAGCTTTCGTGGTATAAAATACTGTATGAAACTTTAGGATAAAGTAATTTTTACCGTATATGACTTTTTATAATCACTTTCCCCACCAGTGTCACCACCCATACAGCATGAAAGAAAACTGAAATAATTACATGAAATAATTCATGAATTAATACATTGAAATGATTTAGAAAGAATTTTAAAAGGAAAAAAAATTAATTTTAAATTAATTTTTAAAATAATATATGGAATCCTTACAAAATACTTTCAAAAATCTTCCAAAAAAATAAAAAAAGTGTTACCAAAAAATAATTACACGAATTAATTCTGAAAGGACTTTGAAAAGATTTTTTGAAAGAATACATAAAATAATTTCGAAATTATTGCAAGTATTCTTTCATGCAATAATTCAGAAATAATTTCAGAAAGATACAAATTAATCATTCACAAAAATAATTCAATATCTATTCAAAAATCTTACATGAATTATTTCATGAAATCTTCTGGGAAACTCGTGTGAATTAATACAAGAAATAATTTTGAATTCTTTTGAAAAAGATTTTTAGAATAAAATTTTTAAAACAAAATAGCAAAAAAAATAATTACACGAATTAATTCTGAAAGGACTTTGAAAAGATTTTTTGAAAGAATACATAAAATAATTTCGAAATTATTGCAAGTATTCTTTCATGCAATAATTCAGAAATAATTTTAGAAAGATACAAATTAATCATTCACAAAAATAATTCAGTATATATTCAAAAATCTTACATGAATTATTTCATGAAATCTTCTGGGAAACTCGTGTGAATTAATACAAGAAATAATTTTGAATTCTTTTGAAAAAGATTTTTAAAATAAAATTTTTTAAAACAAAATAGCAAAAAAATAATGACACGAATTAATACTGAAAGGACTTTGAAAAGATTTTTTGAAAGAATACATAAAATAATTTCGAAATTATTGCAAGTATTCTTTCATGCAATAATTCAGAAATAATTTCAGAAAGATACAAATTAATCATTCACAAAAATAATTCAATATCTATTCAAAAATCTTACATGAATTATTTCATGAAATCTTCTGGGAAACTCGTGTGAATTAATACAAGAAATAATTTTGAATTCTTTTGAAAAAGATTTTTAAAATAAAATTTTTTAAAACAAAATAGCAAAAAAAATAATTACACGAATTAATACTGAAAGGACTTTGAAAAGATTTTTAGAATAAAATTTTTTAAAACAAAATAGCAAAAAAAATAATTACACGAATTAATTCTGAAAGGACTTTGAAAAGATTTTTTGAAAGAATACATAAAATAATTTCGAAATTATTGCAAGTATTCTTTCATGCAATAATTCAGAAATAATTTCAGAAAGATACAAATTAATCATTCACAAAAATAATTCAGTATCTATTCAAAAATCTTACATGAATTATTTCATGAAATCTTCTGGGAAACTCATCTGAATTAATACAAGAAATAATTTTGAATTCTTTTGAAAAAGATTTTTAAAATAAAATTTTTTAAAACAAAATAGCAAAAAAAATAATTACACGAATTAATTCTGAAAGGACTTTGAAAAGATTTTTTGAAAGAATACATAAAATAATTTCGAAATTATTGCAAGTATTCTTTCATGCAATAAGTCAGAAATAATTTCAGAAAGATACAAATTAATCATTCACAAAAATAATTCAATATCTATTCAAAAATCTTACATGAATTATTTCATGAAATCTTCTGGAAAACTCGTGTGAATTAATACAAGAAATAATTTTGAATTCTTTTGAAAAAGATTTTTAGAATAAAATTTTTTAAAACAAAATAGATAAAAAAATAATTACACGAATTAATTCTGAAAGGACTTTGAAAAGATTTTTTGAAAGAATACATAAAATAATTTCGAAATTATTGCAAGTATTCTTTCATGCAATAATTCAGAAATAATTTTAGAAAGATACAAATTAATCATTCACAAAAATAATTCAGTATCTATTCAAAAATCTTACATGAATTATTTGATGAAATCTTCTGGGAAACTCGTGTGAATTAATACAAGAAATAATTTTGAATTGTTTTGAAAAAGATTTTTAGAATAAAATTTTTTAAAACAAAATAGCAAAAAAGAATAATTACACGAATTAATTCTGAAAGGACTTTGAAAAGATTTTTAGAATAAAATTTTTTAAAACAAAATAGCAAAAAAAATAATTACACGAATTAATTCTGAAAGGACTTTGAAAAGATTTTTTGAAAGAATACATAAAATAATTTCGAAATTATTGCAAGTATTCTTTCATGCAATAATTCAGAAATAATTTCAGAAAGATACAAATTAATCATTCACAAAAATAATTCAGTATCTATTCAAAAATCTTACATGAATTATTTCATGAAATCTTCTGGGAAACTCGTCTGAATTAATACAAGAAATAATTTTGAATTCTTTTGAAAAAGATTTTTAAAATAAAATTTTTTAAAACAAAATAGCAAAAAAAATAATTACACGAATTAATTCTGAAAGGACTTTGAAAAGATTTTTTGAAAGAATACATAAAATAATTTCGAAATTATTGCAAGTATTCTTTCATGCAATAATTCAGAAATAATTTCAGAAAGATACAAATTAATCATTCACAAAAATAATTCAATATCTATTCAAAAATTTTACATGAATTATTTCATGAAATCTTCTGGAAAACTCGTGTGAATTAATACAAGAAATAATTTTGAATTCTTTTGAAAAAGATTTTTAGAATAAAATTTTTTAAAACAAAATAGATAAAAAAATAATTACACGAATTAATTCTGAAAGGACTTTGAAAAGATTTTTTGAAAGAATACATAAAATAATTTCGAAATTATTGCAAGTATTCTTTCATGCAATAATTCAGAAATAATTTTAGAAAGATACAAATTAATCATTCACAAAAATAATTCAGTATCTATTCAAAAATCTTACATGAATTATTTGATGAAATCTTCTGGGAAACTCGTGTAAATTAATACAAGAAATAATTTTGAATTGTTTTGAAAAAGATTTTTAGAATAAAATTTTTTAAAACAAAATAGCAAAAAAGAATAATTACACGAATTAATTCTGAAAGGACTTTGAAAAGATTTTTAGAATAAAATTTTTTAAAACAAAATAGCAAAAAAATAATTACACGAATTAATTCTGAAAGGACTTTGAAAAGATTTTTTGAAAGAATACATAAAATAATTTCGAAATTATTGCAAGTATTCTTTCATGCAATAATTCAGAAATAATTTCAGAAAGATACAAATTAATCATTCACAAAAATAATTCAGTATCTATTCAAAAATCTTACATGAATTATTTCATGAAATCTTCTGGGAAACTCGTCTGAATTAATACAAGAAATAATTTTGAATTCTTTTGAAAAAGATTTTTAAAATAAAATTTTTTAAAACAAAATAGCAAAAAAAATAATTACACGAATTAATTCTGAAAGGACTTTGAAAAGATTTTTGAAAGAATACATAAAATAATTTCGAAATTATTGCAAGTATTCTTTCATGCAATAATTCAGAAATAATTTCAGAAAGATACAAATTAATCATTCACAAAAATAATTCAATATCTATTCAAAAATCTTACATGAATTATTTCATGAAATCTTCTGGGAAACTCGTGTGAATTAATACAAGAAATAATTTTGAATTCTTTTGAAAAAGATTTTTAAAATAAAATTGTTTAAAACAAAATAGCAAAAAAAATAATTACACGAATTAATACTGAAAGGACTTTGAAAAGATTTTTTGAAAGAATACATAAAATAATTTCGAAATTATTGCAAGTATTCTTTCATGCAATAATTCAGAAATAATTTCAGAAAGATACAAATTAATCATTCACAAAAATAATTCAATATTTATTCAAAAATCTTACATGAATTATTTCATGAAATCTTCCGGGAAACTCGTGTGAATTAATAGATTTTTTAAAAAAAAACATAACAATTCAGCAATCATGTCAAGAATTATATCACGAAATAATTCAGAAATAATTTCAGAATGATAAAAATTAATCATTCACAAAGATAATTCAATATCTATTGAAAATAATTTCATGAATTATTTCATGAAATGTTGCGGGAAACTCACGTGAATTAATACAAGAAATAATTTAGAATTCGTTTGAAAAAGATTGTTACAATAAAATTTTTTAAAACACAATAGCAAAAAAGATATTTACACGAATTCTTCCTGAAAGAACCTTGAAAAGATTTTTTGAATGAAAACATAAAATAGTTCAGAAATTATTGCAAGTATTCAACACGAAAAGGGCAGCGTCCGTATATAAGAGGCATCGTATAATGTATTTATTTTGTTTTTAATTCGAATTTGTTTCAATCATATAAGTCCTAATTAATACAATATTTAATAAACAAAACTTACTAAATAAGTATATACTAATTAAACAAAGTTAATATTAAAAAATAAAGAAATATTAGAAATAAATATTCTAATTTATTTTGTCAGTCATTTTGCACTATATAATGAAAAAAATGAAATGATTGGATAATGATCGGATTTAGTCGTCCATTGTTTTCTACATTCGTATGATCCTATTAAAGAACGTATTAAAATGTGTGGGGGGTATATAATTTTTCGTTTTTGTGAACTAAGATAGATTGAAACATTTACTAATTGCGAAAAATATTAATTTGAAAAGTTAATGTAAGAATATAAAAACTTAAAATAAAAGGAAAAAAAACATTTAATGATGAATAATATAGGTACTTAAAATAAGCAATATTTTTTATTATTATTCATAATAGTATTCTTTCAGTATGACAATGTTTAGAAGTCCCCTCAAAATCGACAGAAATATTATTTATAAGTCTGCCAAGAGTAAAGAGCCTTTGACTCTAAAAGTTGATTCTAAATTGAAAACACTACAAATAATAATAACGTCGGTAAGGTAGAGCTCATTCTATTCATCTCTGCATTATATGCAATTATCATTTTTTTATTTTTATCGAATTTCGGGAAAAGAGCTCTTTATTGCCCTTCGTAATGACAAAAATACACTATGTGTAAATTTTCAAGTTATTGCTCGTTATAGATTTTACAGGAAACGGGTTGAAAAATTTTCTACCAGTTTTTTATGAAAAATAATGAACAGAATTTCTGAAAAATTTATAGGTGTATTATTTATGCAATTACGGAGTGCAGTGAAGTGCTTCATTCATCAAAAGTTGAATCTAAGATCAAAAAAATGTAAAACTCATAACGTCGGTAAGGAAGAGCTCCCTTTATACACACGCATTTCACATCGACTTAATACAATATTTAATAAACTAAAAGTATTAAATAACTATGAATTAATTGATCAAAGTTAATATTAAAAAATAAAGTAATATTAAGAATAAATTTTCTAATGTATCGTATCACTCATATTGCAGTATATAATGAAAAAAATGAAATGATCTAACAAGCGAGCGATAGCGTAATGGATAGCGTATTTGCGTAGTACCCAAGCGACCCGGGTTCGAATCTCCATCATGTAAAAAATTTTTCTGCGTTTTTTTCTGCGATAAAATAGTGTAAAATTATTAACAATGTAAATATATGTAAAAATAGTTAGAATATTATTTAAATAATATTCTAAATTATAAAAATGTACCTTCAAATACGGGATTATATATACCCTTCGAAATTTATTGTTAGTAATATTTACTAAATATTTTCTAATTAATTCACAATATTTATTCCTGAATCCTTCCAAAAATCTTTCATTGAAAGGATTCTGCAATAATACATGATTTTATAACCTTCGAAATTTTTTGTTAGTAATATTTCCATTATATTTTCGAATTAATTCACAAAATTAATTCCTGAATCCTTTCAGACATCCTTCATTGGAAGGATTCTGTAATAATACGGGATTTATCCTCTTCAAATTTCTTGTTAGTAATATTTCCATAATATTTTCTAATTAATTCACAATATTAATTCCTGAATCCTTTCATACATCTTTCATTGAAAGGATTCAGGAATTAATTTTGTGAATTAATTCGAAAATATTATGGAAATATTACTAAAAAGAAATTTCAAAGAGTATAAATAACGTATTATTGCAGAATCCTTCAATGAAAGATGTCTGAAAGGATTCAGAATTAATTTTGTGAATTAATTCGAAAATATTATGGAAATATTACTAAAAAGAAATTTCGAACAGTATAAATCACGTATTATTACAGAATCCTTTCAATGAAAGATGTCTCGAAAGGATTCAGGAATTAATTCACAAATTAATTCCTGAATCCTTTGAAACATCTTTCATTGGAAGGATTCTGTAATAATACGGGATTTATCCGTCTTCCAAATTTCTTGTTAGTAATATTTTCATAATATTTTCGAATTAATTCACAAAATTAATTCCTGAATCCTTTCAGACATCTTTCATTGAAAGGATTCTGCAATAATATGTGATATTAATTCTGAAAGGATTCTGAAAGATTCTTTCAGAAATCATTCAGTGAAAGGATTCTGTAATGATGCTATGTCCGGGGTATTTTCCTTTCAGAATTATTTCAGGAAATAATTTTGAAATATCTTTTAGTAACCTTTTGGTAATAATCCATGAATCCTTTCAGAAATCTTCTATTGAATAAATTTTGCAATGATATTATAAATTATTTTTGAATTATTCCATTGAATTAATTCTGAAAGGAAAATACCCCGGACATAGCATTATTACAGAATCCTTTCACTGAATGATTTCTGAAAGAATAAAATTATTTCATGCATTCTTTCAGAATCCTTTCAGAATTAATACATGCTGTGTGGGAATATACTATTAAAATATTCCTTAGATTCTCAGCCTTGATGGAACCGTTAATAGTACTTTTCGTCACGGGCGGGGAAGTCGATTATTTCGCCCATGTAACATTTTGCACGAGCTAAGAGAGTATATGAGGATATCTCCAGAACTTTTAATATTCAGTGTTTAAAGAAAAAAAAATTTATTCTTTGAGCACATCTTTGAAACAAATATTATAATGGCTTACTTACCTATAAATATATAATACAAAAAAGTTTGCGTAACTCATTTTTTAGTTCCGTTAAAAATAATACCATCTTACAAGTATATCGAAAAAATTTTTTTTATCATTCAAATGACGAACTTATTTGGCTTAATCGTATCAAAATTGTATTAAACTTTAAATATATCACTTTAACAATTAAACTACATCTTTAACAATTTAACTACATCTTTTTGAAATATTAAACTAGCGATTACGCTGGCTTTTGGACCTCAAAATGCAAAATTCCGCGTGTGCTTATCAAAAATCTATTTTTTTTAAATGAGTTACGCTTGAGAAGTAATTTTTTGAATCGCATAACTTTTAAACTATGCATAGCACATACACGAGCAACAAATCAAATAATTGTATTTTTAATAAAGAATAAAATCTTGTAGCAATATTAAGAAAAAACTTCACGTTAAAAGGTATGGAACAGAATTACTATGAAAATTTTTATTTTTGAAAAATGACTGACGCAACTTTCTATATACTTGATTTCATTTGTATTGCAGGCACACCTCTGAAATAAGGTTTTTCTACTTAAGTATGATACCAAATATTGTAATTTGCTAGTGATAGTGGATAAAAAACATCGTTACAGTTTCTATAAAGCAAATATAGTAAAAAATGTCGCCAATGACGACAATGAAAGGAGTCAATTTAGGATTTAACAAGGGTTCTCTTCGCTTTATAAGTAACTGGAACGATTGTTTCATACATAGAAAATTTAAAAAACATTTACTTTTACATATTTACTTTGCTAAAAGTATATATTTCTTATTAAAAAGATCTAAAAAGTTGCAATAACATGAAAGTTAAAAGTTCTAGAGATATCCCTATGTACCACGAGTGCAGAAAAATCATACCAAAGTTGTGATTTTGAAGTCAGAGTAGTATAAAAACTCTTAAAAAACTTTTCAGCCTAGACTAACTCATTTGAAGTGTTCGCAATATCATTGGCTTGACAGTACGCTGTACCTTGTCCCTGCGTGTGCTTCTCTTGCTCTCGCAGGAGTGAGGATTCCTTTCCCACTTGATGCATGTGTATATAAGACAGTGCACGGCCGGCAATATAGATATCTATATATGCTACTATCTCGTTTCCAATTCATTTATTAAACCCTGTTCTACATTGGAAAATATTCGTACCTATATCCACAGAGCATTTATCTATTTCCCAATAAAGTTGAAAAGTAATACTTACCTTTATTCTAAAGATGAAATAGAGGAACTTAACTTGTTTGAAGTCAATTAATTATTAAAATGAAGGCATAATGTATATTTTAAACATAGTAAAAAAAGCTAGTTTTAAGGAAAAGGCAGGAATAAAAAAAGCACTTACTTAATAAATTGTATTCTTTATATTACAACAGATATATCTGTTAAAAATATTCTTAAATTTAATACACTTTTAATGTACAGTTGCACATTAAATTCAAGTTTTTTGTACATGAAAGTATTTTAATGCAAAAAAAACTTAATTTTAATGAATTATTACGAAAATTTAATGTATTGCTATAAAAATTAATAATTTTGTCTTTGAAATTTCATATGTACGTAGACAAAAATTCAACATTACATTAAAACTACAGCCGTATATAAAAAATAAGTAAAAGTTATTAAAATTTAATGTACGGTTTACAAATATTTCAGTTTTTTTTAACCCATTAACGCGCAAATGCACATTTTTGTGCACACATTTTCAAGTACAGAATTCTATTGGAAAAACAAAGTCATTTTTATCCAAAATCCTATATAGGGGGTTTTCGAGGGTACTCTTTCAGAATCTGCAACTTATTTTGTAAAAAAAGTCAGTAAGTGTATTATTTTTGAGTTTTTTAAAAAAAAAAGTCAAAAAATTTAATAAAATTTTTTTTTCAAATCAATTTTTGTTACTGTTTCTGTTTTTGGATAATCATATTACCGCCAGAAATCGCGGTCCGAATGTCTGGCATTTCCAAAACACTGGTTGTGAATCTTTTTTCCCCTTTTAGCTTTTCCAAAATGGCGGATTTTGTGAAACAGCGTAATGTTAAACTTCGTGATTTTTTTTCTCGAAATGTATGAACTTAACGAAAAAATGTTATAGAACAAAAAATGCTTAGAATCACTCAAAAAATACGTATGAAAATACGTGACGTTGGTAATTGCTATTTGGATACCTCTGATAAAAATGACCCAAGTGACCCACTGTCTTGTACAATGTAGCAACAGCAATTAAGAGCAAAAAAATAGGTACTAAAGATGTTTGTATGGCTATTGCTAAAAGCTATTTGGAAAAAGAAAAACATGTAAAGCCCAAATTCAGTAATGCAGTTCAATCCGCAAGTCAAAGAAACTGTTCTAACAAACTAATGTTCTCTAACAACTAGAAAGCTCTGCAAGGTATGTGGTTTACATTTTTGTAAAAACTGTTTTCTCTCTATACATTCAAAAGAATAGAATAAAATATAAAAAATATAAAAAATATAAAAAATAAAAGAAATATATAAAAAAAAAAGAAGAAGGTTCTCTTGCATCGTCTACCTCCCCATGGTTAGAACTGGGCAACGCTATATTTTACTACATATTTATAGTGGCAGAGTGATGATTATACAGTCTTCAATCCATTCAACGTTTTGTGTGTTTATGTAACGCATAATTTCAAAGTTTTTTTTCTCGAAAAAAATACACTTTACGAAAAAATTTTATAGAATAAAAAGTGCTTAGAATCATTCAAAGAACACGTATGATTTTTTTTTCAGAAGTTTTTGAGACATTTTTTGATTTTTCAAAAATGTTAAAAATTAACAAATTCAAAATTGGTTCAAAAACTTCTGAAAAAATTCATACGTATTATTTGAGTGATTCTAAGCATTTTTTGTTCTATAACATTTTTTCGTTAAGTTCATATATTTCGAGAAAAAAAATCATGAAGTTTAACATTACGCTGTTTCACAAAATCCGCCATTTTGGAAAAGCTAAAAGGGGAAAAAAGATTCACAACCAGTGTTTTGGAAACGCCAGACATTCGGACCGCGATTTCTGGCGGTAATATGATTATCCAAAAACAGAAACAGTAACAAAAATTGATTTGAAAAAAAAATTTTATTAAATTTTTTGACTTTTTTTTTAAAAAAACTCAAAAATAATACACTTACTGACTTTTTTTTACAAAATAAGTTGCAGATTCTGAAAGAGCACCCTCGAAAACCCCCTATATAGGATTTTGGATAAAAATGACTTTGTTTTTCCAATAGAATTCAGTACTTGAAAATGTGTGCACAAAAATGTGCATTTGCGCGTTAATGGATTAACATGAAAATCAATATAAAATTTAAGTAAATTTAATATATTTCATGAAATTTCAATTTGTCTGGCGAGTGCTCATTTTAAGTGTAGAACATGAAATTTCCTCTACCTAATATGAAAATTCGTGCGCATCTTCATGAAAATTGCAATACCCTACTCATGGAAATTAATGCAAAAGTTAATTAAATTTAAGGCACTTCATCTAAAATCTCAATACATGTAACTAATTGTTAGTGTCAAATCAAAAATATTAAATTTACGGTTCTGTATATCTATTTTCATGAACATTTTTATGAATATTGCGATTAATCAACATGAAAATTAATATAAAATTCAATTAAATTTAATATAATTTACATGAAATTTCAATTTATGTGGCGAGTGCTCATTTTAAGTGTAGAATATGAAATTTACTATACACTAAATAAAAATTCATACGTTTTTTCATGAAAATTGCAATTCTCTACTTATGAAAATTAATGCAAAAGTTATTTAAATTTAAGGCACTTTATCTAAAATGTCAATACATGTAACTAATTGTTAGTTCAAATCAAAAATATTAAATTTACGGTTCTGTATATCTATTTTCATGAAAATTTTTATGAATATTGCAGTTAATTAGCATGAAAATTAATATAAAATAGAATTAAATTTAATATACTTTACATGAAATTTAAATTTATGTGGCGAGTGCTCATTTTAAGTGTAGAATATAAAATTTACTATGCACTAAATAAAAATTCATACGTATTTTCATGAAAATTGCAATTCTCTACTTATGAAAATTAATGCTAAAGTTATTTAAATTTAAGGCACTTCTTCTAAAATGTCAATACATGTAACTAATTGTTAGTTCAAATCAAGAATATTAATTATTTTCATGAACATTTTTATGAATATTGCGATTTATAAGCTTGAAAATTAATTTATCAGATGCCGGTAAGGTAGAGATCGTAATGGTACATATGGCCTTAAGAAAAATTTTTAAGTTAATCAAATTTAATTAATTAATGTCTTAAAGTAATTACTCACTTTCTTAAAATGTTATCTAAATAAATAATTACTAAAAACCATTAATATTTTAGATGAATAATCAAAATGTATAATATCAATTGAATGAATATGGATAGTGCACCGTATGTAGATGAAAATGTCCAAACTGTTACAAGCGAGCGATAGCGTAACGGATAGCGTGCGTGCGTAGTAACCCGAGGTTCGTGGGTTCGATTCTCGGTCAGGTCGAAAATTTTATGTAACGTTTTTTTCTGCGATAATAAAAATGCGATTAATTTATAAACAAAGTTCTCTAATGAATAAGCGAAAATTTATAATTAAAAAAGTTATATGCATAAATTATAACATTCTTCATACAACACAAATGAAGTGGTAAGTAAGTATATAATAAATTTACATCAAAATAATGATTACAACTAAACTAACCTTTGCATTCATAAAATTTTCTAAAATTTTTGGATTTCAGTATCTCAATTAAAATTTTAAAAAATAATTTTTTGTAATAAATAAAGATTAAATATTACTCATTAAACATTCTGCATTAAATTCCATATACAAATTATAAAATTTTAGATAATTGCGTTGAATTATCAACTGTATAAAAAAATAGTATTTTGTGTTACGTGAATTATATATTTAATAGGCGGTAAATTAATTTTAAGAATCTGGTATCTAATTTTTTAATAATCTTCTGCATTAAATTTCATAACATTGTATTGAGTTTTCAACAATGTTATTAAATGTCATTCCGTTACGTTTGTGAAACAGGCTTTCGTTACATTTAACTTAAATTTAATAAACATTGTTTTAACAGTGTATACAAACTCTAGGGCGTGCTACGGTCCACAATGGAGATACCTTTCAATTTTTATTTGCCATTTAATAACTACTACATAATTGTTTTCAATATAATATTCTTGATCATTTTAAATAATGTATTTATGGGAAATCTGATATGCAGAAAGAATGAAATTTTATATAAAAATATACATTTAAAAAAATTATTCGATGTCATTTATCAATTCACTTTGAGAAAACATTCTGCTAAAGCAGTTAGCAGCGGTTTTTAACAATAATACTACTTAAATGATACCGTATTTTAATAGTACAATGAATTAGGTAGTTCGCAAATATAATCAATTTGGTTTCCATTCATTAAAACGCATATCATACAAACATCAGCAGTTGGTACGAGTACAAGGTTTCTTCACGTAACATTTAATATATGAATATTATCACAAAATTTACTTTTCTCTGTTTCCAAAATGTAACATAACGCTAATTCATCATCAGTTTGTTCATCAAATAAAAATGCATTTAATGAACATATTATTTCGTAAACGGGCATATGAATTACAAGATCGTGAATTTCTAATTTCGCATGAGTCAAACACGCAACCATCTTTTACAATTTTACTGTAGATTCTGAATGATTTCGACGTCAATCCTAATTTGTCGACTACGTCACTACTTAATAGGAGTTCATTACCAAGATATCGAATTCGTTTCGATCTAATACTTCTTTGAATGCGAATAGCGGTTACATCTTCACAATATTTTTGAACGGTATAAGAGCACTCTTGAAAGATGGTATCTTGCAAAAGATTCATGTTATGCTGAATGTGGATAAATCTTATAATTTGTTCCTTTACACCTCTAGCACATTTTATTGCATTTAACAGAATATAATTTGCACTTTCAAAACAATAAGCTGAATGTGCCCATAGTGGTCCCCAGTTCGCTACACTTTGAGCTACATGTAATAATTGATGTACATTGTATGTCATTGCAGTTTTAGAGTATAGCTTTTCCACATTTGCAACGAAGTTATGCAACATAAAATCAGTCTTTTCTATTTCTACGTACGTGATATCTATTTTTAATAAAGTATGCAGACTTTCCACAAGTAACACCCAATGTTTAAATTTATCCTCTCTCATGATCGTTGAGAAAATTCGAACACTGTAATACAATAACCAGTTTTCCCATTCAAGCGTTTTCCACTTGTTGCATTGGCTTATGCCTCTCGTTAAACGACATAACTGGTTCGGTACTTTGATCTTCAATAAAATATTATCAATATCATACATTTGGTCATCAGTCAAGGACTCTACAGCATATGCGGTAAATTGTTTTGCTACGCCGCCTACATAGAAATGCATATAGTCGGGCACAAAACCGAAAATTATGTCAAAATAGTTTAAATTAATTAATGGCGAAGGATGTTTAATCCCTAATATCGGTTTATTACTTGTTAAGCTTTTCCTCATTAACTGAATAGTTTTCGTCGAATCTCGTAATTGTGGATGATAATCCAATATTGGATAGCGCATGCTTCGATCATAGTATTCCCCGGGATGTTCGCACCAATTGCATCCGTATTTCCCATTAAATTGAATCACTCCTTGCATCGGTGAATGAGCAATGGTATCAACGCATGCAACTAAGGGGTATATTTTTAAAATTTTAAGTTCTTCTTTAATTTGAACTTCTACGTAATTGTCAACATCGTTGTTCATCATATCAACGAATGGATTCAAAAATATTCGAAGATTAGGTTTTTGTCCAAACCATAAACCACACGTTATGATTGAATTTAATCGATCTTGTGGTGGCAATTCATTGATCATCAAATAAATTGGCCATAAAGAGTACTGTGATGACTTAAAGCGACTTGCACCATCAGTATTAAAAACGCAAGTAATATACTGATGTTTTTCAGCAGGTGGTAGATTTGCAACAAATTGTCTGTAACATCTACCATCATAAATGTCTTTGATGTGATTTTTTTCACATTCTCTTCCATGCATAATTTCATAATAATAATCTGCATGTTTAGTCAAGAAGTCTTTAATTTCTTGACGTGGATTAAGAATCACAAAGAAGTTCATTCCTGAGGGTTCAGCTGGATTCAAATTCATTTTGCAGTTGTCACATTTGTTTGATTTAAAATCCTTAAGTAAACCTAAATAAATACCACATTTAGGACATGTGATATGATAACATACATCGGATTTGGTATTAAATAATTTTTCAATCATGTATTTTGATTGAGGCATTATAGGCTCTAAAAAGATACTATTTACTAATCTCATCAGTTCTGACATGGCAGTCAATGTTAATTTATTATTTATAGAAAACTTTAATATCATCAATAATATTTCGGCAGGGCTTTTATCAACAGATTCCTGAGCAATCTTATAAAACTTAGGCATTGTCAGTAGCTCGTCGAAAGACTTTGGATATAATAAATCATCCTCTCTGCTATTAAGACGCTCAATTGCTTCAAAAAGTTCCAAAAATAAAGCTTGACTCGGGCTCGTTATACGTTCATTTCCATGGTCCAAATTTAACTGAAATATAAATCAATTCTTTATTGCAAAAAATTACAAGGACGTTATTTGAATTAACAATCGGGGTAAGGTTTCATCTAGGAATGGGAGGATGACTCTAGAGGCAATGTGCATATGCATCGGTATCCATTATATTTAAGAAGTTATTTTTAATTATGATGATAAAAACGGACTCTAGACGAACCAAATTTTCGTTGATTCTGTAAAAGCCTAGAATGTCGTAAATTATAAATCTCAATGACAGTTAATAACTGCTCAAAATTACTTAAAAGTATTTCGATTAAATGTTACAAATATATGATTATGGACACATTTTCAAATAGTTTTTAGGAGTTTTTAACAGTTTCAAACTGTTTCAATTAATTTTCAATTTATTTAAAATGAATTGATAATAATTTATAATTAATTAGAATGATATTTAAGAAGAATTAATAATTTCTAATAAATTTAACTATTATGAACTAAAATAATTTTTCATTAATTAAACTATTATTATAACTATTACAAACTGTTGAAAACTGCTATAAATAATTATAACCAATTATTAATGTCTAAAATTCTACATTTCATAACTGACGATAGCTCAGCGATCGGAGAGCACGAGGATAGGGAATTAGGGTAATGTTAAATAAACAAAATGAGAAATATAATTAAAGTTGAAACAATAAAAAACCGCTGCCAATTAATAATTGTTGCAACAAATTATGTGTTTGAGAATTCCATAAGTTTAAATGAGTAACATGCTGTGGGTGATGAAATAAGTTGAGTCGAACACAATTTATATATTTATATATTTATATATATATTTATATATTTACTTTATCAAAGAGAAATCCTTGTAACAGTAAATATTTTTGAATTAAATATTTTGATCAATTTCCATGTTTTTGAGGTTCCTGAGTCAAAATAATCCCATCTTGAAAAAAATGATCGATTTGTTATATCAATTTATTCGTGATTTGGTTGGTGGGAGTAATTAATTCGAATTTTTTATTCAAAAAGCAATTTTGTTTCTTAAGGGGATGCCTTACTCGTACTATTACCGACCGAGCAATTCACACAGTTTCAAGCTGATTAAAAATAAAATACGTCGAATCACAAAAAATCAAGAGAACACTCTTCTGTGTTTTTTAACGTTCTATCATCCAGTCAAAGTTTGGAGTCGAAATATCAAGCCGTTTTTTCAAAAACTTTGAACGAAATTAAATTTAATTTCGTTCAAAGTTTTTGAAAAAACGGCTTGATATTTCGACTCCAAACTTTGACTGGATGATAGAACGTTAAAAAACACAGAAGAGTGTTCTCTTGATTTTTTGTGATTCGACGTATTTTATTTTTAATCAGCTTGAAACTGTGTGAATTGCTCGGTCGGTAATAGTACGAGTAAGGCATCCCCTTAAGAGGGTGTGGTACTCATGTACTCTGTTTTACCGGCAGAAAACGGTTAATCTATATTATTAAAATAAATATATCGAATTACGTCTTATAAAGAGATAGTTACCCTACGCAATGTAATAATCTACCAGCCTACGCAGTTTTGAGCTCAAATATCAACGGCATCCTAAAAAATTCTGCGAACAAAAATAACCGAAATTTCGTTCGCAAAATTTTTTAGGATGCCGTTGATATTTGAGCTCAAAACTGCGTAGGTTTGTAGATTATTACATTGCGCAGGGCAACTATCTCTTTACAAAAAAAATTAGTAACTAATATTACTAATTTTTTTTGTAATTTTTTTTTTCTTTGTGTAAAATAATTTGCTGACAATTTCGTGTGGTGAGTTTATCAAAGAACGTTTCAGGGGATGTGGTACTCATGCACTCTGTTTTACCGGCAGAACTCGGTAAATTCTATATTATTAAAATAAATATATCGAATTACGTCTTATAAAGAGATAGTTGCCCTGCGCAATGTAATAATCTACAAACCTACGCAGTTTTGAGCTCAAATATCAACGGCATCCTAAAAAATTTTGCGAACGAAATTTCGGTTATTTTTGTTCGCAGAATTTTTTAGGAATTAAATTTTTTAGCAGCTATTAGCTCCACTTTGTGTAAAATGATTTGTTCAAATTTTTGTGCGGTCAATTTATTGAGGATGAAGGTCAGGATGAAGAACATCGTATCGCTCTTACCCGGTCAAAAATATCCAGTTGGGAAATCCAACTGGATTTTCCAAGAGGGAAATCCAGCTGGGGAAGAGTGGATTCCAGCTGGATTTTGGTGGATTTCCAGTCGGATTCCCAGTTGATGATATCAAATATTCCCACCCATTTTTAACTGGATTAAATGGAAATCCACTTATAATAAATGGGAATTCCTGGGCGAAGGCGGAAATCCATGTAAAAATCCAGTTAAATGTTTGTGGGAATCCACCTAACTTTCGCATTTCTATTAAATGGGAATCCACTCAAAATTCTACTTAATAATAAATGGGAATCCCAGCGTGACGGCGAAAATCCATGTAAAAATCCAGTTTAATATAGATGGGAATCCATCTAACTTTCGCTTTTCTATTCAATGGAAATCCAGTTAATAATGCATAGGAATCCTGTTATATCTAGGTGGGAATCCACTTAAATATCCAGTTAAAAATGGGTGGGAATATTTGGTATCATCAACTGGGAATCCGACGGGAAATCCACCAAAATCCAGCTGGAATCCACTCTTCCCCAGCTGGATTTCCCTCTTGGAAAATCCAGTTGGATTTCCCAACTGGATATTTTTGACCGGGTACACGCGGCAAATATACAGCAAGACAACATCGTTCTTCATCTACGTCTTTCTTCATCATCGCGCCGAGACACGTTATTCTTCATCTTCGTGCTGAGATACGTTGTTCTTCCGCTCAGCCATTGATATATTATATTATATATTTATTGATGATATAATGGTAGTGATAATAATAGTACATTGTGCAACAAGGGAAGAAAATAACTCGGCGCCCTCCGCTCCGACTCGTGCCGAACACTTTTGCACCCTCGCCAGAAATAGCTTTTCTTCCCGTGTTGCACGCCGTATTTTTTTTAACGAAGGCATGATAGGGCCTTTTTTACGTATATGTGAGTTGGAGAGAGGATTGGGTATTTCGAGTCGTACACAACGTAGTTGAAATTTTCATTTCTCACCTAAAACAAGTGAGAAATGGCCATTTCTCACCTAAAACAGCTAAGAAATAGCCATTTCTCACTAGTTTTTCATTTCTCACCTAAAACAGGTGAGAAATAACCATTTCTTACCAGTTTGAGGTGAGAAATATATATTTCTTACCAGTTTGAGGTGAGAAATGGATATTTCTCACTAGTTTTTCATTTCTCACCTGTTTTGGGTGAGAAATGGATATTTCACACCACTTTCACAAAATACGCTCAAAATGCAAAATTTTCTCTGCTACTTTCACACGAGAAAAAGGCCCTATTTCATGCCTGAGTTAAGAAAAATTAATTATATCCCCTGAAGAAAGGCAGAAATAGCCATTTCCCAACTCAGTGCCTTTTTCGCGTTTGAAAGTAGGAGAGAAAATTTCGCATTTCAAGCGTATTTTGTAAAAGTGATAAGAAATATCCATTTCTACCCTAAAATAGGTGAGAAATAAAAAGCTGGTGAGATATATTCATTTCTCACCTAAGACAGACACCTCCGACTCGTGCTGAATCCCTCACACGGAGAGAAGAGGTAAGGCTCCAGCGCTGTGAACCGCTCACGGCGGACGACGCTGATCCGATTCACCTCGTATAACCGTGATTGCAAGGCGACGCGCTGTCCACGGCGCGTCGCCTTGCAATCGCGGCTATACGAGGTGATCGGTCCGCCGTATGGGAAGTGATAGCGGTTCACAGCGTTGGAGCCCTACCTCTTCTCTCCGTGCACCCTCGCTTTGTGAGAAATTAGCCATTTCTCACCTAAAACAGGTGAGAATTAGCCATTCCTCACCTAAAACAGGTAAGAAATGGCCATTTCTTACTAGTTTTTCATTTCTCACCTAAAACAGGTGAGAAAAGCGCCATTTTTTACTAGTTTTAAGTATGAAATGCCCATTTCTCCCCTGTTCTAGATGAGAAATGAAGATTTCTCACCTGTTTTAGGGTAGAAATGGATATTATACTCGCTTCGCTCATGCAAAATGTCACATGAGCGAAATAATCGACTTCCCCACCCGTGTCGAAAAAAGTACTATAGTTCAATATTTATACTATTGTTTCTATGAGAGTTACATTTCAATAACTCATTATATAATTAAGTATTTAAAAATGTATTAATAATATACTTGGTATATTTTGATGTATTTGTAATTAAGAAAATTTTGTTTACTTTAATCAACTTGAACGTAGATCCCTACTTTATCGCCATCTGAATTTTATTTTTCTTTTATTACGTCTAAACAAAAATACTTAGTAAAATATTCACGCTTTTTCACCTGGAATATATATTTTATTATCTTTGAGGTAAATCCGTTCGCGCTGCGCGCGATTTTCTTAAAAAATTTTTTATTAAAAAAAAAATGCCAAGAATTAATTTATTTAATTTATTCATTATAAGCTGGAAATTTGTTCTTTTTAATGAATCTTTAATAATTTTTCAAATCAAATTTTTTTCATGAAGTATTGAAAAAATAAAATGAAAACATAATATTGACATAATTAGAATTCTAATTTCTAAAATCAAAAGGTTGCTTATTCTTTTGAATTTTACTATGCAATTCAATAACTAAACGTATTATGTTTTAAAACGCTATTACTTCTGGCCATCACCTTAAAAAATAATTAATATTTATAATTTATAGGCTTTACTTCTTCGTTATCACTTTTTAAAGAAAGAATATTTATATTTATATATATTATAAAGATAAAACATGCATATCTAATTTCAAATTTTCGCGCGTTATTATCTACCAGTCAATAATTTTACACAGCCTTTTCTAATTAGAGTGTAGCTCACAGCTGTAGAGGATTCATTTCATTATCCATCACTTTTTTAGAAGGGGCTTTAAGATTCAAATTAACTACGTTTCAATTTAAAACCCAATGGAATCGTTTTTTACTGAAAATTTTGACCACTTTTCTCAGGATTGACCAGTCAAATTTTGACAGCTTACTCTCTTTTCTGTACTCTTTTCTGTACCATAACCCTAAACTATAGCACCTATGCATAACTGACTGCTAGCATCAATGTAAATACAGCTGACATTGCATAAATACTGTGATTTTAAACTTTTTTATACAGTGTTTTTCAATTAATTTTTAACTTTTTCTCTTGAGTTGATTCTAAGATAAAGATTTGGTATATTATATATTTCAAAGTACATCTAAAATTAAACACAAGAAAGTACTGAAATCAATTATATTGTAGTCAAGTACCCATAACTTAACTTGACTGACATAATACAACTTTTCGTACCTACTCAAAAATATTCAGCTAGCGGGCATGAAGTACTATTTAACACCCAAGAGGCGTAATAGCTCTCATACTCCTACAAAACTTTATAGAACCTACGCACTTTACGTCCGTGTGGGCAAAAATTATTTAAATTATATATAACTATCTTTTACTTCGTCGAGTAAATGTATACTGAACAAATTATATGTATGTAGATTCAAATTCTTCATTGCAAATCAAACAAACGAAAGTTGTGAAATCAATTACCGATAGTCAAGTAATGCAAACAACTCTCCGAAACAACTGTATGACTGATCTCAGAAATATATTATTCTAATTTGTTCATTCTTCTATACAAATTAAACACAAGAAAGTACTGAAATCAATTTATTGTAGTCAAGTATACCCATAAGTTAACTTGACTGAGATAATAGAACTTTTAGTACCTTGCGTGTAAAATTACATTTCACGCCCACGTTGTAACTTCAAAAATATTCACCCAGCAGGCATAAAGTACTACTTAACGCCTAATAAGCGGAATAGCTCACATATTCCTACAACACTTTATAGAACCTACGCACTTTACTCCCGGGTAGACGAAAATTATTAATTAATTACTATTATGCCTTCTTTTTATTTCTAAAATTAATAAGAATTTTATCAGATATTTACGAAGTCAATGCCTATATAAAAAAATTACATAGTTACCAACACATCCCCATTTTTCATTATTTTTTCTCAATTTTGAAATTTCTATAATATTACGCATCTTGGGAGGACACGAGAAGTCTAGAGCTGCTCTAGCAGGGGTGGTCGTCAATCTTCCATACATACTTGGCGGGCCCGACGGTTTGCAGTTTAAGGTGTAGACATTGTCATTTTCATATGAATATTCATACGTTTAAAGATCAGATAAAATGTATAAATCAATTGCTTCTAGATATTAAATACTGATCCGTGAATATATTACTCTTTTTAAATAGAAAAGTCCAAACACAGATGAAAATTTCATATGAGATCTCATATGAGAATATCGGACATCAGATCCCATATGAGATCACATATGAGGTCCCATAATATATAAAATTGCAGATGACATAACATATATGAGTCTTATCTGATGTCATGTCCGAAATACTCATAGCATGATGTCTTATCTGATCTGATGTCCGAAATACTCATATAAGATCTCATATGATATTTACACGCGGGAAAAGGATAAAAATAGGTGGCTCATAAAATAGTTAGTAAAATTTAAAGCTCTTTTGAATAGACTATGAATTTATATGTATCTTTTTATTTCATTCCCATATAAAAAAAGACGAACACAAGGAAAAATATTTTAGGTAATAAAAGTAAATCATGATTATGCACACAGTACATGTAGGGATATTATATTTAAACGGTATTTATGGTGGACTTATAGGTATATGCAAAAATCTAGTATTCTACATTTACAAAGCTCACCGGTAAACTGCAAACCGTCGGGCCCGCCAAGTATGTATGGAAGATTGGACGACCACCCCTGCTAGAGCAGCTCTAGACTTCTCGTGTCCTCCCAAGATGCGTAATATTATAGAAATTTCAAAATTGAGAAAAAATAATGAAAAATGGGGATGTGTTGGTAACTATGTAATTTTTTTATATAGGCATTGACTTCGTAAATATCTGATAAAATTCTTATTAATTTTAGAAATAAAAAGAAGGCATAATAGTAATTAATTAATAATTTTCGTCTACCCGGGAGTAAAGTGCGTAGGTTCTATAAAGTGTTGTAGGAATATGTGAGCTATTCCGCTTATTAGGCGTTAAGTAGTACTTTATGCCTGCTGGGTGAATATTTTTGAAGTTACAACGTGGGCGTGAAATGTAATTTTACACGCAAGGTACTAAAAGTTCTATTATCTCAGTCAAGTTAACTTATGGGTATACTTGACTACAATAAATTGATTTCAGTACTTTCTTGTGTTTAATTTGTATAGAAGAATGAACAAATTAGAATAATATATTTCTGAGATCAGTCATACAGTTGTTTCGGAGAGTTGTTTGCATTACTTGACTATCGGTAATTGATTTCACAACTTTCGTTTGTTTGATTTGCAATGAAGAATTTGAATCTACATACATATAATTTGTTCAGTATACATTTACTCGACGAAGTAAAAGATAGTTATATATAATTTAAATAATTTTTGCCCACACGGACGTAAAGTGCGTAGGTTCTATAAAGTTTTGTAGGAGTATGAGAGCTATTACGCCTCTTGGGTGTTAAATAGTACTTCATGCCCGCTAGCTGAATATTTTTGAGTAGGTACGAAAAGTTGTATTATGTCAGTCAAGTTAAGTTATGGGTACTTGACTACAATATAATTGATTTCAGTACTTTCTTGTGTTTAATTAACGTACGTAACGTACTTAAGGAATTATTTTTTTTTTTAAACATGTTGATTGTATTAAACAAATATTTAAGCTGTGATTAAAGTTTTTGGTACAGAGTTTGACGGATGTTAAGAGAGAGGAAGAAAGGGGAGGGGGGAGTGAGGGTGTGAGAGGGCGGGGGAAGAGAGAGAGGAAGAGTATATTATACAGAAAAAACGTCTATACTTGCCTTATTTTATACTTTCGTAGAAAGTTTTATATTTAGATTATACATAGATTATACAGATTATACATAGATTATACAGAAAAAACTTCTATACTTGCCTTATTTTACACTTTCGTAGAAAGTTTTAAATATCAACACTATTATTATTAGTACAGTCATGAAAAAAATTATTACCATTTGTAGAGAGTGCTTATTGAATAGATGAGACTAGAAAAAATAAAAGGACTAGACAAATTGTGTTGTTACATTAATAATACTATTTGTTTTGCTGATTGTTTTAAAAAAATATTTAGGTTTTCATTAAAGTTCTTGGTTCAGAGTGTGACAGATGTTGATTAATTATACAGAGAAAACTCATACATTTGCCTTAGCCACTATTTGTTTTACTGATTGTTTAAAAAAAATATTTAGGCTCTCATTAAAGTTCTTGGTACAGAGTTTGACATATGTTGAGGGAGAGAAAGAGAGGGGAGCGGGAGAGAGTTATAAAATAAATACATTGTAACTAGCCACACTACTGGAACACAATCCGCTAGCAAATTAAAATATTGGTTGCAGATAAAAAAGTAGCCATTACAGTAATTTATATATTATGGTTTCATATACGGTAATTCACAGAACAGATAGCTACTCTGAAACATTTGGCGCCCATCACGATAAGCCAATCACTATATAATAATTACATTATATTTTCAACTCTTAGATTCGTTGAAATTTTAACTAGAAACCAGTTGAATTAATAACCAATCAGACACATCTTGCAAAATTAAACACAAAAGTTTATGAACTAAGAATCATTGAGAGAAAAAAGCTTTCTCCATTCTTTTAAAATATAAAACATCTTGAAACATCTTGAATTTCTGATAATAAAAGCTTCCGTAACATTCTTGTATACTTTTTGAAATAATTATCTGAATCTTGTGTAGAAAAATATTTACTGAGAACTCCTCTGAAACATTTTGACGTCTCCCACTGTGAGAAAATTATAAAATTAGATTAACTGAGCACTTTTATCCGTAGACATTTTCACAATATTTACTGAGAACTCTTCTGAAACATTTTGACGTCTCCCACCATGAGAAAATTATAAAATTAGATTAACTGAGCACTTTTATTCACAACAATAACACATCATTTTTTCTTTTTTCTCTATTTTATTGTTCACTTAACATAATCTTTTAATTGATGTTTAAGTAAATAAATATGCACAGCGCCAATATCAACAAAGTTTCTTGAAGTATAGACCAAAATGTTTTTTTTTAACCAAGGCTCTGACCAATATTTTAAATTCTGATTTTAAGTAGAGGTTAGAAATTTGTTATCAACACTTCATTTAACACATCATACCAATACTTTATTTTATTTATAGGCACCCATTGCCATAAGCCAATCACTATATAATTACATTATATTCGACACTTAGATTCGTTTAAATTTTAACTAGAAACCACTTGAATTAATAAGCAATCAGATACATCTTGCAAAATTAAAAACAAAAGTTTATGAACTAAGAATCATTGGGAAAAGAAAGCTTTCTCGACATTCTTTTATAGTAGAAACTCATGATTGCCACACATCTTGTATCAGTTTATGAACTAAGAATTTCTGATAATAAAAGCTTCCGTAACATTCTTGTATACTTTTTGAAATAATTATCTGAATCTTGTGTAGATTTCTACATTATTTTCTTATAGATTTCCATTGTAGATTTCCATTTCCCCAGGCAGTTGTATAATATGCAAAAGTAGGTTTTTCTACCACCAACATATGGCCAAACCACATTAGCTTTGAAATGTATCGGGCAGATCACTATACGTTATTTGTTGTTAGAGAGTTTCCAACAATCCCTCGAGAAAAGCACAGGCTGAGCTTGTTCCATGAGTCTTCAAAAACCTTGTTCTGATATAACTCTGTAATAATAAAAAAAGATTTCACAAAGTAACAATACTTATATTTAGATTAATAACATTATTTTTTTTTATTTTATAATCAAAGTTTGCTACTTATCTGAATATATGTGAAACTTTAAGCAGAAAATGGAACGGAGCCTGAATCTGAAAGAATTTATGTAAAATGTAAAATTAAAGAATACTTGAGCATGATGCACTTTTAACTTTTAATAATCTGAGAAAATCTTATATATCACTATTTCCGGGTTTTAATAATGCTAGTTTACCTTTAGAAATCATAGGGCCAGTAAAGCATATCCACAATTAAAACACCATAAAGTAGAACGAGGCTTGATCTGCTAGAGCGAATATTATCAGCAACAGTATTTCTATTTTTTCTACTACAGGAGGTTGCATGCTTTGACAGACTTGAACATAATTAATCTTTTGGTGGCCTTAAAATACAAAATAATAATTTTGAACTCTTCTATGTTACATACTATTTAAAGATGATCTACTTGTCAATTATCCTTGTTCTGATATCTCTGTAATAACAAAAAAAAAATATTTCACAAAGTAACAATACTTATATTAATAACATTATTTTTTTTATTTTATAATGATAGTTTGCTACTTATCTGAAAATATATCTGAGATATACCAAGTCCATTTAATACACTGAGAGAAATGCTGTAGTAAAATTTATTATAAACATAAGAAAAATTACTATATTTTGTAGGAACGGAGGGACAAATCGAAATTATAACAATTTTTGCTATGCAACATAGTAATTTTTATGAATGACCTTAAATTTAAAAAAATTAAATTTTTTTTCATTCTTCCTGTTTTCAGAACTATTTTCAGACTCTAATCATACAATATTTAATGTGAAAATAAATTAAAATGAGAAATAAAAATATTTTTTTTACGAGCGTTGGGATCGAACCTGCAACCTTCACCGAGGCAATCGGACGCGCTAACCACTTACCCAAATAGGATTCTTAAGTGTAAAATTTTGGAACTTGTACATGTCAAACCATCGATTTCAAGAAAATTTCAGATAATATTAAATAATAACAATAAATAACTTTGATAACACAAAGAAACTTATCATTAATGTGCATAATATAAAAATAAAATAATTGAAGTAAGGTTTTGAATGTTTTGTAAACTTAAAAGCAAGACAAAGTGAAATTCCCGTAGAAACATAACCTCAATCAGACACGTGGGCGCCTTGATCTGCGCAGAAAGTACTAATGTTGTAGCAATTTTTACTATGTTGGATAGCAAACTTTCTTATGGCCTGTAGCAATTTTTGAATCTGGCACTTTTTACTATGTTTATAGTAATTTTTAATACGCTACAAAATAAAATGTATACGCTACAAAATAAAATTTAAACGCTACAAAATAAAATTTATATTCTATTCTAACAAAAATTAAAAGCATATATTTTAAATTTTATTATATCACAGTTTTTGTTATGTGTATAGCAATTTTTCTTTTATTTCGTAATACTTTCTAATCAACAACTGTCATAAAAATTACAAGAGATTTTGTAATTATTCATACAATTATAATAAAAATGCAGCATAAAGTGTATTTGTCTCACCCTTCCTATACTTTATAGTAATTTTTATTACAGTTATAATAAAATTTACTACAACATTTTTCTCAGTGTATCTATCGAATTTCAATGATGTAAAAAGTCTTGAATATAACTTGTATATAAATGATGATTGTATATGGACCAATGCGTAATATTGAAAGTTTTATGTATACATAAAATAATAAGGTTAGGTTGGTTGACCAGATATATATATATATATATACCATATACGGATTCTCTCTCTCTCTCTCTCCGTCGCTCTTCTCTTTCCCTCTCTCTCTCTCTCTCTCTCCGTCGCTCTTCTCTTTCCCTCTCTCTCTCACTCTACCTCCTCACTCACTCTCTCTCTCTCTCTCTTTTGCCAGTCGGTCGGACAAAAATGCTATACTATGTACCGGTCGGACAAAAATGTATAGTTTGTGCGTACTGAAGAATATGGAGATTTGGAGATTCGGAAATAGTACATAAAATATTCAGATCTCTAAATCTTTTGAATGAGACAATCTTTTTAAATGAAACCTTTCGATTTGAGTAGAGCAATGAAATGGCTTTCGATTAATAGGGATATGTTATATAGTTAAAACTAACGCAATAGGTATATAATCGCATTGAATTTCTCGTACATCCATTTCAAAGTATATAATCACGCGGTCGTCCTAAGGCTCTTCTATACTTGCCTTCGGAACGCTCCCGCGTTCCTTGATAAGTTTATGAAAGTATTTGATACAAGTGGACAATATGAGTGTTTTTCTGAAGTTTCAAATAGCTTTGAGAACGAGACAGCAGAATCAAGAACACTCACTGTGAATAGTAATATATATTTATTAAGATTCATTTTAATTTGAAAAAAAGAGAGATACATGTGAGCGAAAGAAAATAAAAACATCTACTTATTTGGACACGTTTTAAAACAGATCATCCAATCTACACCATTATGATAAAATTTAGATTTTATTGCCTCAAACAATTGTGCATTATTGTAATGACCGCCAGATATCTACAAATTTCATAACATACAGTGAAGTAATAGATTCAGAAAATATCCCAACCAGTGATTTATAAATATAGTGACCAGTTATAAGTTTTGATTGAGATTTTGGATTCCACGACATAAAAACATTTTTGTTATAAAATACTCTGCATTCATCTTATTATTTTACTTAATAGTATATTTGAGTAGAATGCATTAAAAAGTCATTTAGGACAGAAAAGTTGGATCAGAAGCCCAAGAGCTTGTATGCTCAGATATCCAGTTGAAGGAATACATGACAAAGTGCTAGTATTATCAAGCATCTATGACAGGGGTACGGATGTCAAGCTAAGGTAAATGTTTATGGTCTATATTACAATATTATGCATTAACACTCTGGAGTTAATTTTTTCTTAATTGTTCTTCTTAATTTCAGTTACAGATAATCACTTAATATTGTATTTGTAAAAAAAATAAAATATTACTGTAACTGGATTTTAAAAGATATTTTATAAATAGTGGGTACAATAATTCTACCACTATATTGTATTTAATGTATTATTGATTTATTTTGGAAAAATAATAATCCTACAAATATTTTTCATTATTGAACTTTGTCGAAAGAATGTCTTTTGAAATACATACCTATATTAATTTTAAGATAAAAAGTCATTTGGAACAGTAAGGTTAAATCTGAAGCCCAAGAACTCGTATTCTCAGATATCCAGTTTAAAGGAATGTATGCCAAGGTGCTAGTATTGTTAAGCATCTTTGACAGGGGAACGGATCTCAAGCTAAGGTAAATGTTTTTATGATTTATATTACAATATTATGCATTATAACACTCTGGAGTAAATTTTTTCTTAATTGTTCTTCTTAATTTCATTTACAGATAATCAGTTAATGATATATTTATAAAAAATAAAGTATTACTTTAAGTGGATATTAAAAGATATTTTATAAATAGTCAGTACGATAATTCTACCACTTTATGGTATTTACTGTATTATAGATTTATTTTGAAATAATAATAATCCTTCAAATATTTTTCATTATTGAAATTTGTCGAAAGAATGTTTTTTAAAATAGATACCCAAATCAATTCTAAGATAAAAATGGAGTATATCGTATTTTGTTAAGAAAGTACAAGTCGATTCAATAAAATCCTACATCACAATTCACCACGGTTATTGAAAAGAAAAATAAATATTGAGTATTAATGATTCCATCAAGAGCCAAGAGAAAATGTATGTGTTAAATTATGCTTAAGGCTTACATACAATTGTAGAGAAAATGAGGAAAGGTAAAGAAGTTGTAAAAAAATAAAACTAAATTTTTTTTACACTTACTATTGCATCGTCATTGGTATCCAGAAGTGTATCATCAATGCCATGCATTAAAATCTCATCATTTATCAAAGCATGATCATCGTGTATCTGGGAATGATCTACTATCATTTCCATCGGAAGTGCTTCATCTGGCAAAATATCATCTGATGAAATAGATACGTTACTTGCTTGGTTAGGACTGCCATCGATGCCAACCTGTAATTTTAATATTCATTCTTTTTAATCTATTTTTTATCTATATATTATATATTTATTATTATTAAAATATTTATACCACTCTAAACTTAAAATCACAAGTTTTACATGATTTTTTGACACTCGTGATATAAAATGTGGTATTGAAAAGAACTATACTATTATGATAATAAAAACAAAATTTTCTTTTTCTACTAAGAAAACTATAGACATTTTAAGATTAAACTAACCTGTGCCGAGGATTGCGGTGCTTGAGAATCTTCACATTCTTGAGACAATCTTACTCTTCGTAATGTACTTTTACTTATTTGATGGCCATCTTCATATGCATATGTCTTTCTTGATTTATAGTCCATGTTTATTACGATATAAATTTACTACTTTAAGAATATGAAATAGCGATAACTTTTGGTATTTTCTCAGTTTTTGCGTAGCGGATATAGGCACGTAAGTATATGTCATCAACACTGGTCTTAGAGTCGTGAGAAACTTTGTGAGGTGATAAAATTGATGCGTCGTATGAGGAAATTCCTACCTTACCGATACCGAGGCAGTATGTTTCTACATTATAAATCAAAGAGACAATTTTGGGGGTAGCGGTACTGGGATCACGTGATTCCATATGCCATGGCGATTTTATCACTCTGATCAACGCATGTTTTTAGAGTCGTGAGAAACTTTGTGAGGTGATAAAATTGACGCGTCGTATGAGACAATTCCTACCTCACCGATACCGAGGCAGTATGTTTCTAGATTATAAATGAAAGAAACAATTTTGGGGGTAGCGTTGCTGGGGTCACGTGATTCCATATGCCATGGCGATTTTATCACTGATCAACACATGTTTTTACAGTGAATCCACATTGTATGCCGTATGCCGTATGCTGTATGCCGTCAGAAAAATAGTTGTTATCCGAAATCTATAATATTTATAACTATGGTTACAATTCCTATAGGATTTATAACCATAGAGTTATAAATCCTATAGATTTTAGACAACTTTTTTCTGACGGCATACAGCATACGGCATATGCAATGCGGATTCACTGTTAGAGTCGTTACGTGAGAAATCTCATGCGGTGATAAAATTGACGCGTCGCATGAGGCAATTCCTACCTTACTGCTACCGAAGCAGTATGTTTTGTACGTTATAAATGAAGAGACAATTTTGGGGGTAGCGTTGCTGGGGTCACGTGATTCCATATGTCACCGCGATTTTATCACTCTGAAAATTCTTCATAGAAACTTAATAGAAATCTGGAAAGTCGAAAGCAGGTTACCATTGTATTCCTGAGTACGTTGCTTTTTATCCAAGATAAAAACTTTATGAAAGTTCATATCATTAAGCGAAAAATAAGGTAACTATTTATATCAAAATGAATAAAAAAGAATTGAAAATTTATAAATGTATGTATTGACTATTTTGTAGGTTACTTTACACGCCATGCAAAATGCAGTTCGCAAGTGTAGCTTTTCGAGACGAATTGTCAGTTAATCGCAAGAGGGTTAAAAGTATTGAGGACATAAAATACAATAAAAATGATACACATTGCATTGACCCTGAATGTGATGAAGACTTTAATAAAAACCATAAATATTTTGTAAAATGGTACAGTTGCAATAAGGATGGAGAACCTTGCGGTGACAGTGAATGTGGACATCCTTATAAATATTGCAGTGCTTATATTCATTTTTTAGCAGGTAAATCTAATGCGGTATATAATGGTTTATTTACATATTAATTGATCTATTTTTGGCATATTTCATATTAGAAAGATCAATTAGAAACTTTATTTGATATTATTTTTAGGCTGATGCTATTTAATTGTACGACAGATTTCCTAACCTCAAAATATATCAATAGACGAAAGGAGTACACTAGAAAATTTTGAAAATTAGACAAACTGTGATAAATGATTAAAGAAATAATATCCCTTATTGTGTGGTAACTATTTTCTTACATGCTCTATCAAAATGTCCACACTCAAACGATACGCGTTTCTGTCGTATCTGTTATATATATAGATATACCACGCAATACAATCTGTCGTACAAATAGCCGCGCCGTTATTTTTATACTTGCTTACAGTATTTTATTTATTATTTATTTATTATATTTATTAGTATTCCGAGAAACAATTAATTTCATTATAATGTTACCATGTTCATTAAAACATGTAGAAAATGATTAAGTATGTATAACATTTTGTATTTAGATTTTTATATACACTTGAAACGTATTTATATACAGGGTATAATTTCTGTTATTAAATTTCCACCAAAAAGTTTCTAATTTATCCAAATAAATTCAATAAATCTGAGTGTTTTGATATGTTTTAAGTTGTATTTTCATTGTGAGCACATATAGTATAATTTTTTGTTATTTAAAAAATAATATAAATAAATTCATGAAGGTTAGCAATTTCAAAGGAAATCAATAAACTATGTGAATGAAATAATTATTTATTCAATCATGCTTACATAAGCTACCGTGTTCACTGATAAATCCCAAAATAATGTAAATTGAAAATGATAACTTAGTATTATTTAAGTATATACTTATTAATTTTTACATTGCCAGAAGCCTAAATTTAGACTATAGAGCTTATATATGTTACTATAAATTTATGTATAAATATAAAAATATATTAGAGATTAATAGACCTCCCATTGAACTTTTCCAGAAAATTTGGGCATATCTGAATTCTTGATTACATTTCTATTACTATATGAAAAATAGTAGTAAAATACATAAGTTATTTTACATATTCAGCATGGTTAAAATATCACTTTCCATATTTATTTTAAATCTTTAGATTTGTGATAGTAAAAAAGAATTTAAGAGAACATGATAATTATATTAATTAATTCGCACAGAATCGAAATACACCATTTTTTAAAAACGTTCGTATGAATGCGAGAGTGGGTGCGCGTATGTGCGTGTGACTTTGTGTGTGTGGGAAGGGGCAGGGGCGGGGGGAGGGAGGGTACTTGATCAACCGAACGAAGCTAGTTGTTTTCGTTTTCTTTAAGGGAGTTCTCTCGATACCCAACTAGTCAAAATGACGGCTGTTTATCTATTTGTTAATTTACAAAGTAAATGTTGTTGAAGAACGCCTTACAAATACGGGTAAACTAAATAATAATTATACATTCAAACAAAAAAATTCTTTTCGACTGAATTATCAAATATATGATCTCATATGAGATCTGATGGCTGAAATACTCACATGAGATCTTATATGATATTTACATGCGGGAAAAGGATAAAAAATAGGTGGCTTATAAAATGGTTAGTAAAATCTAAAGCACTTTTGAGTAGATTTTTTAGTACAATTTATATGCATTTTTATTTCATTCCTGTTTAAAAACGACGGACACAAGGAAAAATATTTTGGGTAATGTAAGTAAATCATGAGATTCTGCACATACGTAGGGATGATATATTTGAAAAGTATCAATTAAAAATTAGAGTCATTGTAATTATTTATTAATTATAGTGGATTTACAGGTATAAACATTTTTAATAAATTTATGCAAAAATTTAGAATTTTACATTTACAAAGCCCACCGGTAAACTGCAAACCGTCAGGCCCGCTAAGTATGTGTGGGAGATTGGAGAACCACCCCTGCTAGAGCAGCTCTAGACTTCTCTTGTCCCCCCAAGATGCGTAATATTATAGAAAGTTCAAAACTTTAACTTTTCGTAAATATCTGAAAACATTCTTATGAATTTTAGAAATGAAAAGAAAGCATAATAGTCATAAAATAATATTCACCTACACGGGCGTAAAGTGCGTAGGTTCTATAAGGTTTTGTATAGGAGTATGTGAGCTATTGCGCCTCTTAGGCGTTAAGTGATACTTTATGCCCACTGGCTGAATATTTTTGAAGTTACAACGTGGACATGAAATGTAATTTTACACGCAAGGTACGAAAAGTTCTATTATGTCAGTCAAGTTATCTTATGGGTACTTGACTACAATAAATTGATTTCAGTACTTTCTTGTGTTTAATTTGTATAGAAGGATGAACAAATTTGAATACATTTCTGAAAACAGTCATACAGTTATTTCCGAGAGATGTTTGCATTACTTGACTATCGATAATTGATTTCACAACTTCCGTTTGTTTGATTTGCAGTAAACAATTTGAACGCTTACATATAATTTGTTCAGCATACAATGAGTCAAAGAAGTGAAAGACTTTTTGACTGGTATTTATTTGATTTCTTTCAAAAAATCATAAATATTATTATTTTATAGATTATACAGAAAAAACGTCTATACTTGCCTTATTTTATAATTTCGTAGAAAGTTTTATATTATTTCAGTACTTTCTTGTGTTTAATTGGTATAGCTAGAAAGATGAACAAATTTGAATACATTTCTCAGAACAGTCATACAGTAGTTTCCGAGAGTTGTTCGCATTACTTGACTATTGATAATTTTTTTTTTTTTTTTTTTTTTTTTTATTTATTTAAACCAGAGTAAAGTACAAAAAATTACAGCAGAGGAAAAATTCCTGTTCGCTGGTCCGGCATACTAAAACTAACTTAACCTAAAATTAATTTGGTTAATATTTACTTATGATTAATAATTTGAGTAGTAGCTATGAGAGTTGCTGCAGCTTAATATTCCTAGGAATATTAAGCAGAGCCCACTCTCAGTTTTGGTATGTGTTTATAAAATTTGTATGAAAATTTAACAGTGTTTAAAATTAGTAACAATTTATATAAATTTTTAACATTAATAACTATCAAAATTTTTGTATTTCATTAGTGACTTTTTTCATTTTTATTCCAGTTATAGTTCGATATACGTCGATGTGAACGGTTATATTGTAAGATGCACAAACCATTTGCACAAATGTATGTGCGAATGTCAAGTATCATTTTATCAAGATAAGCTGTTTCCCCATGGATTTCCAATGTAGGAAAAGCATACTTGATATTCTCTTGCCTTCTGGGTGGTTTTAGTTCACTGGATTCTGCAGACGTATGCTCGAAAACTGATACTTGTCCTCTACCATAAATCTCATAAAACAGCGATTTTACTTGATGACAATCTATTTTATTACAATTAGTAGTCATAATTGTTTACTTTAAAGAGAGTAGTGGGTTTTATTTCCAATATAAATTAATAAATTATACTCTTGATGCATCAGGTACATTCTCGTATCCATTGCTTTAGTTTTGGTTTTCTGCTTAGTTTGTTTCTAATTGTTTTTAAATCATTTGGTAGGTTATTGAAATGTGTTATTGCTCTAATATAACTGTTTTTAATGCTAACGGTCAAGTATCTTTTTGGAATCTGTATACTTCTGTTTCTAGTGTTGCTATTGGAATTTATATATGCTGACTGTAAGACTTCGTAATGATAAGACAGTGATTCATAAGTAAAAATTTGATCTATGCTCATAGGATTTTTGTCGACTGCAAATTTGTTTTTATTGATTATTTTAAGTATTCTGTTCTGTAGTTTAATGAGCAGGTTTTTACTGTTAGAATACGCTCCTCCCCATGCTATAATTCCATATGAAATTATGCTGTGAAAGAGGGCGTAATAAATCATCCTTAGAGTATCAGTCGTCATAAGTTTTGATAGCTTATAGAATACGAAAATGAGATATTTCGTTTTGTTGTATATAGTTTCATCTCATGTAACTATCGAAGATTATACCTAAATATTTGGTATTATCAACTCTTTTGATTTTTGTGCCTTGTATATTTATGTCTAAATTTTTTGGTGTGCTGTCAACTTGATTCCCAAATTCAATGTATACTGTTTTGTCCGTGTTTAAGGAAAGCTTGTTAAGAGCTAGCCATACTGATATTTTGAGTAGTGTTTCGTTCATTTTGGTTTCAACTTCTTTCCACGTCTTAGCCGACGTCACTACTGCTGTGTCATCTGCGTATGAGACTAGCATATCTTCCGGGATATCAAGTAGCAGGTCGTTGATATATATAGTAAGAAGAGAAGTGGTCCCAGAATTGTTCCTTGTGGAACACCGACGTTGACAGATTCGAGATGACTTGTTGCATTATTTAATTTTACTTTTTGTAGTCTGTTATCTAAATAACTTTTTATTAGATTATGGGCACTTCCTCTGACACCGTAATTATATAGTTTATCTAGTAATATTTGATGATTTACAGTATCAAAAGCTTTGGCGAGGTCCAAAAAAATTATGGCAATTGGTGTACTCATATCTAACTTACCATATATTACATTTGATATTAGTGCTAGCGCATCTTTTGTACTCTTGTTTTTCCTAAAACCATATTGATTTTTGGCAAGTATTTCACATTTGTTGATAAAAGTAATTATTCTTTTATGAATTATTTTTTCTAGTACTTTTGCTATATTAGAAATAAGAGATATAGGTCTGTAATTATTGGTAATATGCTTTTCTTTTGATTTATGTAAGGGTATTACATCTGCTATTTTCAAGGCATCTGGCCAGATGGCCTTATCTATACAGTGGTTAAAGATGTGGGTTAGGGGGTCTACTAAGAATTCGATCAGGGTTTTTAATGTCTTGGCATTAATATTATCATTTCCTCCATTTTTGTTTTCCATGTTATTTATGATATTTTCTATTTCATGCTGGTTTGTTGGCTCAAAGAATATACTTTTGCTGTTCATTGGAGGGAGTTTAATTTCCTTATTTACCGGGGGATTTATTTTATCACTTAACTTTTTGCCAATGTTACAAAAATATTTGTTCAAATGCTCAGCAATTTCTTTAGGCTCTGATATTTTCTTGTTGTTTTCTATTACATAGTTGATTTTATTTTTCTTTTTACTATTTTTTCCAAGTTTTTGATTAATCACATTCCACATACTCTTCATATTATTCATGCTTGATTCTATAAGTTTTTTGTCATACAATTCCTTTGCTTTAATTATAATATCCTTAAGGATATTCGTAAATTTCCTATATTCTTCTCTTTTCTATTATTATTAGGATCTTTTTTCCATAATTTATATAGTTTTTCTTTGGTTTTACATGATATCATAATTGCCTTTGTTACCCAATCTTTCCTTGGTTTCATGTAGTTAGTATGGAACAAGCTCAACCTGTGCTTTTCTCAAGGGATTGTTGGAAATTCTCTAATAACAAATAACGTAGTGATATGTGCCCAATACATTACAAAGCTAATGTTGTTTGACTATATGTTGGTGGTAGAAAAACCTACTTTTGAATATTATAAACAACTGCCTGAAGAAATGTAAATCTACAAGCGTCATCTACAAGAAAATAATGTAGAAATATCCTGATTTCATTCTCCAATTCGTGTACATTCAATAGATCTTCAAAATGTGACAAAAGCTGTTGGGAGTTACAACTAAGATGTTTTAGACGGTATTTCACAAAAAGTGCAAAAAAAGTATTGTGAAAATGAAAGAATTAGTTTGATTATAATACAAGTTTTTAATAATTAGTTCTTCAAAATAAAATAAGAAAATTGTCATTTTAATAGAAGAGATCATCTATCTAGTTGAAAATCTAATTAGAGCTGGTGAAGTATTTTAAAGACTCATGGAACAAGCTCAGCCTGTACTTTTCTCGAGGGATTGTTGGAAACTCTCTAACAACAAATAACGTATAGTGATCTGCCCGATACATTTCAAAGCTAATGTGGTTTGACCTTTTCTTGAGGGATTGTTGGAAACTCTCCAATAACAAATAATGTAGTGATCTGCCAGATAAAAATATATTATTGTATTGTTAAAAAGTGTAATAAAATATTTTGTGTAATATAAATTTCTTCTAATTTCATCTATTCAATAAGCACTCTCTGCAAATGGTAATAATTTTTTCATGACTGTACAAATAATAATATTGCTAATATAAAACTTTCTGCGAAAGTATAAAATAAGGCAAGTATAGACGTTTTTTTCTGTATAATATCTATGAAATAATAATATTTATGATTTTTTAAAAGAAATCAAATAAATACCAGTGAAAAAGTCTTTTACTTCTTTGATTCACTGTATGCTGAACAAATTATATGTAAGTAAGTACATTCAAATTGTTCACTGCAAATCAAAAAATGTAAGTTGTGAAATCAATTAGCGGTAGTCAAGTAATGCAAACAACTCTCAGAAACTATTGTATAACTGTTCTCAGAAATGTATTCAAATTTGTTCATCGCCATATACAAATTAAACACAAGAAAGTACTGAAATCAATTTATTGTAGTCAAGTACCCATAAGTTAACTTGACTGACATAATACAACTTTTCGTACCTACTCAAAAATATTCAGCCAGCGGGCATAAAGTATTACTTAACGCCCAAGAGGCGTAATAGCTCCCGTACTCCTACAAAACTTTATAGAACCTATGCACTTTACGCCTGTGTGTGCAAAAATTATTTCAATTATATAATATGTAAGTACATTCAAATTGTTCGTTGTAAATCAAACAAATGAAAGTTGTGAAATCAATTACCGATAGTCAAGTAATGCAAACAACTCTCCGAAATAACTGTATGACTGTTCTCAGAAATGTATTCAAATTTGTTCATTCTTCTATACAAATTAAACACAAGAAAGTACTGAAATCAATTTATTATAGGCAAGTACGCATAAGTTAACTTGACTGACATAATAGAACTTTTAGTACCTTGCGTGTAAAATTACATTTTACACCCACGTTGTAACTTCAAAAATATTCAGTCAGCGGGCATAAAGTACACTACTTAACGCCCAAGAGGCGTAATAGCTCTCGTAGTCCTACAAAACTTTATAGAACCTACGCACTTTACGCATGTGTGGGCGAAAATTATTTTAATGATATAACTATTATGCCTTATTTTAATTTCTAAAATTCATAAGAATTTTTTCAGATATTTTCGAAAAGTTAAAGTCTATATAAAAAAATTACATGATTACCACCACATCCCCATTTTTCATTATTCTTTCTCAATTTTGAAATTTATATAATAATATTACGCATCTTGGGAGGACAATAGAAGTCTATAGAGCTGCTCTAGCAGGGTGGTCCACCAATCTCCCATACATACTTGGCGGGCCCGACGGTTTGCAGTTTAAGGTATAGCATGGTCATTTTCATATAAATATTCATATGCTTAAAGATCAGATCAAATGTATAAATGGGCTGCTTCTACATATTAAATACTGATCGGTATTGAATCTATTACTTTGTTTTTAAATACAAAGTGCAAACCCGCATCTGACATCAGATCTCATTTGAGAATATCGGACATCAGATCTCGTATGAGGATATCGGACATCAGACCTCATATGAGATCTCATATGAGATCCCATAATATATAAAATTGCAGATGTCATAACATATATGATATCTCATATGAGATCTGATGTCTGAAATTCTCATAAGAGATCTCATACGATATTTACACGCGGGAAAAGGATAAAAAATAGGTGGCTTATAAAATGGTTAGTAAAATCTAAAGCACTTTTGAGTAGACTATAAATTTATATGCATTTTGTATCTCATTCCCTCTTCAAAAAGATGGACACAAGGAAAAATATTTTGGGTAATGAAAGTAAATCATGAGATTTGGCACATGTAGGGATAATATATTTAAACGGTATCAATTAAAAATTAGTGCCAATGTAATTATTTATAGTGGACTTATAGGTATAAACATTGTTAATGAATTTATGCAAAAATTTTATTATTCTACATTTACAAAGCCCACCGGTAAACTGCAAACCGTCGGGCCCGCCAAGTATGTATGGGAGATTGGTGGACCACCCCTGCTAGAGCAGCTCTATAGACTTCTATTGTCCTCCCAAGATGCGTAATATTATTATATAAATTTCAAAATTGAGAAAGAATAATGAAAAATGGGGATGTGGTGGTAATCATGTAATTTTTTTATATAGACTTTAACTTTTCGAAAATATCTGAAAAAATTCTTATGAATTTTAGAAATTAAAATAAGGCATAATAGTTATATCATTAAAATAATTTTCGCCCACACATGCGTAAAGTGCGTAGGTTCTATAAAGTTTTGTAGGACTACGAGAGCTATTACGCCTCTTGGGCGTTAAGTAGTGTACTTTATGCCCGCTGACTGAATATTTTTGAAGTTACAACGTGGGTGTAAAATGTAATTTTACACGCAAGGTACTAAAAGTTCTATTATGTCAGTCAAGTTAACTTATGCGTACTTGCCTACAATAAATTGATTTCAGTACTTTCTTGTGTTTAATTTGTATAGAAGAATGAACAAATTTGAATACATTTCTGAGAACAGTCATACAGTTATTTCGGAGAGTTGTTTGCATTACTTGACTATCGGTAATTGATTTCACAACTTTCATTTGTTTGATTTACAACGAACAATTTGAATGTACTTACATATTATATAATTGAAATAATTTTTGCACACACAGGCGTAAAGTGCATAGGTTCTATAAAGTTTTGTAGGAGTACGGGAGCTATTACGCCTCTTGGGCGTTAAGTATTACTTTATGCCCGCTGGCTGAATATTTTTTGAGTAGGTACGAAAAGTTGTATTATGTCAGTCAAGTTAACTTATGGGTACTTGACTACAATAAATTGATTTCAGTACTTTCTTGTGTTTAATTTGTATATGGCGATGAACAAATTTGAATACATTTCTGAGAACAGTTATACAATAGTTTCTGAGAGTTGTTTGCATTACTTGACTACCGCTAATTGATTTCACAACTTACATTTTTTGATTTGCAGTGAACAATTTGAATGTACTTACTTACATATAATTTGTTCAGCATACAGTGAATCAAAGAAGTAAAAGACTTTTTCACTGGTATTTATTTGATTTCTTTTAAAAAATCATAAATATTATTATTTCATAGATATTATACAGAAAAAAACGTCTATACTTGCCTTATTTTATACTTTCGCAGAAAGTTTTATATTAACAATATTATTATTTGTACAGTCATGAAAAAATTATTACCATTTGCAGAGAGTGCTTATTGAATAGATGAAATTAGAAGAAATTTATATTACACAAAATATTTTATTACACTTTTTAACAATACAATAATATATTTTTATCTGGCAGATCACTACATTATTTGTTATTGGAGAGTTTCCAACAATCCCTCAAGAAAAGGTCAAACCACATTAGCTTTGAAATGTATCGGGCAGATCACTATACGTTATTTGTTGTTAGAGAGTTTCCAACAATCCCTCGAGAAAAGTACAGGCTGAGCTTGTTCCATGAGTCTTTAAAATACTTCACCAGCTCTAATTAGATTTTCAACTAGATAGATGATCTCTTCTATTAAAATGACAATTTTCTTATTTTATTTTGAAGAACTAATTATTAAAAACTTGTATTATAATCAAACTAATTCTTTCATTTTCACAATACTTTCTTGCACTTTTTGTGAAATACCGTCTAAAACATCTTAGTTGTAACTCCCAACAGCTTTTGTCACATTTTGAAGATCTATTGAATGTACACGAATTGGAGAATGAAATCAGGATATTTCTACATTATTTTCTTGTAGATGACGCTTGTAGATTTACATTTCTTCAGGCAGTTGTTTATAATATTCAAAAGTAGGTTTTTCTACCACCAACATATAGTCAAACAACATTAGCTTTGTAATGTATTGGGCACATATCACTACGTTATTTGTTATTAGAGAATTTCCAACAATCCCTTGAGAAAAGCACAGGTTGAGCTTGTTCCATGAGTCTTCAAAAACTTTACCAGCTGTAATATAATTTCCAACTAGATAGATGATTTCTCCTTCTAAAATCACAATTTACTTATTTTATTTTGAAGAACTAATTTTTGAAAACTTGTATTCTAACCAAACTAATTCATTAATTTTTATAATACTTCTTTCGCACTTTCTGTGCAATACAGTCTAAAATATATTAGTTGTAGCTCCCATCAGCTTTTATCACATTTTGAAGATCTATTGAATGTATACGAGTTGGAGAATGAAATCAGGATATTTCTACATTATTTTCTTATAGATTTCCATTGTAGATTTCCATTTCCCCAGGCAGTTGTATAATATGCAAAAGTAGGTTTTTCTACCACCAACATATGGCCAAACCACATTAGCTTTGAAATGTATCGGGCAGATCACTATACGTTATTTGTTGTTAGAGAGTTTCCAACAATCCCTCGAGAAAAGCACAGGCTGAGCTTGTTCCATGAGTCTTCAAAAACCTTGTTCTGATATAACTCTGTAATAATAAAAAAAAGATTTCACAAAGTAACAATACTTATATTTAGATTAATAACATTATTTTTTTTATTTTATAATCAAAGTTTGCTACTTATCTGAATATATGTGAAACTTTAAGCAGAAAATGGAACGGAGCCTGAATCTGAAAGAATTTATGTAAAATGTAAAATTAAAGAATACTTGAGCATGATGCACTTTTAACTTTTAATAATCTGAGAAAATCTTATATATCACTATTTCCGGGTTTTAATAATGCTAGTTTACCTTTAGAAATCATAGGGCCAGTAAAGCATATCCACAATTAAAACACCATAAAGTAGAACGAGGCTTGATCTGCTAGAGCGAATATTATCAGCAACAGTATTTCTATTTTTTCTACTACAGGAGGTTGCATGCTTTGACAGACTTGAACATAATTAATCTTTTGGTGGCCTTAAAATACAAAATAATAATTTTGAACTCTTCTATGTTACATACTATTTAAAGATGATCTACTTGTCAATTATCCTTGTTCTGATATCTCTGTAATAACAAAAAAAAAATATTTCATATTAGAAAGATCAATTAGAAACTTTATTTGATATTATTTTTAGGCTGATGCTATTTAATTGTACGACAGATTTCCTAACCTCAAAATATATCAATAGACGAAAGGAGTACACTAGAAAATTTTGAAAATTAGACAAACTGTGATAAATGATTAAAGAAATAATATCCCTTATTGTGTGGTAACTATTTTCTTACATGCTCTATCAAAATGTCCACACTCAAACGATACGCGTTTCTGTCGTATCTGTTATATATATAGATATACCACGCAATACAATCTGTCGTACAAATAGCCGCGCCGTTATTTTTATACTTGCTTACAGTATTTTATTTATTATTTATTTATTATATTTATTAGTATTCCGAGAAACAATTAATTTCATTATAATGTTACCATGTTCATTAAAACATGTAGAAAATGATTAAGTATGTATAACATTTTGTATTTAGATTTTTATATACACTTGAAACGTATTTATATACAGGGTATAATTTCTGTTATTAAATTTCCACCAAAAAAGTTTCTAATTTATCCAAATAAATTCAATAAATCTGAGTGTTTTGATATGTTTTAAGTTGTATTTTCATTGTGAGCACATATAGTATAATTTTTTGTTATTTAAAAAATAATATAAATAAATTCATGAAGGTTAGCAATTTCAAAGGAAATCACAAAAAGTACAAAAAATTACAGCAGAGGAAAAATTCCTGTTCGCTGGTCCGGCATACTAAAACTAACTTAACCTAAAATTAATTTGGTTAATATTTACTTATGATTAATAATTTGAGTAGTAGCTATGAGAGTTGCTGCAGCTTAATATTCCTAGGAATATTAAGCAGAGCCCACTCTCAGTTTTGGTATGTGTTTATAAAATTTGTATGAAAATTTAACAGTGTTTAAAATTAGTAACAATTTATATAAATTTTTAACATTAATAACTATCAAAATTTTTGTATTTCATTAGTGACTTTTTTCATTTTTATTCCAGTTATAGTTCGATATACGTCGATGTGAACGGTTATATTGTAAGATGCACAAACCATTTGCACAAATGTATGTGCGAATGTCAAGTATCATTTTATCAAGATAAGCTGTTTCCCCATGGATTTCCAATGTAGGAAAAGCATACTTGATATTCTCTTGCCTTCTGGGTGGTTTTAGTTCACTGGATTCTGCAGACGTATGCTCGAAAACTGATACTTGTCCTCTACCATAAATCTCATAAAACAGCGATTTTACTTGATGACAATCTATTTTATTACAATTAGTAGTCATAATTGTTTACTTTAAAGAGAGTAGTGGGTTTTATTTCCAATATAAATTAATAAATTATACTCTTGATGCATCAGGTACATTCTCGTATCCATTGCTTTAGTTTTGGTTTTCTGCTTAGTTTGTTTCTAATTGTTTTTAAATCATTTGGTAGGTTATTGAAATGTGTTATTGCTCTAATATAACTGTTTTTAATGCTAACGGTCAAGTATCTTTTTGGAATCTGTATACTTCTGTTTCTAGTGTTGCTATTGGAATTTATATATGCTGACTGTAAGACTTCGTAATGATAAGACAGTGATTCATAAGTAAAAATTTGATCTATGCTCATAGGATTTTTGTCGACTGCAAATTTGTTTTTATTGATTATTTTAAGTATTCTGTTCTGTAGTTTAATGAGCAGGTTTTTACTGTTAGAATACGCTCCTCCCCATGCTATAATTCCATATGAAATTATGCTGTGAAAGAGGGCGTAATAAATCATCCTTAGAGTATCAGTCGTCATAAGTTTTGATAGCTTATAGAATACGAAAATGAGATATTTCGTTTTGTTGTATATAGTTTCATCTCATGTAACTATCGAAGATTATACCTAAATATTTGGTATTATCAACTCTTTTGATTTTTGTGCCTTGTATATTTATGTCTAAATTTTTTGGTGTGCTGTCAACTTGATTCCCAAATTCAATGTATACTGTTTTGTCCGTGTTTAAGGAAAGCTTGTTAAGAGCTAGCCATACTGATATTTTGAGTAGTGTTTCGTTCATTTTGGTTTCAACTTCTTTCCACGTCTTAGCCGACGTCACTACTGCTGTGTCATCTGCGTATGAGACTAGCATATCTTCCGGGATATCAAGTAGCAGGTCGTTGATATATATAGTAAGAAGAGAAGTGGTCCCAGAATTGTTCCTTGTGGAACACCGACGTTGACAGATTCGAGATGACTTGTTGCATTATTTAATTTTACTTTTTGTAGTCTGTTATCTAAATAACTTTTTATTAGATTATGGGCACTTCCTCTGACACCGTAATTATATAGTTTATCTAGTAATATTTGATGATTTACAGTATCAAAAGCTTTGGCGAGGTCCAAAAAAATTATGGCAATTGGTGTACTCATATCTAACTTACCATATATTACATTTGATATTAGTGCTAGCGCATCTTTTGTACTCTTGTTTTTCCTAAAACCATATTGATTTTTGGCAAGTATTTCACATTTGTTGATAAAAGTAATTATTCTTTTATGAATTATTTTTTCTAGTACTTTTGCTATATTAGAAATAAGAGATATAGGTCTGTAATTATTGGTAATATGCTTTTCTTTTGATTTATGTAAGGGTATTACATCTGCTATTTTCAAGGCATCTGGCCAGATGGCCTTATCTATACAGTGGTTAAAGATGTGGGTTAGGGGGTCTACTAAGAATTCGATCAGGGTTTTTAATGTCTTGGCATTAATATTATCATTTCCTCCATTTTTGTTTTCCATGTTATTTATGATATTTTCTATTTCATGCTGGTTTGTTGGCTCAAAGAATATACTTTTGCTGTTCATTGGAGGGAGTTTAATTTCCTTATTTACCGGGGGATTTATTTTATCACTTAACTTTTTGCCAATGTTACAAAAATATTTGTTCAAATGCTCAGCAATTTCTTTAGGCTCTGATATTTTCTTGTTGTTTTCTATTACATAGTTGATTTTATTTTTCTTTTTACTATTTTTTCCAAGTTTTTGATTAATCACATTCCACATACTCTTCATATTATTCATGCTTGATTCTATAAGTTTTTTGTCATACAATTCCTTTGCTTTAATTATAATATCCTTAAGGATATTCGTAAATTTCCTATATTCTTCTCTTTTTCTATTATTATTAGGATCTTTTTTCCATAATTTATATAGTTTTTCTTTGGTTTTACATGATATCATAATTGCCTTTGTTACCCAATCTTTCCTTGGTTTCATGTAGTTAGTATGGAACAAGCTCAACCTGTGCTTTTCTCAAGGGATTGTTGGAAATTCTCTAATAACAAATAACGTAGTGATATGTGCCCAATACATTACAAAGCTAATGTTGTTTGACTATATGTTGGTGGTAGAAAAACCTACTTTTGAATATTATAAACAACTGCCTGAAGAAATGTAAATCTACAAGCGTCATCTACAAGAAAATAATGTAGAAATATCCTGATTTCATTCTCCAATTCGTGTACATTCAATAGATCTTCAAAATGTGACAAAAGCTGTTGGGAGTTACAACTAAGATGTTTTAGACGGTATTTCACAAAAAGTGCAAAAAAAGTATTGTGAAAATGAAAGAATTAGTTTGATTATAATACAAGTTTTTAATAATTAGTTCTTCAAAATAAAATAAGAAAATTGTCATTTTAATAGAAGAGATCATCTATCTAGTTGAAAATCTAATTAGAGCTGGTGAAGTATTTTAAAGACTCATGGAACAAGCTCAGCCTGTACTTTTCTCGAGGGATTGTTGGAAACTCTCTAACAACAAATAACGTATAGTGATCTGCCCGATACATTTCAAAGCTAATGTGGTTTGACCTTTTCTTGAGGGATTGTTGGAAACTCTCCAATAACAAATAATGTAGTGATCTGCCAGATAAAAATATATTATTGTATTGTTAAAAAGTGTAATAAAATATTTTGTGTAATATAAATTTCTTCTAATTTCATCTATTCAATAAGCACTCTCTGCAAATGGTAATAATTTTTTTCATGACTGTACAAATAATAATATTGCTAATATAAAACTTTCTGCGAAAGTATAAAATAAGGCAAGTATAGACGTTTTTTTCTGTATAATATCTATGAAATAATAATATTTATGATTTTTTAAAAGAAATCAAATAAATACCAGTGAAAAAGTCTTTTACTTCTTTGATTCACTGTATGCTGAACAAATTATATGTAAGTAAGTACATTCAAATTGTTCACTGCAAATCAAAAAATGTAAGTTGTGAAATCAATTAGCGGTAGTCAAGTAATGCAAACAACTCTCAGAAACTATTGTATAACTGTTCTCAGAAATGTATTCAAATTTGTTCATCGCCATATACAAATTAAACACAAGAAAGTACTGAAATCAATTTATTGTAGTCAAGTACCCATAAGTTAACTTGACTGACATAATACAACTTTTCGTACCTACTCAAAAATATTCAGCCAGCGGGCATAAAGTATTACTTAACGCCCAAGAGGCGTAATAGCTCCCGTACTCCTACAAAACTTTATAGAACCTATGCACTTTACGCCTGTGTGTGCAAAAATTATTTCAATTATATAATATGTAAGTACATTCAAATTGTTCGTTGTAAATCAAACAAATGAAAGTTGTGAAATCAATTACCGATAGTCAAGTAATGCAAACAACTCTCCGAAATAACTGTATGACTGTTCTCAGAAATGTATTCAAATTTGTTCATTCTTCTATACAAATTAAACACAAGAAAGTACTGAAATCAATTTATTATAGGCAAGTACGCATAAGTTAACTTGACTGACATAATAGAACTTTTAGTACCTTGCGTGTAAAATTACATTTTACACCCACGTTGTAACTTCAAAAATATTCAGTCAGCGGGCATAAAGTACACTACTTAACGCCCAAGAGGCGTAATAGCTCTCGTAGTCCTACAAAACTTTATAGAACCTACGCACTTTACGCATGTGTGGGCGAAAATTATTTTAATGATATAACTATTATGCCTTATTTTAATTTCTAAAATTCATAAGAATTTTTTCAGATATTTTCGAAAAGTTAAAGTCTATATAAAAAAATTACATGATTACCACCACATCCCCATTTTTCATTATTCTTTCTCAATTTTGAAATTTATATAATAATATTACGCATCTTGGGAGGACAATAGAAGTCTATAGAGCTGCTCTAGCAGGGTGGTCCACCAATCTCCCATACATACTTGGCGGGCCCGACGGTTTGCAGTTTAAGGTATAGCATGGTCATTTTTCATATAAATATTCATATGCTTAAAGATCAGATCAAATGTATAAATGGGCTGCTTCTACATATTAAATACTGATCGGTATTGAATCTATTACTTTGTTTTTAAATACAAAGTGCAAACCCGCATCTGACATCAGATCTCATTTGAGAATATCGGACATCAGATCTCGTATGAGGATATCGGACATCAGACCTCATATGAGATCTCATATGAGATCCCATAATATATAAAATTGCAGATGTCATAACATATATGATATCTCATATGAGATCTGATGTCTGAAATTCTCATAAGAGATCTCATACGATATTTACACGCGGGAAAAGGATAAAAAATAGGTGGCTTATAAAATGGTTAGTAAAATCTAAAGCACTTTTGAGTAGACTATAAATTTATATGCATTTTGTATCTCATTCCCTCTTCAAAAAGATGGACACAAGGAAAAATATTTTGGGTAATGAAAGTAAATCATGAGATTTGGCACATGTAGGGATAATATATTTAAACGGTATCAATTAAAAATTAGTGCCAATGTAATTATTTATAGTGGACTTATAGGTATAAACATTGTTAATGAATTTATGCAAAAATTTTATTATTCTACATTTACAAAGCCCACCGGTAAACTGCAAACCGTCGGGCCCGCCAAGTATGTATGGGAGATTGGTGGACCACCCCTGCTAGAGCAGCTCTATAGACTTCTATTGTCCTCCCAAGATGCGTAATATTATTATATAAATTTCAAAATTGAGAAAGAATAATGAAAAATGGGGATGTGGTGGTAATCATGTAATTTTTTTATATAGACTTTAACTTTTCGAAAATATCTGAAAAAATTCTTATGAATTTTAGAAATTAAAATAAGGCATAATAGTTATATCATTAAAATAATTTTCGCCCACACATGCGTAAAGTGCGTAGGTTCTATAAAGTTTTGTAGGACTACGAGAGCTATTACGCCTCTTGGGCGTTAAGTAGTGTACTTTATGCCCGCTGACTGAATATTTTTGAAGTTACAACGTGGGTGTAAAATGTAATTTTACACGCAAGGTACTAAAAGTTCTATTATGTCAGTCAAGTTAACTTATGCGTACTTGCCTACAATAAATTGATTTCAGTACTTTCTTGTGTTTAATTTGTATAGAAGAATGAACAAATTTGAATACATTTCTGAGAACAGTCATACAGTTATTTCGGAGAGTTGTTTGCATTACTTGACTATCGGTAATTGATTTCACAACTTTCATTTGTTTGATTTACAACGAACAATTTGAATGTACTTACATATTATATAATTGAAATAATTTTTGCACACACAGGCGTAAAGTGCATAGGTTCTATAAAGTTTTGTAGGAGTACGGGAGCTATTACGCCTCTTGGGCGTTAAGTATTACTTTATGCCCGCTGGCTGAATATTTTTGAGTAGGTACGAAAAGTTGTATTATGTCAGTCAAGTTAACTTATGGGTACTTGACTACAATAAATTGATTTCAGTACTTTCTTGTGTTTAATTTGTATATGGCGATGAACAAATTTGAATACATTTCTGAGAACAGTTATACAATAGTTTCTGAGAGTTGTTTGCATTACTTGACTACCGCTAATTGATTTCACAACTTACATTTTTTGATTTGCAGTGAACAATTTGAATGTACTTACTTACATATAATTTGTTCAGCATACAGTGAATCAAAGAAGTAAAAGACTTTTTCACTGGTATTTATTTGATTTCTTTTAAAAAATCATAAATATTATTATTTCATAGATATTATACAGAAAAAAACGTCTATACTTGCCTTATTTTATACTTTCGCAGAAAGTTTTATATTAGCAATATTATTATTTGTACAGTCATGAAAAAATTATTACCATTTGCAGAGAGTGCTTATTGAATAGATGAAATTAGAAGAAATTTATATTACACAAAATATTTTATTACACTTTTTAACAATACAATAATATATTTTTATCTGGCAGATCACTACATTATTTGTTATTGGAGAGTTTCCAACAATCCCTCAAGAAAAGGTCAAACCACATTAGCTTTGAAATGTATCGGGCAGATCACTATACGTTATTTGTTGTTAGAGAGTTTCCAACAATCCCTCGAGAAAAGTACAGGCTGAGCTTGTTCCATGAGTCTTTAAAATACTTCACCAGCTCTAATTAGATTTTCAACTAGATAGATGATCTCTTCTATTAAAATGACAATTTTCTTATTTTATTTTGAAGAACTAATTATTAAAAACTTGTATTATAATCAAACTAATTCTTTCATTTTCACAATACTTTTTTTGCACTTTTTGTGAAATACCGTCTAAAACATCTTAGTTGTAACTCCCAACAGCTTTTGTCACATTTTGAAGATCTATTGAATGTACACGAATTGGAGAATGAAATCAGGATATTTCTACATTATTTTCTTGTAGATGACGCTTGTAGATTTACATTTCTTCAGGCAGTTGTTTATAATATTCAAAAGTAGGTTTTTCTACCACCAACATATAGTCAAACAACATTAGCTTTGTAATGTATTGGGCACATATCACTACGTTATTTGTTATTAGAGAATTTCCAACAATCCCTTGAGAAAAGCACAGGTTGAGCTTGTTCCATGAGTCTTCAAAAACTTTACCAGCTGTAATATAATTTCCAACTAGATAGATGATTTCTCCTTCTAAAATCACAATTTACTTATTTTATTTTGAAGAACTAATTTTTGAAAACTTGTATTCTAACCAAACTAATTCATTAATTTTTATAATACTTCTTTCGCACTTTCTGTGCAATACAGTCTAAAATATATTAGTTGTAGCTCCCATCAGCTTTTATCACATTTTGAAGATCTATTGAATGTATACGAGTTGGAGAATGAAATCAGGATATTTCTACATTATTTTCTTATAGATTTCCATTGTAGATTTCCATTTCCCCAGGCAGTTGTATAATATGCAAAAGTAGGTTTTTCTACCACCAACATATGGCCAAACCACATTAGCTTTGAAATGTATCGGGCAGATCACTATACGTTATTTGTTGTTAGAGAGTTTCCAACAATCCCTCGAGAAAAGCACAGGCTGAGCTTGTTCCATGAGTCTTCAAAAACCTTGTTCTGATATAACTCTGTAATAATAAAAAAAAAGATTTCACAAAGTAACAATACTTATATTTAGATTAATAACATTATTTTTTTTATTTTATAATCAAAGTTTGCTACTTATCTGAATATATGTGAAACTTTAAGCAGAAAATGGAACGGAGCCTGAATCTGAAAGAATTTATGTAAAATGTAAAATTAAAGAATACTTGAGCATGATGCACTTTTAACTTTTAATAATCTGAGAAAATCTTATATATCACTATTTCCGGGTTTTAATAATGCTAGTTTACCTTTAGAAATCATAGGGCCAGTAAAGCATATCCACAATTAAAACACCATAAAGTAGAACGAGGCTTGATCTGCTAGAGCGAATATTATCAGCAACAGTATTTCTATTTTTTCTACTACAGGAGGTTGCATGCTTTGACAGACTTGAACATAATTAATCTTTTGGTGGCCTTAAAATACAAAATAATAATTTTGAACTCTTCTATGTTACATACTATTTAAAGATGATCTACTTGTCAATTATCCTTGTTCTGATATCTCTGTAATAACAAAAAAAAAATATTTCACAAAGTAACAATACTTATATTAATAACATTATTTTTTTTATTTTATAATGATAGTTTGCTACTTATCTGAAAATATATCTGAGATATACCAAGTCCATTTAATATCTATCGAATTTCAATGATGTAAAAAGTTTTGAATATAACTTGTATATAAATGATGATTGTATATGGACCAATGCGTAATATTGAAAGTTTTATGTATACATAAAATAATAAGGTTAGGTTGGTTGACCAGATATATATATATACCATATACGGATTCTCTCTCTCTCTCTCTCGCCCGCCCTTCTCTTTTTCTCTCTTTCTCTCTCTCCGTCGCTCTTCTCTTTCCCTCTCTCTCTCTCTCTCTCTCCGTCGCTCTTCTCTTTCCCTCTCTCTCTCACTCTACCCCCTCACTCACTCTCTCTCTCTCTTTTGCCAGTCGGTCGGACAAAAATGCTATACTATGTACCGGTCGGACAAAAATGTATAGTTTGTGCGTACTGAAGAATATGGAGATTCGGAAATAGTACATAAAAATATTCAGATCTCTAAATCTTTTGAATGAGACAATCTTTTTAAATGAAACCTTTCGATTTGAGTAGAGCAATGAAATGGCTTTCGATTAATAGGGATATATTATATAGTTAAAACTAACGCAATAGGTATATAATCGCATTGAATTTCTCGTACATCCATTTCAAAGTATATAATCACGCGGTCGTCCTAAGGCTCTTCTATACTTGCCTTCGGAACGCTCCCGCGTTCCTTGATTATTTGTTTTTTTGGTAATTTCAGCTTTGCTAAGACATATTTTTATTTTATCAATCAGGTTATTTAAAGCAATATTCGGGTTGTTTATTTGTGACAATTCACTCCAGTTTATAGTGGAGACAACTGCCTTGAGTTTACTGTGATTTATGCTATTTCTATTATGTACATTTTCAATTGTTCTTATCTTATTTAATGACATAAATAGTGGGAAATGGTCTGTTAGTGGTACACTGAGTGTGAATGTTTTATAGGCTATTTTATCTAGTTTAATAAAAATATTGTCTATGCAAGTTCCTGAGTTACCTGTTTTATCAGATGGTCTGGTAATATTACAAAAGCCTGGACAATAACCATCTTCCAAGAGTATATGTAAAAAGTCTTGATTAATTGTTTCTTGATTTAAAATGTCAAAGTTAAAATCTCCCATGATCAGGTTATTTTTATATATTTTGTTATGCTCTATTAATTTTTTGAGATTTATAATGAATTCAGTCTTTTTTATATTGTGGCATCTATATAATGCAGATAATATTATTTCTTTATCATTTTCTATTGCAATTTTTGTATTAATTATTTTGAGGTTATTTATATCTAAAATTTCCGTAGTTTCATTAATGTATTCACTTATGTAAACTACCAGGCCATCATTTTGATTAATATTACCGTGATTATAGTACATTTTGTACCCTGCTATGTTAAAAGATTCAGGGTGTTCAAGTTTTCTGATTTCACTACAAACTATAATGCATGGCTTTATAACAAGGTTTTTAATGAATACAAGTAAGTTATTAAAATTTGCATTTAGGCCTCTAATATTTACATTCAAAATTACTTCCTTCTCTAAAGCCATACGTTTGTTTATTTCACCAATGTTATCGCATTTACAGTTTCTATAAATTATATTGTTTTGTAAATCATCAATTATATTAATACTGCTATCCATTTTGGTTAGTTGAAGTTGCTGTCACCAGGTTTCGTATTGGTGTTGTATTCTCCATGTTACGTGATGCTTGCGAAGTTGACGAGTCAGTACTCGTAAGTCTCGCTCTCCTAATCGGTGCCGTCCGCTGATATTGTAGTTTTTCTACCTTACCAATTGATTTCACAACTTTCGTTTGTTTGATTTGCAGTGAACAATTTGAACGTACTTACATATAATTTGTTCAGCATACAATGACTCAAAGAAGTAAAAGACTTTTTCATTGGTATTTTTATTTGATTTCTTTTACAAAATCATAAATATTATTATTTTATAGATATTATACAGAAAAAACGTCTAATACTTTCCTTATTTTATACTTTCGCAGAAAGTTTTATATTAACAATATTATTATTATTTGTACAATCATGAAAAAAATGATTACCATTTGTAGAGAGTGCTTATCCCTACTGAAAAAAATCATGTGATTTATCATATGATTTATCATATAATTTATCATATAATTTATCATATGATTAATCATATGATTAGTCATATGATTTATCATATGATTTGTCATATGATTTATCATATGACAAATCATATGATAAATCATGAGATGTTTTCGAGAAAATCATCTTATAATTTGTCATATGATAAATCATATGACAAATCATATAATAAATCATGTGATAAATCACATGACAAATAACATGTCCCATCAAATAATAAATCTAATAATTTAAATTATTTCTATTATATGTTTTAAAATAAATCCTTAAAATAAAATTAATTTATTTAACGCAGATATGGCGAAAAATTTTCAGTCCTCATTGTAAAGGAGCTATCAAAAACAAGGCAAGCCTTGTAATTCGGACTCTTTGTAAAGAGTCATTTGAACGGTAGACTGACACGGCTTATATACTCTTGGCCATCCAGTATATCCACAGAAAGCACTACTGGAGCGCCACATAGCGGATAAATAGCCGAAGCTTGCTGATCGAGCGCCGCCTATCACAAGTTCTCCTTTGTCACCGCTATGCGGCGCTCCGGTAGTGCTTTCTGTAGATATACTGGATGGCCGAGAGTATATAAGCCATGTAAGTCAACTGTTCAAATGACTCTCCGAAGAGTCCGAATTACAAGGCTTGCCTTGTTTTTGATAACCCCTTTTCAATGGGGACTGAAAAATTTTCGCCATATCTGCGTTAAATAAATTAATTTTGTTTTAAGGATTTATTTTAAAACATATAATAGAAATAATTTAAATTATTAGATTTATTATTTGATGGGACATGTTATTTGTCATGTGATTTATCACATGATTTATCATATGATTTGTCATATGATTTATCATATGATTTGTCATATGATTTGTCATATGATTTATCATATGACAAATTATAAGATGATTTTCTCGAAAACATCTCATGATTTATCATATGATAAATTATATGATAAATTATATGATAAATCATATGATAAATCGTATGATTTTTTTCAGTAGGGATTGAATAGATGAGATTCGAATAAATAAAAGGTCTAGACAGATTGGGTTGTTTTTTTATAGATTATGTAGAAAAAACGTCTATACTTGCCTTATTTTATACTTTCGTAGAAAGTTTTATATTAACAATATTATTATTTGTACAGTCATGAAAAACATTATTCCCATTTGTAATTTTTAATATCATTATTAAATGGTAGTATTGTTATTCACAAAAGTTTCAAATTAGTTTTTACTTTTGTAAAAAAATTTTTTAGAGATCGAGATTTCACAACTTTTTAATTAAGAGTAAAAGTACATTATAAATAATGTTTGTTAAGTATAAAACTACATGGAATAGTAACCAAACTTATTCTTGCCTATAAGTTTTTACTTTTGTAAACAAATTTTTTAGATTTGTACTACAAATGAATGAATCTTACAAATAGAAATTTATACTAGAAATATGTATCAATTACTTGAAAATCACTGCAATCTTCTGTCTCTTCTTTACACTATACTGCCTATTATTACATACTTATATATATATATATATATATATATATATATAAATCTTATTAACAGTTTTCAACTTTTCTGAACAAAAATATTTCCGCTAGGAAGAATACCAATAAAAATTCGAATGATTTTGTAAATTTTACTACAAAAATACCAATTTTCACTCTAAATTGTAGTCACATTTTTCTTAAAAATTTGCATCTGTCCCACGATTACTATAGAAAATTGTAATCTTTCCTACACATTTTTTCTCGATCCGTGTATATACAGAGATAAATGTAGAATATGTTGAGCAATCTAAACTTCAGAATGCATGTTACGAAACCAATATCGCTGTGGCCAAATGCTTCATAAAAATGTTTACAGCAGCAAACTTCACACGACTCATAAATTCATTGCAGTGCATAACTGTTTCCACTTGAGAAAATACAATGTCAGTTGTATCATAGTGAGTGCAGTCGATGTTTGATGATAGTATAGCTTTCCGGCATAAACAAAGATTCTAATGTAGTTTTATATAGTAGCACATGTTTTTCTTCCTTTGAAAATTCATTCGAATTGCTGTACTATCTGTTTTATGTAAGAGTGAGGATCGATTCAATTTATGCCATTTCTATTTCTTATGCCAACTACAATATCCATAAAGGCAGGTGGTGCAAAGTTTTTTCACAAAATACTCGTTCCAGTCCATTTACTATTGTATTTTGTCAAATTAAAAAGATCTTAACGCAGGTATGTCGTTGGATCAGTAGATCCCAGCTGCACAATTCTTTACAAGCAAGCATTGCTGCTTGTTTTTTTCTTGAAAACATAAGCGAGATGTGAATGTTGCTTTTACAACAGCTCAGTTTCGTTTCAGCATAGATTAAACTTTTAACGTCTCCCACCCTGGGAAAATCATACATGAGAATAACTGAGCACTTTTATTTGTTGACATTTTCACAATAATAACACATCCTTTTTCCTTTTTTCGTTTGACATAATCTTTGGTGAGATATGTTAGATATAAGTTCTTCAATTGAAAGTAAGTAAATTAATAATGCCTCATCATCTACACATAATCTTGTAAGAAAACACAACCAGTTTATGAACTGGGAATCACTGAGAATCAAAGGTTTCTTGATGATATTCTTGTATAGATTAAACTTTTAACGTCTCTCACCCTGGGAAAATCATATATGAGAATAACTGAGCACTTTTATTTGTTGACATTTTCACAATATTAACACATCCTTTTTCCTTTTTTCGTTCGACATAATCTTTGGTGAGATATGTTAGATATAAGTTCTTCAATTGAAAGTATGTAAATTAATAATGCCTCATTATCTACACATAATCTTGTAAGAAAACACAACCAATTTATGAACTGGGAATCACTGAGAATCAAAGATTTCTTGATGATATTCTTGTATAGTAGATTAAACTTTTAACGTCTCCCACCCTGGGAAAATCATATATGAGAATAACTGAGCACTTTTATTTGTTGACATTTTCACAATAATAATACATCCTTTTTCCTTTTTTCGTTCGATATAATCTTTGGTGAGATATGTTAGATATAAGTTCTTCAATTGAAAGTATGTAAATTAATAATGCCTCATTATCTACACATAATCTTGTAAGAAAACACAACCAGTTTATGAACTGGGAATCACTGAGAATCAAAAGTTTCTTGATGATATTCTTGTATAGATTAAACTTTTAACGTCTCCCACACTGGGAAAATCATATGAGAATAACTGAGCATTTTTATTTGTTGACATTTTCACAATAACACGTCCTTTTCGTTTTTTTCATATAACATAATCTTTTCTAAGATATACATAAAACTCCTTAACATTATTGGCTATATCTCCAAAATAACTCCAAACAATCTTCTTATGTAATATCTGTAAAAATTAGATATCCAAAAAATTATTGGCTATATCTCCAAAATGTCTTCATAACTCTTCTTGTGTAATATTTGTATCTGTAAAAGTAAAAAATCACACAAAGTATCAATTTTTAAAAGATGATTTTAGCAATTTAACATTTAACCAGTAAGTACTTATCTAATAAAAGTTATTCCTCCGTTGATTGAAACATGAATAGATGAATTCTTCTTATCACCAGTTGACTGCTTGAGATCTATGAAATTTATATTAATTAACTAATAATTTTAAACTAACTCACGATATTTATTTTCTAATAAAAGTTTGCTACTTATATTATGTTATATGTGTATGTATATTTTCACATATACATATAGAGAGGTTATGTTATGATATTAAAAACTTTCAAATCATGAAAAACATATAGTATACACGGGCGCCACGCATGTATATATGTATGTATTATAAGCAAAATATTATCCGTGAGATGATATGTGTGTGTATATATAAAATAAGGTAAGGTTAAGTCGACCAGAGATATGGCCATATAGGTGTGTGTATAGTCTACATATATATATATATATATATAACCGGAGGTCGGAAGAATCGGAAGTCGGAAGAATCGAATGGAGAAATGGAGAAAATTTTAGAATCGGAAACCAGACATATAAAATTTTTCTCTATTTAATATCTCTAATATGAGAACATCTTTTTGCATGAAACTTTTTTTGCAACATAGTATAACAATATAAAGCATGTTGTTATTTTTTTCGAGTTAATATAAAAGCGTTGAAAATTGCAATAAATATTTCAAAAACTCGGGCACCCATTTCAATTATATCATCGCGCGGTCATCCTAAGGCTCTTCTATAACTTACCTTCGGAGTGCTCCCGCGCTCCTTGATAACAAGTTTCGTAAGGAAGTTGATTTGACTCATTTTTTGAGGTTAAATCCCACACAGCATGTATTAATTCTGAAAGGATTCTGAAAGAATGCATGAAATAATTTTATTCTTTCAGAAATAATTCAGTGAAAGGATTCTGTAATAATGCTATGTCCGGGGTATTTTCCTTTCAGAATTAATTCAATGGAATAATTCAAAAATAATTTATAATATCATTGCAAAATTTATTCAATAGAAGATTTCTGAAAGGATTCATGGATTATTACCAAAAGGTTACTAAAAGATATTTCAAAATTATTTCCTGAAATAATTCTGAAAGGAAAATACCCCGGACATAGCATCATTACAGAATCCTTTCACTGAATGATTTCTGAAAGAATCTTTCAGAATCCTTTCAGAATTAATATCACATATTATTGCAGAATCCTTTCAATGAAAGATGTCTGAAAGGATTCAGGAATTAATTTTGTGAATTAATTCGAAAATATTATGAAAATATTACTAACAAGAAATTTGGAAGACGGATAAATCCCGTATTATTACAGAATCCTTCCAATGAAAGATGTCTCAAAGGATTCAGGAATTAATTTGTGAATTAATTCCTGAATCCTTTCAGACATCTTTCATTGAAAGGATTCTGTAATAATACGTGATTTATACTGTTCGAAATTTCTTTTTAGTAATATTTCCATAATATTTTCGAATTAATTCACAAAATTAATTCTGAATCCTTTCAGACATCTTTTTCATTGGAAGGATTCTGCAATAATACGTTATTTATACTCTTTGAAATTTCTTTTTAGTAATATTTCCATAATATTTTCGAATTAATTCACAAAATTAATTCCTGAATCCTTTCAATGAAAGATGTATGAAAGGATTCAGGAATTAATATTGTGAATTAATTAGAAAATATTATGGAAATATTACTAACAAGAAATTTGAAGAGGATAGATCCCGTATTATTACAGAATCCTTCCAATGAAGGATGTCTGAAAGGATTCAGGAATTAATTTTGTGAATTAATTCGAAAATATAATGGAAATATTACTAACAAAAAATTTCGAAGGTTATAAAATCATGTATTATTGCAGAATCCTTTCAATGAAAGATTTTTGGAAGGATTCAGGAATAAATATTGTGAATTAATTAGAAAATATTTAGTAAATATTACTAACAATAAATTTCGAAGGGTATATATAATCCCGTATTTGAAGGTACATTTTTATAATTTAGAATATTATTTAAATAATATTCTAACTATTTTTACATATATTTACATTGTTAATAATTTTACACTATTTTATCGCAGAAAAAAACGCAGAAAAATTTTTTACATGATGGAGATTCGAACCCGGGTCGCTTGGGTACTACGCAAATACGCTATCCATTACGCTATCGCTCGCTTGTTAGATCATTTCATTTTTTTCATTATATACTGTGTAACGAAGTTCGGAATCCGCGGGCGAACTACCACGCGCTTGAGCCATCGAGGAGCGAAGCGGGGATGCGCAGGCGCGAGTAGGGCGGATCGGCAACGGTGCGCGCGAGAAGGAGTCAGTCGATTTTCTGCCGATTCGGTGCGCGCACGCAGAAAGCAAGGAGAGAAAGCAGACAGAGAAAGAAGAGAGAGAAAGAAAGGAGAGGGAGCAATCCAGGTCGCAAGGCTACGGAGGAGGTCCTCATCGTCGTGCGCGAGAGATAACGAGACGGCTCTAGCCCGGACTCCATCGACACCTAAGTAAGGTTAGTGCCTGCAGGCCCCCTACGCGCGAGCGAGACTCTACCTCGACGCGCGAGGTAGAGAGCGTCGGAGACGAGTGGTGCACCTCGTCTCCGGGAGTGTATCTGGGCGCGACATCCGCGACGCGTGCGACTCGCGAGGCATTTCGACCTCGCGAGAATTAGAGACCGCGGCGCGCTCAATATCCTTTTCTTGTGTAAACCCCTCTTGTGATTAGATATTAAAACGGTCTTTTATCTTTCTTAATTAAGAGTTCGCGAATTGTTATTTCGCCCCTTCCCTTCCGCCGTTATTCCTACGAGTACCTCGGATACCGCCGCCTCCGCGGGATCGCCGACTTCCTCGGCGATCATCTGAGCCCCAGGTACTCGCGCGTGTTTCCCCCTTCATTAAGGAACGCGTAGAGTCACACACACGATATTAAAATTCCCGGGTAACTTCTGAGTTACCCGGTTGTACACAGTCAGCGAACGGCATTGCACCGAGCGCGCGCAGAGCCGACAAATCTGCCAGGGCGCCGCTCGAGCCGCAACGTAGGCGAGCATCGTCCTCGACGAGCAGCGCCGAGGAAGGCATCGTCGTTGCGGAGCAGTGTGAGCGAGAGAGAGAGCATACAGGTAAGCTTTCGGCGTTGCCGAAAACTCTCTCGCTCCGAAAACTATTCGCCCTGTTACAACTGGCGCCCGTACGTGTGGATAGGTACAGTAGGATAGCGCGCGGCGCGTGTTTGTAAACACGCGCGGGCTCGCAACACAGCCGACACCGCGATCGTTCGACCGTGAGAGTGTATGTATGTGTGCGAGAGTGTCGTAGACAATTCTAAGTCCACGAAAATACTTTTCGACAACAAGTATTATATCGCGAGCAGAAACGAAAATAATTCGGACCTCGCGATATATAGGCCTATTTACACAAAGGTTCGTAGTTTTGCTTTTCCCTCATACTAATTCGGTTTATAATCAATTAGTAAGTCGTTTAGCGATATAGCTAAACAACTAGGAGATATATTCATTCGTTCTAAAACCTTATTTGTTTGCTCGGATAAATAGCAAAAGACGGAAAGAGATTATTGTTGGTAATAATCCAACAATAATTAATCAATTAAGGAAAATTATTAACAATAAAAATTAAAAATTATTAGAATTGCAAACTAAAAATTATTAACTTAAAGGGATAAAAATTATTAATAATAATAACTAATAAAAATTATAAATAATAATAATTAATAAAATTTTTTTTTTGTGTTTTTAGTACTTTTGAAAATAAATTTAAAATTTTTTTTTGTGATTTTGGAAGGAAATTTAAAATTTTTTTTGGTTTTTCCTTCCTTCTTTCTTCAACCATTTAATCTCTCTCCGCCTTATTGTTTTTTGGAAATCAGCAAGTTTTCTATCTTTCGTGTGGCCCTTTATTATAGCCTCACGTGTGCAAGAAAATTTTGTTTTTTTTTAGTAACGGTTAAATAAAGCGTCGCCGTATTTTGACGAGCGACGCAAATACCAAACGTGTTCTCGTTCCACAGTTTATTTTATTATTTTGTAGTGGAAGGAGAAAACGAACGTCTCGCAAACTAAAGTTTTGCGAGAAGATTTTGGTTTTGATATATTCGCTGTTATATAGGAGCAACAAAATCAGGGGAAAAGCAAGCGCGATTTCTTTCTACGTCTGCACTTTTTGTAGAATACCCTGCAATTTAAGGCACTCAAAATTCTTTTTTCGAGTGAATTGTTTTCTTTCAACGACTTTTAAACGGGGTGTCGCCGAATTTTATCGCGCGACACAATTGCCGAACGCACCCTCTTTCCACAATTTATTTTATTATTTTGCGGTGGAAAGAGAAGGCGAACTTCTCGCAGACTAAAGTTTTGCGAGAAGATTTTGGCCGCGTGGACGAAAATTATTCTCGTTCTTCATTGTAAATTTTCGTAAAAATAAATACAACGCGAAGTAAATATTTAAGCGTAACACTCTTTTCGTGTTTCGCTGTCGCTTCTGCTCGCGAATTTACTCAGTGCGACAGATTGAGAAACAGTTTAGTTTTTTTCTTCTGTAACTCGCGATTGTAAGCGCCCAGGGATTAGGGAAATACGCGCACTCAATCGACGCACTGAGTAACAACACGCTGTAAATTGCGGAGCGAACGAGCCGAAAAATCTACTTGCGATCAGTTTTTTTCGCTCTTCTGTTTTATATTTTTTTCTTTCGCATAAATATTCCAGTGAGAAACCAATATGGCGGCACAACTAGCACTCGAGAATTGGTGTATGTGCCTCTCACTGGAAGAGATAGATAGATATCTCAAGGCGATGGAGTTGAAAACATCTGGCGCGCGATTTCAACAGTTAGATCGCGCGAGCAGATGGCTGCTCGGGGATTACTCGGCAGACGAGTTCATCGCCACAAATGCAGACCTCGATGAACACACGACGTGGGTAGCGAGAGCAAACCTCCGCCAAACGTTCATCGATAGAGTCTGCAACGGCGAAATCGAGACGCCATGGGCACGCGGTTCAGACGAGAATGAACCGCATCCACTTGAGTATGTCCGCGACGATAACGTCGTAAAACTCAAGCTGGAACGGACGCGTCTCGAAATCGAGACGCGCGCAGCGGAAAGAAGCTCGATGGAACAGGAACCAGCGGAAACAACGGAGAACGAGACGGATCGAGAAGACGGATCTAAGGAGAGGGAGACAAGTACAACCCTCCACCCACAACAGCACACCCTAGCAACGGCGGAAACGCAGGATCTGCCAATCCCTGCGGAATTGAGGGCATTTTTAACGCAACTCACGCAGAAGGTCACGCAACTCTCGGACAATCAGTCCAAATTGCAATTAGCAATGGAGAGCTTCACGCAGCTAGCGACAAAAGGAGCTGCGTGCAGCACGCGATTAGACCAGGCGCAGAGCGAGCAACGTCAGGTGGGCTTCCAAGATACCCTGACATTCAGATATCCGGAAGAGCAGGACACCTATCTGCATACACCACCGACGTCTGGCCAACCGCTCATTCCCCCCCAAGGGACGCCGCCCAATCGTCTACTAGGCGGAGCCTGGGAGGGGGGGGGTCCCGAATCGGATGAATTGGAGAGATTTGCGCAGCGACCCAAACGCGCTTGATGCCAGCACTCCGCGACATACGGTGCAAAACCGAAATAATCAGCGAGACGTCGGCAACATCGCACGAAAATGGGGGCTGAAGTATACCGGCGAGAAAGGGCAGAGCATCGACGTGTTTTTAAACCGTGTCGATGAATGCCGAAGCCTCGCGAAGATGTCAGAGGAAGAGATGTTAAGTTCTCTCTCCGAACTCTTCGCGGGAGTCGCCGCCACGTGGTACCAGAATAATAAGACGAGCTGGTCCACGTGGAACGAATTCTGCGCGTCAGCACGTAAATGGTACGGCGCGAACCGCAGATTCCAACAACGGGTGCTGCAGGAGGCAACAGCGCGCACACAGGGGAGAGAAGAACCGGTGCGCGACTTCATCACCTGCCTACTCTCGATCATGAAAAAGATCGAGCCACCTCTCCCACTTTCTCACCAGTTGGACACCTTACACCGCAATTTGCGGCCAGATCTCCAACGCATGGTGAGGAGAGTTGATTTCGAGGACATCGACACGCTATTGGAATTGAGTGTCGAGGCCGAGCTTACTCTCGAGGCGGAAAAATCTTATCGAGAACCACCGCCTCCGGAACAGAGCCTCCTCCCCGAGGCTGCCTATAACCCTCGGGGAAAGAAAGAAAAACATACGCCACTGAAAGTTGCCGCACTTCCAGGGCATATGAACCCGCCGGTAACGGAGGGAACTGGACAGAATTGGATCGCAGCTCTGTCCAAAATGCTCGCGGAAGAGGTGAGGCTGGCGCTACAGCCAGCGCTGCACCCGAAGCAGACTCCACCGCCCTCTCGAAAACCTTCTCCCGCCAAGGGGAAAAAGAAGGGAGGGAGAGGAGAAAAGAGAGAGTCAGCAGGCGGCTCGCCGAAGCGCGACCCGCGGCCTCGGCAAGCAGAAAGGAAAAAATCGCCCGATAGCAGCGCAGTGAAACCGAAGGGTAACAGTGAGGGTATTCATTGTTACGGTTGCGGTCTGCCTGGCTATCGGACGTACAATTGTCCCACGTGTGCGGGAAACGGGAAATCGGGTGCGTAGTAGGAGTCTATACGACGCCCGCACTCAAGAAGACTCCCTTCGAAATCGCCGTCGCGGCCTCCACCGTTCAGGAGGAGCCGCGCGACGAATCAGCTGCATCAGCTACAGCGATCAGCGTAGAGAACGCACCGATCGCTAACCCCGACGAGGAGGCCAGATGGTGGCTCCAAGTTAACGTCGGGGGTTTCCGAATACGCGCCTTATATGATACGGGCGCGGCACGAACAGTGATGGGTTCGATCGGGTTGCAATTAGCATCCGCGTGCCGTAGCCCGCTATTATCAAGCCACGGAAGGAAAGCAAGAGTCCCCGGCGGTCATACAGTGGCGATCGCGGGGTATGTAATGCTCCCCTTCGAGGTAGCAGGCATAAAAAAGGAGATTCGTGTCGCCGTGCTCGCGGACGAAACCTTAGAGTGCTACCTCGGCGCTGATTTCATTCGGACATTCGGAATGATTCACGATGCCGTGAAAAATCAGCTGACCGTGAGCGCGTCAGGGCAAACGGTAGATTTAGAAGTAGCCAGCGTTTCTCTTGGCGAAACTCTGGAGCTAGCTTCGATCGGTCTCGAGGAGATGTCGGAGGTGCAGAAGAAACAACTCCAAGAACTCCTCGACCAGTTGCTTGTCCAGACGGATGAACCTCTCGGCCACACGACGTGGGCCGAACACGCGATTTCTGTTGGCTCGGCTCGGCCGGTCAAACAGAAATATTACCCCGTCTCCAAGAAACTCGAGGAGATCATGCACTCTCAGGTACGAGAGATACTGGAGGCGGGTATAATCGAGCCCTCGACCAGTGCTTGGTCGAGTCCAGTAGTAATGGTGCGGAAAGCGCCCGAGAAATATCGATTCTGCATCGACTTCCGGAAGGTGAATGCCGTGTCCAGAGCTGACGCATATCCGCTCCCATATATGGACGCGATTTTGCGGAAGCTACAAGGCGCAAAATATATTTCGACTCTGGACTTAAGCAGCGCATATCACCAGATTCCACTGGAGGAAGAATCTCGCCCATTAACGGCGTTCACGATGCCTGGACTGGGATTATTCCAGTTCACGCGCATGCCGTATGGCCTCTCGCAGGCAGGTGCAACATTTCAGAGGTTAATCGATAAGGTTATCGGTCCTGAAATGGAACCCTATGCCTTCTCCTATCTCGATGATATAATCATTGTCACCGAGACCTTTGAAGAACACGTAAAGTGGCTTGGCCACGTTCTCAAGCGAATAAAGGAGGCTAATCTCACTATTAACCGAGAGAAAAGTGTGTTTGGCCAGACGGAAGTTCGCTACCTGGGCGTACTCGTTAATCGGGACGGTTTTCGTCCCGATCCCGAAAAATCGCGCCGATAATAAGCTATCCTGAACCACGGAACCTAAAACAGCTTCGGCGTTTTCTAGGAATGGCCTCGTGGTACAGGAAGTTCCTAAAAGATTTCGCTGCTATGGCCGAGCCACTAACCCGACTCACCAAAAAAGACCGCCGCTACGATTGGACAGAGGAACAACAAGTAGCTTTCGATCAGATTAAGGCTTTTGTTGCGTCTGCTCCAATTCTGTCTCGCCCACAATTTGAAGAACAATTCGTTCTTCAAACAGACGCGAGTGATACAGGCATCGGCGCAGTACTCTTCCAAATAATCGATGGCGAGGAAAGAGTACTGGAATTTGCGAGTCGCACACTCTCATCCGCGGAGCGTAACTATAGCGTGACGGAGAGAAATGCCTCGCGGTGGTCTGGGCCATTGGGAAATTCAGGCCGTATATCGAGGGCTACCATTTTCGAGTGATCACCGATCATAGTAGTCTTCGTTGGTTACACAGCCTGCATAGTCCAACTGGTCGGCTCGCGCGGTGGGCGCTCGAACTGCAAGGGCATAGCTTCGAGGTAGAGCACAGGAAGGGCGCACTTAACCACGTCCCCGATGCTCTATCTCGCATGTTCGAGGGCGACGAGGAAGATGCGTCACTCGCCGCAGTCGATCTGACAAACGAGACGGACGATACATGGTATACCTCTTGGCGAGAGAAATTGCAGCGAGAGCCAGACGCATACCCGCGCTGGAAATTATTAGGTGGACAGTTATTCTACTATCGCCCCGACGAACTCATAGAGGCGGCGGTCGGGGACGAAGAAGCGTGGAAAACTGTCATACCGAAGGAGGGTCGTCAGCAAGTGCTCGCTGAGAGCCACGACGATCCGACCTCGGGACACCTGGGGCGAGACAAAACGTACGATCGCGCTACGAGATTTTACTACTGGCCACACATGTACAAGGCAGTACGTAAATACGTGCGCGAGTGTCTCGTCTGCCAGCAGTGCAAAGTCGAGCAACGCGCGCCTGCCGGTTTAATGGGAAAACGCGACATATCGCGCCCATGGCAGGTGGTGGCGGCCGACATGATGGGTCCTCTACCCAAGAGCAAACGCGGCTTCGAATATATTCTTGTATTCGAAGATTTATTCTCCAGATGGGTAGAGGTAATTCCGTTGCGGAAGGCGAACGCAAAATCTATCTTGAAGGAATTGAAAGAGAGAGTGATTTTACGTTTTGGCACGCCGGAAGTATTTCTCAGTGACAATGGAACGGAGTTTAAAAACCGCGCCGTCACTGAGTACTTACGGAACTTGGGGGTACACCACACGGTGACACCGCCGTATCACCCCAAGCCAACCCGGTGGAGCGAGTAAACCGGACGCTCAAAACCCGGTTAATCGCTTTTGTGGAGGAAAAACACGCCTCTTGGGACGAGAATCTGCCCGAGCTGGTGTTTTCGCTCAATAACGCCGCCCATAGTAGTACCGGACTCTCGCCCGCAATGTTAAATTACGGGCGGCGACCCCTACCCCAGGAACGGCCAAAAGAGCTCGTGACCGCGTAGCGAAAGAACGAGCGAGCCAGGAAGAGAGTCGAGGAATGGGCCTCGAGGATGAAAGGCCTCAATCGATTGAATAGAGCCGTCGCCGATCACATCGACGGCGAACAAGAGCGGCAAGCGCATTATTATGATGCAAAACACCGCGAGCCCCTCTTCCAAGCAGGAGACTATGTTTGGAAGAGAAACCGGATCCTATCGTCTGCCGCACAAGGAATCTCGGCGAAACTGGCACCGAAATTCGCGGGGCCGTATGCGATAATAGCCAAAATAGGCACTAACACTTATCGCATACGCGCGCTCGACGCAAACGATGAGGAATTAGTTCACGCCGAGCATCTGAAGCCTTACGTGGGTGTAACGCCTTCAGATGAGGAGCCGGAGGAAGAACCTCAACCGCCGAGGGATAGCGCAGCGATTGTGGCGATGTGCGACCCGCCAGTAGCGAGCGACAGCGAGAATAACTCGCAGGTAGATCGCGGAAACGACGGCGCCGCAGCCATCTCCGATCGCGTACCGCTTGAGAACCCAGCGAGCGAAGCGGAAAACTTACGTGCCCCTACTCCTCTCCCCAGGCGTAACCCGGGTCGTCCAAGGAAGGCGGTACGGCTTGTAGTAAGGCCGACTGCTATACGCGTGATAGCGGCGAGCCCATCAAAGAACCTCGCTGCGAAATCGCGCGGACGACCCAAAGGCTCACGCAACGAGGCGAATACTCTCGATCCGACGACTATACTACCCTCGCGGACGCGGACGCAGTCTCGCGCGGCAGTATAAGGCCTGGACGGGCCGTATTTTTTGATACTAGTTTCGCCTTATTTTTCTTTCTCCCACCTCCGCTCCTAACCTAGCAGGCCCTTACCATCCACGCGTGCGAACTTCGCATGTTACGTGTCCAGAGCGCCGACCAGGGGGTAGTACGTCGCGTCTGGGAGGGGGGTGTAACGAAGTTCGGAATCCGCGGGCGAACTACCACGCGCTCGAGCCATCAAGGAGCGAAGCGGGGATGCGCAGGCGCGAGTAGGGCGGATCGGCAACGGTGCGCGCGAGAAGGAGTCAGTCGATTTTCTGCCGATTCGGTGCGCGCACGCAGAAAGCAAGGAGAGAAAGCAGACAGAGAAAGAAGAGAGAGAAAGAAAGGAGAGGGAGCAATCCAGGTCGCAAGGCTACGGAGGAGGTCCTCATCGTCGTGCGCGAGAGATAACGAGACGGCTCTAGCCCGGACTCCATCGACACCTAAGTAAGGTTAGTGCCTGCAGGCCCCCTACGCGCGAGCGAGACTCTACCTCGACGCGCGAGGTAGAGAGCGTCGGAGACGAGTGGTGCACCTCGTCTCCGGGAGTGTATCTGGGCGCGACATCCGCGACGCGTGCGACTCGCGAGGCATTTCGACCTCGCGAGAATTAGAGACCGCGGCGCGCTCAATATCCTTTTCTTGTGTAAACCCCTCTTGTGATTAGATATTAAAACGGTCTTTTATCTTTCTTAATTAAGAGTTCGCGAATTGTTATTTCGCCCCTTCCCTTCCGCCGTTATTCCTACGAGTACCTCGGATACCGCCGCCTCCGCGGGATCGCCGACTTCCTCGGCGATCATCTGAGCCCCAGGTACTCGCGCGTGTTTCCCCCTTCATTAAGGAACGCGTAGAGTCACACACACGATATTAAAATTCCCGGGTAACTTCTGAGTTACCCGGTTGTACACAGTCAGCGAACGGCATTGCACCGAGCGCGCGCAGAGCCGGCAAATCTGCCAGGGCGCCGCTCGAGCCGCAACGTAGGCGAGCATCGTCCTCGACGAGCAGCGCCGAGGAAGGCATCGTCGTTGCGGAGCAGTGTGAGCGAGAGAGAGAGCATACAGGTAAGCTTTCGGCGTTGCCGAAAACTCTCTCGCTCCGAAAACTATTCGCCCTGTTACAACTGCAATATGAGTGATACGATACATTAGAAAATTTATTCTTAATATTACTTTATTTTTTAATATTAACTTTGATCAATTAATTCATAGTTATTTAATACTTTTAGTTTATTAAATATTGTATTAAGTCGATGTGAAATGTGTGTGTATAAAGGGAGCTCTTCCTTACCGACGTTATGAGTTTTTACATTTTTTTTATCTTAGATTCAACTTTTGATGAATGAAGCTCTTCACTGCACTCCGTAATTGCATAAATAATACACCTATAAATTTTTCAGAAATTCTGTTCATTATTTTTCATAAAAAACTGGTAGAAAATTTTTCAACCCGTTTCCTGTAAAATCTATAACGAGCAATAACTTGAAAATTTACACATAGTGTATTTTTGTCATTACGAAGGGCAATAAAGAGCTCTTTTCCCGAAATTCGATAAAAATAAAAAAATGATAATTGAATATAATGCAGAGATGAATAGAATGAGCTCTACCTTACCGACGTTATTATTATTTGTAGTGTTTTCAATTTAGAATCAACTTTTAGAGTCAAAGGCTCTTTACTCTTGGCAGACGTATAAATAATATTTCTGTCGATTTTGAGGGGACTTCTAAACATTGTCATACTGAAAGAATACTATTATGAATAATAATAAAAAATATTGCTTATTTTAAGTACCTATATTATTCATCTTTAAATGTTTTTTTTCCTTTTATTTTAAGTTTTTATATTCTTACATTAACTTTTCAAATTAATATTTTTCGCAATTAGTAAATGTTTCAATCTATCTTAGTTCACAAAAACGAAAAATTATATACCCCCCACACATTTTAATACGTTCTTTAATAGGATCATATGAATGTAGAAAACAATGGACGACTAAATCCGATCATTATCCAATCATTTCATTTTTTTCATTATATAGTGCAAAATGACTGACAAAATAAATTAGAATATTTATTTCTAATATTTCTTTATTTTTTAATATTAACTTTGTTTAATTAGTGTATACTTATTTAGTAAGTTTTGTTTATTAAATATTGTATTAATTAGGACTTATTTGATTGAAACAAATTCGAATTAAAAACAAAATAAATACATTATACGATGCCTCTTATATACGGACGCTGCCCTTTTCGTGTTGAATACTTGCAATAATTTTGGAACTATTTTATGTTTTCTTTCAAAAAATCTTTTCAAGGTTCTTTCAGGAAGAATTCGTGTAAATATCTTTTTTGCTATTGTGTTTTAAAAAATTTTATTGTAACAATCTTTTTCAAACGAATTCTAAATTATTTCTTGTATTAATTCACGTGAGTTTCCCGCAACATTTCATGAAATAATTCATGAAATTATTTTCAATAGATATTGAATTATCTTTGTGAATGATTAATTTTTATCATTCTGAAATTATTTCTGAATTATTTGGTGATATAATTCTTGACATGATTGCTGAATTGTTATGTTTTCTTTAAAAAAATCTATTAATTCACACGAGTTTCCCGGAAGATTTCATGAAATAATTCATGTAAGATTTTTGAATAGATATTGAATTATTTTTGTGAATGATTAATTTGTATCTTTCTGAAATTATTTCTGAATTATTGCATGAAAGAATACTTGCAATAATTTCGAAATTATTTTATGTATTCTTTCAAAAAATCTTTTCAAAGTCCTTTCAGAATTAATCCGTGTAATTATTTTTTTTGCTATTTTGTTTTAAAAAATTTTATTTTAAAAATCTTTTTCAAAAGAATTCAAAATTATTTCTTGTATTAATTCACACGAGTTTCCCAGAAGATTTCATCAAATAATTCATGTAAGATTTTTGAATAGATACTGAATTATTTTTGTGAATGATTAATTTGTATCTTTCTAAAATTATTTCTGAATTATTGCATGAAAGAATACTTGCAATAATTTAGAAATTATTTTATGTATTCTTTCAAAAAATCTTTTCAAAGTCCTTTCAGAATTAATTCGTGTAATTATTTTTTTTGCTATTTTGTTTTAAAAAATTTTATTCTAAAAATCTTTTTCAAAAGAATTCAAAATTATTTCTTGTATTAATTCACACGAGTTTCTCAGAAGATTTCATGAAATAATTCATGTAAGATTTTTGAATAGATACTGAATTATTTTTGTGAATGATTAATTTGTATCTTTCTGAAATTATTTCTGAATTATTGCATGAAAGAATACTTGCAATAATTTCGAAATTATTTTATGTATTCTTTCAAAAAATCTTTTCAAAGTCCTTTCAGAATTAATTCGTGTAATTATTTTTTTTGCTATTTTGTTTTAAAAAATTTTATTCTAAAAATCTTTTTCAAAAGAATTCAAAATTATTTCTTGTATTAATTCACACGAGTTTCCCAGAAGATTTCATGAAATAATTCATGTAAGATTTTTGAATAGATACTGAATTATTTTTGTGAATGATTAATTTGTATCTACCTGAAATTATTTCTGAATTATTGCATGAAAGAATACTTGCAATAATTTCGAAATTATTTTATGTATTCTTTCAAAAAATCTTTTCAAAGTCCTTTCAGAATTAATTCGTGTAATTATTTTTTTTGCTATTTTGTTTTAAAAAATTTTATTTTAAAAATCTTTTTCAAAAGAATTCAAAATTATTTCTTGTATTAATTCACACGAGTTTCCCAGAAGATTTCATGAAATAATTCATGTAAGATTTTTGAATAGATACTGAATTATTTTTGTGAATGATTAATTTGTATCTTTCTAAAATTATTTCTGAATTATTGCATGAAAGAATACTTGCAATAATTTCGAAATTATTTTATGTATTCTTTCTAAAATCTTTTCAAAGTCCTTTCAGAATTAATTCGTGTAATTATTTTTTTTGCTATTTTGTTTTAAAAAATTTTATTCTAAAAATCTTTTTCAAAAGAATTCAAAATTATTTCTTGTATTAATTCACACGAGTTTCCCAGAAGATTTCATGAAATAATTCATGTAAGATTTTTGAATAGATATTGAATTATTTTTGTGAATGATTAATTTGTATCTTTCTGAAATTATTTCTGAATTATTGCATGAAAGAATACTTGCAATAATTCCGAAATTATTTTATGTATTCTTTCAAAAAATCTTTTCAAAGTCCTTTCAGAATTAATTCGTGTAATTATTTTTTGGTAACACTTTTTTTATTTTTTTGGAAGATTTTTGAAAGTATTTTGTAAGGATTCCATATATTATTTTAAAAATTAATTTAAAATTAATTTTTTTTCCTTTTAAAATTCTTTCTAAATCATTTCAATGTATTAATTCATGAATTATTTCATGTAATTATTTCAGTTTTCTTTCATGCTGTATGGGATGTATAGTTTTTGACTTAACTAAATTTTTTTTATGCATAGAGGTACCCAATGATACTTTTTAAGAGCAATAATCGTTCGTCATATGCTTATCTTTAGTTGAAAATGTTTCATCACTTACTACTCTTTCTGTGAAACAAAATACGTAAATTTGTGCGACTCCCCATAAGACTCCGTGTTATATTACTTAAACGAAAGCATTAATATCTTGCTTTCTAGGTACCTTTTGGTTCCAAGAATTTAACTGAGTTATTTTAAGACTGATATGAACAAGTCCTCTAAATTTTATTAAAATCTACTTTCTTATTCAAAATCGAGAGAACTCCCTTAAGGGGGTCAGACACCTTTACAATTTTCTTCATAAAATGACCTGAAAAAAATTAATTTTCATAATTAGAAATATTTAGAAGTAATATCCTAAAAATATATTCAATTTATGATAAAATAAGATCCAAAAAAAAATTTTGATCGATTTTAACCAAATATATGGCCATTTCAAAATTTTTGCTCTGCCGTCGACTCCAGATTCAGGAACTGCATATATTTTAATGGGAGAGGTCCTAAAATTTTGGTATTTTATATGTCTATTGACTGAAGAGTTGTACATATCCAATTTATTTGATTAAATAATTTTTTACGGTCAAAAATTATTTAATCAAATAAATTGGATACATACAACTCTTCAGTCAATAGACATATAAAATACAAAAATTTTAGGACCTCTCCCATTAAAATATATGCAGTTCCTGAATCTGGAGTCGACGGCAGAGCTCAAAATTTTACATTATGTAGAAAACAGCTTTAAAGATAAAATTACTAAAATACTTCTTTATTTTCATTAAAAATATTACTTATGTCGACTGCAATTTAATATCAACTGATAAGAATTTTTCCATCGGTCTTACAGTCTTACAAATTAAATTAAAATAATTAATATTTATGGCAGTCAGATTGCCCTTGTTTATAATCACCCCCGCAGAATCTGAAATAAAAACTTAATTAAAATCTGGAAAAAACTTTGTTAGCAAAGGACGATCTGACTGCCCACCACCACCACATTGTCCGACGTTTCGAGCCTGCTCCGGCTCCTCCTCAGGGACTGAAATAAAACCCGCGATACCTTACGTGGTCATCGCTGAGGTAGAAAGTAGTATGAGTAGTTTTAATCTGGAGTTTAAAAAAGAATGTAGGCGTTCTTTAGTTAAAGTTGTTGATAATTTTAAAAGAGAACATAGATTTGATAATTATTTGAACAGTAATTTATTCCATGAATTAAAAATAACGAAGAAATTCTTGAGAAAGAATCTGAATATGATCTTCCAAAAAGCAGATAAAGGAAATGTAACTGTAGTTTCAGATAAAAGGGATTATATTAATAAAATTCAACTTATGTTGGAGGATGATACCACTTATGTGAAAATTAGGAATCCACATATCAATAGACTACAAGATAAATTGAAAGAATTATTGATGCATTGGAAAACAAAAGCTTATATTAAAGATAGTATGTTTAAATATTTAAAATGTGAAAATGGCACTGTAGCTAAATGTTATGGGCTTCCTAAGATTCACAAAGAACAGTTGACATATAGAATAATAATATCATCGATAAATTTTCCGACGTATAGACTTGCTAGATTTTTGTCTAATATATTGTTCAAGATAGTGGGTAAAACAAATTCATATATTAAAGATAGTTGGAGTTTTTATGGTATAATGAAAGATATTATTATTCCGAATGATCATAGGATGGTTTCATTGGATGTAGTATCTTTGTTTACAAATATACCTTTAGAGTTGTTGAATGATATTATACAAGATAAATGGTCTGAAATTAAAGTACATACTAGTTTAACAAAAGATGAATTTATAAAGGCACTTAATTTGGTTTTTAAAAACACAATTTTTTCTTTTGATAATAGTCTATATGAACAAAGATATGGTTGTCCAATGGGATCACCTTTGTCACCTGTTATAGCCAATTTAGTAATGGAAAAATTGGAAAGTATTGCTTTGTCTAAGTTGGTTTTTCAGCCAATTATTTTTAAAAGATATGTTGATGACATTTTTGCAGTTGTACCAGAATGTTTTGTGGATGAAATGGTGGATGTGTTTAATTCTATCCATGATAGAATTAAATTCACAAAAGAAGTTGAGAAAGATTATCAATTGAGTTTTTTAGATATTAGAGTCATTAGAGGTAATAATAATAGAGTGAAATTAGATTGGTATAGAAAACCTACATGGTCAGGTAGATTTTTAAATTTTGATTCTCACCACCAATTCGGAAACAAGACAGGTGCGATCAAAGGTGTCATTGACAGAGCGATTAAATTGTCACATAAAGATTTTAGGAAAAAGAATTTAAATTTAGTTAGAGAAACATTTATTAAAAATAGTTATCCCGTAAAATTTATTGATAAAATGATTGATGAAAGAGTGTGGGAAATTTATAATGGTGGATTGAAGCAGCGGGTAGATAATCAAACAAGGAATAGAAATGGAAAGAATGCATATTTTAGTTTACCATATGTTAGAGGTTTGTCGGAAAGGATTAGAAGGGTTTTTAGTAAACATAATATTCAAGTTTTCTTTAGAAATGATAATAATTTAGAAAGGTTATTTAGTAATTGTAAAGACAAGGATGATAAATGTTTGAAATCGGGAGTTGTTTATAAAATTAATTGTAGGGATTGTAATGGTTGTTATATTGGTCAAACGGGTAGATATTTGAAAAAGAGAATATATGAACATCAATATAGTTTACGCAGCTCAAGTTGTACATCGGGTTTGAAAGAACATTGTTTAAATACTTTGCATTCTTTCGATTTTGGGAGTGTGGATATTTTGGAACAGGGGATTAAGAATAAATATAAGAGGGAAAGCCTTGAAAGTATTCACATTCTAAGAAATCGGAATAATGTAAATTTAATGATAGAGTCAAGTAAATTAGATAACATTTATCATTCTTTATTAATTTAAGTGAGAATGGCAAGTTGGAGAGGGGAATGTGGAGGGTGGTGGGGTAAGAGAAAAGAAGGGGGTATGGGTGCATGGTATATAAGGAGGTGTATCGCGGGTTTTATTTCAGTCCCTGAGGAGGAGCCGGAGCAGGCTCGAAACGTCGGACAATGTGGTGGTGGTGGGCAGTCAGATCGTCCTTTGCTAACAAAGTTTTTTCCAGATTTTAATTAAGTTTTTATTTCAGATTCTGCGGGGGTGATTATAAACAAGGGCAATCTGACTGCCATAAATATTAATTATTTTAATTTAATTTGTAAGACTGTAAGACCGATGGAAAAATTCTTATCAGTTGATACTTCTTTATTTCTTCTTCTTTATTTCTTAACTCCATCTCTGCCCTGAAATACAAAAAAATATTGTTTTTCGCTCAAAATATTTTACATTTAGAACAAATATTCTGGTACCTCAGTATACGATCTATCAGACTTGTAAGCTATGAGCACGCGTAACAGTCATATCCACATCAGTCAGTCAAGTTTGTTAAGTGGTTTAATATGTAGATCCTTTGGTGCTTTTAAATCCATATGTTTTTAATAATCTTTATCACATATATTAGATTCTTATACATATACTGAGGTAAATAAAGAATGTGTTGAGAAATCCAAAATCCTTCATGCATGTTATAAAGCCAGTATCGCCATAGCCAAATGCTTGAAAAAAATGTTTATAGCAGCAACATTCCTATATTGATCTTCTTTTAATGTCTGATAAGGTGAACTTCTTTACTTGTCCTTCATTATTCTTTTTCACATATAATATTATTACTTAATAAAGAGAATACGACTGATACATATTTATTGCAGTGCATAACTGTTTTTACTTCAGAAAATAAAATGTCAATTATATCATAATGAGATTCAGGCAATGGCTGATAATGGTAGCTTTCTGGCAGAAGCAAAGGTTCCGTAAGATTTCTCTGCACAATAGCATATATTTCACTTCCTTTAAAAGTTGATTTAAATCTGTCACTAAATGTTTTTTGTAATAGTCAATATAGACTTAATTTTTCTTTAGTATCAATCCCTGATATTTTAAGTATAAAGTTTCCAATAAAAGTTCAAGTAATAAAAGCTATTTCTAAAACATTAATTCAACTGTCACACGTATTATTCAAACACTTTTAAAAACTGATTTAAAATACCTTTACGTATTATAATACACTTGTTAATTATGGTAGATGTGGATGTGGATGGGACACAGGGCTTCTTCAATAAGCACACACCGGCTAACGTGAACAGTAACTTTATTAATATACTCCCGACTTCTCTCTCTCCTACAACCGCTCTGTGCGGAGGGCGACGATCAAGTGACGCTCCCGCTCGCTCTCGCTATACGCTTGCCTATACTTGTGTAAGGTGGCGCTGCGCATGTACCTTCTGTTTCTCAGATATAAATGTACCTCATATTCTAACAACACTAAATGTTTACTCCAAAATCCGTTGGAAACAATGAAAATTAAGAACAACACTTTGTATAAAAAAGGTGCTGATGCTGATATCACAGTGTTTATATGAAATGACAGCTGTGCATGTTTACATTGCTTGCGGACTTTTACATAGGTTAAAATCAGCTCTGTTACAGTGAATCCACATTGCATGCCGTATTCTGTATGCCGTATGCCGTCAGAAAAAAAGTTGTTGTCTGAAATCTATAGGATTTATAACTCTATGGTTATAAATCCTATAGAAATTGTAACCATAGAGTTATAAATATTATAGATTTCGGACAACAACTATTTTTCTGACGGCATACGGCATACGGCATACGGCATACGGCATACGACATGCAATGTGGATTCACTGTTACAATAAAGGAGTGAGCTGTGAGCCTGTAAGAGGCTGTCGTTGATAAGTCAGGTTGTTACGGTGCCAACTTAACTGCTATATAAGTTTTAAAATCAAATTTTTATTTTTGTCAAAAATACCGTCCATAAATTATATTATTTATTTTTTATCTTTGTATTAATGTTTAAAATATTATTTTTGGATCTTTTAAAGTATATACAGACAGATATTTAGAGTGAGAATTTTAAATATATTAAGAACAGTGAAATGAAAAAAAAAATTAGTAGAAATAATATATGATTATATAATTATGTATACAAGGGGAAAAATGTAATTTGAACAAAAAACAAATGAAAAGCTTTATCAGTGTTTTGTGTATATTCTTAAAACAAAAATAGATAATGCTTTAAAACTAATTGGGACATATTCTACAAGTGTTTTTTTTAGTAAAATATGTAATAAAAAAAAAAATTGATTTTTCGTCATTCTAAAGGTGTCCGACCCCCTTAAGCGAAATATAGACAATACCTGTATAAAATTTCATTAAAAAACTACGATTTGAAGTTAGATGATTTTTAATAAATTATTTTATTACATGATTAAATATTTACGCCATACCTGTTATTTTATTCATATTTGACATATAATTTAAAAATTAACAATTTTTTATCTTTGTAAATAAGTAAAATTAGAATTGTCATAAAGTGTAGTAAGTTTAAATTTTGGCTTTAATAATTAGTTGGTTTTTCTTTTTCATTAAAAAACAGAAGTATTCAAGTTTACGAATATTTTAAGTGTTAGTAGTTCTATAAGCCACAAAACGTAAGAGAAAAATTAACGGAAAATAAATAATGGTTAGTCGATATAATGGGCGAGCGACAGTGAGCGTTTTAAGCCCTGCCATACCTATAGTTTATATTAAAACAAATTAACGAATTTGATGTGATTTACCAATCATCAAATCAGTTAGAGATGCATCGCATTAAATAATATTCAGTTAAAGTTTTTTTTATACTTTTTATAGCAACAAGGAAAGATATCGATGAAAAGCAGAATTTCGTTCCACGATTCAAAGCTCCAAACCAAAGATATGTCCCTGCCACTACTACTAGTAGTTCTGAGGATACAGAAGTAGAGACTAATGATACACTAGTATGTTATTCTATATTTTTTTACTGTATCTCTGGTAAAATATTAACAACACTAAAAAACATTCAGCAGTATCAAAGAAATCATTTTTTTAATAGTAGCAAAAATAGCACATTCTGTCGCGCTGATTCTACTATTTCGCGCCGGCGGACAGACACGAGAGACCGGATTCCGTGCTCAGAGGGTAAAATAGTTAGGGCACTGAGGGAATTACTGCCACTCATATATGAGTATGAGGCTCTCACTTCGCTCGGGCGACATATTCGGCTCGTGTCGTAATCCCTTGTTTAGTACCCTTAGTACATAATATACTATTTTCTTCCGCTAAGCGGGGAATAGTATATTACTCAACTAGGGAGGTAAAAAGTTGGCTAGTCCAGAGCACATATTGTATATGATGTTTTTTCCTGGCGAGGCCGAAAATACAACATTCGACATCAGATGCCGGGATCAAAACTTTCGGCCCACTACTCACTAGGCAAAAATAGTACATTATGCATCAAATACACAAAATGTATCATTTCGTGGTAGGATATTAGTATATTACGGACCTAGGGAGTAAACAAAAAAATTTTTTTAGGCAGTAGCGAGGAAACCAAAAATTTTTCCGCTACAACGAATCGTTATGATTTGTTCTTTTAGTCTTCAATTTATATATTTTGAGGAATTCTTATCCTGTTGCAAATTCGCTCCGTGCATGTTAGGCGGCGACATCTACGTCATACATTATGTTCTTATGGGATTGTCGTTAATACATAAAATAAATGCTATTATAAAATAATCATCATTTCTTGCATTTTTTGTTCTCAGTACAAATATATATAAGTAAATGATGTTTTTGTTTAAAAATATATTGCGTGATTCTGTTTGCCATTAAATTAAAATCTTCTTTCGTATCTATTTTGAGGTTATACTACAGACATACATCGAGATATATATATATATATATATATATATATGAGGAAATCTACAAATAACATTCAGTTAGAGCCACCACCAACTAAAAATAGTTATTTTCGATACAAGTGCGAAAAAGTGATTTTATCCTCGTGTGGACGTTTGCGCCCGAGCGAAGCGAGGGTGAAAAGGCCACACGAGGATAAAATCACTTTCTCACTCGTGTATCGAACACTATTTTTTTATACGACGTGTGCAAAGCTCGATTTTGCGAGCACGGTTTTGGCCGAGCGTGCGCAAAGTGGACGCTTTGCGCACGGAGTGTGAAAAAAAAATTTTGTGCTACATCTTTGGAGCACGTTTTTTCTTGTTCTATGGGACATGTAATGCACGAAAAAAGCCATCTTCCATCAAAGTTTATCTCGGTACACTGTTTCTCACATATCATTGATGATTAACCAATAGCAACCTATTAAAGAGGCCAACCGAAATTCCACAAAAAGCGATTAAAGTTGAAGAATAGAGCTTTAATTTGAGATGCTAATCGTTAAAATCGGTCGACTCTGTGCAAAGCTACGTGAATTTGAAAATGGCGAAAAATGACGAAAAATGACCAAAATTTTAAGAATTACGTGGTTTGGGAAAAATCGCTCATTTTTCGTCATTTTTCGCTATTTTCAAATTCACGTAGAAAATGCACAGAGTGGACCGATTTTAACGATTAGCATCTCAAATTAAAGCTCTATTCTTCAACTTTAATCGCTTTTTTGTGGAATTTAGGCTTTTAAAGTTTTAAAAGCGCATAAATTTGAAATAAGTTATTGAAATAAAAATTAAAATAACAATGATTTGTACTGGGTTTCGTACGGCTCTAAATGCACGATTCCCTACTGAACTTTCATGCATATAAAAATTCCCCCTCATGCACTCGTTAAAAAAATACGCTACGGAATAGGAGAAGAAGAGCTATTTCAGACTTCGGAGAGGTGTTGAAATAGCTTGAAATAGCACATTTTCTCTCCTTGTTGCACAATGTATTATTTTGCTACTATTGAAATAAATATTTGTTTGTTACTCCTAAATTTTTTGTCACTGAATATATTCTTGTTAACGCATTAATTGAAAGAATTTATTATAAAAATCAATGTAAGTATTGTAATAACGCAACACATCGAGAAGTCTTACTATTTTTCAAATTCTCATATTATGAAGTGCAAATTACAAATCAATTTCAAATTGGTGCATGATTACGATATTGTTTTTTCCCCGAAAAGTAGTAGTATAGTTAATATTTCTACCAGCAATTTTCTTTCCGTTATTCTTTAAAAGATAATTCAATTAATATGTAATATTTAGAAAAAATTAACACTAAAGAAAAAAGTTGGAGCAAAACGGATAAACAATCAAATTATGGATAAATATAAAGAGGGTTTGAAAAGGAAAAAATTTCTTGATTCGAAACCAAATATATTGTTTGAACCAGAGAAACCTGAAAGTGAACTTAATGAAGAACTAAAAAAAACGGAAAAATATGTTAATGAACAAAGATCAGATAAAACTGTAAATGAAATTATTGAAAAAAGTGTAGAAAAAACTAAAAATGAAATTAAAGAAAATAGACCAAAAAAAAACTGAAAATGAAATTGATGAGCGAATACCAGAAAATAATGAAAATAAAGTTGATCTACAAAGACCAGAAAATGCTGAAAATAAAGTTGATCTACAAAGACCAGAAAATGCTGAAAATAAAGTTGATCAACAATACAAGAAAAAACTGAAAATGAAGTTAATGGAGAGAGACCAGTGCAGGAGTCAAAGAATTCAGAAGGTTTGATTTTATATTAATTTATATGAAAAGAATTGAAAAATAAATATAAATAAAGGTCCTAATAACGATATTTGTATTTGAATAAATATACGGAGGAACTATTTTGATTAAGGTATTACGGTCGGTATGTTGCTAGGGTAAGTGTACCAGTTACTGGAATTTTGCACGTATTTATATGTCCAGTAACTGAAACTTTTCGTCTGCTTAGGGGGCCCTCTATTGCAGAATTTTACCTTATTATTGCTATTTTTAAAAGTACTCAATTAAAGCAAAATGACTTTCATAAATGTTGAATATTGCAATATTGAAATATTGAAACCGTTACTGTTGTGTTAGGAGCCCGTGTATAGTTTACGACCTTAAAGTTCTGTAACGAAATTCCCTAGCTCTAAGCGATCCACGATGAAAAAATAATATATAATTACAACTGCCATACTAATGTAATTATCATTTTTATAAAAAATTTTTCAAATCTACTTGGTGATGTTAGCATAAATATTAATTATAAAAGAAAACTCATATAACTGTCACTTGTAAGAAATAATTGTTCGTCAGAGTTCCTTCATAATAATTTATAAATTTTTCTGCCGTAACTCTACCTAAAATTATGTAAAAGAGGATGATCCCTGAATTGTCATGTTTATTAAAAATATGCTAAAATTAGATAATAAAACGTATGTAATAAAAATAACAGTAATGGCACTTAAATTTAAAAGATTCTCAACAAAGTCTATGGTCGGAGAAATGAGCTTTCCTGATCCAAAGTTCACCTAAAAAGACCCCTTCAGTTAATATTTTAGATCATAACATCCCCTGTCATTTACTAACCTCAAAACGGGATTTTTCAATTTTATTTTTTCTCGGTGAAATTCGCTTTGGAAAACGTCAAAAAAGTCACGGTGGTGTATTTTTGTGTTCCAAATAAACCCGATTATTTCAGATTCTTTCGATTTGAATTTTGCCCTTAAAATAGTCTTAAAGTTCTTCATCTTTTCTAACTCGATCATAGAATTTTCACCGTTGTTTGATCACAACTCAAGGCGTCAAATTCCGTCACATTTCACGTCACATTTCATTAAATTCTAACTTAAATAGGATAGTATGATTTTCTAATTCCTTGCTTGTATTGTAAAAAACAATCATTACTTTTTGTTATGTATTTTTAAATATTAAAAATTAAGACTTACTATTACTATGTGTATTTGCTGTAATAGAAACAATATACGTATACAAATTAATTGTGTATTGGCTTCCTGAAAAAGGGCATGTTATGCTATGGTTTTTTAAAATAGTTTTAGATTTTTCGAATGAAAAACGTGAAGAAATTATGTTGACGCTGTATGTTAACACAGTTGAGTGCGCTACAATAGAAGAAACAAATATTTTAACCGCAAAAAAAATTATTGCGAAAGGAATATCTGATGGAATAGACTTCCGAGAAATGACATATGCTTTAATGTTAGAGAATTTGCGTCTCCATTCCGTAATATTGGAAAAAGAAATGAAGTTGGAAGAAGCATTATGCTCTAATAACCCCCTTGAAAACAAATGTAAGTATAACCCCCGTGGAAATAATTTCACTAAAACAAAAACAAATACTGTTCATCAGAAATGGCTAGTTATTAGACACAAATGTAATGCTTTCTTAACATTTCGCTTATAAAGTCTCATGTTGTAAAGGAACGTTTTAACATTCAATTTTTTAAATAAAAAAGTCAGAACAGTATTCATTTTATAAACCAATTGTATAATATTAACTTCTAATCAATTAGAATAATGAATAACTTAAACATTATTTTATGAATTTATTTAAATACATATTTAATTAACATTTTTTGTTAATTCAAAATTAAAATATTTAATTTCATCAGAACATTTCAAGGTTTGACGCCATTCATATTGATGTGCGATTTTGTTAATCAATGAAATATTTTCTTTAAATACTTCACAATATCCTGCAATTTTTTTTTTAAGAGAGGAAGATATGTTTATAAAATTAAACAAAAATGTCTGATGAATTATTAAAATTATGTTTTAAAATTTTAATTTAAAAAACCGCAAAGATAAAATTACAGTATTTTATTTTGTTTAAATTTGTGAATTATTTTTGTTCTTTCCAATCAATCATAAATATAATAGATTCTTATTTTATCAAGCGCACACTGGAAAGAAAAACGATCTACGGTCTTGGGACGAATTAAATCTGGATCACACTCTTAATATGGAAGAATTAAATGGTAATACTTTTAATTATCGATTTTGCCAAATGTTCACTAGATGTAGAGTCCATTGTTTTAAAGTAATAATATTTATTTTTTTATATCATTAAACGTCAAGCTTGACGAACTTATTCGGGATAAATTTGCCATGAGCCCTATGTATTCCTTAATATTTAATATAACATACCTTGTATTAAAAATTTTAGTTCGTATATTTATATATAGTTTCGAAAGAGATGAATAAATAATTTTCTTTTTACACTATAGAAGATTTTACTGCACTTGACCCTAAAAATAGTAGTATGGTAACTAAAACTACTAAGAAAATCAGTAAGTTTTTAAATAAAAATTGTGTTATTTCCCTGGTAGAAAATAAGCTAATGAAAATGGCTGGTAAAGTAATTTTTCGATAATTTTTTTTATTTTTTAAAATATATTTAACCTCAAAATGTTGAAACTCTTAATATGTATAAAATATTCATTTATATATATGTATAGCATTATTCTTATTAATGTGATTATTTTTTTATCATCAAACGAATAATATATTATTTTGTTCAACTGTTGGCTAAGCAAACCATCATTTTGTTCACCAACTCGTTCCAATTTCGCCAATCGAGGCTAAGCTGTTGGTTAATGTTTCTACCAGCGTTATAAAACAATTTGTTATGAGCCCACACTATCCTTTGAAATTTATTAAAGGAGCTAGTGTGGCTTACCCCCTTAAATTATCTATATTCAGTCATCAAGTAACTCAATGTTTCTAGATATCAAAAAAATAGAAAAAGTGGATCCTCCAATAATTTTCTCGAAGACCGCTGACAAGACAAAAAATTTATCGAATGCAAACTCCGTTGCTAAAACAAACAATAATATGTGTTTGCCCAAAGCAAGGGACCCCTTATTTTGTGAAGGAGTAGAATTCAACGAACTAGAATTCGACGAACTAGGTACGTCACACTTTTATCTAATCGCCATCTTAGGGTATTACCGATTGTTTATGGTATATATCGGTGTTAAAAATATTAGTAGGCCATGCTCGTTAGGAATTGATTGTAGAGAACAATATGCAAGAGGGAAAAGTTTTGATTCGTATATACCTATAGTTGCAACTACAAATCTAATAAATTATTTTTATTTTGACTTATTAAAAAAATTTTAAGATTTTCTGTCAACACATCAACTTTAATATCTGTTGGGAAATTTTTTCCCGATTTTAAAAGTCATAACAAAAATTCAGTGGAGATAAAATAGAGCTAAAAGTTGGTAAAGATCTTTTTTATAGGTTTGTTCACTGCACGAGTCAAGCACACTTAACAAATTTGTAATTGTTTCATTACTATACATTTTTATAATAACGTTTTTAAATTCTGGCCAACTTGTGTAGTAGTAGTAGTAGTAGTAGTAGTAGTAGTAGTAGTAGTAGTAGTAGTAGTATATATATAATATCTCCATAAAATTTGAGCTCACTTGGTCAATTACTTTAAGAGCAGCATTGCGAGTCAATTTTAAAAATCTTCAAATAATGAATTGTCAATGTTTATACATTTTATGATATGATAACTATAATAAAATCCATTGTTTTTTAATTTTAAATAAACTCAATTTGCGTAACTCGTAAAAACGAAAAATTCTAGAAAAATCTTCTATTCCTTAACATTTTTTTGTATAACTTTTGAATATCAAATATATGAATTATCAAACTTTTACAGACGCAAACTTTGTTACTAAAACAAAAACTAATATGCCTTTGCTCGATCCAAGTATGCCCATGTTTAACGAAGAATTCGAAAATCTAAATGAAGAATTTGAGGAACATCCAGGTATGTTATAATTTTAACAAATCGCCATTTTGTGACATTATACCAACCATTTTTGGTACATTTCGGTGTTACAAATTATTCTTTTTGTCACAAAAGCACGATTTTCGCGTTGTTTTTGACCTATATTATGCGAGCTCAAAGTGACTTTTTATAGACCGGCGAGCAATAAAAATTGAAAAGCGCCCGCTGCGACAAGTAGCGGGCAATAACCAATAGCGGGCAACCCAAGCTGCCCCTTAAATTATCTATATTCGACCTCTTAATGTTATAGATATCGAAAAGATAGAGACAGTAAATTCTTCAGTAGTTTTTTCGAAGACCATTAAAAAGAAAAATTTATCGTATGATCTAAACCTGGCGACTGAAACGAACAATAATATGCCTTTGACCGAGCCAAGGCGCGACGAACCTATTGAAGAAGCAGAAGTCAACGAGGATCAAAGTATGTCACAATTTGATAAAAAAAAAAAAACAAAAATATCCGAGGGAATAATCCACTTTAGTTCCGTGTCGCATATAAAACTTTATTCACAGCTCAACTGTGGCCTCTTTGTTGGTTTGAAAAGTGGGACTATAAAGAACGACAGAAAATTTTATTGAGTCGAAAACTCAAACACTTTACAGGGAAATAATGGCCGTTATTCCCGCGATACAAGGGGGAATAGATTATCGGGAATCAAACGCTACTTTTGTCCCGCTTTTCAGGTCAAAACAGTGGCCATGATAGTGGAGCCGTGAATGAATACAATTTTATTATATTAGTATGTATTTTGTAAAAAATAAAAGTAAATGTTTCATGAACGATATAGGTAATGAATATGATTCTGAAAATGATGTTGAGCAGGACTTACAAAATGTAGAAAATAAAAATAAGTCTTTCGTGCACGATCAAGATCAGGAATATAATTCTGTAAATGATGTTGAGAAGGACTTAGTGAATGACGAAAACTTCTTGAAAGAAACGGGCAATAAGGTATAATAGTACTATACTACTATTCTTTTGACATATGCCTACACGACCGTACATTCCAAAGTTTGAATATATTCTTAAATATATTTACAGATAGATATTGGATATAAAAAAAAAATTGATTATGAACGTTGGAAAAATGTTCTCGCGCGTCCATTTAAGCGTAAAAAAATTGCTCTCAGGGACACATTAAGATTCTTTTGGAAAACGGAAGAATTGGCCACAAGGTGTCTAGGCAAACCCCAAAAAGATTATACGCCTTTGACACCGATAAAATTGAACCATGCTTTATGTGAGTATTTTTATTTTAGACTCAAATATATTTTACAGATATTCAAACTAATATCTCATAATAGTACATTTCGATACTAGTATGAGAAAGTGATCTTAATCTTGCGCGGAAGTTTCAATTCAAGCAATGCGACGGTGACAAGATCACTGACACTTAAAATTACCTTCTCACTCGTGTATCGAACCACATTTTTTGCACGGCGTATATGAGTTTTAAGTTAGAGCAACGTGTTTTGATTGTGAGTGTTGAACAAGGAGTTTAAAAAACTGTTTGTTACGCATCAAGGAAGGAAAAAACTCGGGTCGTCCATAGCTCATGTATATTGCACAAGATGTTAGAAAACACGAGGGGTGGACTGGCCACTTTTCTCCCGTGGTGCAAATACTATTTTTTGACGTACCCGGGCCGAATATAATATATTCGCGTTTTTTAGCTAAGAGCAAAGTGGTACGTATTCCCGTGTTGCATTACCTTTTTTAGCAACAATCGATCAAAAATATCTCATTTGAGAGTTTGAGCCGGAAGCGAATGTAGTATTTTCGGTTCGGTATTAAGAAAAATATTGAACACCTTTAAAAGAGAATTTTTTATGAATATAATTTAATTTAATCATTTTTTCTATAGATTTATACAAAAAATATCTACAAACAAAAAAAGTAGATGACAGACAAATAGACGCAATTATAAAACTCGACAAGCAAGAATTGAAATATTTTCTGAGAGACGAGCGTGCCAAGTTCTTAAAAATGAAAAAAAAAAAAATAGTAGCAGAGAAAGAGCAAGATTAATTAAATTATATTAATTATAAATTATTAATTAAATTAATTAATATTAATTATAAATGGATTGTATGAGGTAAAATGGATTAATAAATTAACCTTTTAAGAGGCTAATTTTTCATGGAAAATTGCATTTTTCTGTTATTTATTTAAGAAACAAATCCGTTTTTATTTATAAAACCGTTATTTATTTAAAAAACCGTTAGGATTAAGTGGATCTCTCGTGATCTGATACGCCGCAAATGGTTAAATACATGTGTACATGTATGAATTATATATATATATATATATATATATATATATATATATATATATATATATATATATATATATATATATATATACTACAATAAAAAACAATTGCCCAAATAAGCATAATATGTCTCAAAAAAGTTAATACCTGCTTTACTTAATTTCAGTTGTATCACGTGATAAAGGATAATTCATTTTACAATTTTAAATTTTTCCATATCACTGCGACTGGTGACAATTCCTCGTTGGTGACATATCACGTGACATATCACGCGACAAATTACGTGACAAATAGATAATAATTGATTTCGGAAGGTGACATTTTCAAGGATGTCACGACTAGTGACAAATATGTCACGTGATGTATCACGCGACAAATCACGTGACAAATGGATAATAATTCATTTCGGAAGGTGACATTTTTTCAAGGATTTCACGACTAGTGACAAATCACGTACGAGGTGATATGTCACGTGATGTTTGGGGTTCATAACGTCACGTGATATATCACGTGATAATTTTCAGTAGGGTGATAACGATGATAGTACAGAAGTACAAACGATGATTTATCGGATAATGTCTTTGAAAACGCGAATGAATCCGAAGAGCAACAAGGTAAAGTAAAAGAAAAGAATAATTTATCGTTACATCAACCTTCGGGGAAATGTAAAGATACAGAAAACACAACATTGGAAGTTCCGCGAAAATCTACGCGTGATAGGAAAAGTCCTGTAAGATACCCAGAAAAGGAAAGCTATAATATTTATGTAAGATACTGTAGAGTAGATACGCCTTATACATTTGAGGAGGCGATGAATAGTAAAGATAGTAAAAATTGGCAAGAAGCCATGGATAAAGAAATTGACTGTATTAATAAAAATAAAACTTGGTCGTTAGTTGATAAAAAAGAAAGAAAAAAAGTACTAGATGTGAAATGGGTTTACGCTAAGAAATCAGATAATAGATATAAAGCAAGATTAGTTGTAAGAGGCTTTCAACAAACTGATATAATTGATGACATATACGCTCCAGTAGCTAAGAGTCAAACATTAAAAATAATTCTTTCATACTGTTGTCAAAATAGATTAATAATAGAGCAAATGGATGTTGAAACTGCATTTCTAAATGGCAAAGTGACTACAGAGGTATATGTTAATCAACCTAAAGGTTATGAAGATGGCACGAAAAGAGTGTTAAAATTATATAAAGCTTTGTATGGATTAAGAGAAAGCCCAAGAGATTGGTATGAATGCTTTGACGAGTATGTAACAAAAATAGGTTTCAAGAAAAATAATGTAGAATTGTGTTTATATGTTCTCGATGAAGGAGACAATATTATTTACCTACTAATCTATGTAGATGATTTGTTGATTTGTGGAAAAGATGAAAAGAAAATACAAAGAATAAAGAAATTGTTATCTGATCGTTTCAAAATGAAAGATTTAGGTGAAATAAATGAGTATCTAGGCATAAACGTAAAGCATGATTATATAAATGGTAAGATGGAATTAAGTCAAGAAAAATATATTGAGTCACTAGCAACTAAATTTCACATAAAAGATAGTAAGTTATATAGCACTCCGATGGAGACAAATTTAAAAATTGAAAATTCCTAAGAGTTCGAACTAAATATAAAATATAGGAATTTAATTGGCGAATTATTATATGTTAAGTCTGGCACTCGACCAGACATTAGTCATAGCGTAAATTACTTAAGTAGATTCCAAAATTGTTACACCGAGACACATTGGAAATATGCATTACGAATTTTGAAGTATTTGTATTTAACGAAAAAATTAAGTTTACAATATAAGAGAAATAAAAATTGTGAAATAATTGATGGCTATGTAGACGCAGATTGGGCTGGAGACAATGTTGATAGGAAGTCCACATCAGGTTATGTAATTCGAGTTTTTGGGAATGTAATTGATTGGAAATCGCGAAAACAAAAATGTATAACGAAGGCTTCGACATATGCAGAGTACGTTGCGTTATCTGAAATAGTAAGCGAATTGAAATATCTAAAAGAATTATTAAAAACGTTTGACTTGGATATTGAAAAACCAATAAAGATTTATGAAGATAATTCAGGTGCGATAAATATAGCGAACTTTGGAAACTTTACGAAAAATTCAAAACACATTGAGATTCATTACCATTATGTACACGAGGGCGTTAAAAACAAAGAGATTGAAATTGTAAAAATCGACTCAGAAAATAATATAGCCGATGTATTCACGAAAACATTATGTAAAGATAAGTTTGTTAAATTCAGAGAATTGTTAAATGTAAAATGAAAATGATGAAGTAGTACAATATAAATGTAAGGAGGCGTGTTGAGAATATACATATTATATTGTACAGCGCGAGACACACGTATGTACACATGTGTGTCTCCCCACCCCATAACGTGTGAGAGCCGATGGGCGAGCGCGACGCTCCTGCAATCTTGTCGGTAGACCGAGAATGGCCCGCGCCAAGTGTAGTCATACTGTATCTTAAATTAAGTCTCTTAAATAAACTCTTTTATTCTATCCAATTTGTGTGTCCTTTATTCAACAGTAATATTTGGCTATTTGTTCTAAAAGTGAATTTTCTTTTTTATAATTTTCAATTATTATAGTGCGTATCTAAGAAAACGTTTTTATAATGAATCTGTAATTAAATTATAAATAAATTACAAAACTTTCGATGTAAAAATAACTTGAAATATCATTAATTAATATGGTTTGCATTTATACATTAGAATTTTGCATAGAGATATATACCTTGACTGTATATAGCATTTCGCACAATAAAAATTTTTTTATTAATAATCGTTAAACTCAAACGATATTTTGTTTTGCAGTATTTACATAAATTACAATTGACTAATTTTTTAAATAATGTGTATATTAAATAATTCTGTAGTGAATACAAGATAAGGAAAAATATATAGGGAATGATTCAAGTGATCATTCACTTCCCTCCCTGCGGAGATATTTGGCACAGGATATATTTGGTTTTTTCTCTTTGTTTAGGTAGGATAACATCGAAGGGTTTTTGATATTATCATTATAAAAATATTTTTCAACCGTATATTGAGAAAACTTATAATTATTTCCAAAAGAAAAATGTAATTATACGTAGGTAATTTTTTGTGAAAAAGAAGGTTAATAGGTTGGAGTGATTTTGGTAAATTTTAACTTATTATTGTTCTTATGCATCATTGTATTACCTTTCTCTGAATATCTCAGCCGTTTTAAAAGTTCATTTCAAAACTCAAGATTTCTTTTGGCATAAGTAGCATTCACATATTTGCATTAGAGAGTACGCAGTGCGTTAGACTAGAATTCTTTTTACTCAATACAGTGCCGAATAGTGTATCTTGTAGGATGATCATGTCAGTATATGATGAAACTGATCACTTCCAATACATTATATTCGATTTAATCTTAGCAATGTGCCAAAAGTGTTCCATGATATATAGAAAGTGTTCCCATGGTGTTTTTAAAAGACAGATTTCGGACATTTCGAACACTATTGGAACAATTTGGAACACTTATTACCACGATATGATACACTTAATAACCACTTCGAAACATTTCTTAGAAAATAGACTGAATTAATTTTTCATATTTTAGTGGAATACTTTTTATATGACCCGGCACACTTTTGGAACAGTTTGGAACATTTTTTAAAATTTTCATTTACAGGGCCCATTTTTAGTCAAGTAAAACAAAATGTTTCTTGATACATAAAATATGTTCCAAACTATAGATACATTTTCCACCTAAATTTGTAGTTATTACGTCTTTTTGGAACACTTTTAAACATCATTGGAACATTTTTTAAACACCATTGATCATTCTTAGAATATTTTTCGAAAATTTATTAAATTTGTTTAAACCATTTTTATTAACATTTCTTAAATATTTTATAAACATTTTTAAATTTTAGATTTCTTTATATTCCTAAATGCCCCAGAAGTATTCAGAAAGTGTTCCTAAATATTCCAAAAGCACGGACAACTTTTTCTTTTAATCCATTATAGATAAAAAATGTTCCAAATAGTTCCAAAAAGTGTTCGAAATTATTTTAAAAAATACGAAAAATTTTTATATTTGTTACAGAAGAAAATTAAAAAGTGTTCCAATTTATTCAAAAAGTATGCGAATCATTCTCAAAAGTATCCCAAAAGTGTTCTGCTTACTACCAAAAGTATTCCGAGTAAAAATAATATATAAACGATTTCACCCTATTAGAAATTTTTGAGTCTAAAACAGTCATAAATGTTCCAGACTGTGTCCTTAAGTGTGCCAAAAGGGTTCCAAATGTCCGAAATCTGTCATTTATGTACAGCTTAGACACAGATTTCAAACAGTTTGGAACACTTTTAGAATAGAAAGGTTTGGCATAGTTTAAAACACCGGATTTTTTCCACTAGGGTAGCTACCTGATTTCTTTCTTTTGTTCTTGAACTATTCATAAAATTTCTTTTATAAGTGCGAACAATTTTTCTGAAGGCAAATACAGCTTAATTTTGCATAAAATTACAGTCAAATTATTTTTATCTATGTTTGTTAGGGTTGCAAGGTTTAGGAATAGTTTTATTTTCTTTTTCCTTTGGATTAGTTCTATAATTTCTTATTCAAAGCTATAGATAGAATAATAAGTTATTAAAATTGATCCCTGAAATGTTTTCTACTATGTGACTAAATAATTAATTAAATATTTCTATTATTTAATAACACATAATTTTTACAAATAAAACTTTTGCTTGTTTCATTAGCAAACAAAAACTGAGGTATTTTAATATGTATTTTTGGTTGTTGTTGGAAAAGCAAAATATATTTTAAATTATTATCGATTACATTTTTGGTTGTAGTATTGTTTCTAACATCTCATCGAGGTTGATTTGTAGCCATTAAGTTCTGTCACGCTGTAATCAAAATCTTTTTATTTTATTTAAGGTATATATTGTTAAAGTTGTTATAAGAGATAGTCCATTACCTGTAAAAGAAAATCATGTTATTATTTTGTATTAACAAGACTTAATATATCCGTATGCACTGTTTTTGCCTTTCCCTTATAGTCTATGATAACATTATTATTTTTATTTACTTTAATAATGTCAAAAGGACCTTGATAATGATCTTTTTCAAGTTTCCCTGGTTTTGGTTCTTTGATTAACCATACTTTATCTCCCAGTTTAAATTCTATTGGATTAATAAATCTATCATAATATAATTTTGATTTTTCTTTTGACATTATTAATTTTTGTCTTGCTATTGAGACAATTTCTCTCATATTATTAATCAGTTTTTCTAAATATCCATTATAGGTCGGTAATAATTCTGATTTTTTTACTGGTTCGCTAAACGGAATTCTAGCAGGGTAGGCAAAAACTAGTTCATATGGTGTGAATTGATGGCTAGTATGTACACTAGTATTATAGTGAAACTGTGCAAAATCTAAGAGTTCATCCCATTCATATTTTTTGTCAAAAAGTTTTTTAAATATTCACATAATGGGTGATGTGCTCTTTCTAAAGAACCATTAGATATTAAATTAAAACATTAAATATTAAATTTAAATATTAAATTTAAATCTTTTAGCTATCTGTTTCATTATTTTACTTGTGAAATTTGCCTCTCTATCGGTTAGTACTATCTTTGAACATCCAAATATACATATAAATCTTTTTATAAAAGCATCTGAAACCAATTCTGCTGTTTGATCTTTTAAACACACTAAGATTACAAATTTTGATAATTGATCCTGTATAGATAAAATATATTTATTATTATTTTTAGTAATGTTAAATGGTTCTACAATATCCATCGCGATTTTATCGAATGTTTTCCCCGGTGTATCTGTAATAATCGTTGGTTGTTTAGTCTTTTTCCGTTTTAATTTATTTCTTTGACAATCTTCACACTTTTTAATTCTATTTTGAATGTCTGATTTTAAATTTTCCTAAAAATATTTTTCCTTAAGTCTATTGTACGTTCTATTTACACCTGAATATCCTCCTATCGTAGAGGAGTGATACATGTCAAAAATTCTATCCCTTTCTTCAATTTTTACGTATTCAATATTATTTCAACATACTATTACTTTTATATTTGTATTACTAAATATTTCTCTTAATATTTCCTCTATTTCTAACCAACTTATATTTAAAATTTCTATATCCTTAGAAATACTATAAATACATATATTTTTAGTAATTAATAACTCTTTTAATTTATTAAATAATTGTATTAAACCTTCTTTAATTAATTTACATGACACAGATGTATCTATGTATAGCATGAATAATTTTGTATTGTCTATATTTATTATTTCTATATTATTTCCTGTTAATGGTTTTATATTCTTATTTTTTATTAATATTTCCGTATTCTTATCTAATGATTTTCCGTTTAAGTTTATTAAATTAACAATATTATCATTTCTGAATTGTATAGAATTTTTAGAATAAATTATATTATTCAGTTTTTGTGTATTTGTAATTACTTCATATTTTTTATAACATTTTCTTTTTGCAATTTTGGGTTTTTTGCATTATTTTTCCTCGGTCTTACTCTTTTTGTTTTTAACCTTAGTCTCTCATCATTTATTGCTTTAATTTTATCATCATTATTAATTACTTTTGTTGGTTGTGTATTTTGACCTATTTCTCGTTTGTTTTGCGCTCTTGTAACTACGAATAGTTCTACTGGATTTCTGGATAGTGCGTCTGCATTAGCGTTCTGTTTTCCTGGTTTGTATACGATATCAAATTCATAATCTGATAATTTTAGTTTCCATTTTTGGACTCTTGTATTATTATCAGCTGATCTTAACCATAACAGCGGTTTGTGATCTGTAACTATTGTAAACTTATTAACATAAACATAATTTTTAAATGTTTTTATTGCAAACATTATGGCTAATGCTTCTTTTCCATATGTATGATATTTAGTTTCGGCCTTATGCAAACTTCGTGATGCGTAAGCTATCGCTGGGTCTTTGCTGATTTCGCCTTGCAATAAAACTGCATCTAAAGCAAAATTTGAAGCATCCGTTGTAATGATGAATAGCTCGTCAAAACGTGGATATTCTAAAATTGGTGCTGTACATAATAATTCTTTAATTCTTTAATTACTTCACGTCCTTTTCTAGTAATATATTTAAAGGTTTTGTTACTTTTGCGTAATTTTTTATAAATCTTCTATAGTAACCTGAAAATCCTAGAAATTCTCTAACGTTTTTAATATGTTTAGGCGTAGGGAATTTTTTTACTGCTTCTACTTTCTTTGGATCAGGTTTTATTTCGGGTTCACTAATATAAAATAACATACTTCGTTTTTTAGACCTAAATAACATACTTCATTTTTTAGAAATTCACATTTTTCTGGTTCTAGTGTTAAATTTGCTTCCCGTAATTTTTGTGCAACTATATTGAGTCTTTCGTGAGCTTCTGTCATAGTTTCGCCAAAAATAATTATATCGTCGATGAATACGAAGCATATTTTACTGATTAAATCGCCTAAAACTGTATTCAAAACTCTTTGAAATGTACGCGGTGAGTTTCTCAATCCGAAAGGTAATACTCGAAATTCAAAACGTTCCAATGGATTAATGCTAAATGCAGTTTTATGTATATCACTTGTTTTCATAGGAATTTGGTGAAACCCCGATTTTAAATCTATAACGTAATAAAACTTAGTTTTTCCCAATTGATCGAATATTTCTGTAATGTTTGGGATTAAATATGGATCTGGAACTGTCTTTTCGTTTAGTTTTCTGTAATCTATTACTAAACGCCATCGTTTTTTTCCGTCTGCTAACTGTTTTTTTGCTATAATCCATGCTGGAGCATTAAAAGCACTTTTTGAGTTTCTAACTAGGTCATTTGTTATAAATTTTTGAGTTTCTTCTATCGCGATTTCTTTTAATTTATGGGGTAAAGGAAGTTGCTTTACGTATACGGGTTTATCATCTGTTAAATTTATTTCATGTTGTTCTACATTACATGATCCTAAACTATCTCCCTCTAGCCAAAATATATCCTTATTTTTCAATACTAGATCTTTAATCATTGTTTTACTATTTTCAGGCAAGTTTTGGTAACATATTTTTTCTAATAATCTTTTTTCTCTATTATATTCTTTTAAATCTTGTATTGAATCATTTTTTCCTATAAAATTTATTGATCTAGTTCAATCTTTTTATTCATTATTGTCAAAAATTGTTTATTTCCTCAAAATCGATTGTTTGGTCATTATTTTCAAAAGCAATATTAATATTATTTATTAATGACTTAATATTATTTTTGTTATTTTCGAAAATTTTCTCATAATGTAAATCATTTATATTTTCTGGTAGAATTTCATTTAACGTTTTTTGTTGTAAATCCTTTCCTTCTGCCTCTCATATTGGAATCGTATTTAAAATTTTTGTAACGTCATCATAAAATGTTATTTCTGAATTTATATTTACTTCATTTTTATTGATTAACTCGGGTTCATAAGATATTAAACAGGATGATTTTTCCATTTCATCCTCCATTTGAAAATTTTCAGTTTTCTCGTTTATTTGTAATACTTGTTCACAATCCTTATGAATTACGGATGTTGAATTTTGCTTTTTATTCGTATTTTCCAACATTTTAGAATATAAGCGACCTGTTTGAGCCAGAACCGGCCTAGGGTTTCTGGCTCACCCGCAATTGCGTAATGATCATTAACCCATATACCAGGTCGTGACCTGTTTGAGCCAGAACCGGCCTAGGGTTTCTGGCTCATCCGCAATTGCATGGAAGTCAATAACCCATATCAAGTCGCAACCTGTTTGAGCCAGAACCAGCCTAGAGTTTCTGGCTCACCCGTCATTGCACGAGGCCAAGAATCCAGACCTTTTTTAATCCAGAATCAGTTCTGACTCACCCGTACGGGAAAACCGGGTTGAGCCAGAATCGGCCTACTGATTCCGGATCATGGTCAGGTCTTGCCCCGTTCTAGGCCAGCCGCAATGAGGGTCCTGAGGGGGTGGGAAGCGGGCTGCCGGCAGCGAATGGCCAGCGGTCCGCGGCAAGCAGTCGGCCGGCGGGCAGCAGGCGGCCTGCTGCTTGTCAGCCTGCAGCACTGCATCACGAGCGGGCAGCACAAGCGAGTACCATTATCTAACATTTTCATACTTACCCAAAGTGGACACACATACGACGAGCTGCTGGGCATATGACGAGGTCGAAGTGCTCGATGGTCTCCATCGGCGAGGGCTTCCTCGTTGCCAAAATGAAAACATAAAAAAATTAATATTTATTATGATACCTCTCCCCCCAGTATGATTTTGTAGAAAAAACGCGCGAAAGAATACTAACCTATCGAAGTCCAGTGTGTGTGGTAGCCTTGTCACGTAGTGTGTGGAGACATCCCAGTGATCCAACGGCGATGGCTTCCACGTTGACTGAAAAATAAAAAATGTATTAATATAGAGTATGCGGAAGAGAGAGTGCGAGTGAGAGAGTGAAAGAGAGATAGATATATTATGCCCTACGAATAGTTTAAAAAGTGCTCTGACAAGAGCAATTAAAAAAATATATGAACAGAATGTTCCATTTGCTCTTAAAAGAGCAGTTTTAAAAATATATAAATAGCATGTTCCATATGCTCTTAAAAGAGCAGCTTAAATACATATATATATTTAACATAAATGTTTGTTCTCATTGCTCTGAAAAGAGCAGTTTATACAAATATATATATAAATATGAATATAAATAAAATATGGTAATACTTAACTAATGAATTGTTTTACCAGGCGTCCCTAGGTTGATAAGCGACTGACGTTCTTACATCTGAAAAACACATAAAGTATTAAATATTAACTACACACGAAAGAGGGAAAGAAAAAAAGATGTTATAGACCATACGGCACACTAACCTCTCTAATATGGAAGCAAAATTATTGCCATCGGCGAGCGAGAGAGAGAGAAAGAGAGAGAGAGAGAGAAGATGTGCAAGACTCCGCGTCGTCCGCAATAACGAAACTAACCTCACACGTGTCAGCATCGGCGAGCGAGAAAGAGAGAGAGAGAAAAGATGAGCGAGATTCCGTGTCGTCCGCGAGAAGAAAAATAACTTCGCACGTATCAGCGTCGGCGAGCGAGAGAGCGAGAGAGAGAGAGAGAGAGAGAGAGAGAGAGAAGATGTGCGAGATTCCGTGTCGTCCGCGAGAAGAAAAGTAACCTCGCGGTCGGTGAGCGAGATATCGAGGAACCAAGCGTGAGAGATAGATAGATAGATAGATAATTATTTATTTGCCTTCGCGGCAAAACTTGAATACAGTCAAATTGGTATAATACTGTGACATAGTAGTAGTCGAAATACATATCTTAATACTGAAGTAGAAGCGGAAATACAAGTAAATTTACAATAAGATAATAAAATAAAATAAAATAAAATAAAATAATTATATAAATAGTCTAGATTTCATAACATTATTGACGCCGTTTATGAGGACCTTCATTCTTATCCAAAAAGAAAATATAACAATAAATCAAATATAACAATAAATAAATAAAATATATAAAAAAAAGAAATTTAAATATCACAGCTGAAAGTACGATTAGGGAATACAAATAATTTCAAATACAATTACAAATACAATTTTATCATGACTAGAAAAAGAATACAAGATAAATACAATAAAAGAATAAAATATCACATTTATAATCACAGTAGGTATAATCATATCACAGCCGCTTCGTCAAAGGAGTAATGTAATGTTAAAATTCAAAACAAATGTTGAGCGCAAGTTTAAATAAAAACTAAAATAATAAAATAGAGTTCAGCCCCATAAAAAAAATATCCAAGAAGGTCCCCATTTTAACAGCTCTTGGTACCCACCACGAGAGACTAGGTATCTCGATCGAATAAATATTGGCGCACCGCCCCCTTGAAGGAGCAATATGATGGTAAGTGGTGCAGCGAGAGGGGGAGAGAATTCCAAAAATGGGTACCCAGGATTTGAAACGACCTGGCACCAGTTTCATTACTAACAAACCTAGGCACTAATTCTGGTTGCACTCCCCTACTAGTAGGCCTGGGCTTGTGCTCAATGAAAAATGCAGCCAGATAACTGGGCTCCCGCAACCGTGTAATTTTATACAAAAGAAGGGCTGCGAAGTATAGCCTGCAAGAGTCTGGATAGAGCCAGCCCAGACGTCTTCTGTAGGGGGTGATATGAGCATCCCTTCTAACCCCAAGGATGTATCGCACACATGCATTGCTCAGTCTCTCAAGTCTACGTTTCTGTTCATCAGTCGCGTCAAGTAGTACCACCGTGCAGTAATGTAGGTGAGGTTGAACTAAGCTCTCGACTAGTCTTTTGCGTAATGTCTCAGTGGTACATGCCCTAATAAACCGCAGACTATATAGGGCTTTATTGACTTTCTTGGTAACTTTGATAACATGCGGTTTCCACGTCAATTTACTGTCAAGTGTAACACCGAGACTCACAACCTCGCTACTGAATGGGATGAGCACTCCAGTCTTCGCCTCAATGCCTGGCAAGCCCATAGAATAAATAGAATTGACGTTCGTTCTAGAACCGAAAGCTATCGCCCCGGTTTTGCTCGCATTGAGATGTAGAGCAGAGTCCGATGCCCAGGCAGACACCATTTGTGCCGCATCAGACAGTTGAGAGATGCCCTCCAATATCTTATCCTTGGTGGTGTGAATATAAAATTGGAGGTCATCTTCGTAAAAAATATGTCGAATCGTCCGTCCGTCCAGTATGTTACGCAGGTCATTGACATAAAGGCAAAAGAGCAGGGGGCCCAGAACGGACCCCTGTGGACCTTCCAGGTTGGTTTCTATCCATTCAGAGTTACCATTGTTATTCGTGCAGACCATTTGCGTACGACCTTGTAAATAGGATTTGATCCACAGGAGTGCCGACCTGGAGAACCCCAGCTGATGCAACTTCTTTAAGAGCTTCGATGGAGATATTGTGTCGAATGCCTTGCTGAAATCAAAAAGCAACAACAATGTCACTTTCTTTTGGTCAATAGCCATGCGTATATCGTCTGTCAGCTTTAGTAAGGCTGTTTGAGTACTGTTGTGCCTATGGAATCCGGCTTGAAGGGGGTCTAGCAAATTATTCTTATTTAGATACTCCGTGATTTGGTCATGGGCTATCTTCTCGATAAGAATCTTTGATAAGAAGCAGAGCAACGCTATCGGACGAAAGTCCGAGACAGTTGACGGGGCGACGTTCTTCTTAAGTGCGATTATCTGCGCCTGCTTCCAAGCCCTCGGAAAGACACCCTGGGCAAAAGAGGAGTTAAAAACTCCAACTAAAAAATTACCAATCACCGGTAGCGCCTTCACAATCACACTCTGCGGGACCCCATCTGCTCCCTTCGCCTGCGAGGAGAAGTGCGAAATTGCTAATACAACTTCACTCAGGTATACTGGATGAAATGAAAAGCCATCCTCACTAGCAGGCATTATAAATTGCATTGTGTCCTCTATGTTTTCCAAGGGAGACATGCAGACACCCGCAAAGTGCGTATTAAGTTGCGTCGGCGTAGACCCTTGAAGGTCTTCCTCCTTCCTCTTAGGCAAGAGGCCGAGTTTATGCATCTCCTTCCAAATATCCCTATTATCATCAAGAGCTTCCGAAACCTGTTTTTGCCGGAAAGAATTACGCTCTTGAGATATGCACACATCGACCTCATTGTTAAGTCGAAGAAACTCGGTGAGCAGCACCGCACGCTCAGTGCGTTTGTAGCGCTTATGGATCGAATTACGCTTATCAACGAGCTGTCTCAACTCAGGACCAAACCAAGGAGCATACTTCTTGTTTACATTCACTATTTTCAAGGGAGCTAGCTTATCAATGGCAAAATTTAGGTTATTAATTAATTGTTCTAAAGCTCCCTCCAAATCGGATTCAATAGAATTTATACTGTCCCAGTCACAGCTGGTAAGCATTTCATTAAGTGTACCAGGGCAAATACCCTTGAAATTTCTGTACGAAAAGGATTGTTCCACAGGCATTGGTACGAATTCATTGATAGTAATATCAAAGAGAGAGAGAAAGAGAAAGTATACACTCGCAGAGCAGATTGCTGTGTCAATGAGAGAGAGAGAGAGAGAGAGAGAGAGAGAGAGAGAGAGAGAGAGAGAGAGAGAGAGAGAGAGAGAGAGAGAGGGGGGGGGGGGGGCTCTACACACATACACCTCAGTTGTCCATCCTCGACGTTGTCTTCGTAGACACTTCAAGCTGATGGATGCACTGCACTTGTAGTCCATGGGAGAGGGATGCTGCTCGTACCGCTGTCGATCGCGAAATGCCTTTCGCTCTCTTTACAACGTCGCGCGGCGGTAGCGCAGCCACATTTCGTGCGCATGCGCGAGCTCCTGCTCGCACCGGGGCTCGGCGCGAAGTGGCTTTTTCGCTCTTCCCCCCCCCCCCCCGCAGCACCTTCGTGCGCACGCGTGGGAGCTCATGCTCGCACCGCGGTCGAGCGCAAAATGACTTGTTCGCCTTCGCGCGCGCTCCCCCTCCCCGCGGCACTTGAGAGTGGTGGCTGATACCATTGCAGAGTATTAAAAGCGCTCGTGGATGCTGATTGGTGCGGAGCAGCTCCGCGGGAGGGCATATAATTAGCGCGTTTCTCTTCGTTCAGCATCAGTCCGAGCAATGGAGTCTAAAGAGTTTAATTTAGTCCGCGCAATGGACTCCGACGTAAGCACGCACGCACGCACGCACGCACGCACGCACGCACACGGCCCTTTTCAGGGCCCTATATATATTTTTTACGTAAACAAAAATATTTATTTCTATGTTGTATTCAGCTCTTTTCAGAGCTAAAAAAATAAATATAAATATAGAAACAAACATTTATTTGAAATGAAAAAAAAACAAAATTTATTTATTGCTATGTGATATAATCAGCTCTTTTCAGGGCTAAAAATATATTTATTTAATTTATGTCTATATGTTATAATCAGCTCTTTTCAGAGCTAAAAAATATATATAGATATAGAAACAAACAATTTATTTAATTAAAAAACAACTTTAAACTCTCTCTCTTTATATATAAATACTACACTCAGAAAATTTTTAAATGATTCTATCATTTTTTTAAAAATAATTTCTGAATATTTTTTTTCTTTAATATACATAAATATTATACTCAAAAATTTTTTTAAAAGATTTTATTGTAAGTTGTATAATTTAAATTAAAAAAAAAATTAACTTGATTGTCTTTATAACTTTTAAACAGAAAATAAAAAATAATTCGCGAGTTGACTGTAGCTATTTGATTATAGCCTACATAGAGTAAGAATCAAAATCGGGTTTGTTTGAATTTTGAAGATTAAATTCTTGAGTGTGTGTAAAACTATATATAAATTAAAATTTCATTATTTTAATATTAATTCAAACGAACTTTGGATTAACCAGCAACTTTTAAATCGAAAGAAGTAACTAACCCAATCATGTTCATAACTCGGAAATCAAGAGAAGAATAAAGAATACACGCGTTGAATGTCTTATTTATACGTCTCGTAAATAAAAAGCGATTTTTCATATTTTTTACCCCCCCCCCCCATCGCTGTGGCGGCGTCTCGGTCCGCGTTTTGATTATAAAAGGAGATGCATTCGACGCTCCTCTCACAGTAGTTCTCCAACATGGAAGCTACAAACTCTTCAGTTTACGAGCTCCAGGAGTCATCGTGGAACAACGAGGAGAATTTCAATTGGATGTTGGATCTGTTGATGGATAGCGACGTTGTTCTGTCAGACTTGGTCTCACCACCGCTGGTTAGATCGTCGCCACTCACATCACCAGCATCATCGTGGTTCGCGCCTCAGCGGATGCCTCAGTCGTTGGAGGTTCTGACGCAACAGCAGCCGCATTGTCCGCAGCTCGTGTTGCCACCGTTGTCACCGCCATCTTCACTCTCGCAGGTGCCTCCATGCTTTTCTCCGGGGTTCCTGGAGAAACACGAGCTGAAGTCTTCGTGCTTCTCTCCAGAGCAGCATGAAGTCATCGAGCCAGGCTCGTCGCCATTGTGTATGACCATCTCCTCCTCCGACATGATGTCTCCGGTGAAGATGTCCATGAAGCGACTGCGAGACGACGACGGTGACTGTGATGATGAGCCAAGTCGACGAATTCGTCGTCGACTTACTATTTAATCAGTCCTTTTCAGGACTAAACCAATCGGCCCTTTTCAGGGCCACCAATATTTTTTAACATACGAAAAAATATTCATTTATTATTACTATTCATATATTTAAAAAATTAGAAGAACTAAAAATTTAATAAAAAAAATGTTCATTTATTTAAGTTTAAATAATTTACATCACATTGTACAAATCTAATTCAAATGTACATAAAGTAATAGGTCTGATATTTCCTTCATATTTTTACTATGCTGCTGCTAGAGCATCCATCTTTTTATAACCAGCGCGTTTCGAAGTGCGCATACTGAACAGATATAGGCAGTATGATTGGCACATGAGACTGATTCTGTAGGTAGACTTTTCAATGAAGAACATCCCATCTCCTCAATATTAGTAACTAATCTGAAAATTAAAAAATATTATGAAAAACTTTTTTTTTTATGAAAATAATTTAATAACAAAAAAAAATAGCTTACTGATCGGGGAAAAATCTCTTCAGCCATTTACTTTTCTCTAGTCCTTTCACGTAAATCTCTGCTCCGAAGAGTACGCCGCTCAGAGTGTTTTTAAGTTCATCGTATGGGATGTTGCCGGCTCTCCACATTATTCCATGGAAATTTTGTTCAAGTCAGCGATTTTAGGATTTGTTTTTGTCCAACAACTTGTCCCATGCATAAGGCGGTTTAAATAGGAAAACTGATGGTGTAGGGTCTTCATTGAAGATAATTTTGAAACCTTGGACATCAACAATATATTTCATCTTGCTGCTGTGACTGTTCTCGAACGAGAGCAAAGGAGCGAATGAGGTTTTCAACGTCTCGCTGCTTATTTTATAGTCACCCCCTCGAATTGTTTAACCAATCACGGCATTTTTCCCCCCACCACGATTCCAACAACCAATCAGAATCGATCTCTTTTCGCGAATTTTTTAGATAAAAGGAGGCGTGCAGCACAGAGTCATTCGACTGCCTCGCGCGGTCAAGATGCCTCAGTATTTCAAAAATACCGCTCTTGTGCTATGTAAATCATATTGTCTTACTTCAAGTGGTGCAGCTGACCAAGATGATGTGAATAATTGGATTGCGCTTGGCCGTGGCGCTCTAGTGGAAGCTGAAAAATTGGCTCAGCTCAGACCCGAGTTAACAGACTTAACAGTGGCCGATAGGCAAAAGTTGCAAGCAGCCATCGCGCTTATAAAGAGTATTCTACGCTTGTTAAGTGAACCTCATGTGGGCGCCGGACTACAAGCGAGTGAAAAAGGTAAGCTGGGATGAGATCGACTCAGCTTTCAAAAATAGAATAAAGACGGGTGTCATTACAAACCGAAAACACCTTGATTTGTTAACGTTCATGAAAGACGCTAAAAAGGAATTCATCGAAAAAGTGAGTGAAATTCTTAAAGAACCTTTGAAAGTGAACACAGTATTAGCGGCCGAGTACGTGATAGTTAAAGATGGCGAAGAGGCAATCGAAATAAAATATTTCAACACGAAAACAGCTCCGATATATTCGACTACGGACTTGAATGAGTGGTTTGTTATGAATGTGCACAATCCACTCGACACGGATATGGAAGAGTTTCAGGAGCGCGAGTCGGGCTGATCGCTTAAATCAATTTTAAATTTACTTGTGAATATTTATAAGTTCAATCCGATGAGAGGAAGTTCATACATTTATTTTCCGCCGTTCATCAAGAACAAAAAGGCCTGTATAAATGTAGAAAATCAAGATTATGAATGTTTTAAGTGGGCAATTCTATCAGCTCTACACCCTGCTAAGAAAAATGTCAATCGAGTGGTGTCTTATTTATCACATCAAAATGATCTGAACTTTAAGGGAATTGAGTTTCCAGTTGATCCCAGAAAAGTTAGTAAGTTTGAAAAGCAAAATGATGTTTCTGTAAATGTGTACTATTTAAAGAAGAAAAAGGGAGAAGCGTTTGAAATCTTACCACGCCACTTGACAGCTGACAAAAAAGAAAAGCACGCTAATTTACTACTGATTGAAAATAATTATGTTGACGAAGATGAAGATGGCTCGTCTCTCGATGATGATGATGTTAACATCTGATTTAAATTCCACTATGTTTGGATAAAAAATTTACCAAGACTGTGTAGTAAACAGCTATCTTCTCGCAACCACAAAACTTTCATCTGTGATCGATGTTTACATTATTTTCGAACTGAAGAGAACTTGACGAAACATGTGATTGACTGTGAAAAAATTAATCAGTGCAAAATCACACTTCCAACAGTGAAAAACAATACTCTGGAGTTTACAAACTTTGGTTTTAAGAATCGTGTGCCGTTCGTAATATACGCAGATTTTGAATGTATATTGAAGCCTATGATTGACGATGAACGTGCTTATCAGCATCACGTGCCATTTAGTGTGGGCTTCTTCATTAAATGAAGTTACGATAACTCTCTCTCGGAATATAAGAGTTATAGACAAGAGGACGAACATGCCGAATCTCCAGCCAAATGGTTTGTAGAAAGTCCCCACTCACTGACTGTAAAGTTGGATGACTCATACAAACATCCAAAGCCGATGAATAATCTAACATCGCTCGAAAAAATTATGTTTAACGGAGCACCTCTATGCCATATTTGCGAGAAGCCATTTACTAAGGAAGACAAGAGAGTATGCGACCATTGCCATTTCACGGGAAAGTGAGTATTTATTTCTCTCTCTCCCCCCCTCTCTCCCTCTCTCTCTCAACTAAAAATTATTACAAATATCGTGGACCTGCACATAGCAAATGTAACCATGGCTTTCAGGACTCGAGAGCGATCCCCATAGTTTTTCACAACTTGAGCGGATACGATTCTCATCTCTTTATTAGAGAAATTGCAACGTGCTTTCCAGGACGAGTTTCGCTACTTCCACAAACAAAAGAGAAATACATATCTTTTACAAAGTTTTACATAAACCTGCGATTCATCGACTCGTTCAAGTTTATGGCTTCATCACTCGACAAGTTGGCATTACATTTGGAGAAACTGAATATTTTGGAGCGCATATTCAAACAAGATGGCCTATTCGATGAACAAAGGACCCCGCACACAATGTATGGGAAAAAATTATTCGGTCAAATTTTGGGGGGTTTTGCCCATGAGAACTTTTGTTCAGGACCTCAAGATCTATCTTTTCCCCAAGTTTGATCCAATTTGACCGAATGATTATTTTCCATACATTGTGTGCGGGGTCCTTTCTCTATTAAAAAGAAAAGGAATTTTCCCATACGACTACGTTTCATCGTTTGAAAAGCTAAACAAGCGAAATCTCTCTTCGAAAGATGACTTCTTTAGCAGCTTATATAATGCTCATATCAGCGATGAGGATTATGAGCATTCACAGAACGTTTGGCAGAGTTTCAGCATTCAAGATCTTGGGTAGTACTCTGACTTATATCTCAAGACAGATGTTATACTATTGGCCGAAGTTTTTGAAAATTTCAGAAATAATTGTCTTGAGGCCTATGAGTTGGATCCTGCTTACTATTACACGACGTCTGGATTGACTTGGGATGCCATGCTCAAAAATACACAGGCAATATTCACTTAAATTTAATTAAAAATTCGCATTTCAAATATTTCTTTTTTTACAGATCAAACTTGAGCTTCTTACCGATGTGGACATGTTGTTGTTTATCGAGCGTGGCATACGGGGAGGAATAAGTCAATGTTGCAATCGATATACAAAAACGAACAACCCGTACATGAAGGATGGTTACAACGCTAACGAGGACGAAAAATATTTGATGTACTTCGACGTGAATAATTTGTACGGTTGGGCAATGACTGAATCCTTGCCCTATGGTGGCTTCAAGTGGGTGGAGAATGTCAATGAACCAAACTTCTTCGACATCCCCGATGACTGTGGCTTTGGATACTTTGTCGAGGTGGACCTGAAGTATCCTGAAACTCTACACGATTCTCATAAAGATCTGCTGTTCTGTGCCGAGCATATGGCGCCTCCTGGCTCAAAACAGCATAAACTTATGACGACGCTTCACGACAAAACTCGCTATGTGCTTCACTATCGAGCACTTAAACAGGCGCTGAAACATGGACTGGCTCTCGCCAAAGTCCATCGAGCCATAAAATTCCAACAGAGTCCTTGGCTTAAAAAGTATATTGACTTGAACAGCGCAAAAAGGAAGGAAGCCAAAAATGAGTTTCAGAACATGCTTTTCAAACTCTTCAACAACGCTGTGTATGGCAAAACGATGGAAAACGAGAGGAAACGTGTTGACGTGAAGCTAGTCAACAAATGGAAAGGCCGCTATGGAGCTGAGGCACTCATCGCACGGCCAAATTTTCACAGCTCTGACATTTTTGATGAAGACCTCGTGGCTGTGCAGCTATTGCGAACGGAGATCTGCATAAGAAAGCCAATCTACATTGGATTATCAGTTCTGGGCTTGTCAAAAACACTCGTATACAGGTTCCACTACGACTATATGCGAGATCGTGTAGGAGACCGAGGCAAGTTGCTGTACACCGATACGGATAGTCTGATCTATGAAGTTACAGGCGTGAACGTGTATGATGTGATGCGACGAGACATCCACAAGTTCGACACATCAGACTATCCTGAAACCAATCCGTTCAATATGCCTCGTGCCAATAAGAAAATCGTCGGCTTGATGAAGGACGAGTGCAACGGCGAGATCATGCTGGAATTTATCGGGCTGCAGAGCAAAATGTACAGCGTAAAAGTACAGAACCAACAGCCCATCAAGAAGGCCAAAGGAGTGAAGACTTCTGTGGTTAAAACCACAATTACCCCTGAAGACTACATGAAATGCCTCCGAGAGAACGTCATCATCACTCGAGGGCAGCGGAACATCAGATCTCGTCGTCACAACATCCACACTGAGAGAGGAAAATTGCTCTCAGTGCACATGATGACAAACGCTGCCTACAGCCCGGAACCACTGATACACTGCCCTGGGGCCACTATAGAGCAGGAGTGGTGGAGGAGCGGACCAATGAGGACGAAGTTGCTGGAGAGGCGGAACGCGAGCCGCCGTACGCCGCCGCAGGAGAGCTCTTATATAATGAGGCGCCGCGAGAGTAGGAGCTCATTCGATTAGTCGAGCCTCTCAGCAACACTCTTCAGCAACAGCAGCAGCAGATCTCATCGCTACTTCCTCCAGCCTGGTAGCAGCAGCAGAGTACTTCAGTTGCACAGCCGCTTCCTGCTGTCTTGCAGCCGCTTCTCGCTGTCTCGCAGCCGCTTCCTGCAGCTTCGTTTCTCGTCTTAAAAAGACCTTGTGAGTCATCTACTGGAAGTAGTAGTAAGAAACGAAGAGAAATCTGAGGTTAGTATTTTTTTTTCTTAAAGTAATTTTTTCTCTTCTATTTTTTTTCTCATATTTTAAAAATCTAAACATTTTTTTCAATTTTTCTGTTACAGATTTTTCTGTTACAGATGGATTTTACAAAACTGAACGCCATTGCCCGTGGAGGATTCCTGCCAACAAAAAGTTTGCTCGATCTGACCAAGGACCAGCGGTACATGGTGATTAGTCTGAAGGCTGTGACGACTAAATATGGAGAAAAAGTCGTGGTTGAACTGGAGAGCGAGTTTGATGTTTTCATGCCAAAGAGAGTGTCAGACGCTATTCAACAAGACGAGAAATTCTTCGTCAATCTCCAGGATACAGCGAATAAGTACGAATTGTTTTTAGTGTATAATGGCGGTTCAAGCGTTGAGTTTAGCGGTAAATAATTTTTTAAGTATTGTTAGTGTTTAAGTATTGCGAATATATTTAAAGTTGAAGTGGAATGTGAAAAATGTATATATATTGTAAATTTTTTAAGTATCGCGAAATATAGTTAAGTATTGCGAAATATAGTTAAGCGCGCGCAAATGTACATAATTTTTTTTTATTAATAAACAAAACTCTTTGTTTAACTTGAAAAAATTATTTTTATTTATCCATTACATATCTTTCTTCTCAATCCAACTATTATGTGTATTATCAAAGCCAAGCCATTTTACAAAAATTTTACTTCCTTTTTCCTTAATTGCTTTTTCTACAAGATAAATATCTGGATACTTGGCTTTGAGTAGTTATTGCTCATAGAAACCGCCTGAGACGGGCTGATCTTGATAGTCGTTCAGATGGTAAGTCGTGGGATTTGTAGCTACTATACGTACAATTGTAAATATCTCTGTAGACCAATTGGGAGTGTATCCTTTATCAAATACTGCTTTAGCCTTGCTCACTCGTACTTTGTAACCAATTTTAAATTTTGGCTTAATCTTCTTAGTTATTTTACGAGTAAATTTCCGCAGTATATCTGCTTCGTTACTGGATGTTACATCTTTAGGTTTTACACCGATAGTACGATGTTTACGATTATTGTAGGTGGTAAGTAAATCAGGTAAAATATCTAGCCACTTGTAGTTGCCTCTCAAACTGAATTTTTTCCACATTGTACTTTTTAGCGTGTGATTGAAGCGTTCACATATCGCTGCTTTTAGATTGCTATAGGTTGAGTATAACTTTATTTTGTGTGTTTTCATAAGTTTTTGAAAATCTGTATTATAAAATTCTTTCTCTCTGTCGGTATGGAGATTTTTTGGTACTCTGCCTTTAACCAGCATAGATTTCATAGCTTCCGAGACATTTTTGCCTTTTTTTCTCTTTATACCCTATTGAAAAATATCGCGCGATGATCGTGCCAGTTTATCGACCATTTTCTGGCGCGATAATCGTGCTATAATCGCGCGAGTTAACCGAAATTCAACATTAAAAAATAAGTTTTATTTCCACAACTGTGTACGTGCTTGCGTAATTGACAAACATTATGACTGTAAATGTATTAGTGTGTAACTACAGTGTTAATGTACACCCGAGGGAAGTTAATTCTTTCCGAACGTGCCGGGTGAATTCAAAATCTTGCAATCCCATTGGACTATTGAAGTGTTATTAATCGCGGGATTAATCGGAAAATTTTTATAAAAACAATTACACCAAAAATATGTATAAAAATTACTTTTAATAAGAACGAATTACTTCAAAAGTTATAGTTTATACTGAAAAAATTTAGCTGATTGTAGCTGGACATCATGCCAAAACGTCACCTGATTATCAAGTGATTAGCACCTAAAAATCATGTTGATATTATCTCTTAAATAACATGGTTTTTACATTTTGCTATGAAAAATCGAGTTTTTCTCGCAGTCAAAGCAATTAATTAAATTTTTAAACTTTTATCTATGATTAACATATGTATTAAAACCATGACCACATAAAAATATTTCATAAGTTCTTACGTAAGAACTTACGTAAGCTCTCATCACTCGGTGTGCGAATAAGTAAATTAAAAATTAAAAAATAAAGACATGTAACATACCTGTATATTGGAATAATATTATCATAAATGATATTGTTCTTAATGTGGAGAAAGGATAAATGATGTTTAATGAGCAACGTGCTCGCGCTACTCGACACCGACCCGTGATATAGCAAATTTACACGAGGCCGGAGCCGAGCGCGCCCACATGTACTCGATATTAGCTGCTACCATGAACAGTTGCGATGACGTCGGCCACAGTGCCAGGAGGCGATATCTTGGCGATGATATTGCTATTAAAAGAACAGAGAAGATACTTCACGTGGGGTCAGCAGATAAAATTTTAGAATCGTTAAGGCTTTGTGAGTTATAACTATAATAATTTTTATTCAACAAAAATATTTCTGATTCTTTATTAAAAACTATTTAAAATGTGCCCAGGAACAATATTGGTAAACCCTCTTGAAAAGAATTCTATACTTTTTAAATATCAATAGAAACCAATAATTGGTATTTTTGTCAACCCGCTGAATTTCAGATCATAATATTATTCATATATCTCATGTTATGGATCTTGCCGCTGAAGTTTCTCAAAGCATGAAAAATCCATTAAACATCTATTTTCAACAATATTTTCAACAGACTTATAAGTAATAGCACTTATATTTACTTTTCTAAATTATCAATGGGAGCCGTTTACACTGTTAATAAACTCTCTTTGTAATCTTCATATCTATTCCAAATTCAATTTCATAAGTAATCTATTATTATATGTGCAAAAGCCAAAAGTAAAGTAATATGTAAAAAGTTGCGATCAAAGTAGTTGAAAAACGATTTAGCAATTGTATACTCCAATGCGCAGACAAATACTTCTTACTCATTAATTTTCAAATACAATATGGTGTTCTTAGTAAGTCTTCGCTTCATGTGAAATTTCATAAATTATGTAAATTACAATCTTATAAATCATTAAGATCCATAATCCAATTATTTAATTGTAATTTACACTGAATAGTTTATGAAATTTCATGATGCGAAGGTTTAATAAGAAAACCATATTTTACTTGAAAATTATTGAGTAAGAAGTTCTTGTCTGGGCATTGGAATATACAATTGCTAAATTATTTTTCAACTACGTTGATTGCAACTTTTTACATAGTAATTTACTTTTAGCTTTCGCACACATAATAATAGATTACTTATAAAATTCTGTTTCGAGTAGATATCAAGAATACATGTAGAGTTTATTAACAGTGTAAGCGGCTTCCATTGAAAATGTAGGAAAGTAAATATAAATTTTATTACTTACAAGCCTTTCAAAAATATTGTTGAAAATAGATATTTAATGTATTTTTCATTTTATGACAATATTCAGCAACAAAATCCTCAAACTTTGCAAATGGATCATAAAATAAATATAAACATATTCTACAAATAAAAAGCAAATTTTTTCCCAATGCTACAAATTACAAGCCACATTTTTAGTCAAAGCTAAAAGGAAATTAGTATAAAAAGTTGCAATCAAAGTAGTTGAAAAACAATTTAGCAATTGTATACTCCATTACGCAGACAAATATTTCTTACTCAATAATTTTCAAATAAAATATGGTGCTCTTATTAAGCATTCGCTTCATGTGAAAATTCATAAATTATGTAATTTACAATCTTACAAATCATTAAGATCCATAAGTCAATTATTTAATTGTAGTTTACACTGAAAAGTTTATCAAATTTCATGATGCGAAGGTTTAGTAAGAAAACCATATTTTATTTGAAAATTATTGAGTAAGAAGTTCTGGTATGGGTATTGGAATATACAATTGCTAAATTATTTTTCAACTACTTTGATTGCAGCTTTTTTACATAGTAATTTACTTTTAGCTTCGGCACACATAATAATAGATTATTTATAAAATTCTGTTTCGAATAGATATCAAGAATACTTGTAGAGTTTATTAACAGTGTAAGCGGCTTCCATTGAAAATGTAGGAAAGTAAATATAAATTTTATTACTTACAAGCCTTTCAAAAATATTGTTGAAAATAGATATTTAATGTATTTTTCATTTTATGACAATATTCAGCAACAAAATCCTCAATCTTTGCAAATAGATCATAAAATAAATATAAACATATTCTACAAATAAAAAGCAAATTTTTTCCTAATGCCACATTTTTTGCCAAAGCTAAAAGTAAATTACTGTAAAAAGTTGCAATCAAAGTAGTTGAAAAACAATTTAGCAGTTGTATACTCCATTACACAGACAAATATTTCTTACTCAATAATTTTCAAATAAAATGTGGTGCTCTTATTAAGCCCTCGCTTCATGTGAAAATTCATAAATTATGTAATTTACAATCTTACAAATCATTAAGATCCATAAGACAATTATTTAATTGTAGTTTACACTAAAAAGTTTATCAAATTTCATGATGCGAAGGTTTAGTAAGAAAACCATATTTTATTTGAAAATTATTGAGAAAAAGTTCTTGTGTGGGTATTAGAATATACAATTGCTAAATTGTTTTTCAACTACTTTGATTGCAACTTTTTTACATAGTAATTTACTTTTAGCTTTCGCACACATAATAATAGATATTACTTATAAGATTCAGGTTTGAGTAGATATCAAGAATACATATAGAGTTTATTAACAGTGTAAGCCGCTGAATAAGTTAAAATTCATGTATGTAAATTCTGATATTACTAGCTTACATGTTATACGTTCAAAATAAGCAATGAAGGGGCCAACCCGTTACCACACCACATCCACTGAAAGCGAAGGCAAGATCGAGGCACATATTGGTACTTAGTAGCACTACATACTGTTGAGAACATCCTCAGCCTGATGGTTGAGAATCATTCATGCTCTTCTGCTGATTCAGATACCTCCAACAAGAGAAAAGTACAAACAGCCCACCCACCCATTAAAAAGGTTAGGAGTGAGAAAGAACTTACATAGTCTATGCTTTACCGCCGACTCCGCTGTCTTACTGTCTGAGAGGAGTCACCACCAAACGATGGACGTGAAGAAGGAACCAATTTACCCACCAGGACACCGTACTGCAGCAGCCGCTGTCATCGTTGCGAATGCCGAACAAGACACGTGCACGGCAGCGTCGGACAGCCTTTTTACGGACGAGACGATTATATCCCAAGCGGCCGGGAGCGCCAACAGCTGACTGAATTGTTTGTATAGGTAGACCAACGTCCGACGCTGCCGTACACGTGTCTTGTTCGACATTCGCAACGATATGACAGCGGCTGCTGCAGTACGGTGTCCTGGTGGGTGTTGGTTCATTCTTCGCGTCCATCGTTCGGTGGTGATTCATCTGAGACAATAAAACAACGCAGTCGGCGGTAAAGCATAGATTCTGTAAGTTCTTTCTCACTCCTAACCTCTTTAATGGGTGGGTGGGCTGTTTGTACTTTTCTCTTGTTGGAGGTACCTGAGGCAGCAGAAAAGATGAATGATTCTCAACCATCAGACTGAGGATGTTCTCAACAGTATGTAGTGCTACTAAGTACCAATATGTGCCTCGATCTGGCCTTGGCTTTCAATGGATGTGGTGTGGTAACGGGTTGGCCCCTTCATTGCTTATTTTGAACGTATAACATGTAAGCTAGTAATATCAGAATTTACATACATGAATTTTAACTTATTCAGCGGCTTACACTGTTAATAAACTCTATATGTATTCTTGATATCTACTCAAACCTGAATCTTATATAAGTAATCTATTATTATGTGTGCGAAAGCTAAAAGTAAATTACTATGTAAAAAAGTTGCAATCAAAGTAATTGAAAAACAATTTAGCAATTGTATATTCCAATACCCAGACAAGAACTTTTTCTCAATAATTTTCAAATAAAATATGGCTTTCTTACTTAACCTTTGCATCATGAAATTTGATAAACTTTTCAGTGTAAACTACAATTAAATAATTGACTTATGGATCTTAATGATTTGTAAGATTGTAAATTACATAATTTATGAATTTTCACATGAAGCGAAGGCTTAATAAGAGCACCATATTTTATTTGAAAATTATTGAGTAAGAAATATTTGTCTGCGTAATGGAGTATACAATTGGTAAATTGTTTTTCAACTACTTTGATTCCAACTTTTTTACACTAATTTACTTTTAGCTTTGGCAAAAAATGTGGCATTAGGAAAAAATTTGCTTTTTATTTGTAGAATATGTTTATATTTATTTTATGATCCATTGGCAAAGTTTGAGGATTTTGTTGCTGAATATTGTCATAAAATGAAAAATACATTAAATATCTATTTTCAACAATATTTTTGAAAGGCTTGTAAGTAATAAAATTTATATTTACTTTCCTACATTTTCAATGGAAGCCGCTTACACTGTTAATAAACTCTACATGTATTCTTGATATCTACACGAAACAGAATTTTATAAATAATCTATTATTATGTGTGCCGAAGCTAAAAGTAAATTACTATGTAAAAAAGTTGCAATCAAAGTAGTTGAAAAATAATTTAGCCATTTATATTCCAATACCCAGACCAGAATTAACTTCTTACTCAATAATTTTCAAATAAAATATGGTTTTCTTACTAAACCTTCGCATCATGAAATTTGATAAACTTTTTAGTGTAAACTACAATTAAATAATTGACTTATGGATCTTAATGATTTGTAAGATTGTAAATTACATAATTTATGAATTTTCACATGAAGCGAATGCTTAATAAGAGCACCATATTTTATTTGAAAATTATTGAGTAAGAAATATTTGTCTGCGTAATGAAGTATACAATTGCTAAATTGTTTTTCAACTACTTTGATTGCAACTTTTTTATACTAATTTACTTTTAGCTTTGGCTAAAAATGTGGCTTGTAATTTGTAGCATTGGGAAAAAATTTGCTTTTTATTTGTAGAATATGTTTATATTTATTTTATGATCCATTTGCATAGTTTGAGGATTTTGTTGCTGAATATTGTCATAAAATGAAAAATACATTAAATATCTATTTTCAATAATATTTTTGAAAGGCTTGTAAGTAATAAAATTTATATTTACTTTCCTACATTTTCAATGGAAGCCGCTTACACTGTTAATAAACTCTACATGTATTCTTGATATCTACTCGAAACAGAATTTTATAAGTAATCTATTATTTTGTCTGCCAAAGCTAAAAGTAAATTACTATGTAAAAAAGTTGCAAACAACGTAGTTGAAAAATAATTTAGCAATTGTATATTTCAATGCCCAGACAAGAACTTCTTACTCAATAATTTTCAAGTAAAATATGGTTTTCTTATTAAACCTTCGCATCATGAAATTTCATAAACTATTCAGTGTAAATTACAATTAAATAATTGGATTATGGATCTTAATGATTTATAAGATTGTAATTTACATAATTTATGAAATTTCACATGAAGCGAAGACTTACTAAGAACACCATATTGTATTTGAAAATTAATGAGTAAGAAGTATTTGTCTGTGCATTGGAGTATACAATTGCTAAATCGTTTTTCAACTACTTTGATTGCAACTTTTTTACATATTAATTTACTTTTGGCTTTTGCACATATAATAATAGATTACTTATGAAATTGAATTTGGAATAGATATGAAGATTAGAAAGAGAGTTTATTAACAGTGTAAATGGCTCCCATTGGAAATTTAGGAAAGTAAATATAAGTGTTATTACTTATAAGTCTGTTGAAAATATTGTTGAAAATAGATGTTTAATGGATTTTTCATGCTTTGAGCAACTTTAGCAGCAAGATCCATAACATGAGATATATGAATAATATTATGATCTGAAATCCAGCGGGTTGACAAAAATACCAATTATTGGTTTATATTGATATTTAAAAAATATAAAATTCTTTTCAAGACGGTTTACCAATATTGTTCCTGCACACATTTTAAATAGTTTGTAATAAAGAATCAGAAACATTTTTGTTGAATAAAAATTATTATAGTTATAACTCACAAAGCCTAAAGGATTCAAAAATTTGATCTGCTGACCCCATGTGAAATATCTTCTCTGTTCTTTTAATATCAATATCATCGTCAAGATTTCGCCTCCTCGTAGTGTGGCCGACGTCGTCGCAACTGTTCATGGTAGCAGCTAATATCGAAGTACACGTGGGCGCGCTCGGCTCCGACCTCGTGTAAATTTGCTATATCACGGGTCGGTGTCGAGTAGCGCGAGCACATGGCTCATTAAACATCATTTATCCTTTCTCCACATTAAGAACAATATCATTTATGATAATATTATTCCAATATACATGTATGTTACATGTCTTTATTTTTTAATTTTTAATTTACTTATTCGCACACCGAGTGATGAGAGCTTACGTAAGTTCTCACGTAAGAACTTACGAAATATTTTTATGTGGGCATGGTTATAATACATATGTTAATCATAGATAAAAGTTTAAAAATTTAATTAATTGCTTTGACTGCGAGAAAAACTCGATTTTTCATAGCAAAATGTAAAACCAATGTTATTTAAGAGATAATATCAACATGATTTTTAGGTGCTAATCACCTGATAATCAGGTGACGTTTTGGCATGATGTCCAGCTGAAATCAGCTAAATTTTTTCAGTATAATCTATAACTTTTGAAAGTAATTCGTTCTTATTAAAAGTAATTTTTATACATATTTTTGGTGTAATTGTTTTTATAAAAATTTTCCGATTAATCGCGCGATTAATAACACTTGAATAGTCCAATGGGATTCCAAGATTTTGAATTCACCCGGCACGTTCGGAAAGAATTAACTTCCCTCGGGTGTACATTAACACTGTAGTTACACACTAATACATTTACAGTCATAATGTTTGTCAATTATGCAAGCACGTACACAGCTGTGGAAATAAAACTTATTTTTTAATGTTGAATTTCGGTTAACTCGCGCGATTATCGCACGATTATCGCGCCAGAAAATGGTCGATAAACTGGCACGATCATCGCGCGATTATTCGCGCGATTTATCGCACGATAATCGCGCGATATTTTTCAATAGGGTAGGAACAGCCCATGCATATTTGGAGAAAATGTCGATTATAGTGAGCAGGTATCTATAGCCCTTATTGTCGCGAGCATAAGGAATCATTTCGACGAGATCTGCTTGCCAAGTTTCGTCCAAACCACGCACGTCAAAGTTACGACGTGTATAGTTGCGTCTTGCAGGTTTGTGCAGTTCTTCAACTAGTCTTTCATGTTCCATGTTTGTGGAATTACTGATTAAATATTTGTGCCATAGCCTCTTTTATAGTCAAAATGTTAGCTTTTATTTGAGATATCTGGACATCAAGCTCCTCTCTATGATTATTAACTGTTATACTCAAGTCATCCAGACTAGTTCTAAGTCTTGTAGTTATATCAATCATTCCTCGAATTTCTATTTGAATAATGTTTCGTAGAGTCTCTAAATTTACAGCATCACTCGGCTGGTGAGGTTCGGCAACATTGCATAATTTTTTATTTTCCATGTCATAGTGACTGTCAGACGTGACTTTAAAGCTATCGCCAGGTGGTCCTCGACTACCTTCGGTTTTTCCGAGGTTACGTCCAAACACGTCAAAGCTTATTTTAAGAATGATTCGTTTATTGGTGTGCACTTAATATATATAGCCTACTTCACGCAATTCCTCGATTATAGAGTGTATCTCATTTACATGACTTGGATTTCCGGCAGATCTTTCAGCTACTAGTAAGTGAAGCCGGTCAACGAGCTCGTTTGGATCGTCCCAGTACACATAGTCTAAAGCAGTATGTTTTTTCGCAATTTTATAACGAGGTAATGATCCACCTTTAATCGATTCTCCAGTAATTGTTTTCGAGGTAACATTGAACATTGGAGCAATAATATTATTAAATGTATTACTATTATGAACACGAATCCTTTCGTTCTTGTCATATCGCCTTTTATGAGCAGACGATAGTTCTAAAATTTTGCGATATTTTTTTAAATCATGTGAACTTATATTATTTTTATTTGGTTGTTTCGCTATGAGTAACTCAACTAATCCTGTAGTTTTCGGGTATGCTACTCCATTAACTTGAATTTTATTATTATAAAAGCTAATCGGTAAATTACCAATAAAAAATGCATCATTTTCATTTCGTACTCCATAAATTTTGTCAAGATATTGGGGCTGATTAAGCTTGTGGGCCGTGATGTACAAATCAGAGCCATTATCGGTATCGTTACCTGCTGTTTCGAAAGATGTGCCATGGACGTTCTGTAGAGTATCATTGAACTTACTGTCAGAACTTTCGTTCTTTTTGTCATCCTCCAAACTTTGTTCGACTGTATTATGTTTAACACTACTTTGTTCAATATTTCTCTGAGCTACAAGTTTTTGAATCGGATCAACTATTGGTTTAAAAGTTTCACTTAAAATCTTTTCGACATTGTCTTTTCCAAATTTTAATATTCTATATTTGCGTTTAATCGCATCTCGTGCCTTAACGAGTTGACGAAGCACATTTTTTTCTCGTTGAAAGTCATCCATGTTGTCGGTTCAACGTTCAGTCTGAAACTGCTGATTATTACCTATGCGCATGCTGTATTTATAGCAAAATTGTCAAAGCCCTTGCGAAATCTGCCATCATTTATTGCTCTATCTTTATCGATGACTAGAAAACCATACTTATCATCTCTCCAACACTTGGATCATAATTCTTTAAAATGTATATAAGTCATATCGGTATTTACATGATCGTCATAGATATGCTTCAGATTTACTTCATCTTGTCTAAAAATAGCAAGTAAGTTTACATTATCTCTGACAAGATGTTTGGGGACATGAGCATAAGTTTGACATAGATAAAAACAATCAACCTTTTTATGTCTGCCCATGCAGAAAAAGGCTCTAACATTATCTTGTTTTTCGCTAGCAAAAGAGTTCGGAAGCACGTGGTCAGGATCGACAACTGCATCGTGCTCGCTGAATGAAAAATATTGTACACCTTCTATAGGTTCCAAGATTTCATTTAAAAATTTATATTTTGGCTGATTGAGAGACTTTGAGTAGACGTATACGTTTTCAAATCTAACGCCATTAGGATGTGTTATGTGAGCAAGTAAACTATTTGTTTTTCCGCAGTTTGAGGGGCCGCAGAAGACGGCTCGTATACTATCAGGAAGTAGATCGCCGTGCCGTTTTGCTCGTTTATCATGCTCTACAAGTGCATCAAAATTTTCTATTGATAACTTGACCAACCGCTCTTTGAAGTTCATGATCTTTGCTCTATGACAATAAAATAACGACTGATTGCTACGAGTATAAATAGCGGTCTTATATAGCTTTCACCATCAGTTGCCCGTTGACTTTCGAAGAGTGATGATCATTCACAAACGCGGGCGCGGTTTAGTTAATAAAATTATCAATAAACTACCATTCGGGCTTCACATACCCGGTTATCAGTACTGTGGTCCAGGAACAAAGTTGGCAAAACGTTTAGCTCGAGGAGATCTTGGAATTAATCCCCTAGACGCTGCTTGTAAAGAGCACGATATAGCTTATTCTAGAAATCGTGAAAACGTTCAAGCAAGAAACGCCGCAGATAAAATTTTAGCTGAAAAAGCTTGGAATCACGTTAAATCAAAAGACGCTAATTTTGGTAAAGAAAGCGGCTGCATATGCTATAACTAATACTATGAAATTAAAATCTAGATTTGGTATGGGTTTGAAGAAGAGAAAGCGAAAGAACGCTAAAAAATCTAAATTAGGAATGGGTTTAAAGAAGAGAACCCAAGTTTCATTGAAAAAAATTATCAAAGCTGGTGCCTTTAAATCAACGCCAAGTAACTGCGCTCTAACAGTCATACGATCAGCTTTGAAAAAAGCACGGAGCGCTGTTAAAGAAGTTGGAGGTAAAAAGAATATTAAAATTCCACGTATGTTACCAGTCCCCGTGAAAACAGGAGGGGTATTGCCATTTCTCGTACCTCTATTTGCAGGCTTGAGTGCAACTGGCGCTCTAGCGGGTGGGGCTGCTGGGATAGTAAAGGCGGTAAACGACGCAAAAGCGGCTAAGAAGCAGTTGGAAAAAAATAAAAGGCATAATAAAACTATGGAAAGTGTAGCGTTGGGCAATGGCTTATATCTTAAACCACACAAAGTAGGGTTAGGTCTTCATTTAAAAAAAAAAAGTTCATGAAATTACCTCAGCGAGCACTTACCGATGCGGACATATTAAAATATGCAAAACTTTTAAAAATATCTAATTTTCGGGGAGTATTTATGAGAAATGCATTGCCGGCTTCTGGACCGCGCTATAGTGAATCCGCTATAGTTAATCTAGATAATGCTAGCGGCCCTGGGACACACTGGGTTGCATATATAAAAAGAGGCAAAAATGTTGTATATTTCGATAGTTTTGGCGATCTCCGACCACCCTTAGATTTAATATTATACCTTGGAGTTGACGAAGTTAAATATAATCATGAAAGATATCAAGATTTTGACACGTACAATTGCGGTCACCTCTGTCTAAAATTCTTGTGTGGGGCTATATAAGGAGAGGTAGAGGAAATATCGTGTCATTCTGATTTAAGCTGTCATGGAAGATTCATTAACTCTGACGCTTTCAGGTACGTATTCTACACTAGAAGCACAGTATTTTCCACCAATCGAGCTATCGCCAAATAAAAATTAAGTTTTAGGCCTTGTTGAACTTTTAACATTTAATTCAATCCCCAATATAAATAGTAGCAATAATAATTTTTACGTAGGTGAAAACGTTGTCCCTCTTCCAGCAGGAAGTTACGAAATTGAGGATATTGACAAATTTCTTCGTAAAAAGTTAGCGCACAACGATATTACTTTCAATTTAAAGGCAAATAATAATACTCTTCGCTGTACAATCAAATGTAGCCTACCTATAGATTTTCGACCTAAAAATTCACTCGGTCGTCTACTGGGCTTCACCAGACGTGTTCTCGAACCGAACGTTGTTCATAATTCTGACTTACCCGTCACAATTCTCAAAATCAACGCTTTGAGAGTCGAGTGTAATATCACTTCGGGAGCATATATAAACGATAAAAAAGTTCATACAATTCATGAGTTTTTTCCTGCAGTACCTTGGGGGTATAAAATCATCGAAGTTTCCTCGCACGTCATTTACCTACCGATTGCCGTAAAGCATATAGATCATTTGCAAGTACGCATCATTGATCAAAACGGAGATTTAGTAAATTTCCGCGGAGAAGTTATAACTATAAGGTTGCATATCCGCCAATCATAATGGGAATTATTTATAACAGAAACTATATAAGCAGAGAAACATGCCCAACGCGCATCAGTCATCAACGAACTGTGAAGGTGCTAACACGTCAAAGCATAACAAAACTAAAAAGTCTAGGATTAAATGTAGTACTTGGTGGAAGGTAACTTGTATCATCTTTTGCTGCTTTCAACGAAATGGAAGAAATTCTAAGCATACCAACACCTGTAACTTTCGATGAATCCGTAGCGCACTACGAGGTTCACGCTGACCAACCGTATACAACAACATTCAACAACAGGGATGAAATACGTATATCTATTCAACATCAAGATTTATGTCTCTTACCTTCCCGCAGTGCACTGCATATCTGCGGGCGATTGGTTAAAACTTATAATACTCCCACTGCAAATACAGAACTTGTGAATAATGCCATTTGTCATTTGTTTGAAGAAATCAGATATGAGTTGAACGCTATTGAGATAGACAAATGCAAAAATGTTGGTTTAACCACTCTCATGAAAGGTTGGGTTTCACTCAATCCCACTCAGAGTTTTATCATTGAAAATGCGGGCTGGATCGATGTAGAAGAAACACAAAAGATAATCGATGATGCTGGTTACTTGAATGTATCGATCCCATTGAGCCTAATTTTTAGCTTCGCAGAGGACTATCGTAAAATTGTAGTAAATGCAAAGCATGAACTCCTTCTCATGATATCGAGAAATGACTTAAACGCCGTTAAACAAACACTTATAAGAGTAGACAATACAGAGGGTTATGAGGACTTTAATATTGAATTATCTAGAATCGAATGGCAAATGCCATACGTAGTTGCATCGAACTCTAACAAAATTCGCTTACTCGATTTCGTGGGGAAAGATCGCCCCATTGCCATGAGTTTTCGCACGTGGGAATTGTACGAGTATCCACTACTTTCGATTACATCGAGACAAGTATGGACTGTAAAAATATCAAATCAACTTGAAAATCGAAAAGATCGAAGAGCTACAAATGCTAGCCAGTTTGATCATTGCAATCTTACAAATGTAAAACTCTTTCTCAATTCTCAATCATATTCGTATGGTAATCTTAACCTCGATGTGAATCGTAATCAATTTACCATGCTCTACGATATGTACGCTAATTTTAAAAATTCTTACTACGGCAAAGATCCAGAACCTATGTTGAAAAAGTCACAATATCTCACTTACGTGCCCCTAATAGTGATAGACTGCTCAAAACAAAACGCGACCTTAAAGAGCGCCCCTGTAGACATTCGTCTGGAATTTGAAGCAAAGGAAAATTTTCCTGCTGCAACTTCATTCTACTGTTTGATCTTGCACGATCGTATAGTTCAATACAACCCCGTAAGCGGCGACGTGCAGAAACATTAAGGAGTATATAAGGTGAGTGAGCCTCTGGCTCCGTGTCATTCGTCATTTGGAATTCAAAGTGAAATTTTGTACAGCCATGGACTACGCAGTGGATATGCAGGGCTTTAAAAGGTCTGGAAATGATTTTGTTTTAAAAGAGTTGGCTTTCATGTCTCTCAACGACGGCGATGAGCCAGTAGTGCACCTCTTCAAGCCACCATTTCCTTGGCGAAGACTAACAGAAAAGTATAAAAGTGAAAATTTGTGGTTAGAACTTTGCTACCATGGACTGTCATGGGATGGTGGTGATTACGATTATACAGAAATCGGAAAAGTTCTTCAAGATGCATTGAAAGATGCTAACAGAATTTTTGTCATTGGTGAGATAAAAAGGTTGTGGTTAGAGCGTTTCAACTTTAAAGTTACTGATATCACTGAAATGGGCTATCCATTGTTCGATTATCCAAAATCAGTGATTATATGTACTAACCATAATGGAGAGTACAGAACTACTTGGTGCTCGATACAAAGTAAAGCACATGAAACAGTTTTCCCTTAACGATTCCAACATGGAGTGGGAAGACATCATGGAATGGGAAGATATTGATGAATAAAAAATTTTAAGGGTTATGGAGGGGTTGACAGACAGGTAGAACCTCACACGATAGGAGTGAGGTGGGGCTCCTATCCCCCTTAAAAAATTTTGTAATCACATAGTTGACCGCTAGGTGGCTCTCGCAAGTAGTCATTGTTCGTATATAAGCGTGTTGCGATCGTTAGAAGCTTTCATTTGCTAATAATGGGTCAAAGCAGCTCGACCGTTGTTCCTGAGCAACAACAACTGATACAAAACGATACAAAAAAGTCGCAGTGGAAAAAATGTTCGGAAAAATTTTCCACAGACACATATTCTTTGCCCGAGCAAAACGGTTATAAAAAGTTCTAAATGGTTACTAGTAGATAAAACATTCTTCCAATGAATGCGTTGTACTTTTGCAAAAATTGCAAAATTTCCCTATCCTACTTTCTAGACTCTTTAATGTAGTGCAGTTTTCAATTGTGTGCCCTTTTCTCTTACAATACGCACATGTTGGTGTTGTTTCTATTCTTTTTAATTTCCTGCAATTTACTATCGTGTGTCCTGATCTTTTACAAAATTCACAATATTGTTTTTTTTTCGTTTCGTATATTTATTTGTTCATTAAAACTCGTATTTCTTGGGTGATAACTTTGTTGTTGGGGATTGTTGAATCCGTTTGAGTTTCTTGAATTACTTGGTGGGTGGAAAGTGTATTTATTTTCTAAATTTCTATAATTTGGATTGATATTTGTGTAATTTGTATTCATTCGTGAACTTGTATTCCGATCTGGGCAATGTGCTGCTGTATGTGGAATTGCCTCGCAAATTTGGCAAGTTATCTTATTTCGAAATGTCTGCTGTTTACCTTGCATCGTCATAATTCCCGCCGTCTGGCAATCCGAGGCTTCGTGACCTTCTATCTTACAAATTGTACACCAAAACATTTTCCTTGTTACCTGACAGTATTTCATTATGTGTCCCGGTTTATTGCACCTCTGACATACTACCGATGGGCAGTTCTTCATCGTGTGGTTCGTGCTACCGCAGAATTCGCAAATTTCGATGACGTTAGCCTTTTTTCACACATGTTCGGACTGTGACCTCTTTCCTTACATTTCCAGCGGAGTTCAAATTTTTTTATTAGTGGGCAACTTGTAACTGTGTGACCCATATCTTGGTAATATTGACAATGACTTCCTTTTAAATGATTTAATTTACAAATATCTATCGAATGTCCCCTTGAACTGCAAAATTTACAAATCAATTCTATTTTTGTTGAGGTTTGTGGATAATTAATAGTGTTGAGATTTGTGGTAAAGTAAGAAACCATTATTTAATAGAGAGAGATAAACATAGTTTATTGAGGTGGCAAAAATGCCAGTCGGCACGTCCGACTTACATCGCAGTTGAATAGCAAGAAGGTAAGAAACATTCTAAGTGCGCTACACTGCTCTCGCGTCTCACGCAACTCTCATACAGACATCCTGGAGTGGGGAGACACTCATATGTGTGTTACGTCCGCCGTCGCTTGGCAGACGCGCATACCATTGAACCTATCCTCGCGTACAGCGCGCCGCATGTTGAAACATTCACATATTCCAACACGCCTCCTTGAATTTTCAACATTATAATTAAATGTTCATTCTTTCATTCAGTCATACAGTAATTTTAAAGTATCATAGCGTTAATAGATTTCTTTTATTTCAAATCACTCCCAACGCTTTTCTATTTTTCAAAAACTTCGTCTTTTCTAAACTCTTTGTTAATATATCTGCTAGATTAAATTCTGAGTCTATTTTTACAATGTCAATTATTCCATTTTCGTAGTTTTCATTAACGTAGTGATACTGCACTTCAATGTGCTTTGAGTTTTTTGTAAAGTTACCAAATTTTGCGATTGCAATTGCGCCTGAGTTATCTTCATACATTTTAATTGGTTTATCAAATTTACGTTAAATGATTCGCATAAGAAATTTTTAATGAACAAGATTTCTGTAACTGCTTCGGACATAGCAGTATATTCTGCAAAAGTAGAACATTTTGTTACTATACTTTGTTTATGCGTTTTCCAAAAAATTAAGTTTCCATATAATCTAATTACAAAACCTGTTGACATTATCGTAGTACGTTAGCTTTAAATCTTTAGTCTTACATAAGTATTTCAAAATTCTCAATGCATATTTAAAGTGTCTTTGGTCATAACAACTTTGGTAACGACTTAAATAATTAACGCTATATGTTATATCTGGCCTTGTGCCTGTACTGATATATAATAATTCGCCGATTAAATTTCTGTATTTTATTCTTTCATCTGTTTCATTTGCTTGTTCTAATTTTAGATTACTCTCCATTGGAGTATCGTATAATTTTGCATTTTCAAGGTTGTATTTTATAGCCAAAGATTCGATATATTTCGTTTGACTTAAAGTCATTTTACCTCTGTCTTCACTATATTCAATATCGATGCCAATATATTGGTTAATTTTGCCCAAATCTTTCATTATAAATCTTTCCATTAAACTTGCTTTTACTTTGTTTATTTTATTTTTGTCTTTGCAACAAATCAAGAGATCATCTACAAAGACTAGTATATATATTGAATCTTTGCTTGTATTATTTACATATAGACAGTAATCATAGTTGCTTCTTATAAAATTTAATTTCTTGATATATTTGCTGAAACAATCATACCATGCTCTAGGACTTTCTCTGAGACCATACAGAGCCTTTTGCAATTTGCAAACTTTATTGTCTCCAGTTTCGTAACCTTTTGGTTCATTAATGTATACTTCTGATTTTACATTGCCATTTAAAAATGCCGTTTCAACATCCATTTGTTCTATAAACAAATTATTTTTACAACTGTAAGACAATAAAATTTTCAACGTTTGCATTTTACCTACAGGTGAATAAACATTTTCAACATATTCTTTTTGTTGGAATCCTCTTACAACTAATCTCGCTTTATAAGTATCGTTATTTTTCTTTTTATAAACCCATTTAACGTCAATGACTTTTTTATCTTTTGGCCTTTCAACAATTTGCCATGTGTGATTTTTCTTTAAACTGTTTATTTCGGAATCCATTGCTAGTTGCCATTGTTTATATTCGCTGGAGTTTATCGCCTCCTCGAATGTATTTGGTACATTTGCATCAATATAATTTACATAAATAAAATGAGTAACTGGATTTCCGTATCTATTTACTGGACTTTTCTTTCTTTGAGATTTTACTTTCCCCGAAGGTCGTAGTAGAGTGAGAAGGATATTCAAAACCGCTGTTCTTCGTTTCATTTAATTCTACGTTAATTTCAGAATCACTATTTTCGCTTTCTAAACAGATTAACTTTATGCTTTCTTCTATTAGATCAACATGCCTTGCAGTAATTACTTTATTATTAACTAAGACTTTATAACCGTTTTCAACGTATCCTACTAGTACACCTAGTTGTGCCTTATTATCCCACTTACTTTTCCTTAGAGCTTCCGGAACTCTTACGAAGACTCTACTTCCGTAAATTTTTAAATTTTTAACATTTGGCTTTATCCCAAAAAATATTTCATAAGGAGTTTAATTCTCTGACGTATTTGCAATTGTTCGATTTTTTAAGTAAGCTACCGTTTTCATTATTTCCGGCCAATATCTTCTATGAATTTTTGCTTCCCTCATTAAGCATCTACCTATATCCATTGCTGATCTATTATATCTCTCCGCTACTCCATTTAATTCGTGGACGTAGGGTGGACATATCAATAATTCTATTCCTTTTGATTTTATAAAATCGAGAATTTCGCGATTTAGATATTCTCTACCGTTATCACATTGCACCCTTTTAATTCTCTTATTAAATTTATTTTCTACTAAATTTACGAATTCAATAAAACAACTTGCAGTTTCTGACTTATTCTTAATGCAAAAGATTCTGGTACATTTGCTATAATCATCAATAAATGTAAGAAAATATTTTTCTCCACCATAGCCAGTAGTACTATGTGGACCATTTAAATCAGTGTGTATTAATTCTAGGATTTCTTTCGTTTTTGTTCGATTATTTTCAAACGGTATATTTGGCATTTTACTTTGTATGCAATTTGCACATTTCATATCTATTTTTTCCAGTTTATCTGGTAAACCTTCAACTAATTTATTATTTACTATTTTATTCAAATAATTAAAATTTACATGGCCAAGTGCTCTATGCCATTTTTCTTTATCTGATAATCTTACTGAATTTACATATTTATCTTTATTTTTATTCGTTAATGCATAACTTTTCAAAGAATACAAATTTTCAATTTTATTGGCAATAGCTACTAATTCTCCCGATTTATTGTAAATTTTGGCATTACTGTCTCGTGCAGTTATTGTAGCATTTTTAGTTATTCTGGAAAAGCTTAACAAATTTTGCTCAATTCCTTCTACATAATATACATTACTCAAATCAATTTGTTTTTCATTATAATAATTTCTAACTTTGATTTTTATATTACCGACTTTCGTCGCTTTTAACATTTTACCGTCTGGTAATTTTACATTTACCGGATCTTTTAAAACTATATACTTCACAAAATATTTATCGCTTTTAATAATATGGTCTGTGGAACCACTGTCCAATAACCAATTTATTTCGTTACCTTCGCATTTTGTATCTACGCTATAACCTGTTATGTCCTTTACTTCTGGGCCGCATACTTGTGTTGACCACGTCTCGGATGATGAACCCTGCTGCTCGTCCGTTGACTTGTTTTGATTTGAACTGCGTCCGCGTCCTCTGCCTCGATTGTAGTCTCGTTGGTTTCCACGTTGTCCTCTCGATGATTGGGCACCTCTGCCTCTGCCGCCTTGTTGGCCTTTCCAACAATCCTTTTGATAATGTCCGACATTGCCGCAAGTAAAGCACTGTCCGTTTGTCTTTGTTGAGAACGTGCTTGCATTACTTTTCTTTTCTGAATTATTTTTAACTAAATTCTTTTCTTTGATTTTTGATTTTACGTAATCTACTGTCCTTTCTCTTTTTGGAATGACGTCGATAAAGTCACCAATATAACTGTAATTTGCTGGTAATGCTTTGATTAAGTATCGCATTTTCTCAGTTTCATCTATCTTTCCTCCGGCTGCTTTAAATTCGTTCACCGCTTTCTCAAATTCTACGAAGAATTCTTCAATATTTTCATAATTCTTTAATTTAATATCTTCAATTTTTCCTCGGCATATTATTTGTAATGACATGGATTTCGTCACATATAATTTATCCAAATTCGCAATCATTTCATAGGCTGATTTGCACTCACAAACATATTCTAATTGCTTATCTGAAATAGTGCTAATTAATATATTTCTTGCCTTTAAATCCTTTTCCTTCCATTCATCTGCTTTATCTGTCTCAGCCCGTTCTCTTTCGGCTTGCTCTTTGCACTCTTTATATTCTAATAGAGTCATTAAGCGAAATTTCCAACTTGTATAATTTGCACCATCAAAAATGGGAATTACTATATCTTCAATTTTTGCTTGCTTAGCCATCTCGACCTTTTTTAATTTAATATCTTCGTACACTTTTATTACTTTATTTAGCGTAATTACTTTCTGCACTATTTTCACAAAACGTTTTTCAGCATTCTTTTCCTCAATTATTTCTCCGCTTTCATCTTCAACGTCATATAGTATTACTTCTTCTTTGGTTTTTACTTTTCCTTTAGTGTCCATTTACCACATGTATAACCTCAAATTTCCACGTGCTCTATTCTTGCACCGTGCAGCGTGCTTCACACAAGAAATCTAATCTGCTCGCATCGGCTTGAATTTTTCATAAATTTTTCAAAAATCTTTCTTCTATCACTTATAGACATATTCTATTATTTATTCACACTTGTATTTTACTTACTTTTGCACTTTTCCTTCAATATTTTTCACAGTTAAACTTTTCGCGAGCCACGTGCTTTCCTCTATCTTCGGCAAGGTTGCCCCAATACTGGCCGAGGCTTGTATTGAGTCAGAGGCTTTTTTCTTTTACTTACAACCACTGACCTGCTACCATGTTGAGGTTTGTGGATAATTAATAGTGTTGAGATTTGTGGTAAAGTAAGAAACCATTATTTAATAGAGAGAGATAAATATAGTTTATTGAGGTGGCAAAAATGCCAGTCGGCACGTCCTACTTACATCGCAGTTGAATCGCGAGAAGGTAAGAAACATTCTAAGTGCGCTACACTGCTCTCGCGTCTCACGCAACTCTCATACAGACATCCTGGAGTGGGGAGACACTCATATGTGTGTTACGTCCGCCGTCGCTTGGCAGACGCGCATACCATTGAACCTATCCTCGCGTACAGCGCGCCGCATGTTGAAACATTCACATATTCCAACAATTTTCTCTTTTGCGACATTGCAGAAATATGATAGATGATCTTTATTTTTATAATATATACATGACGCGTTGTCGCAGAATAATGCTTCGTGTTCAAAATTATTACAGATTTGGCAATGATATACTTTTACGGTATTTATATTTGGTTTTTCGAAACTATATAATATATTTGCGTTATCTTTTCTCATCATAATTCTTTTTTCTGTGTTTGCCTCTAGATCTACTGCTTTTTGTATTGCACTCTGTCTTTTCGTGTTCTCTTAATGCAAATCGTATTTCACTTTTTAGACCGTCTTTAAAATAATTTAATATTTCTGCTTCCAATTGGGTTTTAAAAATTGTAAAATTTTCTTCTGTAATACCGGGTTCTGATGCTTTTAATTCTTTAATTTTGGTACCTATTTCTGTAATCTTGTTAGCATATTCCAATACTGTTACATTTGGTTCTTGATTTATTCTAATCAATTTTCCATAAAGTGTATGTATATCTTCCTTACTCGGATAAATTTTACGTATGGATTCAATTAAAATGTCAATAGTAGTAATATTTGCTTTCCTTAGGGCTTTATATACTTCACCTTTAAATTTTATTTTTAAAAGTCGTACTAAGTTTTCTTCATCTGCGTTGTCAATAATGTCTTTTGCCTGTTAAAGTCTTTCTATATATTCTTCTGGTTCCATATTTGTTCCATCAAATTCCAGAACTATTTTTATGACATCTTTGAGAGGTAGTTTAAGCTTTTGGTTTGCCATTTCTGTTTCGAGATTTATTAAATCTTTGTTTATTTGAATTTCTGGCTGTCCGTTATTACTTGTATTATTATCTCTAGCTAAAATCAAACTTTGTTCATTAAGTAATCCTTCTATGTCCATGTAGTCGTTTTGCCTGCCGTTTTCAAAATATATTAAATCTTAAAAAAATGCAGGGCTCTGACTTGGTGTATTCGGTGTATGAAAATTAGTTGGTGATGTAATATCTTGTTTTAATTCCGGAATTAAAAGATTATTTATATTTTTTGTAGATTTGTTTCCGTCTGTTAGTCTTGTGTAGAGTCTGTAATGTTCTCGTTTGGTTCTAAGGTAGCTGTAATTCGTGAATCTGGTTTTTTTGATACGTTAAGATCTGCTTTCGAAGTCGTTGGTATTGAAACTTTTTCCGTTTTTTCCTCTATTTTTGAGTCAATTGGTACGTTAACGTAAGTATGTGATACATTTTTAGGCAAGTTTATGCTTGAAGGTGATCTTGGTACTCTCGGTTTCCTTCCAAAAATATTAGCTTCTTTACTTTTCTCGTCTATTTGCTTTTTAAGTTCTGGATTTCTTTGGGTCGTCTGTCTGGTTAAAATCCCTTCGTTTCCCTTATTTCCTGCGTTTTTCTGATATGACATGACATGTTACTCTTTCGCCTATGCTATACTTAATATTTCTTTTTAAATATCTTTTTATTATTAGTTCAACTATTTTCATGTAGATATTTTGTAATTGTTTATTTCATGATATAATTTATTTATTTGTTACTTTTATATCTGTATCGCTTATTTTTGCGTTTTAATTGATTTCCTGATATTTTTATATCTTGTTTATGTAAAATATAACATTTATCTATTCAATGATTATTATATTGTATTATTATTTCTTTTTTCTCATTCGTGTTGGATTTGTTTTATTTATTAAATTTTTTTTTTCTTTATTTATTCATTTGTTTATTTTTTCCCCTAATATTTTAGTTATTTGTTTTTACTGATATTATTTACTTATTTGTTTCTTAATGTTTTCCCTATATCAATTTTTTCACTTTTATTTATTGTTTGTCAAATATATTTCCGTGATGCTATTTACTTATATATTTATTTATTTTAATTTTATCTTTATGTGAAATCTTGTTTTATATTCGTTTACGTTTGATTATTTGGGTTATCCTTTCTTCTTTCCCTATTTCTATAACATCGTATATTTTCATCTTTTATTTATCTGTTAATATGTTAGTATAGTCTGGACGAGCCGTACATGCTTATCTTCTGAAGTTTGGGCGATTCATGCTACAATGATCCCCCCAACTTCGTACTGCAAAGCAAGAAGCTCGGAAATAGTTAATAATAAAATAAGTTATTAGTATGAACAAATACTATTTGTTTCCCTTTATACCAGTCTTGTTTTTCGTATGAATCTAGTGTTCGATTCTGTACTGGAACCAATGTGAAGTCCGGGATAAAGGAAATAACAAATAATATTTAGTTTAAAGTTTATTTTATTTAGAAAGGTATAATTACCAATATTGTTGCTACTTGCCATTCCTTCGATGTATATTTTTTAGTTAATTGAACTTCCCTCACAATATATGCTATCACTGTATATTCGCTGGTACAGTTATTCCGCTTATGTTAGTATACTTTAGTATGTTTGTTGCTCCGTTATACTGAATTATGCCCTCGTATGTCGTCTGGGGCAGACGGGGCTCGCCAGTTCACCTGTATTACGGTTGTTACTGTGACTGATTTGCGTGACACACATCGCTTCTTTTATAATACAAAATAATTAGGTTGAAGATGAGTTTAACGCTGAATCAAAATCATCTTTTAAAACACATTTAATAGAGATTTCAACATAAATCGTTTGGTTTCGAAGTTGAGAGTTGCTGAGTCTACATAAAAGTTCTGACGCGCGTACACTTTCGCGAAGTAGGTGGCTCGCTACGTCACGCTGTTGCGTTGTCGAAATGCGGTGTCGTTTAAATTGGCAAATACATCATTTTATAGGTCTGGAAATTACTGATGAGAATATGAATATAGATTTTAATTTTAGAGATACGTCACAGATATAACACATTCGTTCAAGCTGGCGTTGTTGCTGCTCGATGAGCAGTATTTCGCTTTGAATATTTTCGACTGCTCGGCCGATGCGTCTCACGCCCATCAAGTGTCGTTCTAACCTCTTGCGAGCGGTGATGAGCTGCTGCTGCAGAGCGGCAATTTTTTGGTTCGTTTGCTCCATCGCTCGGCCAATACTGACGGCCAGCTATGCCGTCGCTTGGTGTAATGCTGCGTGTCGCTGGTGGCGCCGGTGGTGGGGTCTCGGTGGTGGTGGGGTTCTGTGGTGGGAGGTCCGTTAGCCTCATTCTATGCATCCCGCTTTTATCGACGGCGTAATGAGTACGGGCTTTGGCGCGTATCTGGAAAGCGTATACGGCTCATGCACCGAGCCCGTACACGCTACCTCTCGTTGTCTAACCAGGCTTCCAGGAGTACCGCCATATCTTCTGTCAGCTGGTCATACACTGCTTGAGCGTTTTGATTCTATTTTTTTTCGTTCCGCAAACGCTGCTCGGCACAATTCAAACAGCGGGCACTCTTATTTTGTATGCTTTGGACGATCTGCTCGAGGTCTTTGTCGGATGTGACTATCTTCTTATACACGCGGTACTGCTCATCGAAAACAGCTTGTAAAATGTTTTCGATGAATTTAAAATTTTCTACCGTCTCTATGGCGGCGATGATGCTGATGATGGTGATGATGGTCGCGTCAAAGCTTGACTGGTACTGTCAGCGCAGCGCAGCGCTCAACCCCGCACTTGTAAGTACGCTTTTCTGTTGGTGTGCGCCTCGAAGAAAGTGGTCTGCTTGGGAAAGACATTTGTCCGCTGTATGGTATTTACGAGGTGTTTACGACCTAACGGGTCCGTCACGACGGGCTGTATTTATTTCGAACGTACTTTAGAGTTTTCTCGAATTCCGCCAGGCAGGATGAGTAATGCTTTGTAAAACAATACCCCGACTGATGCGGCACAACGGGATGTATAGTTTTTATATCAAGTGTGCTTCTCGCCTTTCATGCATCAATAGGGTCGTATTTTTACGGCGCTGAGGCCCCCATGTACGTTTGAGGAAGTGTTGTTCCTTTTTCACATCTGGAGTGCTCGTATAGTATCGCTATTCTTTTCGATGCCCACCCTTTTTTCACAAGATGTTTAATTTGAATCTCAGGAATGTTTCGAAGAAAATGCGCTCACAGAGTGGACGTCGTCGCAAACTTCGACGAGATGATTAGATGACTAATTTTTTTTTATTATCGTGCGTTTGTCGGGGGTGTGTTTCAAAGATGGCGTGTATGTGTATAAGAAGGCCAAGCTCGCATGCGTTGCGCTCAGTCTATTCAAAAGTTTCGAGATGGATATTCACGCAAATAGTTCGTTGCGGAAATCTGTGTTACGGCTCGCGGCTAGAGCCCGTCATGGCAGAAATCCCGCGTGGCTGCGCCGTTTACGGCGTATGTCACGTGAAAACTTATCTGCGCAATTACGGCTACTACTAAGAATGACAGGGTATCGCGCAATAGTGCGGCTTTACAACGCATTCGCTTGTTCGCGCGAAGTACAGGCTCTCATTGAAGATGATGTCTTGGAGCGCCAATTAAGTGGGTTGCACGTGTTTCACGGTATTGGGAATGCACACACGGAACGTTTAGGTAAGTCTAAAACTTTTTTTTTTCAAAATAATTTTCCTTTACTTTTTTTTTATTTACATATTTTTATTTACAGCTTACGAGAGCCTCATTCGCGATGATTCGAATACGGAGTTATTCGATAGCTCGAGCGCGGCCAGCGATGAGACGCATTTTGAGCCAAGTGTGCCCGCCATATCTCCCCAGCACTTGGCGCGCACGGCAGGCGTATTTAACCCTGTAGCGCAGTGACTCAACTTTGACTACAGTGATACGGAGAGCGAAGGCACCGACGAAGGCGTTGGCGAGCAGCTGGTTGTCGCGGCCGTCGTGCACAGGCCCGAAGATGACCACCCCGAAGACGTGCAGCCCGAAAGCCCGTCGTTCATCGCGTGGGAGCGTTTCGACCACGAAGAGGATGAGGTGGTCGAGTCGGAGACGGAAGAGGAGCGAGTGGCGCGAACCGAGGTTGATATGCGCCTAGAAGAGATGATGTACAGGGACCTCGAGATTGCCGACGCGCTTGAGATGTACGATCGTCCGCTAGTGACAGCTGCAGAACATCGGCTTCTCGTGAGCCAGCCGCCCAACGTGAATGCCGAAGATAACAGCACTGCAGCAAACACTGTGCGCGCCGATCGTGAACGGCTGTTGGCGCGCTTGCAAGCTGTGGCAAACACAGTTAGTCCCGACTACAACCACAATTACCAGTCGCATCAACGTGTCAACGAACGTAAGTAAAAATATATTTATTTAAGAGCGTTTCTGATTTTGTTTTTAAAAGTCAAATATTTTTTTTATTATAGTTATCTACACGCGTGATATGATGCATCGGAAAATTGGTTCATCGCTCCCCGATGTCGACGGTTTGCCGGAGTTATATGAACAAATAGTGCATAATCTGCGTGCAGTGATTCAGCGCTGGTTTCGTGACCAAGCGCAAGACGAGACTTCGGCGTTATATACCGACGCAGACGTCACCGATCTGGTAATGCGATTACTCGAAGGTTTTGCCGGTTATTCTGAGCTTTAAATGTAAAAAAAAAAAATCAGAAACGTTTAAAAAAACAAGTTAAGAATATAATTTGTTTTTGACTTTTTTATTTAGCGAGCAGCGAGTCCCATTCCCCGCCACAGGTAGGTGGCGATGTTTATAGCAGCAGCAGCAGTAGCAGCAGCAGCAGTAGCAGCAGCAGCAGCAGCAGCATCGGCGAGGCAGGCAGCATCGAGAACAATGAAGTTATACGACCCGTCAGCGAGCGCTTCATCGTTGCAGCCGAGGGACAACAGTACCTGCGTCGGTTTCGTGTTCAATGGAGTACGGTTAGTTTTAGAATAGGTGAACCGCGTGAGGGGGAAAATATTGTATTATGGATGGAAGCTGCGATTAGTGCTATCCATAACTACATAACGGAGCATGTTCCGGGTAATAATTTAATTAGTGTGAGCGTACGAAGCGAGCGGTTTGCGAAAGGTCCCGGTGGGCTCTCATTCAGGCCTATCGAAAATTTCACCATCGCTCATTTATGGAATCTAATTAGTTCCATATGTCAGAGTAATGAGAATATAGGCATTGATGACACGTTCATTTTACAGGCTTACTACGTTGAAGCGCTCAATAGTGACTATACAAAATGACGACGATAATCACTGTTTACCGCGCGAGTAATGTAACACCCCTTGCGCTGATCGTCCACAAGCGGCTGCTAGCCGTGCCAGCTTGCAGTTTCAAGTTATCAAGAGATAAGGGGAAGAAAGGAGTTGGCGGCAGTCATATAATTTAGTCACGTTCAGTCTCCGTCGGGTCCTCGAGTTGTAACAACGTGTTTTAATAAAAAACACTCTTTTCTACTAATTGTGTGTGTGTGTGTGTAAATTTGTCTTATTATTTCATTCCCGTGAATTGAAATTTACCTACATTCACCCTTTACACATAACTCGCGCGCTAGTAGTGGCGAAAGCCCCCACTTAGTGCTTAAGGCGCGGGATTGCGGGGAGTCACGTAAAGAGTGGAAAAATATACGCGATTCACGTCGCGCCCTGCAGAAACAACGCGCGGAAAAACTCGTGGGCGACGCTGGCGTGTTTTTACCGCGCGAGGGGTGCGGGTTTCGCGAGCTGTTAACGTTTCAAAATTTTTTTGTCGCGTCGGGAATCACGATTGCTGTTTTCGAAATTGAAAATTTTGGTAATGGCGAGGCGCCGCTTTGCGACGGCCGAAACACGTTCGAAGAATTAAATATTCTCTTCACAGTGTAATTTATTTAATTTTTGAAGAGCGTCGGCGTCATTTCAACGTAATTACGAATTTATTTGCTGCGGCTAGTGCGCGGTTTTTTGTTCTTATTGCAACAAAGGGTATCGTTGCGTCGACCAACACGCTTGTCCGCGTACTTGTCAATGTTGTTTCGTAAGTCCGCCGTATAGGAGCGACGGTGTAGAAATGATTGAGTCTATAGACTGTGGGCGCAAATTCTTTGGACACGAATGTTTTGTGAATCGCAAGCAGACGGGGTCGTACAAAAAAATAATAAGAGAGAGTGTGACGTCGTGCGACTGTGTGCGCACTGTTTAAAGATCGTGAATATTTTCAGGCGGTAACACGAGTGCGGTGTCGGTTGCTGTAAGCAATGCATGAAACACCATCCGTTTAACGATCAGTGCTTCATGCAGCCTATTATTGAAAATGGCGCGAACGCGACTAAAAAATATTTGTATATTTTTTATGATTTTGAAACACGTCAGAACACGCCGTACGCTCAAAACATACGGCTTCATGTGCCGAATCTCTGCTTCGCGCATCAGGTCTGTACCGACTGCATGGCTATCGACGATATAAAAATTATCTGCAACACATGCGGCGTGCGCGAGTTTGTTTTTACGCGGGATCCGGTGAGAGAGCTGTTAGGTTTGTGCATTCGGGAAAACATTGCTTTCGCGGAAATTATATGCATCGCCCACAATGCCAAAGCTTTTGACTCGCAATTTATTCTAAAAGAACTGGCCGAGAATCCCGAATATAGCTCGCCCAGCGTCATTTTGAGCGGTCAAAATGTAATACTGCTTAAATATGGCCGCATCAAATTCATCGATAGCATAAATTACTTTCAGATGAAATTAAGTGCGTTGCCAGTGACCTTTGGTTTACCGGAGAGCGTTAAAAAGGGCTATTTCCCCCATCTGTTTAACACTCTCGCCGCTCGGGACTACATCGGTCCTCTACCGCCCGTTGAGTTTTATGATCCTGACTCGATGAGCGTAGCCGCTCGTGAGGATTTTCTTGCCTGGCACCGCGAAACGAGTCCGGACTATATATCCGACATGAAAAAGGAGATTGTCAAGTATTATCAAATGGATGTGGAAATTCTCAGACGGGCATGCATACAATTTCGGAAAATTTTCGTAGATGTGTCTGATACGGATCCATTCGTATCAGTGTGCACTATAGCGTCTGCGTGTTGGTGCGTTTATAGAAAAAACTTTTTGACCGCAAATACCATCGGTATAATACCGTCCAACGGCTATAGACGCGCCGACAGGCATTTTCAAAAATCTATAGAGTAGTTACTCTGTTGCGAGCGTGAAATCGGTCGAAAGATTGTACACGCGGGGCGCGCGCGCGAGTTTCGTTTACCGGAGGGCTATTTAGTGGATGGTTACCTGCTGCCGTCGCCGCCGCCGCCCGATGCCCACGGCAAAGGAATTGTTTTCGAATTTCAAGGCTGTTATTGGCACGGTTGCCCACGGTGTTTTCCAAATATGCGCGATTCGACAAAAACAATTTCAATCAAACTTTCGCGCAAGCTTACGAGAGCACATGTGAAAAAATTATACACATGAGGAGAGCCGGTTACGAAGTGCGCGAGATGTGGGAATGCGATTTTGAGCGGTTAAAAGCTCAGCAACCAGATATCGTGCGTTACATCAGCAGCCATCCGATAATGTGTAAAATCACACTTGACCCGCGCGACGCGTTTTTCGGTAGGCGCACAGAGAATATCGTCACCTCGTACAGAGTCGCTGCGGACGAAAAGATCAAATATACGGATATTTGCTCTCTTTACCCGTATATTTGTAAAAGAGGACGTTTTCCAATTGGTCACCCTCGTATTTACTGCCTGTACTACCTGTAAAAATGCATAATCGCCTTATTTTCGGGCTCTGTCGTTCTTGTTGCGCTGAATTACGCGAGGAGGATTGCCATCACGAACAAGTGGAAGATCGTGAATTTACAGGCACATTGGTTGTGCGCGAGCTGCGCAAGGCGATAGAACTGAGCTACAATATCACCGAGATTTACGTGATATGGCAATTTGAGAGCCCACAGTACGACCAGCGGACGGGCGAGGGCGGTTTGTTTGCTAACTATGTAAATACTTTCCTTCGGCTGAAACAGCAGGCCAGCGGGTGGCCGAGCTGGTGCGTCGACGACGTGCTGAAGCAGCGGTACATTGACGAGTACGAGCGCGACGAAGGGATCAGATTAGATGCTGATAAAATTGAAAAAAATTCCGGTTTGCGCTCGGTCGCCAAGTACTGCTTAAATTCACTCTGGGGCAAGTTTGGGCAGCGCTCTAATTTAAAGCAAACGGAAATTGTAAAAACGCGTGAAGACCTGTTGAAACTGTTAGCGGCGCCGAAAAAAGAGGTTTTTGATGTACTGCCAGTGAGCGAAAATCTCTTGTATGCGAATTGCTGCTACGTAGATGACGCTGTAGAATCTGCCCGCAAAACATGTGTTGTATTAGCCGCGCACACGACAGAGCAGGCGTGACTAGAACTTTACAATTACATTGAAAAGCTTACAGATGCGCGGGTTCTCTACATGGACACCGATTCATGTATATTTCAATGCAGCCGAAATAATCCAAATGAATACAGGCCTGCTCTGGGTAGTTTTCTCGGTAATATGACAGACGAGCTCAAGGTTTATGGCGAGAGCTCATTCATCACGGACTTTATCTCCGGGGGACCGAAATTTTATGCCTTTCGAGCCTTTGTCCCTTCGAGCGGCGAGACTGGCGAGTACTGTAAAGTGAAAGGCATCTCGTTAAATAGTTCAAATTCGCGTAAAATTAATTTTGATAGCACGTGATGACTTCGCACACACGAAGTCATCACGTGCGCCGAAAAAAGTCCTGCTCTGTAATGTTGAGGAAGCGAAGGTACTTTGCAAATGGTACTACGCTTCTTTTCGGCTACAAAGCGGAATAATATTAATAATAATTTATATATTTGTATGCGACGTTCTTGCTGTAAAATAAATGTAAAAATATATAACTAGTAAAATAAAAATATATTTATTCTTTTGAAAAAAATTCATTCATTTCTCCTCGCCGCTGCTGCTGCTGCTGCTACAGATAAAAAAAAAGTTCTAATTGTTGTTGTATTTTAACCGCTTGAAAACGCGTTCGTGGTGCTTATCGGCGGTAATGTGCTTATCGACGGCGGTAATGTGCTTGTCCCCGCGGTCATAAGCGGGCCACCGCGTCCAAGCGACCACCGCGATGATTTGCTCACCCCCGCGGTTGACTAGCGGTCCTCCGCCCGCGCCGCGTGCGCCGTCGCCGCCGCCGCCCGCCGCTGACGCTAATGTTCTTTGGACGTCCCTGCACAGTCGCGTATTATAAAAACGTCGGGCTGTCGAGTAGCTGTGGTACTCTTTGTCTTTCTCGTCGTGCGCGAGGTCCTCATGAAAAAAACATGGACATTCGTTGGAAGCATCCGTTTACCTGCTGTGTGTGCGGGAAAACTCTGTTCGTGCAGCGCTTTCTCGCACAGCTCCCGGCAATGTGCGATGCTAGCTTTCACCGTATATTATTTTATTACGCCGAATGGCAGGAGGCATACCGAACAGACTTTAAGGGGGTTCATGCGATTTGAAAATGGATTCACTATTTAATTTTGATGTCATAAATTATTAAAATATAATAATGTAGTTCACTCAGATATAAAAGGCAAATACTTTCTAAGCCGAAAAAAACTATTGTGATAAAAAAATTGTTAATCGAACACGTAGATATTGTTTAATAAGTAAAAAAGTTACTTTCGCTATTTGCCAACTTTTTATTTTTCATTAGATTTTAATGTTTAACGTCTCATTTTACTCCTTAAACATTTGTCTATAACCCATGCAGGCTTATATTATGGAATAATTAATATATACAAAGCCGCATGTAATTGTTTACAGTGCAATACAGTATAAACTTGAAGTTTACTGTGCCTAAACTGTAAACAATTACATGTTGCTTCGTATATATTAATTATTTTATAATATAAGGCTGGACGGGTCTTAGAAAAATATTTAAGGAGTAAAATGAGACGTTAAACATTAAAATCGAATGAAAAATAAAAAGTTGGCAAATAGCGAAAGTAACTTTTTTACTTATTGAACAATATCCATGTGTTCGATTAAAAATTTTTTTATCACAATAGTTTTTTTCGGGTCAGAAAGTATTTGTGTTTTTTGAAGAAGTGGATCGTTGAACTGAACGGGTTCAAAAGATGAAGGATTTTCGTGTGGAGATAAATTTGCTTTATTAAAGCGTGTCCGTTGTGCCGTATAGTAGGCGTACAGTCGTGTGAGCTGCTGCTATCTCTCCTGCCGTCGCGAGCTGAACTGACGCCGGCCGGCGTCGAGAAGTGCCGTCGGCGTGCCTTGGTAGTTGGGGGAGGGGGGGCAGTAGAGAGGTGTGTGGCGAGTGCTGACTGGCTGCGCGCCTACTGGGAGCGAACATTGCCTTATAAGGCGCGATGACGTCAGCGTCTCGCATGTTCGAGGCGTTGGATCGTCAACATTCAGCCCACCTTCGCGAGACTGGCGAACGGTCTCAATCCTTGGGTTGAAGGCGGACGACCTTGGCGATGGGACGTCGAAGTGTAGAGGTGGCCGTGCGAAGCTCGACGACACGGGTGAGGCCATCACTCCCTGGATGGATGGCTGTGATGCATGCAATGGACCATTTGGATAGAGACGTGAGCTCGTTGCGAACGAGAACGAGTTCGCCCACGGTGACTGAGGGTTGCGGCTGTCTCCACTTCATACGTGATTGCAGAGCAGTCAAGTACTCTGTGGACCACCTGGCCCAGAAATGTTGCGTTATCTGGCTGATTAAAAGCCAACGTTTTCCTGGAGGCACATTGGCGTCGGTGAGGTTTTCTTCAGGCACTAAAAATGACGAACGCTGTATAAGAAAATGAGAAGGTGATAAAAATTCAAGGTCTGAAGGGTCGTCGGTGAGAGCAGTTAGTGGTCTGGAGTTAAGGCATACTTCAATTCTGCACATAAGAGTCGCAAGCTCCGAAAAAGTGAGAACATGATCTCCAATGATGCGACGTAAATGATGCTTAGCCGATTTAACTGCGGCTTCCCAAATGCCACCAAAATGAGGTGCACTGGAAGGATTAAAGTACCACGACGTAGCTTCTTGAGCGAGAGACTTAATAATTGAAGACAAAAATGAAGAAAAAGCGTCAACCATTTGTCTCAGTTGAGCGTCAGCACCAACAAAGTTTGTACCTTGATCAGAGTATAACTCTCTACAATGACCTCTACGAGCGGTGAATCGATGAAACGCTGCAATAAAGGCTTTACTGGAATAATCCTCCACTACTTCTATGTGGACGGCTCTAGTAGCCATGCAGATGAATATAGCAATATACCCTTGCATTGTACCTTCACCTCTAGTTTTTGTAAGTCGAACGTTGATAGGACCGGCGTAATCGACACTAGAACGTTCAAAAGGCGAGGAAGGTCTCACGCATGACTTGGGTAGCTCGCCCATTAATTGAGTAGGCACCCGAGCAGCCTGGCGTGAGCATGTGAGGCAGGCTCTGATGACTTTCTTAACCGCGGATCGACCTCTCACTATCCAGTACTGACGTCTGAATGTGGCAAGCGTTAATTGAGTGCCACCATGAAGAGTGCGATGATGAGCATCTCTAATTAACAACGTTGTAAAGTGACAATCAGTAGGTAAAATTAATGGATGCTTAGCATCTTCTTCGAGAAGAGAGTGAGAGAGTCGACCGCCCACCCTGAGATTTTGTATCATGGGATTTAATGACAAAATAGTACTCTTCGTTGAAACTTTACCTTTTCGCTGTAACTGTTGGAGTTCAAATTTAAAATACGCTGTTTGAACTAGATAGATCAGAAAAAAGTCTGGTGTTCTCAATCTCACTAGCACTTATTTCCTCCGAGATCAGAGTGTGATGACATAGTAGGGATTGAAGAACAGTAGATGAATCTAAAAAAGTACGCCGCTAGTCGATATAACTTATTTAACGACGAATATTTGTTAATAAGACTCCAAATTTCTGGAGTATTCTCGACAGAATTTGGCATGTCTTTGCTCGCGACTAGAGTATGACTAGGTTGAATATTCAAACTATTTACCGCAAAATTGAGCTCATCATGAGCCTTTGACCACGACTCGTGATTTTCGGAGAGCCAGGCGGGACCTTTCCACCGTAAACTATGCGAAGCTAACTTTGAGAATTCAATACCTCGTGAAATGACATCGGCGGGATTGTCCGCTGATCGCACGTGATGCCAATATGCATCAGTTAGCAGAGTGTGAATCTCTGAACACCTGTTAGCTACAAATATACCCCATCTAGAAGGGTGGTCCTTTAGCCAAAAGAGGTCATCTGCATAATCGGACCATAGATGAATACTCTCAACCTTCAGTGGAAAAGATTCGATGAACGTTTGAACCAGTCGTGCAAATAGCAACGCAGCGCATAGTTCTAAGCGAGGTATGGTCAGCGTTTTAAGTGAAGCTACTCGCGTTTTGGCCACTTGAAGTGTGACTAGAATATTTTGGTTTTGAATTAAGCGCAGATAAATTGCACCATATGCACCATATGCAAGTTTGGATGCATCTGCGAATCCGTGAATTTCAATTAGTTCAGATTGGGGGGTATATCCACTCCAGCGAGGGATTTTGATCTGAGAGATAGAAGATAGATCTTGCAACCAATTTTTCCAACGATTAGAGATTTCCAGAGGAAGTTCCTCATCCCAACTAACCTTAAGAATCCATAGTGACTGCATAATAATTTTAGCAGTGATCACCACGGGGGCTAGCCATCCCATAGGATCGAAGATCCGAGCAATTCTCGAAAGGACTGAACGTTTGGTAAATGGCAGGTCAACGGGAGTATCTTCTATGTGAAAACTGAAATAGTCTGTATTCGGTTGCCAATCTATACCCAAAATTGGAACAGATGTTTCTGAGGCAAATAAAGAAATAGAATCTGCAGCTAACATATTCGAGGGTAAATAGGATAGTACTTGAGCATTATTCGAAGTCTACTTTCGAAGATTGAGATGACCTTTTTTAAAGAGTTGAATTAACTCATCTTGTTTCTGCAAAGCTTCTTCAAAAAAGTATGCACCAGAAAGCACGTTATCTGAGTACATTTCTGATCGGACAACTTCAGCTGCAATTTTGCCATAGTCTTCGGCTAATTTCAGAAGAGTGCGTATAGCTAGAAATGGTGAACATGCCAATCCATCCCGGATAGCACAAGACGTTTTTCAAACGTCATTATGACGTCAAATTTTAAACCTCGTGACGTCAGAAATATAAGTTGATCAAACGTCATAATGACGTCAATAAAACGTTGAAAATGTCCGAAGAATTATTTATCCTGCAATATTAATTACTTTAGACGTCATGAAAACGTCATAAAACCGGAATAAATACGTCATAAAGGCATTATACTCATATATTTTTGGAAATCTTTGGAATTAATCCATCTTTTTTTCTCGCTAGGTGGCGTCGAACAATCTCAAAGTAGAAAAATGAGGTTCAGTCTATAAGAGCAAATATTGAAAGAGAGGGTGGGGGGGCTTCTTCATACATAAGTATTATACGCCTGCTTAGACATATATATAAAGATGTAATGTATAAATGACGTTTTTATGACGTTTTTTATGACGTTTTTATCACGTTTTATATGACGGTTCTATAAAGGTTATTGTATGTTCTTCCAACATTTTTCTAACGTCGTTCTAACAGATTTTTAACCTTTTTATGACGTCGAAAAAATGAAAAGAAATATCGGTAGAAAAATACTGCGGACATTTTCAACGTCTTACTAACGTTATTATGACGTTTGAGCAACTTATATTTCTGACTTCGCGAGGATTAAAATTTGACGTCATAATGACGTTTAAAAACGTCTTGTGCTATCCGGGATACGTCACGGTAGTTAATCGATAAACTTGAATGGGTTCACTCTTGTCAAAACGCCATAAAATCGACTGAAAAGGTTGATCACATTGTTCGACACCAATCTGCCTGAACATTTTCTCCACGTCAGCTGAAAGAGCGATCTTGTACCTACGCCTAGCACAGATCAAAGCAACGGGATTCTGAAGAAGATTGGACCCAACGTGTGGGAGGTCATTGATCGAAATTCCTGATTTAAATTTGCTGGAGCCATTGAACACAGAACGTAATTTGGTTGTCGTACTTGTTTCTTTTTACACACCATGGTGGGGTAAAAAGGCTTGAGAGTTGCTAGATAACGAATCAACATTCGATGAGAGTGACATATGACCTGAGTTAATGTACTCTTTTATGAAATCAATATCAGCTAATTTCAATTTTTCGTCTTTAGCGAAATTTGCTTCGAGACGAGTGAGTGCGCGTAATGCGGCAGAATGAGAGCTCTCGAGATGAGCAGAACTCAACTGGTCTCGACTTTTCCAGGATAGACTTACTATATATTGCCCTGTTTCATCTTGACGAGTTGTTTTTCGATAAAAATCCTCGCATGCTTGTTCGTCAGGCGAGTAAGATTTTTCTACCTTAGAAGAAACAGCAGCTGTCTTTTCGCCTATACCTTGAATGTGCGTATGACTGGTTCTACAATCTAGTGAGAGCAAGTTACACAAAGCTTGTGTAACAAGTGAGATTTGAGATCCGGGGTCGATAAGCGCACGAACTTGAATTTTGGTTCCGTTAGGGCCAAGGGCGTTAACCCTCGCGGTAGCTAAAAGTACTCTAGTACTTTTAGTACTTACTCCACTATTAAGGGAGACTGACTGTGAGGCAAGTTGAAAGCCATTGGAAACGACAACTTTACTACAGTTTGGGTTAGTGGTGCTGGACACTGAGTCACTCTGATCAGTCTGCGACGAACTGATTACTTGATTGCTGTCAGTGTGCACCAAAGTATGATGCTTAGCTTTACAAAGAATGCATCGGTACGTGGAAGTACAATTTCTAACGTTGTGCTTCCCTAAGCAATTGTAACAACGATTAGAGGATTTGATCAATTCCTTTCGCTCAGGAATCGTTTTATTGAGAAATCGTTCACATCTGTTTGTAAAATAAGATTGATTACAAATCGAATATTTATTTTTTTATGGGTTTGAAGATGAGGTTTGATGTGAATAAACTGACTGTGCATTGTCATGCTCTGATTTAGGAGATTTTGAATTAGATGATTGAGTTTTCGAGTTATTATTTGAAAACGATTTAGTGCCAGCCTCGATGGCCCCTAGAGTGGGGGTGAGGGTTTGACTTCGAAGAAAGGCTTGAAGTTGTTCCAATGTCGATGGATCCACACTATCACCTAGGTGCCTTTCCCATTCCTTACGAGTATTTAAATCAAGCCGATTTATCGCAAAGTGAACGATTAAATCACTACCTAATGAAGCCACTCTATTTAGAGAGGTCAGACTAGCGATGGGATTGAAAATTTCCCTATAAATCCGTTTGATTTCCGACGAAGAATCTGCCTTTATGGATTTAACTGAATAGATTTCTGAAATGTGAGAGCTAACAATGCGACGTTGATTCTCGTAATATTCGATTAAAGCTGTCCATGCTCGGTCATAGTTATCACCAGAAATGGAAAGAGATTTAATCTTCTCAAGTGCCTCACCTGTAAGGGGAGTGCGTAGATAATGCAATTTCAGAACAGGCGTTAAGTCTTCGCGACGATGTATGACCGAATGAAAGACGTCTCTAAAAATTTTCCCAATCCAGAGAATTTCCCCGAAAACTTTGATAAATCTACCTTCGGTAAAGATTGAAACGAAACGTTAGTTGCATGAGCAGTACTAGTGGCAATAGGGGCAACATTCGAATTGGAGGAGCCTTGATTGGCATTTCTTGTTCTAACAGCCTTTAAGTAATCAAGAAATTCTCCTCGGCGGACAAAAAAACTATCCTCAACCAATTCACAGAGGTTAGTTGTAAAATAGACATGAGTTTTATCAAGAACCTCGAGCTTCAGAATTGACTCGTGATGTAACCGAAAAGTCGCATAATTTGCTTCAAGCCCGGCGAGACATAACTCCGCATAACCTTCCGTCAAGTTATCTTTACCCTTAGATTTGAAATTTTGAAATGAATTATTAATTCTAGCTTGGAGTAACAACTGTCTAGTGTGTAGTCCCTCCATTTTGAGATCAAAGTATACTGACTAGCAAGAACTTCACTATTTAATCTGAGTGAACTAGTAAGTTACTCTACTATTTCCCGGAAGGTAGTATTAGAGTAAAGACAATTTCTTACAGCTAAGACTTAAGTTAAATTACAATACTTATGCTACTGTGTGTAGAAAGGTGTGTCGTTGACTGTGGCTGCGGAAGCTCCCACAGCAAATCAGATGATGATTCACAACGTTGACTGCTCGAAGAGAAGTAACTGCAAGCGATGAATTCAGCGACTCCCTGCAGAATAGTCAGCAACTGAATCAGGAAAGCATCCAGGTATTGACCAGCAGTCGAAGTTGCAGTGAAAATGAAGTATCGGCAGGCAGCAATACAACTGCAAGGTCAAGTCACATAAGTAAATTGTAATTATAAGTAATTCCATCCAAGTTCAAACTCGGCAGTTATGTAATTCCCAAGTTCACATACAAATATTCCAAGTTCAAACTAAATAAGGTCAAGTTCACCAAGTTCAAGTGAGATAACCCCCAAGTTCAGACTAATAAATACCAAGTTCAGACTAGATAAGGCCAAGTTCAAACTTTATGAGGTCAAGTTCACCAAGTTCAAATGAAATGACATCAAGTTCAATAAAAAATAGGCCAATTTTGTATCTTGATTCTAATGGCTAATTGTCTACCAGGAAAGGTTTAAATAAATGGACACCATTTATTTTTAACCATTGGTTAAAATTGGTTAAAAATAAATGGTGTCCATTTATTTAAACCTTTCCTGGTAGACAATTGGCCATTAAAATCAAGATACAAAATTATGATTCACACTCTACCATGAGCGCCTTTACCAACCAAATTCTATACAACGTTTGGCCGAAATTACACGTTGTTAAAGAAACACCATCGACCACCATGGAGTTTTCATCGAATCCGGAACAGCGAATGGAGATTCGCTTACGTATGTTGAACCAACACATGACACACAAAGAACTATTAAAAAATTTGTTAAAATACCGTAAAGATATTAATGTGAATTTAACTCTACATTTGATTTTCAAAATCTTCGGTTTCAAAGTGAAAAAACAATTCCAGTATTTAACAAAAATGTTATATAAGGAAAAACAAGCGAGAGAACAATGTAAATTTTTAATTAAATGTAGATTTTTTAATATTGTTCCAAAACATTTACAATGCATTACTAAGAATCTAAAAGATAACTACATGTTCTCAAAAAAATGCGTAACTAAACAAAACAAGTTGACGGAAAAAATCATGATTCAAGTGCTAAACATAGAAATTATAGATTTACACACAAAAATTGCATGGTTAAACAGAGAAATTATAAAAAGTAAAAAATCATTAGAGACGAATGTAGAAAATAACACTATTGAATTGTTTGCTGACTTTTATGCTACTAAACTAAACTTTATTATTATTAAAGTAAAAGAAAAACTACAACGTAAACTCGAAACCATGTATTTCAGAAAATATAAGAAAGAAATTGAAAAAGATAGATATAAGGAAGATGTGTCGGAGGTTAACGTTCGAGACAATAACACACAGGTTATCGAACCGGCGAAAACTGACGATAGTTGGTGTGTGAATGTTTCGGGCATTGAACTTCCAACGTACGTTACTGATATATTAAAACTTGGAGAGAAATTCAATTTTAATGAAACATTCAACAACAAATTACTACTGCAATATATTAAGAATTTTGAAACTTTTATTAAAAAACACAAGAATAAAGCTGATATTCCTAAAATAAGAAGCTCTCTCCTCAACACCATAAAAAATTCATACAATAGAGAACTAGCAAATAATTCATACGAAAATAAAAAATTAAAAATAGATCTTAAAAAAACAAGAAAATTCCTAAAACAGAACTCAGACATTCTAATAACTAGAGCTGATAAAGGGAATGCTACAGTGATAATTAAAAAATCATGTTACGTAGAAAAAACCGATATGTTATTTAACGATCAAAAATATTATGAAAAAATAAAATCAAACCCTTTATCAAGCCTAGAAAGGAAAACAAATGATATAGTGAAATGGCTCAATAAAATGGATTTTAGTGGTACTAAAAAACAACTACTCCCGGTCCTTCAAAAATTCAGTATATCAAAAGCATATGGTCTTATTAAAATACATAAAGCAGATTTTCCAGTCAGACCCATAATATCCACAGTGAACTCTCCTACTTACTACGTTTCAAAGTTTTTTCACAAAGTCATCACATATAGATAATAGTTTAAAGCTAAAAGAAAAACTTGAAAATATCAAAATACCATATAATTATGAAATAGTGATTTTTGATGTCGTAAGTCTTTTTACAAATGTTCCTGAATACCTAGTATACGAAACGATAGAAAGAAGGTGGCATCAAATACACAATAGAATAAATATGACCTGTACCGAATTTCTTAAAGTAATTAAATTCATCCTAAACAATAATTATTTTCAATTTAATAGCAATTTTTATAGACAAACATTCGGATCCGCTATGGGAAATCCGTTAAGCCCTATATTATCTAACATAGTTATGGAAGATTTAGAAAACTCATGTATCAATAAACTTCAAGAAAAACCGCTATTTTATTACCGTTATGTGAATGATATTGTTCCTTGTATACCGAAAAATAATATACGCGATACGTTACAAATTTTCAACTCTTATGACACAAACTTACAATTCACTGTTGAACATTCTGAAAATAATAGTATCAGTTTTTTGGACATAAAAATTATAATAAACGATGAAAGTAATATAATAACTAATTGGTATCGAAAACCTACCTTTTCAGGAAGATATCTCAATTTTAATTCGCATCACCTGACAAGTAACAAAATAGCTATCATATACTGTCTCCTTGATAGAGCAATAAAATTATCGCACAATAGATTTCACAAAGAAAATACAGAATATGTTTTAAAAAACAATAATTATCCACATAATTTAGTTGATTTTCACATAAAGAAACGCTTAAAAATGCTACAAAGTTCAGATAACAGCTCCAAACAACAAAAAACCTACGATGGGATTATATGTTTACCGTTTGTTAATGAGTTAGAATGTTTTACGAAAAATTTTTTTAAAAAACTTAATATTAGTGTTGTGTTTAGTACCATAAATAAACTCAATAATGTAATAGTATTAGGAAAAGATAAAGAAGAAAAATACAATAAAAACAATGTGGTGTATTAAATCAATTGTAATTGCGAAGCAACGTATGTGGGACAAACAGGTAGACGATTGAATGTACGAATAAAAGAGCATAGAAAAAAATATCTCTATAAAGATGATAAATCTTCCTTATTTGCGCACACTGAAAATAACAATCATACAATAGATTTTGATAATATTAAAATCTTAGATACAGAAATTAATAACGGAAAAAGACTTTTTTCAGAAGCATTCTTCATTCATCAACAAAAAGATTATATAAACAAACAATTTGAAATCAATAAACTAGCGAAAGAATATAATATATTAATTAATAACTGCGAAATTTAGATTAATATAACTCTTACTATGTATTAAAACTTTGTAAAGCCGAACGGGTATATTAGGAGAGCGCGTTGGATGAGAATATAATATCCACCACAATATTCGTGTATGTTTTGAGTACCGTGTCATTAGGATAACTTACTCTATCACGTGCTCCCCTGATACCTCGCCTCGGCTCCGAATCGTTCAACGCTATTTCCACTTGTCTCACATCGTTTTATATACTTTTATACATACAAAATATACACACACAATTACAGTAGATTAGTATATATAGACCGTTTGCCGAAAATCTAAGTATTGACGAAACGGACAGTCTCCCGTTATTATTACATCTTGACGTAATGTAAGTGTACTTTGTTATACATAATTTGTTTAGAGTTGCGAATTGTGATTTATTAATTTTTAAGTGATTAGTGTTTAATAAATATGTAATTATTTTGAATTGGAATTGTAAAAACTACGTTTTGTTGTGTAAAATTTGTAAGTTCAACATACTGTATATATTTATTATGTAAATGGTTTTTGTTAAATATAGAGCACCTGAAGAGGGACACGAAAAAGTGTCCGAAACGTCAGGTTAAAAATAAATGGTGTCCATTTATTTGAACCTTTCCTGGTAGACAATTGGCCATTAGAATCAAGATACAAAATTATGATTCACACTCTACCATAAGCGCCTTTACCAACCAAAAATAGGCCAAGGATCTAAATTATAGATACTATTAGAAAAGACTAGATCAAATAAATTGAAACGATACTTAGGTCCAAGTATTAGGACGATCGATGTATCCGTTCTCTTCTTGAAGTAGTCCGTGGATGGACTGGTGTAGACCTCTGATGCGCGCTCCACGTGGGTAGTCCTTGGTTTGACTTGTGTGAACCCCGTAGCGCAGGCTGCACGTGGGTCATCCTTGAATGGATGTGTGTGAGCCCCGTAGCGTGTACGCTGCACGCGAGTCCTCCGTGTCTTGACTGGTATAAGCTCCGTAGCGTGTACGCCGCACGCGGGTACTCCGTGTCTTGACTGGTGTGAGCCCCGTAGCGTATATACCGCACGCGGGTACTCCGTGGCTTGGATGATGCGAACCCCGTACGTGTACGCTGCACGTGGGCTGTCCGTCTGTTGGCTCGTGCGAGCCCTTCGAATCGTTGCCCTTGTCGGCGACGATTAATTGATCATCGTACGATCACGATGATTCTAGAGCGGGTTTACAACGCACACTCACCCAGGTTGGAGATTGCCACTTGTTGTGCTCTTGGCTACAAGATGGCTGCCGATCATCGTACACGCGGTGATTTTAGAGCAGGCTTTACAGCGCACGCTCTTGGCAACGTCTTAGAGTCGATAGACACGTACACTCCAGGGCCCTTTTAGAGATGGGGAGAATAGCAATTGATGTGCTATTTCCCCTCGGAAGCCTTAGGAGGTGGCTTCCGAATGCATGCGACGACGAGACAATGAGCGAGACAGCAATGAACGCGCGAAGTCAGCATGCGGACACATGTGACTTTATCGGCACTCACGACCACGAGTTATTGATGCATACCTGCAAGAGGAGCTGCTATTCCTGCGCACCCCGAATGTCACGCAGAAATAGAATCGAAACTTTCTTCTGCGATGTGGCCATGGCGATGTTCCTGACAATCCGGCTCGAAGGATCAATGTTTTTTTTTGCTTTATTAAAGCGTGTCAGTTGTACCGTATAGTAGGCGTACAGTCGTGTGAGCTGCTGCTATCTCTCCTGCCGTCGCGGGTTGAACTGACGCCGGCCGGCGTCGAGAAGTGCCATCGGCGTGCCTTGGTAGTTGGAGGAGGGGGGGCGGTAGAGAGGCGCGTGGCGAGTGCTGACTGGCTGCGCGCCTGCTCGAGGCGAACATTGCCTTATAAGGCGCGATGACGCCAGCGTCTCGCATATTCGAGGCGTTGGATCGCCAACAATCTGCCTTTCATATCCGTGTGAACTTATATTATTATATTTTAATAATTTATGACATAAAAATTAAATAGTGAACCCATTTTAAAATCGCATGAATTCCCTTAAGCCCCACGCGCCCACAACTATCGAGTTTCGAGAGGGACTGCCGCAGGCAGTCGACTATTCACGGGACAATGACGAAAAAAAATTACTAATCCTCGACGATCTCAGGCGCGAGTCTTCGAGTGATGTTATTTTGGATTTATTCACGAAAGGCAGTCACCACAAAAATATAAAGTGTCATATTCATCACGCAAAATGTTTTTCACAAAGGAAAGGCACAGCGCGACATAAGTTTAAATACCAAATATCTCGTGCTGTTCAAAAACCCGCGCGACAAAGCACAGATACAACATCTGGCGCGATAAATTCACCCGGGGGACTCACTTTTTCTACGCGACGCGTACGTCGATGCGACACTTTTACCACATTCTTATCTTTTTATCGATCTCTCGCAGGACTGCTTGGACGAGTTTAGATTTTGCAGCAATGTCTTTCCCGATGACGATGAGCTGCATTACGCGTACGTACCAAAGCACCTTAAAGCACGCTGATTACGCTAGCCGCGCGTCAGTTGGAAAAAACTATGGCAGCGGGCAGTCGCATGGGAGCCCGCCGCCGCCGCCGCGGAATACAGACTCGAGGTAAACATTTTTCCAAGAAAAATCTCGCACTCCTCAGTGCACTCTGTCACGGCGATAAGAAACATCGAACGGCTATCGCGTGCGCGGCCGAAAAACCACTCGTCAAGTGCATATGCGAGTGCATGTTGAACGTTTTACAAGGGGTCGTAAAATTGAGCGATACCGACAAGAGGCGATTGCGCAGACATAAACACACACTTAGAAAGTTGAGAGACGTACAGGGAAATACTGATTGGAACACAAAGAAACGATCGATTGTTCAGAGTGGCGGATCATTCCTACCGCTCTTGCTCGCCCCAATACTCGGAACGCTAATCTCAAAAATGTTTGGATCGGGTGGCGACGCCACGCGATAAGATGGAACGGGCACGCAAGATGATACTCGTACCAGAGGACACTTTTCAACCTGCATAGCATGCGATGACGTCACCCACTGTGGCCGATACAGCTCAGCCAAAAGAGTCGGGAGAAAAAAGTTTACAATCACAGGGTGATAATTTTTCACGATTAGACGCCGAAATGTACGAAGTTCTACGCTCAAAAACGGCATGTGGTGATTACTAAAAATGTCTAAATTATCTACAGATTTTACGTCGCTATCCTTTTTTCCGAGACATCGAACGCGCGACGGAGCGCGAGACGAAGCGCGAAATCGACGAAATAGAGGAGGCGCACGGACCGCTCAGCGAGGAAGCTATACTCGAAAGCCTGCTAAAAATATATGCACCCAAAGCACGACGCATGCTACACATCTGGAAAACAAGAGTGCCCAATCGCCTTAAATGGGACAATACAGGCACTGTGAGCATCGATGGCAGTATCATACCTCGTTCAAACATAACAGAGTTACTGCTCGACGCCCTGCAGCCAAAGAAAAAGACAGCAGCAGCAGCAGAGGACGAGGCACCCGTTGGCCGTTACGAATTTGGGAAATTTCTCAAAGCGAGCGACACGCCAGCCTATTTGATCGGAAATCCAAAAGTTCTGAAAATAGGATAAATACTAACCGCCAAACGGCGCTTGCCAGCGCAGCAGTCGTCTACAGTAGAGGACTCGATGCGCTCACCGATTCTCACCCGTAATAAAAAGCTCGTCAGACAAGTGAAGAAAAACTGGCTCAAATTTGACCTGGCGTGAGAGAGAGTGAGAGAGAGAGAACAATGGCTTACGAAAAGCAGTACTACGACCTCGAGCACGAGGTGGCCTACGCGGGCGCGCGGAATCTCCTACGTTTGAACGCAGCCAACACAAAAGCGAAGAAGAAAAAAATTTACGACTGGCTGAGCAATTAAGATGCATACACGCTTCATCACCCGATAAAAGACGCTTTCCACCGCTCACCTACAACGTGAGCAACATTGACGACGTGTGGGAGTGTGATTTACTGCAACTCACATCGATAAAGGATTATAACGACGACTGCTACATCCTCGTAGTCATCGATGTACTCGTCAAGTTTGCGTGGGTTGAACCATTGATGGATAAAATAGCACGTAATGTTGCCGACGCATTCGAACGGGTTATCGACAGAGTACAACCACGTTTACCCTTGTGCATGCAGACCGATCGAGGCAAAGAATTTACCGGTGCAGCGTTTCAAAAACTTCTTGGCCGTCGGGGAATTAACTTTCGCGTCGCCAGTAATCCCGATATCAAGGCAGCAGTCGTCGAGTGCCTCAACAGGACACTGCGCGAACGGATCTGGCGATATTTTTCCAACCAAAACACCAAATGATGTATCGACGTTTTACAAAAAATTGTTCACGCATACAATCATTCTCTACACAGCGGCACATGGATGCGCCCCACCGATGTTGACATCTACAACGCTGCGCAAGCGCGAGAAAACTTGGCCAAACGCGCGAGCTCCAATTATCGTCGGCAGCAGCAGCGGCGGCGCCGCACAGTGGGCCCAAACTGCATTTTTTTTTTCAAAATAAAATATCTCAGCGTAGAATCAACCGATTTTTAATTTTTTTTTTTTAATGTAGGTAATGAGTTATACTTTTAGGGAAAACTATAGATAAATTGCGGCATAAAATTTTTTAACCGGCAAATTTGATAAATACGCGGTTTTTCCAGATAAAGGAAAAACTGAGGTATTGATGATAGTAGTTATTGTGGCACCATGGGGCAGACACAATAAACCCCCACCACCGACTTTGAGGTCATTGACCTTTTGTGGTGGTGGGGGTTTATTATGTCTGCCCCATAGTGCCACAATATTCAAAATGTAAAACTATGAATTAAATTTTTTCTTTTATAATTCAACTTTATAATTTAAAATTTGACTCTATAATTTGAAATTTATAATATTTAACTTTATAATTATATTTATTTATATATTATGGCTGCCCCATAGTGCCACAATATTCAAAATTTAAAACTATGATTTAAAATTTTTCTTTTATAATTCAACTTTATAATTTAAAATTTGACTCTATAATTTGAAATTTATAATTTTTAACTTTATAATTTTATTTATTTATATTCATTTATTTATTAAGAGTGTGCGTGCGAGCGTGCGTGCGTGCGTGCGAGAGACAGAGAGAGAGACAGAGAGAGAGAGATGGAGAGGGAGAGAGAGAGAGGCAGACGAGATAGGCAGGATCCACACAATCTTACCGTAGTGCTCGCTGCTTCAGAGCGCTCACTATACACGCAAGTGCCAGACGGCGCAGGGATTCCCCGTCTGACACGACCCGCTGCTCCGGGCAAACTATACGATCGTGAAGTCAGCCACGGCTACGAGCTATAGCTCCCCCACCATCGGTAGTAGTGGGAACCAGCTACAGCTTGCCTCTACGTTGGCATGCACGCACAAACACACGCCCGCACGCACGCGCGCCCACACACACACGCACACACACACGCACACGCACGCACACACGCACACACGCACACACACGCACACACAATATTTAAAAAAATAAGTATACACACGCGCAGATATTTTTAATAATAATATTTAAATAATTATAAGAATACTTACAGCATAATTTCCGGAACTTCGGGTATTGTGGTGGTTGTTGCCACTACTGCTGCTGTTACTTTAACTTATAGTCACAGTCATAGTCACTTAATTTGAACTTTACACTAGCTGCACATTATTCTTAAAATGTAGGGCACTTTGTTTTTTGTTTTATAAATTGATACACTACTACTATTATACATTATTTACATTATATAGCGCCCTGTTTTAAAAAAAAATCCTGTTCATTCTGACAATGAACAGGATTTTCGTTGCACTCGGGACACAGCCAGAACCCACATGCATCGCAACGTGCCCACCGACGGTTTCTCTGACACCAAAAACGTTTGGCGCATCCAAAACAGAAGTCGATGTATCGACGCGGCGCATCTATTATTTCTTGCGGATGTTGTCGGCGTGCCTCTTGCTGCATACGTCGGAGTTGTTCACGCAACACCGCTAGCTCGTTGTTTCTAGCTTCTCTGAATACCGCACCAAGGTCTCGATGAAACCGCCGTCGTATATTAATAGCACGTCTCAGCGACACTTCACGCATCTTTGCGCGGGGTTCTGGCTCGAATTCACTCTCACTTTCACTGTGAGCCCCCTCATGGCCATTATCTATTGTCTCTATATCAGAGTCCACATCTCGCACAATTTCTTGTCGCGGTTCCACGTTCGTCGTCACTGGGCTGCTCCGACTCATAGCCCGAATCAACCTCTTCTTCTTCTTCTTCATTTTCATTTTCTTCGCCCGCGTCTTGTAAAAGATCAGCAAGGGCTGCATCCTCCTGTATCTGGATTTGGCGTTCCTCTTCAAGCAGGATGCGCTGCTCTTCTTGTCGATGTTGTTCTGCCTGAAGGAGGACTTCCTCTTCTCGCAGGACTTCCTCAACAACCTCCGCTGGTATTGGATTTAAATCTTGAAAATCAATCGCTTGATTTAAAAAATCACAAAGTTCCGGAGGCGGTGATACTGCCGGGGAAATATTAAGTTCATCCATGGTGACGATGATGATGATGTTTTGTATACGAGAGAGTTCTTGTCTCGATGAAATCGCGCGGCGGACTGGAGGACAGCGGGGTGCTCTAGCCATCATTTTTTCAAAAGTTGGTGAAAACTACACAAGCTGCACTCTTATTATTACGGTGATAGTCTGTAGAAACTTGCAGAAAATCGGATTCTGCATTCATATTACACATGACGGAGGAAGCAGAAATTATTTTTCAAATCACTTCTAAAATCATGCGATAATAAGAGATGGAATAAAACCCTCGGTTTACTCTTATTACGTCTGGCGGATACTCTAAAATTCTTTTCTCACGAACACATTCAATCTCAGCCGATATCAGAAACATTTGTCTACTATATTATCTAAATAATTTATAAATTATTTAAGAAAAGTTCATATAAGCACTGATTCAGCGCTTGCACAGCGTTATACCCTAGAAATATTTTAAATTATCAGTTTATGTTTAATTATTGTTTATTTAAGTTTATTTATTATAAAATTATGTTTAGGAAATGCCTATTTATTAATTTTACATAAAAAGTTAATATTAATATAAAATTAAATCGTCCCGAGTTAGCAGAGAAACATTTGAGCGAGAAGGTTTATTAAAAGCTACAAAAAATAGAATGATAACCACTGCATTAGGGGCCACAGCACACGTTAAGCTACACCTACTTTATGTGTATCGACTTGAAGATTTTTCGTTGGCTGTCTCTTATCATAAGTGCAACGAATGAGGTGTCGTCGCTTCTATGCCAAGTAGTCCGTCATAATGGCGAACTGACCAACCGGTATAATGGTTTATTTATGACTATATTGACATGTGTAACTTTCTTAACTTATATCTTCCTGATACATACTGCAAAAAACTGTAATAAAAATTCATTTATTATGATTTCCAAGTACACAAACTCCCCTTTTCGTAAACTTCAAGGCAGGATGAGAAAATAGAGAGAGTTTAGTACACTGATCAACGTATTGGTACGGTATTGGCACGATTTACTACTGGAAATTACGGTCAGATCGATTCGCGGTATTAGACTTTTTTATAAGGTACCGTATCTTCTTTCAAATGAAGATGTTTTGGAACCTCATTGCTTGATCGATTTCGTTATCGATAGATTGATCAGTCTAATCGATGGTTATATCAGCTCGCGGTATTATACTTTTTTACTACCCACTTTACCCTCTAACAGTACCGCATATTTATAACTTACATAACCCAATTAATTTTGTTATTGATTCGGTATTGGTACGGATATCTTGAAAAGTTACATTCAGATTAATTCGCGGTATTGTACTTTATTGTTAGGTACAACACCCTCTTTTTATTGGTGGTATTTTGGAACTTCGCAGATCTATCGATTTCGTTACCGATATATCGATTGATCCAATCGATGACCATTACAATAACTTAAACTCTTTTCGATGGTTGTTTCTTATGATAAGTACAACGGATGAGACGTTATCACTGGATGGCTAGTAGTTTGCCATAATACGCGACTGATCAGATGGTATAATACCTACTTAGGTATATCACATATGTAACACCTTCGTAGCTTACATGTTCCTGATAGATGTGCTACGAAAAACTACAATAGAAAATTAATTTATTGTTATTATTAAAAACACCATCCACTCTTTACGTAAACCTCAATACGGGATGAGAAAATAGAGAGTTTAGGGTAATTTACCACCGGAAACAATACCCAGATCGATTCATGGTATTAGACTTTTTTATAAGGTACCATATCTTCTTTTAAATGAAGATGTTTTGGAACCCATTGCTTGATCGATTTCTTTATCGATACATTGATCACTCTAATCGATGATTATATCAGCTTGCGTTATCATACTTTTTTACCACTCACTGTACGCGCTAACTATCAGCATATTTATAAATTTCATAAACCAATTAATTTATTATTGATTCTGTATTAGTAAGGTATTGATAGATATCTTGAAAAGTCACATTCACATTAATTCGCGGTATTGTACTTTGTTGTTAAGTGTAACAGACTCTTTTTATTGGAGGTATTTTGGAACCTCACAGATCAATTGATTTCGTTAATGATATATTGATCGACTCAACCAATTTTTATATCCGTTCAGAGTAACATGGTTTTACTACACAAGATATTCTTGTACCAGTTGTATTTTATAATTTACTTATAAAATATTATTTTACGGATTTTCGTTTGATTTTTGTACACGGAGAAAAATGTTTGTTGAAAAATTACTATGTTCGCTAGTGATGGGGTGACAGACTTGTATTCTGAGCCTATTTAGTATACTTTTAGTAATTATTAATATAATATTGATGAAAAATTAATAGAAATAGCTATAAAATTTACTAAGGTAACATAGTAAAAAATTTGAAAGTGAAAAATTAGTATGATATAAAGTAATTTTTAGTACATATTTTGTATAATTTTTGCCAAAAATTTGTCAGAAATATTACTATACTTCATCGTAAATTTCAGACATTTTAATAATTGACAGAAGGTATAAGAATTTTTACAAGCCAACATAGTAAAAATTGAGTTGTCGTCTGCTAATGGCTGTAGTCGGCGAGTCAACATAACCTCAAGCTGTACCAGATATAGACGAGTCGAAACACCATACCCGTAAGAACACGTTGGCGCAGCGAGTATAAGAGCGCGGCTTCTGGCCCAGGGGGCGAAGGTTCGATTCCCGATCACTGCAGATTTTTTTTTCTTGATGGATTTCCACTTTACTTTTCAGTATTGTAAAATTTGATAGAAAACATTGTAAAATTTAAAACAATTCAAGTCTGTCACCTTGTTCCCATACAACATAGTAAATTTTCCTAGATAATTTAATAGTTTTTCATAGACTATTTTTTTCAGTGTAATTTTATGTTTCATAAAATATTTTACGAAACTTTCTATTATAAAATGCTGAGTTGTGATTATTCTTGTATACTCTTGAGATATCAAGAAAAGTGTCTATCACTTCAAAAGTTTTGATGTTTTGTAGTGCATTTTTCATCCCACTCTGTCGCCGATTTGCGTAGTTTCATGATCTTTGGCGGGTATATAAACCCCGCGATACCACGTACATTCACAGTTCACTTTTGTCTGCACCCTCCGGAATCGATCAAAGATTAGTTGAACCAGAAGTCTTTTAAAGAGACTTATAAATTTAATTCGAGCACTTGTATACTATACGACAAGGTAAGTTTTAAAAGTATTGATATTCTTTCAAGTTAAATTATAAATGAAAAGTTACTTATTAAACGATTCATATTTTAATAAAAATTACATCTAAATTATTAGAGTATTCTTACATTTTAAATAATTTTTCGTAGATAGAAAAGTGTTGAAGAAATTTTCCTCAAAGTACAATGGATTCACGTAGAGAATTATTAAGAATTATAACCGCTATTTATCATATTGCAATCGTAAGACATAGTATTATTAGAACATTTTGTGACAATCGATGGTTTACAAGTTTAAAAACACTTTCTGAAAAAATATTGATTAGAAAATTACGATTTATCATTAGTCTTTGCTCGTTACGAACAGTTTTGTACATTTATAAGCGTGATATTTTAAATAATAAGAAATCAATCTATATACTTGCTGACCACTTCTAATCATGAAATTTGCACGGTGCACCATTTACCGCTGATATAATGCAGCAGTACAATCACTTTATACGTAAGTAAATATCGTACTTAATATTATTTATTTATTTAAAATAATATATTCAAAATTTTACAAAGCTTGATAGATTTTATAATAACGATGATGGAGATGACGTTCTCTTCGAGAATATCACATATGGTGCGATAAGTGATGTATTTTTATTTTCTAATGATGCTACTATCTACTAATTTGTTTAATAATTTATTTTCAGAAAATACAAACGATGTTACGGATGTAATATTTGATGTAGAGGCTGGGCCTTCAACTAGTTCATTAAGAGGTACATATCAAACATAAATTAATTATTATCATATACTTATAATGTTTAATAATATTTTTCGTTTAGATAATACCTACGACAAACAAACTGTATTGAGCATGAAGACAAATTCTGATAGTAGCAGAAGTAGTAGCAGGAGCAGTAGCAGAAGCAGTAGAAGTAGTAGCAGAAGTAGTAGAAGTAGTAGCAGAAGTAGTAGCAGCACCACTAGTAGTAGTAGAAGTAGTAGCAGAAGTAGTAGCAGAAGTAGTACTTGTAATTCATCAGACACGGATACCGGCTCGGATGAAAACGGTAAATATATTTAATATATGAGTACTAGATAGAGTTTTTATTTGTACATATAGTTAAAAATTTGCAGAGCGGAAGAGGGAATGAACATACCGTAGAAGAAGAACATAGAGAAGAAAACATAGAAACGCCACACATCGCAATAATAGACGAAACTACCAGACATTATGGGTGCTTTGGTATTGAAGGTAGAGAAATGCGCGTTTCAAATACGACCACCACCTGCTAGAGCCAATGTTTATGAGTGGCTCGAGAGGGCAATACAGGAATTGCACGGAAAATTATGTGCTACAGCAGCACCCGAAGATTTTATTGGTGTAACTCTTTCATCCGAAAGATTTCCTCACGGTCCTGCATGGATTTCATTTAGACGTGTGAGTGATTTATCTGCTAACGATTTATGGGATAAGCTAGCAAGCGTTGCACAAAGCGCTGATAATTTTGAAATTGATGATACATTATTAGTATCTTGTAGCGTTGTATCTGTCCCCGTAGGATCTGGTCGCGTAACTTTAACTCATGAAGGTGTTTTTAAGCGTTCTATATTAAAAATTAGAAACGATGATAATTTATGTTTACCAAGATCTTTAGTAGTTGCATACGCGCATACGATACGGGGACAAATACGTTCAGGAGCGCTTCAACAAGAATGGGAAAAAATTAGCAACAGTCGTCAAAAGTATCAAACTGAATGTGCGCAAAATCTTGTACGCAATGCTAGTGTAATTATACCCGAGGCAGGGTGTAGGCTAAATGAAATTCATACGTTTCAGACATTTTTTGCTAGAATAGGTATTGTCATAGTTATCTACGCGTTTCAACGATTTGAACGTGGTGATAAGCCATTGTATGACAGTTCGAAATTTGTTCTCGATACGAATAATATAATTAAACATACTCTAAGGATTATATATTACGAAACATCACATCATTATCAACCTATATTAAATTTGGTTGCTGCTGCCGGCAGTAGAGGTTACTGTATAACGTGTAATAAAATTTTTACCTGTGAAGAAAATCATAAATGTTCACAAAAATGTAGTAAGTGTTTTCAAAAGCCTCCTTGTGATGTTGAAAATGTTAAAATGAGCTGTAGATTTTGTGGTAGAGATTTTTTCGGTAATATTTGTTAAAAAAATCATCAAAAACCAAAATCTTTTGACAAAAAACTATCAGTCTGTCAGAGTGTAAGAATTTGTACAGTGTGTAATAAGACGGTTAGAATAAAAGAAGGAAAACACGAATGTGGAAAAACATTTTGTAAAGTTTGTAAGGAAATGTTACCAACAGATCATTTTTGTTACGTACAACGAATTGAACCAAGTAAAAATTCAAAAACTTTATTTTTCTTCTATGATTTTGAGACACAACAATGTGAAAGAGTAGAAGGCGATGCCAAAATTAAAATACATGTACCAAACTTGTGTGTTGCACAACCAGTTTGTAGTTTTTGTGATAAAAATACAGACATATCGACAATGTGTACATGTTGTGGTATTCGGGAATATGTATTTGATCGTGATCCTGTCAAACAATTTACCGATTTAGTGTTTGCAAAAAGAAAAACGTTTAAACAGATCGTTTGTATAGCACATAATGCACAAAGTTTCGATGGTCAGTTTATTCTTAAAGATATTGCTGAAAGGGATGACATCCGTGTTAAACCATCTATTATATTAAACGGGACAAAAATAATATTAATGGAGCTTATGAATGTTAAATTTTTAGATAGTTTGAATTATATTCATATGCCTCTTAGTACTTTACCAAAGGCTTATGGTTTAACACAGATTGAGAAAGGTACGTTTCCATATTTATTCAACACGCCAGAAAATCAAAATTATATTGGTGAACTACCACCTCTTTCATCCTATTCACCAGATACTATGAGTGTTATTGAGAGAAGGAATTTCTTAGAGTGGTATAATGACAGAAAAGAACATGGTTACATCTTTGATTTTCAGAAAGAAATTTTGAAATATTGTAAACAAGATGTTAAAATGTTAAGACTAGCATGTTTGGCTTTTCGAGACACTTTTTTGAATTGTTCTAAAGTTGATCCTTTTACTGAAGCAGCAACAAATGCATCATCTTGTCTTCGTGCCCGAATGAAAAAAAGAAATGTACGAAAATGTAGAAAACCGTAAGAAATTGTACAAAACTGTAAGAAACTGTATAAAACCGTATAAAACCATTGGTTTTCGGACATTTTATGGGAAACGATTTATACGGTTCTATACACTTTTATACATTTTTACACATTTTTATACATTTAAAAAAATTAAAATTTTTTCCAGAAAATTTTCTTATATATGTACCAATTTTAATGAAATGTAAGAAAACGTATAAAAATATACAAAACTGCTTAAAAGTTTATAAAAGTGTATATAAATGTAAGAATATGTAATATTTTACATTTTTATACATTTTCTTACGTTTTCATATATTTTCTTACATTTTTTTACATTTCCTTCCATTTTTTTACAATTTGTTTTTCCAGACTAATTTGACAAAATTAGTCATATTTGTAAGAAAATGTATAAAAATGTAAGAAAATGTAATAAAGTGTATAAAACCGTAAAAAAAATGTCCGAAAACCAATGATTTTATACGGTTTTATACGGTTTATTACGGTTTCTCACGATTTCTTACGTTTTCTTACATTTGTTATTTCCATACGGGTGTATATAGAAAGAACTTTTTAAAACGAAAAACTATTGGAATTATACCTCAAGGTGGATACAGACGAGCAAATAACCAATCACTTAAAGCAATATTATGGTTAAAATGGATGGAAAAGGTTATGGATTGTGAAATACAACATGCTGATCGTTGCCATGAAAAACGATTTCCAGAGGGGCCCATCGTTGATGGTTTTCTACCACCTTATCAAACTAACACTCAAAGTAAGGGAATAGTATTACAGTTTCATGGGTGTTACTGGCATGGTTGTCCAAGATGTTATCGCATTAACAGAGACACACGTCTGGTAGTAGGTAATGAAACAATGGATGATAGGTATGAAAGAACTTGCAGAATTTCTGAAAAAATTAAATCATATAATTATTATCTTATAGATAAAATGGGAGCGTGGATATGAGAAAGAGTGTTTGGAAAATGAAAGTATGAGTCAATTTGTACAAAAAGCTAAACTTAAAATGCAGGAACCCTTAAATCCTAGAAATTCTTTCTTTGGCGGCAGAACAGGTAATACAGCTAAAGTTTATGACGTACAGGATAATCAAAAAATTAAATACGTTGATGTTTGTTCTCTTTATCCGTACATATGTAAACGAGGTAAATACCCTGTTGGTCATCCAAAAGTATATGTTGGCGAAGAAGAGTGTCTTCAATTGATTGGTAATATAAATAATATTGATAAAGTCGATGGACTTATTATGTGCGCCATATTACCACCACGTAATTTATATCACCCTGTTTTACCTGTAAAAATGTATGGCAAATTACTTTTTCCATTATGTCGAAAGTGTGTAGAAGATAAAGTGCAAGAGGATTGTATACAAGAAAATGAAGAAGACAGAGTATTTATCGGTACATGGGTATCTGAGGAGGTAAAAAAAGCTGTTGAAGTTGGCTATAGAATTAGAAAAATTTTTTAAATTTGGCAATATAAAATTACACAATATGACCCTACTACTGGCCAAGGTGACTTATTTCCAGATTACATCGATGAATTTTTCAAACAGAAGACCCTTGCATTCGGGTTTTCTGCAGAATATAACAATGATCCAGAGTAAATAGAGCAGTATATTGAAGATTTTAAACGAGCCGAGGGTATACAACTGGAAAAGAGTCAGATAACTCTCAACCCTGGGAAAAGATCCGTAGCAAAACTTTACCTTAATTCTTTATGAGGTAAATTTGGACAAAGAGAGAATATGCCAAAGACAAAAATAGTGACAGATCCTCAAAGACTTGTAGAAATGCCAAACAACTCTGAAGTCGAAGTTATCGCGTATTTACCTGTTAATGATGGCATCCTGTACGTCTGTTAGCGTTACACTGAAGAGACAATGGAAACATCACCGGTCACTAATGTTGTTGTTGCTGCTTACACCACAGCACAGGCCCGGTTAAAACTTTTCAGGTACTTGGAACCTCTAGAAGGACATGCTTTATATTATGATACCGATTCAATCATTTATGTAGGTAATACAGATACACAAGAGTACGAACCACCTACGGGAACACTTTTAGGAGAAATGACAGATGAATTGTCATGTTACGGTACAGGGAGTTATATAACATCTTTTGTATCAGCGGGACCGAAATTTTATGCTATTAGGTTAAGAAACCTGACGCTACTGAATCTTGCATGTGGAAAGTCAAAAGTACACGGTTAAATTATTCGAACGCTGAGAAAATAAACTTTGACTCTATACGTGATTTAGATACAGATAAGGTTCCACCTATATTATTAACGTTCGATTCGATAAGACGTACAAACTTTCATGATGTTGTAACACGGGAAGAAAATAAGATATGTAAACCTGTGAATGCAAAGAGACGTTTCGTAAATTTACGTAAAAGTTACCCTTATGGGTATAAAACACCTTGAAGAAAGGCTATTTAGTTTAGTATATATGTGACAACTGCGGCACCGAGAAGTCTGTCTAAAAGAATGGCGTATATGGTTGATATGCAAGGGTTTAAACAGTCTATAGATGATTATGTTCTCAATGAGTTTGCTATATTACCTCTGGAAAAAGACTCTGAATCTGTAGTACTAACAAAAAAGAAAATACATAGTTGAAGCAGTACTACCATGGACTTTCATGGAAGTCTGGTGAAATTCCTTATGTCAATATAGACAAGATTCTTCGAGAAGGGTTACATGATGCCAATAAAGTTTTCGTCAGAGGTCAGATTAGAAAGGAGTGGTTGAAACGTTTTAAATTTAATGTCGTCGATATTTACGAATTAGGTTATTCTATACCTGTACAATAAAAAAATTGTAACTATTTGTATTAACCATAATGGTTCTTATAGAATAAATTGTGCGCTTCATAACGTTAAACTTATGAGAAAATACTATTTCGAAAATATTTGTACGAATTCTGAATAATTTCATATTGTTTAAACGAATTAATTGTATAAATGTCTCAAAATATTTGTAAAATACTTAATAAATTGCTTATTCTTCAATCAAAACTGTTTGTTTGTCAATTAACCTTATTCCAAATGCAATATATATTCCGGTGGTAAATCATACCAATACCGAATCAATACGTTGATCAGTACCCTAAACTCTCTATTTTGTCATCCCGTATTGAGGTTTACGTAAAGAGTGGATGGTGTTTTTAATAATAACAATAAATTAATTTTCTATTGTAGTTTTTCGTAGCATATGTATCAGGAACATATAAGCTACGAAGGTGTTACATATGTGATACCCCTAAGTAGGTATTATACCATCTGATCAGTCGCGTATGGCAAACTGCTAGCCATCCAGTGATAACGTCTCATCCGTTGTACTAATCATAAGAAATAACTATCGAAAAGAGTTTAAGATATTGTAATGGTCATCGATTGGATCAATCGATATATCGGTAACGAAATCGATAGATCTGCGAAGTTCCAAAATGCCACCAATAAAAAGAGGGTGTTGTACCTAACAATAAAGTACAATACCGCGAATTAATCTGAATGTAACTTTTCAGGATATCCGTACCAATACCGAATCAATAACAAAATTAATTGGGTTATGAAAGTTATAAATATGCGGTACTGTTAGAGAGTAAAGTGGGTAGTAAAAAAGTATAATACCGCGAGCTGATATAACCATCGATTAGACTGATCAATCTATCGATAACGAAATCGATCAAGCAATGAGGTTCCAAAACATCTTCATTTGAAAGAAGATATGGTACCTTATAAAAAAGTTTAATACCGCGAATCGATCTGACCGTAATTTATGGTAGTAAATCGTGCCAATACCGTACCAATACGTTGACCAGTGTACTAAACTCTCTCTATTTTCTCATCGTGCCTTGAAGTTTACGTAAAGGGGAGTTTGTGTACTTGGAAATCATAATAAATGAATTTTTATTACAGTTTCTTGTAGTATGTATCAGGAACATATAAGTTAAGAAAGTGGCACATGTGAATATTGTTATAAATAAACCATTATACCGGTTGGTCAGTTTCCATTATGACGGGCTACTTGGCATAGAAGCGACGACACCTCATTCGTTGCACTTATGATAAGAGACAGCCAACGAAAATTCTTCAAGACTATACACATAAAGTAGGTGTAGCTTAACGTGTGCTAGTTGGGTGGCCCCTAAAGCAGTGGTTATCATTCTATTTTTTGTAGCTTTTAATAAACGTACTCGCTCAGATGTTTCTCTGCTAACTCGGGCCGATTTCATTTTATATTAATATTAACTTTTTATGTAAAATTAATAAATGTGCATTTCCTAAACATAGTTTTATAATAAATAAACTTAAATAAACAATAATTAAACATAAACTAATAATTTAAAATATTTCTAGGGTAAAACGCTGTACAAGCGCTGAATCAGTGCTTATATGAACTTTTCTTAAATAATTTATAAATTATTTAGATAATATGTAGACAAATGTCTCTGATATCGGTTGAGGTTGAATGTTTTCGTGAGAAAAGAATTTTAGAGTATTCGCCAGATGTAATAAGAGTAAACCGAGGGTTTTGTTCCATCTCTTATTATCGCATGATTTTAGAAGTTATTTGAAAAATAATTTCTACTTCCTCCGTCATGTGTAATATGAATGAAGAATCCTATTTTCTGCAAGTTTCTAAAGACTATCACCATAATAATAAGAGTGCAGCTTATGTACACTTTTCACCAACTTTTGAAAAATCAATGGCGAGAGCACCCTGCTGTCCCCCAGTCCGCCGCGCGAGTTCATCGAGACAAGAACACTCTCGTATACAAAGCATCGTCATCACCGTCAGCATGGATCAACTTAATATTTCGCCGGCAGTATCACCGCCTCCGGAACTTTGTGATTTTTTAAATCAAGCGATTGATTTTCAAGATTTAAATCCAATACCAGCGGAGGTTGTTGAGGAAGTCCTGCGAGAAGAGGAAGTCCTCCTCCAGGAAGAACAACATCGACAAGAAGAGCAGCGCATCCTGCTTGAAGAGGAACGCCAAATCCAGATACAGGAGGATGCAGCCCTTGCTGATCTTTTACAAGACGCGGGCGAAAAAAAAGGAAAATGAAGAAGAGGAAGAGGTTGATTCGAGCTATGAGTCGGAGCAGCCCAGTGACGACGAAGAAATGGTGGAATCGCGACAAGAAATTGTGCGAGATGTAGACTCTGATATGGAGACAATAGATAATGGCCATGAGGGGGCTCACAGTGACAGTCAGAGTGAATTCAAGGCAGAACCTCGCGCGCAGATGCGTGAAGTGTCGCTGAGACGTGTCATTAATATACGACGTCGGTTTCATCGAGACCTTGGTGCGGTATTCAGAGAAGCTAGAAACAACGAGCTAGCGGTGTTGCGTGAACAACTCCGACGTGTGCAGCAAGAGGCCCGCCGACAACATCGGCAAGAAATAATAGATGCGCCGCGTCGATACATCGACTTCTGTGTTAGATGCGCCAAATGCTTTTGGTGTCGGAGAAACCGTCGATGGGCACGTTGCGATGCGTGTGGGTTCTGGCTGTGTCCAGAGTGCAACGAAAATCCTGTTCATTGTCAGAATGAACAGGATTTTTTTTTAAAACAGGGCGCTATATAATGTAAATAATGTATAATAGTAGTAGTGTATCAATTTATAAAACATAAAACAAAGTGCCCTAGATTATAAGAATAATGTGTAGCTAGTGTAAAGTTCAAATTAAGTGACTATGACTGTGACTATAAGTTAAAGTAACAGCAGCAGCAGTAGCAACAACCACCACAATACCCGAAGTTCCGGAAATTATGCTGTAAGTATTCTTATAATTGTTTAAATATTATTATTAAAAATATGTGCGCGTGTGTATACTTATTTTTTAAATATTGTGTGTGTGTGTGTGTGTGCGTGCATGTGTTTGTACGTGCATGCCAACGTAGAGGCAAGCTGCAGCTGCTCCCCACTACTACCGATGGTGGGGGAGCTATAGCTCGCAGCCGTGGCTGACTGCACGATTGTGTAGTTTGAACGGAGCAGCGGGCCGTGTCAGACGGGGAATCCCTGCGCCGTCTGGCACTTGCGTGTATAGTGAGCGCTCTGAAGCAGCGAGCGCGGTAAGATTGTGGGGATCCTGCCGATCTCTCTCTCTCTCTCTCTCTCTCTCTCTCTCTCTCGCACGCACGCACGCGCGCACACACTCTTAATAAATAAATGAATATAAATACATATAATTATAAAGTTAAATATTATAAATTTCAAATTATAGAGCAAATTTTAAATTATAAAGTTGAATTATAAAAGAAAAATTATAAAGTTGAATTATAAAAGAAAAATTTTAAATCTTAGTTTTAAATTTTGAATATTGTGGCACTATGGGGCAGCCATAATATATAAATAAATATAATTTGTGACGAGGAGCACGCATTATAGCTGTGCCTTCATCGCCTCGCATTCCTCGTTGCCCGCGCTGGCCAGAGCCCGTGTACGCATAAGTAAATGTTGATATATTTACACGGGCTCTCTCTTGTTTTGAGGATTCGGCAACGATGCGAGGTGTGTGGAAAGACACACACACACATGAAGGGTGCTGGAGAGGGAGAGAGCGGCCGAAGGAGCGCGGCTGCCACGGCGAGAACAGGAGCCGCGAGCAGCTAGTACCAAGTAATTAGTTGAAGTGCGCGCACGCAAAGTTCCCCTCGCGCCGACCAACACAGAGAGAGAGAGAGAGAGAGAGAGAGAGAGAGAGAGAGGGAGAGAGAGAGAAAGAGAAGCACTTGAGAAGCTGCTGGTGCGGAGAGAGAGAGGTGCTCTCCTCCGTCTTTGGTCAGCTGCCTCCTGCATCACCGCTGCACGTTATCATCGGCCATCAGCACAGCAGGGAGCAGCGAGCACGATTCTTCGGCGAGCAAGGCGAGTAGCCGTGCTTTCGGCCTTGCGTTGGCCAGCGCGCGCGTGCGATAGTGAGAGCGAGGGTTTGTATCGCCGTTGAGCGCCGAGAAATCGGCAGCGCACGGCGATCACCCTCGACTTAGAGTGCGGGGCCGAGAAAACCCCGATTGCGAGGTCACGCTACAGCGTTGACATGTAGTGGGCGTATCGATATCATTACCGCGGTTCGCCGGGGACTCAAATCATCGGAAGTGAATTGTCGGGTTTATATGTCAAAGGATAAATAAAGAACTAGTATTTGTGAACGAGAAGTGAGTACTTGTGTGCACCCTTTTTTCCGCCTTTCCTCTCAGCACAGGAGTCGGCCTCCCACCGACTCCGCAGCCGTCGGAGCTTCAGCCTCCGGTCCTGCTAAATAAATAACTTGTGCGTTGTTGCCCGGGAAAAGTGAGGTGCAACGTTAAAAATGGCGATCCTGCCAGGATTGCGGTTGTGCTGAGGGCAAGAAAAAAAAGGGAGACATATAAACGACAATTCACGTATAAAGTTCGCGGTGTCCGTGAATCGCGCCGAAATTTCGCTCGGAAAATGATTTTTGAAATTGGACTCGTCCAAATTTGAAATTTTGCCGTTGGTATAAAATTCGGTCGCGAGTCAAAATTGCCGAATTTTGAAAATTTCAAGGACGCCGCGATTTTGTGAGGCGAACAGAGCTGAGACTCTTGTTCGAATAGCGAGAAGGTCGGCCGAAATTCGGCGACCTTGTTATTGTTGCGCGGGCACACTCAGCTACCGGCGAGTGTTTACGGCGAGGGATTATCGTCGTGTTGTGAATTGGGCAGGCGAACGACTCGAAGCATAGCTGTGGCTCGACTCGAAGTTAGAATATAATACTTTGGGAAATAATTTTGAAATATTATTTTCGAGTCGAGGGGAGACAGGAATTGCTACGAGTCGGTTCGGCGTGTAGGCTGAGTTCGGTATGAGAGTGTGTGCTGCGTGCGAGTATTGTGTGTGACGTCATTTAGGCAACTCGAGTTAGTTTTTTTTTTATGGTTGCATTTCTCGTGTGTGTGACGTTAAGGTATTGCAATTGATGAGACGGGGAACGAAGAGTGTGAGTGTGCTGACTAAAGTTAGCGTTGTGAGGCTCGCGCCGTGCGTTAAATTGCACGCGCGAGTATAGACAGCGGTAGCGCAGAAGCGTACCGATAGAGAGGTCCGTATTAATTTATCATTGATTTGGATTAATTTATTTATTGATTTTAATTAATTTATTTATTGATGTTTATTAATTTATTAGTGATTTTTGTGAATGAATGTATTTTTGGATTTTTACCAATTCATCGCTTATTTAAAGAAATAGTTATTGATTCTTAATTAAATTAGTTAAATTTATTATCTTTCGAACGGAATTATGGAAGGATGAATTGTGTTTATTAAATTTTAATTATTTTATTGATTTATTGTGCAATATTTAATATATCGTAATATATTGTGTTGTGCTAGCTAAAGCTAGTATTTATGTGACGCGCGCTGTGCGTTCAATTGCACGCGCGAGTCTAGAGAGCGGCAGCGCGCAAGCGTGCCGATTGTGAGATTTGCTGCGCGCCGTGCGCGCAAGCAAAAGTAGAGTAGTGTCCGAGCGAGGTGATAGCACTCCTCGGACGCAAAGTTGCCATTCCGTGTGGGAGCCCTGTGTAACCCTTTTACGCGATTCTTTCCCAACGGCGATCTGCGTGTAGAGCAGAGAGCCGAGTAAATTATTAGGATAAAAGTAAATTCAAAATTTAGAGTTGGAATTTATCAATTAATTTAGCTGCCGGGAAAATTCGTACGGGATGTCTGCCTCGTTGCACTCGCGCCGACTTCGTCGCCATGCGGGTGTGAGGGCACTGGAGGAGATCGTTGTTAAATTAACGCCGCGTTTGTTATTAGTGTTGCTTGACCGGGATGGGCTCAGCACGGAAGGGACACTCGAGGAATTACGCGAACGGAGATTGAGGTTCGACGTGATGAAGGTGGACGCGGGGTTAAGCGTACCGGTGTACGACGAGGATTTCCGGAAGGACAGGCTGCCAGTAACCACTGCCGAGTTACTGATGCAGTCGTCAAGCGAGAAGTTCGTGCCTCCGGGGCCGGGTGAGAGAGCGCCGGCGGGTTCCGGAGCCGATCCGCGCATGCCAACGCACACAGGAGTAGGGGGAGATTTGCGAGCACCACCGCCGAGTGCACCGGAACAGGTGATTTCGGAGGCACCGGCGGAGGTGATAGAGTCTCGGTCACTGACGCCACCGCTGTCGCGCGTGTGAAGTGCATTGGCAGCGCTGCCTCGGTTGTTTTTTAGACGCGAAGTGAGGGAAGAGGTTTCGCGAAGCGGGAACCACTTAATCGGTGAGGAGCGTGTGCGCGTCGGAGAGTGTAGACGCGAGGAAGTTATTCGTGCGACGGTGAGGGATCGCGCGGCTTCGACGGAACCGGTTGATAATATGGCTGCGGATCAGCCATGGGGAACGCGGACAGCGAGCGCGAGTACGCCGACCGTGGAGGACGGGTTCGCGCTCGGGAATTGGGAAGAAGTAGTGAGACGTGCCTTGTTCAGGGTGAGTCGGGGAGAGCCGACGCGCCCTCCGAACGGCACGTGTAGTGAGCCGACTCCCTCGCGCCCTTCCCGGCGCGATCGAGGATCGGCTAGAGAGTGGTCTGTGATGCGGTCACATGACCTTAGCGAATCTGAATCCTCGATTTCGGATAGTGAGGACGAGCGAGAAATTACAACGACCGTTCCGAGCGCCGCTCTTTCTGGAACAGGCGGACGAAGCGTCCGCGGAACGCACCGATCTGACACGTTTTGGCCGGGAAATGCGGTGAAAGCTTTCAAGGATTGGCACATTTCTTTCTCGGGGTCGTTTTCGGACGGCGCCGAGGAATTTTTGGAGCGGATCCGCGAAATGCAGCGGTATTATCGGTTGCGTTACGTGGACATTTTGGAAGCTGTTCCTTGCGCTTTTACGAAGCGAGAGCTGCAGTGGTTTCGTTCCGTCGGTCGTGACGCGAGATCGTTGAATGAGTTTGAGCGACAATTCCGGGAGCGGTTCGTCCGTAAATTAGATCGGGAAGATGTGTACGATGAATTGCGGAATCGGACGCAGGCACCGGAGGAGAAGGTCGCGAATTACTTGGCCGATGTTAGATGCATCATCGCGCGGTTCGAACGGCCTCCGTCGACGGCAAAACAGTTGCGGATAGTAATTAGGAATTTACATCCGAAGTTTCAGCATTTTTTAGAGGGAAAGTTAGTGGAAAATTTCGAGGATTTGGGAAAATTCGGAGCAGAGTACGATCGGAGGCGCGAATTGGATAATAGATACGCGCCGCCACCACCGACAGGGAAGTCGCGGCGGCTTTTCGTCGAGAGGAAAGCGTGGTAAATGCCACATCGGTGGGCGAGAAATGGGAAAAAGACGCGAGTCGGCGGTCATCGAACACCGGTCGTAGGAAGAACCAAGCAGAGGGTCGGAAGGTAACTTCGAGCAGCGTTGGTAATGCTGCGGTGGACGTAAGGGTGGACGCGTTTGTACCTGCAAACACGCCGATTAGCGAGGTGCAGCAGCAGGCGCACACAGGGGTAGACAGTGGTCGCCCTAGTAGTGCACTGCCGGCTGCACAGACCGTGTCTCCCCGGGGAATGATTAACACACCGAGAAGTGCTGGGAATCGCAACACCGATGGATTTAAAGGGCGTTGCTTCTTGTGCAAAAATGTAGGGCACAGGCAGAGCGAGTGTTCACTTCCCGTCTGTTATGCATGTGGTCAGCCAGGGCATTACGCGAAGGAGTGTACGCAGGGGCGCAGAGTGCCAGGGACGTCACAGCCGACGGGGGCGACGGGTAATAGTCAGGGAGTATCACAGAGCGTTCTGCTCGCGGAAACGGAGGTAGGGACGCTAGGGTACGTAGGAGAGGGTGTAGAGGTAGCGCGCTCTCAGCAGTTGGCGTGCGGTGACTATGATCGGAGGGAAAGACGCGAGATACTTCGTGAGATTCAAGTGACATTGAATCCCGAATTAATCGCACCCGTGCCGAATGTGGATCATGAAGCCGACGCGCCCGCTGAAGGTGAGAGTAGCGCAGTACCAGCTGCACCCACGGAGGACTGGCTAGAGCAGGCCCGAGTGAGACTGGCAGCGCTAAGAAGCGTAACGAGTAACGAGGCTGCGCGCCCCGAGGATGAAAGGGAGCGCGTAGCATTGCGAGAAGGGCTCAGAGCCCTGAATAAAGAGCCTGTTCGCGTGCCACTGAGCAATCAGCTGAGCACCGAACAGGATAGCGAGCAGATTGCGGAGATGGCTGTGGAAAACTGCAATCTGATAACTGTTAGCCTGGGAGGGCGACTGTTTAAAGCGTTGCTGGATTCGGGAGCGACGGTGTCGTTGGTAGGCGCGGAGATCGCGAATTTGTGTAGAATGCGACTAGTACCGTTGTCAATGATCGTGCGCGGAGTAAATGGAGGAGCATTACGCGTGTTAGGAAAAATAAGGTTTATGCTGGAAATAGGTGGACAGGCGAAACCGCTAGAAGTGCGCGCGATTGAGGGAATCGATCACCAGATGATTTTAGGGATCGATTTTTGTCGATTGTGGGAGTTAGAGATTAAATTCGCGGAACAGATCTGGCGCGTGGGTGGAGGAGAATTTAGAGAGTTCGCTGGTCGAGAGGCTGACAGCGCACCTGTAATTATGGAGTGCGCGGGCATCTCGCACACCAGCGAAATAGAGAGAGAGCGCATAACACGCCTGGTAGAGAGCATCGTGCCGCCACCCGATGCAACACTTGGTTACACCACTCTGATTACACATCAAATTGAGGTGGACAGCTCGCGTCCAGTGAGATGTGCGCCGCGGCGCCTGTCTCCCAGAATGCTAGAGATCGCACAAGAAGAAGTGCGAAGGATGTTGTCAGAGAGTGTGATCGAGCCGTCGGCGAGTGATTGGTGTAGCGCGCCGGTGATAGTGAAAAAGGCGAGCGGCGGGCACCGATTTTGCATTGATTTTCGCGAACTTAACAAGGTCACGCGCCCGGACGCGTATCTAATGCCGAGCGTCGACGCAATTCTAGATCGGTTACGTGACGCGCGTTATATTAGCAAAATAGATTTGCGCCAGGCTTATTTTCAAGTATTGTTGGATGAGGCAAGTAGAAAGTATACAGCATTCGCGGTGCAGGGCTCGGGATTGTGGCAGTTTCGGCGCATGGCGTTCGGCTTAATTAACGGACCTGCAACTTTTTCTAGATTAATTAACGCGCTGTTTGGACCGGAATGTCAGCCGCACGTGTTTGGGTATTTAGATGACGTAATAGTTATCACGAGAACATTCGAAGAGCATCTATATTGGTTGGATTTTGTATTACGGCGTATTGTGGATGCGGGGCTCGCGATTAGTTTTGAAAAATCAGAGTTTTGCTGCGAGCAGGTTGCGTATTTAGGCTATTTGTTGGACGTGGAGGGGCTGCGCCCGAATCCAGAACGTGTCGCACCCTTGCTTAATTATCCTGCGCCGAGTAATGTCAAACAATTGAGAAGGATTTTAGGTATGGTTGGGTGGTACTCGCGATTTATACGGAGCGAGAGTGAGATTAAATTACCGCTAACGAAGCTGCTCTGCAAGGAACAGGAGTGGGAATGGGGTGAGCACGAGCAGGAAGCTTTCGAAAAATTGAAAGAAGCATTAGCCTCGGCGCCAGTTCTCGCACGGCCGGACTTTAATCGAACATTTTGCGTGCAAGCAGATGCAAGTTCGCATGCAGTGGAGGCGGTTTTGACTCAGAATTTTGAAGACGGCGAGCACCCTATTACGTATGTAAATCGCGTGCTGAGCCCAGCCGAGGTTAATTACACGGTGACGGAGAAAGAATGTCTAGCCCTTTTGTTTGCAATCCAAAAATTTCGACCGTATCTGGAAGGGTATAAGTTTGTCGCGATTACTGATCACAGCGCGTTCACTTGGTTGCGAAATAGGAAGGAGCCGACGGGGAGACTCGCGCGTTGGGTGTTAGAAATGCAGCAGTGGAATTTCGAGATAATACACAAAAAGGGCGCGCTGAACCATGTCCCTGACGCGCTTTCGCGTGACTTAAAGGAGAGCTTCTGTTTAGGTGGGAAACTCCAGACTACTTCCTGACAGATAACGGAAAGGAGTTTGTGAATAAACACTTAGACAAAATCCTCATAGAGTACGGAATTAAACACATAACAACGCCCCCCTATCACCCGCAGAGCGACCCGGTCGAGCGCACGAACCGCACACTCAAAACGATGATAGCGACTTTTGTGGATGAGGACCACAAGAGTTGGGATAAAAATTTGCACGCGTTTAGGCACGCAATTAATACCGCCACACAAGCTACGACGAGAGTTTTCCCAGCGTTTTTAAATTTCGGGAGGGAGCCTAAACCGGTAAAAAGTTTGAGGAGGGAAATTGAATCGAGAGAGGGGGTGGTTCGAATAGATCCCACGGAATGGCAAGATCGGTTGAAAAGGCTAGATGCACTCCGAGATCTGGTGGCCAGGTATATCGACTCCGAGCAAGAGCGGCAGAAACAATATTATGATAAAGGCAGGAGACACGTGGAATTTTTTGTAGGTGATTTAGTGTTGCGGAAGCAACACTCGCTCTCAAATGCCGCACGCGCGTTCTCGGCAAAGTTAGATGTGAGATATGCCGGGCCATACAAGATTTTGGAAGTGCTCTCGCCGGAGATGTATGTGTTAGAAACGATCTCGAAGAAACAGACTGCGAAAGCGCACGTTTCGGAGTTAAAAAAATGGTTACCACCGAGAAATATAAAATAGGTCAATTTTAGGGTTTTGTGTGAGTGCATGTTGAAGGTGTGATGGTGATTACTGTTTTTTTTATGTGGTGTTTTTTTTTGCGTATGGATGAATTGACGCGACGAGAGAAAATGTTGTTTTGTTCACAGGTGTAGGTCAACTGCTGTCGGAGAGGCGAGCGGCGTAAATGGACGCCGATAAAGAGCCGGAGGGGCCCCGGGAAGCCCCGACGGGTAGCGAGGCAGGGGAGCGCCGCGGAGTTGCAATGGCTGGCGTAGCCGCCGTCACGACGAGCGTTGCAGCCCCCTGTTTGAGAGCTGTTGAGGAGGACTTGTACGTCCTTCTCGACGGAGGGGAGAGAGCAGCCGCTTCTCGGCTGGTAGTCTCTCTACCGAGCATCTCTGAGGAAGAGGAGGATCGGCTCTCGATCGATTTGGTTGAGGGGCTGATAGATGCTCAGACGGAGGCACTTTTGCTGGGAGAACCCCCGCACGAAGCTGGTCCCGCCGCCGCCTTCGCAATGCAGACCTTGCAGGTCCAGAGCGAGGCGACGGCGGATGCGCAGAGCAATAGTGTTGCGGGCCAGCAAACGGTGGTCGGCACGCAGCTCCGAGGCCGATCGAGCGAGAGGCCGGAACCCCTCGGCCGAGAAGGAACACTGGAGGTGTCGGATCTGGACCCGCAACCTCCAGTGCTCCCCGGCGAGACTGTTCGAGCGCCTCCGAGACCCGACAGAGATGCGCGGTGTCCAGCGAGCGGAGCATACGCAGAACGCTTACACTCGCGGGAACATCGCGCCGGCCGGGTTCTGAGAGGATGAACGCCGCCGGAAGAACGAGGAGCGGGCTGGTATAGGGAGAAGAAGGAGGAAAAAGAAGGGCAAGGGCCCGAACTTCCAGAAGAAAAATATTGTGTCGGTGCTGTTTAGCGCCGACACTATAGAGTGGCAGGTGAGCCCGGAGGAAAGAGCGCGGGAGGGGCTCGAGAGTGGTGCAAACCGCCCGAGAGTGCCAACCGTTGCGCTTCCTCTGGAGCGCCCTATTTTGCGAGCCGCGCGCGCCGAGGAGCGACGGGTGGAGAGGCAGGCGCCGTGCGCACCTCGGAACCTGGCGCACACTCCAGCCCGGCGCGGGAAGAAGCGACAGGAGGAAAGCCGGCCGTCGAGGACGACAGTGAGAGGCGACGGCAGAAGTCGCACGAGGGGACGCCCGAGCCGGCAAAGAAGCTTAGACGTGGAAAATGGCTCGGGCGAGATGGGTGCCGGGTGAGAGGTGCCCAGTTTGGAGGACTGGTCCACGTCCCAGTAGACCCTCGTGTCGATGCGAAGCCGTTCGCTTGCTTCAACTGCCGCCTTCCTGGGCATCGCATGGCAGAGTGCGGGCAGCCATGCAACCAGCTGGTCTGCTTTAATTGCGGGCGGCTGGAAGTGACGATTCGCACGTGCTCTCAATGTGGGCCGGCTCACTCCGCGTTTCTGGCGGAGAGTAAGGAGGCAGCGGCGGGGGCAGCCGTGCAGGCGACTGAAGTTTTCGTCGCGCCGGTCTAGCCGCGGGTGGTAGAGGTGGCGGCGTCTTCTGTGTTGGAAACGGAGGCAACGGTACCCGAGACACCCGCAGGCAGGAGGAGAAAATGCCCGCGCGTTAAAAAGAAAAAGAAGTCGACGCAGGTTGCGTTAGTACTGCCGGGGCCGCCGCCAGAGCCGCAGCCTTCAACCGAACGCCAGCCGCTCGCGCCTGAGGAGCCCCAGCCGTGCTCGAGCCGAGGCACGACCTATGAAAGGTTTTGCCAGAGCTTGTGCCGGTTGTCTCCAGCGACGCAGGAGCGGTTGAAGGGAGTTTGGAGGGGGGAGCAGGTTTGCTCGTCGGATTCGTCTGACTGAGCAGCCTGCCCAACATAGAGAGCTCGTCCTGGGTTTTTCCCGGAACCCAGGGTGCGAGATGCAGAGGCGCCAAAGCGCATAGAGAGGCGAGAGTAGGTCGACCGACATATAAGTGAGTATGGGAACATTAGAAAATTGTACATGTATTGTTTTACGAGTGCATGTATAATACGAGAATGTATGGACAATTTGTATATAAAAAAAAAAAAAAAAAAAAAAAATTTATGCGTAAAGTTACGTTAACACGGATAGCTGAGTTGCACGCGCACACGAGCGAAGCATCTTAGAGCTTCGTTGGTGGAGAGCGGAATTCTTTCTGATTATTTAATGAGGATAATGTACTTGTGTAGCGTGCGGACGAGGCGATGGCCAATCGTGGGTGCGGGAATCCGGAAGCCGCTTGTCTCGGAGAGATTCGCGGCTTGGGAGGGGCTGTGACGAGGAGCACGCATTATAGCTGTGCCCTCGTCGCCTCGCATTCCTAGTTGCCCGCGCTGACCAGAGCCCGTATACGCACAAGTACACGCACACGCACACGCACACGCACACGCACACGCACACATACACCCACCCACCCAAAAAACCGCTGCCAATTCATTGGCACGTAGCTTCCTCAAACTAATTTTTTTATTCCTTTTATTAAATTAAAATTCGAAAAATAAATTTTTCTGTCCTCCGGCCGGAAAGCGCCAACTTCCCAGCCGCTGCGCGAAACGAAGTTGCCGCTTTCCGGCGCCGTCGAGCAGAAAAATAGTATACAGACCTTGGCCAGTAAAAAAGAAAGCCTCAGATCACATGTAATTGTCGGTCGAGGCGAAGCCGAGGTTCATTTCTTATTTTTACTGCCTAGGTGTGTAATATACTATTTCACGAAAAAAATTGGAAAAATTTTATGGAAAATATTAACTTGTAATTTTTTCATGGCTATTCATTGAGATTCCATTTGCAATTTATTTGTTTGTGATTTTAATTCTTATATGAATGGAAAACAATCTTCTTCAAGTTCTATTCTTCATTAAATTTTTCTTCTTCAAGTCCACTGTCAACGGCTTCTCGTCGTACATTAGTTCGAAATAAAAAAATATTCTAAAGTTGTTCTTTGATTGTGTTTACCTCAAATATTTCTGAAATTTATGAACCAATCATTTTGCCAAAAGAACTCATCCGAGAACTATCAATAATATACCTCTACAATGAATTTTGAAGCGAATAAGACAATTTTACTCTTGTAATAGTTGAACATATAAAACTCATTTTTTTTCATTTTTTAATTTTTACGTTTTTGTTAATAACGAAAGAACCGTGATAGCTAGAGACTTAATTTTTTTAGAAAATATAGGTAATTTAATTCTCTTTCGAATGCCACCGACCCCATTTAGGTACATAGAGCCGTACTCGAGAAATTACGATTTAAAAAAAATTGAAAAAATTTTAACCTCAAATATCTCCGAAATTTATGGATCAATCCTTTTGCCCAAAGAGCTCACTCGATTGGTATACAAAATCTCCCCCTACAAATTTCAAAGTGATTAAGCCAATTTTACTATAGTTATTGAACGACAAAAAAATCATTTTTTTTTATAAATTATTTTTTTTCTCAAAAAATAATGAATAAAAAAACCTAAAAATTTAGTAAGTTATAGTACTTAATATCCTTTATAACCAAAAAAATATTCATGTTAATATCTTTTTTTAATTTCTAAATATAACCTATTTACAAAAAATTACGTTTTCATCAATAACTTATGACGAAATATAGCTACCGACTTTTTTTTTTTTAAATTGTAGATAATTTTATCCTACATACAGAGAATTCATGATATATAAACAATATTTGTTCCAAAATAATTAAAAAAATCGAAAATAATTTATAATTTACAAAAATAGAATATTGACCCCAATTGTGGAAGCAAAATCTAAAAAAATGATCACTCTCCCGTTAAAAGTGGTCGAGTAGATCATGAAATATCAGCGTATACACACACACACACACACACACATCTATACGGACATTTTCTAAAATAGTGTATTTCTATTCCAAATTTGGTAAATAACATTTCTAACACATTATCTCATAAACTTTTTTTTTACTATCACAAAGCTTCCTCTAGGAGGAAGCAAAAATACTTAAACTTTATAAATCATTATACCTATAATTAATTTAATGGTTTATTAACACTCATAACACCATACCCTCACACACACACACATACACACACACTCACACGCACACACACACACGCACGCACGCACGCGCACACACACACACACACACACTCAATCTAGAAATGATTACATTCTCAAAGATTAGGAAGGGTTGTTAGAGTGTGAGTGTTTATGGATACCTTATATATAAAGGGGTACTTTAATTATCTGTCATTTTAATCTTGGATCCTACTAAAGCATGATAATACTGAAAAATGTTTGCTCAGAATAGTAATCAAAACTCTAAGTTCCAATGTTGCCTAATACTATCCATACTGTATGGATTAAATAAATCGTACTGTAAGAAACTTACAATTGGTCTAGAAAGCCATGTTATTGGCTGTGGTGATTTCAAACCTGTTGTTCGTCTAAGTGGTCAAAATATTGCGGGTATACCACTTACGCATACCGAGTTGATCTGCTTTGAAGAACGTTTTCCCAGGATTGACGAATTCTTTGAATCTGAAGGAAACGAAATGGTTGATGAAAAAATATCTTATGGTACCAGCTTTAGCATAAGGTTCATGATAAGTTTTTCTGATAAAGCTTTTGAGCTGATAGACGAAACACAAGAGAAAAATCATAGCGGTGATTCACCAACAAAGATATGCTTTCAATCAAGATTGGTGTATAATAAAACAATCTATGATCAGCTCAAACACATCTCTAGAAACGTAGACAATAGGATTAAATATCTGTTAAATGCGTGCAAAGATATAAAATATGTATTTAATGAAATTTGTAGCTATACGAAAGAGAAATTACAAGAAAAAAATCAATTATCACAATATACACAGTTTATATTTTATGATATACATTCTATAACAAGCACATTTTATACCCATAATGTTAATAAGTTACATAAAATCTTGAAAAAAAAAATTTAAGTATGTTAATAGATGATGCCTATATTTTGATGTATGAACTTGCATCTTTACAGTTGAAGGATATTGATCATGTTATGAACAAAAATATTAATCAATAAATGTATTAAAATATCAATCTTGTTTTTCCTTACCTTCGACACGTTAGGTATATAACCGAAATAAATTAATTATATTTCAATTAAAAATCTGTTTGTTTCTTAATTATCTCTATTTTAAAGTAATAAAGTTAACATAAATAAATCTGTCGAAAGTGGTAGCGGCAGTGGGGAAAGGCTCAAGAGGTACATTAAATAGTTTGATATAACACATTAAGCTTTTCGATTCACATTAGGCTTATTGATTCACATTAAGCTTTTTGATACCCGTTGAGCACATTTATCACAAGTTTTGTAGCTACAAACTAGCTTGTTACTTCAATTACCTTATCACTTCAAATTAGCTTACCCCTTCAAATTAGTTTGTCACTTCAAATTAGCTTGTCACTTCAAATTAGCTTGTCGGTTCATCAGCAATCTGATTTCTCAAAAAGCTTGTGACACGCGCGCGCCGCCGCGCCGCCGCCGCCACAAACCTCGAGACTTATAAAAAATATTATCTCCTTTAACGAAACAATTTTTGTCATGGATCCACGGTGGAAACATCCTTGGACATCTATGGTTTGTGGTCCCACATCATGTGGGAAAACCGTGTTTGTTAAAAACTTTTTAAAACATATAGATAGTATGAGTAACGTACACTTTGACCGAATAATAGTTTACTATTCCGAATGGCAATCAACGTATAAAGAACTGAGTGATGATGTCGAATTTGACGAGGGTTTACCAAAAAATTCAGACTTTGTCGACGATCCTAGACCAAAATTGATAATTATAGACGACTTGTTGAGGGAGTCTTCGGGTGGTGGTGGTGGTGGTGGCGTTATTGCCAATCTTTTTACCAAGGGTAGTCATCATAATAATTTAAGCGTAATATTCATCACACAAAACCTTTTCCATAAGGGCCAGCGTAAAATCTCGTTAAATTCTAATTATATAGTTATATTCAAAAACCCTAGAGATAAATCTCAGATACAGTATCTAGCTCGCCAAGTGTGTCCTGAAAATCCACAATTTCTACAAGAGACTTATCTTGATGCAACTAAACAAGCACACTCCTATTTATTACTTGACTTACGCCAAGATACACCTGATAATTGTCGTTTTCGTAGTAATATATTTCCGTTTGATAAATATCACTATGTTTATGTTCCCAAGAAATCTATAAAAGGTAGCGAACTTGGGAATAATATACCAGCCATACGATTGTAATGGGTTCGAGTAGACGCAAGCGTCTTGGACAAAAAAATTTAAATACTTTAAAATCTCTGCTTCATTTCGATAAAAGTCAACGACGTGTTTTATTACGCGAAGCAGATAAAAAACTTGTTATTCTCATTTGCGAATGTGGCTTAGATATTTTACGTGGTAACGTGCCTTTGAACAAAAACTATAAAAATAAATTGAAAAAGTACGTTTTATTCTTAAGAAAATTAACTGATTCTTCGCAAAGTTTGAAAAATAAAAAAAAGTTGATTCTCAAATACCAGACTTGTTTACCACTCATCTTGGTACCTGTGATAAAACTATGGAGCATGCAAGAAAAATGATTTTGATCCCTGAAGAAAGTATAAACAATTTACACCATCGTTTATCAGGTGAAAAATTGGTTACTATGCAAACACCGGGTACACCTTCGTCGCGACTAGACAAAGAAATGAGCGAAATTATAAATTCGACATCGATTCAAGATGATCGTGAAAAATACGCGATGTACCAACAAGCATTAGACCGTTTTATGTATTATAAATCAAATGATGGTGCAAAAAAGGTTCACGTGAGCGACATAACCACCCCTGGAGATATCGATAAAGTAAGCAGAGTAAATAATAACGAAGACACCAATGAAGATAGCAGAAAAGTAGATGATAACATAATAAACAGTGTACCATCAACGCTTCGATTTAAAGCAAAACAGTTATTACTGCGATTGTCTGCTTCTGGTGATGTCACATGGGATGATCTTAGTAAGATTGCCATAGATAGCAGTGTCGTCAAAGGTGAAAATATAGTAGATTTGATTAACGATGCTCTGAGAAATAGAAAACAGCCGGTGTCAAGTGGTTATAGGCAGTTTACCGAAGCGCTTCGCAGAGCAAATACACCACGAGAATTTATTGATAACAATAAAATTTGGGAACTTGTTTCTTCATCACAACCTGATAGTGAGGACGACGACGAAGAAACTCAACAATCTAATAGTGAAGAAACAAATGAAAAACCAGCCAATAGAGCAACACCAAGAAAGTCGAAAATAAGATTACACCCCCAAGAAACACCTAGACACGTTACAAAAGTTCGTATTCTTCCATGGGATCGCCTAGAGTAAACATTGAAGAAGATTTGATCACACATCCAGAATCAAGTCTTGTAGATAATTTAATCAATTCTTTACCTTTTGAAATACATGCTCCAGGATACCATTTTTGTGGACCTGGTACACGTCTAAACGAGAGGCTAGAGAAAGGTGAGAAAGGTATCAACCCACTTGACGATTATTGTCGTGAACATGATATAGCATATGCAAACAGTAGTGATCGTAGAAAAGCTGATTGTTTGCTGGCTAAACGTGCCTTTGCACGTTTATTGTCTGAAACAGCTACAACTAACGAGAGAGGTGTGGCTTTAGTCACAACTTGTTGTATGATAAGTAAAATAACTTTTGACATGTTTTCTTTGTACATTAAAAAAATAATTAAAAGAAACGTAAAAAAGAAACTAAAAAAGTTTAAGAATAAGATAAATGGAAAAAACGTTAAATAATTTTTTCTATCGACCACCGAAATTACCAGCCTATGCTGGTGCGTACAACCTTTTAAAAACAATTGGTAAAAAACACGATCGCAAAAAATTATCAAATGGCTTGAAAGTCAGGATGCTTATACTCTACATAAACCTGTACGCCGTCATTTTCCGCATAGATCTTATGATGTTTGTAACCCTTTTGATGTGTGGGAAGGAGATCTCGCTGATTTACGATCATTAAAAACCTATAACAATGACAACACATATTTACTTGTGGTTATAGACGTTTTATCAAAATTTGCATGGGTTGAACCTATTCGTAACAAAACATCGAAAAGTGTCGCTCCAGCATTTGAACGTATTTTAACACGTTGTAAAGGACAACACCCCATGCTCTTTCAAACTGATAAAGGTAAAGAATTTCTCGGCAAAGAGATGCAACAAGTTTTGAAAAAGAACAGTATAAACTATCGTGTAGTTAGAAATCCTGATATTAAAGCAGCTGTGGTTGAAAGGTTTAACAGAACATTGAAGGGTCGATTATGGCGATATTTTACTCATGCAAATACGTACAGATATATTGATATTTTACAAAAGATTGTTGATGCTTACAATAATTCTTGGCATTCTGGTACTAAAATGACTCCTGCTAAAGTTAATTTGTACAATGCCGTAAGAGCATACCAAAACCTAGCCCAACGATACAACACGACCCGTATTCGATACTCTAAATATAAGGTGGGTGACTTAGTACGTGTCAGTCACGCCAAACTAGTGTTCAAGAAAGCATACGAAAGCGGATGGACTTTGGAATTATTCCGAATTATACGTATATCTATTAAACGCCAACCGCCTGTTTATACTTTTGAAGATCTTGACGGTGAACCAATCGAAGGTTTTTTCTACGAAGAAGAACTTTCTAGAGTACAAAAAGATTTGAATACATAATCATTTCAAATAGATAAGATTCTTAAAACTACAGGTAAAGGGAAAAACAAAAAATATTTTGTAACTTGGAAAGGTTATCCCGATAAATTTAATTCCTGGGTTTCAGCAAACAAATTAAAAAAGATATAATGAGAGAACAATTTTACATAGTATTACCTAGTAACAACAGCATGTATGTGTTCCCTGAAAATAAAACAACACATTTTACCACACAGCTACCTCAAAATATTTATTTACACGGTGAGTGGTCTGTAGCTCTATGTGAGATTCAGATACCCCACACATTTCAACATATTTCGCTCCATAACCATGAGGGTATGGTCTGTGTAAAAACAACTGAGTCGTTTTCACCAAATGATTTGAGACACGAATCAATAGAAAATGATGTTATTGCACACTTATCTCTAGGAATTTACACAGATATGGAAAATCTTTTACAAGAAATAAATAATTTACCTAACATAAAAAATCACTTACAATTCAAAGCACAACGTGGAGGGTTTATAGAAATTGAACGAACTTGCCAGGATACTTGTGACACGAGTTTTCATAGTTTAATTTTGTCTGAAAAACTCTTGAGAATTATTGGCTTTGAAAATCATAATCTTGAAAAAATTAGAGATACAGTTACCGGTCAAAGACCTGCCGATCTTATTAGCGGTTTACCATCAATAATAAGAGTGTATAGTGATATTTGTGGACCTTACATTACAGGTGATGTACACACACCTCTTTTACGCATAGTTCCTCTTAATATGAACGAGTATAAATATGGTAGCATTGAGATTAAAAACTTTATCACGCCAATGTATATTCCATTGTTATCTACGTCATTTCAATCGATCACAATAGATATAAAGGACCAAGATGGAAACCCTATAGCATTCGATTACGGTACGTTGACAGTAATACTTCATTTTAAGAGAACAGCATAAGATGGGTTATTTTGAAACAATTTATGATAATCAAAGTGCCCACGATCCATTCAATAATTATATTACAATAGATACATCTATGCAAAAAGGAAAAGGTGTTGGAAGCTTTTTAAAAGGTGTCTGTCGTAGTGTTTTACCGTTTGTAAAAAAAGGTGGTAAGGGTCTAGGAAAAGCTGTTGGTAAAGAGGCTTTACGAGCAGGTGTAAATATTTTAGATGACATTACACATGAAAAATCTTTTAAAGAATCTTTTCGCAATAATATTCGAAAATCAGGAAAGAATCTCAAAAGAAAAGCCGAAGAAAAATTGGATAATCTGATAAGTGTCTCAGGATATAAAACTAAGCGTCGGGCCCAGAAACAACAGTTGACTAAGAACTCTGATGCCGTTAACACCAAAAGTAGAAAACGTTCCAAAGTTAAACCAAATAAAAAATTTGGTATTAAAAAAAACACTGTAAAAATAAAAGGAAAACTTTGAAAGAAAAACGTACTGCACGAGATATTTTTGAAGAATAATGGCTTTTCTGCATAGTGGTTCGTGTGCATGTCTTAAATCTGAAGTGAATTTATTTAGTGTACCCCCTACTCAAACAACGATTGAAAATTCAAATTATGTTCAATATAAGCCAATATCTTCGCTAACTGAAGGATCGCCAATAGAGTTTTCTATACCGGGAACTAGTGAATATATCGACCTTGCACGTACTCTGCTTAGTGTTCGTGTAACTATCGCACAAACAGTAACACCTCCTGAAACCATAGATAAAAATACCTTGAAAAATGTTGGTCCTGTAAATAATTTTATGCACTCGATATTTAATCAAGTTGATGTGTTTTTTAATCAAAAACCTGCTTCCCCGTCCAATAACGCCTACGCTTATCGATCATACATTGAAACTTTATTAAACTATGGGTCTGCAGCTAAAAAATCTCATCTCACCAGTGCACTATGGTACACCGACACTCCTGGAAAAATGGATGCTACAGATGACGAAAACGAGGGTCTTACAAACCGCCGAATCCTTATGGGCGATGAGAAAAACATAGATATGATTGGGTATTTACATTGTGATGTTTTCAATCAAAACAAATTATTAATTAATGGTGTCGAAGTACGTGTGCGGCTCGTACGATCACGAGATAGTTTTTGTCTTATGGACCCGACGGGACTCTACACCGCTCGAATCACCGAAGCTGCTCTCTTTGTACGTCGTGTCAGACTTAGTTCAAGTATTATATTGGCTCACGAAAAAGCACTTTCGAAAACAACAGCTAAATAGCCCCTCACAGGTGTAGAAGTAAAAGCTATTACAATGCATAGTGGTATTCATGGAGAAACATTGGATAATGTCATTTTAGGTCAATTACCAAAAAGAATTATTGTTGGCTTTGTAGAAAATAAAGCTTTTAGCGGTGATAAGGGTCTCAATCCATTTAATTTTAAAAATTTCAATATAAATTATTTGTGTCTCTACATTGATGGTGTACGAGTACCGTCTAAACCATTACAACCTAATTTTAAAACGAATAATATGTATGTTGATGCATATCATACTTTATTTTCTGGTACAGGTATACATTATTTAAATGAGGGTAATTCAATTTCACGCGAAGCTTATGCCAATGGATATTGTCTTTTCGCTTTCGATTTAACACCTGATTTATCAGCAAATCAAGACACACATTGGAATCTAGTAAAACATGGTAGTGTGAGAATTGATGTTCCTTTTGATGATCCGTTAAGCAGTACAGTAAATTGTATAATTTATGCTGAATATGAAAATATACTTGAGATTGATTCGTCACGTCAAGTTCTCGTGGACTATAATGGGTGAGATGGTGGGGGAAAGTAGTAGTAGTGGGGGCTAAAGGTTAATGGTTTGGAAATGTTTCTGATATGTCAGTCGTTAATTGGACGTTGATTTGTTCAAAACTATGAAGATGGATATCGTCGTAGATATACAGTGTGTCAAAGATTATAAAAACCGTCCGGTACCAAAAAAAGTGGCAGTTCTTTCATTAAATCAAAATTTCACAGGACATTGGCTTGTTTCTCCGAATAGACAAATAATTGCACTATGTCAAGAGGCTAGAAAAGAAAACGATTGGTTATCACGAAACCATCACGGCTTGGACTGGCTTGATCAAGGTGTTTTCGAAAAAGTCTTGTTCAAAAACCTAGAAGAAATTTGCAAGAGAGCAAACAATATTTATGTTCGTGGTGGCATGAAAGTGGCGATTTTACGAAAAATCACTACATGACACATTATAAATTTAGAGTTTGAGGAAGATTGTCCACCATTTCACAAACTTACAGCATCTGGTAATTATACTACATGCAACATTCTTTAAAATATGGTTTTCAAAGTTTAGTTGTGCTTTGAATAACGTCTCTAAGTTAAAAACGTGGTTGAAAACACGTGGTAAAACTGAAGCTGTTGGTGAAGAGTTTATCTTTGAACCACCTATTAACCTCTGTCATGAACAATATACAAATTCAACGGATTTTATCTCGAATTCCTACTCATGCTGTGGGAGTCTTTGCGGCAGATCAAATTCCTCTGGTCTGGGCGAGCCCGACAGCTTTTATTTTCAACACCCAAAGGCACGGTAAACCTGGCTTGCATTGGGTGGCAATTTACGTCAATAAAAATGGTGATGCCTGGTACTTTGATAGTTTTGGTGTACCTCCTTACATACCCGATCATATAAGCCATATTCGGAGAAATGTTAGAAAATTTCGATGGAATTCACGACAACTACAAAGTGAAACTTCAGATACATGTGGTTATTTTTGTCTCATGTTTTTACATTACATGTCTGTGGGCCTTGGAATTGGACATTTTCTCGAAAACTTTTCTTGTAACTTACACAAAAATGATCAAATTGTTAGAAATTATGTTTCAAAATTGTATAGGTGCACATTTCCCCACTACCATTACCAACCCTTCCACTACTAACACATCCCGCTACTATCCTACCCTTCCAATAGAAAACCCCTCCACCATCCGAATGAATAGTATAAAAAAGAGCGTCTACCACAACCTATTCATTAGTTCACACGATCACTCCTGCTGAAAATAATACACAAGAATGGCTGGTCAAGGCAAGCGTAAATACAAGGCAATGGCAGGTCAAGAAAGTGTTTCCAAATATCATTGTCGTCATCAACTGTTGCCAATAGTGTACGGACTAAACAAATCTTATACCAAGAAAATTACAATTGGTCTAGAAAATAAGGAAATTGGTTGTGAATTTCTACCTATCATCCGTCTTAGTGGTGACGACTTTGTTGGTATACCATTTACTGTGTCTGACTGGCGTTTATTTGAAGAAATTTTTCCAGTTATTGATAAGTTCTTTGAAACTGAAGATGGTGATATGCTGGATAAAAAGATGCCCTTTAGTCGTTTTAGCATAAGGCTTATTATGAGTTATGGCGACAAGGCAATTGAACTTGTAGAAGAAGAAGATTCCCAGACGTCAGGTGATCAAACACCAAAGAAACAGTACCGACGTAGTTTAGTATTTAAAAAAGTTTCTTTTGATAGATTAAAAATATTAAAATATTGTATACGTGTGAGAGTGAGATTTTTATTAGATGTAACATGTAACATGGAATATATTATTGATACACTTTTTCATTATTTCAAAGAAAAATTGCAAGAATCGCAATCATCACAATATACACATTTTTCTAAGGATGATTTATTAACTTATGCGGAAAAATTCGGCATACCTGATTTTGATAAAGTTTATGATGAAATAATGATTAAAAAAAATGATATACCGATATCAATACCCATTCATGCTGTTATGTCTTTAATATATGAGCTTGTATCATTACATTTAGAAAATATTATATTTTTAATGCATAAAAAGATTTAAATGTATCAAACTTGTTTTTACTTACCTTTTATACTCCTATCCTAAAATACCACCTAGTTTTCTTGCAGATAAAGTTTAATATTATAGAGTTAAATTGTAAAATTAAATTTTAAATCATAGAGTTCAATATTATATAAATTTTAAAAGTTCAAGTTATATTTTAAATTTTGAAATCATAGAGTTAAGTTTAAATCATAATTTAAAATTTTGAAATCATAGAGTTAAGTTTAAATCATAATTTTGAATTTTGAATATTGTGGCACCATGGGGCAGACACAACAAACCCCCACCACCACACCCTGGTGGGAGGGGAAGGAGATATATAATACCCCCTCCACCAGGGTGTGGTGGTGGGGGTTTGTTGTGTCTTCCCCATGGTGCCGCAATAACTACTCCCGCACATACCCGACGAAAATATTCTTAGTCAAATTTTAGCCCTCTATAATTGCCATAGAAACTGAGATATTACTATTCAAAATTTGAAAAATGTTTTTTTGCTGTATTTTACCAATTTTCAAATGCTTGTCAAGAAGCGAATTTTTCATCTTTTTTGAAGCTTTAAAATTGATTTTTTTGTCATTTAAGAGCTTTTCGAGCGAACGCATAAACCAAATTTTTCGTCTTGGAAAGATCAAATTATACATCTTGATAACGTAAAATCGATCAAAAATTCATGGATACGTGACGTTAAACTTGGCGATTTTTCGTAAAAATCGCGTTTATTGCACTTTTGCAAACACTTTGCACTTTTGGAATTAATTACGATGAAGTCCGAAAAAACTTGAAGTCCTCAATTGTGCAAGCAAAAACTAAAAAAATGAGCCTTATCTGGTTAAAATCGGTCGAGTAGATCATGAAAGATCAGTATGACATGTGTGTGTGTGTGTGTGTGTGTGTGTGTGTGTGTGTGTGTGTGTGTGTGTGTGTGTGTGTGTGTGTGTGTGTGTGTGTGTGTGTGTGTGTGTGCATGGAAATAACTTTATACCCTTTCTCGAAAAAGTAAGATTTTTCAATATCACGAATACTTATTGCTTTTTCCTAGAGAAAACTTTGTGATAGTAAAAAAAATTTTTTGAAAACATTCTAGGAATGTTGTTTTGCAAATTTGGAATCGAAATAAACTATTTTTAGGAAATGTCCATATCGATGTGTGTGTGTGTGTGCTCGTGTGTGTGCGCGCGTGCGTGCGTGCGTGCGTGTATACGTAATGTTATACTGTTTATCGAAAATTTTGTCAATATCACCAATACCTCAGTGTTTCCTTTATCTGGAAAAACCACGTATTTATCAATTTTACCGGTTAAGAAATTTTATGCCGCAATTTTCTATAGTTTTCCCTAAAACTATAATTCATTACCTACATTAAAAAAAAAAAAGAAATTAAAAATCGGTTGATTCTACGATGAGATATTTTATTTCGAAAAAAAATGCAGTTTGGGCCCACTGTGCGCCGCCACGTCACCGCGATACATGGTAAATTCAATGTAGGAGACCTTGTGTGCATCAGTCGAACAAAAAACACCTTCGAGCGTGGATACGAAAACAATTTCAGCGAGGAAATTTTTAAGATAACACGCGTATCGCGACGGCAAGGGCTGCACACGTACATTCTTCAGGACTTGAACGACGAGCTCATAGACGGCTTCTTTTACAAAGAGGAACCCGTACGCGTCGGGCGCGAGCGTCTGGCGGCCGATAAGAATTTCAAGATCGAACGCGTTGTGCGTGAGAAAGGACGCGGTGCCAACAAGCAGCTGCTTGTCAAGTGGCTCGTCTATCCGGATAAATTTAATTCTTGGGTAAAAGCGAGCCAGCTCGAAAAAAATCGCATAAAAAGATCGCATCATGGACACGTACGAAGATTTTTACATGGTGCTGCCTAGCAACAGCAGCATGAATTACTTTCCCGTTAATAAGACTAGCTACTTCACGACACACTTACCGCGCGAAATCAAATTACACGGCGAATGGTTCGTCGGGCTGGTGGAAATACACGTGCCATGCAGCGTCATACATTTTCAAGAGAAGGACACATTCTACAAGTTTTCCACGTACGACAACACGCAACTCGTAGAGGAAAAATATTGTAATATACCCGTAGGAATTTATGACTCACTCTTTGAGCTGCCGGATGCGATAAACAGCTCAAATGAAACCTATCGGCATCAAATGCTCAAACCCGTTAAAACACGTCGCGGCTATTCGCGATAAGACGCAAGTGCGACTGCACGCAGCTATACAAGACTCATTTCAATGAAAAAATGCGACATATATTTGGCTTCGATGACACTTCGGAAAAACAAAAAATACCTTTTACCACTCTAAACGACGAGAGTAAAAGGGACATAGTCGCCGCGAGACCTGCATCGCTCTCTTGAGCAATTCCAGACCAGCTATATATTTACACAGACATATGCAAATCCTACACAGTGGGGGATGCCCAGGCAGCACTCTTACGCATAGTTTCCATGGATACCTTTAAATTCAGATATGGGTGCAGCACTGTCCAGCGCTTTGCACCCGCTCACTACATTCCGCTTCTCTATCACAATTTTAATAATTTTATTATAGATATAAGAGATCAGCACGGGCGGCGCACATCATTCGAGTATGGTACGTTGACGGTAACGCTACACTTTAGGCGCAATCGCTAACATGGCACATTATACTCGCTATTACGATGAACAGATTGGGGGTGGCGGAGTGAGAAACGTTTTTGCCGGCTCACCATTTCAGAGGGGGCACGGTGTAGACGCGTGGCTAGGCGGTCTCTTTCGTCACATTCTGTCATATGTCACGAGCGGAACTAGGGTAGTAGGTAAGGAGACGCTGCACACAGGTATAAAAATTCTCGACGACGTTGCCAACACAGACAGCAGTTTCAAGGAGGCTATAAAAACGAGGGCACGTGAATCGGGCCAAAATCTCAAGCGTAAAGCGGCCGAGAAAATAGCAGAAGTTATGAAAGGTTCAGGCTATAAAACAACCAGCCGCATCAAACGTCGACGTCAGTCGCGAAAGTCACGCAGCACTGTTCGCACCGCACGCACCAAACACAAGAGAGCCATAAAAGCATCAGCAGCAGCAGGCGGACCAAAATCACGCAAAGGAGGTAGAGAAAAGCGCAAAACATCAACTTTTTGAAGCGTTAGTGATATTTTCGGGCCAAAGTAAATAGAAAAAAACCGCTGCTTCCTTTAATTAATTTTTACTTCCAATATTTAAAATTTCATACTTTATTTTGTACGATGTAAACGGCTTAAAATCGTTTTTATAAGTCTAACAACTCGTCAGGAGTTGATTTTACACGAGAATATTAAATAGTAAAATTTTTTGTTTTAATATTATCCACAACTTTTGTATTTAACATTTTCGTGTAAAACTATCCAAAATCCACCTCTACGAGGAATTTTGAAGTGCTTAAGTCAATTTTTACTCCCGCAATAGTTGGACATACCAAACTCATTTTTTTCATTTTTCAATGTTTACGTTTTTATTAATAACAAAAGAACCGTAATAGCTAGACAAATAATTTTTTTTAGAAAATATAGGTCTTGAAATTCTCTTTCGAATGCCGCCCACCCGATTCAAATACATAAAGCCGTTCTCGAGAAATTACGATTTAAAAAAAAAAGTGAAAAAAATTTTAACCTCAAATATCTCCGAAATTTATGGATCAATCCTTTTGCCCAAAGAACTCAATCGATTGTGATACAAAATGTACCACTAAAAAAAATTTCAAACTGATTAAGCCAATTTTACTCTAGTTATTGAACGACAAAAAAAACACTTTTTTTTATAAATTATTTTTTTTCTCCAAAAATAATGAATAAAAAAACCTAAAAATTTAGTAAGTTATAGTACTCAGTATTCTTTATAACTAAAAAAATATTCATGTTAATATCTTTTTTTAATTTTGAAATATAACCTATTTACTAAAAATGACGTTTTCATGAATAACTTATGACGAAATATAGCTAACGGCTTTTTTTTTTTTTTAAATTGTAGAAAATTTTATTCTGCATACAGAGAATTTATCGTATATAAATAATATTTGTTCTAAATATAAAAAAAATTGAAAATAAAAATTTTGAAAATTTAAAAATGGCGATAAAAAAAAAAAATCGATTTTGACAAAAATAAAATATTGACCCCAATTGTTGAAGCAAAATCTGAAAAAATGATCACTCTCTCGTTAAAATCGGTTGAGTAGATCATGAGATATCAGAGTATACGGACATACATACCACACACACACACACATACATCCATACGGACATTTTCTAAAAATGGTGTATTTCGATTCCAAATTTTCTATACAACATTCCTAAAACATTATCTCACAAACTTTTTTTTTTACTATCACAAAGCTTCCTCTAGGAGGAAGCAAAAATGTCTTTCTTTCACTCGCACACGTCAGAGTGCATGTCGAGCGAGCTGGATCTTTTTACACTCCCCGCAACTCACTTCGCTCGAAGTCAGCAGTTTTCTGAACTATAAGCCTGTGTCATCGATCAGCAATGAAGGTGACGCCCTGATCGAATTTGTCGTACCCAGCGCCACCGAGCATTACATCGATCTCGTGTATACCATGCTGTACGTAAAGGCACAAATATTACCGCCCGCTAATCCCGACGTGAATTTAAAAGTTGCGCCCGTAAACAACCTCCTTCACTCAATGTTCAAACAAATCGATATTTTTGTCAATCAAAAACTTGTCTTGCCGCCAAACAACGCGTATCCCTACAGAGCTTACATCGAGTCGCTGTTGAGTTATTAACGGGCAGCCAAAGAGTCTCTTCTGACAGCTAGTCTCTGATACGATCACACACCGGCTTGCTTCGAGGCCAACCCACAAAATCAAAGAGTGGGCTCTAACAAGGGACTCATCAATCATCAAAACTATACACTCACAACTGTAAAATTTTAAAATTGTAAAAATGTAAACTACAAGGACAACACAACTGTAAAATTTCTTAGTGGCTGAGTGCACTATTATGTGTTACTTATGTAAATGTGTGTGTATGCATGTATGGTGTGTTAATAAAATGGGGTGTATGTTTTTTACCAAAACAATTTTTTTCATTTATCGATCTCACATTGGTCCAGTAAATTATCCAATCCACTTTGTTTCCCTGAAAAAATAATAATCGAGTTTCCCTTTTTCACACGTACGCGCACACATGACTAGAAAAATACGATTAAACGTGTTGCTACCTGCAAGCATATCCCTTGCTTTGTATAGCTATAGAGTAATTTCCCCCATCCACACAAGTGAGCGCTTATTCATCTCTCTCTCTCACACCAAAACTCCCCACTCATCTCTCACCACGTGACTTGCAGGCACGCATGCACAAACGCACACAGCAGTACGCTGAAACCGTCCGGAGAGAGAGCACGCGCGTGACCGATATAGCGTAGTCCTCACTCCTACGGACCGCAACAAGTCAGCACAGACCCGCGCTCAACCTGCCAGCGGTGAGAGGAGTGGGGATGCAGCTAGCAGCACACGCGTGAGAGATATAGCGTAGTCCACCCTTCCCACGCGCCAGCCAGAGTTGCCCTGCGCTCAAGCTGTCTGCGAAGGAATGGGGACGCCATGACTGGTATAGTGCACTAGCAGGTATCATGTTACGCCATGACCGCTATAGCGAGACGGTCGGTATCGGGTTACGGCGCCATCAAGTGGGCGTTTTACAGTAGCTATACAGTAGCTCATTAGCAATAGGCCATTAATCATTGTATATATAAACAATCACTAACACAGGCACACAAAAAAAAAAAAGTGGTCTGTTACTGAGACTTGACGTACCCCCTCTTATGCATTTTGACGCGCTGAATCCGAATCCGAAGCCAGAATTGCGCCATCACCCCTCAGTTTTTTTAAATCGTGTAAAACCACCCCTAAATCGAAAAATCCGGGATATTCCGCTTTTAACGTTGGGAAAATTTTTATAAACTGCCTAAAAATTCCTGCAGATCTAAAGCTATACATATTTTGAGGCGCTGAATCCGAATCCAAAGGCAGATTCGTGCCATTACCCCTCAGTTCTTTTTAAATCGTGCAAAACCACCCCTAAATCGAAAAATCCAGAAATTCCTCTTTTAACATTAGGAAAATTTGAATAAACTGCCTAAAAATAACTGCAGATCTGGAGCTATACACATTTTGAGGCGCTAAATCCGAATCCAAAGGCAGATTTGTGCCATCACCCCTCAGCTCTTTTTAAATCGTGGAAAACCACCCCTAAATTGAAAAATCCGGAATATTCCGCTTTTAACGTTGGGCAAATTGGTATAAACTGCCTAAAAATGACTGCAGGCTGGAGCTATACACATTTTGAGGCGCTAAATCCGAATCCAAAGGCAGATTTGTGTCATCACCCTTGAGCTCTTTCTAAATCGTGGAAAACCACCCCTAAATTGAAAAAGCCGGAATATTCCGCTTTTAACATTGGGCAAATTGGTATAAACTGCCTAAAAATGACTGCAAATCTACTGCTATACATATTTTGAGGCACTGAATCCGAATTCGAAACGAGATTTACGACATTCCCTCTCTTTTTTTTCAATCACGGAAAACCACCCCTAACATAGAAAAATTCGAAAAATTCAGCTTTTGACCCTTTCTCAAACCCGGAACCCTTGAACTTATAACCCTTAAACCCTAAACCTTGAAACCTTCAACGCTTAAACTGAACCCTTAAATCCTGAACCCATAAATCCTGAATCCCTTAAACCTGAACCATTAAATCCTGAACTCCTTAACCCTGAATCCTTTAATTCCAAACCTTAAAATCCTTAAACATGAAACCCACAACCCTTTAACCCTCAATCGTTTAAACCCTTAACCGTTGAACCCTGAACTCTTGAACCCTTAAAATCTTAGATCCTGAACCCTTAAGCGCTCAACCCTGAACCCATGAACGATGAACCACTAAACTCCGAAACCTTATATGGTCAACAAGAAATGCGCTCAATCCTATCCGAATCCAAAGGCAGATTTATGCCATCACCCCTCAGTGTTTTTTAAATCGTGGAAAACCACCCCTAAATTGAAAAATCCGGAATATTCCGCTTTTAACATTGGGCAAATTAGTACAAACCGCCTAAAAATGACTGCAGATCTACTGCTATACATACTTTGAGGCACTGAATCCGAATTCGAAACGAGATTTACTACATTCCCTCTACTTCTTTTTCAATCACGGAAAACCACCCCTACATCGAAAAATTCGAAAAATTCAGCTTTTGACCCTTTCAACCCCTAAACCCTTGAACTTATAACTCTTAAACCCTAAACCTTGAAGCCCTCAACGCTAAAACCCTTTAATCCTGTACCCTTTAACCCTGAATCCTTTAATCCCCAACTCTAGAATCCTTAAACATTGAACCCATAGCCCTTTAATCCTCAACCTTTTAAACTCTTAACCGTTGAACCCTGACCTCTTAAACCCTTATAATCCTCAGATCCTGATCCCTTAAGCCCTCAACCCTTGAACGATGAACCATTAAACTCTGAACCCTTAAAGCATCAACCCTCAAACCATTAACTGTCCCTTAAAACCCTTAAAAAGTGAAAACTGAAACCCTCAGCTCTTAAACCCTCAACCATTAAATCTTGCGTCTTTAAAAAACTAATTTAATTTTCTCTTTTTCGCTTATAGCGGGTTCTTTTATCCTCAAATGACCTGTGTAAAGGATTTCTGGATCTTTTTGTATCACCTGGGTTAGTTTCTCTTTTCAACATCTTGCAGTAGTCAGCCATCATATTAATACCTCAAGTGCCTTGATATCTCCTCTCCATTTCTTTTAGGTCTTGGTGAAACCGCTCACCTTGCTCTTCGCTGTAGTCACCTAAGTTCTCAGGAAAATATTGCAAATGTGAGTGCAAAAAATGTAATTTCACACTCATCAAACAACCTAAACGTTCGTAGTTATCGAATAAATCTGAAACAATTTGTTCATATTCCTGACTTTTCTGATTACCTAAAAAATTTTCAGCAATACTTTGAAAACTGAGGCATGCTAACTTTTCTGTTTCATTCATTGTGTTGATGAAATTAGGATCTCGAAACATTCTTCGAATGTGAGAGCCGTCAAAAATTCCTGCTTTTATTTTAGCGTTACTGAGACCTGGAAAATGATCTGACAAGTATTGGAAACATGCCCCTTCTTTATCTAATGCTTTAGTAAACTGCTTCATTAAACCAAGTTTAATGTGCAGTGGAGGAAGAAGGATTTTTAATGGATCGAGCAATGGTTCTTGAAGCACGTTGTAAGTACCTGGATTAAGCGCATTTCTTTTTGGCCATTCTCTTTTCCTGTAATTATTTATGCGATCTCTGCTGTCCCATAAACATAGAAAGCATGGAAACTTTGTGAAACCTGACTGTTGCCCTAATATGATGGATATGATTTTCAAGTCTCCACAAACTTGCCACTTGTGTTCTTCATATTTTATTTTCTCTAGGACATACTTCATATTTTCATAACTTTCTTTTAGTTTCGTGGAATGAGCTATTGGGATGCTTGCGTATTTATTTCCATTATGCAGCAAAACTGCCTTTAGACTTTGCTTTGAAGAGTCTATGAAGAGTCGCCATTCACTGGACTTGTAAATATTAGGTTTTAATTCATTAATCAGACTCTTTACATCTGTGCAATAATCTAATGTTTTATCCTCATCTACAGTGAAATGTTTCGTAAACTCTTGTTCCCGTTTTCTATAAACAGAAGATTTAGTTCCAGGTTCTACTAATTCCCGCCTCTTAAATTCCGCTGCCATGAATTCTGCAACATCTTTAGAGACGCCAGTATTTCGAATAAAATCGTTTAAATCTTTTTGGTTAAATGGTTTAGGATTCCATGGCTTAACAGAATGTGGAACATACTCGTCTTCACTTTCATCCATTTCACTTTCACTAATTCCCATTGATTCGCTCTCACTTTCATCTTCATTTTTTCTTATGTCGTCTTCTTCAATATCTTTTTCCATAAAATCTTCTTCTACATTCATAAGTTCACCAGCATCACAAATAGTTTCCTCTCTTTCAAATTCATTGGATGTATGAATATCTGATTCCATGATGGTTTTTATCATTGAAGAGACATTAGCATATTTTATTTTAGATTTATTTTTTGAGTTGAAGCCACTTGTAATAGTTTTGCAAAAATAGCAGTCATCGTATTACTGTGGTTTCTGCCACATAGTTGGCGTGGTAAATTCTAACACTTTCTTTCCTTTGCTTTTCTTCCATCGATTCAACATCGTTAGACAAGTACAGCACATCACTTGAGGAACCCACCATGTATTTTCAACAGGTATCTGCATTTTGAAGCAGTCAAGAAAAATTATTCTATGTAACTCCGTAATAGGTCTGCGGTACTTTGCTACCTCAAATTTACCACATATGTAGCAAAACCGATTTGGTTCTCCAAGGCAATCGTGGTTACTTGAGGGGTTTCTTGTGGCATTCTACTCAACACTGGCCAAGTTATCCACCTGTGAAGAGCTGCGGTCGTATGATGACGACAACTGCGGGCCCGCTTGCTCACCCTGACCAGTCGCCGATACTGGATTTCCGAAGCCCTGCATCGTAATAGATATATTACTTATATCTGCCATGACGGCGAAACGCCCTTTTCCAGGAACTTTGCCAGAATATACAAAAAATTTATACAAAAAACCGAAGTGAAAAAAAAACCAGCAAAAAATTTATCCGTTGCCCACCGTCACCAAGGGGAGGTGCTCTGGGTGCACATATAAGTGATATATATTCACGATGCAGTGCTTCAGAAACCCAGGGCGACTGCTCAGGTTGAGCAAGCGGGCCCGCAGCCGTCGTCATCATACCACCGCAGCTCTTCACAGGTGGATGACTTGTCTAACGATGTTGAATCGATGAAAAAAAAGCAATGGAAAGGAAGTTTTACAAGTTACCACGCCAACTATATGGCAGAAACCACAGTCATACGATGACTGCTATTTTTGCAAAACTATTACAAGCGGTTTTAACTCGAGAAATAAATCTAAAATAAAATACGCTAATGTCTCTTCAACAATAAAACCCATTACGAAATCAGATATTCATATATCCAATGGATTTGAAAGAGAGGAAACTATTTGTGATGCTGGTGAACTTATGAATGTAGAAGAAGATTTTGAAGAAGACGTCATAAGAAAAAATGAAGATGACAGTGAAAGTGAATTAATGGAGATTAGTGAATGTGAAATGGATGAAAGTAAAGACAAGTATGTTCCATATTCTGTTATGTTATGCAATCCTAAACCATTTAACCAAAAAGATTTAAATGACTTTTTTCGCAATACTGGCGTCTCGAAAGATGTTGCAGAATTCATGGCAGCGGAATTTAAAAGGCGGGAATTAGTAGAACCTGGAACTAAATCTTCTGTTTATAGAAAACGGGAACAAGAGTTTACAAAATATTTCACTGTAGATGAGGATAAAACATTAGTTTATTGCACAGATGTAAAGAGTCTGATTAATGAATTAAAACCTAATATTTACAAGTCCAGTGAATGGCGACTCTTCATAGACTCTTCAAAGCAAAGTCTAAAGGCAGTTTTGCTGCATAATGGAAATAAATACGCAAGCATCCCAATAGCTCATTCCACGAAACTAAAAGAAAGTTATGAAAATATGAAGTATGTCCTAGAGAAAATAAATCATATCCATCATATTAGGACAACAGTAAGGTTTTACAAAGTTTCCGTGCTTTCTATGTTTATGGGACAGCGGAGATCGCATAAATCATTACAGGAAGAGAGAATGGCCAAAAAGAAATGCGCTTAATCCAAGTACTTACAACGTGCTTCAAGAACCATTGCTCGATCCATTAAAAATCCTTCTTCCTCCACTGCACATTAAACTTGGTTTAATGAAGCAGTTTACTAAAGCATTAGATAAAGAAGGAGCATTTTTCCAATACTTGTCAAATCATTTTCCAGGTCTCAGTAACGCTAAAATAAAAGCAGGAATTTTTGACGGCCCTCAAATTCGAAGAATGTTTCGAGATCCTAATTTCATCAACACAATGAACGAAACAGAAAAGTTAGCATGGCTCAGTTTTCAAAGTATTGCTGAAAATTTTTTAGGTAATAAGAAAAGTCAGGAAAATGAACAAATTGTTTCAGATTTATTCGATAACTACGAACGTTTAGGTTGTTTGATGAGTGTGAAATTACATTTTTTGCACGCCCATTTGCAATACTTTCCTGAAAACTTAGGTGACTACAGCGAAGAGCAAGGTGAGCGATTTCACGAAGACCTTATAGAAATGGAGAGGAGATATCAAGGCACTTGAGGTATTAATATGATGGCTGACTACTGCAAGATGTTGGAAAGAGAAACTAACCCAGGTGATACAAAAAGATCCAGAAATCCTTTACACAGGTCATTTGAGGATAAAAGAACCCGCTATAAGCGAAAAAGAGAAAATTGAATTAGTTTTTTAAAGACGTAAGGTTTAATGGTTGAGGGTTTAAGAGCTGAGGGTTTCAGTTTTCACTTTTTAAGGGTTTTAAGGGACAGTTAATGGTTTGAGGGTTGATGCTTTAAGGGTTCAGAGTTTAATGGTTCATCGTTCAAGGGTTTAAGGGTTCAGGGTTTAAGAGTTGAGGTCTTAAGGGATCAGGATCTGAGGGTTTAAGGGTTTAAGAGTTCAGGGTTCAACGGTTAAGAGTTTAAAAGGTTGAGGATTAAAGGGCTATGGGTTCAATGTTTAAGGATTTTAGAGTTGGGGATTAAAGGATTCAGGGTTAAAGGGTTCAGGATTAAAGGGTTTTAGCGTTGAGGGCTTCAAGGTTTAGGGTTTAAGAGTTATAAGTTCAAGGGTTCAGGATTTAGGGGTTGAAAGGGTCAAAAGCTGAATTTTTCGAATTTTTCGATGTAGGGGTGGTTTTCCGTGATTGAAAAATAAGTAGAGGGAATGTAGTAAATCTTGTTTCGAATTCGGATTCAGTGCCTCAAAGTATGTATAGCAGTAGATCTGCAGTCATTTTTAGGGAGTTCGTACTGATTTGCCCAATGTTAAAAGCGGAATATTCCGAATTTTTCAATTTAGGGGTGGTTTTCCACGATTTAAAAAGCACTGAGGGGTGATGACACAAATCTGCATTTGGATTCGGATTGAGCGCCTCAAAATGTGTATAGCTTTAGATCTGCAGTAATTTTTAGGCAGTTTTCACAAATTTTCCCAACGTTAAAAGCGGAATATACCGGATTTTTCGATTTAGGGGTGGTTTTCCACGATTTAAAAAGAATTGAGGGGTGATGGCACAAATCTGCCTTTGGATTCGGATTCAGCGCCTCAAAATGTGTATAGCTTTAGATGTGCAGTAATTTTTAAGCAGTTTATAAAAATTTTCCCAATGTTAAAAGCGGATTATCCCGGATTTTTCGATTTAGGGGTGGTTTTACACGATTTAAAAAAAACTGAGGGGTGATGGCGCAATTCTGGCTTCGGATTCGGATTCAGCACGTCAAAATGCATAAGAGGGGGTTTGTCAAGTCTGAGTAACAGACCACGTTTTTTTTGTGCCTGTGTAATTAACTACTGTTTTGCTACTGTTTTGCTACTGCTTTGCTACTGTTTGTATAAACAAACACTTAAGATAAGAGATGTTTATATAAACACTTGAGTCGCTATCGCTCGGGCGATACTGCACGGTGCAAAAATGGACTGCTAATGGCACGAATAGGCGTGACATGGCGGATTTATGCAGTCAGTGCTATAAAATAATGTACGATACACGTGTCATAAGTCGTTCTTTATGGCACGTCGTTAAGCGCATTCGCTACGCTTGGGCGCTTATATGCGCCGTGCCGTAAAGCGCAACTTATGCCACTAGAGTAGAGTGTTCTACCAATAGGGTAGAATTGGGTTATTGCTAACACTAAAAAATTCGAGTATTCGCGCTTTTTTCAAATAACCAATCACGTCGATTCTTTAAATGATCCACTACTTCCGGCCATCATTTTTTTAAGAGAGGAACTTAGATGCTCATGAGAATTCAGATGAGATATCGTTATATTTATCATTAAATTTTGTTTATGTGTTAATTGAGGTAAAGACTGACCACAACTTAGATGATAATTCAGGTGAGATCTCATCTGAATTTGTATTTACATTTTTTTCTAATATAATTAACATAAAAACTGGCCAAGAGTCAGATGAGAATTCATGTCAGGTATCATCTGAATTCTTGTAAACATTTTTTTCTATTTTAGTTGAGATAAAGTCGGCCAAGACTTTCATTAGGATTCGGATGATAGCTCAGCTGAATTGATGTATCGCGCGGTATATAAAGAAGGGCCGATTACTGTACAAAGTGTAAAAAGAGGGCGAGTCAGCAAATTCGAGACTAAAGACTAGGACACTTAAAAAAGGAATACACGAAAAACACAAGAATACGAAGGAACAGCAAGGAACAGTGCGTTGTGTGTCATTGTGTCCATGATCAAGCGTTCATAACCTACTAACTGTGCTAAGTTTATAAAAAAATAAATAATAGTACGTAACTTTTATGAGTGACAATTGAATGTATTTGTATAATTTATGCATTTACCTGTATTTAATTGTTTATTTTTTTATAAACTTAGCACAGTTAGTAGGTTATGAACGCTTGATCATGGACACAACCACACACGCACTGTTCCTTGTTGTTTCTTCGTATTCCTGTATTTTTCGTGTATTCCTTTTTTAAGTGTCCTAGCTTTAAGAGAGAAAGAGCGAGGAGCCGGAGCAGCAGCACCATCATCAGCTAACTTTTCGTCGGAAAACTACCCGCATACGATCTGCTGAATATTGCCACCGCCGGATAAATGGCGGAGGACAGCAAACAGTGAATAATCTTCGACACTGCACCGTTACGACCAGTGATGTGAGCTGGTCAACTGACCAGTCAACTGATCGTCATGACCCTGACCTGACAAAAAAAATTTTGACTGAAAATTGACCCTGACCGGTCACACTTCTGCATGACAGTCAAACCTATATCTATTGTTACGTCCGGAGACGTATTATCATTTTAAAGAAAAACACATTATTAGTATCAGATATTTCCTGACACATAAAAGCGAGATGCAATTTTTACAAATACAGCATACAGCGTTATGACACAGTAGGTCATCGAATTTGCGAAACAAAACGATATTTTCATTAGGGTCAGCATTTCTCAATGTTACGGTCGAGCGAGAATCTAAGCCATCGGACTCCTCGGTAGTCGAAAAACCCGCACTTTGCAATGCTCAGCATTTCGCAAGTGCGATGACCCAGTAAACTCGTAAGCTGTCAAAAGATGAATTCTACACGTAATCATGCTTCCTCATCTTTAACCTAATTATTCTGCGTTATATAAACGGCAAGGGGCGCCGCGTACGTCAGTCACAGCGTACAAGAAACCTGGCGAACTCCGTGTACCTCTACGACATCGAGAAGTTGAAACCGTAAGCCTTACACATCTAGTAAGCAGATTTTATAAGTTATTCAAATTGTAATCGTAAGCCTTACTTGTCTAGTAAGCAGATCTTATAAGTTATTTATAGTAAATTTATAAAAGCAAGCATTATAAAAAGAATTGTAATTGAAATTACAACACATCGACCTACCAGAAGCCAGCAGATTGTATTGGTAATAAATTATTCTATTTTATATAATAAACTTATATAAAACCAATTACTACTTATTTCCACTTATTTCCGGACTTAACAGTGGTTCCGGTACGAATCGAACGTAAGTTCACTAGATTCATATGAAAATAAGATCGGAATAGTGAAAAACGAATTGTATTTGGTTATACTAATAATTTATTACTAATTGCTTCCGAGCTTCTCGTTATGCAGTAAGAAGTTGAGAGGATCATTGTAGCATGATCGTTTAAACTTACGAAGAAAAACGTGTACGGCTCGTCGAGTTACTAACAAACTAACATATTATAATTTCAAGAAAATTAATAAAAGTGAAAAAATAGGTGGTTAGTGAAAAGAAATGTTCAAATGAAAATAGATTACGTGAAAAATAAAAACGATCTAGTTCAAATAAGAAATTGAGAAAAAAAAATCAATAATAAAACGATTTAAAAAGAAAAAAATAATAAAACAAAAGAAAGTTATTGCAATATATAAACAAAAGATCATAATAATAAACTACAATTACAAGATTGAAAAATAATTATCAAATAAATAAAAAAAAATAATATACTGTGTGAAAAATAAAGAAATAAAATAATGATCAACACAGATAGAGAAAAGTGAATAATAATAAATTGGTTAATTAAAAAACCATTGCATAAATAAATATAGTATTTTTGAAAAATAAGAAATACAAATACAAAAATATATACAGCCTAGTACAAATGATAATTGAAATCATAAGGCATATTAAAATAAAAATGTTAACAAATAAATAAACAAAACAAGGAGAATGTATATGAATTATAAAATTAATTTACTGAAAAACAGAACAGTAAAATTAAAATTACAAAACCAATTTACAAAGAAAATGAATTAAACACAATTCTGAAATAAATACAGACAAATAAATATTAAAAAAAAAAAAAAAAAAAAAAAAAAAAAAAAAAAAATAATATGTAATGTCACATAAGAAGGATATAGAAAATCCAATAATAACAAGAAGTAAAACTATAGAAAATCCAATTTTAAAAAATACAGTAAGTGAAAGAAATCGGGAATCAAATAACATATTCCAAAAAAGTTCTAAAACACCACGATCGCCTCCACGCTCACGAAATAAAAAACATTAAACGAAGAAACAGGAACATCTGACAAAGAAATTGGTACAAATTCGCAAAGTTCAAACATTGATCTCATTAATCTTACATCACACACATACGTAAATGTATCACAAGACCAAAAAAATAAAACAGTACTAGAAATACCGAGTATCGACATTCCATCAACCTCAGGAGTAGGAGATATAACAAAATCAGACAACAAACAACTAGACAATCAAGACAATTTAACACAAAATCATTCAAAAAATTCTTTACTTTTACCTCAAACAAAATCGGATTTAGAGTCACCTACAGAATATTTTACGCCAAAATTGTTAAATCGCGATTCTGCATTTTTTGATAAATCAATAGATACATCAGTAGATGAAATAGGCAACTACACAGACATAAACGGAATACTAAACGAACAAAGTCTTATTTTAGCTAGAACAGGACTACAGGAAACAAGAGAAACAGAAACAGAATTATTAAACCAAACAAACAATACGGTTGAATCGGGGATTAATTGAATCATAATAGAACCCGAAATAAATATGGCAAATCAGCAGCTCAAATTACCACTGAAAGAAATATTGGGATTAGTACCAACATTTGACGGAAAAAATATAACAGCAGAAGAATATATCGACAAACTTAAAGAAGCAAAAAACATTGTTAACGCAGCTGATGAACGGAATTTAGCACAAATTTTAAAAATGAAGTTACGTGGAGAAATACATAAAGCAATAAAAACAATGACAATTATTGGGAACATCGAAGAATTAATAACCGCTATAAGAACTATTTACCCTTCTACAGAAGACCTATATACACTATATGGTAAATTACGGAGAATAGTTCAAAAAACCAATGAATCAGTATTAGAATACGGAAATAAAATTCGAATAATAAGCACAAATATAATAGAACTAAAAAAAATAGAGGACGGCGTTACGGCAGAGCAAGTACAAACATTTAAAACTCAACTAGAAAATGATGTATTAAGCAGTTTCAAAAACGGTTTAAAACAAGAAATAAGAGTAGAATTAGGTGAACCGAATAGTACACATGCCGCTATGAAAAAAGCAATAGAGATAGAATTAAGACTTGAAAAGCAAAAATTACAAAGAGAAGATAATGCAAATATACTATTCAATACTGAGAAATTAAATATAAAAAGGAAGCTAGAACATTTCATTGTCAAATTTGTAACGATAAATTTCATGAAGCAATGTTTTGTGTAAATGCAGGATGCGTATATTGTAAAAATAAAGACCACTTATCATACTTTTGTAATACAGTAAAAGATAGAATAGAATTAATTTGCAATTATTGTAGCTTAAGTGGACATTCGATAGATACATGTAGATTAAACGAGATGCAGGGGAACCATTGTCAATACTGCCAAAATATGGGACACACAGTAACACAATGCCCGATTATAAAAAAATATGAATTATGTTGGAAATGCAAGAAAAAAGGCCATGACCCAAATACGTGCGAAAAAAGTGCTAACGCTGATGAATGTTGCGAACTCTGTGGTAACGTGAGCCACACAATGAGGAACTGCCCGTCGGCAGTGTGTCAAAGGTGCAATAAACCCGGACATGTAATGAAATACTGTCAGATAACAAGGAAAATGATATGGTGCACAATCTGTGCTATAGAAGGTCACGAAACCTCAGATTGTCAAATAGCGGGAATTATGGCTATGCAAAGTAGACAACAAACATTCGGAAATAGAATAAATTGTCAAATTTGTGGAGCAACAACACATACAGCAATGCATTGCCCAGATAGAAACTCTACTTTACCAATAAATAATAATTATACAAATAACAAATCAAACTATAATAATCCAGAATATAAGAATAATTATCACATCAATAACAATTCAAATGGATTCACAAATAAAATGCAACAACAATATTTTCATCCAAGAAATACGAATTTTAATCAACAAATAAACACGCAAAAAGAAAAAAAACCGTATTGTGAATTTTGTAAAATCGCAGGACATTCGATAGAAAATTGTAGGAAATTACAGAGGGCAGAAACAGCACCAACTTGTGCCTATTGCAGGAAAAGGGGACATACGATCGAAAATTGTATGTTATTGAAACAAGTAAAAGGTAAATTAGAAAAATTCTGCAGCCTCTGCAAAAATTTTACTCACTCACTTGAAGAATGCTATAGGACACAGCAAAATACTTACGAACAGCGAAATTCGGGAAACGCTTAAATTCTTCTGAGAGCGAGTGGATCAGAAGAAAACAAAACGAAACACTCGACAATAAAACGAACATCAAAACAATCACATTAACAGATAAAACTACAAAAAACTTAGAGTTAGAAAATCAAGAAAATAAATTAACTATAAAAGACGTTGAAGTTGATACGTTAATCAAGAAGAACGAAGAAGAAAATCTGCTAGATACTCAAATGATCACAACACATGAAAATAATAAACTAACTTCATCAAAAATTACAATGTACTTTCTAAGATTAGAAAATGCACTACAGTATATTGAAATAAAAAATCCTTACACCGCAAAATCATGCAAATTACTCGTAGATAGCGGGGCCCAGTTAAACATTATTAAGAAAAATCAAATACCACCATACATAATATTAGAAAATAAGAAAATTCAGCTATCAGGCATCACAGATAAGGCCATAGAAACATTGGGAGTAGTAAAAATGCTAATTAATGATTTGTTTATTGATTTTCATGTAGCTCCTGAAGAATTTTCTCTCCCTTACGATGGAATACTAGGTATTAAAATACTCTCGGAATAGAAGTTAAGACTAGATGAAGGTTATTTACAACTAAATAATAGTAAAATTGCATTGAAACCAAGATACACGATAAAAACAGGCTCTTTTAATACAATTACAAATAACCATAAATCCCAGGGAAATGAAATAAGACAAACATTTATTAAGGAAACGGAAAACATACCAATAGAACAACAAGCAAAATTAGAATTTGAAGAGGAAATAAAGCTAGAGAAAGTAATGTTAAACAAACATTCGGGGAAATCTGAAGAAGTAACTTGCTCTGTATCCTATGAACCTGAATTAATTAACAAAAAAGAGATGAAAATAACTTCGGAAATAACATTTTATGAAGATATAACACAAATCTTAAATCACATCCCTGAACTTAATAAAGAGGAAATAGAACTACAGAGGAAAATTCTCGACGAAATATTACCCAAGGACAAAGCAGATGTACATTACGAAACAATTTTACAGAATAACAAAAATAATATCAAATCTTTAATAAATAATATTAATATAGCTCTTGAAAATAAAGATGAAATAATGGATTTTGAGGAAATCAAACCGACAGACTACAAACAATTTTTAACAATAATAAATAAGAATATTGAAGCTGATTTAGAAGAATATAAAAAAATTTTTGGAAACGAAAAAGAATATAACTTTATCTCTTACGAAATAGATTATTTGCCTGACGGTTTTCAAATAACGGATGATTTTCAAATAGATAAAAATGAAATTTTAAACTTAGGATCAATAAATTTTATAGGAAAAAATGATCCAAATAAAAAATCAGACCGCGAGGAAGAGTTATTCAAAAAAATCCGTTACGAAAACTTACCTGAAAATAATAAAATAATTATTAAAGATTTAGTAATGAAAAATAAAGACATATTCTGGTTAGAGGGCGACAGTTTAGGATCATGTAACGTAGAACAACATGAAATTAACTTAATAGATGATAAACCTGTATACGTAAAACAATTTCCTTTACCACATAAGCTAAAGGAAGTGGCTGTAGAAGAAACAAAAAAATTAATAAAAAATAATCTGGTAAGAAATTCAAAAAGTGCTTTCAACGCTCCAGCATGGATTGTAGAAAAAAAACAACTAGTAAACGGACAAAAACGATGGCGTTTAGTCATAGATTATCGTAAATTAAATGAAAAAACAATATCGGATCCTTACTTACTTCCAAATATTACAGAAATTTTTGATCAATTGGGAAAAACAAAATTTTATCATGTCATAGATTTAAAATCGGGGTTTCACCAAATTCCCATGAAACCAAAAGACACACATAAAACGGCCTTTAGTATACATCCATTAGGACGCTTTGAATTTCATGTTTTGCCTTTCGGATTAAAAAATTCGCCGCGTACATTTCAAAGAGTTCTAAATACAGTCTTAGGCGATTTAATAGGTAAAATATGCTTTGTCTTTATTGACGATATAATAATTTTTGGAAAGACTATAGACGAAACAAACGAAAGATTCAGTATAATTGCACAACAATTAAGAGAAGCTAATTTAAAATTAGAACCGGAAAAATGCGAATTTTTAAAAAAAGAAGTATGTTATTTAGGACATATTATAAGCGAACATGGCATAAAACCAGATCTAAAAAAGGTAGAAGCAGTAAATAAATTTCCAATACCTAAAAACATTAGAAATATTAGAGAATTTTTAGGACTTTCGAATTACTACAGAAGACATATAAAAAACTATGCAAAGATAACAAAACCTTTAAATATATTACTAGAAAAAGACGTAAAATTTCATTGGGAGAAAGATCAACAAATAGCCTTTGATGAAATTAAATATTTACTATGTACAGCACCAGTTTTGGCATATCCACATTTCGACGAACCATTTATTATTACATCAGATGCTTCAAACTTTGCTTTAGGTGCAATTTTATCACAAGGAATAATAGGTAAAGATCCAGCAATTGCTTATGCATCAAGAAGCTTACATAAAGCTGAAATTAAATATCATACCTACGAAAAAGAAGCATTAGCTATAATGTTTGCAGTAAAAACATTTAAAAATTACATATATGGAACGAAATTTACAATCGTCACAGATCACAAACCTTTATTGTGGTTAAAAACAGCTGACAACAACGCTAGAGTTCAAAAATGGAGATTAAAACTATCTGATTATGATTTTGATATCGTGTATAAACCAGGGAAACAAAATGCTAACGCAGACGCACTGTCCCGAAATCCCATAGAAGTTTTCGTAATTACAAGAGCACAAAAAAGAAACAAATTAAATACTAACATAGGATCACCAAACGAAACTGATAAAACAAGCGAAACGAATAAAGTTCAGTCAAAAACTCAACAAAAAGGGGGAAGATCAAGGAAAACTACAGCTGGTACACAAAAACAGAAAAAAAAAAAGATAAAAATAGCAAAAACAACAACGGCACAACAACGCAAACGCAACAAAACATAATATATTCAAAAACGCAATACAACTTAGAAATGACAACATTGTGCATCTTATATCACATGAACACCAAACATTAGACGAGAATACTAACTTATTAATCAAAAATAAAAACTTAAAAATAAATACAAACTTAAAAAAGGGCGAAATAGATATAATTAATATTGAAAATAAGAAAATATTTATTCTATGTCTCGATACATCAGCAACATCGAAAATAGTTAAAGAAAACTTAATAAAATTAATACAAAAATTAAAAGAAATTTTGAACACACAGAAGATATTCATTTTTAGCATATCAAGGAATATTGAAATTTTAAACATAAGTTGGGAAGAAATAGAAGAATTATTGAAGGACAATTTTCAAAACACAAAAATTAAAGTAATAATATGTCTGAATAATATAGATTACGTAAATATAAACGATAGAAATAGAATTTTTGATACTTATCACTCCTCTACAATAGGGGGCATTCAGGCATAAACAGAACTTACAATCGTATAAAAGAAAAATATTTTTGGGAAAATTTGAAATCAGACATCCAGAACAGAGTAAATAAATGCGAAATTTGCCAAAGAAATAAACTAAAACGTAAAAGAACTAAACAACCAATGATTATCACAGACACACCAGCAAAAACTTTTGATAAAATCGCTATGGATATCGTAGGTCCGTTTAACACTACTAAAAATAGTAATAAATATATTTTATCTATACAAGATCAATTATCTAAATTTGTAATTTTATCATGCTTAAAAGATCAAACGGCGGAATCAGTATCAAACGCTTTTATAAAAAATTTTATATGTATATTTGGCTCACCAAAAATAGTACTAACCGATAGAGGAGCAAATTTCACAAGTAATCTTATTAAACAAATAGCTAAAAGATTCAAATTCAAAAAAATTGAAACAACAGCATTTTCGCCACAATCAAATGGATCCTTAGAAAGGGCACACCACCCACTATGCGAATATCTAAAAAATTTTTCAACAAAAAAATACGAATGGGACGAATTAATAGAATTGGCACAACTTCATTATAATACAAGCGTACATAGTAGTCATAAATTTACACCATACGAACTTGTTTTTGCTTATCCTGCAAGAGTTCCATCTAGTGAACCAATTAAAAGATCGGAATTATTACCGACCTATAACGGGTATTTAGAAAAATTAATAAAAAACATTACTACAACTACTGAGTTAGCTAGAAATAACTTAATAATTTCAAAACAAAAATCAAAAACTCATTATGACAAACTTATAAACCCGATACAACTTAAAAAAGAAGACAAGGTATGGCTCTTAAAAGAACCAAAACCGGGAAAACTTGAACAAAATCATTATCAAGGTCCGTTTGACATAATAAAAATAAATGCAAATAACAATATTACTATAAACTACAACGGAAAAGCAAAAACAGTTCATTCGAACAAATTAAGTCTTGTAAAATAATAAAAATAATAACATAACTTTCTGTTATAGGACATGATGGAGTTACTAAAAATTTTTTTATATATAATTTACTACAACCAAACCAAGCAATAATTGGATTCAATTGCGGTTCTACTGACCCAACAGTAACAACGTACTCTCTCGTAGACAACGGAGACTGTAATTTTCACGAGGAAGATTTAGTAATAACAAATACGACCATACAATTACTACAATTAACGGAATTCAAAACAAATCACGTAATGCAATGCAAAATAGAAATAAGACGAACAATATATCACTGCGGAATGTTCAGCCACTTAGGTCCAGTTGAAAACGGCCTACAGGAATATTTATACGACATTAGTGCTGAACAATGTAAACTTCTACACAATACAGGAATATTTAAATATGACAACTTGCACACAATAGCAAATATTAAAATAAACGAAACCAAAACAGTAGGAATAGACCTCGCAGGAAAAATCGAAGGGAAATCTTGTTCGGGAGGCACCTACGCGGATGATTATGGAAGTTGGGATAATGTTCTTGTTCAAGGACTCATAAAAATTACACTTACAGAAGAATACGCAAAGGTAAATTTAAATAATAATAAATTACATTTAAATTCAGGAACGACATGCAAATTCTCAGACGAGCATTGCATAGACATTCAAGCCGGTTACACATTTTGGTCGCATTTTCCAAACGAAAACTGTTTTGATAACAAATATGATGTTCTATTTAAGGGCACCGTAACAAAAACATTATCACCAAACCAGGAAATAATGTATACAATAAATACTTACGATATATCTTTTTCTTTAAATGCTGTAGAAAGTATTAAGTTTTGCGACAGAATTATAACAAAAACGGAACACCCTAAATTATTTATTTACGAAAAAACCAACGTAAATGTACTATTCGATAACGATGTGAGTCACCAGCGAGATTTAATCAACATAGATATTTTTGCGTATACAAATGCGAAATTTGTTCATGTAGAAAAACATTTTCGGGCGCAATTTAAAAGCTTATATTTAAACATTTTAACAAAAATATGTGAATTAGAAAGAAAAGAAATTCTAAATTCCTTATCCTTAGCCTCCCATTCCCCAGATGAATTTGCATACAATGTAATGCAAAAACCAGGATACCTTGCACGACTCGCAGGGGAAGCAATACATGTAATAAAATGCACCCCTATCAACGTAAAAATCAAGCATACAAAAGAATGTTACGAAGAGCTTCCTGTTACAGCTAGAAATACTACTTGGTTTCTTACACCAAAAACTCATATTTTAATAAGAACAGGAACTCAAATCGACTGTGATACAATAATTCCACCGTACTACAAAATAGATAATAACTGGATAAGTCTAACACCCACACCTAGAAAGGTTGAAAAAAACATAACCACCTTTAAACCAAAAATAATCAAAAATTGGACCCCAGAAAAATTAACCTCACTAGCAACTAGTGGGATATATACACAACAAGACTTGGAACATTTCCAGGAAAGACTACTTTACCCGATGGAAAAAAATTTATAATAAACACAATAACAAAGTTTACACGAAGCGAAAATTCTGCAAAAGATGACATCATGAGTAATCTTCTCACAGAAAGAACATTAACTAACATTGCTGAAAATACTTGGAAAAAACTACTAGAGAAATACAGAGAATATGGAACATATAGTTCCGGAATTATAATGACTCTAATCCTACTACAGTTAATAAAAATGTTAGTAGATACAGTAATACGAGGTTACACATTACAAAAACTATATGGATGTTCTAAACATCTTTTTGGAGCAATGTTCACCTCTATAACACATCTACTAGTAGTATTAAACAAAATTGATGAAACAAGAGAAAAAAATAAAGGAGATAACGAGTTAAAAGAAATAATAGTTACAAAACCGACAATCTCTAGACCGATCCAAAGGAAAATCAGCACTAACAAACAGGAAGAATTCGAACTACAAGAATTAAAAATACAAAGACCACTAAACATGAGACCACTACCACCCTTCCCCAAATCACCTCCTAACCAAACGAACAACATACAACCAACACCCAAAAATAAAAATGAATCCGAAATCTTTTCATTCTAATTTACAATAAATTACTTTACAGAAAAACAAAAGTTTATTGGATGCCCGATAATGTTAAATAAACATTAAATAGGATAATTAATGATTTTAAGTGCGGAAGGAAGAGAACAATATGAAATCGTTTCCTAATTTAATTTTTTTTTATATTATGTTACACAAGAGTAACACTGGGAGTCAAGGTTAAAGAGGACAAGGAATGAAAAGGAGAAAGAAATTAAACATTCCTCTTTTGGTTTTTCATTGCCATTTTATTTTACAATACAAAATTTTTTTTATTCAATACATAACTTAATACTTATTTTTAAAAATAACAATATCACCTAAGTAAACTAACATTTCATAACTAGTCTGGATAAAACGCAACCTCACCCTCCAGTCCACATTTACATCTGAGATATAAAATAATTTCCGTAAGCAATAAAAATCGTCTTCTTCAATCGGCACCATGGTAAGCTGCAACCTTCCCATCATTAAAGAGGCAAACCCCTCTTGCCTCAGCAAGGTAGCCAACTCCAATAAGTCAAAATCCGGTCTCGCCAGACTCTCTTTCTCTCTAGGGTCAACCTTGGCCCATTGATTTATCTAGAACAAAAAGAACAAAAAGAATATTAAAAAATGTACATTATATTTTTCTTTTACATATATTAAGAAGCTTCTCTCAGCCTCCCGTACATATTAATACCAATTATACTATTAAATTCAATATGTAAAACTTAAGAGAACAAATTAACTACATTCTTACCGTATAAAACCCAAATATATTGGGCCTCTTCAATACGCTGACCACATCGATTCCAAATTGAAATAATTCGTTCATAGAACGAAGCGAAATACTCTTAGTCCTCTCATAAACGATGCGGTGAATCTATAACCGAACAAATAAAATTACGATCACAAAAGATATAAAGGAGATTAAAACAAAAAAAAAAAATTTTTTTTCAATACTTACGCTGATTATAGGAGCCATTTCGTTCCAGTGTAGAAATTTGAGAAAAATTGAGAACTAACGATACTCACTGCACACCTACCTCGGTTTATATACAACATTTTTGCATAGCCCTGCGGAATTTCGATAAGTGACAGTCAACGAACTTTTGTGTGTCAAAACTTGCAACTCGAGAAAAAAATTTTGCAACAATACATCCAATTTTTTTTTTTTTTTTATGTAAAATATTGTAAGGAAAAATCACTGATTCCCCACATTTTAAACATTTATTATAGCCATCAATTTAAGGGGGGAGGTAATACCTCCGGAGACGTATCATCTAAACATCTATCAAATAAAAGAAACGTAAATCAGTAATTTTTCGACATACAGAATAATGTATACGCGAATAATTTCGATACGAATTTATGCAACGCAGCATTTCGTTCGTATGGCATTGTGACGGAGCGAGTCACCGACCTCACATAGTCAAATTAACGATGACTAAGCTCAAATACACAGAAAACACCAGTGCCAATGACAGCAGACAAGGAAAGACTAAAATCAAGAACTTGCATTCCGACATCAAGATAAGTGGGTCAGAAGGAAGATTAGTAGATCGAATCAACGTTCGAGCAGCCGAGCTCAAAAAGGCTAAAAGGGGGCAGTTGAAAATTTAGACCTCATAAATCATAAATTTAAAATTCATGTCAAAACTGACGAATATTATTATTATTATTATTATTACAATTATTATTACTGAAATTACTATCACTATTATAAACCGTATTATTGTTTTTATCATTAAATCAAATTTTGTAACGAGAAATCTCTGATACATTTGTTGAATCTCTACGACATTCAACAGTCTAAGGGGGGAGGTGTTACGTCCGGAGACGTATTATCATTTTAAAGAAAAACACATTATTAGTATCAGATATTTCCTGACACATAAAAGCGAGATGCAATTTTTACAAATACAGCATACAGCGTTATGACACAGTAGGTCATCGAATTTGCGAAACAAAACGATATTTTCATTAGGGTCAGCATTTCTCAATGTTACGGTCGAGCGAGAATCTAAGCCATCGGACTCCTCGGTAGTCGAAAAACCCGCACTTTGCAATGCTCAGCATTTCGCAAGTGCGATGACCCAGTAAACTCGTAAGCTGTCAAAAGATGAATTCTACACGTAATCATGCTTCCTCATCTTTAACCTAATTATTCTGCGTTATATAAACGGCAAGGGGCGCCGCGTACGTCAGTCACAGCGTACAAGAAACCTGGCGAACTCCGTGTACCTCTACGACATCGAGAAGTTGAAACCGTAAGCCTTACACATCTAGTAAGCAGATTTTATAAGTTATTCAAATTGTAATCGTAAGCCTTACTTGTCTAGTAAGCAGATCTTATAAGTTATTTATAGTAAATTTATAAAAGCAAGCATTATAAAAAGAATTGTAATTGAAATTACAACACATCGACCTACCAGAAGCCAGCAGATTGTATTGGTAATAAATTATTGTATTTTATATAATAAACTTATATAAAACCAATTACTACTTATTTCCACTTATTTCCGGACTTAACACTATATAGAGTATAGAGTATAGACAAACGGGGAAAAGTATGGTTTTGCTACCAGGAATGGGCTGCTTCTTGCATAGAACACACGTTTTCGTCCTCCTTGACTTATTATTTAATATAGACTGTTTTGTACGAAAAGACTGCTCTGTAAAACGTATCATAGAGTAGATGTCCGTATTAGTGTGGGTTTAAGAAACTCTTCAGTTTTATCGCATAATAATAGACTATTTAAGTTGTATCAGAGATTCCGGGCAGGTTTATATAGATAATAAAAGTAATAATCTACACGAAACAATTTTTTTTATAGAAAAATATTAATATTTACGAAAGGTACAAGCAATATAAAAAAAAATTTGTACGCATTTGTGTGTCCTAGCAGACAACAAAGTACATTTTTGTGTGCCCCGTATTAATGTGGGTGTACACGTTTGTGTGAACCACATTAGTGTGTCTTGATAATATTATCATTGCCAACAAAATTATTTTGTTAACTGTAGTGCATTTATAATCAAGTTCTAACCCTTGTTTACATTGAATGTTAATTAATTCCAATACGGTAAAAACTGCTGAAGGTCGTCAATGCGATATGAAACAACGTTTGTGCGCAGACAACCTAACCTAACTTTTCTGTTCAAGCGCCGATACGAGCATGCTCGTATTGTATGTGTGCACACATAAATCTGGACAAGTCGTTTTTCACTGCCCTATTAGTAGACCCCATTAATTAAATATTAAAATCAATTGAAAACCTTTATATTAAGGTTTATTATATAACATAATATTATTTTATGATATAATCAATTGTATCCCACATTAAAATCCTTTCGAAATATTATTTAATGTTACTTTTAAAAATGTCATTTCTTAGCAAGTTTGGACAAGGAAACACCGTGACACCGCAAACCGTGAAACATATTTTTGTAAGTTCTTTTTTAATGTTATAGTAAATGAAAACAAATTAAGTAATTAAATCTATTTAAACTTAATTAACTATACTTTATGAAAAAAAAATATTTTAGTGTTACGTTTTTACTCGTTAATTTCTAGGATATGTTTTAATAATAGGGCACACAAATATGGACAGGCACACTAATACGGACCACTACCCTAGAATAAACTGTTTTATCAAAATTTTGATGGTTTTTTTTTTATTCTTCTAAACTTTCTGACTAATGACCGGTCAGAAAGCTCACTGACGGTCATTTTTACATTCAGGGATTGTAAATTCTGACTGTCAATGACGGTCAACTTATTGTCAAAATGACTGTCAAGTCAGAAATGTCGTACCATACGACATAGATCAATGGCCGAGTAGCGAGGCCGGCGCACACTGGGGCCGAAAGGTTCAAAACCACCTAGAGGTCATAATTCTCAACCGAATTTGAAATTTTAAAAACAGGAAATTTTGTGACAAAATACCAAAGACCGCTACGAAGCCTAATTTTGAAAATATGAACTTATAAACCTAATTTATAACCTATAACCCCAAAATTTACACTTGTGATTCCTAAAAATGCTATAAAACTTCAATTTATGAATCCTTGACACATGCTCTCTTAACCTTGATTCATAAAATTGGTCTACAGATTAAGTCTTGGGCCATTCTGTCAGAAATAGTGTATATTTTTAGGATATACATTGTATGTGGTTTAAATAACATTTTTCTCTTTTTTTATAGCTGATTTTGGCCTCAGAAGCCACTAGGTGTAAGACCCCCTTAAGACTTATGAGGTTAGGGCTTATAGGTTTAGAGTTTATGAGTGCATGGCTTACTGGATCGAAGGTCAAGAGTTCACGAGTAAAGGGCTTACAAATTAAAGGGTTATCGTATTTTTGGGATTTGCAGGTCAAAAATTGAATTGATTGGTTGATGTGATAGGATTATATGACTCCTTAGATTTATAGGTTAATTTTTTGGAAAACCAGGCTTCGTAGGGCTCTTCGATATTTGATAACGAATGTTCCTAAGCAAAAATTTTGAGATTCCGTTGAGAATTGCGACCTCTAGGTGGTTTTGAACCAAAAAATCCGTATGGCCCCAGTATCGGTGGCGTGCATTCGACGCTATATCAGTTCGATCCGCATTTCGATGAGCAGGTGAGTAGCGCTTACAGTGCCGTGAGAGAGAGAAAGAGGCAGCGAGACATACCGAGAGAGAGACCGAGAGAGACGCAGAGCTACTGGACTGCGGCAGCAAGGCCACGCCTTACTTACTTACAGACTTAGAGAGACTTTTCTGTTAGACTGCGAGGTTATTGTTTGTTATATTAAATAAATATTAGAAGTGTTTGTTGATTGCCTCTCATGAGTAGTTTATTATAAAGCACACGCCGATCCACTCAGCCTAGAAGTCGATTTTCTACCCGCTTCACCCTCCAGATACTGCAAAAAGAAATGTTGTACCACAGTTTAAGGGATCAATAAGAAATACAACATTACAACAATTTCATATCAAAGTAACATTTTATTTATTAGAATTTATCAGTTGTAAAAGAGGTTCTCTTTCATCTCGAATTTGGATGCTCAACTTCTCGGTTGCAGACTTTATAGTAATTGTCTTTTTTTCTTTACTCATTTTTCTATAATGGCTATTGCTTTCCAGATAGTCTTTGAGTAAACCTGCAACAAATTTATTGTCAATTGTATAATACATATTTGTTATAAATGGTGTCAGCGAGCGAGAGAGAGCGAAAGGCAGGGAGTGAAGAAGAGAAAGAGCGACGAAGGGCAAAAGAGCGAGAGAGGAAGAGAGAGAGAAAGAAGAGTGAGATCACAAGAGAGCGAGAGAACAAAAGTTAGGCAAAGGAGAGAGTGGGAGAGAGCAGGACCGAGGAAGCGAGGACGAGATAGCAAGATCAGGGGAGAGGGATCCCAAGAGATAACGAACCCAAGAGGCAGTGAGAGGCTGAGTAAGGGCAAGATCAAGGTAGAGTGAGACCGACAGAGAGCGAAAGCGAGGGCGAAAGAAGGAAACAACGTGAGAGAACAAGAGCAAGAGCGGGAGATGGCGAGATCGAGAATGCTAGGGCAAGCGAGCGATACCGAGGGAGGTTAGATACCAAGAGCTCGAGAGAGTGTGAGATTGAGAGAGGGCGGGAGATCGAGAGCACATCTTTAAGCCTAATATGAATATTTCTGAATGTAAATTACGTACTTAAAAACAATTCCAGTTTGTGTGGTTCGCAAAGTATTACTGGTCGATCGTTTACTTTAGAATTCTTGATTTTCGATAAATCTAAACACCTATAGGGCAATTGATTTCCCCAAATAACTGTAGCTATTTCCCTTAAAAATTTTTTTGGTCCTTTTCTATTTATCAAAGTCCATGATTCTTTTCCGACCTTCTTGCCCAGATCAATATAGATCTTCAATCCGTATTTTTTATTAGTAAATTATACATGCACAAAGAACTATAAATATAAAAACGAAATTTATTACACCGTGACCAGTCTTTTAATACCGCTCCAGTTTTTCACGATATGCTATATATAACAAAGTACTTATTTTATTAAAAAATGCAGAATTTATAAATCTTGAATGCAAAGAGAGAGAGAGAGAGAGAGAGAGAGAGAGAGAGAGAGAGCGAGAGTAATATCTAAAGATATTTATAACATTAATTACGCTTTCAGTCACAAATCAAATTCAAGAAAATACATTTTGCATATATTTGTTTATAACAATTATAAACAATTATTGATCGACAAAAATTTCTAAGTTATAGAGTATTACTTACATATACTTGGAGATACATCTTCCAATACTATATAGTTGTAAGCCCTTTTCCCTGTCTCCAGGTCTCTACGCGCCTATCTCTACGTCTCTGTCTCTTCGTCTCTGCCTCCACGTCTAGGTCTCCACTACCATGTCTATACATCGCTGTATCTACATCTCTGTCTCTACGTTTCTGCCTCCACGTCTCTGCCTCCACGTCTCTGCCTCCACGTTTCTGTCTCTCAGACTCTGTCTTTACGTCTCTGTCTGCACGTCTCTGTCCCCAGATCTCTATCTCCACGGCTCTGTCTCCACGCCTCTGTCTCCACGTCTCCGTCTCTGTCTCTACATGTTTGTCTCTACGTCACTGTGTCTACGTCCCTGTCTCCAGGTTCCTGTTTCTACGTTTCGCGCGCTCTCTCTCTCTCTCTCTCTTTCTCTCTCTCTCTCTCTCTCTCTCTCTCTCTCTCCTCTCTCTCTCTCTCTCTCTCTCTCTCTCTTTAATTTTATAACATTACCATTGTCGGTTACAGTGGAAGATATATGTGCTTTATTTTTACACCAATTTATTCCTGAAAAATATATTTGTAATTTATAAGATAAGTGTTTATGTAGAACTATTGACGACAGATACCAACTTTAAATAAAAACGTAGATAACTATTTTTTCGTTTCAATGGAGTTATTGTATTTTTTAAAATATGCACAAAACTCAAGTAGAGAGCGAGCATTGTAACAATTTTCCAACATAGAGCACATTAATCAGTGAAGTTATTATATCTGAGATATCTTTTAGAAATGAGGGGGGTCTGAGGGGGGGGGGGCTCTGTCATACTCAAAATAACGTAAAAAAATCACTATTTTACGTTATTTTGAGGGGGGTCTGAGGGGGGAAGGGAAGGCGAGGGGGGTCTGCGTGACACAAATAACGCTTAGAACTATATAATATTAGAGATATAATATCTATATAATATAGGAAGATATATAGTAACCCACGTCATTTGCTTTATCTGTTGGCTGTTGCTTTTTACGTATAACGGGCCTAACTTCACCTTTATTGTTTTTTCTGAATCGATACAAAAATCGCATATTTTTTCCTCAAATTTTTTTTTAGTTTTGCTACTATAAAATAGTGATTAAAGTGTATTGAAAAAATAAAATAAGAAAATCATTGTTAAAAAGTTTTTGCAAACATTCTTGTAAATATTCAATTTTATTTTGAAAATGCACATTTATCCAGTAAGTGACGTGCGGCAAAAAGTAAATACACTTCTATAAAAAAGAAAAAAAAATTCAAGTAATGGTGGATAAACGAAAAATTGATAGTGGTAGAGGGTATGAAAAAACTAAACAGCCCTGTTGATGTAAGTGAAAGTGAAGAATTCATTCTGATTCGCACAAGTTTCTTTTGTGATTTTTTTAGAAGGCACAGCTTCTTCTAAAAAATGTGTTATTGCTTCAATAACTGAGAGAAATTAATTGTGTGTAAGACTAGTGTTATTCTGTAAAAATTGTCAAAGTGTTAAAATTTCACAAGGCTCCGAATGGAATCTGCAAATGATAGACAAGTAGCATTTCTAGTGAGCGGAAAAAGCTGTAGAATCTACCAATGATATTGGATTGGACCAAGCTGCATTGGTGATGTTTGTACTATCACATATGTTCACTTGACCTCGTAAAAGTTAGCAGATCACTTGTTTCTCAGAAACCGCTGGACCAACAAAATGGGATTCTCCGTTAAAAATTAAGAACAAATTAGAAACAAAACACTACATGTATGATTTAACAAATAATCGATTGTTTCCCATCCCTGAAGTCATTGGCAAAAAGGTGTTCTCGGGAAATAAGTCACTGAAGGTTTTTCCGAACTTATTACTCCGGCCATTTTACAGCAACAAATTAGCAATAAGATTTGCCCCTTCTTTGATGTCTCTATGGCAAAAATCCGCAAACATCTAAAAATGATCTGCTAACAAAATCGGATCCAGCGTAGCAAGTTAATAACCAATTAGGAGGAGAGTGTCTGCGCTACTCTCCAGTGCGCGCGACACCCTCCTCGACCCTCGCTCTCTCTCCCTCTCTCTCTCTCTCTCTCTCTCTCTATGTTATCTCGACCCAGTAGTGTAGTGTGTATGTGTGTATGTGTCTTTTGCTGATGGGCCTCGACACTGGCAATAGCAACATGACAGCGCTCACGAAACAAGTGCTCACGTTCTGCCAGCGCCGAGTAGGCAGCTACATATGACAATGTCACACACTTTACAAATGAAGGACTTAATGAGTTTGTAAAGAAGCCTTGTTTTGATTTAAGTCTTCAATAACCCCCCTCTTCTTTGTGAAGTAATTCATGAGTAATTATAAAGGCATTATATATCCCAGAAGTGTTAAGGGGAGAGTCTGGCAAATTTTGGAAATTGTTTTTTTCTCCATATATTAACTCTAAAATTTTTTTGTTACCTTTGTAGTCATTAAATAAGACATCTTTTATCATTTGGAATGATTATATTCATTATTTTGCAAGTGATATATTATTTTTTGCATATTTTTGTATTTTACAATGTTACTATTGCTCGGTTCTTAAAAAACTTGTTGGCGTATACAGTTTTGATCTATCAACTTGACTCGCAGGGCATTTTACTACACGTGGAAAACTATTCGTCTCTTAAGCAATCTTTATAAAGTCAACAAAGAAAAAGAAATGACAATACCTTTCTTCTTACCTGGAATACTGTTCCATTTCAATATAAAAAAGAGAATTTTCGAGGGTAGCGAGTATATAAAACCTGAATTATAACTTGAATAGTTTTCAGGGAGCGCAAAGGGGGCAAGGGGCGCGAGGGGGGGCTAAGCGTCTCACAATTTCATTCAAAAAGACGTATAATCAATCACATTTTTACGTTATTTTGAGGGGGCGCTGAGGGGGGGGGGGTTGAGTCGTAAGTATTTTCTTACAACTATATCATATAGGAAGATATATAATATAGGAAAATATATCTGTAAAAAACTATAAATATATGAATATTTACAGAAATAAAAATTTTCAATACAACTATTCAAAATGTAAGAAAAAATATAAAAATGTAAATCAATATCAGTGTAAATTTTTGGAAAAAAACGTACATAAAAGTATATAAATGTATATAAACGTAAAAACGCTGCCAACTCATTGGCACGTGGCTTCCTCAAAATTAATTTATTGATTCATTTAATTAATTTTTAATGCCAAATTTGAAAATTTAACACTATAGAACACAAACTGATCGTGCAAATACAATTTTAAAAAAACGTTAAATACATAAGTTATAGATAATAGTTAAACAAAACTTTTTCCTATTTAACATTTTCACGTAAAATCAACTCCTGACTAGTTAGACTTATAAAAACGATTTTAAACGCCAAAATACACATAAAATAAACGATTTTTGCTTAACGTACAAAGAATTGATTTCAAATAGAACTCTTAAATACAAAGAATATAGATATCGTTTAAATACCAATAAAAAAAACTATTCAATAACTAACGAAACTGTTACATAAAAGCTGTCAAAATTTACAATTTCTTGTCAATGATCTATAGAACTTAATATATAGTAAAATCAAAATTCTAAAAATGTTTAAAAATTCGTTTGTTATAAATCTATAATTATGTTATCTTACTGTTTTGATAACAGATAGAAATGTCATATAAAATTACACAGCTTAACCTGTTAGTTCTGTTCACAGAACTTAAGCGATTAAACTAAGAGAATCAAAATTGTCTAATATTATAAAAGTACATGTTAAAATAATATGATATTACAGAAAAAATATCATGCGACAACGAAAACGCAAATTTTTTCTAAAATAATTTTATTCTAAAAAACAAATGAAGATAATCTCTTGAAATTGTAACCACATATAGTCTTCAGTTAGTGTAATAACTATAGTTATTACAATACCTATAGGTATTTATGTCAAGTCGATAAATAAATTATTTTTTGAGAAATTAATTTATGAAAAATAAAAAACGTTTTCCTTAATAATATTTGAGAGTGAAGATATTTTAAATTAAAAAAAAAGAAAATATAGGTAATTTAAATACCTTTCAAGAAAGGTTTATTATATTATGTAATAATAACTGTAAGATATGAAAAAATCAATAAAACTAAAAATTCAAAATGGTTTTTTGGTTATAAAACAAAAGAAAATCAATAAAATCTCAAATCCATCAGGGCATTTCTCTTTTCCCGGGAGACGAAGAGAATAAGCTTTACCCGACGAAAATTGGTCGATTCGTTTCGGAGATCTGAAGAGTTTGAATACACACACACACACACACACACACACACACACACACACACACACACACACACACACACACACACACACACACACACACACACACACACACACACACATCCATACAGACATTTTCTAAAATCATGTGACTCAAACTTCTAACACTTTTAGTCATGTTTCTAGAGCAATTGAACGAAACTTAAAATTTTACTATTACAAAGTTTCCTCTAGGAGGAAGCAAAAATGTTCCAATTACAACTTTTATACAGCGTGTCCAAAAAGTCTGGAAACACCCAAATAATTTCTCAGCTGAATTACTATTGGAAAATGTTAAGGTCGCCTTTGTAGTAATTTTTTACGAGGAATCCAATGGTGACCTTGGATTCGACCTTGGACCTCATTTTTGAGGTTATTTCAAGGTCAACCTCATTTTTTTAAATGGTAACCCCTATTTTTTATAGCGGAATCTGAAAGAGCGGAAAATTTTACGTCCGGATATGTATTAAGGTATGAGGTTGAGGTTGCCCCCAGAGGTCAAATTGAGGTCAAAGTATGATTTCTTAAAAATTTCGCGAGTTCAGTGGTAAAACAAAACAAACAAAGGTAAGGTTTGGTAAGTTCGAACGAAGACTTGAAGGTGACCTCTGATTCGACCTTGAACCTCATTTTGAGCCTCATTTTTGAGGTTATTTCGAGGTCAACCTCATTTTTTTAAATGGTAACCCCTATTTTTTTAGCGGAATCGGAAAGAGTGTGAAACTTTACGTCCAAACATGTACTCAGAACATAGTTCAAGAAGGACCTTGACGTTCATTTGAAGGTCATTTAAACTTAATGACGGTCTGATCTTGTGTAAACTTTTTAATTTTTTTAAACAGTCTAACATCTTATTTCAAGTGCTCGAATTATTTTCCATCCACTTTTTGATAGTAACCTAATCGATGATCGAAAACACCAACAGTATTTTTGATCATTTCAGTAGGAATGAGAGCTGATTCATTGTAAAATTTTTTGAAGCGTTTAAATATTGAACATTGTTACTTGTTATTTTTCGTATGGTTAGAGTGACAATAAACTATTATTCATTCCATAACCACCACAGAAAAGGGTTGGTCATCTTTCAAACATATTTTTTGAAAATTAAAAGTTCTTTTTATTTTCAACTCAAAAAGTATTTTTGGATAAGGTCTACTACGAAGAGTAATAAAAATGAACAAACTCACTGATAGAGAAAGAATAACGATTCTCATGATGAGAGGTTGGGGACACATGCAGCGATCTTATAGGGCCGTAAGAGATATTTTTAATGCTTCATTTAGGGTTGGTGGAACTCCACTATCATTTTCAACAGTTCAAAAACTGTTAGAAGGTTTGAAAATACCGGCACTATCAGCGATTTACCTCGATCAGGCAGACCAATGTCAGCAGGTAACGAAGAGAAATCTTTAGATGTTGTGTTAACATTCACCGAAGATCCGCATACTTCCGTTCGTAGAGCTGCTCAAGTGCACGAAATAAGTAAATCATCTATTCATAACATACTAAAGAGAGAGAAGTTCCATCCATTTAAAGTAACGCTAATACACAAGTTAAATGAAGATGATTTCGATCGTCGCGTTGAATTCTGTGATGATATGATGGCACGCATCGTACAAAATCCAAATTTTCCATCAAATATAGTCTTCTCAGATGAAGCTACATTTCAACTTGACTCAAGCGTAAATAGGCATAACTGTAGATATTGGGCAGTTGAAAACCCTCATTGGGCAAGAGAAGCCAAGTCACAATATCCACAAAAATTAAATGTCTGGGCTGGAATATTAAATAATAGGATTATAGGACCATTTTTTATTGATGGCAATTTAAATGCAGAAAAGTATGAAACTATGTTGCGGAATCAAATTGTTCCTGCTATAAGAGAAATAGCTGGAGAGGACTTTAATAACACATGGTATCAACAGGACGGTGCAGCAGCTCATTATGCACGAAACGTTCGCACATACTTAGATACAGTATTCATTAATCGATGGATAGGACGAAGAGGTGCAATTGAATGGCCAGCTAGGTCCCCCGATTTAACGCCTCTAGATTATTTCTATTGGGGTTATCTGAAGGATCGTGTATTCAAAACAAAACCCTTAAACTTAGATGAATTACGTGAAAGGATCATTGATGAATCAGCTCTCATTCCTACTGAAATGATTGAAAATGCTGTTGGTGCTTTCTATCATCGATTAGGTTACTGTCAAGAAATGAATGGAGAACAGTTCGAGCACTTGAAATAAGATGTTACTGTTTAAAAAAATCAAATGTGAGAGGCAAGGGGACTCACGTAAATCAAGCGCCCCATCGTGAGAGGCAAGGGGACTCACGTAAATCAAGCACCCCATCGTGAGAGGCAAGGGGACTCACGTAAATCAAGCGCCCCATCGTGAGAGGCAAGGGGACTCACGTAAATCAAGCACCCCAGCGTGAGAGGCAAGGGGACTCACGTAAATCAAGCACCCCAAAGGGAACAGATTTTACTACGTCCACGTCGTTGTTCCTGGGTAACGCTAAATGTAAAAAATTGAACTTGACATGACTTTTAAGGACAATGTCAAGGTCACCATTAGATTTCTCGTTGAAAACTACTAAAGAATTAACCTCGCTCAGTGTGATAAAAAGTTTACACAAGATCAGACCGTCATTAAGTTTAAATGACCTTCAAATGAACGTCAAGGTCCTTCTTGAACTATGTTCTGAGTACATGTTTGGACGTAAAGTTTCACACTCTTTCCGATTCCGCTAAAAAATAGGGGTTACCATTTAAAAAAATGAGTTTGACCTCGAAATAACCTCAAAAATGAGGCTCAAAATGAGGTTCAAGGTCGAATCAGAGGTCACCTTCAAGTCTTCGTTCGAACTTACCAAACCTTACCTTTGTTTGTTTTGTTTTACCACTGAACTCGCGAAATTTTTAAGAAATCATACTTTGACCTCAATTTGACCTCTGGGGGTAACCTCAACCTCATACCTTAATACATATCCGGACGTAAAATTTTCCGCTCTTTCAGATTCCGCTATAAAAAATAGGGGTTACCATTTAAAAGAATGAGGTTGACCTTGAAATAACCTTAAAAATGAGGTGCAAGGTCGAATCCAAGGTCACCATTGGATTCCTCGTAAAAAATTACTACAAAGGCGACCTTAACATTTTCCAATAGTAATTCAGCTGAGAAATTATTTGGGTGTTTCCAGACTTTTTGGACACGCTGTATACGCTTATATACGTTTATATACATTTTTTTACATTTATATACATTTTCCATTTCCATCGGGGTAGCATTGCGGTTAATGGCGTTGACGAAAAAACATCGCTAATATGACATAAAATTCATTGCTGTAAATTTATTAGATTCGAAAAAACTTGGAGCAAAATTAGTTCAAATATTGAAGAATCAGATATATCAAATTGAAAAAGATTTATCGTTTAGTTCTAAACTTATAATCAATCAAAGTTTGAGGTTATCCGAAATTTTGAAATGAATGTAATCTTATTTTGTAACTAGACCAATTATAGTTACTACTATTGCTTAAAAATAGTAAACATACGCATAAATATTTATTTGGATAAAAAACTTTGTTACATAGGTATACCACGTTGGTCAAATGTCAAACATTGAGGTTTTGACTTACGTAGTTGGGAGATAACCACCTTAAAGCAAACCAATAGCAACAAATTATTCCGTTTGCTTCGTCAAAAAATGTTCTGTCGTTAAAAAGATACAGCTGTGTTGGTGCTAGCTTAAGTTTCAAGGTAGCACCGTCATGATATCTGGGATATTGCTTATGCAATAAATTTGGGGGTGGCGTAACAAATTAGCAACAAATAAGTAACAAAATATTTAATAGTTGTTACTTGAGTTTGTAATTGTATTCACAATTTTACTCCCCATTGTCAAATGTAAAAATTGTTGTTTTGGTCAATTCTGACCAGATCCGTTGGGAGCAGGAAAGAAAATAGACTACGATGCTAAGTAGTTGCAACGTTTCGTCGACGGGTTTGTCGACCTCTTCAGGCTTTATTAAAAAAAAAATATATAATAATATAATTAACAGAACGAGCTCACGCTAGTCTTAACTTACGATGGTTGAAAAAATTTTTAAAAAATGCGAAACGAATTACCTAAGTTATCGCACAGCGATCCGTCGAGTAATGTGAAAGTAGCAACATGACTTATATACATATATATATATATATATATATATATATATATATATATATATATATATATATATATATATATATATATATATATATATATATATATATATTCGCTTCCTACCAAAACGTAAACAATAACAAATTTTGAATTAGATCGAGAATATACTTTACTTTTTATGTAACAGCTTAAAGATAGATTTGTATTCTCTACTGAGATTCTGTGTATCTTCTTTTTTGTTTATTGTATTTGGTGTATTGTTAATAAATAACATTTCAGAAATAAGTCTTTTATTATAGTTATTTTCAATATCTCTAATTGTTACTGCTTCAAAATCAAATTCATGATTATATTCATTTTTATGTATATTGACAACCAACTCATCATTATTATTCTTACGATGTTCGGCAATTCGTTTATTTAGGGCACGTTTTGTCTCGCCTATGTACCGTGCATTGCAATCTTTACAAGGGAACTCATAAACCACATTCGTTTGCTCGAGTTTGTTGGTTTTATCTTTGCCAAGAACAACTAGTTTTGAGAATTTATTAACTATATTTGGGATCGTTACAATATTGTGTTTCCGTAAAAATTTTGAACAATTGTTGTAAAATTTTGAATAAAATGGAAGTGATACTTTAATGTTGTGTCGATTAGTATTTACAGGACTGTTTCTTTTATTTTGAAAACGAATTTTAAATAGTCGAGATCTTATATGTTTGTCAATAAACTCTGGTGGATATGAGTTCTCTTTAAGTATATTTTTAACCCGCAATATATTTCTATTATGAAAACGTTTATCTGATAAAAGGATAGCTCTATCAATCAAGTTAAGAACTATATTCTTTTTTAATGATATCGGGTGGTTGCTGTAGTAGTTTAAAGTTCTATTAGATGACATCGATTTTGATTACCAGTCAGTGATAATATTACCATCCTGTTTAATGAGAGACACGTCCAAAAAGTTAATATTGTTATTAATTTCAATTTCATAAGTAAACTTAACTGACTGGTATTCAAAATCGATGTCATCTAATAGAACTTTAAACTACTACAGCAACCACCCGATATCATTAAAAAAGAATATAGTTTTTAACTTGATTGATAGAGCTATCCTTTTATCAGATAAACGTTTTCATAATAGAAATATATTGCGGGTTAAAAATATACTTAAAGAGAACTCATATCCACCAGAGTTTATTGACAAACATATAAGATCTAGACTATTTAAAATTCGTTTTCAAAATAAAAGAAACAGTCCTGTAAATACTAACCGACACAACATTAAAGTATCACTTCCATTTTATTCAAAATTTTACAACAATTGTTCAAAATTTTTACGGAAACACAATATTGTAACGATCCCAAATATAGTTAATAAATTCTCAAAACTAGTTGTTCTTGGCAAAGATAAAACCAACAAACTCGAGCAAATGAATGTGGTTTATGAGTTCCCTTGTAAAGATTGCAATGCACGGTACATAGGCGAGACAAAACGTGCCCTAAATAAACGAATTGCCGAACATCGTAAGAATAATAATGATGAGTTGGTTGTCAATATACATAAAAATGAATATAATCATGAATTTGATTTTGAAGCAGTAACAATTAGAGATATTGAAAATAACTATAATAAAAGACTTATTTCTGAAATGTTATTTATTAACAGTACACCAAATACAATAAACAAAAAAGAAGGTACACAGAATCTCAGTAGAGAATACAAATCTATCTTTAAGCTGTTACATAAAAAGTAAAGTATATTCTCGATCTAATTCAAAATTTGTTATTGTTTACGTTTTGGTAGGAAGCCAATATATATATATATATATATATATATATATATATATATATATATATATATATATAAGTCATGTTGCTATGTACTTTCACATTACTCGACGGATCGCTGTGCGATAACTTAGGTAATTCGTTTCGCATTTTTTAAAAATTTTTTCAACCATCGTAAGTTAAGACTAGCGTGAGCTCGTTCTGTTAATTATATTATTATATATTTTTTTTTAATAAAGCCTGAAGAGGTCGACAAACCCGTCGACGAAACGTTGCAACTACTTAGCATCGTAGTCTATTTTCTTTCCTGCTCCCAACGGATCTGGTCAGAATTGACCAAAACAACAATTTTTACATTTAATAATTGTTTGTTGAATTATACGTTATTTCAGAAATTACGTATCCGAGGAATGACCACATATCGACAATAAGTGCCATTTTGAATTTGGTAATTATTTGGCAATTTGGAACCTAGCCTATAAAATCCTCAAAGCAACAAATTAGCAACCAATTATGCCGCATGTCCCGTCAAAAAATTTCTAGTCCTTCAAAAGGTACAGATAATGGCGATGCTACCTCACAACTTAAGACAGCACCTCCAGGATATCTCGGAACTGCTGAAGCAACAAATTCGAGGTTTGCGTAACAAATCAGCAACAAATTAGCAACAAATGATTTCACCTGTCCCGTTAAAATAGTTTTTTCGTTCAATAATTAACACTATATTGAACGAAATACAGCTGTCGCGGTGCTACCTTAAGTTTCAAGGTAGCATCGAAATGATATTTGGGAAATGGCGTGAGCAAAAAAATTCAAAATGGGTGTAATAAATTAGCAACAAAGAAGTAACAGAATTTTCAACATTTGTTTGTGTAATTATTTGTAAATTAAGAAAATTACGTAAGGCAAGGGATGACCTGGTAACGCCTATAAGCGCCATTTTCTTCTTCAAGATTCAGGATCTACCCAATCTTGAAGCAACAGATTGGCAACAAATTATCCCACCTCTCCGTTAAACAATGTGTTGTCGTCCAAATGTTACTGTTGTAGCGGGGCTAGCTTCAGTCTTAAGGTAGCACCGTCAGGATATCTCGGCAACGCATGGAGAAACATATTAACAACAAAATAACCAATAGTTGTTTGTTGAATTATTTGAAATCTAAAAAAATTACATAATCCTGGGGACGGCCAGGTACCGTTAATAAACGCAATTTCGAATTTGGTAATTTGGGACCGAGCCTATCTTAAAGATACAAACTAGTAAGAAATTATGACAGCTGTTCCGTTAAAAAAACCTTTGTGGTTCAAAAGTTATAGCTGCGGCGATACTAACTTGAGTCTTAAGGTAGCCCCACCAGAATATCTCGGAAATGGCTGGAGCAACAAATTCGGGGTTCGTGTAACAAGTTTTTATAATCGCGGTCGTTCGTAACGGTGCTAGCTTTATAGACGTCGCGCTAGACCAGTAGGCTGCGTGGAAACTACTATTTTAAAGAACAAGCAACGATTTAATCTATTTCATATATTTATTGTTTATAAGGTAAAGTAGGCAGTAGTGGAACAGTTTTTAATATACTTTTTTTGTAATATTTTCTAGTACCAAAACTAACTAACAGGGAAACCGATCGAGGTGTCCGCCTCCGATTTTCCTGAATTTTTTATATGTTGTAGAGGACCGAAAAATAAGAGACTCGCAATTTTTTTTATCGGCCCAACCCCTTATTAAAGGGGTGAAAACCGCCCTTAAAGTTTACCCCCGAAAACGTTTTTTTTTTAATATCTTAAGTTCTAATCGATATTTTGAAATGAAACAAAATGGAAAATATTTCTCCCTGAATTATGTAACCATCAAGTATAGTTTGGTCCTCGAGGGTGGCAACCCTTACTTTTTATTTTAGAAAAACCTTATTTTTTAAACTATTTCTGCATATAATATTTGCAATAAAATTAATTAATTATTATAAAAATCATTTTTTGACTTAAAATAAATAAAGTTTACGTGTTTTAGGGTTTTTGCAAATAAACACGTCATCAGGGGTAAACAACCCTTTAGGCACAAAATACTTTCAAACTATTAAAATTAATATTTTAAGTTATATATAATGCATAATTTATTTTTATTTGGGCTATTTTTTCTATGGGCCCAATTTCCTATTAAAGGGGTAAAACGCACCCCTAAAAATCACCCCTAAAATAGGTTTTATCTGAATATCCCAAGTTCAGATTCAAATTTAAAATGAAACAAAATGAAAAATATTTCTCTTTGAAATGCCAAATTAGCTACCCTTATATTTTATTTCGGAAAATTTTTTTTTTAGATTTTTTTTGTATACAATATTTGCAATAAAATTAAATAATTATTATTAAAATTCAAAATCAAAGTTGACTTGTTTTAGGATTTTTTCTAATAAAAGCATTATCGGGGTTTAGCAGCCCCTTGGGCAAGTATACTTACAATTGAACCATTGAAATAAATATTTTGAGGTGTATAATGCAGATTTAGTTTATTTTTGTGTCAGTTTTTTTTATAGAGATAGCGTAATTAATGAAGTCACTTATAAACTCTTATACTTATTGTGCAATTTATATTCGAATATTTTGTTCGTATTTATAGGTAAATAAAAAGGATGGAACTGGGAAAAGAATAGGTGAGTTAAATGATTGACTAATCTACTGAATAGAAAAATATAAATAAAAATAAAAAAAATAAAATATAAATAGAAAAATATAATATAAAATATTAATTGTTATTATGTAATTAATTTTTATTCAAAAATAAATAAATTTTTAGTCAAAAAATATTCAAAAAAACTCTATACAAATGAGCTTATAATTTAGTTCTTATAGCAATTAATTTTGTTTAAGGATTATAGGTTGAACAATAATGAAAATCTTCAAAAAAATGTTTTAAGCAGAGTGATTTCTGACACCATGAACATTTTATAATAGCAGTATTTTTACATCCTGGTACCTCACAATGAGCTTGGGATCTACCAAAGCTAAAGTTCACCGGATTTAAAAATTCATTTGGTTTATTATCGATGTAACCGCTTTTATACCAAGAGTATTTAAAAAGATTTACGTATCGAGGAGAAGATAACTGATTGTGCACCAGAGAGTGCAATTTAATTACATTATTTCGTACGTGCAAATTTATATCCTTATCCAACAAAATTACAATATCGGAAGAGTGTCTCACAAAATTTTTCCATATTCGAAAACCAAACACATCCAGCGGTTGTATTTTTCCAGTTGTACCTTTAGGAATTTTGAAAAGTTTGATGTTTTTATCATCAGGTTTTTCTCTTTCGACTGCTAGCAATAATATACTATTTTTTCCAACATTTGGAAAAAATACATCCCTTAACCATTTCCGAAAATGATCTAAAAATAAATTGTAAACAAATAAATTTTGCAGGTCATTATAGTAAACTATTGCTATTTGTATATATATATATATATATATATATATATATATATATATATATATATATATATATATATATATATCGATTTATTACATGAAATCAAATTAACAAAAATAAATAATGAAATTCATTGATAATTTACAAGAACTTTTTTATAATTTTCGGAGTTTACGTTAAAATACCTTATTTTAAATATAATTTACTAATTATTGTAAATCTTTTTTAATATGAGTCTACTGAAATTAAAAGTTTACAAGTAAAATCTTTAAAATAGATATAAGCTACAAGTTTACGAATACAAGTACACTTTATTTAATTTCACTCACATGATGTCATTTTGCCAGATTTAGATGCCATCAAACATACGTTATCTGGCTGAAATAATTTTTTTTGTATTATTGGTCCAAATTCATCTTTATTCTCTTTTAAAACTATAAATAATGGAGAGAGCAATTTTCCAGCAGCATTAATTGTAGGTAATATTGTATAACTATGTGTTGTTGATGAAACAGATTGCACAACACATTCAACAGTCTTTGTTCCTTCTTCTGCTAATGTACGACCAGTATGTAATTCTAATTGAAATCCACTTTGATCAGCATTGTAGGTATTTTCAGTTCCAACTTCTGAAATCAGTAGTTTGATGTCGGTTACAAATTTACTGGCTTCTTGATTTACAGTTTCTTTGTCCTCAAGAGTTTTTTTGTTATAAATTTGTTGATTTTTCTACTGACAATTCTGTGAGCTTTCTTAAATTTTCGCAGCTAGAAATCACTTGCTTTGAATCTAACATCATTAAATTCTAAATTATTTTTAGCTTCTAAGGCCCACCTACGTATATCAATATCGTGAATAATATGGCCAGCTTCGAGAGATTCTTTGAGATTTTTTAAAACAAATTCAGAAATTTGATATAATTTTTCTTTGTAAGTTCCACCTTTGTTGATTTGACTAGCCCATCGACGCAGTTGCCGTTCTGAATTAACTAATTTAAATCGATGTTTAACACTTTCTATACTGCGATTTTTTTTTATTTTTACCTGATCTCCAATATTCGACTGCTCTTTTTTTATTATCGAAGCTCAACTCTTCATCATCGTATGAACATACATCATAATCTTTTTTTTCATTGAAAATTGCGTCATCTTCAATGGCTTGTACTTCATAATTTTTAAATTGCTCTTGAAAATCTAATGTTTCTTCTTCCATTGTTTCAATCGCATTAAAATTATTCATACTGTCGTATAAAATATTTTCGAATTTTTCAGCTAAATCCATTTCAACAAGATTAACAGGACTTTCTGGTATCTGAAGCCCTGAGAATGCTGCCAACAATAAATTTATGACGTTGATAGGATTTACCTTCATTTTTTCTATTCTTTGATTTTTATGAAATAATAAATTCTATTGTAGGAAAAAAACAATAGCGGACTCTCGAAAATTTGTACCTCGCAACACATCCGATAAAAATATACTGACTAACTAATCCGTTTTTAGGCAGCCGTGGACTTCAAACTCACTTGCGTCATCTTTGCTTATGCATGTTTACAAGATGGGCTTACAAAAAATCGCTTATTCATATATGGCCGAATCCATCTCAAATCAGACAGCCCGCGTATGCCCATTTCACCTATCAGGTTGAAATAAAAATATTTATGTTCTACTCGAAAAAATATTTTACACGTGTTTTTTTATTTTTTTGTTTCATCAAAATTTCATGCGTTCAGCGATACCGAAAAATTCCGAGAAAATTCTTTCATTGAGAAAAAAAATTTTCAATGTGATTTTCAGACTGCTATTGTTTCAGCAGTTTTTCAAGCTTTTAAACGTGTAACACATAATTTCACTCAGTTTTGAGCCCTCTTTAACGGCCTTATGGTCATGTTCAAAAAAAAATAAAAAATCCACGAGCTATGCACTTTTTACTGAAAAATTCATTTTTTAGAGAAGTGCCTTTTTCTCGAAAACCCCATGTTTTTTTTGCACAATTTTTGTTGTCGTGATAGAGGACGGTAATGCCTAGCTAGACGTATTTGTGAGATTCGGTACTTTTTTCCTGGGATAGCGATCACTAATGAGATAACACACAAACAAATTTTTCACGCTTAACGCTTATATATAGTCAATGATATTAGAGTCAATGTAAAGGTATTTATCTTTGTGCGTATGTAATATACATGTACGTGCGCCTACTTATAGGAGTATATGTACTAGTACATTTGTCCGCTAGATGGATATGGTTTGACTTAACATTTACAAAGAAAAGTTCGGTTTCTGCTATATATCACACATCTCGTCTTATTTAAAACCATCATCTTTTGGAAAATTATTACATATTTACACCTTATCAACTCAACTACGATGTCTCAATATTACTCAACAGAGAGAATCAAATGTGCAGACTTTTAGACAAACACAAACAAATTATTTACAAATCTAGTTCCGTACGTTTAAAACAACTTGAGAATCTTGCTCATCCATTGAAGCACCTCTATCCTCATTTACCTTTGACACCTTCTACATATCTGTGTCAACATTGTTACAATCGTGCTTTAGAATTAGTGAGTAGTACTGACAATGAATTTATAACGGATAATGAAGTTACCGATAACGTAGTTGATAGAGATGAAGATTTTTTACCAAGTACTCCAGAACGCATTGAAGAATTTAATAATGAAATAAGTACATCTTTCTTAGGTTCTGTATCGCCTCTTAAAAGAAAAAATCTTATACATGAAAAATCAATTGAAAATTACGTAACAAAGAAGAGAAAAAAAAAAATACTTTCAACATTTTCTAATACCCTTGATGTGAAGTTGAACAATGTTTATGACGTTTCTATAACAGCAAATGAATCAACTGTATGCCATTGTACAGAATGGATACAAAATCTTGGTCTAGCCTTGCAAAAGTGTTCTACGGTATCAGAAAAAATAAAAATTCTGACTTTGCTACCTTCATCCTTTACAAAACATGAAATTTTATCTTTATTTCCAGAAATAACAATGTATATGATCAACAAATCGAGAAATCTTGTTAAAGAAAAAGGAATTTATTCAGAACCAGATGCATATTCAGGCCATCCGATTGATGAAAACATGGAAAAAATTGTTATGGAATATTATTTAAATGATGATTTTAATTGTTCAAGACAAAGTCCTAATAAATGTGACGTTGTTACAATTAAAGTTAACAATAAAAAAGAGAAAAAAGTTAAGCGTTTTCTTACTCGAAGTTTAAAAGAGACGTATAAAGTATTTAAAAATGATTATCCAGAATTGAGAATTGGAAAATCGAAATTTTATAGTTTGCGACCAAAGTATGTCTTACTTAGCCCCATCAAAGAAGTTTGTCTCTGTATCTATTGCGCAAATTATGATTTATTTCTTACGAGCTTAATTAATTTTAGAGGGAGTAACGTCACAGAGTTGGATGAAAGTCGGTCACAAATAATAAATGCAACAATGTGTTCTGAGCCATCTGATTTATGTTATTTACAAGAATGTAAACTATGTCCAGGGATTAAGGGAATTACGTTTCATGTTTTAAAACTGCAAGATGTAGAAGGCACAGAAGAAATTACATATGCTTTGTGGGATAATGGAAACCTGATTAAAAAGACACTATCAATTTCTGCTTTTAAAGATGAACTTTCGGTTTGGACCATGAGGGTTAGTACTCACATGTATGTAAAAAAGATACAACGCAAAGCTATAAAAACAGAAAGAGAAAGTGCTAAAAAAGACTCCCATCATTTAGTTCTTCAAATAGACTTCGCTGAAAACTGGGCTGTGATTCATAATAAAGCTGTTCAAGGAAATCATTGGGTTAATGATCAAATTTCTATTTTCACAGCAGTCTCTTATCAAGGGGATTCGACACAAAGTTTCGCAGTTATAAGTGATGACCGAAAACATGATTCAGCGTATGCTTTGCTAGCAGTACAAAAAATTATAAAATTCTTGAAAGAAAATTGTTGTGATTCAATTAAAAAATTACCATCGTATCAGACGGCGCTGCGAGTCACTTTAAAAATCGCTTTCAATTAGATGAACTAAAACGAGCACCGTGTGATATAAAATGGTTGTTCTCTGCTACTGGGCACGGCAAAGGAGCTGTAGATGGTGTGGGTGGACTTATAAAGCATTATGCTACTTCGCATAATCTTCGAGAGCCCCTTGAAGAAGTTATTCAAAACGCAAATGATTTTGCAATACATGTTCAAAAATATACTGATGCTATTAAAATAATACATTTACAAGATGCTGAAATAGAACAATTCAGAAAAGAAAAAAATATTGATTGGCTTACAACTCCAAAGTATCCTGGAATTCAAAAAACTCATATATGGGTTAAAAAAACATGTGACGATAAAATACATTGTTTGACAGCAAAGACCGCTGATCGTCTGCTTACTGAATTAAGAACAATGAAGCAGAAAAACAAAGGTAGTAAAATAGGTATACAAATGAAAAAAAGGTATAAAAATAAAAAATCAAAAAGACGCAAATAACAAATAAATACATAGTTATGTTTCCTGTATATTACATACACACAAAGACAAATACCTTTACATTGACTCTAATATCATTGACTATATATAAGCATTAGGCGTGAAAAATTTGTTTGTGTGTTATCTCATTAGTGATCGCTATCCCAGGGAAAAAGTACCGAATCTCACAAATACGTCTAGCTAGGCATTACCGTCCTCTATCACGACAACAAAAATTGTGCAAAAAAAACATGGGGTTTTCGAGAAAAAGGCACTTCCCTAAAAAATGAATTTTTCAGTAAAAAGTGCATAGCTCGTGGATTTTTTATTTTTTTTGAAAATGACATTAAGGCCGTTAAAGAGGGCTCAAAACTGAGTGAAATTGTGTGTTCCACGTTTAAAAGCTCGAAAAACTGCTGAAACAATAGCAGTCTGAAAATCACATTGAAAATTTTTTTTCTCAATGAAAGAATTTTCTCGGAATTTTTCGGCATCGCTGAACGCATGAAATTTTGATGAAACAAAAAAATAAAAAAACACGTGTAAAATATTTTTTCGAGTAGAACATAAATATTTTTATTTCAACATGATAGGTGAAATAGGCATACGCGGGCTGTCTGATTTGAGATGGATTCGGCCATATATAAATAGAAATCAGGAAAATATTTACTTAAAAATAAGTATTTATGAAAAAGTACAAATGAAATATAATGTGATATGCCTAAATACGCAAACATAAATATTCTAAAATTATAAGTAAACTATAATTATCAAGCAATGATATATAAAAAAAAACTAATTGCAAAATATACCATGAAAATAATTTTAATCCTGGCTCAGCTTTTAAAAGCTTTTCTGCATACAAATATTTATGCAGAAATAATAAAAATATAGTCATGTAATTATTTATTCCTCTATTTATCTTATGCTATTATATTTTGAACATTAAAATAACGAAATTGTCAATTCTTTGTCAGTGATTTTTATTCATTAAATAGAAAATTGAGCCTATAGACAAATCAATCTGCAATAAATAAAATATCCATGATTATTTATTCTGATTATACGCACCATACACCTCAAAATATTTATTTCAAAAGTACTAATTGTAAGTATACGTGCCCAAGGGGCTCCTAAACCCCAATAATGTTGTTATTAGAAAAAATCCTAAAACAAGTCAACTTTGATTTTGAATTTTAATAATAATTATTTAATTTTATTGCAAATATTGTATACAAAAAAAATTAAAAAAAAAATTTTTTCCGAAATAAATATAAGGGTAGCTAATTTGGCATTTCAAAGAGAAATATTTTTCATTTTGTTTCATTTTAAATTTGAATCTGAACTTGGGATATTCAGATAAAACCTATTTTAGGGGTGATTTTTAGGGGTGCGTTTTACCCCTTTAATAGGAAATTGGGCCCATAGAAAAAATAGCCCAAATAAAAATAAATTCTGCATTATATATAACTTAAAATGTTAATTTTAATAGTTTGAAAGTATTTTGTGCCTAAAGGGTTGTTTACCCCTGATGACGTGTTTATTTGCAAAAACCCTGAAAAACGTAAACTTTATTTTTTATTTTAAGTCAAAAAATGATTTTTATAATAATTAATTAATTTTATTGCAAATATTATATGCAGAAATAGTTTAAAAAATAAGGTTTTTCTAAAATAAAAAGTAAGGGTTGCCACCCTCGAGGACCAAACTATACTTGATGGTTACATAATTCAAGGAGAAATATTTTCCATTTTGTTTCATTTCAAAATATCGATTAGAACTTAAGATATTAAAAAAAAACCGTTTTCGAGGGTAAACTTTAAGGGCGGTTTTCACCCCTTTAATAAGGTATTGGGCCGATAAAAAAAATTGCGAGTCTCTTATTTTTCGGTCCTCTACAACATATCAAAAATTCAGGAAAATCGGAGGCGGAGACCTCGATCGGTTTCCTTGTAAGTCGCTTCAGGCTCACGTGACCCAAGTGCGGCTCAACTCAAGTCGGTAAGGTAGGGCGATGCCTAGACGGCGGTCGGCAATTGCAAAGGGGGTGGTAACCCAACATTACCGGTGAGCTGTCTACATTACCTACAGAGATAACCCAACCGTACCTGCAGAGTAAATAATACAACTGCACATTATCATATAACCAAACTCTACCTTACAGACACAACAGTCTACCTTACCTACAGAGATAACACTACCTTACCGGTATAACAGTCTACCAACTCTATCGGGTAGGTGAGCTATGTCAAACCGAGCCCACTAACTCTCTGAGCTGGCGTTCGGTCGTTATTGCAGGAAGGGTGATAAGGCAACTCTATCATACCGGTAGAACGCTCTACCATACCGGTAGAACGATTTACATTATCAACAGAGGAGACTGCATAATAACGCAGGACAATAACCCAACTCTACTTTACGGGTAGAACGTTTGACCTTACAGGTACATAGATCTACCTTATCAACATTACAGACTGCATTATCAGAGAGGGCAATAACCTATCTCTACCCTACAAGCAGAACGCCCTACCTTACCTGTAGAATGATCAAGCTTATCAATAGAGCAACCTAAATAATCAGGCAGGGCAATAACCCAACTCCGCCCTACCGGCAGAACACTACCTTACGAACAGAACATACTGCATTATCTATTATTATATTATGGAAGGCAATAACCCAACACTACCCTATCGACAGACTGCGTCTCCCCATTCGGCAGAACGCTCTACCATTTCCGGTAGAACGATCTACCTTATCAACAGAGCAGACTGCATCTCAACCATACCGGTAGAACGATCTACCTTATCAACAGCGCAGACAGCATAATCAGGTAGGGCAATAAGCCAACCGACAGAACATTCTACCTTATCAACAGAGCAGACTACATTAACAGGGGGCAATAACACAACTCTACCCTGCCGTCAGAACGTATGACCTTAGAGGTACCTCGATCTACCTTACCAACAGAGCCGATTGCATTATCAGGGAGGGCAATAACCCAACTCAACCATACATGCAGAACGCTCTACCTTACCGGTAGAATGATCTGCCTTATCAATAGAGCAGACTGAATAATCAGGCAGGGAAATAACCTGACTCTACCCTACCGCCAGAACACTCTACCTTACCAACAGAACAGGCAGCATTATCATAGAGGGCAATACCACAACTCTACCCTATCGGCAGACTGCGCCTCCCCACAATGGCAGAATGCTCTACCTTTTGTGGTAGAACGATCTACCTTATCAACAGAGCAGACTGCATCTCAACCTGACCGGTAGAACGATCTATCTTATCAACAGCGCAGACTGTATAAACCGGTAGGGCAATAAGCCGACCGGCAGAACACTCTACCTTATCAACAGAGCAGACTGCATTATCAGGGGGCAATAACCCAACTCCACCCAACCGGCAGAACACTCTACCTTACGAACAGAACATACTGTATTATCATGGAAGGCAATACCCAACACTAACCTATCGGCAGACTGCGTCTCCTCATTCGGCAGAACGCTCTACCTTTTCTGGTAAAACGATCTACCTTATCAACAGATCAGACTGCATCTCAACCATACCGGTAGAACAATCTACCTTATCAACAGCGCGGACAGCATAATCAGGTAGGGCAATAAGCCAACCGTCAGAACACTCTCTCTTATCAACAGAGCAGACTGCATTATCAGGGGGCAATAACACAACCCTACCATGCCGTCAGAACGTATGACCTTACAGGTACATCGATCTACCTTACCAACAGAGCAGACTGCATTATCATCGAGGGCAGTAACCCAACCTTACACTTTCGGCAGATCACTATACCTTATGAACAGAGCAGACTACATTATCAGGTAGGACAATAACCCAACTCAACCATACATGCTGAACGCTCTACCTTACCGGTAGAATGATCTACGTCATCAATAGAACAGACTGAATAATCAGGCAGGGCAATAAACTAAATCTACCCTACCGCGAGAACACTCTACCTCTTACCAACAGAACAGACAGCATTATTATAGAGGGCAATAACCCAACTCTACCCTATCGGCAGACTGCGTCTCCCCATACCGGCAGAATGCTCTACCTTTCCTGGTAGAACGATCTACCTTATCAACAGAGCAGCCTGTATCTCAACCCTACCGGTAGAACGATCTACCTTATCAACAGACCTGGCTGCGTAATCAGGTAGAGCAATAACCCAACTCTATCATACATGCAGAACGCTCTACCTCATCGGTAGAACGATCTACCTTATCAATAAAGCAGACTGAATAATCAGGCAGGGCAATAACCGAACTCTACCCTACCGTCAGAACACTCTACCTTACGAACAGAACAGACTGCATTATCATGGAGGGAAATAATCCAACTCTAACCGACCGGCAGAACACTCTACCTTAGCAACAGAGAAGACTGCATTATCATGGAGAGCTATAACCCTACTCTACCCTACCGGAAGAACCCACTACCTCATCAACAGAATAGAGTGCATTATCAGGGAGGGCAATAACCCAACCCTACCCTGTCTACAGAACACTCTATCATATCGACAGAGCAGACTGTATTATAGGGGAGAAAAATAATCAACTCGGCCATACATCGAGAACCCTCTACCTTACCGGTAGAACGATCAACCTTATCAATAGAGCAGACTGAATAATCAGGCAGGGCAATAACCTAACTCTACCCTACCGTCAGAATTCTCTACCTTACCAGTATTATCATGGTGGGCAATAATCCAACTCTACCATATCTGCAGACTGCGTCTCCCCGTACCGGTAGAACGCTCTACCTTTCCTGGTAAAACGATCTACCTTATCAACAAAGCAGACTGCATCTCAACCCTACCGGTAGAACGATCTACCTTATCAACAGCGCATACTGCATAATCAGGTAGGGCAGAAAACTCTACCTTACCAACAGATCAGACTGCATTATCATGGAGAGCAATAACCCTACTCTACACTTTCGGCACAGCACTCTACCTTATCAAGAGAGCAACTGCATTATCACGGAGGACAATAACCCAACTCTACCCTACCGGCAGGACGCTCTACCTTATTAACAGAGAAGACTGCATTATCAAGGAGGGCAATAATCCAACTCAAGCCTAACGGTACAACGCTCTACCTACCGGTAGAACGCTCTACCTTTCCAAGAGAGCAGACTGCATTATCAAAGAGGGCAATAACCCAATTCTAATCTACCGGCAGAACACTCTATCTTACCAACAGAGCAGACTGCATTATCATGGAGGGCTATAACCCTACTCTACCCTCCCGGAAGAACATTTTACCTTATCAACAGAGCAGAGTGCATTATGAGGGAGGGCAATAATCCATCTCTTCCCTACATGCAGAACTCTCTACCTTTAGAACTCTTACCGGTAGAACGATCTACCGTGTCAACAGATCAGGGTGCATAATCAGGTAGGGCAATAACCGAACTCTACCCTATCGGCAGAACACTCTACCTTATCAACGGAGCAGACTGCATTATCATGGAGGCTAATAACCTAACTCTAACCTACAGGCAGAACGCTCTACCTCTCCGATAGAACGATCTACATTATCAACAGAGTAGGCTGCACAATTAGATAGGGAAATAACCAAATTCTACCCTAAAGGCAGAACGCTCTACCTTACCGGTAGTACGATCTACCTTATCAACAGAGCAGACTGCATAATCAGGCAGGGCAATAATCCAACTCTACCCTACCGGCAGAACATTCTACCTTGTCAGCAGAGCAAACTGCCTTATAAGAAAGGGCAATAACCCAACTATACCCCACCGGTAGAACGCTCTACCTTACCGGTAGAACTTTGAGTTGATGCTCATCGGCAACCTACAGCGCTGCCGTTCCTATGGCCGGTAATTGCAGGGAGGGTGATAACACCCAACTCTACCCTACCGGCATATATACTATGTACTTTATTTATCTAAATTTCTCAGCTGTAACCCATAATTTTTTACGAGGATTCAAAGAGCTGAAAATTTTATGTCCGAAAATTTTTCGAATCCCCGATGAAAATTTTGGATTTCTATTTGAAAAAATTGACATGACCTTAAAATATCATTCAAGGTCAAATACAAGGTTACCATCAGATTGCTCACGCAAAATCGTACAACTTGTGTCTTAGTCATTTTTTTCTCTAATGAGATAGAGGGTGTGTCGGATACTTTTTGAACACCCTGGAAAGTATACCGACGGCTGAGAGGAAGTAGAACGTATCTCGGCGCGCGGATGAAGAACGACGTATGTCGCCGCGACAATTAAGAACGACGTATCTTGCCGCGAGGATGAAGAATAACATATCTCGGTGCAAAAATCAAGAACGACGCATTTCGCCGCATACTGGCCATAAGAGCGCCGAGATACGTTGTTCTTCATCCTCGCGACGAGATACGTCTTTCTTCATCCTCGCAGCGAGATACGTCGTTCTTCATCGTCGCAGCGAGATATGTCGTTCTTCATGCGCGCGCCGAGACACGTCGTTCTTCATCCGCGCGCCGAGATACATTCTTCTTCCTCTCAGCCGTCGATATAGTATTGTAGTATATAGTATATATTATATATAGTATATAGTTTATATTGTATGTAATATATATATATATATATATTTGTTTTAACAGATTTATGGAGCCCGTTTTCTTTTATGGAGCCCGGGTCCCATAAAATATTTTTCTCGGGCGTTTATGGAGCCCGATCTAGAGTCTATAACCCCAGGGTCCATTATTTCTTTAGTCACTTGCCATAGGGATCTCTGAGCTGTAGGTACTAATATACAGGGATGGGCTCCATAAACGGATGGGGGGATAATTATATATATATGATATGTTTGTAAATTGTTACTTTTGAGGAGATGTGAACCTTTCGCTGAGAGTTTGGACAATGTGACTAAAGAAATAATGACCCTCAGGTTACCGACTCTGGGAAAAGGGGGTATAGATTTCTCCTCAAAAGTCGCGATTCTTGCGTTGAGAAATTTGAGGAGTCTCTTCAAAATTCCAACATCTCTTCAAAATTACCGATCTATACGTTGATATCTCTTCAAATATACCAATTTCCATAGTTATATATATATATATATATATATATATATATATATATATATATAAGTACACCGCTACCTTCCAGGACACCTACAGGTTTTCTGCAATAGAAGTAGGTATAAAACGTTAAACAGTATATAAGTGACTAAAGAAATAATATCCCTCAGGGTGTTGACTAACACCACGACGCCTGCGGCGCCCCCTTTCAGTACCGCAGTATTTTACGTTGATTTCGGAAAAATTTTACGGAAAAAAACGTTGTGAAAGAAACCCTAAATGTCCTGAATAATACAAAAATGTCCTGAGAGGTAGCGGTAAACATATTCCTAATTCAGTACAGTCCTGAAAACATGCAAATGTCCTGAAACATAGCGGTAAACCAATGAGAAGTCCCGAAACATAGCGGTGAACAGAAATATAGTATTTGGTTTGTCAACTGCCCGAAGAGGGCTCCGTCGGTAGAGTTGGGTGATAATGTAGAATGCTCTACCTGCAAGGTAGAGCGCTCTGTCGGGAGAGTTGGGTGATAATATAGACTGCTCTGTCGGTAGACTGCTCTGTCGGTAGAGTTGGGTTATCACCCTCCCTGCATTCATCTACCGTAGGCAAGGCGGCGCTCTATCTTACCGACGGAGCATCAAATTGATTCAAATTCTATTTCAAATATGTTCAAATTCTATCACAAATTTATTCAAATTCTATTTCAAATTTATTCAAATTCTATTGTGATACAGGTTTGGATTTCCGTATTCCCGCTCCAGCTACTTTTGCGCTCGCCCTATTACTTTGACACCCCCTAAGGCAACTTTTGTGCCTGCTCCGTTGACAACGAGTAACTAAAAACTAAATTATGATTTTAGGTAAACCGGTATATATGTGATAATTAAAATTTAGTCATTAATTAAAGTACGGTTTAATTAAAAATTAAAATATTAATACAAGTAGCCAATTGACAATTTGAAAATTTCGTAACCCTGTACCTCACCTAAATTCTCATCTAAATCTTGGCCAGTTTTTATCCTAATTATCATGAAGAAAATGTGAATAAAAATTCAGATGAAATATCACCTGAATACCCATGTATGTTGTCGGTTTTTATTTTAATTAACATATAACATCCTCATTTAAATCCAAGTCAGATATTAAGTCACTTAACTTGGAAAAATATGTTTCTGATTACTCAGCTGATTTCTCACCTGAGTTCTCATGTAAATTATTTTTCTAACACACGTCATTTGATTTCATCTTTATTGACTTGGAAAACTTTTTTGAGAACTCAGCTGATTTCTCACCTGAGTTCTCATGTAATTATTTTTCTAAGACAGGTCATTTGATTTCAGCTTTATTGACTTGGAAAATTTTTTTGACAACTCAACTGATTTCTCACCTGAGTTCTCATGTAAATTATTTTTCAGACAGGTCATCTGATTTCATCTTTATTGACTTGAGAAATTTTTTTGTGAACTCAGCTGATTTCTCACCTGAGTTCTCATGTAAATTATTTTTTTAAGATAGGTCACCTGAGATTTTGGCATGAGAAATCAGGTAAGTTCTCGGTGAGATCTCACCTGAAAAATCACCTGAGATTTTTCAGTAGAGACCCGTGGCGTCTGCTCGTATATATAGATATATAATGCCTGTAAAATTGTCCCGTCGTTGGCGGCCATGTTGATGACGTTCACGGATATGGCCGCCAACGACGAGGCAATTTTACAGACATTATATATCTATGTATTGCCGAGCAGATGCCACGGGTCATATTGCCAATTGCTTTTATTTTGATGGTGTTGCTAAGATAAAGTTGAGGTCCAGAAACTGGTTTGTGCCTCGTGACGTGGCTGAGGGGGGGGGGGGGCATAATCTTGAGAAATTGTTTTCTTATTTTACACCGGTGCATGTCACAGTACTAACTAATCGTAGCCGATTCGCTTCGAGAAATTCAATGTAATCGCTTTTATGGCTTTAAATAAAAAATCATCTCTTGTCCACACAATTTTTCTAGAGGGTCAGTCAACAAAAGTGGTCCCCATCATACAAGTCATGTATTTTTTCCTATCGCGCGTTGCGTACTTTTTCTAATCGCTGCTTCAGATGACTTCATTCGCAATTACGTGTGTGCATGTGATATCCACTTTATTTGTGGAGAGGGTAGGTAGGTAGGGAGGAGAGGACAAGGTTCGGGATGATCTGTGATTGAACAGAGGCTCGTCCGAGCGGCGAAATTCCAAAATCCGAAGAAAAGGGAATTCGCGGGATGTTAAGAGGGTGTCGCGGTTCGGGTTTGCAGTCAAGTGTCAAGAACGGTGAGGGTTTCGCATAATTATTTTAATTATCAGATGAAATAAAGCAGATGTGTAAGTTTTAATGATGAATGATTGAATTTAAAAAATGTTGTCTTTAATAACTGGTACTAGTTTATTCGCGATTCCTAGCTATAAGACCCCATTTGTATTTATGGGTCAATTTGACACTGCTACCGACGATTGACAGATTTCACTTCGTCAAACTTTTGATCGTCTACTTTCATTATGCAAAAACTATACATAATATATCTGGCTGCATGTCGAATCGTTCAATCATAATCAGACTTAGAAATTCCTTCCTTAATACGAGGGTCATTTGACAAGTACCTAGCCTCACCGCCAGATGGTGCCACTATCGCACCAGAAATACACTACAGTGCAGTATCTTCCTGTAAACGGTTACAGACGAAATTTCAGCCGGATCGGAGTTGTAGTTTATTTTTGAGAGCGTGTGAAAGCAAATGTGTCCGTTGATTTTTGAAAAAATGGAGAAAGAACAATATCGGTCGGTGATTCGATTCTTGTTTTTGGAAGGGAAATCGCGCAGTGAAATTAAAGAACGCTTGGATGCAGTGTATGGGGATGCAGTGTATGGGGAATTTTGGTATAACGAGTTTCAACGTGGTCGTACGTCGGTTTTTGATGATCCACGCCCAGGTGCTCCGAAAACAGCCACTACGGAGGAGCACGTGACAAAAATACACGATATCGTTTTGTCAGACCGCCGATTAAAGGTGCACGAGATAGCTGCGATAGTAGGCATCTCAGAAGAACGCGTGTGGCATATCCTACATGAGATTTTAGGCATGAGGAAGCTGTCAGCAAGGTGGGTGCCGCGTTTGCTGACTGCAGACAACAAGCGCATCCGTGTGACCAGTTCAGAGCAGTGTTTGGAGCTGTTTAATCGCAATCCAAAAGAGTTTTTGCGTCGTTACGTGACCGTTGACGAAACATGGATTCACTACTACACTCCAGAGACCAAGGAGCAGTCAAAACAGTGGACCTTACCCGGTGAACCTGCTCCGAAGAAGGCGAAGACGGTCCCGTCGGCCGGAAAGGTGATGGCCACTGTTTTCTGGGATTCTCAAGGTGTGATTTTTATTGACTATCTGGAGAAGGGCAAAACGGTCACAGGACAGTACTACGCCGAACTATTGAGCTGATTTGACGCCGTGTTAGAAGAAAAACGGCCCCATTTGTCTAAAAAGAAAGTGCTTTTCCACCACGATAATGCACCGGCTCACACTTCTGTACTCGTCACGGCTAAATTGGTCGAATTACGCTACGAACTGCTGCCCCATCCACCGTATTCTCCAAATTTGGCTCCGTGCGACTTTTTTTTGTTTCCGAACCTAAAAAATTCGCTCGCCGGGAAGAGATTCCACTCCAATAACGAAATAATCACCGCCACGGAGGCCTATTTTGCAAACCAAGAGAAAACATTTTTTTCAACGGGGTTAAAAAAATTGGAGCACCGCTGGACCAAGTGTATTCAACTAAAAGGAGACTACATTGAAAAATAAATTTTATTTTTTGTAAAATTTTGGTGTTTTCATTTGTAGGCTAGGTACTTATCAAATGACGAAATGGTATCAAACTACATTACAATCTTGCAAAGTTTTACGGTTTCCTTTTATAGAAATAAGACCAATAGCGAGTTTATACATAAAACTAGTTTGATATTTTCTTCCCCTCGAAAATTTGCTCCGAATTAACTCGCCTGCGTAACTCTTTACCCGTTGTCGTAATGGAAATTAATTTGAGAGATCTACTCGGACAAATTTTTCGTTCTCCCGGCCTGCTTCTCCATGCACGACTTACTCGTGAATGGCAATTATCAAAGAAACGCGGCTTACGCACAAACGGCGAGGATGAAATCGGAGACAATTACTATTGAGCTGTAAATATTTTAACTGGCAGAAGGTTCGTACTTACAATATGTTTACAAGACTAAACTATAAGTGGATATTCTTGTGTCATTGCCGATGGTCAAAATACAATGTTTATGAATACTTGTACAAAAAGTTATAAAAAATACGTCATCGTTATTATGCATTTCAACTTCAAAATTCTTAGAAATCCTCACCACATAAACGATTCTTATGTCTTAGCAGAACCATTATCAATCAATATACACACAACAAACCATTTTTTTTGCCACGAAATCATGTTTTAATACCAGGTTAAAACTACCATAAATAATTATACCCACACAGCATGTATTAATTCCGAAAGGATTCTGAAAGAATGCATGAAATAATTTTATTCTTTCAGAAATCATTCAGTGAAAGGATTCTGTAATAATGCTATGTCCGGGGTATTTTCCTTTCAGAATTAATTCAATGGAATAATTCAAAAATAATTTATAATATCATTGCAAAATTTATTCAATAGAAGATTTCTGAAAGGATTCATGGATTATTACCAAAAGGTTACTAAAAGATATTTCAAAATTATTTCCTGAAATAATTCTGAAAGGAAAATACCCCGGACATAGCATCATTACAGAATCCTTTCACTGAATGATTTCTGAAAGAATCTTTCAGAATCCTTTCAGAATTAATATCACATATTATTGCAGAATCCTTCCAATGAAAGATGTCTCAAAGGATTCAGGAATTAATTTGTGAATTAATTCCTGAATCCTTTCAGACATCTTTCATTGAAAGGATTCTGTAATAATACGTGATTTATACTGTTCGAAATTTCTTTTTAGTAATATTTCCATAATATTTTCGAATTAATTCACAAAATTAATTCCTGAATCCTTTCAGACATCTTTCATTGGAAGGATTCTGCAATAATACGTTATTTATACTCTTTGAAATTTCTTTTTAGTAATATTTCCATAATATTTTCGAATTAATTCACAAAATTAATTCCTGAATCCTTTCAATGAAAGATGTATGAAAGGATTCAGGAATTAATATTGTGAATTAATTCGAAAATATAATGGAAATATTACTAACAAAAAATTTCGAAGGTTATAAAATCATGTATTATTGCAGAATCCTTTCAATGAAAGATTTTTGGAAGGATTCAGGAATAAATATTGTGAATTAATTAGAAAATATTTAGTAAATATTACTAACAATAAATTTCGAAGGGTATATATAATCCCGTATTTGAAGGTACATTTTTATAATTTAGAATATTATTTAAATAATATTCTAACTATTTTTACATATATTTACATTGTTAATAATTTTACACTATTTTATCGCAGAAAAAAACGCAGAAAAATTTTTACATGATGGAGATTCGAACCCGGGTCGCTTGGGTACTACGCAAATACGCTATCCATTACGCTATCGCTCGCTTGTTAGATCATTTCATTTTTTTCATTATATACTGCAATATGAGTGATACGATACATTAGAAAATTTATTCTTAATATTACTTTATTTTTTAATATTAACTTTGATCAATTAATTCATAGTTATTTAATACTTTTAGTTTATTAAATATTGTATTAAGTCGATGTGAAATGTGTGTGTATAAAGGGAGCTCTTCCTTACCGACGTTATGAGTTTTTACATTTTTTTGATCTTAGATTCAACTTTTGATGAATGAAGCTCTTCACTGCACTCCGTAATTGCATAAATAATACACCTATAAATTTTTCAGAAATTCTGTTCATTATTTTTCATAAAAAACTGGTAGAAAATTTTTGAACCCGTTTCCTGTAAAATCTATAACATAGTGTATTTTTGTCATTACGAAGGGCAATAAAAAGCTCTTTTCCCGAAATTCGATAAAAATAAAAAAATGATAATTGCATATAATGCAGAGATGAATAGAATGAGCTCTACCTTACCGACGTTATTATTATTTGTAGTGTTTTCAATTTAGAATCAACTTTTAGAGTCAAAGGCTCTTTACTCTTGGCAGACGTATAAATAATATTTCTGTCGATTTTGAGGGGACTTCTAAACATTGTCATACTGAAAGAATACTATTATGAATAATAATAAAAAATATTGCTTATTTTAAGTACCTATATTATTCATCTTTAAATGTTTTTTTTCCTTTTATTTTAAGTTTTTATATTCTTACATTAACTTTTCAAATTAATATTTTTCGCAATTAGTAAATGTTTCAATCTATCTTAGTTCACAAAAACGAAAAATTATATACCCCCCACACATTTTAATACGTTCTTTAATAGGATCATACGAATGTAGAAAACAATGGACGACTTAATCCAATCATTATCCAATCATTTCATTTTTTTCATTATATAGTGCAAAATGACTGACAAAATAAATTAGAATATTTATTTATAATATTTCTTTATTTTTTAATATTAACTTTGTTTAATTAGTATATACTTATTTAGTAAGTTTTGTTTATTAAATATTGTATTAATTAGGACTTATTTGATTGAAACAAATTCGAATTAAAAACAAAATAAATACATTATACGATGCCTCTTATATACGGACGCTGCCCTTTTCGTGTTGAATACTTGCAATAATTTCTGAACTATTTTATGTTTTCTTTCAAAAAATCTTTTCAAGGTTCTTTCAGGAAGAATTCGTGTAAATATCTTTTTTGCTATTGTGTTTTAAAAAATTTTATTGTAACAATCTTTTTCAAACGAATTCTCAATTATTTCTTGTATTAATTCACGTGAGTTTCCCGCAACATTTCATGAAATAATTCATGAAATTATTTTCAATAGATATTGAATTATCTTTGTGAATGATTAATTTTTATCATTCTGAAATTATTTCTGAATTATTTCGTGATATAATTCTTGACATGATTGCTGAATTGTTATGTTTTCTTTAAAAAATCTATTAATTCACACGGGTTTCCCGGAAGATTTCATGAAATAATTCATGTAAGATTTTTGAATAGATATTGAATTATTTTTGTGAATGATTAATTTGTATCTTTCTGAAATTATTTCTGAATTATTGCATGAAAGAATACTTGCAATAATTTCGAAATTATTTTATGTATTCTTTCAAAAAATCTTTTCAAAGTCCTTTCAGAATTAATTCGTGTAATTATTTTTTTTGCTATTTTGTTTTAAAAATTTTATTTTAAAAATCTTTTTCAAAAGAATTCAAAATTATTTCTTGTATTAATTCACACGAGTTTCCCAGAAGATTTCATCAAATAATTCATGTAAGATTTTTGAATAGATACTGAATTATTTTTGTGAATGATTAATTTGTATCTTTCTAAAATTATTTCTGAATTATTGCATGAAAGAATACTTGCAATAATTTCGAAATTATTTTATGTATTCTTTCAAAAAATCTTTTCAAAGTCCTTTCAGAATTAATTCGTGTAATTATTTTTTTTGCTATTTTGTTTTAAAAAATTTTATTCTAAAAATCTTTTCAAAGTCCTTTCAGAATTAATTCGTGTAATTATTTTTTTTGCTATTTTGTTTTAAAAAATTTTATTCTAAAAATCTTTTTCAAAACAATTCAAAATTATTTCTTGTATTAATTCACACGAGTTTCCCAGAAGATTTCATGAAATAATTCATGTAAGATTTTTGAATAGATACTGAATTATTTTTGTGAATGATTAATTTGTATCTTTCTGAAATTATTTCTGAATTATTGCATGAAAGAATACTTGCAATAATTTCGAAATTATTTTATGTATTCTTTCAAAAAATCTTTTCAAAGTCCTTTCAGAATTAATTCGTGTAATTATTTTTTTGCTATTTTGTTTTAAAAAATTTTATTTTAAAAATCTTTTTCAAAAGAATTCAAAATTATTTCTTGTATTAATTCACACGAGTTTCCCAGAAGATTTCATCAAATAATTCATGTAAGATTTTTGAATAGATACTGAATTATTTTTGTGAATGATTAATTTGTATCTTTCTAAAATTATTTCTGAATTATTGCATGAAAGAATACTTGCAATAATTTCGAAATTATTTTATGTATTCTTTCAAAAAATCTTTTCAAAGTCCTTTCAGAATTAATTCGTGTAATTATTTTTTTTGCTATTTTGTTTTAAAAAATTTTATTCTAAAAATCTTTTCAAAGTCCTTTCAGAATTAATTCGTGTAATTATTTTTTTTTGCTATTTTTTTTAAAAAATTTTATTCTAAAAATCTTTTTCAAAACAATTCAAAATTATTTCTTGTATTAATTCACACGAGTTTCCCAGAAGATTTCATGAAATAATTCATGTAAGATTTTTGAATAGATATTGAATTATTTTTGTGAATGATTAATTTGTATCTTTCTGAAATTATTTCTGAATTATTGCATGAAAGAATACTTGCAATAATTTCGAAATTATTTTATGTATTCTTTCAAAAAATCTTTTCAAAGTCCTTTCAGTATTAATTCGTGTAATTATTTTTTTGCTATTTTGTTTTAAAAAATTTTATTTTAAAAATCTTTTTCAAAAGAATTCAAAATTATTTCTTGTATTAATTCACACGAGTTTCCCAGAAGATTTCATGAAATAATTCATGTAAGATTTTTGAATAGATACTGAATTATTTTTGTGAATGATTAATTTGTATCTTTCTGAAATTATTTCTGAATTATTGCATGAAAGAATACTTGCAATAATTTCGAAATTATTTTATGTATTCTTTCAAAAAATCTTTTCAAAGTCCTTTCAGAATTAATTCGTGTAATTATTTTTTGGTAACACTTTTTTTATTTTTTTGGAAGATTTTTGAAAGTATTTTGTAAGGATTCCATATATTATTTTAAAAATTAATTTAAAATTAATTTTTTTTCCTTTTAAAATTCTTTCTAAATCATTTCAATGTATTAATTCATGAATTATTTCATGTAATTATTTCAGTTTTCTTTCATGCTGTATGGGTATAGAATAGTTAACGATTTTTTCAGTAACATTTAAAATAATGAAACTTTGTCAATTTTTCATCGATTCTCCATTTTTAAAACTTATAATATTCGAATTGCATTTCCGAACAAAGTTACTGAACGGAAAAATCGTTAAATATTCTATGTACTAATTATTAACGCTAAAAACTAATTGGTGTAGGAACTGCATAGCCATAACATCCTTAAGGTAGTTGTCGAGTAAACTGTGCTCTGGGGAATGTTTCTGAAATTTTAACTGTAGATTAATAAAGTTATTCTTTACCAGTTGTTCAAATTTGGGAGACCTCAGCGGTGTCGTTTCCGAAATATAAATTCCCAAAGTTTGGACTTTTAATACGTAGCTTATGGAAAGAGGTGTCATAGAATTACATTGTCATCGACTAAAGAAAGAATCTCTAGAGAATGTCTTTGAAAAAGAAATATGTTATGAAGGGTGATATTTAGAACATTGTAGTGAAAAATCAGATAGACTAGCGGCACCGTTTTCGAGTTATTGTAATTCAAAGTAGCATTCTTTTAGTTGACGCACGACCGTACATTCCGAATGCGAGAGAGAGGGCACGCGTATAAGCGAAAGAAATTGAGCAAGAATACGGGGTTAGGTTATAACGTCCGCTAAAATAGTTCTTGTCTCGCCTAGCGTAAACAAAACACACGTAGCAGGTAAGAGAGAGTCAAAACTTTGCCTACGATTACCAGTCGATAACTACATTAATATAGGATGTGCGAATACATAAGCTGTATTTTTCCTATTGACTCAGTAACTATTACAGGATCAATTTGATATAGTCTTTCATAAACTAATACTCATGTATAACATTACGTTCTACAACATCATTTTGGAAGGACAACAGAAGTCTAGAGATGCTCTAGCAAGGGGTGGTCCTATGATGTCCCATACATACTTGGCGGGCCCGACCGTGACGATTGGTAGGTTACTGGTGAGCTATTTAAATGTAGAATACTAAATTTTTGTTTGAATTCACAAACAATGTTTATTTATATAAGTCCACTATAAATAATAACACTAGCTTCAACTTTTAATTGACCATTTATATTCTATTATACAATATATTTAAAATCAGGATTAACTTTCACTAAAAATGTTTTCCCTGCATACGACTTTTTTCTAAAGGGGATAAAATAAAAATGTATATAAATTTATAGTGTACTCGAAAGATCTCTACATGTTTACCTTCCGTGCTATATATAAGTAACTTATATTTTGTATTCTACGGCACTTCTACTTAAAAGCAGAGGAATAGATTTACGAACCAGCAATCACTTGTAGAAGAAATTCGTTAACACATTTTGATCGATCTTTTTACCGACCTTCTTTTTCTCGGCCCACCAGGTATGTATGGGACATCATAGGACCACCCCTTGCTAGAGCATCTCTAGACTTCTGTTGTCCTCCAAAAATGATGTTGTAGAACGTAATGTTAAAGAATTTTCTTTCAATAGGATGTAATGGTAATTGTGTGATGGTTTTATATAAGCTTTGCCTTTTTGTAAATATTTGAAAAATTTTTATGAATTTTATAAAATAAAAAGGTGACGTTGTAGAATACAGTTATATATAATTAGAATAATTTTCGCCCACGCGTATGTAAAGTGAGTATGTGTCCTATAGTTTTGTAGAAGTACTGTAAGTGAAATTTTACATCCAATTAATACAAAAGGTTTTATGTCGGTACTTAACTACAATAAATTGATTTCAGTACTTTCTTGTGTTTAATTTGTATAGAAGGATGAACCAATTTGAATAAATTTCTGAGAGCAGTCATATAGTAATGGTTTCGGAGAGCTTTTTACATTACTTGACTATTAAAAATTGATTTCACAACTTTCATGTGTTTGATTTACGGTGAACAATGTGAATGTAGTTACATATAATTTGTTGAGCATACATTAACTCAAAGAAGTAAAAGACTATATTCCCCTAGTATTTATTTGATTTCTTTTAAACAATTATAATATTATTATTTCATAGTTTATACAAAAAAAGCGTCTATACTTATGCTTGAAGTAAGCACATGATTATGTTTCCGTTGTTGCATTTTTTTTATTATCATTATCAATGTTGTATTTTGGCCCTTCAATTTGCCCAAGTCCCGCCTTATGATATTCCGAATCTGGATATCACTCCGTAATTGAATATGTTGGAGCAGTTTTTATCACATTTCATCTACTTTAATATTAACAACGTACTTCAATAACCTGTCGCAAAATTTCGTAACAACCAAAAATATCATGCTATTCGTCAAATTTACACCAGTATGTATCAATTGCTCATATAATTACAAAATGCACCCAAGGCTAAACTTTGATGAATAATCTACATGAATAATCTCACACTATCCGCGTGCATTTTTCTATTTTCTAAGGTGTGTGTGAAGTAATGCTTGAAGTACTTCACGCATTACTTTACGCACACGGTATGCGTGAAATGTTACTTTACACACAGGAAACGATGAAAAAAATGCCTACTACACGCACAGTAGTAGATAATATTACATTACGCAATTAGGGTGGGAAGTAGATGATTCTCGCACGGGCGAAGTTTGCCACCCTCGCTTCGCTCGCGCGAGAAACTTCACATATGCGAGATCATCTACTTTCTGCATGCCGTGTGGAAATAGTATATTACGATACGTGTGACTAAAGTGGCTCTTTTTTGCACAGCATGAGATTGCACGCTAAACGCCGTGCAATAAAGAGCCTCTAAGTCACGAGTATCGTACAGAGTTTTATAGCACTGCCTGCCCTAAGCCGTCACGCCTATCTGTGCCCAAAGCAGTCCTTTTTTTGCACCGTGAGGTTAGCGCACGAGCGTAGCGAGTGTGATAAACGTGGTGTAATAGTACATTTCGACACGGGTGGGAAAGTCGATTATTTAGCTGGTGTGACTTTTTGCACGAGCGAAGCGAGTGCGAAAAAGTCATACCACCTAAATAATCGACTTACGCACTAGTTTCGAACGGTATTTTATACCACGAGCAGCGAAAAATCATATCAAAGTTGTGATTTTGAGGTTAGAGTGGTATAAAGAAGGATTACTTTAATCACGGATAGGCGTGATTAAAGTGCGGGCTTAGGTCACACCGTGCTATAAAATATAATAATGTAAGTACACCGGATACGAAAAGCGATCTGAAAAAAAGTATTGGGATAAAATAGTACATTATCTCACAAGGGAGAAAAGTCGTTCTTGATTCCCGCAGGTGGGTTCATTTCCCAAGTGAATTATTGACTTTTCTCCCGACTTACATATAGTACTTTATTCCCATCTCAACTGTGGCCACTTTTTTTATTTGGAAAGTGGGACCAACGGAAAGATGGGGAGAGTTTATAAACGCGGACGGCGAGCATCGGCGTCCGCGTAAGTTGGCGTAATATTTAAGGTAAATGCGAGTATTACTGCAGTTGTGGATATTACTGCGGTGGTATTACGGCTCTAGAATCTTATGGAAAAACGCATCAACACCAGCGATGCACTTTTTAAGGTTCTGCGTATGTGCCAGCGCTCTCCCTATGCTTTAACATGGCACCGTAATACCAACGCAGTAATACCAGCAAATGCGGGAAGTATGAGCTTATTTCCCACATTTGCGGGAAAAAAGTGATAATTTTTGTTGAGATGGAAATAAAATTGTTAATCGAACACGTAGATATTGTTCAGTAAGTAAAAAGTTACTTTCGCTTCTTACCAACTTTTTATTTTTTATTAGATTTTAATATTTAACATCTTATTTTGCTCCTTAAACATTTTTCTACAACCCATCAAGGCTTATATTATAAAATAATTAATATATACCAAGCAACAAGTAATTGTTTACAGTTTAAGCACACAAAAGCTTGATGTCTACTGTAAACAGTTACATGTTGCTTTATATATATTATTTATTTCGGTTCGCCTTTCATACTCGTTTGTACACTAAAAAAAAAATTTAGTTGAATCAACAAAAATTTCTTTGAATCAACTAAATCGCGTGCTTGAATACGGATGGTTAAATGATTTAATTGAAGTAAATAAATTATTTATTTGACCCAACAAAATATTTCTTCCGTGCAATTAAATATTTAATAGATATGTCAAAATATTTTGCTGAAAGAACTAAATATTTTATTTGACAAATGTTTAACATTCTTAAGTCAACGAAACATTTAGTTGGCTCAACAAAATATTTCTTCATAGCAACTAAATATTCAATGGATTCAATCAAATATTCTGTTTAATGAACTTAATATTTTATTGAACGTAATTTTACCCTTTTCAATTCAACAAAAACTTTAATTCACTTAAAAAATATTTCTTTGAAGCAAACATATATTCAATGTATCCAATAAAATATTCTTTAGTACAACTAAATATTTTATTGAACATAAGTGAATGTAAGTTTAACTTTTTCAATCTAAAGAAAACTTTAATTCACTTAAAATGTATTTCTTTGAAGCAAACATATATTCAATGTATCCAATAAAATATTCTTTGAAACAACTAAATATTTTATTGAACATAAGTGAACGTAAGTTTAACTCTTTCAATCCAACGAAAACTTTAATCCACTTAAAAAATATTTCATTAAACGTATGCTCAATCTTTGTACTGTACTCAATGTAAAATTCGATTCCTAAAATTATTATTATAAAATAGATAAAAATATTTATTTAATAGATAAATCCTATTTTTATTAAAAAAAAAGATTATACTGAATACTTTATTTATTAGTTACTGTTATTCAAATTAATACTTATCTTCTTTATTATTGATGATAGGAGATTTTTGTGATGATTATTACCGATTATACAGATAATATTATTATATTTTAATAATTTATGACATAAAAATGAAATATTGAACCACTTTAATATAGGGCAATAACCCCTTTAAACATTCACCTTTACTTGTTTGAAATTCGCAACGTTGGAATCCCAACGACAAGTGTTAAGCAAAACATGTATTACAGGAAAAAAATAAAAATAATTAGTGCATCAATAAAATCAGTACTTTATTCCCAGCTCCGCTGTGGCCAATTTATAGATTTAAAAAGTTATTTTGTATTTATGTGTTATAATTTTGTTAAATTTAGCCAAATTCACCATAACCGTAAAAAAATTAGACGATGTTAATTTATTCCCGCACATGACGTAAAGCGGGAATCAGACGCCACCTTTACGTAAACGTAAAAGTGGCGTATTTCTGTAAACGTCACTGCAGACTTTAGTTGTTTCTATAGAAACAACTATATATAGAGAGTTCTGTAAAATTCTATATACATATCAAGAGTTCTATAGAATTATATATATATATATATATATATATATATATATATATATATATATATATATATATATATATATATATGTATGAAACAACACTTGTGCAGACGAAATCAAACATAATAAGACACTTATGCAGACAATCATGGAATTATGCAGACGTCAGCATAAGTCACCTTAAATTTCTTTAGTCCACCATGACTTATGCAGACATCAGGGTTTGCCTACAATACTTCTTCGGTTATTTTTCCGGAATTTTAGGAGCAGGCGTCGTGATGTTAGTCAACACCCTGAGGGATGTTGTGATTGTAGACAATGGCGCGCGCGCCCTTATCTCCTATTCCAACTCTGGAGAGACAAACTCTATGTCAACATAAGTACATATACATACACACACACACATATATATATAAATATATACATCGGTACTATTGGGGTCCTAGAGTTTCTTACTCTGAGAGTTTACATTGGAATACCGGAACAAATACACTTGACTAAAGAAATAATGACCCTAAGGGTACCGTGATTCGCAGGGGGCCTGCGGCGCCCGCTTTTAGTACCGAAATTCCGGAACAAAAGCCCGGAAAAGTACCTAAGATGTATTGTAGACGAAGCCTTATGGACCTCAAAAGTAGCGATAGATGCATCGTATTTTTGAAGCCGGTCCCCAAAAAGGACAAAAGTCCCCAAAAGTAGCAATCTATGGTGTGTATATACCCCAAAAGTACCAACACATATACCTATATATATATATATATGATATGTTTGTAAATTGGTACTTTTGAGGAGATGTGAACCTTTCGTTCAGAGTTCGGACAATGTGACTAAAGAAATAATGACCCTCAGGTTACCGACTCTGGGAAAAGGGGGTATAGATTTCTCCTTAAAAATCGCGATTCTTGCTTTGAGAAATTTGAGGAGTCTCTTCAAAATGCCGACATCTCTTCAAAAGTACCGATCTATACGTTGATATCTCTTCAAATATACCAATTCCCATAGTTATGATATATATATCAAATTAAAAATTGAACGATGGGAAGGGTCAACCCTCAAAATAAAACAACTTCACATTTTATCTTCCAACGTTTCGCTGAACCATATTGTCAGCCTCTTCAGGGAACTGTTTATTAACAATACAAGCAATATATGTACATTAAAAACATACGGTTATCAAACGCTTTTCAAAATCAAAATGAACAAAGAACATAAACTTACTATAATATCCACGACATGTTAAAAATATTTTTCTATTGTAGTAACAACTACATTGTCAGCAATCCTAACAGTAAGTAACATTGTATGTAAACTAAAAGACTAAATAAGGAAAGATTTGACTAGAATATATAGTCATTGCCACAACTGTTACTGCCGACACATATTATACACACATAAGCTTACAAGAAACTTAGAAAAGGACAGACGAAGTCCGTAGTAACGGGGCATGCGCATTAATCTAAATATATCTAGTATTTTCCCAATCAAACACATGGCTAGGATTTTCAAAAATATGTTTCGGGACAGGCGTTAATTTATTATTATTAATATCTATCGAATAATCGATTTTCTCCACAGACTTTTTGTTAATAAACAGTTCCCTGAAGAGGCTAACAACATGGTTCAGCGAAACGTTGGAAGATAAAATGTGAAGTTGTTTTATTTTGAGGGTTGACCCTTCCCATCGTTCAACATTTAATTTGATTCAAATAATGGAGGGTAGTCAGAAAAAATATATATATATATATATATATATATATATATATATATATATATATATATATATATATATATATATATATATATATATATATATATATATATATATATATATATATATATATATATATATATATATATATATATATATATATATATATATATATATATATATATATATATATATATATATTTATGTTTTATGTTAGTTTCCAGCACATTCCAGATATTTAACGTTGGTTTCGGGGACATTTGTTAGTTTTGGGGACAGTCCCTGAATCTACATATGTTTAACGTCAGTTTTGAGGACATCGGCCCCCATAAGAGACATTATTTCTTTAGTCACGTATAGGTATACAGTAACATGGGGTCCTGGGAACTTACCTTATACAAGTTTATATATATATATATATATATATATATATATATATATCTCCCTATATTTTATAGATGTTTCAAAATTCTTACCACTCAGCCCCACCTCGCTTCCGCCTCGCTCCCACCTCGCTCCCTCCTCAGCTCCCCCCTCAGCGCCCCCTCAAAATAACGAAAAAATGTGATTATTTATACGTGTTTTGAGAAGGTCGGCTCCCCTTAAGCGCCCCCCCATCGCGCCCCCTCGCTCCGGCCTCACGCTGCCTCGCTCCCGCCTCACACCGCCTAGCTCCCGCCTCGATCCGGCCTCAGCTACCGCCTCATCTCCCCCTCAAAATGATGTCATTATATGAATAGATTTTGACACCACCCTAAGGGTATTATTTCAAGTCGTATCCTTCGCCAGTAGCCCTACAACCACTTTCTAAAAACTGTGGAATAAATAGGATACCGTGATCAAAAAGATGATTCCTCTAGGGCAAGGCTTTTGTTAATAGTCAAAGAACCTTCTAACTTTAAAACAATATATTTGAGAAATAATTAAGCTTTTTTCGAAATTCTAACGCCCATATTAGACCCGACGTTTTTAATTTGAATAGTCTTATATCAAGAGTGTGATTAGCGACCTTGATGTCTCCGTATAAAAATTTTAAGTAAAATCTAAGCTTCCTTCGAACTTTTGACAGCAAAAAGGTGATTCCTCTAGAGTAAAGCTTTTTTTAATAGTCCTTCTAACCTTCCTTCCAACTTTAAAACAATATAGATACAAAATTAATGCACTATGGTCAAAGAGGTGATTCTTCCTAGGTAAGGCTTTTGTTAACAGTCAAAGAACCTTACAAATATACAATGTGGATATCTCAGGTGTAACATTTTTCCACAATTCCGTTGAAAAAATTTTCAGAATGATTATATATATAGTCAGAAGCAAATTCTTCCGAAAAACATTTAGAAGAATATAAATAGGAAAAAAATTTCAAAAAAATTCCGTAACAAGGCTTTTAATAACAGTCAACGGAACTTTTACCATACGCTAACAAATAAAACACAAAAGAAAACGGTTCTCAATAGCCCTACATAACTTCTAGAAATTTATAAAATGAAAAAACAGTTTTCCACGTCACCCTAGGGGTACTGTTCATAAACGCGTTGGATTTTTATTTTAAGTGGTATCCTTCGCCAATAGCCCTACATAACCACTTTTACTATTTTTATTATTCATACAGTTTCTCGCGCCACTGTTAACTTTAAGAAGATTATTGAAACGATTATTGAAAGGATTATGAATAGGATTATTGAATAAATTAGGGTTATAAAAAAATTATGATACGGATAAAACATCAAGATTAATTAAAGAGGATATAGAGATAGAGAGAAAGAAAAAGCTGAGGAATTGTAAATTCCTATGTTAAGGAGGAGCTACAAAATTAAGGAAAGGATATTATTATAATTATAATTTTAAATTTATTATTTGATCTAATAAACTATATTTTAATAAGACAGAATGGTTGATCAAGGTGATTCAACTCCAGGTCCATTGAGATGGGACCCACAGAAAAATATGTATATAACAGTCAATAGTATTCAACATGCTAGACAATTGGATGAAATAAACAGCCCCACTAGTATATATATATATATATATATATATATATATATATATATATATATATATATGGTACTACAGCATTCTGAGGATTTTTTTCGGTACAGACACCGACTTTTGAGGATTTTTTAGCATTTTGAGGAGCATCCTCAAAATTCCTCGGTACCCGCTTAGCATTTTGAGGATTTTTCTGCGGCAGACAGATCACTTATACATTGCTGTCAGCATAAGTCTATGTTCATATGATTATATATATATATATATATATATATATATATATATATATATCTATATTATATAGTCGTAAGCGTTATTTGTGTCACGCAGACCCCCCTCGCCCTCCCTCTCCATCCTCGGCCCCCCTCAGCCCCTCCTCAAAATAACGTAAAATTGTGATTTTTTCTACGTTATTTTCAGTATGGTAGAGCCCCCTCGCACCCCCCTCAGATCCCCCTCAGACCCCCTCAGACCCCCCTCATTTAAATGTTCACTTAAAAGTTAATTTTTTTCATGTACTTTTCATATGTTTTATTAATAAGGTAGTATATACAGATGTAACGTTTAAGAGTAATTTTGAATTCTTAATTTCTGAAATAAAAGAGTAAATTATTAAGAAAATTACATTAATTATATATTAAGATATATTTTATTCTATTTTTTCCACATCACCTTGGAGGTAAATAGAAAGATGCGTTTTATTTTTAAGTGGTATCCCCAGTAAGTCTAATCCATAATGAATTGTATCCAAGATTTAAATCTTTAAGAATGTCGATGAAAATTGTTACTCAGAGGTTTTCGGGGTCATAAAAAGGATGCAACCACAGATATGTGAAGCTTACGAAGAAGTTGACGATCTCAAACATAATAAGATGGTAGATATTTGATTTCCATGGAAGCAGCATGGAGATTACAAGAATTTCCTTTATGTGGTAGAAGTCACACCGTAATACGTTTAGCAATTCACACCGAAAATAACCAAATATAATTTTCGAAGAAAATAAAGAGGAAAAAGCTTTAGATAACTGGAAAACTACATTAACTTCGTGGTTTGAATTAAATAAAATAGATAAAAATGCAAAAAATATTAAATACGTTAATATACCAAAATATTATATTTTTAAGAATAAAACTTGGATAAAACGTCAACGAGAACTAAAACATGTTGCTATAGGACGTTTAAATGTAGTATCTCCAAGAGATATTGAAAGATTTCATTAAAATTAATTTTAAATCGTGTTAAAGGCGCAATATCTTTTGAAGAATTACGTACGTTTGAAAATAAAACATATAATACTGACAAAGAAACAGCAATACAAATGGGTCTAATCGAAGATGATTTACAGATTGACAAAATTTTTGAAGAAGCTTGTAATATAATGTTACCTATTCAATTGCGTAAATTTTTTACTTGGTTTTTAATAACAGATAACATTAATGGTAATACTATTTGGACAAAATTTAATAAATATTTTACAGAAAATTTTGACAATAATAAAAATAACCGAGCTCTTCAACATATAAACGAAATTTTAAAAGTTGAAGAAATGTCTTGTAAAGATTTTGGATTACCTGAACCTGATGAAATTTTCGATACAAATAATGAAAATAATAAAGAAAATATTTTATTCTGTAAACAAATGTTTAATAATTACTATAGTCAATTAAACACAGATCAAAAAACAATTTTTACACAAATATTAAATAATGAACATAAAATTAACTTTATTGATGGTCCTGGAGGTTCAGGTAAAACGTTTTTATATAAAACTTTAATTTATTATTTTTTGTCAATAGAACAAAAAATTATATCAATGGCTTGGACTGGTATAGCATCAAGGAGCGCGGGAGCGCTCCGAAGGCAAGTTATAGAAGAGCCTTAGGACGACCGCGCGATGATATACATTGAAATGGGTGCCCGAGATTTTGAAATATTTACTGCAATTTTCAACGCTTTTATATTAACTCGAAAAAAATAACAACATGCTTTATATTGTTATACTATGTTGCAAAAAAGTTTCATATAAAAAGATGTTCTCATATTACAGATATTAAATAGAGAAACATTTTATGTCTGGTTTCCGATTCTAAAATTTTCTCCATTTCTCCATTCGATTCTTCCGACCTCCGTATATATATATATATATATATATGTAGACTATACACACACCTATATGGCCATGTCTCTGGTCGACTTAACCTTACCTTATTTTATATATACACACACATATCATCTCACGGATAATATTTTGCTTATAATACATACATATATACATGCGTGGCGCCCGTGTATACTATATGTTTTTCATGATTTGAACGTTTTTAATATTATAACATAACCTCTCTATATGTATATGTGAAAATATACATACACATATAACATAATATAAGTAGCAAACTTTTATTAGAAAATAAATATCGTGAGTTAGTTTTAAAGTATTAGTTAATTAATATAAATTTCATAGATCTCAAGCAGTACGTCAGCTGGTGATAAGAAGAATTCATCTATTCATGTTTCAATCAACGGAGGAATAACTTTTATTAGATAAGTACTTACTGGCTAAATGTTAAATTGCTAAAATCATCTTTTAAAAATTGATACTTTGTGTGATTTTTTACTTTTACAGATACAAATATTACACAAGAAGAGTTATGAAGACATTTTGGAGATATAGCCAATAATTTTTTGGATATCTAATTTTTACAGATATTACATAAGAAGATTGTTTGGAGTTATTTTGGAGATATAGCCAATAATGTTAAGGAGTTTTATGTATATCTTAGAAAAGATTATGTCATATGAAAAAAACGAAAAGGACGTGTTATTGTGAAAATGTCAACAAATAAAAGTGCTCAGTTATTCTCATATGATTTTTCCAGTGTGGGAGACTTTAAAAGTTTAATCTATACAAGAATATCATCAAGAAACCTTTGATTCTCAGTGCCCTGTTGAAAATATGGAGGTCGATTCCACCTCCATTTCAAGGTCGATTTAGAGGTCGATTTCGAGGTCGATTCAACCTCGATTCAACGTCGATTTACCTCGATTCGATGTCGATTTACCTCGAATTTATCAAGGTCGATATCGAGGTAACGGAAAGGTCGTTAAGAACTTATCAACGTCGATTTACCAGTAGAATAAAGGTCGGTTGCGCTGTGGAGACATCGATTTCTTGTACTATGGAAGGTCGATTTTAACATAATAAACGTCGATTTCCTGGCGAAGACGTAGATTTTGCACGCGATTCGAGGAAGATTGTGCCATAATCTACGCCGAATGAGCTGCGTAAACGTCGATTTGGCACATATATTAAGGTCGATTTTACTAGAAAGAACGTCAATTGCCATGCGTAGAGGTCGATTTTGCCTAAAATAACCTAGATTCTTATTATAAACATGGATTTTACATATATTACGAGGTCGATTTAGGCAAAATGGACCTCAATTGCTATCATAGACGACGATTTCGCATGTATAGCGAGGTCGATTTTCTCGAAATAAACCTTGATTACGATCCTAGACGCTGATTTAGTCCGCATTTCGCGGTCGATTTGGCCAAAACGGACCTCGATTCCTGCCATAAACGTCGATTTTATATATATTTCGAGGTCGATTTCGCAACAATAGACCTCGATTCCTACCAAAAACGTTGATTTTGTATATATGTTCGAGGTCGATTTAGCTAATACGGACATCGACTGCTATCATAAACATCGATTTTGCATATATTCCAACGTCGATTTAGCTCAAATGGAACTCGAATACTATCAAAAAAGTCGATTTTTCCCATATATCGAGGTCGATTTTGCCAAAACGGACCTCGATTCTTACCATAAACATCGTATTTATGTATATTTCGAGGTCGATTTTATGAAAATAAACCTTGATTGCGATCCTAAACGTCGATTTTGCCCGGATTTCGATGTCGATTTAGCTCAAATCGATCTCGAATGCCATCAAAAACGTCGCTTTTATATGTGGGAGTCGATTTAGGCAAAATGGACCTCGATTACTAACATAGACGTGGATTTGCACATATTACGAGGTTGATTTAGCCCTATGGACCTTGATTGCTACCATAAACGTAGATTATGCATATATTTCGAGGACGATATTCTGAAAATAAATCTTCATTGCGGACCTAGATATCGATTCAGCCCGCATTGCGAGGTTGATTTAGCCTAAGTGAATCTCAATTTCTACCACAAACGTCGATTTTGTATATATTTCGAGGTCGACTCTGGAAAAATGGACCTCGATTACTAACATAGACTTAGATTTCGCATGTATATCGAGGTCGATTTTCCGAAAATAATCCTTGATTGTGATCCTAGACATCGATTTTACCCGCATTACGAGGTCGATTTAGCCCAATGGGCCTTCATTGCTACCATAAACCTCGACTATGCATATATTTCGACGGCGATATTCTGAAAATAAACCTTGATTGCGGACCTAGACGTCGATTCAGCACGCATTTCGAGGTTGATTTAGCCTAAATGGACCTCTATTTCTACCATAAACGTTGATTTTGTATTTTTTTTTGAGGTCGATTTTGGTAAAATAGACCTCGGTTGCTATCATAGACGTCGATTTTTCATAGTTCGCGGTCAATTTTCGTAAAACAAACCTTGATTGCGATCCTAGACGTCGACACAGCCCACATTACTAGATCGATTTAGGCAAATGGACCTTAATTGCTATCAAAAACGTAGATTTTGCATATATTTGGAGGTCGATTTTCTGAAAATATACCTTGATTGCGATCCTTGACGTCTATTTTGCCCACATAACAATATCGATTTTGCTAAAATGGATCTACTTTTTTACTATAGTCGTCGATTTTCCCAAAATAAACCATGATTACGATCCTCGACGTCGATTTTGCCCGTATATTGAGGTCAATTTTGTCAAAACGGACCTCGATTCTTACCATAAACATCGATTTTATATATATTTCGAGGTTGATTTTCTGAAAATAAACCTTGATAGCGATCCTTCACGTCGATTTTGCCCGGATTTCGATGTCGATTTAGCTCAAATCGACCTCCAATGCTATAAAAAATGACGATTTTGTATATATTTCGAGGTAGATTTATCGAAAATGGACCGCGATTCCTACCATAAACGTCGATTTTGTATATATTTCGAAGTCGATTAAGGCAAAATGGACCTCAATTACTAACATAGACGTGGATTTGCACATACTACGAGGTCGATTTAGCCCAATGGACCTTGATTGCTACCATAAACGTAGATTATGCATATATTTCGAGGACGATATTCTGAAAATAAACCTTCACTACGGACCTAGACGTCGACTCAGCCCGCATTTCGAGGTTAATTTAGCCTAAATGGACCTCACTTTCTAGCATAAACGTCGATTTTGTATAGTTTTTGAGGTCGATTTTGGGAAAATGGACCTCGATTGCTATCACAGACGACGATTTTGCATATATTACGAGGTCAATTTTGATATAACAAACCTTGATGGCGATCCTAGACGACGATACAGCCTAGATTACGAGATCGATTCGCCAAATTGACCTTGATTGATACCATAAACGTCGATTTTGCGTATTTTTGGAAGTCGATTTGCTGAAAATAAACCTTGATTGCGGAGCTAGGCGTCGATTCAGTCGGCATTACGATGTCGATTTGGCCAAAACGGACCTCGATTCCTGCCATAAATGTCGATGTTGTATATATATCGAGGTTGATTTTGGCAAAATGGAGCTCGATTGCTATCAAGGACGTGAATTTTGCATATATTATGAAGTCGATTTTCTGAAAATGGACATCGTTTCCTACCATAAACATCGATTTTGCATATACTTCGAAGTTGATTTTCTGAAAATAAACTTTGATTGCGATCCTACACGTCGATTTTTCCCGCACTACGAGGTTAATTTTGCCAAAATGGACCTCGCTTCTTACCATAAACATCGATTTTATATATATATTACGAGGCCGATTTAGGCAAAATGGACTTCGATTGCTATTATAGACGACGATTTCACATATCTAGCGAGGTCGATTTTCCCCAAATAAACGTTGATGGCGATTTTAGACGTCGATTCAATCCGCATTTAGAGGTTAATTTCGCAACAATAGACCTCCATTCCTACTATAACCGTCGATTTTATATACAGGGTGTGTCAAAAGTTCCGGGACGGCCAGTTATCTCAGCAGGAATGCATTTTCGGAAAAAATGTTTCATACAAAAGATGTAGGATTTTTCCCTGGCTATCTGATGGTGACCTTGAATTTGACCTTGGGCTTGACCTTCAAGGTCATTTGAAGGTCAAGTCGAATTTTTTAAATGGGAACCCTCCTTTTTTATTGCGTAAACCGAAAGAGGGAAAAATTCTCTTTACAACGATATAAGACACATACGCGGTCAAATGTGATCTAGAGGTCGTTTCAAGGTCAAGTCGGTAAAATGAGGTCAAATTGATCTTGGGCAGTCCAAAGCATGGAAACTAAGGGCGTTGGGAAAAAACTTTCCATACGAAAGTTTCCGCAAATCGAATGGAGCATCTGATGGTGACCATGAATTTGACCTTGGGCTTGACTTTCAAGGTCATTTAAAGGTCAAGTCGAATTTTTTGAATGGGAACCCTCTTTTTGTTGCAGAAATGCGGGAAAACTTACCTTTCCAGGGGTGTAAGATACATACGGGGTTAAAAGTGAGCCGAAGATCATTTGAAGGTCAACGTTCTTATACTCCGATCATCTGGACACCCCATCGAATTTCGTGTATCAGGGCGTTAAAAAACATTTTTTGTGCAAACGTTTCTGGATCAAAACCCAGACCTGGGACCTGGCTAATCACCGCTGACCTTGGAACGACCTTCGGTCGACCCAACGGGGCAAACCGACCCCAGATACGGGTTCAGCGACCCCGAAAACCCATGGGTCCGTGGTTTCAAGCACCTTCTGCAATTCCTTCTGGTTTGACCTTGGAACGACCTTGGGTCGACCCAACGGGGCAAACCGACCCCAGATACGGGTTCAGCGACCGAAAACCCATGGGTCCGTGGCCCGCATTTCTGCAACAAAAAGAGGGTTCCCATTCAAAAAATTCGACTTGACATTCAAATGACCTTGAAGGTCAAGCCCAAGGTCAAATTCAAGGTCACCATCAGATGCTCCATTCGATTTGCGGAAACTTTCGTATGGAAAGTTTTTTTCCAACGCCCTTAGTTTCCATGCTATGGACTGCCAAAGACCAATTTGACCTCATTTTACCGACTTGACCTTGAAACTACCTCTAGATCACATTTGACCCCGTATGTATCTTATGTCGGTGGAAAGAGAATTTTTCCCTCTTTCGGTTTCCGCAATAAAAAAGGGGGCTTCCCATTTAAAAAATTCGACTTGACCTTCAAATGACCTTGAAGGTCAAGCTCGAGGTCAAATTCAAGGTCACCATCAGATAGCCAGGGAAAAATTCTACATCTTTTGTATGAAACATTTTTTCCGAAAATGCATTCCCGCTGAGATAACTGGCCGTCCCGGAACTTTTGACACACCCTGTATATTTCGTAGTCTACTTTCCTAAAATCAATGTAGATTAACCCTACACGTCGAGTTTGCCCGCATATTGAGGTTGGATTAGCCGAATTGGCCCTCGAGTGCTATAAATTGATAGTTTTCAACACGTACAAACAGCACCCGTAATTAGTTTTAGCATAGGCCAATTATTTATATGCAACAAAAAAAGTTTAATATTCTCAGGCATGCACTGACTCGTACTCACGTATTTGATAATGCGCATGCGCTTAAATCGAGAGTTAGACACTGCGGCAAAGAAGATAGACGCTAATAGAAGCGCAAAGCCTGCAGGGAAAGTGAGGCACCCCGAAGCGTAGTAGGTACCCCGACCACGCGCGGCGCGACAGTCGATTTCCGAGCGCTCCGTGAACAGCTGACTCAGCGGACGCACGGCCGATAACTTACCACCCATGCCGACTGCAATGGTAACACAATAGACATTCCGTATTTATTACTAAGAAACTATGCGTTATAATAATGTCAGTTATCGACGATAATTATAAGCATAATAAATAAAGCAGTAAAACGTTCTCCAAAAGAAGTTAACGTGAAACTGATATCCTTAAACCAAATGGGGAAACAATTTATATATTACATCTATGCTATTCATATACGTAGGTGACGTTACTCCTTTGGATAACGTTCTCGGCTACCAATCTTTTTGATTCGAGTTCGAATCTCCTTTACAGTAACTTTTTTTTGCTTCCTCCTAGAGGAAGCTTTGTGATAGTAATTTTTTGAGGCTTATTAAAAATATGTTATAATTGATATTCGAGGTGTTAGGAACGAAAATACGTGATTCTTGATAAATGTCTGTATGGATGTGTGTGTGTGTGTGTGTGTGTGTGTATGTGTGTGTGTGTGTGTGTGTGTGTGTGTACGCCTGGACCACAGTTTCTACTCGATCGATTTTAACCGGACAAGTCTCATTCTTTTTGTTTTTTTTTGTGTGATGGCGGGTCAAAAATCCGTTTTTTGATTGAGCCGATTCGTTTTTGTTTTATTTCGAATTTTCGATTTTCTCAAAATTGTTTTTGGCTTTTTTTCAATGATAGAATCGAGATATTTAAATCTGATGGATAGCATTCGAAAGAGCGTAAAAAACCTATAATTTCCGGAAAAAAAAATTCTCTAGCTATCCCGGTTCTCTTGTTATTGACAAAAACGTGTATTTTTTTAAAAAGCTTATAACTCCAAAACTAAACGGTCAATTTTTTTGAGAAAAATCACGATAATGCACAATATAAATAGCTATAAGTTCTAGAAATTTGAATCCATTCTTTTGGTTAGTTTTTGGGAAAAAAATTGAAAAATGAAAAGAACGAGTTTTCTATGTCAAACAATTACGGAAGTAAAATTGACTTAATCGCTTTAAAATTCCTTGTAGAGGTAGATTTTATATAGTTCTCGGTCGAGTTCTTTGGGCAAAATGATTGATCTAGAAATTTCAGAGATATTTGAGGTTAAAAATTTTTTGACATTTTTGAAAATCGTAATTTCTCGAGAACGGCTATATGATTTTTTCCATTTTTCAATTTTTTACTCAAAATCTAGCCTACAGAATGTATTCAAATTTGAACAGATTATAGCTATTTATATTCTGTATTATCATGATTTTAGTTTAGGAGATATAAGCCTCTAAAAAAAAACACGTTTTTGTTAATAACAAAAGAATCGTGATAGCTAGAAACTTTTTTTTTAGAAAATATAGGTATTTTAATTCCTTTCGAACACTACCCATCAGATTCAAATAACTCGATCCTATCATTAAAAAAATCAAAAAACAGTTTTGAGAAAATAGAAAATTTGAAAAAAAAAAACGCATCGCCCCAATCAAAAAACGGAGTTTTGACCCGCCATCACGCAAAAGAAACAAAAAAAAATGAGACCTGTCCGGTCAAAATCGACCGAGTAGAAGCGGAGATCCAGGCGTATATACACACACACACACACACACACACACACACACACACACACACACACACACACACACACACACACACACACACACACACATACATCATACAGACATTTTTCAAAAATCATGTATTTGGATTCCTAACACCTCGGAACACAATTATAAGATGTTTTTACAACTCAAAAATTTACTATCACAAAGCTTCCTCTAAGAGGAAGCAAAATCATTTTTATTAAAAATATTAAATACAACATTTATAATAATCTTCCTAAATAAAAAGCAAATAAATGGTTTTCAATTTTCAAAGATTTTTTTATATATTATAAAAAAAAAAATTACTGTAGAGGAGATTCGAACTCGAATAAAAAAGATTCGTAGCCGAGAACGTTATCCACAGGACTAACGTCATCTACGTATGTGAACAGCATAGATGTAATATATAAATTGTTTCCCCATTTGCTTTAAGGATATCAGTTTAACGTTAACTTCTTTTGGAGTACGTTTTACTGCTTTATTTATTATGCTTGTAATTATCGTCGATAACTGACATTATTATAACGCATAATTTTTTAGTAGTATATACGGAATGTCTATTGTGTTACCATTGCAGTCGACATGGGTGGTAAGTTATCAGCCGTGCGTCCGCTGAGTCAGCTGTTCACGGAGCGCTCGGAAATCGACTGTCGCGCCGCGCGTGGTCGGGGTACCTACTACACTTCGGGGTGCCTCACTCGGCCAATGCGCTTTGCGCTTCTATTACGGTCTATCTTCTTTGACTGCGGTTCACTAAGGGCCTCTCCTCAATGCGGGTGACAGCGGACAGGTTACATGTCTATTGTTACTCGAAAATATTTCGTTGTCCAATATCTACATGTAACCTGTCCGCTGTCACCCGCATTGAGGAGGGGCCCTAAAGAAATAATATTCCTCTTGTTACCGACTCTTTAAGGGACTCGCCACAAATGGACCGTGCCGTGCCGTGCCGTCGCCGCCCGGGCCGCCCCGTGCCATAGCGTGCCGAGCGCTTTTCGAATTAGAGTGCGCCGTCTATCAAGAGTATTGCTTCCGTGCTCCAAGCCCTTTTGGACATATGAGTTTGCCATCTGCAATCTTTGTTTATGACGAAAAAATAAGCATAGCCTGGATTACTCCGAAGTATTCTGCAGGTAAAATCATTGTTAAATCACTGTAAATGTTGCTAATGTCAACATTATGTTAATTTTACGGTGTTATAACACTTTTTTTTTGTTGAGATAGTGGGTTTTTGTGTATCTACTAAAACATGAACAATAATATATTTTATTACAAATTATTATTATTATTAAATTAAATAAAATAATTAATAATAATAATTATTAATAATTAATAATAATTATTAATAATTAATTAATTAATATTATTAATAATTATTAATAATTAATTTATTAAATTATTATTTATTTTATTACAAACGAGGACACAACAGTTCCATGTGACATACAGTAGGTTAAGAGTTGCTTTTTTATTTTAATTTATGCTATTCCATGCTATTAAACAAAAAAAAAAGTGTTATAACACCGTAAAATTAACATAATGTTGACATTAGCAAAATTTACAATGATTTAACAATGATTTTACCTGTAGAATATTACGAAGCAATCCAGGCTATGCTTGATTTTTTTCGTCATAAACAAAGATTGCAGATGGCAAACTCATATGTCCAAAAGGGCTTGGAGCACGGAAGCAATACTCTTGATAGACGGCGCACTCCGATTCGAAAAGCGCTCGACACGCTATGGCACGGGGCGGCCCGGGCGGCGACGGCACGGCAGGGCACGGTCCATTTGTGGCGAGTCCCTAAGCTGCCTCTACACGGCGTGCCGCGAGCCGTGTAGAGGCAGCTTTAAGGTGATGTGATACCCACACTATTACTCAATTTTGGGTTCCGATTTTTCTTCTTCAATTTTAAACTTTTTGAAAAAACTCTTTCACACGTTTTAAGTTTAATAAAGAACTATAACGTATCAAAGAGTTTTTTCCTTAAAATTAAAAATTGAATGAGAAAAACGGGAACCCAATTTTGAGTAATAGCGTGGCTATCGCATCACCTTAATAACTGTCCACGCAGAGAGGAATATTATTTCTTTAGTCATATTGTCTAGACTCTGATGAAAGAGACTATATCTCTTTAAAAGTACCGATTTGATAATTATATAAATATTAGGTCTATTGCAGAACTAATTACGGGTGTTGTTTACGCGTGTTGAAAACTATCAATTACCATTGTAACAATTGTGGTATTATCAATTTTTCTATGTTAAAATTAAAACTTAATTTTTCTAGCACCCGAACATTTTTTTTATTATTATCTAGAAAAAGAAAACACGCGCAAACATGTACTTCGCATTTTTATTAATCATTTTTTACGCGCAATCGAATCATATAATAATATTTGATGGTTTTTTTATACGGGGTGCCAACTTCTAAGACCTGAGCACAGCGTCTATAGTTAGTGTCATTAAAGAATGCGTCTATATTCGATGGTATCGTATTCGATCAATAAATAACACTATTCTTGTATTTATTTTTTAATCAATATAAAAGCAAATCAGTTATAATATAGACTTTATAAGTATGCAAGGGAAAAGTTTTTATTTCACAATATTTCTTGTATTTATTTCGGAGTTTTCAAAATGTTACAGCATGGAAAAGTTTGCTTTTCTTATGCCAAACGTGCGACCAAATTTCGTAAGTATTTTCTGTTTTCGTTATTCATTTATTTTCTCGTATGTAAACTGTTTAAATATAATACTTAGTTATATTTATAATGTTTTTTTCTTTTAAGCCTGAATTATATCTTTGTACACCAGTAAAAGTGGATACTGAAAATACTTATTATATTGTTGGATTTGAGCCAAATGCAACTATGGACACAGCGCATCATATAATTTTATACGGTTGTTCAAAACCTGGTAGTTCTAAACCAGTTTGGAACTGTGGCGAAATGTCTCTAACTGAAAATTCTATGACTACTGCAAGTCCATGTGAAGATGATTCGGAGGTAAGTAGATTAAAAGAAATTAAAATTATTTAACATTTTTTATTAATCATTTTATTTTTTTATTTTTTCATTACCATAAACCCACAAAATTAGTAGTATGTGCCAGAGACTACACCACCATATCTTTGTATATTTTGATTCCCTAAATATGAATCCGAGATCAGAGGATCTGAAGTACAAAATTCTTGAGGAATCTTAAAAAACTTAATACAAAAATTTTTTCATTAATTTTGTATACAAAATAATGTACTGCTGCTTGTTCCCTTCAAGATCCATTTTGGTTTATTCTTCTAATATTTTTTGTCAATCTGAGATTTGAAAATTGTATAGCTCTTAAAATAAAATTTATTATTTCTGTTCATGTAAATTTACATATTGAGATCTCAAAGGAAATATTTTGTATAAGATTTCACCAAAGTAAACCTTGAAGGGAACAAGCAATGGTACATTTTTTTATGGCTCTTGCTAAATATGTATCAGATCAGAGTATATTATTTCAGAGTAGTAATATTTCAGTATTTGTTTTGTTTTGACCATTGACTAAATAAACTTCATCTGCTAGTACATAGATATACCTTCAATACATAAATCTGACGGTCGAAGGGCAGAGGCATTGTTTTATATACAAAATTAATAAAAAAATGATTTTTACTTTGTTTTCAGATATTTAAAAAATATTATACTACAAATATCTCAAAATCGAGATGTGATGAAGTAATTATGTCCCTGGAATTGTATTTAGGAGACCAAAATACAGAAAGATATGCTGGTTTAGTCACTGACACATACTACATTTTTCTTTTTGAAAGTCTGTGATGTTTTTAATTCCTAATATATATAATAACACTCTGTCGTATGCTTTATTATTATTGTAGATCATATATGCATGGGCTAGGGATGCTCCTGCATTGATTCTTCCAGGTGGTGTGGGATTTAAAGTAGGGAAAGGATCGCCCCTTAAGTATTTAGTACTGCAAGTACATTATGCTCATGTAGATCAATTTAAGGATGGAAGTACAGATGATTCTGGTATTATTTTAAATTTCACAAAACAACCATTAACAAAGTTAGCTGGAGTTTACATTTTAGGAACTGGTGGTGGTATTCCACCTCATAGTACTGAATATATGGAATCTTCGTGTGAAATGGCAGAAAATAAGACTCTTCATCCATTTGCTTATCGGGTTCATACACATAGCTTAGGAAAAATTGTATCTGGATACCTCATCCGTAATAATGAGTGGATAGAACTTGGTAAAAGAGATCCTCTCACACCTCAAATGTTTTATCATACAAATTATAATGGTACTGTAAAGTATGGTGATAGATTAGCTACTCGATGCACTATGCAAAGTAACCGCGATAGGTGGACTTATGTTGGAACTACAAATACTGACGAAATGTGCAATTTTTATTTAATGTATTACGTTGAAAATAGTGATCCTTTAGAAGACAAATTTTGTTTCAGTATGGGACCACCTAGGTATTATTGGCATAAAGATGGATTAGTCAATATTCCCAATAGAGAAGCCTCAACTTTGTAAATTGTTTTAATATCTGTCTAATAACATAACAAATTCTATTTTAAAATTTTATAAAAAATTATTTGTTTACATTGCTGGTGGAAAAAGTAAATATTGTCACTGACTTACAAAATGTATAGAAATAAAAAACTGTATTTGTAAAATATGACACTCTAATAATGTTCTAAAATGTATTTGATTGTTTTATATGATTTATTATATTTCATAATAATTATATTCTGTTTATAAAAAAAAAACAAAGTATATTATTGGTTTCCCCCAGTGAGTAACGGCAATTCTTAAAGAGTACTATAAGACTTCGAAAGACTTCGCATGAATTCGCGAAATAATAAGTATTTATCTCCAAAGTATACATATTTAATTCTTTAAGAATTTGTGCTATGTCCGGTCGCGAGAATTCATTTAAAGTTCGTCATAGGTTCTTTTTTCGATTTAGTACTAATAAAGAATTCATTAATAATTTTTGTTGAAGTCATCCCTGGCAGAAGTAAAAAATGTATTTCTCTGTAATATTTCTGTACATTACTGTATTTTTCTGTACTTTTTTGTGAATTTCTGTGAATTTCTGTACATTCCCTAGTGAAAAAAATTTAATGCTCATAACAGTTGATATCTGCAGCTATCAGAAAAAAACTGAAGAAAATGGAAGAAAACAGAAATTAACTGCAGAAAAATGTCGGAATTGAGACAAAGACAACAGTAATCTTCAGTTTTTATCAGTTTTCTTCAGTTTGTATCAGTTTTCAACAGTTATCTACAGTTATTTGCAATTATAAACAGTTTTCTTCAGTTATCAACAGTTATGTTCTGTTTTCGGAAAAGCAAGCGACTTTAAGAAGTGAAGAAATCAGTAAAAAACTGAAAATAACAGTTTTATTCTGAATAAAACTGAAGACAACAGTTATACACGGATGAAAACTGTTTATAAATGTAATAAAAATATTGGAAAATTTTGCTATATACAACTTAATTCGATACTTGAACACAACAGTTAATAATTAAAGAAAACTGATAATAACTATTAATAAACGAAGAAAACATTTTTAAACTGTTTAAAAGTGAAGAAAATTTTGAAGAAAAGTGAAGAAAAATGAACAAAACAATTTTTTTTAAATTTTTTTGCGATTGGAATTTGAACATAACAGTTAATAACTGAAAATAACTGATGAAAAGTACAGATAGCTGTTGTCTTTGTCTCAATTCCGACCTTTTTCTGCAGTTATCTGCAGTGAATAACTGTTTTCTTCAGTTTTATTCAATTGTCTTCACTATTTTTTTTTGCTAGGGTTACTGTGAATTTTGTCTGTTTTTCGGACAAAATTACAGAAATGTTCAAAAAAGTACAAAAAAGTACAGAAATGCACAGAAATATACAGACATATACAAAAAAGTACAAAAATGCACAGAAATATACACAGATGTACAGAAAAGTACATAAATATTATCTCCTATTAAAAGGGAGGTGGGTATGAGGAGGCATGCTTTTACAGGGCAGCCATATTGCTGAGCAAAAAATATTATTGGTTGAAACATTTAGAGCCAACTTCAGAGAATTCACGGATTGGTCAAAGTACGAGCATCTGGCGCGCGTAGCGCGCCTCAAATTCCCAGTCCTATATTAAAAGGGAGATGGGTATGACGAGGCAGCCATATGCTTTTACGGGGCAGCCATATTGCTGAGCAAAAAATATTATTGGTTGAAACATATAGAGTCAATTTCAGAGAGTTCGCTGATTGGTCAAAGTACGGGCATCTGGCGCGCGTAGCACGCCTCAAATTCCTAGTACAATTCTAAAACAATATAAAAAGCTTAAAATCCATTATTAATACTGTCACGGAGGCTTCCATCGACATTGCACGGAGAGAAGTCTGAGCGCCTGTGGACCGTTCGCGCTCAGAGCGAACGCTACGCCGTCGCGCGCGCCCTGTGTATGACCGTGTGCGCACGCGTATTTGATGTTAATAGATGGACGGACTGTCGGCTGTGCCCGAGCGTCTCTGAAGAGCCTTCTACAACCTCACACAAAAACTGTGCGTGCACGCAAATTTCACTAGATTTCACTAAAATAAGGAGTGCAACCAACCTTGTTTAAAAATCAAAACTGTTTTCTAACCTCAAACAAACAATTCTTGGATGGTTTTCTGGACACAAAGTGTGGCAATTTTTAGTCAAGGTTGGTTGCAAGTGAGATTTGCGTGTACGCACAGTTTTTGCGTGAGGTTGTAGATGGAGCATCCACCGTGCGCGCGCTGCGTTGCAAGCGGCGCGCATCGCTCTCGATCGTGTCTGCACGGTGTTTCGCCCTGCAATCCAAGGCCAAATCAGCCACTTTCGTTCAAGTTGTCTTGGACCATTTCTTTCCGCATACAACTGTAAAATCATGGGAACCACTATGCTTCCTTATGTATCTTGATCCGTAGAATCCAAATATTCAAGTCTCTTTACGATCAAATTTGTGCAAATTGTTTATAATGCAATTATTTAAATAATTCACAAAATGTTGTTTTTTGCTATCGTAGTATTTTTTTCTAAAAATATACATTATTTCATGATGAAAATATCCTTCCAACTTCTATTAAAAAGTGAAAATTAACAGTTATAATTTTTTGAAATTTATTGAAATTTCTCGACGCAAATTTTTTTTTGTTTAAACTCGCTTCCATTTCCTTCCCATTGAACCGATTGCGGTTGAAATTTTGAGGAAAGATTCTTGAAGGCTATCCGCGGCTCATAAGCTTATTAAAATATCTTCAAATATTTGCAAAACGCAATGGCAATTTTTTAATAACAAAAAGTCACAATCACAAATTTTTATCTTCCACGACAAAAGTTGTGTTACGAAATTTCGATTTGCCATAATTTAACTATTTAATATTGAAGTTTAATAGTTAAAGAAGCTCTCTGCCAAGTTTTAGATCTCTAAATTACGAAGGTGCAAAATGGTTACAAAAATCGCAACCGGTGTTACCGTGCGCTCGGTCTGCCTGCCCTGTAGAGCTTATAACCTATAGATATCTAAAACTTGACAGAGGGCCTTTTTAGCTACTAAATTTGATTACTAAATAGCTATGTTTTATCAAAATGAAACATTTTAACACAACTTTTTGTTAAATATGGTGAAGAACGTGTGGGACACAGGATCTCAAATAATGACACCGGCTAACGTGAACAATAACTTTATTAGTTCTCCCGACTTCTATTCTACAACCGCTCTCTGCGGAGGATGACTTACGAGTGAGCTCCCGCTCCGGCCGCTCGCTCTTCCTACACTCGCAGCGCTCTTACTCGCGCGATGGCGCTGCGCACACATTCTCTATCTCGCACGCTGATATAAATGTACTCATATTCTAACACGCCTCCTTACATTTATATCTCTCACAATTACAATATTCTTTAGATTAAACTCAATAGTTCTCGCAATTTCTTAAATCTTAATTTTCCAAGTGATTTCGTTAATATATCTGCTACATTTTTTTCTGAACTTACTTTGACTACATCAATCAAACCCTTTTCATAATTCTCATTCACAAAATGATAATGTACTTCAATGTACTTTGATTTCTTAGTAAAATTTCCGTATTTCGCAATACTTACAGCACCAGAGTTGTCTTCATACATATTAATGGGTTCCTTAATTTCAATCTTAAAGCTACATAGCAAATCTCTTATTAATAAAATTTCACTCACTGCTTCAGACAGTGCAACATATTCTGCAGCTGTTGAAGACTTTGTTACGCTTCCTTGTTTCCTCGATTTCCAATAAATCACATTTCCATATAATCTTACAATATAACCAGTCGTTGATTTCCTATCAACGCAATGTCCTGCCCAGTCTGCATCTACATAGCATTCAAGAACATCTGCTTTGTCATTTTTCTTATAACTTAATTTTAAATCTTTAGTCAAATACAAATATTTTAAAATTCTTAATGCATATTTATAGTGAGTCTCATCGTAACAGTTTTGGAATCTACTTAAATAATTAACACTGTAACTCACATATAATCTAGTTCATGAACTAATATACATTAGTGATCCTATTAAATTTCTATATTTTAAATTCTCATTTATTTCTTGAGCAAGTTCTAATTTCAAATTCTGTTCCATAGGAGTCTCATATAATTTAGCTTCTTCAATCTGATATTTTCTTGCTAATGATTCAATATACTTTTCTTGATCTAAAAACATCTCATTTTTCTTTTCATCATATTCAATATTAATACCTAAATATGTACTTACTTTACCTAAATCTTTCATTTGAAACCTTTCTTTTAACATACTTTTTATGTAATTCAAATTCTGTTTGTTTTTACAACAAATTAACAAATCGTCTACAAATATAATTAAATAAATAATTTCATCTCTATCTATCAATGTATATAAACAATAGTCATGTTCACTTCTTATAAACCCTAATGATTTTAAATAATCATCCAGACACTCATGCCAAGCTCTGGGACTCTCACGTAAACTATACAATGCTTTATTTAATTTACATACCTTTTCTGCACCATCCTCATAACCTTCAGGCTGCTTTACAAATACTTTTGACATAACTTTGCCATTTAAAAACGCTGTTTCTACATCCATCTGTTCAATTAACAATCCGTTTTGGCAGCATTACGATAACAATACTTTCAAAGTTTGTGTTTTCGCAACAGGTGAATAAATGTCATCCAACACATCTTTTTGTTGGTAACCTATTACAACAATTCTAGCCTTATCCCACATAGCATGAACGCTTACTAGAAACTTCCTGGAAGCTCTCATGAAAGTTTCGTATGCTTCAGGAAAGCTTCCACGAAAGCTTCCTGTAAGTACCTAATGTCTGGGTCCAATTCATGACAAAAAGCTTCCTCGGAAGATTGCAGGAACTGTTTCAGACACTTTTCGGGAAGCTTTCGGAAACTTTCTTGGAACTTTTCAGGAAGCTTTCAAAAAGTTCCTGGAAGCTTCATGTAGGCTGTGGGAATCTTCCAGTAGTCTTCCCCGAAAGATTACAGAAAGCTTTAAAAAATACTTCCTACAAGACTTCAGAATCGATTTATGTCAGTTGGAGAATGGAAGCTTCCAGAAAGGTTCCATGAAAGCTTCCCGGCAGTACATAATGTCTAGGTCAAATTCATGACGAGAAGCTTCCTTGGAAATTTCAGGAACTGTGTAAGAATTCTTTCAGGAACCTTTCAGGAACTTAAGGGAGCCTCCGAAAAAATTACTGTACGTTTCATGTAGGATGTAGGAACCTTCCAGGAAACTTTCAGGAATCTGTCGAAAAAATTACCGAAAGTTTCAAGTAGACTTTACGAACTTTCCAGTAAGCTTTCAGTTAGCTTCCAAATATGGTTCTGGAAGTTTCAGGTAGTCTGTGGCAACCTTCCAGTAAGCTTTTAGGAAGCTTTTTCCAAGTTCTTGAAAGAGTAACTTAAAGCTATAAATATTAGAAATTCTCTATAAGTATTAACAATTCGGTAAATTAAAAAATTATAGTGTCGGAATTATTACTCTGAATAAACATGTTTTTTATATTTGGCATTTCATTATGTTGATTAAATAATTTATGAAAATTCTAATTGAATGGTTTAAAAAAATTCTTAGTATAGTATTTATATATACGGTGGGCCTGATAATTGTGTTTTTCCAAAAAATTGTTTCGAAATTTTTTAATTAAAAAAAAATTGTAATGTCGATAAGTAGGAATCTGCTTTTTGTCATTTTGATGCAATTTTTCAACGATTATATCTTATGATAGCACGAATAGAATCGCTCAAAAAATTCTGAGTATAGCATTTATATACAGCGTGTCCAAAAAGTCTGGAAACACCCAAATAATTTCTCAGCTGAATTACTATTGGAAAATGTTAAGGTCGCCTTTGTAGTAATTTTTTACGAGGAATCCAATGGTGACCTTGGATTCGACCTTGGACCTCATTTTTGAGGTTATTTCAAGGTCAACCTCATTTTTTTAAATGGTAACCCCTATTTTTTATAGCGGAATCTGAAAGAGCGGAAAATTTTACGTCCGGATATGTATTAAGGTATGAGGTTGAGGTTACCCCCAGAGGTCAAATTGAGGTCAAAGTATGATTTCTTAAAAATTTCGCGAGTTCAGTGGTAAAACAAAACAAACAAAGGTAAGGTTTGGTAAGTTCGAACGAAGACTTGAAGGTGACCTCTGATTCGACCTTGAACCTCATTTTGAGCCTCATTTTTGAGGTTATTTCGAGGTCAACCTCATTTTTTTAAATGGTAACCCCTATTTTTTTAGCGGAATCGGAAAGAGTGTGAAACTTTACGTCCAAACATGTACTCAGAACATAGTTCAAGAAGGACCTTGACGTTCATTTGAAGGTCATTTAAACTTAATGACGGTCTGATCTTGTGTAAACTTTTTATCACACTGAGCGAGGTTAATTCTTTAGTAGTTTTCAACGAGAAATCTAATGGTGACCTTGACATTCATCTTCGGTGAATGTTAACACAACATCTAAAGATTTCTCTTCGTTACCTGCTGACATTGGTCTGCCTGATCGAGGTAAATCGCTGATAGTGCCGGTATTTTCAAACCTTCTAACAGTTTTTTGAACTGTTGAAAATGATAGTGGAGTTCCACCAACCCTAAATGAAGCATTAAAAATATCTCTTACGGCCCTATAAGATCGCTGCATGTGTCCCCAACCTCTCATTATGAGAATCGTTATTCTTTCTCTATCAGTGAGTTTGTTCATTTTTATTACTCTTCGTAGTAGACCTTATCCAAAAATACTTTTTGAGTTGAAAATAAAAAGAACTTTTAATTTTCAAAAAATATGTTTGAAAGATGACCAACCCTTTTCTGTGGTGGTTATGGAATGAATAATAGTTTATTGTCACTCTAACCATACGAAAAATAACAAGTAACAATGTTCAATATTTAAACGCTTCAAAAAATTTTACAATGAATCAGCTCTCATTCCTACTGAAATGATCAAAAATACTGTTGGTGTTTTCGATCATCGATTAGGTTACTATCAAAAAGTGGATGGAAAATAATTCGAGCACTTGAAATAAGATGTTAGACTGTTTAAAAAAATTAAAAAGTTTACACAAGATCAGACCGTCATTAAGTTTAAATGACCTTCAAATGAACGTCAAGGTCCTTCTTGAACTATGTTCTGAGTACATGTTTGGACGTAAAGTTTCACACTCTTTCCGATTCCGCTAAAAAATAGGGGTTACCATTTAAAAAAATGAGGTTGACCTCGAAATAACCTCAAAAATGAGGCTCAAAATGAGGTTCAAGGTCGAATCAGAGGTCACCTTCAAGTCTTCGTTCGAACTTACCAAACCTTACCTTTGTTTGTTTTGTTTTACCACTGAACTCGCGAAATTTTTAAGAAATCATACTTTGACCTCAATTTGATCTCTGGGGGTAACCTCAACCTCATACCTTAATACATATCCGGACGTAAAATTTTCCGCTCTTTCAGATTCCGCTATAAAAAATAGGGGTTACCATTTAAAAAAATGAGGTTGACCTTGAAATAACCTCAAAAATGAGGTCCAAGGTCGAATCCAAGGTCACCATTGGATTCCTCGTAAAAAATTACTACAAAGGCGACCTTAACATTTTCCAATAGTAATTCAGCTGAGAAATTATTTGGGTCTTTCCAGACTTTTTGGACACGCTGTAGAGGAAGGACGTCAAAAGTGTGGTTTTCTAAATGAATGTTTGAAAGTTAATTTATCAAATAATGAAATTGGGTTGATTTTAGACTCCAGGTAGACCATTCAAGTTGAAGATTTGATAAGCTATAATAAAAAAATGTTACTGTATATTTTTCATTATATTCCTTTTTTGGCCATGTGGAGTCCAAAATTAACCCAATTTAATTATTTAATAATTTAAGTTTCAAACATTCCTTTCGAAGAACACAATTTTCACGTCCTCTCTATACATAAATACTATATTCAGAATTTTCTTAGCGATTCTATTAGTACTATCATGAGATATGGGGATATCTACAGAACTTTTAATTTTCACGTTACGGCAACTTGTTAGATCTTATTATAAGAAATATATACTTTCAGCAAAGTAAATAGGTAAAAATAAATGTTTTTTAAATGTTCCATGTATGAAACAATCGTTCCAGTTACGTATAAAGCGTAAGTAGAAAAACCTAATTTCAGAAATGTGCCTACAATACATTTGAAATCTAGAATCAAGAAAGTTGTATCAGTCATTTCTCAAAAATAAAAATTTTCATAGTAATTCTGTTCCATACCTTTTAACATAAAGAATTTTCTTAATATGGCTATCAGATTTCATTCTTTATTAAAAATACAATCATTTGATTTGTTGCACGTGGGTGTCCCACGCATTGCTTAAAAGTCATATGTCTTCAAAAAATTACTTCTCAAGCGTTAACTCATTAAGAAAAAAAAAATAGATTTTTGATAAGCACACGCTGAATTTTGAATTTTATGTTCCAAAAGTCATTGTAATAACTAACTTAATATTTTAGAAAAACGTAGTTAAATTGTCAAAATGATATATTTAAAATTTAATACAATTTTGATAGGACGAAGCCAAATAAGTTCGTCATTTATATTATAAAAAAGAATTTTTCGATATACTCGTAAAATGGAACTATGTTGCTTTCATTAAAAAAAAAAAACTAAAAAACGAGTAAAGCAAGCTTTGAATAGCTAAGTAAGTTCCCGAACAAAAAAATTATGTTTTTTTTAAACACTGAACATTAAAACTTCTAGAGATATTCTCATATACTCGGCGAAAAATTGCATGAAAATGACAAAAATGAAGATTCCTACTTATCGATATTACAATTCAAGAAACGTTTGTCAAACATTTGTGAAATATTCCGAGAATTGATAAGGCGATACATTACGGAAATATTGCAGAGACATTTCATTTAATTATAATATTTCACTAATAATGACGTAATATTCAACATTATATTGAAGAACTATTTTTCCATAATTCTATAAATGCTTTTTAATTATTTCGGAAGCATTCCGAGAAATGTCAAAAGCGATACATTGCGAAAATCTTAAAGATAAATATTTCATGATATATTTCACTAAAAGCGACGTAAACTTCTCCATCAAATCGAAAAATTATTTATTAGTAAATCAAGAAACGTTTTTCAAATATTCCAACAATATTACCTGAAACGATAAGGCGATACATTGCAGAAATATTACGAAGAAACGTTTCATAAAATATTATACCTCCAAACTTTAATTGTATATTATAACCTCCAAATTTTTTAATTGTAGCAATAAACAAACAAATACAATCCAAGTTTTAATAAATAATAATGAATAAATTTGCGGTTATTTATTGCATAGGCATTGTTCGTAAAAGAATTAATAAAGTCAAAGAATAGTGAATAAATATTTATTTTTTATTATTAATCAACCTAATATAGACAGATTGAAATACCTCCGAACGTATTGAGCTTCAATCATAGAATGAATCTTTTTTGTTCTTTTTTTGTTATGTTTAAAGTCAAACAGTTGCTATGGTAACACTTTAAAAGAATGTCTCAGCCGACCAGAATGTCTACAAGCGCGCCTCTTCGCGCCTATCCCGTGGTCTCTCTTCATCAATTTAAAAAATTGGTTAAGAGACAGCTGTGGCCCCGAATGAAAATTCGTGCACGCGGTCGGTAACTCGTAATTTGAGACCAAGACAGAGTTTTGAAGAAATTATTTAAAAGAAAATCTCTAATTATTTATGTATATATATGTGTGTATAAAAGTGAATTTCAATACGAACGGATTTACAAATTGGTTTTGTAACAGGTATAATATAATAAAGGCAAAGGAAGAGCGCGCCTGAACTTTCTCGATTCTCAAAATAAGATGATTATCAGACGATCTATGAATCTATGAAGCTTCCAAGTTAGAACCATCCGCGAAACTTCCAGTGCTGATCTTCTGTAAACTTTTATATAAGCTTTCTAAAAGCTTCCCCGTAAATTTCAAGTGGCATTTTACCGCAGCACTTTTGGAACCTTCTTGTCAGCCTTCCCTAAAACTTGCTAATAGCTTCTTAGGAATGTTAGTAGTAAGAAGGCCCATATGGAGAGACAGCGGTATCGATTTTCCCCCTCCCCGCCGGCGCCGTCACTCTATACGGGTATAGCGTCAGTTGGTCAGTATAGTGGGCCAGTTTCCCCATTCGGCTGCACACATGGATGATTTGGGGGTGTTATAGAGTGGTGGTGGTGGGAGTAACAGGTGTCGGGAGGCATATACGTTTACTGGAGCCCCGCATGGCGTGAGATAAGGTTTATGTGTGCCCGTTTATTTTGCAAGGAGAGGAGTATGGATGGGATGGTGATTATAGTGTGTTTAGAATAAAAACATCATTTATGCATAGTATAATTTATTCGAGAAACTTATACAATATTTATACATAGTAAATAATGAAATAAATTATTATAAACTATATGTAGATGAAAGGAAAGGTACATTTTGTTGTCGTGGCAATTATAAGTACAAAAAATCAGAATTTCTTGTATCCATGTCATTCTGGTGCAGAGTGTGTATTAGTGGAATATTTTTCTTTTATTTCTTTCCAGTGTTGAGCAACGGATTTTTTTTCCTCCTTGAGGAGGGGTGTACGATCTGAGTTTTTACTGTTGGTCTTCTCCATTGTGAAGGATGTGAAAGAATGAGGAGAGGAGTGAGATTGTGATGATATTTATAGTAATCGTCTGCTCAGATATAGAGATTTGATGGAGAGAGAGAGAGAGAGAGAGAGAGAGAGAGAGAGAGAGAGAGAGAGAGAGAGAGAACGAGAGAGAGTGAGAGAGAACGAGAGAGAGTGAGAGAGAGAAAGAGAAGAAATATGCTGGTCTGTATATCTTACAGGAGAGGAGTATGAATGGATCGATGCTTATAGTTTGTTTTGAATAAAAGTATTATTCGTGTAGAGTGCAATTAATTCGAGAAAGGCTTGTGCGATATTCATTTAGACAATAAATAATCGCGTATATCTTTAGCAACCATAGGCAGATCGAAAGCGTAAATTTCGGCAAGAACAATATTTAAATCTTCACTCTTATACTTATCGTTGTCGTCGACCATGTTTTCAAAAATGGACCCTTCTATGTCAAGTTTGTGAATAGTGTAGTATTGTTTGAATGCTTTGAAGCCCTTGAGAATGTTCTGCATGTTGTCTGCGGCTTCTTCTTGGAGTTTATTTTTCAGGTATGCGAGTATGTAGTCAAGAGTGCGATTGACTTTACCGACTCGTTGCTTGAGCATGGCTAAACGAAGGTTGATTAAATTACCTTGATTTCGAAGACCTTCGAAAGTAGTTTCCTGCGTCACGATGCCTGGTGGGTTATTGAAATATTTTTTCTTCTTTTTGCACGATGAGTGTTCGTCTTCGTCTTGTGTTGGTTGTGGCCGCTCATCGATTGTGATAGATTTGTTACCGTATGCCGATGTAAAGTTTAAATCGTGATTGTCCAAAAAAATTTTAGTTGGTCTTCCAAAGTCTTGATAAAACGTGTAAGCGTCACCAAAATAAGCTGTTATTGTATCGAATCGGTCTTGCAAATCATTCCAGCTATTTTCGTTGAGCGTTACGTTTTTGTACGAAGGACCAGATGTGATAAACTTTATAACTAACCGATAGTATCCACCGCTGTGTTCTAGTCCTACGCAGATTCTTTTTGTGTTGGATTTATTAAGAGCGTACGTGGTGGCTAGCAGAACGTTGGGCACTTCTGCGAGAGCTCCGGGCTTTCCGTGACAGTTGTCCATTTTTTCAATACTGATTTTAATCGCGAACAATTCTTTCACCAAGTGTTCAGGAGCAAGTGTCGGCTGCGACTGGTAAGCGTTGGATGCTTGATTGTTCTTTTCGTCAATCCCCACTCATGCTTTCTGAGTGTTATTGGAGGGGAGAGAAAAATACAAAAAACCGTTATTTTAGAATAGAGCATCGTATCAAGTCTCGGTGACGAAAAGCCGTTGGAAAAGGAAAAGGTTTGGAAAAAACCGTTATTTTAGATTAGAGTATCGTATCAAGTCTCGATGGGGAAAAAACCGTTGGAAAAGGAAAATGGTTTGAAAAAAACAAAAACTCTCTTGACGGTTAAATACTGTTTATTAGACACACCTTAATCTAGGAGTACATGATTGATTACATATGCATTCGCCATGTGAGCGTTCGCTTGAAAAAGCTAGTCCTTTCTTACATTTTCTATACTTATTTCTATGAAATTTTTTTTTATAATAATTGATAACTAATGCATCGTTCTTTCTTGTGTCACGCATAAAGAGTCGACAGAAGGTATTGAGGTCGATGCCACGACACATGTGATACAAAAACATGACAGTATACTGTCCGCAGCATATTGAATCGATACTTTGAAGCGTCTTGACGTTCCAGCGGAAATTTTTGCAGTTTCTTCTAAGTCGTTGGAGATGGTGTCTTGAAACAGGTGGGAAGCCGTAACTGTCAAAGTACGTTCCAAATCGATTTTTGTCTATGTAGATGGCTACCCAGTATGACCCTGGTCTCGTATGATCATCCGTATTGCATACAATGGCGGCTGGTATCATCATCACGTTTGGAATCCGATTAGCCGCGTACACTCCGATCGTTTTCGCTTTCAGACCCTCCAACGCTCTCGCTATCTGATTCGTGTTCATGTTTTCCGCGTGCTTCCTCGGCTGTTTCGTATTCTGTCTCGCTTGCGCCGTCGACTTCGTCTCTGCCTCCGATTCCGAATCTGATACGGCTTCTTTTACACCAGATGAGATTTTCTATTGCGTCAAAAAATAGGTCGCTGCTTTTTTCGGTAATTTTGTACGGTTCTCTTCGGGTAGTAGTGAGTAAAGCCACTCTCTGACTACATGTGCGCGTTTGAGAGCGCAGTATGACTTTTTATACGGATTATCCATACATCCGTGAGCGATACATACTTGTTCAATTTTGAATCTTCTCTACATATCGGTGAAACCTTCGCTGGTATAGTCTTCGATGTCGACTATGCTGCGTGTCATCATGGATTGAACGAATCGACTCGTATCGCCGCCTCTCACGTAGATTTTACCAGCATTTCTGGCAATGTTGTAAAAGGGGTGTTGTAGTTTGCGTAAGCCAATATCACCATTGAACCAATGGATCCCAAGTAGTTTCGATGAAAGATAATCGTTGGTCACTCTGGCCTGCCTAGGCAGCTCGTCGAATGTGTGAGGTGGACTAATTATCCAATGTCTCGAGATGTTCCCTTGCACAGAGACAATGGCAACCTCCTTGGGTAACAATTTATTATCCTTGTCTCTCAAACCATGAATTTCTATTACATAATCTATGATGAGAAATGTCGATGTGTTCGTCACGAAGCGAAAAGCCGACTGCACTGCTAGCGTTGGGATTCATCGACTTATATTCGCTTCTCCCCACCACTGAACACTTCCTCTTCTTACGCGTTAAAGTCTGTGACGATTTGACGGTTGGAATCTACTTCCAGTACGTTGTCGAATTCAGCGTAAATAATGCAGTTGACCGTTTCGGTTATTGCCTCCTCGAAACGAACTTCGATTCGTAGAGACCCCGAGCGCACGACGTTCCAGTGGGAGGAAAAATGGGCAGATAAGTCAGGTGTTAGATCGAATGCAAACAGAGAATAGCCTGACGGGTAAGAAACGCGACTAACGTCGATTCCCTCATTGAGATAGTGTATACCGGTGCCGCTGAAGAGAGTGTGGAAAGAATCAACGTACAATTTATTATCGCCTGTGAAGCGTGGCTGAAGTGGTTTGCTCGGAATCTGTACGCCATCCACGTAGAGCGATAAGAAATTTAAGTTAAAGTGTTGAAAATTAAAGGGGTTCAGTTGGCGATTTCCGTTAAATGCTTTGTTTTTCACGAAACCCACGATGATTCTTTTGGGTAACTGTCCTAGAATAACGTTATCGAGCGTTTCTCCCATGACACCGCTGTGCATAGTGAAAGCCTTTACTTCAACCCTGATAATGGGATGTTTTGCCGTAGTCTTAGCTAGAGCATTGGCATGAGCGAGCAGTACACCTGGACTAATTTTAGCTCGACGCACGATAAGCGTCGCTTCCTTTATGTTTACGGAAAATTTTCCATTTTCAGATGAATCCATGAGACAGAAGGCGTCCTTACTGCGCAATAGTCTCACTCTCATTTCTACGCCGTTGAGGAGAAATTTGGGCTGATTGAACACGTCACAGTGTAAATGTCCAATTAGATCGATGGGTTTACCTCCAAGCGTAAAGTATTGACGGTTAAGGAGCCCAATGTTGGCTGTATGTGCGCCGCGTGCAACGGTCGAGTTCGCATCCATGTTACCTGCTGAATCAGCGTACCACAAAGCAGCCGTTAAATGAGACTGAATGAGACTGCAAAGCTGGTGGGGCGTAGTTCAGTAAAGTCTCTATGTATGCTCTATATGGGTAAGCGTTGTTTTGTGGTGAAACCAATTTTTGATTGAAAAATATATCCACTTGATCAAACAACGAGTGAATAAAATTATTGACAGGTCCAACCTTTACATTTTCTTGTTCCGTGTCAGCCGATAAAATCTGCACGGTAATGTGTAGCGTGGTGTGCGCGAGATCAATGTAGTGTTCGGTAGAACTGGGCACCAAAAATTCGAGCGGTGAATCACTGTCATTGCTGAGCGATGACACGGGCTTGTAGTGGAGAAACGCACTGTTTTCTATAGATGTTTGAGTGAGAGGGAGAGTAAAGAGATCTAGCTCACTCTTCATTCTTTCTCCGCTGCACGCGTGTAAATATGCCATATTTACGCAGGCCCAAAAATATCTGTAACACTTCTGACGGTTTTCTTATTCTTCCTCCTCCTTTTCGTCTTTCTCTTCTTATCAGTTTTGGCTTTTTTTAACCGCTTGACTGTTTTCCTTCGCGATGCGTTGCGTGCCCTCACACGACTTATCATCGACTGCGGCTTGCGTCTAACTGTCGTTGATTTATATCCGTGTCCTTTCATCATTTCCGAGACCTTATTTTCGGCTTTCCTTTTTAAATTTTTTCCAGATTCTCGAAGACGAGTGTTGACCGAATCTTTGAAACTCATACCGTCATTGGCTACGTCATCGAGTACGTTCAGACCTGCGCGAACGGCTTCTTTGCCCACAGCTTTAGCACCACTACTGAGATATGGGACAATTTTTCTAAATATCGCACCGATGAAACTTCCAATTCCAGAGCCACGTTGATAGGTTGAGCAGCGTAAACGTTTTTCACGCCTATACCTCCACCAGTTTGCTGGTCGTAGTACGTGATGTAATGGCTCATTTTGTGAAAGGCTTATTTTACCGATTACGCTTAAAATGAAGCGTTACGGTCAACGTTCCATACTCGAATGGTATGCGTCGGCCGTGTTGGTCTCTTATATCGATGACAATGTTGTGAAAAGTATGTTGTAAGAGCGAAATGTAATGTATAGGTGCAAAATGCCTTACGAGGTTGCTGCCAAATTTATACCTTGAATTCTCCAAGGAAACTATGCGAAGCAGTGCTGTTTGAGTATCGCCGACGGTATAAGGCTCGCAAATGTCTGTGTAGACGTACAGTTGATCGGGTATAGCACGCGCCAGACATACAGGTCGGGTACCCACGTTTTTACCTTTCCCTGTTTTGGAGGTGATAAATGTGCCCGTCTGTCTGTGAATAGTATCCTCAAAACCAAAGATACGACGTATTTTTTCGTTAAACGTTGTGTAATGTGGTTCGGCGCAATCGCAGGTTCGTCTCAAAGCGTAGTAGCCTTTCTGAAATTCCGTTGGGACCAGTTGTTGATGATCGCGTACAATGAGCACTCTATTGATTTCTTCCGCGAGTTGAGTAGCAGTATCGTACACACCGTATGGAAAATTACAAATTCCGTTATTTTCTAAAGGTTTGAGTTTAGCCGATCCTAGTTTAAATGTATAAGAAGATTCGGATTCTTGAATGTGCATGATTGTGCAGGGGACGTGAATTTCTGCTAGTCCGACTTGCCAGTCTCCTGTTAATCTGATTTCACAAGCCAAATGCGTTGTAAGACAGATGGTAGTATTTTACGGAAAATACGTCATACTACTGTTGCTGGGTAATACTAGATAAAATTCTTCACTGTTGTTCATCTTGCTAAACGGACTTGAGATCTGTAGCTTTTATCCAAGAGTTGAACTTCTCTGGATATCCTACCCACTTTACCAGCAGCTTCTTCTTTTTCCCCTGTCCTTTGGATTGAATGATGCGCTCGACTTTAAATTCTTGTTCAGCTGTTAATCGTTTAGAACCTACGCCTGTCAATTCTTCGGTGTAGAAGAAACCGTCGATATTTTCACTGTTCAGATCCTGTATCTCGTACAGGTAAATGTGTTGCCTCTGTGAGACACGACAATCTTTAAATATCTCTTCGGAGTAATTTTTTTCGAATCCTTTCTCGAAGGTTCCCTTTGAGCGACTGATTCGAACGTAATCCCCGACCTTGTATTTAGGGTATTTCGTTGGTCTTTGTTTGGTGCGCCGTCTTTGCAGATTGGCGCGGGCTTGTGCAGCGTTGTACAAGTCTACGTGCGCTGGTTTCATGCCTATGGCTGAGTGTACAGTGTTGTTGTAAGCAGCGACAATTTTTTGTATCACGTCGATGTATCGACGCTGCTTTGACGTCAGGATTTCTTGCTGCTCGAAAGCGTATGCCACGGTTTTTCAAAACGTTTTGTACAGCTGTGCCTACGAATTCCTTACCCTTATCACTTTGGTAGTAAACAGGAAGATGACCGCTGGTACGTTTAAAAATATTTTCAAAAGCCGTTGCAACGGTCCGTGCCGACTTGTAGCGTAACGGTTCCACCCAAGCAAACTTACTGAGTACATCTACAGCAACCAGTAGATAGGTATAACCGTCGTTTTCATTTTTGAGCGATGAGAATTGACATAAATCAGCCTCCCAAACATCGTCAATGTTTGTAACGCTGTATCGTAATCTTGGAAATTTTCTGCGTATTGGCCGATGAAGTGTGTAGGTATCTTGATTACTCAGCCATTCGTGTATGCGTTCCTTCTCTCTCTTCGAGATGGACTTACCTCGTGTATTGACGCGTACGAGATGGTGTGCACCTGCTTAACCGGCCTCGTGCGACGGCTCGTAATATTGATTTTCGTATGACATCAGATGGATAGTTTTAACCACTTTTTCTTGGCCGCGCGTCTGGTCAACGGTGGAGAGGCTATTGGCGCTTGTATTCGGCGTTTCGCTGTCTTCGAAGGATCTGTCAATCTGTTGGCAATTTTTAATATAATTGCATTACCGACAAGATTATTCGGTGTGTCGGAACTGCCGATGGTTCCTCGTTCTCTTCGTCTTCTTTTTTCTTCTTCTTATTCTTTACAACGTAGTTCAACAATTCTGCGATATTTGACTGCGGGATAAGTTTTCCATCGATGATGACGTTCCCTGCGCTATTCCAATTTAAACGCTCAGAGTCGAATGTGCGCCAGTGTCTCAATAGCATACGAGTCCTTTAGGAGTAAATTTTGGGAACACTCTCCAGAATAACCTTCTCTGTGGGTGGTACTAGCGTGGCTTGGATTTCGTCAATTTCACGTACACTGTCTTTGTCGTCTAAACGTTCGTTCTCTTTGAAGAATAAGTAACGTCTGAGCACTTGTAAGTAATTTTTACACTTTTCACGCTCGTCCGAAAATTTTTTCGAGTTTAAAATCTCAAACATATCCGAGTCCAAACGCGATAAATAGTCACCCGAAGTTTGTATTGTGTTGTCAGCACTTTCTTTAACAGGAGATTTGGTATCATTGGGTGAGGTCAACTCGTTAGTCGATGGATTCGCTGGGACGAGAATCATTTTGCGTGCCCGATCCATCTTTTAGTTACCCAAAATCTTTGAAAATACCGTACTTATCAGAGGCGCCAGAAGAATAGGTAAAAACGAACCACCGTTTCGAAGTATCGCGCGTTTCTTGCTTCTCCAGCCGATATTACCACTGTTCCCTGTCAACTTGCGCAATACGCTTCTATGTTTCATTAGACGTGTCTTATCCGTATTTTTCAGCTTTACAACACCTTGTAGTACGTTCAATGCACACTCACAGATACACTTTATCAAATCTTTATTGGCCGTACGGAGCAGCGCTCTACGTTGCCGGCCGTCGGCGTGACAAAGCGCGTTCAAGAGAGCTACACGTTTCTTTGAGAACTTTTTACCTGGTGTCGATGTTATCTCAGCCATCGCTACGATGAAAATGACTGTTGTACACTTCCATACTCGCTTTTATTAGTTTTTACTTTGACGAATATGTCGGCACGTACGCGTACTGAGTCGAGTTGTCGGGAAAGATGTTGGTACGAAAACGATATTCATCCAGAGTATCCTGTTGCATATCCAGCAGCAAGTAACTATACGGAGTTGTGCACGCGTTGATGTAAGCCTCTTGCAAAAATTTTGGGTCTTCAGGATAAACTTGTCGTGCCAGATACTGAATTTGGGCACGATCTCGCGGGTTTTTCAAATATCGGTGAGCACAACATTGTAACGTTATACACTTTTATTTATCGTACCATTATTATGCAATACACAACTATTTAAGAAAAAGTTATTTGCCACTAAATTCGACACCTTTGTAAATCATAAATAGTTCATACTTATTCGCAGCGTCCTGAAGGCTGGTGAAAAAATTTTCATCTTGAACAAGTGCTTCCGAAACTCTTTTTGCCATGAATACGTCAAATTTACTCTCTAATTCAGCCACAACTTTTACTCCGAGTTTGGTATTCACAGACTTCAAGCTTGTTATCTTATAAAGATGGCCCTCGTTCAGATCGACCAACCTTTTCGTTGGGAGAAATCCTTCATGGGCGATCGCGTTTAACTTTGAAAGATCCATCTGAAACAAAATGATTGCTGATGATTAATATTAAATTAAGAAAAAAGAATAAAGATTGAAATATCTTTTTTCATAATAATATGCTTACCTTAGAATTTTTTAATTTTTTATTTTCTCGATTTGTTGATAGAGTGAGGATTGCGAGGTTTTTTTTCAATCCTTTTGCGAGGAGCTGCCAGAATTCGACTGTCGGGTGCTGGAAGTAGGATGTTGGAAGTCGGATGTTGGAAGTCGGATGTTGGAAGTGGGACGTTGGAAGTCGGATGCTGAATGTCGGCTGTTGACTGTAGAGGTGATAAGTTGGACTAACGCAGCGATCAGGCTTATACACGGAAGTCTAGCTTAATACTGAGTGATTAGTGTGCCGCCACCGCTTCCGCATGATAGGTGCGCGCGCATCGCATCACGCCGCCGTCGCTGCCGCCACCACAAACTACGTCTAGAAGGTGGTGGGGGAGTAGACTTCTGAATTAGTAACGGTCATGGACACGCGGTGGAAACATCCTTTCACCTGTATCTGCGCCGGCCCTACGATAGCCGGAAAGTCGGTTTTTGTCAAGAGGTTTCTCACACACCTGCCCAAAATGTGTAACGTACGTTTTGATCGAATTCTCTTTTACTACGGAGAGTGGCAAGAAACATATCGGACTGATTACAGGCCAGGAGGAGGACAAAGAATCGAGTTTCGAGAAGGTGTGCCACAGCCCAACGACTATTTTCGCGATAGCGATAAGAAAAAATTGATTGTTCTCGACGATTTGATGCACGAGTCTTGCACCAGTATTGTACTAGACCTCTTCACGAAAGGTTGTCATCACAAGAATATAAGTGTAATTTTTATAACGCAAAACATTTTTCACAAAGGTCAGAATCAGCGCGACTTGTCACTCAACTCCAATTACATTGTACTTTTCAAAAATCCGCGAGATCGTGCTCAAATTCAGTATCTGGCGCGGCAAGTTTACCCCGAAGACCCAAAATTTTTGCAAGAGGCTTACACCGATGCGTGTACACAGCCGTACAGTTACTTGTTGCTAGATATGAAACAGGATACTCTGGATGAATGTCGTTTTCGTACCAACATCTTTCCTGACGACGCGACACAGTACGCGTACGTTCTTAAATATTCGTCAAAGTAAAAATTAATAAAAGTGAGTATGGAAGTGGGCAGCAGTCATTTTCATCGTAGCGACGGCCGGAATAACATCGCCACCAGGTAAAAAGTTCTCAAAGAAACGCGTGGCTCTCTTGAACGCTCTCTGTCACGCTGACAGTCGGCAACGTAGAGCGCTGCTCCGAACAGCTGATAAAGATTTGGTAAAGTGTATCTGCGAGTGCGCGTTGAACGTACTACAAGGTGTTGTAAAGCTGAAAAATACGGAAAAGAAATGTCTAAAGAAACATAGAAGTGTCTTGCGCAGGTTGACAGGCGAAACTGGCAATATCGGCTGGAGAAGCAAGATACGCACAATACTTCAAAACGGTGGTTCGTTTTTACCTATTCTTCTGGTACCTCTGATAAGTACGGTATTTTCAAAGATTTTAGGTAATTAGGCGATGGATCGGGCACGCAAAATGATTCTCGTTCCAGCGAATCCATCGACTAACGAGTTGACCTCACCCAATGATACCAAATCTCCTGTTAAAGAAAGTGCTGACAACACAATACAAACTTCGGGTGACTATTTATCGCGTTTGGACTCGGATATGTTTGAGATTTTAAACTTGAAAAAATTTTCGGTCGAGCGTGAAAAGTGTAAAAATTACTCACAAGTGCTCAGACGTTACTTATTCTTCAAAGAGAACGAACGTTTAGACGACAAAGACAGTGTACGTGAAATTGACGAAATCCAAACCACGCTAGCACCACCCACAGAGGAGGTTATTCTGGAGAGTGTTCCCAAAATTTACTCCAAAAGGGCTCGTATGCTATTGAGACACTGGCGCACATTCGACTCTGAGCGTTTAAAGTGGAATAGCGCAGGAAACGTCATCATCGATGGAAAACTTATCCCGCAGTCAAATATCGCAGAATTGTTGAACTAGGTTGTAAAGAATAAGAAGAAGAAAAAAGAAGACGAAGAGGAGGAGGAACCAGTGGGCAGATTTCAATTCGCCAAATTCATCGGCAGTTCCAAGACACCGAATAATCTTGTCGGTAATGCAAATATATTAAAAATTGCCAACAGATTGACAGATCCTTCGAAGACAGCGAAACGCCGAATACAAGCGCCAATAGCCTCTCCACCGTTGACCAGAAGCGCGGCCAAGAAAAAGTGGTTAAAACTATCCATCTGATGTCATACGAAAATCAATATTACGAGCCGTCGCACGAGGCCGGTTACGCAGGTGCACACCATCTCGTACGCGTCAATACACGAGGTAAGTCCATCTCGAAGAGAGAGAAGGAACGCATACACGAATGGCTGAGTAATCAAGATGCCTACACACTTCATCGGCCAATACGCAGAAAATTTCCAAGATTACGATACAACGTTACAAACATTGACGATGTTTGGGAGGCTGATTTATGTCAATTCTCATCGCTCAAAAATGAAAACGACGGTTATACCTATCTACTGGTTGCTGTAGATGTACTCAGTAAGTTTGCTTGGGTGGAACCGTTACGCTACAAGTCGGCACGGACCGTTGCAACGGCTTTTGAAAATATTTTTAAACGTACCAGCGGTCATCTTCCTGTTTACTACCAAAGTGATAAGGGTAAGGAATTCGTAGGCACAGCTGTACAAAATGTTTTGAAAAACCGTGGCATACGCTTTCGAGTAGCAAGAAATCCTGACGTCAAAGCAGCTGTAGTCGAGCGATTAAATCGCACGATAAAAGAACACCTTTGGAGATATTTTATACATGTAAACACACACCGATACATCGACGTGATACAAAAAATTGTCGCTGCTTACAACAACACTGTACACTCGGCCATAGGCATGAAACCAGCGCACGTAGACTTGTACAACGCTGCACAAGCCCGCACCAATCTGCAATGACGGCGCACCAAACAAAGACCAACGAAATACCTTAAATACAAGGTCGGGGATTACGTTCGAATCAGTCGCTCAAAGGGAACCTTCGAGAAAGGATTCGAAAGAAATTACTCCGAAGAGATATTTAAAGTTTGTCGTGTCTCACAGAGGTAACACATTTACCTGTACGAGATACAGGATCTGAACAGTGAAAATATCGACGGTTTCTTCTACACTGAAGAATTGACAGGCGTAGGTTCTAAACGATTAACAGCTGAACAAGAATTTAAAGTCGAGCTCATCATTCAATCCAAAGGACAGGGGAAAAAGAAGCAGCTGCTGGTAAAGTGGGTAGGATATCCAGAAAAGTTCAACTCTTGGATAAAATCTACAGATCTCAAGTCCGTTTAGCAAGATGAACAACAGTGAAGAATTTTATCTAGTATTACCCAGCAACAGTAGTATGACGTATTTTCCGGAAAATACTACCACCTGTTTTACAACGCATTTGGCTCGTGAAATCAGATTAACAGGAGACTGGCAAGTCGGACTAGCGGAAATTCACATCCCCTGCATAATCATGCACATTCAAGAATCCGAATCTTCTTATACATTTAAACTAGGTTCGGCTAAACTCAAACCTTTAGAAAATAACGGAATTTGTAATTTTCCATACGGTGTGTACGATACTGCTACTCAACTCGCGGAAGAAATCAATAGAGTGCACATTGTACGCGATCGTCAACAACTGGTCCCAACGGAATTTCAGAAAGGCTACTAGGCTTTGAGATGAACCAGCGATTGCGCCGAACCACATTACACAACGTTTAACGAAAAAATACGTCGTATCTTTGGTTTTGAGGATACTATTCACAGACAGACGGGCACTTTTATCACCTCCAAAACAGGGAAAGGTAAAAACGTGGGTACCTGACCTGTATGTCTGGCGCGTGCTATACCCGATCAACTGTACGTCTACACAGACATTTGCGAGCCTTATACCGTCGGCGATACTCAACCAGCACTGCTTCGCATAGTTTCCTTGGAGAATTCAAGGTATAAATTTGGCAGCAACCTCGTAAGGCATTTTGCACCTATACATTACATTTCGCTCTTACAACATACTTTTCACAACATTGTCATCGATATAAGAGACCAACACGGCCGACGCATACCATTCGAGTATGGAACGTTGACCGTAACGCTTCATTTTAAGCGTAATCGGTAAAATAAGCCTTTCACAAAATGAGCCATTACATCACGTACTACGACCAGCAAACTGGTGGAGGTATAGGCGTGAAAAACGTTTACGCTGGCTCAACCTATCAACGTGGCTCTGGAATTGGAAGTTTCATCGGTGCGATATTTAGAAAAATTGTCCCATATCTCAGTAGTGGTGCTAAAGCTGTGGGCAAAGAAGCCGTTCGCGCAGGTCTGAACGTACTCGATGACATAGCCAATGACGGTGTGAGTTTCAAAGATTCGGTCAACACTCGTCTTCGAGAATCTGGAAAAAATTTAAAAAGGAAAGCCGAAAAGAAGGTCTCGGAAATGATGAAAGGACACGGATATAAATCAACGACAGTTAGACGGAAGCGGTAGTCGACGATAAGTCGTGTGGGAGCACGCAACGCTTCGCGAAGGAAAATAGTCTAGCGGTTAAAAAAAAGCCAAAACTGATAAGAAGAGGAAGGCCAAAAGGAGGAGGAAGAATAGGAAAACCGTCAGAAGTGTTAAAGATATTTTTGGGCCTGCGTAAATATGGCATATTTACACGCGTGCAGCGGAGAAGGAATGAAGAGTGAGCTAGATCTCTTTACTCTCCCTCTCACTCAAACATCTATAGAAAACAGTGCGTTTCTCCACTACAAGCCCTTGTCATCGCTCAGCAATGACAGTGATTCACCGCTCGAATTTTTGGTGCCCAGTTCTACCGAACACTACATTGATCTCGCGCACACCACGCTACACATTACCGTGCAGATTTTATCGGCTGACACGGAACAAGAAAATGTAAAAGTTGGACCTGTCAATAATTTTATTCACTCGTTGTTTGATCAAGTGGATATATTTTTCAATAAAAAATTGGTTTCACCACCAAACAACGCTTACCCATATAGAGCATACATAGAGACTTTACTGAACTACGCCCCACCAGCTTTGCAGTCTCATTTAACGGCTGCTTTGTGGTACGCTGATTCAGCAGGTAACATGGATGCGAACTCGACCGTTGCACGCGGCGCACATACGGCCAACATTGGGCTCCTTAACCGTCAATACTTTACGCTTGGAGGTAAACCCATCGATCTAATTGGACATTTACACTGTGACGTGTTCAATCAGCCCAAATTTCTCCTCAACGGCGTAGAAATGAGAGTGAGACTATTGCGCAGTAAGGACGCCTTCTGTCTCATGGATTCATCTAAAAATTGAAAATTTTCCGTAAACATAAAGGAAGCGACGCTTATCGTGCGTCGAGCTAAAATTAGTCCAGGTGTACTGCTCGCTCATGCCAATGCTCTAGCTAAGACTACGGCAAAATATCCCATTACCAGGGTTGAAGTAAAGGCTTTCACTATGCACAGCGGTGTCATGGGAGAAACACTCGATAACGTTATTCTAGGACAGTTACCCAAAAGAATCATCGCGGGTTTCGTGAAAAACAAAGCATTTAACGGAAATCGCCAACTGAACCCCTTTAATTTTCAACACTTTAACTTAAATTTCTTATCGCTCTACGTGGACGGCGTACAGATTCCGAGCAAACCACTTCAGCCACGCTTCACAGGCGATAATAAATTGTACATTAATTCTTTCCACACTCTCTTCAGCGGCACCGGTATACACTATCTCAATGAGGGAATCGACGTTAGTCGTGTTTCTTACCCGTCAGGCTATTGTCTGTTTGCATTCGATCTAACACCTGACTTATCTGCCCATTTTTCCTCCCACTGGAACCTCGTGCGCTCGGGGTCTCTACGAATCGAAGTTCGTTTCGAGGAGGCAATAACCGAAACGGTCAACTGCATTATTTACGCTGAATTCGACAACGTACTGGAAGTAGATTCCAACCGTCAAATCGTCACAGACTTTAACGCGTAAGAAGAGGAAATGTTCAGTGGTGGGGAGAACCGAATATAGGCCGATGAATTCCAATGCTAGCAGTGCAGTCGGCTTTTCGCTTCGTGACGAACACGTCGACATTTCTCATCATGGATTACGTAATAGAAATTCAGGGTTTGAGAGACAAGGATAATAAATTTTTAGCCAAGGAGGTTGCCATTGTCTCTTTGCAAGGGAACGTCTCGGGACATTGGATAATTAGTCCACCTCACACATTCGACGAGCTGCCTAGACAGGCCAGAGTGACCAACGATTATCTTTCATCGAAACTACTTGGGATCCATTGGTTCAATGGTGATATTGGCTTACGCAAACTACAACACCCCTTTTACAACATTGCCAGAAACGCTGCTAAAATCTACGTGAGAGGCGGCGATACGAGTCGATTCGTTCAATCCATGATGACACGCAGCATAGTCGACATCGAAGACTATACCAGCGAAGGTTTCACCGATATGCAGAGAAGATTCAAAATTGAACAAGTATGTGTCGCTCACGGATGTATGGATAATCCGTATAAAAAGTCATACTGCGCTCTCAAACACGCACATGTAGTCAGAGAGTGGCTTTACTCACTACTACCCGAAGAGAACCGTACAAAGTTACCGGAAAAAAGCAGCGACCTATTTTTTGACGCAATAGAAAATCTCATCTGGAGTAGAAGAAGCCGTATCAGATTCGGAATAGGAGGCAGAGACGAAGTCGACGGCGCAATCGAGACAGAATACGAAACAGCCGAGGAAGCACGCGGAGAACATGAACACGAATCAGATAGCGAGAGCGTTGGAGTGTCTGAAAGCGAAAACGATCGGAGTGTACGCGGCTGATCGGATTCCAAACGTGGTGATGATACCAGCCGCCATTGTATGCAATACGGATGATCATACGAGACCAGGATCACACTGGGTAGCCATCTACATAGACAAAAATCGATTTGGAACGTACTTTGACAGTTACGGCTCCCCACCTGTTTCAAGACACCATCTCCAATGACTTAGCAGAAACTGCAAAAATTTCCGCTGGAACGTCAAGACGCTTCAAAGTATCGATTCAATATGCTGCGGACAGTATACTATCATGTTTTTGTATCACATGTGTCGTGGCATCGACCTCTATACCTTCTGTCGACTCTTTACGCGTGACATAAGAAAGAACGATGCATTAGTTATCAATTATTAAAAAAAAAAATTTCATAGAAATAAGTATAGAAAATGGAAGAAAGCGCTAGCTTTTTCAAGCGAACGCTCTCATGGCGAAGGTATATGTAATCAATCATGTACTCCTAGATTAAGGTGTGTCCAATAAACAGTATTTAACCGTCAAAAGAGTTTTTGTTTTTTTCAAACCTTTTTCCTTTTCCAACGGTTTTTTCCCCATCAAGACTTGATACGATACTCTAATCTAAAATAACGGGTTTTTCCAAACCTTTTCCTTTTCCAAGGGCTTTTCGTCACCGAGACTTGATACGATGCTCTATTCTAAAATAACGGTTTTTTGTATTTTTGTCTCCCCTCCAATAACACTCAGAAAGCGTGAGTGGGGATTGACTAAAAGAACAGTCAAGCACCCAACGCTTACCAGTCGCAGCCGACACTTGCTCCTGAACACTTGGTGAAAGAATTGTTGGCGATTGAAATCAGTATTGATAAAATGGACAACTGTCACGGAAAGCCCGGAGGTCTCGCAGAAGTGCCCAACGTTCTGCTAGCTACCACGTACGCTCTTAATAAATCCAACACAAAAAGAATCTGCGTAGGACTAAAACACAGCGGTGGGTACTATCGGTCAGTTATAAAGTTTATCACATCTGGTCCTTCGTACAAAAACGTAACGCTGAACGAAAATAGCTGGAATGATTTGCAAGACCGATTCGATACAATATCAGCTTATTTTGGTGACACTTACACGTTTCATCAAGACTTTGGAAGACCAACTAAAATTTTTTTGGACAATCACGATTTAAACTTTACATCGGCATACGGTAGCAAATCTATCACAATCGATGAGCGACCACAACCAACACAGGACGAAGACGAACAACCATCGTGCAAAAAGAAGAAAAAATATTTCAATAACCCACCAGGCATCGTGATGCAGGAAACTACTTTCGAAGGTCTTCGAAAACAAGGTAATTTAATCAACCTTCGCATGCTCAAGCAACGAGCCGGTAAAGTCAATCGCACTCTTGACTACATACTCGCATACCTGAAAAATAAACTCCAAGAAGAAGCCGCAGATAACATGCAGAACATTCTCAAGGACTTTAAAGCATTCAAACAATACTACACCATTCACAAACTTGACATAGAAGGGTTCATTTCTGAAAACATGGTCGACGACAACGATAAGTATAAGAGTGAAGATTTAAATTTTGTTCTTGCCGAAATTTACGCTTTCGAATGGTTGCTAAAGATATACGCGATTATTTATTGTCTAAATGAATATCGCACAACTCTTTCTCGAATTAATTGCACTCTACACGAATAATACTTTTATTCAAAACAAACTATAAGCATCGATCCATCCATACTCCTCTCATGTAAGATATACAGACCAACATATTTCCTCTCTCTCTCTCTCTCTCTCTCTCTCTCTCTCTCTCTCTCTCTCTCTCTCTCTCTCTCTCTCCATCAAATCACTATATCTGAGCAGACGATTACTATAAATATCATCACAATCTCACTCCTCTCCTCATTCTTTCACATCCTTCACAATGGAGAAGACCAACAGTAAAAACTCAGATCGTACACCCCTCCTCAAGGAGGAAAAAAATCCGTTGCTCAACACTGGAAAGAAATAAAAGAAAAATATTCCACTAATACACACTCTGCACCAGAATGCCATGGATACAAGAAATTCTGATTTTTTGTACTTATAATTGCCACGACAACAAAATCTACCTTTCATCTACATATAGTTTATAATAATTTATTTCATTATTTACTATGTATAAATATTGTATAACTTTCTCGAATAAATTATACTATTCATAAATGATGTTTTTATTCTAAACACACTATAATCACCATCCCATCCATACTCCACTCCTTGCAAAATAAACGGGCACACATAAACCTTATCTCACGCCATGCGGGGCCCCAGTAAACGTATATGCCTCCCGACACCTGTTACTCCCACCACCAAATCATCCATGTGTGCAGCCGAATGGGGAAACAGGCCCATTATACTGACCAACTTACGCTATACCCGTATAGAGTGACGGCGCCGGCGGGGAGGGGGAAAAATAGATACCGATGTATATGGGCCTTCTTACTACTAATGTTACTTTGGAACCCTTTTGAAAGCTTTCATTATATCCTTAAGGTGATGTGTAATACCGACATAATTTGCAAACGAGGATATCTCATGCAAATATCAATAGAATCATCCAAAAAAAAATCTGAGTATAGTATTAAAATATACGGAGCGCTTGACGTTCGTGTTTTTTCAAAAAAATAATAAGAATTTATTTAATTAAATAAAAACCGTACTGTCGGTAAGTAGGAATCTGCAATTAAGCTACTTTCCAAACATGGATATCTCATGAAAATACCAATAGAATCGTCCAAAAAAAAAATGTGAATATAGTGTTTACGTGTACGGAGCGCTTGACGTTCGTCTTTTTCCAAATAAACATTTGAATGTTGCTTTAAAAAATATTGAAATTCACGGTTTCACATGGCCTTAAGCCAGCTATTTTTTATATTATGTTAGGAACCCTGCTTGTAATACTTGCTGGAGTCTTCCATCAAAATTTTTCTCAAGGTTGAATTGGAACTTCCATAGGAAGCTTCCTGGACTGTATTTCAAAAACTTCCCGCAATCTTTACATGTGATTTAACTTTCGATCTTCCTAGAAGCTTTATTAGATTCCAAGAGCCGTTCGCGAACCTTTCAGTGCCAATTTCACTAATGGTTTATGTAAAATTCGTGAAAACATTCTCGTTAGTATTGAGTAACATTTCACCGTAGCACTTTTTTGGAACCTTTCTGTTAGTATTTCCTAACGCTTCCAGCATGGAAGCTTCCTAAAAAGGTTACTTCTGAATCCACTCGGAAGCTTCCGGTATAACTTTAGACCAGTTGCTTTATTGTATGTCAGGTATCTTGCTTGAATACTTGCTAGAATTTTCCATGAAAGCTTTCCTCAAAGTAGAATTGGAACTTCCATGGGAAGCTTACTGGAATGTATTTCAAAAAGTTCCCGTAATCTTCATATGTAATTCAACTTTTGTTCTTCCTAGAACCTTTATGTTAGGTTTCAAGAGCCTACTGCGAAGCTTCCAGTGTTCATTTCAGTAATCGTTTATGTAAGCTTCGTGGACGCTTGCTCGAAAGTATTGAGTAACATTTCACCGTAGCACTTTTGGAACCTTTCTGTTAGACTTTCCTAACGCGTTTTGGAAGCTCCCTAAAAAGGTCACTCCGGTATCTAGCCGGAAGCTTCCGTTATAACTTTAGGCCAGTGGCTTTATTTATATGTCAGGAACCTTGCTTGAATACTTCCTAGAATCTTCTATGAAAGCTTTTCTCAAGGTTCAATTGGAACTTCCAGAGGAAGCTTCCTGGAATGTATTTAAAAAGCTTCCCGTAATCGTTATATGTAATTTAACTTTTGTTCTTCCTAGAAGCATTATGTTAGATTCCAAGAGCCGTCCGCGAACCTTCCAGTGCCGATTTCAGTAATGGTTTATGTAAAATTCGTGGAAACATTCTCGTTAGTATTGAGTAACATTTCACCGTAGCACTTTTTTGGAACCTTTCTGTTAGTATTTCCTAACGCTTCCAGCATGGAAGCTTCCTCAAAAGGTTACTTCTGAATCCACTCGGAAGCTTCCGGTATAACTTTAGACCAGTTGCTTTATTGTATGTCAGGTATCTTGCTTGAATACTTGCTAGAATTTTCCATGAAAGCTTTCCTCAAGGTAGAATTGGAACTTCCATGGGAAGCTTACTGGAATGTATTTCAAAAAGTTCCCGCAATCTTCATATGTAATTCAACTTTTGTTCTTCCTAGAACCTTTATGTTAGGTTTCAAGAACCTACTGCGAAGCTTCCAGTGTTCATTTCAGTAATCGTTTATGTAAGCTTCGTGGACGCTTGCTCGAAAGTATTGAGTAACATTTCACCGTAGCACTTTTGGAACCTTTCTGTTAGACTGTCCTAACGCGTTTTGGAAGCTCCCTAAAAAGGTTACTCCGGTATCTAGCCGGAAGCTTCCGTTATAACTTTAGGCCAGTGGCTTTATTTATATGTCAGGAACCTTACTTGAATACTTCCTAGAATCTTCTATGAAAGCTTTTCTCAAGGTTCAATTGGAACTTCCAGAGGAAGCTTCCTGGAATGTATTTAAAAAGCTTCCCGTAATCGTTATATGTAATTTAACTTTTGTTCTTCCTAGAAGCATTATGTTAGATTCCAAGAGCCGTCCGCGAACCTTCCAGTGCCGATTTCAGTAATGGTTTATGTAAAATTCGTGGAAACATTCTCGTTAGTATTGAGTAACATTTCACCGTAGCACTTTTTTGGAACCTTTCTGTTAGTATATCCTAACGCTTCCAGCATGGAAGCTTCCTAAAAAGGTTACTTCTGAATCCACTCGGAAGCTTCCGGTATAACTTTAGACCAGTTGCTTTATTGTATGTCAGGTATCTTGCTTGAATACTTGCTAGAATTTTCCATGAAAGCTTTCCTCAAGGTAGAATTGGAACTTCCATGGGAAGCTTACTGGAATGTATTTCAAAAAGTTCCCGCAATCTTCATATGTAATTCAACTTTTGTTCTTCCTAGAACCTTTATGTTAGGTTTTAAGAGCCTACTGCGAAGCTTCCAGTGTTCATTTCAGTAATCCTTTATGTAAGCTTGATGGAAGCTTTATCGTAAATTTTGCGTAACATTTCACCGGAGCACTTTTGGAACCTTTCTGTTAGTCTTCCCTAACGGTTTCTGGAAGCTTCCTAAAAAGGTTACTCCGGAATCTAGCCGGAAGCTTCCTTTATAACTTTAGGCCAGTGGCTTTATTTATACATCAGGAGCCTTGCTTGAATACTTCCTAGAATCTTCCATGAAAGCTTTCCTCTAGTTTTATTTGGAACTTCCAGAGGAAGCTTCCTGGAATATATTTCAAAAGCTTCACGTAATCTTCATATGTAAGTTAACTTTTATTCTTCCTAGAAGCTTTATGCTAGCTTCCGCGAAGCTTCCAGTGCTCATTTCAGTAATCGTTTATGTAAGCTTCGTGGAAGCTTGCTCGAAAGTATTGAGTAACATTTCACCGTAGCACTTTTGGAACCTTTCTGTTAGACTTTCCTAACACTTTCTGGAAGCTCCCTAAAAAGGTTACTCCGGAATCTAGCCGAAAGCTTCCGTTATAACTTTAGGCCAGTGGCTTTATTTATATGTCAGGAACCTTGCTTGAATACTTCCTAGAATCTTCCATGAAAGGTTTCCTCAAATTTTAATTGGAACTTCCAGAGGAAGCTTCCTGGAATATATTTCAAAATGTTCACGTAATCTTTATATATAACTTAACTTTATTCTTCCTAGAAGCTTTATGTTAGCTTCCAAGAGCCTTCCGCGAAGCTTCCAGTGCTCATTTCAGTAATCGTTTATGTAAGCTTCGTGGAAGCTTACTCGTAAGTATTGAGTAACATTTCACCATAGCACTTTTGGAACCTTTCTGTTAGACTTTCCTAGCATTTCTGGAAGCTCCCTAAAAAGGTTACTCCGGAATCTAGCTGGAAGCTTCCTTTATAACTTTAGGCCAGTGGCTTTATTTATATGTCAGGAACCTTGCTTGAATACTTCCTAGAATCTTCCATTAAAGCTTTCCTAAAGTTTTAATTGGAATTTCCAGAGGAAGCTTCCTGGAATATATTTCAAAAGCTTCACGTAATCTTTATATGTAATTTAACTTTTATTCTGCCTAGAAGCTTTATGTTAGCTTCCAAGACCCTTCCGCGAAGCTTCCAGTGCTCATTTCAGTAACATTTCCCCGTAGCACTTTTGGAACCTTTCTGTTAGTCTTTCCTAACGTTTTCTGGAAGCTTCCTAAAAAGGTTACTTCGGAATCTAGCCAGAAGCTTCCGTTATAACTTTAGGCCAGTGCCTTTATTTATATGTCAGGAACCTTGCTTGAATACTTCCTAGAATCTTCCATGAAAGCTTTCCTCAAGTTTCAATTGGAACTTCCAGAGGAAGCTTCCTAGAATATATTTCAAAAGCTTCACGTAATCTTTATATGTAATTTAAGTTTTATTATTCCTGAAGCTTTATGTTAGCTTCCAAGAGCCTTCCGCGAAGCTTCCTGTGCTCATTTCAGTAATCGTTTATGTAAGCTTCGTGGAAGCTTACTCGTAAGTATTGAGTAACATTTCACCGTAGCACTTTTGAAAACCTTTCTGTTAGACTTTCCTAACGCGTTTTGGAAGCTCCCTAAAAAGGTTACTCCGGTATCTAGCCGGAAGGTTCCGTTATAAATTTAGGCCAGTGGCTTTATTTATATGTCAGGAACCTTGCTTGAATACTTCCTAGAATCTTCTATGAAAGCTTTTCTCAAGGTTCAATTGGAACTTCCAGAGGAAGCTTCCTGGAATGTATTTAAAAAGCTTCCCGTAATCTTTATATGTAATTTAACTTTTGTTCTTCCTAGAAGCTTTATGTTAACTTCCAAGAGCTTTCCGCGAAAGCTTCCAGTACTCATTTTCGATAATCTTCTATGTAAGCTTTTTGGAAGTTTCTGTAGAGCTTCCATGTAATATTTCATAGTTAAGTATTTGAAACTTTTTCTGTTTCCTTCCTGGAATCTTTCTGGAAGCTTACTTAGAAATCTTCCAATGTAACCTTCCTGAAAGTTTCAGTTAGCTTCCTGGAAGGTTCCATTAACCTTTCACTGTAAGCTTCCTTGGAACTTTCTTCCGGAACCTTTCATGCTATGTGGGTATATACATTCTCACTTTTCTTAGTATAAATACATTTTAAATCTAATATCTTTTCATTTTTTGGTTTTTCAACTAATACCCACGTTTTATTTTTCTCTAAACTATTCATCTCTTTATTCATTGCATCTACCCAAAAATTAGACTCATCACTTTTAATAGCCTCTTTAAAACTTACTGGACTGTCTGCACTACAATAATTAACATATATGCAACCGCTATATACAAAACTATCATCAAATCTACTAGGCTTTCTAATATTTCTTTGGGACCTTCTTAATTCAGGTATTTCTTCTACTTCATTTTCAACATTTTCATTATTATTTATATTTTCATTTAAATTTTCTAAATTGGCTTTACTTCCACTACTCTCCCCGAGGGTCGAAGTAGGTGAAGGGATTAAGTCATTATTGTTATCATTTCCTTCCTCTATATCATTAAACCCAATGCATTTTATATCTTCTTCTATAACATCAACGTGTCTAGCTACAAAACTCTATTCCCTATTAGAAATCTGTAACCTACTACATCATAACCTATCAAAATACCTAAATCCGCTTTTCTATCCCATTTCGAATTTCTTTTGCTTTCCGGTACTTTTACAAATACTCTACTTCCGTACAATTTTAAATACTTAGTGTCTGGCTTTTCATTAAAAAATATCTCATACGGAGATTTATTTCTTACTATCGTGTTTGCAATAGTCCTATTTTTCAAATATGCTGCGGCACAGACTACTGCTGGCCAGTATCTTTTCTCTACCTTAGACTCAACTAACAAACACCTAGCACTATCCATAATTGTCCTATTATTCCTTTCAGCGGTACCGTTAAGCTCATGCACATAAGGTGCATGCTTCTAACTCAATTCCCTTTGCTCTAAGCAATTTATACATATCTTTGTTTAAATACTCAGTACCATTATCACATCTTAGTTTTTTAATTTTCATTCCAGTTTTATTCTCAACTAAATTTATGTATTCAATAAATTTGTCATATACCTTATTTTTTGTCTTAATCGGATAAATTTTACCTATTTTGCTATAATCATCAACAAAAGTTAAGAAATATTTTTCCCCTTTATAACATTCAGAGTGTGGCCCATTTAAGTCTGTATGCACTATTTCTAAAATGTCTTGTGCTCTTTTTCTATTATTTTCAAATGGAATGTTGTGCATTTTATTCTCAATACACGTAGCCCATTTAAGATAATCTGATTCTATTTCTCTTGGCAAACCCTGTAAAACATGATTTTTACACATCATATTCAAATAACTAAAATTAACGTGCCCCAATGTTCTATGCCACTTTTCTTTTAAAGTCATTTTACTGTTATTTTTTCTTACTATATTAGACTCTAATTATTTACTAAACAACTTGTCATTTTATAAATTCTACCAATTTTCCATGCTATCGCAATCAATTTGTTGTCTCTATTATATATTTTTGAACTATCTCCGATAGATATTACTTTATAATTATCAGTTACTTTACCAAAACTTATTAAGTTTTTATCCATATCTTTCACGTAAAATACATTTTTTAATTCAATTTCTATCTCTTCGTTAAATGTTTCGAATTTACTAATTACATGACCAACTTTAGTCGCTTTCAAAATTCTACCGTCATCTACTTTAACATTAATCGGTTCTTTTAATATAATACAATCGCTAAAATAATTTTCATTATTAATCACGTGGTCTGTACAACCACTATCTAAAATCCATTCTATTTTATTTTTACTTATATTACTGTTCTCAGTATTCGCAGACCTTATCTCTATTGACGTGTTGAATGCTTCCCTTTTCTCTGCGCTCTGATGACCTGCGCTGTTGTCATCACTGCCTCGCGCGCCTCGGCCGCGTTATAGCCGCTCCTTCCACGCCGGTTGGAACTCGTTCCTCGCCGCTGCGTGTTGTAGCCTCTGCCGTTGTCCCCTCCTCTCTGTGGCGCACGGCTTCCTCTGCCGCCTCCTTGTTGTGGCGCGCGATTCCCGGAATTGTTTTTCGTCGGGCAATCGTATTATATGTGTCCTACACCACCACATACATAACATGTCCTTTTATTCTCTCTTCGTTTCTCAAACGTAAACGCGTTTGATCTCGAATTTTCACTTTCACCATGTTTATTTTTAAACTCAAATTCCAATTTTGATTTCACAAATTCCACTGTTTTGTCCTTTTCAGCTAATGCATCCACAATATCAACCATGTGTGACATACTTTCTCGTAACGTTAACAAGAAGTAATTCAACTTATCTTCTTTTGTCACATTTTCCCCAGCATTTTTCAATTCGTTCACTAATTTTTCAAAGTTATTATAAAAGTCTGTCGGGTTTTCACTTTCTTCCATTTTCAAATCAAGTAGTCTTCTTTTACATAATAATTTCACAGCACTACTTTTGACTAAGTAATTTTCATCCAACCTAGCAACCATTTTCTTTGCAGTTTCTTCTGAAATAATTAATTCTAGCTGTGTATTTGTCATACTGTTCACTATATAATTTTTGGCTTTTATTTCTTTCTTTTTCCATTCGATTTGTGTTATCGATGCCGGTCTTTCATCATTTTCGATAACTTCATTGCACTCTTCAAATTCCAAGAACAATTTCAACTTGTACTTCCATTTGTCGTAATGTGTCCCATCAAATACTTGTAACGTAAATCTTTTGTTTTCCGATGCCATCTCGCTTTCAACAGAAACTTCCTTTTTTTCTTCTTTAATTTCTAAACCAGGCACTCCGCTACCATGTTAAATATGGTGAAGAAGGTGTGGGACACAGGATCTCAAATAAGTGACGCCGGCTAACGTGAACAATAACTTTATTAGTTCTCCCGACTTCTGTTCTACAACCGCTCTCTGCGGAGGATGACTTACGAGTGAGCTCCCGCTTCGGCCGCTCGCTCTTCCTACACTCGCAGCGCTCTTACTCGCGTGATGGCGCTGCGCATATATTCTCTATCTCGCACGCTGATATAAATGTACTCATATTCTAACACTTTTATCGCTAAATATAGAAACTCAAAATTATAGATGTTCACTATTTAGAAAATTTCCTCTACGAATTTTAAACATTTTTAAATAAATTTGACAAAATCAAACAATTTACTATTAAAGTTTAATAGTTAAAGAAGTCCTCTGCAAAGTTTTACATCTCTAGGTTGTAAGGGGGCGAAATTGTTGCGAAAATCACAACTGCTGTGTTCTGCCCGCTCGGTCTGTCTGACGCGCTCATCAACGCGGTTACAACCGCAATAATTCAATGATTTTAATATCTAGAGATCTATAATGTTATACATATATTTTGTAACTATTATATTTTAATACTAATAGTTAGATTTTATCGAAATGAAAAATGTTAACACAACTTTTACCGTTAAATATAGAAACTCAAAATTATCGACATTTACTTCGACCCGAGTCAAAGCACCGTGACATAAAATTAATTCTAAATGCTTCATCATCAAATAAGAATATTTTGAAAAGCATCGGCATTCGGTACAATTTAAGTTTAATGAATCTCAAATTTTCGAAGTGTAACAATAGAAATGTAAGTTATGTTTTCTCAACTCATGACGATTCTATCGACACTTTTTCGTCAACATTTATCAAAAAAGAATTGTGCAAAATAACGGTAAATAATATCATGTATTCGATTAGAACGATAATTATAGGAAATATGTTTGAAGATAGTCCCGAATTTGGAAAAATTGAAAAGATTTATCTTATAAATAATGAAATATTTTTTGAATATGGGAGCGTCCGCCAGAAACCAGCCAGCGGGCGCGCGGGACGCATTTTTCATGCAAAACGCGCTCTGTTCAACTCTCTCGTAATCGTATTCTGAGTCTCTCAGAAAAAACAAAAGATATATATCGATAGATTTTTTCCTGCTCTTTCCAATGGTGCTATTGTTTTTACTCCGAAACTTTTTCTTCTGGTCGAAAATTCAAGTTGAAAGTTCAGAGACATTTTTCTCGAAGTATATCATGTTTTTTTTCAAAATGCATATGACCATTCGAAAGTACAAGTCTCAAGCTACAAAACCCTAAATTTTCAAATTGGAGAAATGAAGGACTCAAAAGTAACAAGATTAAAAAGACAGCGGTGAGTGGGCGCGCGTGCTCTTCGCGCTGTGCTCGGACGCGCCGCACGCTCGGGCTTGGTATAATGAGCTCGTAATCGTATTTTGAGTCTCTCAGAAAAAAACAAAAGACATATATCGATAGATTTTTTCCTGCTCTTTCCAATGGTGCTATTCTTTTTACTCCCAAACACTTTCTTCTGGTCGGAAATTCGAGTGGAAAGTTCAGAACCATTTTTCTTAAAGTATAACATGTTGTTCTTCAAAATGCATAGCACCATTCGAAAGTACAAGTTATAAGCTACAAAACCCTACATTTTCAAGTTGGAGAAACGTAGAGCTCAAAAGTAATAAGATTAAAAAGACAGCGGCGAGCGGCTGCGCAAACTTTTTGCGCTGGACCCGAGTGTGCTTTTATAATCGTAGTGCATATTTTCGTTGGTTCCTATTTAAAAGCATTACACAATGTTTTATCAGTGCATCATATATTACATTTTAAATATATTAATTTTTTATTTAAACCTTAATTCTTCTATTTTTATTTGCGATTATTTTTATTGGTCTTTTCACGATACTCATGTTTTTCTTAATTCGAGTTTTAGAGGGTTCGGCTTTTTTAACTGGTGGATATAATTGAGAATCTTTGGATGTTGAAAATCGTTTTAGTTCTAACTTTTTAGTGTTAGCTAATAATCTAACACAGTGAAACGATTGAGTTCCAGGTACTGTTTTCGTTGAATCTAGCCTTTGTCTTAATTTATCTGTAGCCTTAGCATATTCATCTTTTGATGAAAAAAAGCACAAAATATTTTCAAAGTATTTAGTCGCCCACTAGTAAAGATCTTGCGGCGTCAATATATAATTATCGGATACTTTCCGCAAACTTGCTCGCCTAGCATTACTTTTATAGAAGTGTTACGTCTGTGACGTATCTCTAAAATCAAATTAACAATGCATATTTATCGCCAGTAATTTTCTGACATACAAATGTTGTATATGCGAATTTTGACAACGTTGCATTCCAACGCAAGCAGCATCGCGATGGGGCAAGACAAATTATAAACTGATGTCTGTGACTTTATTAAATCTCAATATTCATTTCTTTGACCCACAAAACGATGCGAGTGCGAATTTTAACAGTACAGCAATTTCGGCTATGCAACAGCCAGCGTGACGTAGCGAGCCACTGACCTTGTGAAACCCACCGCTCATCGCAACTTTGTTTAGAATCAGCACTTCTAAATGTGAAATCGAAATGATGATATTTAAATGTTTACTAAATTTGTTTAAAAAGATGATTTTGACTCAGCGTCAAAATCATCTTTTTCCCAAATTAACCGCTTAATAAATACGGCGACTCTCAACACACAAATAGTAATCGTGCAAAAGTCGCGAGCTCCGTACCACTCCAGCCGACAAGAGGAGAAACGATTATTATACAGGCCAATTCGAGCCTACAACAGACTACGAGAAAATACTTATATCTATAAAATAAATAATCTATCGGTATTAATTATCCACGCAAGCAACGCATATATTACTCATATTAATCGGACAGATCGAATATAATTATTTTGTTACGCTATATCAATTTATTGTTAATTTTATAAACGAATAAATAGTGCAATTATTGAACCATCAAACTATTCATTTCAAGAACCTATACACCAACAGGAAAAAAGGTAAATAAGCCAAAATATAACTAACAATCAATTATAAGAGTAGATTCCTCGACATTCAAGACTTAACAGTGGTTCCGGTACCGATCGAACAATCGTTCACTAGACTATTTTAAATTAAAGAATAAAAATAACTTTTCTCCGGAACTTAACAGTAGTTCCGATACCGATCGAACGTAAGTTCACTAGATTTATACGAAAAATAAGACTGGAATGAGAGGAAACGAATAGTATTTGAAAATTACTAAAAAAATATCACTACTAACTACTTCCGAGCTTCTCGTTTTACAGTAAGAAGTTGAGAGGATTATTGTATCATAATCGTTTAAACTTCTGAAGATAAACGTGTACGGCTCGGCGAGTTATTAACAACAAATTTCATAACAAACTATAAGTGAAATAGCAGGTGTCAAAATAAAAGTACATATTGAAATCAAAAGATATTATACGGAAATAATAGCAGTCTAATACTAGTAAGAAATTGGAAAAAAATCAATAATAAAAAGGTATAAAAGTAAAATCAAAAGAAAATACTACAATAGATAAAACAAAATATCATAAAGACAGATAATAATTACAAAAAAATTAAGAACAACGATCACATAAATCGAAAATACAGCACGCGAAAAATAAACATAGAATAATGATCAACGCAGCTCAAGAAAACGAATAATAATATTAAACAAATTGATCAATTAAATAATAATTGCATAAATAAACATTACATTTTTAACAATAAAAGATAAAACACCAAAAACTAAGCAAATGGAAAAAATTTACAAAAGTGACAAATAAATAAATAAATTATATCGTGAAATAAACAATTACAAAATATATACAGAAAAATAGTGGAACTAATAATAAAAACATATTTTAAAAAGAAATATTAAGTATATCATAAGCAAGAGAGTAATATGTTGTCATATCAGAAAGACATAGGAAATAAGGGAAGCAATGGGATTATAACCAGACAGGCGACACAACGCAAATCAGAACTAAAAAAGCAAGTAGAGGATATAAATAAACAAACGAACATTTTTGAAAGAAGACCAAAAATACCAAGATCACCTCCAAATACACAATTAAATAGAACTTTATCGGATATCTACATTAACTCAAAAACACAGGAAAATGAGGAAATAGTTTCAATTCTATCAACTTCAAAAATAGACCCTAACGAACTAGATGCACAACATTCAGTCAATTTAAACAAAAATCAGAATATTAAAAACCCCCCATAAGAACAAGATATATCAAATAAAAATATAAATAATCTTTTTATTCCGGAAATAAAACGGGATATATTATCACCAACAAATTTTCATACACCAAATACACCAAGTCAGAGCCCAGCATTTTTTGAAGAATCAATATATGTAGAAAACGGAAGGCAACACGACTACACGGATATAGGAAGGATTTTTTAATGAACAAAGTTTGATTTTAGCTAGAGATAATACAAGTAATAACGAATAGACAGAAATTCAAATAAACGAAGATTTAATAAATCTAGAACCAGAAATGGCAAATCAAGCATTAAAATTACCACTTAAAGAAGTTGCAAAATTAGTACCGGATTTTGACGGGAAAAATATCCAACTAGAGGAATATATAGAAAAATTAAAACAAGCAAAAAGAATAATATCGAATAATGATGAATCGAACCTAGTACAGATCCTCAAAATAAAGCTCAAAGGAGAAATTTATGAAGCATTAGCAAATGTAGAAATCAGATGAAGATGTACTATGTTTTGCAAACAAATTACGAGTGTTGGGTACACAAATAATAGAATTAAATAAATTAGAACCTAATGTAACAGGAGAAATTTTAACAGAATATAAAACTGGATTAAAAACCGACATACTCAGTAGTTTTAAAAAAGGATTAAAACAAGAAATTAGAATCGAACTCGGAGAACACCAAGACATGGATAACGCAGTACAAAAAGCAATTGAAATAGAATCAAACTTAAAAAAGCAAAATAGCTTAAGAAATGATACTACGAGCATATTGTTTAATTTCGAAACTCCAATTCCAAACACAATTAAACAAGTTTTTTGTCAATTGTAAAAGTAAGGAGCATGTATCATATCATTGCAGAACAGCTAAGCAAATTGTGTAGTACGGAAGGCCACTCAGTAGATGCGTGTAAGTTAAATAAGATGCAGAGTAATCATTGTCAATACTGCCAAAATATGGGGCACGAGGTTACGCAATGTCCTACTATTACAGAATACGAGCTGTGTTGGAGATGTAAGGAAAGAGGACACGATCCGCTTACGTGCAATAATTCGGTAAGAATTACGGAAGTATGCGACGCCTGTGGCAGCGCGTCACACACAGCTAAAAATTGCCCGTCAGCATTGTGTAAGAGGTGCAACAACCTCGGGCATTTAATGAAATACTGCACGATAAACAAAGGAACGATATGGTGCGCGATATGTGAGGATGAAGGTCACGAAACCGCGGGTTGCGAGAGCGTAAAAGTTTTAATTATGCAAAATAGACAACAAAACTCTCAGAATAAAGAAATTTGCCAATTATGCGATACGCCAGGACATTCAGCAAAAACTTGTAGGAAAAGGAGTAATAATCACCAAAATACATTCCAGAGTAACAACTACAACCCTTCAAATAAAGCCTATGAACATCGAGATAAAAATAGAAACGGATTTTTCCGAACAAATCATCAAAATGGTCATCATTTCTCAAATAATTGAAATAGTAACTATCGGGGAAACTTTAATACACAAGGTAGAAAATGCGGATATTGTAATTTCACCGGGCATATATTGGAAGATTGTAGAAAATTAAAAAATCTGACGGCACAAATTAAATGCTCTTTTTGCAATAAAAATGGACATCAAATAAACAATTGCCATGAAATCAAGACGCTACAAAATAAATTAGATAAATTTTGTAAGATTTGTAAAATCACGAATCACACAACTGAGGAAAGTGCTTCGCGATCAGTACTTAATCAACAAACTTCGGAAAACTAACAAATTCTTCTGGAAATGAGTGGACTAGAAGGATTAACAAAAAACCACTCGAAAATAACGCAGATATTAAAATAAGTACATTTAATGGCGATAATATTACAAACATAAATCGCAACAAAGGGAAAGATACGGACATTGATTTATTAATTACAAAGAATTTTAGCGATATTAATGAAAATATGAAGGAAAATCACGAAGCTAACAAATTGGAAGGAAAAAATGTTAACAAAATCAATTTTAACGAACTCGAAATAAATAGTGTTGAAAAGGAAAAAATACTAGAAAGAATAATGGCGACCAAGATTGCAATGTATTTTCTGAAGTTGGAAAACTCACTTCAGTATATCGAAATAGAGAATCATTATACAAATAAAATATGTAATTTACTCGTAGATAGTGGAGCTCAATTAAATATTATCAAAGGAAATCAAATACCTTCTAACATAATTTTGGAAAATAGAAAAATTCGTTTATCCGGTATCACAGATAAAACTATTGAGACATTAGGAGTAATAAAAATGAAAATCAATGGACTGAATATTGATTTTCATGTTGCACCAGAAGATTTTTGTCTACCCTACGACGGAATTTTAGGAATTAAAATTCTTACTGAACAAAAATTAAGACTAGACGAGGGTTATTTACAAATAAATAATAATAAAATCAAGCTAAAACCAGCCCATAAACTAAATCATAATCTTCATATAGTAACTGAAAACCTACAAAAAACGGATAAAGAAATCAAATCAAGAGTAACAATAGAACAAAAGGAATTTTTAAAGAAAATGTTAGAAGATACGAATGAAAAACAAAATTCAACACCTGTAATTCATAGGGATTGTGAACAAGTAATACAAATAAACGAAAAAACTGAAAATTTTCAAATTGAGGATGAAACGGAGAAATCATCTTGTTTAATATCTTATGAACCTGAGTTAATCAATAAAAATGAAGTAAATATAAATTCAGAAATAACATTATATGATGACGTTACGAAAATTTTAAATACGATTTCAATATTAGAGGGAGAAGGAAAGGATTTACAAAAAAAAATGTTAAATGAAATTCTACCAGAAAATATAAATGATTTACATTATGAGGAAATTTTAGAAAATGACGAAAATAATATTAGGTCATTAATAAATAATATTAATATTGCTTTTGAAAATAATGACCAAGCAATCGATTTTGAGGAAATCGAATCAACAGACTATAAACAATTTTTGACAATAATGAATAAAAAGATTGAAGTAGATTTAGAAGATTATAATGAACTCTATGGAAATGAAAAAGAATATAGCTTTATATCTTATGAAATAGACAATTTACCTGAAGGTTTTCAGATAACAGAAGACTTTAACATAGATGAAAATGAAATTTTAAATTTGGGATCAATAAATTTTATAGGAAAAAAGGAGTCAGTACAAGATTTTAAAGAATATAATAGAGAAGAAAGATTATTAGAAAAAATATGTTACGAAAACTTGCCTGAAAATAGTAAAACAATGATTAAGGATCTAGTATTGAAAAATAAGGATATATTTTGGCTAGAGGGAGACAGTTTAGGATCATGTAATGTAGAACAACGTGAAATAAATTTAACAGATGATAAACCCGTATACGCAAAGCAATTTCCTTTACCTCATAAATTAAAAGAAATCGCGATAGAGGAAACTCAAAAATTAATAACAAATGGCCTAGTTCGAAACTCAAAAAGTGCTTTTAATGCTCCAGCATGGATTGTAGCAAAAAAACAGTTAGCAGACGGAAAAAAACGATGGCGTTTAGTAATAGATTACAGAAAACTAAACGAAAAGACAATTACAGATCCATATTTACCAAACATTACAGAAATATTCGATCAATTGGGGAAAACTAAGTTTTATCATGTTATAGATTTAAAGTCGGGATTTCACCAAATTCCTATGAAACCAAGTGATATACATAAAACTGCATTTAGCATCAATCCATTGGGACGTTTTGAATTTCGAGTATTACCTTTCGGATTAAGAAACTCACCGCGTACATTTCAAAGAGTTTTAAATACAGACTTAGGCGATTTAATCGGTAAGATATGCTTCGTATTCATCGACGATATAATTATTTTTGGCGAAACTATGACAGAAGCCAACGAAAGATTCAATACAGTTGCACAAAAATTTCGAGAAGCGAATTTAACATTAGAACCAGAAAAATGTGAATTTTTTAAAAAAGAAGTATGTTATTTAGGTCACATTATTAGTGAACACGGAATAAAACCTGATCCAAAGAAAATAGAAGCAGTAAAGAAATTTCCTACACCGAAAAATGTTTAAAATATTAGGGAGTTTCTAGGGCTTTCAGGTTACTATAGAAGATTTGTAAAAAATTACGCAAAAGTAACAAAACCCTTAAATATATTGCTAGAAAAAGACGTGAAGTTTCATTGGGAAAAAGACCAACAAAAAGCCTTTGAGGAAATTAAAGAATTATTATGCACAGCACCAATCTTAGAATATCCACGTTTTGATGAACCATTCATTATTACAACAGATGCTTCGAATTTTGCTTTAGGTGCAGTTTTGTCGCAAGGAAAAATTGGCAAAGACCCAGCGATAGCTTACGCATCACGAAGTCTACATAAAGCGGAAACTAAATATCACACCTATGAAAAAGAAGCAGTGGCAATAATGTTTGCCATAAAAACGTTTAAAAATTACGTATATGGAAACAAATTCACAATAGTTACTGATCACAAACCGCTGTTATCGTTAAGATCAGCTGATAATAATACAAGAGTCCAAAAATGGAGACTAAAACTATTAGATTATGAATTTGATATCGTATAAAAACCAGGAAAACAGAACGCAAATGCAGATGCTCTATCTAGGAATCCAGTAGAGATATTTGTTATTACCAGAGCACAAAATAAGAAAATATTAAATAAAAATAACGAACAACCTAGAATTCTTAGTAACGATGACAAAATCAAAGTAATGAATGAAGATAGACAGAAAATTAAAGGAAAAAGGGGCAGACCTAGGAAAAATGACAAAAAAATGACTACGGGTAGAAAAAAAGAGAAAATTGAGGAAAACAGAAAATATACCGGAAATTAATAATATCATTTATTCTAAAAATTCTATACAATTTAGAAACGATAACATTGTTCATTTAATAAATTTAAAAGGAAAATCATTAGATAAAAATACTGAATTATTAATCAAAAGTAAAAACATAAAACCAAAACTATCACTTACAAAAGATAATATAGATATAATAAATATAGAGAATAAAAAACTATTTATGTTATACATAGATACGTCCGTATCACGTAAATTAATAAAAGAAAATTTAGCGAAATTATTTAATCAATTAAAAGAATTATTAATTACTAAGCATATATGTATTTATAGTATTTCTAGGGATATAGAAATTTTAAATATAAGTTGGTTAGAAATAGAGGAAGTATTAAAAGAAATATTTAGCAATACAAATATAAAGGTAATAATATGTTTAAATAATATTGAATATGTAAAAATTGAAGACAGGGATAAAATTTTTGACATGTATCACTCCTCTATGATAGAAGGACATTCAGGTGTAAATAGAACATACAATAGAATTAAGGAAAAATATTTTTGAGAAAACTTAAAATCAGACATCCAAAACAGAATAAAAAAATGCGAAGATTGTCAAAGAAATAAATTAAAGCGGAAAAAGACTAAACAACCAATGATTATCACAGATACACCGGGGAAAACATTCGATAAAATCGCAATGGATATTGTAGGACCATTTAACATTACTAAAAATAATAATAAATATATTTTATCTATACAAGATCAATTACCAAAATTTGTAATTTTAGTATGTTTAAAAGATCAAACAGCAGAATCGGTTTCAGATGCTTTTATAAAAAGATTTATATGTATATTTGGATGTCCAAAGATAGTACTAACCGATAGAGGGGCAAATTTCACGAGTAAAATAATGAAACAGATAGCTAAAAGGTTTAAATTTGATAACATTGAAACTACAGCTTTCTCGCCGCAATCTAATGGTTCATTAGAAAGAGCACACCACCCGTTGTGTGAATATTTAAAAAATTTTTCTACAAAGAAATATGAATGGGATGAACTATTAGATTTTGCACAATTTCATTATAATACTAGTGTACATACTAGCCATCAATTCACACCATATGAACTAGATTTTGCCTGTCCTGCTTGAATTCCGTCTAGCGAACCAGTAAAAAAATCAGAATTATTACCGACCTATAATGGATATTTAGAAAAACTGATTAATAATATGAGAGAAATTGCCTTAATAGCAAAACAAAAATTAATAATGTCAAAAGAAAAATCAAAGATATATTATGACAGATTTATTAACCCAAGAGAATTTAAAATGGGAGATAAAGTATGGTTGATCAAAGAACCTAAACCAGGGAAACTTGAAAAAGATCATTATCATGGCCCTTTTGACATCATTAAAGTAAATGAAAATAATAATGTTGTCATAGACTATAAAGGAAAGGCAAAAACAGTCCATACAAATAAATTAAGCCTTGTTAATAATAAAGAATAGTAACATAATTATCTTACAGGAACTGGACACCATGTATCTTTCAATCATTGTACTTCTAACGCTTTTTAAAGCAAATCACGCAATTATTGGTTTTAATTGCGGTTCAGCAGATCCAGCAGTATCGACATACTCATTAATGGACACAGGAGAATGCGATTTCCACGAGGATGATCTACAGATATCAAACACAACGATAGAATTACTACAGTTAGCGGAATTTAAAAGTAGTAGAGTTATTCAGTGCAAAATCGAAATTTCTCGTACAATTTATAATTGCGGAATATTTAGTCATCTAGGGCCTGTAGAAAACGGATTACAAGAATATTTATATGAAGTTAGTGCAGAAAGATGTAAATTTATTCATGAAACGGGAATATTTAAATATGATAACTCACACACTATAGCCGACATTAGAGTAAACGAAACAAAAACCGTAGGAATTGACCTCGCGGGAAAAGTAACAAAAAGATCGTGTTCAGGAGGGACATATACTGATAGCTACGGAAGTTGAGATAAAGTTCTTGTTCAGGGCATTATAAAAATTACACTTACCGAAGAATATGCAAAAGTTAATCTGAATAATAACAAAATACATTTAAGTTCAGGAACAGTTTGCAAATTCTCCGACGAACATTGCATAGATATACAAGCAGGTTATACATTTTGGACAGATTTCTCAGAGGAAAATTGCCTTAATAATAAATATGATACTTTATATAGTGGTACTGTAACAAAGACTTTATCTCGAAATAATGAAATTATCTATACTGTAAATACATACGATTTATCTTTCTCATTAACAGCGATCGAAAAAATTAAATTCTGCGATCGAATAATCACGAAAACAGAACACCCAAAATTATTTATTTACGAAAAGGTAGATAATGTTTTATTCGATAACGATATTAGACAAGAAAGAGATTATGTCAATATAAATATTTTTTCTTACATTAATGCAAAATTTGTAAACGTAGAAAGACATTTTAGAATGCAATTTAAAAGTATATATTTAAATATGTTGACAAAAATGTGCGAAGTAGAAAGGAGGGACATTCAAAATTCCTTATCATTAGCATCCAATTCCCCAGATGAGTTTGCCTACAATATAATGCAAAAATCAGGATACCTCGCCAAACTTGCGGGAGAGGCTGTACATATAATAAAATGTACGCCCACAAATGTGAAAATACATCACACCAAGGAATGTTACGAAGAGCTTCCAGTTGTAGCAGGTAACACAACATGGTTCCTTACACCAAAAACACATATATTGGTGAAAACAGGAACACAGGTTGACTGCGACACCATCATTCCTCCATACTATAAAATAGATGGAAGTTGGATAAATCTGCTGCCGAAACCAAGAATAATAGAGAAAAATATTACAATTTTTAAAACACGGATATCAAAAGACTGAGAACCAGAAAAGCTAAGCTCACTGGCCACCAGTGGAATTTACTCTCAGCAAGATTTAGAGAAATTCGAGGAAAGATTACTCTTCCCACTTGAGAAAAAAGCAATTATCAATACAATAACATATATCACACAGAGTTCAAGTTCTGTAAAGGATGATATTATGAAAAACCTTCTTACAGAAAACACACTGTCGCATATTGCCGAAAGCACCTGAAATAAAATTGTTAAAAAGTACGAGGAATACGGCATGATAAGTTCTGGAATAATAATGACACTTCTAATATGCCAACTCATTAAGATGATGGTTGACCTAATAATACGAGGATGTGCTCTACACACATTATACGGATGGTCAACGAAGTTACTCGGAGCCATCTTTAGTTCAGTGACCCACCTGCTGGTAGCATTAAATAAAAATAATGCTGAACAGAATATAAGAAAATCAGCTAGAGAAGAGATTGAATTGCAAGAGGTAAGAGTCCAAAAACCAATTATATCTAATCCTATTCTAAAAAACTCAACAATTCAAAAAAGGGTAGAATTTGAAGTTCAACCACCAAAAACATCAAAATTCCAAAAGTTTAGACCTTTACCCCCAATTCCACTAACAGCTCCATCTATGAATGCACAAAATGACGGAAGTTCTATATCAGTATCTATATTTGAAATTTGATTTAAAATTTTATTTGATTTTAAAATTCTAAAATGTCAATCCTCTCATGAAATAAATATTATCTTAAGGGGGGAGGAAATATGATGTAAGTAAACCCCAACAAATGTGAATAATATTTATTTCATTATAGTAAAATAAAGTTTTAACCTGAAGGGCGCAAAGGATATTGACCTAAATCACTTAGGTGAAGAAAGAACATAAATGACATTAGATTTATTTTCATTTTTTTTAATGGATGTACTATTATTATTGCATATACTTTATATATTCAAATGTATAGCTTCATAGTTTACATTACAGTACTGTTTATTAGATAAACTTTAAACATATAAAGGAAATCAATAAATAATTATTTGTTTTCGTTAAATAAAATATAAAACTAGGAATTGATTCTACTATATATGGGAGCGTCCAGCAGAAACGGGCCACCGAGCGCGCGCGGTGCCTTTTTTCGCGTAAAAGGCGCTCTGTTTAACTCGCTCATAATCGTATGCTGCGTCTTTGAAAAAAAAAACAAGGACCTATATCGATAGATTTTTTTCTGCTCTTTCCAATTGCGCCATTGTTTTTATTGCGAAACGCGTTCTTCCGGACGAAAACTCGAGTTGAATATTGAAAGCCATTTTTCTCAAAGTATATCATGTTTTTTTTTTCAAAATAAACTACACCATTGGAAAGTACAACTCTTAAGCTTCAAAACCCTATCTTGGAGAAGTTGGAGAAATAAAGGGTTTAAAAGTAACAACATGAAAAAGACAGCGCCGAGGGTCCGCGCGAGCCCCTCGCGCCCGTGCGTACGGCACGTTTAAGTGCACGCTAGTAGTAGGGGGGTGTTTTTTCCAGACGGTTGTGACGTCAGCGTCTGGCGGCGCCGGCGGCGCCGGGGGAACGTTTTTGTCAGCGTGTCTGGGTCTGGGCGTTAGGCCTGGGGGACGTTTTTGGAAGGTGGGTGTGGAGGGGCGGTCGGGTGGCGAAACAGGGAGTTGGGCGGTGAGTGGGCGGTAGGAGGAGAGGGTGGTTGGTGAGTGCAAAATTTTGCAAAAAAAATTTGCAAAAAGAGGAAAATCGATGAGGTGGTGGGTGGGGATGAGAGGAGGCGTACGGAGAGTTGTATTATCGAATATTGCGAATTTTTGCAAAAAATTTGCAAAAAGAGGAAAATCGATGAGGTGGTGGGTGGGGATGAGAGGAGGCGTACGGAGAGTTGTATTATCGAATATTGCGAATTTTTGCAAAAAATTTGCAAAAAGTGGAAATGGGCTGTGGGGTAAGCGCAGCCGTGGCAGCGGGTGCGGGAGGTCGCGTGGTAGGTGGGGTAGACGGTTTAAGGTGAAAAGGCGGGAGTGGGGGGAGGGCAGGTGTGAAATTTTTAAAATATTGGAACAGGCGAGAAGGAAAGTGAGGTTGGTGAGTTTATTGCAAGAGTGTGGGACTGTGTGGGGGTCGAAGAAAAAAACAAGGTATATAGGGGGATATGGTTGGATGACTCATGGGTGGGTAAACTAAATGAAAAGAGCAGGTCGATGCAAGATGAGACAGGCACGTGGACGTACGAGCACGTAAGTAAGGAAAAAGAGCAGGTCGGTGCAAGATGAGACTCGTATGTACATGTGGTTACACGTACAAGCAGTAATAAAATTGAAAATTTATGAGGGTGGGTGCATGCATCTGTTAAGTACGGAAGTCATGTGTGTTTCGGGGGTGTGAGCGAGGGATAGAAAATTTGGGAGTTTTTTTGCTATAGGTGTCGTTTTAAAACTTGGGAGGTTTGATAATTTATGGGATAGAGGAGGTACGGAAGTCATGAGTATTTCGGGGTGTGAGGGAGGGATAGAAAATTTGGGAGTTTTTTTTGGTAGAGGTGTCGTTTTAAAACTTGGGAGGTTTGATAATTTATGGGATAGTGGAGAGTTTTTTCTAGTGGATAGGATTATTAAATGAAACTGAACAAACTGTATAAATTTTTCTGTTTTTTTATTCAAATTATAAACGCTAAATAGATATACACACATATATACTCATAGAAAATTGAATACTGAGTAGGTAAGTTTAGATGTACATGTATTACTTAATATATAGAATAAGATTAAATATTTTCTTGCATGCATACACTCATACATATAAAGATAATTACATAAACTTTTTCGCTTTACAAGTTTGAACGCAAGTCATACATTTATTATTATGTTTTGAATTTTTATTAGTATGTTTAGTTATTTTTTTAAATAAAAAAACTGTCAGTCTATCATTCTCGGTAGTGTTACTTGAGAATAACGTACAAAACATGTTAAGGTTATAATTATTACACATATAAAAAGGAAATTAACGCAGTAATGACCGCACACGATTGAATTGAGGCCTTGAAGCTGCTGGATGTTCCATGTGTAGAAAGAGCAATTTCTTCGGAGGCGATCAATATGATGTGAGACGGCGGGAGCAAGTCCATAGCTGTCAAAAAAGACTCCATTTCCATGCTCGTCAATGTGGATTGCGATTCAATGGGTTCCTGGTTTATTGCTTTCGTCCACATTAGCTACAATTGCACAAGGTTTTTCCAGCACAAAGGGAATTTGATCTGCAGCAAACACTCCGACGGTCCGTGCTCTGACGTGTCTTAGAGCTTTCTGAAGCTGTAGGCTGTTCATGGTCTATGTTGGCGTAGGTGTTTTCCTCCTCCACCACGTTTGATTTACCCCTATCTTTTTTATCTGTAGATGAAGAGCTGGAAGTACGATCAATGCTGCAGGATGAAGTTGAATTTTCCGAAACGTTTAATTTTGTTACTTTTTGAGACAATTCGTCGATGGTTTTTCGCTGCACATCGACTATGTTGACAGATGGGCTTGCGACGCACAGTGTTTTTATTAACCACACGCGTAATTTATATGCATAACACAAAGCACAAGCGAAGTACTCCCTCTTACGTCCATGGTAGAAGCAAAAATGTTCGTTTACTCTTGGTAAATTTCTAAAAGACGGGCATTTATAATCTTCTAAATTAATAATTTGTCTACCCAGCAGTTTTTCGAGGAATTCCATTTTTTGCACTCCTCTTGTATAGATTCGTAAAGAATTTCGAGCCACTTCTCGAAGGGAACTTAAAACGTCTTCTAGAGTAGATTCGCCATCAAACCACTCAATGCCATGATGAAAGCATGTTAAATAACTGTTTGTTGCAAGTATACCTTTTGGAATTTTTTCACAATCGTACGGAGGTTTTATAATCCAATGGGTGAAAAAGTTGCAATCTGTGCCGATAACTGCAATTTCTTTCGGTAGAAATTCTCCGTCTTTGTCGTGGAATGCTTGAATATCTATAATGTAATCGGCCTTCTCCATTTTGTAGGCTGTAAGAGCTTCGATCTGTATAAGAAAACGGGTGGCCGAGAACTGACTTGAAAACGAGGAAAACATGGTTAGCTTTCTTTATGGCTGTTGGTGTTTCTCCCCTTATGACGTCTCCCCTCTAGCGTGAAATCTATTTATAGGCACCACCTGTAGACCAGCAGGGGACTTATGTAGCACTGACTCAACACCTGCAACTCAGCATGGGTCTTACGAGTTGAAATCGATAATTACTTGTCGCGCTGCATCTATTTCTAACACATTATCGAATTCTGCATAAAGTATGCAGTTTATAGTTTTTGTTAATGTTTTTTCAAACTGTACTTCTATTCTCATGGTTCCGTTTTTAACTAGATTCCAATGTCCTGCAAATTGAGCCGATAAATCGGGTGTTAAATCAAAGGCAAATAAACAATAGCCGTTAGGATAAGTGCCGCGGCTAATCGAATTTCCTTCATTTGCGTAGAATAATCCAGTGCCAGAGAAAAGAGTGTGATATGCCTCGATAAACTGTGGTGAATTTCCCGTAAATGATGGCTGTAGAGGTTTGCTAGGTATTTGTGTTCCGTTCACGTAAAGAGAAAGAAAATTAATTGAATAATTTTGAAAATTAAATGGGTTAAGTTTTCGGTCGCCGTTGAAAGCTTTATTATCTACAAAACCGAGTACAACTCTTTTTGGTAGTTGACCTAAAATAACATTTTCTAAACATTGGCCGTTGACTCCGCTGTGTATTGTAAAAGATTTCACTTCAACTCTTGTTATAGGGTACTTTGCTGTAGTACTGGCAAGCGTTTTAGAGTGTGCAACTAAAACGGTGGGATTCACTTTTACACGACGAACAAGTAACGTTGCTTCTGTTATGTGAACCGAATAATTTACAGCACTAGCGTCCATTAGACAAAAAGCATCTTTGGAGCGTACGAGTCTTAGACGCACTTCCACGCCGTTTAAGAGTAATTTATCTTGGTTAAAAACGTCGCAATGTAGATGTCCGATTAAATCTACGGTTTTATAATTTTTTGTGTATTCTTGTCGTTTTACGAGTGCTTCGTTTTGCCCCGACCCCGGCTCAGCGTCCATTTCTCCGGCTTCATCTTCTATCCATAAATTTGTTGTAAGATGAGAGGCTTTAGCAGCAGGTCCATAGTTTAACAATGTTTCAATGTATGCTCTATACGGATAAGCATTATTTGGTGGCGACACTAACTTTTGGTTAAAATACACATCAACTTGGTTGAAAATCGAATATAAAAAATTGTTCACTGGAGCTACGAGACTGTCGGATTCCTTGTTGTATGGCGTTAACTGTACACTCACTTTTAGCATGGTATGAGCAAGATCTAGATAATCCTCGTTTTGAGAATTTATGCAAAACTCTATGGGACTTTCGTCGCTCAAAGACGAAACGGGTTTGTAAAATACCCATCTGCTTGATTCTACTGCCGTTTGTGTCAGAGGTAGAGAGAATAAGTCGAGCTCACTCTTAAGACAAGCCTCTGTATGACTATGTAGAAAAGACATTTTTTTTTTAATATTTTTTATCCGAAAATGTCAGCAACTTTAGACTTTTTATTCTTTCTCTAGCCCTTTGAACGTTTCGTTTTTTTATTTCGTCTCTTGGTGGTTTTGGTCTTATATTTTCTTTTTTTCACTTGTTTGCGTTTTGACACTTTAGAACTGTTTTTTGGGGAAACTGAGAGGATCCGTCGCGAACCACTTCCACGGCGAGACTGTGTAGAACGTTTACGCTTCAGAGGTTTATAACCCCCACCTTCCATAAACTTATTAATTTTCGCAGTTGCTTTACGTTTGAGGTTGTTTCCACCTTCGTTCATTCTATTTTTAAATGACTCCTTGAACGAAATATTATTCTCTGTTACGTCATCTAAAATATTTACACCAGCACGGAGAGCTTCCTTACCGACGGCTCGAGCTCCTCTACTCAGAAACGGGAGAGTGCTTCGAAACAACCCCGTGAAAAACGAACCTAGACCGTGACCTCTCTGGCGTTGAGCACCGACAAATACGTTGCTTACTCCCCGACCACCTCCACCATACTGTAGCTGATACACGTCGTTGAAACTCATGTTTGGAAAATTGCTTAAAATTCTCTCTTGAAATGCAGCGTCACCGTCAACGTCCCAAACTCGAATGGGATAGCGTTACCAAATTGGTCTCTTATATCGATGTCTATTGTCTGAAACCTATTATTTAAAAGGGGATGTAATTAATCGGAGCAAATTTTTTTACTATTGTGCTACCGAAACTAAACTCTTTAGCCTCAACATTGACTATTCTAAGTAGAGGTGCGTTGGTGTCACCCACCATGCACGGTTCACATAGATTCGAGTATACAAAGAGTTGATCTGGAATGGCTCTCGCTAGACTGGCAGGGTGTTTTCCTATATAAGCTCTTTCGTCTCCAGCCGATTTCATTGACGAAAATCCATCTTCGATTCCTAGAATACGTTTTACAGCCTCCGAAAATAGAACTTCCTGACAAGGATTTCCATTCTCTTGTCGTTTAATATTTTGCTTTATAATTATAAAACCACCTTTATTATTGTAAATTAATCTGCCGCAGTCTCTTTTGTTATTTAAAGTCGATAGAGAGTCGTTTATTGCATCTACAAGACTTTGTATAGAGTCATAGGTGCCGTGTTGAAAATAATGTTCACGATTTCCCGCCTGTGCTTTAACCAGTAGGGTGTCTAGGCGTCGGAGGTGTAAAGTAGTACAGGGTATATGAATTTCCGACAAACCAACCAGCCACCTATCGTAGAGTTCTACTTCTTTGGAAAGACGTGTTGAAAAATTTGTTGTTGTGTTGAGTGGATAATACAACATACTGCTATTACTGGGCAACACTATATGAAACTCGTTTCGATTCATATTATAATTTTTGTAAATCTTTAGCTAAAACCCAAGAATTAAACTTATCCGGGTAACCGACCCAGCAAACAAAATATTGTTTTCTCGCACCTTTTCCTTTTGTTTTTAAAATTTTATTAATTTTGTATTCTTGTTGATCCACTCGATTTTTGTGAACGAGACTAAGTTCTTCAGGGTAAAAGTAACCTTCTATTTGTTCACCTCCAAGGTCTACCAGTTCGTAAATAAATAAATTTTGTCTTCTCGAAACTCTAACAATTTTAAATATTTCTTCACTCCAAGATTTTTCTGCACCTTTTTCAAACACGTTTTTTTCGCGACTTATACGCACATACTCTCCAGTTTTATACTTTGGCTTGCTTCGATAAACTTGGTTGCGCGATGCACGATCTACTAAATTTTTTCTGGCAATATGTGCATTATATATAGTTACAGCGGCTGGTGGCATTTTGATGGTACTGTGTATAGTTTTATTATATGCCGTAATAAATTGCTGCAACACATCAAATATCGATAAGTATTTTTGTGTGTAAAATATCTGTACATACGTTCTTTCGAAGTTCTAATAAAACGTTCTATAACAGCCGCTTTGACATCTGGATTTCGCACTACACGAAATTGAATTTCGTTTTCTTTTAAAAATTTTTGTAGCACGTTTCCAACAAATTCTTTTCCTCGATCGGTTTGTAGCATGGCAGGACGACGACCTTTAGCCAGTATTCTTTTAAAAGCCTGTGTGACTTCAAAAGTAGTTTTATCGCGTAAAGCTTCGCCCCAGATGTATTTACTCAAAACATCAATTACAACCAAAACGTACGAAATACCGTCATTGTAATTTTTGAAAGATGTCATTTGCATTAAATCGGCCTCCCAAACTTGATCTCTTGCTTGTACGTTGTAATATAACCGTGGAAATTTCCGTCGTATAGCTTTATGCAGTGTGTATGCATCGTGCTTTGTCAACCATTCTTTAATTTCTTCTGCATCTGTTTTACCTTTGTTTGCTCGAAGTAGATTTCTTGCACCCGCAAATCCTGCCACATTTTTTGGGTCGAAATATTGGTTTTCGATATTTTCCATGTTACAATTTTAGCCAACCACCTTGACGTTTTGGTTGTTTACCTTCTGGCGTTGAAGAAATAAAGCTTTTCTTTTTCTTTCTCTTTTCTAAACTAGAGTTCGCAGCTTTTATCACGGTGGAAGATAAGTCTGACACTGAATCAGTATTTTGACTATTTATAAGCGGGGTGAGGTCGCTGTCGTTTCCAAAAAAAAAATCCTCGTTGATTGAAACGTTTTTCGCACTGTTATTTTTATGAGAAAACGAACTTTGCAAAATTGCCCAAATTTCAGGGTTACCGATAAATTCGTGTAGTGTTGTAATTTTTCCGAGTATAGTAGCAAACTCTTTTCTACCTTTAGGTTTAATATTTTTTCGGTTTCTGCAAGCGTCATTTATTAGGTCCACTATGTTTGAATTTATAATTTTTTCACCATCAATGTACACTACTCCGGTTTCGCTCCATGTTACACGATCACTGTTATTTTTTAAATGATTTATCAATAACTGAGCTTTTTCTCATACAGCTTTGGGACACTCTGTATAATTAAGTCACTAGACACCGAGTTTGAAACCGTACTGTCATTGGCTTTGGGTGTAAGAGTCTTTCGTTTTTCGTCAACAAAAAATAAGTACCTTTGCAGTGTTCTCAAGTAGTCTTTTAACCTGTCATGGTCATTAGTGTATGTACTCGAGTCTAAAATTTTTCGCATCTCGTCATCCAGACGAGTCAAGTTATCACCAATAGTTTGCGTACTTTGTAAAACTGGAGGTGTGTTTGTTGCTGTTGACGAGTTTGCAGAATTTGCAGTACCTGTATTACTGGGTGAAACAGCACTTTCTCTTTGAATTCGCTCAAGCTGTTCCTTGGATATAAGTACCATTTTTTTCGCCCTCTCCATTTTTTTCAAAATATATTTGAAAATATTTCCAATATCGGAGTCAGCAAGAATGGTAAGAAACTTCCACCTTTTTGAACTAGATAGCGTTTTTTACCCTTCCAAGAATTTTTGTGTGCGGGTTTTTTCACCAATTTTCTCAAAACTGTTTTATATTTTTTCAACTTTCGTTTTTGCGTTTCTTTTATAGTCACAGCACCTTTAAGCACGTTTAGAGCACATTCACAGATATACTTTATTAGTTTTTCGTCCGCTGACCGTAATAGAGCAAGACGCTGGTTCTTGTCGGAATGTCTCAACGCTTCTAACAGAGCGATATATTTTTTCCCAATAGGTGGGTATTGCTTTCCACGCCGACCACCGCCACCACTATGGCTCCGACGTCTGTGCACTCCCGACTGATCCATGTGTTTGAGGTTTATTAAAATTTCTTGTACTTTTCTCGTTCCGGAAATGACTTTGTATTTGTTGAAAATTTACTTGTAAAATTTTTCCAGCCAGATGTTTTTTGTTTGTTTTTTTCTTTATTACTGTCGGAAAGTTTAATGTATGAAATATTGCTTTTGCCACTATATTTTGACTGATCCATTTAAGAAATTTCGTTTACAAATTATGCACGCACAACAGTTTACAAAAAGTTCAAAAAGTAAAATACTCTGGTGGTGTGCACAGCTCCACAGCTTTCTTCGTACTGACAAAAATATTTTACGCAGTCAATGTTTTATACAAAAGCTAAAATGTGTTAATATAGGTAGAGTGCGTATATTTAGGTATGTAGACATACTGGTACTCGTCGTCTGGAAAAATGCAAGAGCGGAATCTGAATTCATCGAGCGTGCTCTGTTTGCAATCAATCATGAGGTAGCCGTGCCCTTTGGCTGTTGCATCTTGATAGGCCTCTTGTAAAAATTTGGAATCTTCTGGATAAATTTGTCGCGCCAAATGTTGTATTTGGGCTCTGTCACGTGGGTTTTTAAACAAAACAATGTACGATGCATTGAGACTAATGTCACGCGAATGAGTCGACTTGTGGAAAATATTTTGAGTAATAAACATTACACTAATATTTTTATGGTGGCTTCCTTTTGTAAATAAATCAACTACCACGTGGTTTGACGACTCTCGCATTAAATCGTCGATTATTACAAGTTTTTTCAACTGTGGGTCTTTCGAAAAGTCTTCAGATTTTGGCAACCCTTCGCGAAATTCAATTTGTATACCATCGCTGACGTAATTTTCACTTTTATACCCGTCTTGCCACTCTGCGTAGTAAAATAAAATTCTATCGAAAGAAACATCCGCCATCTGCTGTCGAAAATTAAAAATTTTTTTACGAAAACTGTTTTTCCACACCCCGTTGGGCCACAAATTATACTCGTCCAAGGATGTTTCCATCTGATGTCCATGGTTGAAAATTAACAACTGATGAATTAATTATAGTTTAAGCTAGTAACAACAACGGAGCGGTGGCGTTGGCGGCGGGCGGCGGCGGCGGGCGGAGGTAACACTTACAAGCCAACGAGAGTCTAGCCTCGGAGCATCCCCGCTGAGCACACGTGTGAAGTCCTAGCCGGAGGCGTGTGCCGCTGAAACTGAGCGTGACCCCTCCCCCTACCGCTTTTCTAGCTTTTCGGGGCGGGCCCCATGCTCAAGCGAGAAACGACCAAGCTAAAAATAGCTGTTAAACGCTTGTTTTCAAATCACACCCTACTCGTGTTTTCACTCCGACAAGTGTGTGACATCGATATACCTACAGACTTTTTCTCTTCTTACATAAACTGTTTCAGTACCTACTTGTCACGTGTGCGGTGACCATTCAGTGTTGTTGTTGGAAATTTCAAAATGACGTTCGTCTCGTTACTTAATATAAAAAACAGAGATTTAAATGAGTTTATCGACAACGTGAAAAGAGTCCGTATTACACATTTTTCATCGCCCTCCTCCTTCTACGTGCAAGTTATTGAGGAAGACGAGACATATTCTACACTGCAAACCGACATGAGCAAGTTTTATGGCGCTGTTTCATCTACACATTTTTATTGTGGTAAAACAAAGTCAATGAAGCTTCAAGAAATTGAAAACCCGTTTTTGAAAAAATTAAAGACTGAAGATTTACAGGTACGAATTTAATAAAATTATTTTTACTTTCCGAAATGGTTAAAATATTAAAATTAATTGTTTTCTTTTTCAGTCGAAAATGCATCTGGCTATTAAAGTGGAAAACTACTGGACGCGTTGTGTTACAAAAAATAACCCGCAATATTGTAGAAATATAGATACCGGCGAAACTTTAAATTTCTCAAACATGAAAAGTAATGTGAAAATTTATGAATTGGAAATTTGTTTTTTATCACTTCCGGCGCGGGCTATTTTATGTGGTTTGAGCGGTATTATACCTACCTCGTCGAAGGGTGCACGATGGACAAATCGCGCGTGCCAAATATTTCACCAGCTGACCAAACATAAACCTTTGCTAGCGTACTTCGTGCAAAAAGGTCTCTTACCAGATAGTATTTATGTATTCCTCTCCAGTGTCAACAAGGACGAAACCAAAATACATCTTAATACAGTGTTGTGCGGTTTTGACACTGCAGTGGTTGACGTTGTAGGAATGCACCATCCCATCTGGCCTGAAGATAAACCGTTGCTAGGATGACCATACTTACCATCACAAAAAATGTTATTTGTATAGTGAAATAGAAATGTTTAAAATATTATTAATTCAGATTAATGAAAAGGTATTTGTAAATTAATGTGAATAGACATAAGTTTATGTAAAACGATATTTCATTTTATTAAAATAAAAAATACCACACAAAGTATAAATGTTCTTAAATGTTTATATTTACAACGATTGTATAGCGTACAAAAATATTTTACATAATTATACATAAACTACTTTCACTCATAAATCGAAACATTCTAATACACCCACACTTAATGATTGGCTCGGTTTGCCATAAAAATTTGGTACTGTTCCATCGCAGATTGGTCTGCCGAATACTCAAGCAGGACATGATGCTCACTGGAATGCATGTCCTTACAAAACCCTGCATGTTTACCGTACAAACAGGCACAGTGATTGTAATGCCCCGACCCACATTCTATACTTTTTATATTGTAGTCTTCAATTATACGCAAGATTGACGATACCCGCGCATCACCATACACAACATGCGTATCCATCCATTTAAGATCATAGGTACAACCGTGGCGCTTTTTCAAACAATTACGTTTACCACATTTGCGGCATATAAAAACATCGAGATAGCCAGTCAGTTTTACAGTAAATCGTATAAAACATGTCGATTTAAGTCGATTGGCTATACTCATTAACGCTTGAAACTTGCAAATATCAGTCTTCTTCAAGTGCACTAAATGGTGTAAAAGCTTATGCCATCCTAGCCCTTCTAGCGACATTTTGTATTCTGGTATGTAGTTACAGAACTGCAAACTACATGTTTTGTCGTGACACTCTTCAACGAAACCTGTATATAAAATTCTATTATTAATTATTTTGTTTTTTATATCCATACGGATAAGATACGGTATTCGATATAAAACGCCGTTTTTTCAAAACAACAGAACAGGTTTTTGTCTCGTCGTGAGAAATAACGTCATGCGTAGACGTGCGCTTTATTGCCCGATTTTTAATTGCTATTATATTTCGTTCTTCGGGTTTTGTATTATGATTTTCTATAAGTGATACTACGGTGTCAAAATTTATTTTAAGAGAGTTTTCATAATTTATACGAACACCTTTAATTTTGCACGTATCGTGTGTTGTCCCCTGTGGGGTACGTACACGATACGCGTAAAATTTTGGACCGCCTGAAACGAACGTTTCGATAAACGATCCAACTCCGTAATCCTCCAACTCGTCTGTAAGTTGACCGAGTAGAGGCCCCGTATGTGGTTCGTATACATCGTTCGGACTACTGACGAATATAACTGAATCCGTATCATAATACAATACCCGTTTATCCAATTTATGAAGATATTCAAACAATGTTAATCGTGCCTGTGCTGTTGTATACGCGGCTATAGCTACATTCGTACAAGGGGAAGTTGCGACAGATTCTTCCTTGTAATTCCACGAGACATACATAACATCATTGGTCGCCGGAATAATATGTTGTACAATTTTTTCAGGGTCTGACATTAATTGTATAAAATCTTTATGGGTTTTTACAACACTGGTTTGGGGCAAATTACTACGCTGGCCAAATTTTCCCCAAAAAGAATTAAGACACAATTTTGCTACCGATCTCATGCCTGGATTTTTTTTTATATTTGTGTATTCTAAAGTGACACCCTCCATAGCTTTATAATTGTCAATGTATCGCCTTTTCTCATTTTCGGTTTTCACGTCTTTCGGCCATCCGCTAGCTTCCTGTTTGAATTTAAGAAACGTATTAATATACACTGTAAAAAGACCACCCGATTGTAAACTAAGGTCATAACGCACTACCTCGTATTGCCAAATTACTTCGATTTTTAATAATTTATACCCTAACTCTAACGCCTTTTTAATTTCTATCGAAACCCACGTACCTACCAATTTTCTATCGTTTTCATCGGTATGAGTGCACGCGTCTTGGTTTAAGTTTTCGGTACACGAGCGACATAACGAAAATAATAATTTATTATGCAGCTTTAGCGGTAATACTGGGTGAAATAAATTTGATGGTGGTAAAATTTCACACTTTACCAAACCTTCTACTTTTTCGGAAAAATTTTCAAAATTTTTTCCAGTTAAGATGTGACATTGCGTGCCTACAAAAATTTCTGGGTGACCAACCGGAAACGCGCCTGTTTTACATATGAAGGGGTATAACGAACATACATCGAGATATTTAATTTTCTCGTTAGTTTTTACTTTGTATTGCGTTACAATGTTACCTGTCCGACCACCATAAAACGCGTCGCGGGGATTTAACGTAACATTTTTTGCTAACGGATGCTCTTTTATATAATTAAAAAATTCACGATTCGTTTTTATATTCCCATCAAAATCACATTCCCACATTTCAATGACTTCATAACCGAAAGATTTAATTTTATTAGTCATGGTTACCGTGTTTTCAAAACGTTCGTTAAAACTCGAATTGTTAATTAATATTTTATTGCGGTCATTGGGAAAACAACGAGGGCACCCGTGAAAAAAACAGCCGTGAAATTGAAAAACTATCCCCGCATCTTCTGTTGTTTTTAAATATCCGTCTACCCTTGGCCCCTCTTTTAATACATATTCGCGTGATCGCCCTGCATGTATTATCGCGCAACCCCTACATTTTTCCTCCCATAAAAGCCATTCGATAGCTTTTTGGGAATGGGTGTCTGCTCTCGTATAACCCTTGTGGGGTATAAGCCCGATACAATCATAGCGCAAAAAGTTTTTCTAAACACGCGCGAACACGTACTCGCTATAGTTACACCCTCCGTAAATGGGTCGACATTCCCTACTTGGAGAAAAATTTCCCTAAATTTCATACAAGCTTCCCTAAGTATGTTTACATCCTGTACGCAGTATTCACGTAATTCTTTGCGCAAGTTAAATTGGTTATCGTGTACTTCCTCATACCACTTTAAAAAATCAACGCGTTCCTCCACCCCCATCAGTTCAGGGGTAAAATAGCTACGATCCGGATAAGGTCCTATGTAATTTTCATTTTCGGGTGTGTTAAAAATATGCGGAAAATACCCTTTTTTCAACTGCTCCGCCAGACCGAATGTCTTTGGCAAAGCAGACAGTTTCATCGGAAGATAGTTCAAACTATCTATAAATTTTGTTATCCCGACTTGTAATTTTATTATATTCCGCCCGTTTAGAATAACTTCCGGCACCATATTTTTTTTATTTTCGCAAATAAATTTCAAAACGAATTGTGCATCGAATGCCAGGGCATTGTGTGCTATGCATACAAAGGATGAAAAATTATTTTTTTTGAACCGAATTACGAAATTTAAGAAATTTTCTAAACAATTATCGCCTTCGTATATATGCTGGCGAACCCCACAAAAATTGCATAAAACATTTAAATCCGTATTTTTAACACACCCGTCGCAACATAATTGTGCTACACACAAGTTTGGTGTATGTATAAAAGTGTTTTCGTCTAATTTTGTATTTTGTCTGGTCTCAAAATCATAAAATACAAAGCACGTTTCCGGATGATTAATATTCTTTTTTTTAGCGAGGCATGATTTTACAATAGGACGCATAAAACATAGCTGGTTTGGTTCGTGTGAAATTTTACAATGTTTACAGTAATATTTTCCACATTCGTGTTTTTTTTTCGATAAATTGTAAAGTTTAAAACATTTTCTGCAAATTTGAACCGTTGTACACATCGATTGTTTAGATAATCGACTATTAGCTTGACGCGATACCGACCCGGGTTTTTTATGGTAATTAAAACAATCTTCACCATAAAAATCGCGATTGCAATCGATGCAATGTATTTTTTTAATATTTTCGCTATTTTTTGCACAGTCTTGTGGTCCGTTACATTGAGGACAAATATTATCACATTTGTGCGCTAAGACGCGACTGTAAGACGTGTTACACGGAGTGCAATAAAACATACGTGCTTTTACAGCTAAAAGATTGGTTATTAGATTGAAATGTTGAGCTTGCTCGTAATACATTATATTAATGAAATTTGAATATTCCCCCGGAAAACTTTCCCGACCATCGAAAAGAAGAGGTACACCCGTTCCAAATGTATCGTAATCGAAAACCCGTAAACAAATATTCTTCTTTGCAAAATATTGCTGAAAGAGCTGGAGCTCATGAAAACCGCATCCATCATTTTGATTTAATTTAATTTTACATTTATCTAGTAAAATGTTCGAACAACGTTTTTGTTCCGACTTAAGTTTAATTTTTTTCCAACCGCTTTTCCATTCTATCGAATTATTTTTATTCACGTAAACTTCGCCACAAACTAATACACGTGGAAGACATAAATTGTCATTATTGTTAATACATAAAATACCCCCAGTTTTTAAATTGTTATTATTTTGATTTCCTTTTCCGTTTATTAAGGGGATGTACGTTACACAAATTTTAAAGCTGTTATCAATTTTGAAATTTGTATTACTTTGCGTAACACGCGAAAATAAGCCCCATAAATCTTCGAAATTAAATTGCGTTACAGGCCTATAGTACATCCACGCTTCCCCTTGACTAAACCCGCTTGAATTTAACGTTAGCCCTATAAGATAATTTTCATTCGAATCGCGTTTTAAATAAATAACCAGCTCGCGTAAAGCCGATTCAACCCACACAACCGGTGTTGGCGATCCAGCGCCTCGACCCGCGAGACGCTGACGTCACCAAGCCTTAAAAGGCAATATACGGTGCGCAGCCAATGAGCGCCCTCCACGCGGTCCTCTCTCGCCGCCCCTCCATCTAAAAGCACGCCGCCGTCTCATCATCAGGCGCCGGCCGGCGACAGTTCACGCGCGACGGCCAGAGAGAGAGAACAGCAACAATTGTACGCCACGAGGCACGACGGACGCGCTTTCAATAAAGCCAATTTTATCTCCACACGAAACGCCTACTCTTTTTGAACCTCTCCAGTCCACGATCCACATTCAACATTAAACATTTGGTCCTTCGAGCCGGATCGTGAGGAGAACGACATCGACATGGCCACGCCGAAGAAACTTGCTCCTATCTTCTATCCTCACTCTCGAGTGGTTTAGAGATAGTCATTTTTCTCCCATACAGGTACGCATCAAAAGTGTTCGTGCTCGTGAGTGCCGTAACAGTCGCGTGCTCTAGCATGCCGACTTCGCGCGTACGTTGCTGTCTCTCTCTCTTTCGTTAATTCGCCGTCGTGTGTACTCGGAAGCCACCTTCTAAGGCTTCCTAGGGGAAATAGCACATTCAATTGCTATTTTCCCCATTTCTAAAAACGCCTTGGAGTGCGTCGCTATCGACTCCAAGACGTTGCCAAGAGCGTGCGCTATAAAGCCAGCTCTAGAGTCATCGCGTTCGTACGTTGACCGGCAGCCATCTTGTCTTGTAGCCAAGAGCGTGCGCTGTAAAGCCAGCTCTCGAGCCACCGCGTTCGTACGGTGACCGGCACATATCAAGACCTGGACAACCAGCGTGCATTGTACACGCTCGGGGTCCACAGCATTTCTAAAACGGACAACCAGCGTGCATTGTACACGCACGGGGTCCACATCACTCAAGCAAAGGAGTACCCGCGTGGAGCCTACACGCTACGGGGCTCACGCAAGTCAAGCCAGGAGTCACCCACGTGTCGGCGCGCTACGGGGCTCAAACACATCGAAACAAGGACTACCCACGTGGAGCTGGCTCGCTTTCACTGCATCGAGCTCGTACTCGCCGTATATATAGTGAGCTTTCCACGAGGGAAGGAGGGTCGTCTACAAGAAGACGACAATCAGGACGCGCTACGTCCGGGAAATCGCATACGTCTTCACCAAGAGGATTAGGAGGCGGACGAGTCCATCATTCGCCACAGGGGGCGCGTTTCCACAGAGCGAAGCGGTGCTCGGACGAGTCCATCTTATTCGCATCTATCGTCGATCCGATTGCGCTTGGATACTTCGTCCTAATACTTGGACACACGTATCGTTCCAACTTGTTTATTTAAAAATACTTTTCAACTATTGTCTAGTCAAATTAGTGCTTTTTTTTCATTTAATGAAAATTTAAATTTAATTTGAGATTAATACAATTTGATTGAGTTTGAGTTTATAAAATTTATTGTAATATCTAACTAGTCTTGAGAAATTGAATGCAATTTCGACCTAGCAAATACTTATAATTTGGACCTTGCAGTTATACTGCTGCCTGTTGATTCAAATTTGGACTGCAACTTCGACTGTTGACCCGCACCTGGACGCATCTTCAACAGCTGACTACGTTGCGGAGCTAGCTGCGATCACAACGTCTGCAGTAACTTCACTTCAAGTTCTTCACATCAACGTTACGGATCATCAGCTGATTCATCGTGCGTACGAAAGCAGACGCAGTCAACGTCGCATCGTCAAGCGCATCTCAACTTTCACTGTAGCATAAGTATTATAACCTAGGTTAAGACTTAGATGTAATTACTCTCACTACTTCTTACTTTACTCTCGAGTGGGTAAGAGTAGTTTACTTAAACCTAAGCTCGAATAGTCAAATTCGTTACTAGTCTAATTAACTTGATCTCAAAATGGAGGGACTACATACTAGACAGTTGTTGCTCCAAGCTAGAATTAATAGTTCTTTTCAAAACTTCAAATCTAAAGGTAAAGATAACATGAATAAGGGTACAGCCAAGGCTCGCTTAGCAGGTCTTGAGGAAAATTATGCTACTTTTAAACAACATCACGAGAAAATCTTGAACCTTAAAACTCTTGATATGCAGCATGATTATTTCAAAACCAATCTTTTTGACTTAGTTGAGGACAATTTCTATGATCGGAAAGGTGATTTTCTTAACTTTTTGGAAAGCTTAGAAGTACAGAGCCCAGCGCAGGACTCTTCTAACTCGACTAATGAGACAGTGCTTCCAAGACCCACTCAACCTACTAATACGTCGTTTCAATCATTGCCAAAAATAGATTTACCAAAGTTTTCGGGGAAATTCTCGGATTGGGAGAATTTTAGAGACGTCTTTCGTTCGGTCATACATCGTCGCGAAGACTTAACTCCTGTGTTGAAGTTGCATTATCTTCGCACTCACCTTACAGGTGAGGCACTTGAGAAAATCAAATCTCTTCCCATTTCTAGTGACAATTATGAACGTGCATGGACAACTCTAACCGAGTATTACGAAAAACAACGTCGCATTGTTAGTTCTCACATTTCGGAAATCTTCTCAGTCAAACCCATGAAGTCAGACAATTCGTCAGAAATTAAACGAATATACAGGGAACTTTTTAACCCTATAGCTAGTCTAACTTCACTTAATAGAGAGGCATCTTTAGGAAATGACCTAATGGTACATTTTTCGATTAAACAACTCGATTTAAATACACGGAAAGAGTGGGAAAGACACCTGGGTGATAGTGTCGATCCACCCACATTGGCGCAATTACAAGCATTTCTTCGAAGTCAAACCCTCACTCTAGAAGCCATCGAAGCTGGTACTAGATCGTCCTCAACAAATAATTCAAAACCTCAGTCATCTAATTCCAAATCTCGAAAACCAGAGCATGACAATGCTCAGTCGGTTTATTCTCATCAGACTTCTCCGACAAATCCCTCAAACAAGAAATGTTCGATTTGCAATCAATCTCATTTTACAAATCGATGTGAACGATTTATCAATAAAACGGTTCCTGAGCGAAAGGAATTGATCAAATCTTCTAATCTTTGTTACAACTGTTTAGGGAAGCACAACGTTAAAAATTGCACTTCCAACTTTCGATGCTTTCTTTGTAAAGCTAAGCATCACACCATGGTGCACTCTGACATCAATCAAGCAATCAGTTCGTTGCAGACTGATCAGATTGACTCAGCGACCAGCACCTCTAGCCCCAACTGTGGTAATTTCGTCATCACAAAAGTTGATGACAAACCTGCTTCTCAAGCAGTCTCCCTCAATAGTGGAGAAAGTACTAAATGTACAGGAGTACTTTTAGCTACCGCTAGGGTTAACGCCCTTGGTCCTAACGGAACCAAAATTCTAGTTCGTGCGCTCATTGACCCCGGATCTCAAATCTCGCTTGTTACACAAGCTATGTGTAACTTGCTATCTCTAAATTGTAGAACCAGTCACACGCACATCCAAGGTATAGGTGAAAAAGACAGCTGCTGTCTCCTCTAAAGTAGCTCGTCTTACTATACAACCACATTTCAATTCGACTTTCTCATTGGAAGTTGATGGCATTGTTTTGCCAAAACTCTCGTCGTATAAGCCTCCCGTTGTAAGAGGTAATACAAATTTCGAATACTTAAGAGGGCTGCAACTGGCAGACCCCAGGTATCTCGAACCTTCACGCATCGATATTCTTCTCGGTGCAAGCGCTTATGCGCAAATCATTGAAAGCCAGATAGTTAAGGGTCAAAACCTTCAACCAATAGCTCTTAGTTCTAAGCTCGGCTGGCTCTTGACAGGTAATTTACCTTCTTCAACTTCGGAAATAGGGCTAGAATCAATATCTCTTCATTGTTCGAACAGCTGCGAGCATGAAGCCAAACTTTTGGAGCTCGTACAAGATTTTTGGAGGGCGGAGGAAATACCTGTCGATAAAAAATCTTACTCGCCAGACGAACAAGCCTGCGAGGATTTCTATCAGAAAACAACTCGTCAAGATGAAACAGGGCAATATATAGTAAGTCTACCCTGGAAAAATCGTGACCAATTGAGTTCAGCTCATCTCGAAAATTCTCATTCTGCCGCATTACGCGCACTCAACCGTCTCGAAGCAAACTTCGCTAAGGACGATAAACTCAAAATAGCTTATACTGAGTTCATGCAAGAGTACATTGACCTAGGCCATATGTCACTCTCCTCAAAGTTTGATCCATTATCAAAATACTCTCAAGCCTTCTTACCACATCACGGTGTGTGGAAGGAAATCAGTACGACGACCAAGTTACGTACTGTGTTTAATGGCTCAAGTAAAACTAAAACAGGTGTATCGGTCAACGATCTTCTACATGTTGGACCTAACCTTCTTCAAAATCCCGTCGCTTTGATCTGTGCCTGGCGTAGGTACAAGATCGCTTTATCAGCCGACGTGGAAAAAATGTTCCGACAGATTGGTGTCGAACATTCAGATCAGTCTTACCAGTAGATTTTATGGCGTTTTAATAAGGATGAACCTGTTCAAACTTATCGCCTGACGACCGTGACGTATGGATTGGCATGCTCGCCATTCCTAGCAATACGCACACTGTTAAGACTAGCCGAAGACTACGGCCAGAACTATCCAATTGCAGCTGAAGCTGTTCGCTCAGAAATGTATTCTGATAATGTGCTGTCTGGTGCTCATTCACTAGATGAAGCATTGAAAAAACGAGACGAGTTAATTCAACTCTTTAAACAAGGTCAACTTAATCTTCGAAAGTGGACTTCTAATAATGCTGAATTGCTCTCTTGTCTACCTTCGGATATGCTAGTTGCTAGTTCCATCGCATTATTTGCCTCTGAAACGTCTGTACCAATCTTAGGTATAGATTGGCAACCTAACACAGATTACTTCAGTTTTAACATCGAAAATTCTCAAATTGAGTTACCATTCACTAAACGCTCAATCCTATCCAGGATAGCCCGCATCTTCGATCCTATGGGATGGTTGGCACCGATTGTTATAACAGCTAAGATTATCATGCAATCTCTCTGGATTCTTAAGGTTAGTTGGGATGAAGAACTTCCTCGCGACGTCTCCAATCGGTGGCAGACTTGGTTGCAAGATCTTCATTCTATTTCTGAAATCAAAATCCCTCGCTGGAGTGGATACTCACCCCAATGTGAACTTATTGAAGTACATGGGTTCGCAGATGCATCCAAATTTGCATATGGTACAGTCATCTACCTGCGCCTAGTTCAAACCCAAAAGGTTTTAGTCACACTTCAAGTGGCCAAAACGCGAGTAGCGCCACTTAAAACTCTAAGTATCCCTCGCTTAGAACTTTGCGCCGCGTTGCTACTCGCAAGGTTGAGTCATACGTTCATCGAGTCTTTCCCATCAAAAATTGATAGCCTCCATCTATGGTCAGACTCAGCGGATGTACTTTTCTGGTTAAAGGACCATCCCTCTAGATGGGGAGTCTTTGTCGCTAATAGGTGTTCAGAGATTCACACCCTGCTACCTGATGCATATTGGCATCACGTGCGGTCAGCTGATAACCCCGCTGATGTTATATCACGAGGCATAGAACCATCAAAGTTGGCTTCTCATCGCTTATGGTGGCAAGGCCCCGTTTGGCTTTCTGAGAGCGTCGAACCATGGCCTAGGTCACATGATGAGCTCAATTTCAACGTAAATAGTCTCAATCTCCAATCTAGTCACACTCTAGTCGCTAGTAAGAACACTCCAGTTCCTGTCGAGAATACTCCAGAAATTTGGAGTCTCTTTGAAAAGCACTCTTCATTAGATAAGTTGTTAAGGATGGCGTCGTACTGCTTCAGATTCATTAATCGAGTCAGCTCGAAAATAGAGCGCACGACATCGTCATGTCTAAGCCGAAGAAACTTGTACCTATCTTCTATTCTCACTCTCGAGTGGTTTAGAGATAGTCATTTTTCTTCCATTCAGGTTATTGCTAGTGAGATTGAGAACACCAGACTTTGTCTGATATATTTAGTCCAAACTGCATATTTTAAGTCAGAATTTCAACAATTATGTAGAACAGGTAAACTTTCGACTAAAAGCCCTTTGTTATCACTAAACCCCATGATTCAAAATCATTTACTCAGGGTGGGCGGTCGTCTTTCTCACTCACTTCTCGGAGAAGATGCTAAGCACCCCTTATCCTCCCAGTTGATTGTCACTTTACAACTTTATTAATAAGAGATGCTCATCATCGCACTCTTCATGGTGGTGTTCAATTAACACTTGCCACGCTAAGACAACAGTATTGGATAATGAAAGGTCGATCTGCGGTTAAGAAAGTCATCAGAGCTTGCCTCACATGCTCACGCTATGCTGCTCGAGTACCTTCCCAATTAATGGGCGATTTACCCAAGTCTCGCGTCCGACACTCTTTACCCTTTGAATGCTCAGGTGTCGATTATGCCGGTCCTATTCATCTTCGCCTCACTAAAACTAGAGGAAAGGGCACGATGAAGGGTTATATAGCCATCTTCATTTGTATGGCCACTAGAGCTGTTCATATCGAGGTTGTCGAGGATTATTCTAGTGAAGCGTTCATCGCTGCTTTTCATCGGTTCACTGCTCGTAGAGGTCATTGTAAGAAATTATATTCGGACCAAGGAACCAACTTTGTCAGTGCCGATGCTCAATTAAAGCAGATGATCGTCGCTTCTTCTTCCTTTTCATCGACAATTGTTAAGTCTCTCGCTCAAGAAGGTACGTCTTGGATCTTCAATCCTCCCAGTGCACCTCATTTTGGGGGTATTTGGGAAGCTGCAGTTAAGTCAGCGAAACACCATTTGCGTCGAGTCATTGGAGAGCAAGTTCTTACTTTTTCTGAACTTGCTACACTAATGTGCCGGATTGAAGCTTGCCTTAACTCCAGACCATTGACTGCTCTCACCGACGATCCTACTGACCTTGATTTCCTGTCACCCTCACACTTTCTCATACAACGCTCATCATTTCTAGTGCCAGAGGAAGATGTCACCAAGGTCAAAGTCCCTGCAGGAAAGCGTTGGCTCCTGATCAGCCAGCTGACACAACACTTCTGGGCCAGGTGGTCCAACGAGTACCTAACGTCACTTCAAGCTCGCAGGAAGTGGAAACAACCTCAACCACCAGTCACTGTAGGCGAACTCGTGCTCGTTCGAAGCGAGCTCACGCCTCCAGCCAAGTGGCCCCTCGCCAGAGTTACCGCCGTCCATCCAGGGAGTGATGGAATCACTCGCGTGGTCGACCTGCACACGGCCACCACAAATCTTCGCCGACCCATCGCCAAGGTTATTCGACTCCTTCCCAAGGAGTAAGGACCGTTCGCCATTCTGACGAAGGTGGGCGGAATGTTGGCGATCCAGCGCCTCGACCCGCGAGACGCTGACGTCACCAAGCCTTAAAAGGCAATATACGGTGCGCAGCCAATGAGCGCCCTCCACGCGGTCCTCTCTCGCCGCCCCTCCATCTAAAAGCACGCCGCCGTCTCATCATCAGGCGCCGGCCGGCGACAGTTCACGCGCGACGGCCAGAGAGAGAGAACAGCAACAATTGTACGCCACGAGGCACGACGGACGCGCTTTCAATAAAGCCAATTTTATCTCCACACGAAACGCCTACTCTTTTTGAACCTCTCCAGTCCACGATCCACATTCAACATTAAACAACCGGGTTTACATTTTCCCCCGGAGTCTTAATTTTAAAAATTATTTCGCGCGCTTTTACCTTAAAATGCTTATTATATCGCTCGCTAATCGTATATACAATAATTTTACCTGCATCTATTACACCCTCTGCATTCGTGGTATCGTCGTCTTTTTTCTTGCTACCACTGGTCACTTGTTCACTCAACACATTATTTTGTTCACTACCACTTTCACCAGGGAGATTTTCTTCTCTGCTGGTAGATGCTACCGCCAGATCCACTGGGGGTACTGTTGACGATACAGCTGGTGGTGTTGTTTCTCTTGTTCTTGTTGTTGCTGTAGTTCCTTCTTGGTGCTGCTGCTGCTGCTGTTGTTGTTGTTGTTGTTGTTGTTGTTGTTGTTGTTGTTGTTGTTGTTGTTGTTGATCTTTTTCTCTTTCACTTTCCGCAACCCGATTGTGTACTATAAAATAAAATAAACAAAAAACATGAAAATTTTTTAAATAATTTCAAAATTATAACTAACTTTACCTGTATTCAATATCTGTACAATGTTTCTGTCATAACGTATTCTTTTTGCTATACGCTCTTCCTCATCCCCGGCTCTTTTTCCTTGCTCGATAGTCTCGTGCACTGCCCCTTCATTTCCCCACAGTCGGGAAACTGTAAAGTAAAATAAAAAATTGTCGTTACATAAACGGTGTTAAAATTTAAAATAATTTAAAAAATTCAAATGCCTTACCAATATTATTATACTGTTCCATTAAGGGCTGTAATTCCTCCTTTTTCTCTTTGCCCTTGGTCATCATTATTTCACCAATGTACATCACAGCCTCGTCACTCTCATGTATACATTTTTCATGCATCACCTTGACGTCACTAATTTCAACGTCCTCAAACATTTCGTCAATGACCATCAATAAATTTTTTTTTTCTAAATTCAGTAAACAGTCATACCACTCTTCATTATAAACTTCTCGCAGCGCCGCAGAGTTGAGTGATAAATATGCCGCACAACCGGACACAACTTCATGCAATTTGTTCAACATGGTGAAAATCGAATAATCGAAAAATCGAAACAGCGGAGCAAAACACAAGTGTACAAACTGAGAGTTTGAAAAAGACTGTTTTCTTTTTACAGGGCTACTACTGTTTTATACCCAATACCTCGCTAAAAAGGCGTGGGGAAAGGCCCATCCCTAAACTTTTCACTTTGACTCTACTGGCCACCGTACTTCGCCTAGCGCAATAAATGTCATTGCTTCCGTCCAATATCAAACTATTTTACGACAACCAGATTTTCAATTTTCTCACCCGGTGACCACCAGCGCGTGGGGCTTAACCAGAAAGAGATGCAGCTACCCGATCTATTTTTAAAACACATGGTCTTTCCACCGCTCAAGACATCGACGGTGTTGTCTTACGAGACGGGGTACAGTCGCGCACAGCACTCTCAACCGCTCACATCTCCTCGTGTTACGCTTCAAACCAGAGTCCTACCCTATAACCGGACTCTGTTTGAAAGTCATTTTAACGCTCTTGACGTATAATTACATGGTGCAGTGAAAGTGTCTTCATAAAATACGATCGTGTGAAATTCTAACTATGGCTCAAGCGATGCTCAGTGAGAAAAATACCAGTGACGGTCAAGTGAAAAAGAGGAAAATAGTCATGTCAGAGGTCATGGCTTATTTAATTGCACCAAATTTAAAAATTCTCACCACTGTATACCCACTCAACAAATCGAACACGAAGAAAATTGCTGTTGGATTACAATATATGGAAGAAACAAAAAGTTTCAAACCAATGATTGTGCTTTTGAATTCCCATTACTCTCAAGGAATACCTTTGGACTCAACTACTTGGACAAACATTCAAAATTTTTTCCCCGATATGGTTTCATATTTCAGAAGCGAGGAAAATGGAATCAACGGTAAAGTGTACAACAGGCTTCGTGTAGACGGGGTGGATATCATTTTTACCACAACGTACGGAACCAAAAGTATTGTTTTTGACAGGTGTTCCGATGAAGAAAGACGCAGTTGTCGTAAAAAAGTAAAATGTTTGTACCCACAGTAGTCATGCAGAAAAACACCTTTTACGGCTTAAAAATATTGCCGTCTGCATCGATGAACGATTTCGCCGCATAGAACGCATCTCTGCATTGGTGAACAAATGCAAAGACTTCATCCGTGAGGAGTTGGAAAAAATAGTATTAAAAGAATCTAATCTGGACAAAACCAATTTAATCATTAAAGTAAGAAAAATTTTAATAGAAAACGTAACCGAAATGAAAGAAAAACTTAAACAAAATCTCAACACCGAAACAGTATTCCTCGAACATTATTTTGAAATAGTGTTCCATGAGTTGACATCGCTCTCCGTCGAATTATTGTGTGAAGAAATTATGAAAGAACATTCTCATGAAAATGTGGAAATAATAAATTTAAATTCGGAAAAACACTTGTTATAATTCTATGTATTAAAATATATTTTCTATGAGTATATATGTGTGTATATCTATTTAGCGTTTATAATTTGAATAAAAAAACAGAAAAATTTATACAGTTTGTTCAGTTTCATTTAATAATCCTATCCACTAGAAAAAACTCTCCACTATCCCATAAATTATCAAATAATCCTATCCACTAGAAAAAACTCTCCACTATCCCATAAATTATCAAACCTCCCAAGTTTTAAAACGACACCTCTACCAAAAAAACTCCCAAATTTTCTATCCCTCCCTCACACCCCGAAATACTCATGACTTCCGTACCTCCTCTATCCCATAAATTATCAAACCTCCCAAGTTTTAAAACGACACCTATAGCAAAAAAAACTCCCAAATTTTCTATCCCTCGCTCACACCCCCGAAACACACATGACTTCCCTACTTAACAGATGCATGCACCCACCCTCATAAATTTTCAATTTTATTACTGCTTGTACGTGTAACCACATGTACATACGAGTCTCATCTTGCACCGACCTGCTCTTTTTCCTTACTTACGTGCTCGTACGTCCACGTGCCTGTCTCATCTTGCATCGACCTGCTCTTTTCATTTACTTTACCCACCCATGAGTTATCCAACCATATCCCCCTATATACCTTGTTTTTTTCTTCGACCCCCACACAGTCCCACACTCTTGCAATAAACTCACCAGCCTCACTTTCCTTCTCGCCTGTTCCAATATTTTAAAAATTTCACACCTGCCCTCCCCCCACTCCCGCCTTTTCACCTTAAACCGTCTACCCCACCTACCACGCGACCTCCCGCACCCGCTGCCACGGCTGCGCTTACCCCACAGCCCATTTCCACTTTTTGCAAATTTTTTGTAAAAATTCGCAATATTCGATAATACAACTCTCCGTACGCCTCCTCTCATCCCCACCCACCACCTCATCGATTTTCCTCTTTTTGCAAATTTTTTGCAAAAATTCGCAATATTCGATAATACAACTCTCCGTACGCCTCCTCTCATCCCCACCCACCACCTCATCGATTTTCCTCTTTTTGCAAATTTTTTTTGCAAAATTTTGCACTCACCAACCACCCTCTCCTCCTACCGCCCACTCACCGCCCAACTCCCTGTTTCGCCACCCGACCGCCCCTCCACACCCACCTTCCAAAAACGTCCCCCAGGCCTAACGCCCAGACCCAGACACGCTGACAAAAACGTTCCCCCGGCGCCGCCGGCGCCGCCAGACGCTGACGTCACAACCGTCTGGAAAAAACACCCCCCTACTACTCACGCTCTATTCAATTCGCTAATAATCGTGTACCAAGTCTCTGAAAAAAGAACTAAGGACATATATCGATAGATTTTTTCCTGCTCTTTCCAATGGTGCTATTATTTTTATTCCGAAATGCTTCTGTTCGGGATTAGTACCCGAAGTGCCCGCTAGATGGCAAGCACCAAGCGCCCTACCTTCAATGAAAAACATCACCCCGCGGGCTTAAATAGAGGCCTGCGTCGCCCACTAGCCAGGTGCTTTATGCACATGCCTTATTACTTTGCCCCTTTGTCTTATTGCCTTAATAAAAAAAAGCTTAATAAAATGTCTAACATTTTAAATCGTTGCTGTAATCCATTTGATGAAATAAAGCATTCATCGAAACTTAGGTTTGTTTCCGATAAACTTAGAGCTTGTTATCCGCATTTAACCGATAGAGACAAAATATGCGATTCTTGTCGAATAAAATCTAATGCTCGGATTGAAGAAGAGAGTGAGATTTCAATAGAAGATACTAAAGAAATTATTTTTAATTTGAAAAAATTGTTGAATGACCAAAATTTGACAAAAATGGAAAAGATATTACTTTTGAAATTACTTCCTAAAAACTGGAGCACTCGCAAAGTAGCTAGATTTTCGAACTTGTCTCGTCGACTTTTATCGAAATGTAAATTATTTGATAACCCAGCCCAATTAAATGACAACAGAGGAAATAAAAAAATATCAAGTGATACTTTAGATCAAGCAAAGCTCTTCTATGAAAGTGATGAGAATAGTAGAATTATGCCAGGCTATAAAGATAACAAATGTATAAAAAATGATGATGGCACAAAAAGTTACATCCAGAAACGGCTTGTTTTATACAATCTTCGAGAACTATATTTAAAATATAAGCAACAGTATCCTGGATCGAAAATAGGATTCAGTAAATTTGCCGAATGTCGTCCTAAATATTGTGTTTTAGCTGGTAGCAGTGGGACACATTCAGTATGTGTTTGCGTTTATGATCAAAATGTTAAACTACGGTTAGTTGGTTTCGGAAACTCAGGAGTTTCTTTTGATAGAATGAACACTTATAAAGATTGCATAGCCGAAATAGTTTGTAAAAGTCCAACAGCGAAATGCTATTTAAATATGTGCGAAAATTGTCCTGGTGTCGAACCTCTAAAAAAATGATCTAGAATTATTATTCGAAAGCTCTGAGATTAATGAAATAAAGTTTCAAATGTGGAAAACTACCGATAGATCAACATTGTAAACTGAAAACGTTTCTAAGTCTTCATTTATAGATATTTTTTTTCCTCTTTTGTATAAACTTAAGACTCATTCATTTATTTCTAAACAACAGTCTTCTTATTTTCAATTCTTGAGAGAATCCTTATCTGAAGAAGAGTTTTTAATTTCTCTAGATTTTTCAGAAAACTATGCTTTTATAGCACAAGATGCAGCACAATCATTTCATTATAATAATAATCAATGTAGTTTAGCTACAATAGTCATTTACTATAAAGGATCAGAATCTAAAATTGAACACAAAAGCATGGTAGTTTTCTCAGATAGTTTAATTCATGACGTTGTTGCAGTTTATCTAATACAAGAAATTATAATTAATTTCCTTCAAAAGTCTTTCGATTTAGTTAGAAAAGTTATTTATTTTACTGATGGAGCTGCGCAACATTTTAAAAATAAACGCAATTTCCAAAATCTTCTTCATCATTATGATGATTTTGCTGTTGATGCTGAGTGGCATTTTCATGCAACAGCCCACGGAAAAAATGCATGTGATGGAATAGGTGATTCCGTGAAAAGCAATGCCAGACGAGAAAGTTTACGGAAAGTATCCAACAATTATATATTGACGCCCCAAGATTTATACAAATGGGCAACTGAGTATTTCAAAAATATTGAGTGCTTTTTTTCATCAAAAGACGATTACTTAAAGGCTACAGAAAAGCTACAAAACAGGCTAGCCTCAGCTAAGACAATACCTGGAACTCAATTGTTTCATTGTATTAAATTATTAAATGATGCCAAAAAGTTAGAACTTAAAAGATTTTCAGCGTCAGAAGATTCTCAATTATATCCACCGATCAAAAAAGAAAAAGTACTTAAAACTCAAACAAAGAAAGAAGCGGATGTCGCAAAAAGGACAATTCTTATAAAATCAAAAAAATGTAAAAAAATTAGAGTTTAAAGGAAAAGGTAATATTGTTATGCCAGATTAAACAATCTATAAGGTTATTTTAAATTTCTGTTTCACTGCTTTCAGTGCGTTCATGGATATTTTTATGTTTAATATATTATGTTTTTCAAATTTTGTTATATAAATGAACAAAGTTCATTGTAATATTATACTAACTGTTACAACTAGATCCACAAAATTATGTCCACGCATTGGCATTGTAAGTTATAAAACATTTTATATTTACAAAAAAGAAAGGGCGAAATAGCACATCGCGTGTATTAATCCGCCCTTGAGCATAGCGTAAAAAGTTCGGGCAGCCGCTGTCTTTTTGATCTTACTATTTTTGAACTTTTCATGTTTCAACTTAAAAATATAATATTTTATAGTTTAAGACTTGTACTTTTAAAGAATATAATTCATTTTGAAGAAAAGACTGATATTTTATTGAAAAAATAGAGTTTAAACATTCAAATGGAATTTTCAACTAGAACGAAGCATTTCGGAATAAAAATAATAGCACCATTGGAAAGAGCAGGAAAAAATCTATCGATATATGTCCTTAGTTCTTTTTTCAGAGACTTGGTACACGATTATTAGCGAATTGAATAGAGCGTGCACTTAAACGTGCCGTACGCACGGGCGCGAGGGGCTCGCGCGGACCCTCGGCGCTGTCTTTTTCATGTTGTTACTTTTAAACCCTTTATTTCTCCAACTTCTCACCGATAGGGTTTTGAAGCTTAAGAGTTGTACTTTCCAATGGTGTAGTTTATTTTGAAAAAAAAAAACATGATATACTTTGAGAAAAATGGCTTTCAATATTCAACTCGAGTTTTCGTCCGGAAGAACGCGTTTCGCAATAAAAACAATGGCGCAATTGGAAAGAGCAGAAAAAAATCTATCGATATAGGTCCTTGTTTTTTTTTCAAAGACGCAGCATACGATTATGAGCGAGTTAAACAGAGCGCCTTTTACGCGAAAAAAGGCACCGCGCGCGCTCGGTGGCCCGTTTCTGCTGGACGCTCCCATATATATATACCTCTAAGCGTTATTTCTGGGACGTTTACACTGTATATATGCGTTATTTCGGGGACGTCCCAGATTTACCGACCGGATTTTCGCGTTATTTCTGGGACCCGCTAGAGTTTCGGTACCCAGAGAGGGATTATTTCTTTAGTCACTTATATGGCGCAACTCTGAGAAAATGGACTATATAACCCTGTACAATCCCAGAAATAACGCTTAAATATATATATATATATATACATATATATATATATATATATATATATATATATATATATATATATATATATATATATATACACACTAGGGGGTACCCCCCTACTCGTTCCGCTCGTCAACCCCCCAATTTTAACAAGTAAATAATTTATTGATTTTCAACGTAGATATTTTTCATATTTTGTATGGATGATAGTTTATACAAATGTAACACTTAAGAGTAGTTCTTAATTCTTAATTTCTAAAACGAAAGAATAGATTATTGAGATTTTTCATATTTGTTATGGCTGATAGTTAATACAAATGTAACACTTAAGAGTCGTTCTTAATTCTTAATTTCTGAAACGAAAGAATGGATTATTGAGAAAACTACATTAATTATATATTAAGAAAATATATTGAAAATTATATATTTTATTCTATTTTTTCCACATCACCTTGGAGGTAAAAAGAAAGATGCGTTTTATTTTTAAGCGGTATCCCCAGTAGGCCTAATCTACTGTCTTTGTCACTATAAAATTTCAGAAAACATTAAAATTGTTACAATAAAAGTATATTTTTTTATAATATAATATGAGGCGTTTCACGTCAGCTCTCCAGGCACGGCGCGCGAGCGCGAAATCATGCTGTATTCAGCTTGTGTTTGAAGGGCTAAGATGTATCTAAAAAAAATAATCCCCAAGTGATTTCGATGTATTTTTTCCTCAGCTTTCCGATGGTGCTATAAGTTTCTCAAAATTTTTCAATTCTAACCTCAAAAGAACATAAAACGTGTTATATCTCAAAAACTATATTTTTAATATTTTTTTTGACCTGCTAGATCGAAAGAGGAGGAAATTTTACATGAATATAGCCTTTTTCTACATAGGGATTTTTTGATTTTTTCGAGATATTATTCAAGAAATACGTAGAATTGAAAAATTTTGAGAAACTAATAGCACCATCGGAAAGCTGAGGAAAAAATACATCGAAATCACTTGGGGATTATTTTTTTTAGATACATCTTAGCCCTTCAAACACAAGCTGAAAACAGCATGATTTCACGCTCGCGCGCCGCGCCTGGAGAACTGACGTGAAACGCCTCATATATATTTTGTAAAATTTAATTTAATAATTAAATGATTTGAATTACCTCATAATAAGTTAAATTCTTCGAAATGTTTTATTCAATTTTTGAATTGTTTTTTATTATTTTTTTTTTTTTTATATTTAATATTTTCTGCCCCCCTCGGCTCCCCTCAGACCTCCCTCGTGACCCCCTTCAGAACCCCCTCATTTAAATGTTCACTTAAAAGTTTATTTTTTTCATGTATTTTTCATATGTTTTATTAATAAGGTAGTATATACAGATGTAACGTTTAAGAGGAATTTTGAATTCTTAATTTTTGAAATAAAAGAGTAAATTATTGAGGAAATTACATTAATTATATATAAAAATATATTTTATGTATATTTCATATATTATATAAAATTAATAATTAATATTTTTCATATGTTTTATTAATAGGGTAATATTTATAGATGTAACGCTTCAGAGTAGTTTTGAATTCTTAATTTCTGAAATAAAAGAATAAATTATTAAGAAAATTACATTAATTATATATTAAGATATATATACTTTATTCTATTTTTTCCACATCACCTTGGAGGTAAATAGAAAGATGCGTTTTATTTTTAAGTGGTATCCCCAGTAGGCCTAATCCACTGTCTTTGTCACTATAAAATTTCAGAAAACATTAAAATTGTTACAATAAAAGTATATTTTTTTATAATATAATATATATTTTGTAAAATTAAATTTAATAATTAAATGATTTGAATTACCTGATAATAAGTTAAATTCTTCGAAATGTTTTATTCAATTTTTGAATTGTTTTTTATTTTTTATTTTTTTTTTTTTATATTTAATATTTTCTGATATGCTATTTAAAATTTTCCAACGTTATTTGTATATTCCATTGTCCTAAATGAAAGAAAAAATATTGTTGTTTTAATTAACTAAAAATTAATTAAAAAAATTAATTAATTAATAATTATATAAAAAGTTACCTAAAAAACAAAATTCAATTATTGTAAAGAAAGATTTTTAAATTCTTCTAAAATTTTGTCAACTATAAGTTTTCCAATTTTGAGTTTCTTATTTTTATTGTTCTGTTGTTTTCTTGTTTTTTTTTGACTGATGATTTAGTTTTCTTAATTTATCTTTTTCAATAATTTTATCTGATTCTAAATAATATTCACCTACACGGGCGTAAAGTGCGTAGGTTCTATAAGGTTTTGTATAAGAGTATGTGAGCTATTGCGCCTCATAGGCGTTAAGTAATACTTTATGCCCACTGGCTGAATATTTTTGAAGTTACAACGTGGACATAAAATGTAATTTTACACGCAAGGTACGAAAAGTTCTATTATGTCAGTCAAGTTATCTTATGGATACTTGACTACAATAAATTGATTTCAGTACTTTCTTGTATTTAACTTGTATAGAAGGATGAACAAATTTGAATACATTTCTGAAAACAGTCATAAAGTTCTTTCCGAGAGAAGTTTGCATTACTTGACTATCGATAATTGATTTCACACCTATCGTTTGTTTGATTTGCAGTAAACAGTTTGAACGCTTACATATAATTTGTTCAGCATACAATGACCCGAGAAGTGAAAGACTTTTTGACTGGTATTTATTTGATTTCTTTAAAAAAATCATAAATATTATTATTTTATAGATTATACAGAAAAAACGTCTATACTTGCCTTATTTTATACTTTCGTAGAAAGTTTTATATTATTTCAGTACTTTCTTATGTTTAATTTGTATAGCTAGAAATTCTTGAATAGATTAAACTTTTAACGTCTCCCACCCTGGGAAAATCATATATGAGAATAACTGAGCACTTTTATTTGTTGACATTTTCACAATAATAACACATCCTTCTTCCTTTTTTCGTTCGACATAATCTTTGGTGAGATATGTTAGATATAAGTTCTTCAATTGAAGTATGTAAATTAATAATGCCTCATTATCTACACATAATCTTGTAACAAAACACAACCAATTTATGAACTGGGAATCACTGAGAATCAAAGGTTTCTTGATGATATTCTTGTATAGTAGATTAAATTTTTAACGTCTCCCACCCTTGGAAAATCATATATGAGAATAACTGAGCACTTCTATTTGTTGACATTTTCACAATAATAACACATCCTTTTTCCTTTTTTCGTTCGACATAATCTTTGGTGAGATATGTTAGATATAAGTTCTTCAATTGAAAGTATGTAAATTGATAATGTCTCATTATCTACACATAATCTTGTAAGAAAACACAACCAATTTATGAACTGGGAATCACTGAGAATCAAAGATTTCTTGATGATATTCTTGTATAGATTAAACTTTTAACGTCTCCCACCGTGGGAAAATCATACATGAGAATAACTGAGCACTTTTATTTGTTGTCATTTTCACAATAATAACACATCCTTTTTCTTTTTCTCGTTCGACATAATCTTTGGTGAGATATGTTAGATATAAGTTCTTCAATTGAAAGTATGTAAATTAATAATGCCTCATTATCTACACATAATCTTGTAAGAAAACACAACCAGTTTATGAACTGAGAATCACTGAGAATCAAAGGTTTCTTGATGATATAATTATATAGATTAAACTTTTAACGTTTCCCACCCTGGGAAAATCATACATGAGAATAACTGAGCACTTTTATTTGTTGACATTTTCACAATAATAACACATCCTATTTCCTTTTTTTGTTCGACATAATCTTTGGTGAGATATGTTAGATATAAGTTCTTCAATTGAAAGTATGTAAATTAATAATGCCTCATTATCTACACATAATCTTGTAACAAAACACAACCAATTTATGAACTGGGAATCACTGAGAATGAAAGGTTTCTTGATGATATTCTTGTATAGTAGATTAAATTTTTAACGTCTCCCACCCTTGGAAAATCATATATGAGAATAACTGAGCACTTCTATTTGTTGACATTTTCACAATAATAACACATCCTTTTTCCTTTTTTCGTTCGACATAATCTTTGGTGAGATATGTTAGATATAAGTTCTTCAATTGAAAGTATGTAAATTGATAATGTCTCATTATCTGCACATAATCTTGTAAGAAAACACAACCAATTTATGAACTGGGAATCGCTGAGAATCAAAGATTTCTTGATGATATTCTTGTATAGATTAAACTTTTAACGTCTCCCACCGTGGGAAAATCATACATGAGAATAACTGAGCACTTTTATTTGTTGTCATTTTCACAATAATAACACATCCTTTTTCTTTTTCTCGTTCGACATAATCTTTGGTGAGATATGTTAGATATAAGTTCTTCAATTGAAAGTATGTAAATTAATAATGCCTCATTATCTACACATAATCTTGTAAGAAAACACAACCAGGTTATGAACTGAGAATCACTGAGAATCAAAGGTTTCTTGATGATATAATTATATAGATTAAACTTTTAACGTTTCCCACCCTGGGAAAATCATACATGAGAATAACTGAGCACTTTTATTTGTTGACATTTTCACAATAATAACACATCCTTTTTCCTTTTTTTGTTCGACATAATCTTTGGTGAGATATGTTAGATATAAGTTCTTGAATTGAAAGTATGTAAATTGATAATGCCTCATTATCTACACATAATCTTGTAAGAAAACACAACCAATTTATGAACTGGGAATCACTGAGAATCAAAGGTTTCTTGATGATATTTTTGTATAGATTAAACTTTTAACGTCTCCCACCCTGGGAAAATCATACATGAGAATAACTGAGCACTTTTATTTGTTGTCATTTTCACAATAATAACACATACTTTTTCTTTTTCTCGTTCGACATAATCTTTGGTGAGATATGTTAGATATAAGTTCTTCAATTGAAAGTATGTAAATTAATAATGCCTCATTATCTACACAAAATCTTGTAAGAAAACACAACCAGTTTATGAACTGGGAATCACTGAGAATCAAAGGTTTCTTGATGATATTCTTATATAGATTAAACTTTTAACGTCTCCCACCCTGGGAAAATCATACATGAGAATAACTGAGCACTTTTATTTGTTGACATTTTCACAATAATAACACATACCTTTTCCTTTTTTCGCGCGACATAATCTTTGGTGAGATATGTTAGATATAAGTTCTTCAATTGAAAGTATGTAAATTGATAATGCCTCATTATCTACACATAATCTTGTATGAAAACACAACCAATTTATGAACTGGGAATCACTGAGAATCAAAGGTTTCTTGATGATATTCTTGTATAGATTAAACTTTTAACGTCTCCCACCCTGGGAAAATCATACATGAGAATAAATGAGCACTTTTATTTGTTAACATTTTCACAATAATAACACATCCTTTTTCCTTTTTTTGTTCGACATAATCTTTGGTGAGATATGTTAGATATAAGTTCTTCAATTGAAAGTATGTAAATTGATAATACCTCATTATCTACACATAATCTTGTAAGAAAACACAACCAATTTATGAACTGGGAATCACTGAGAATCAAAGGTTTCTTGATGATATTCTTGTATAGATTAAACTTTTAACGTCTCCCACCCTGGGAAAATCATACATGAGAATAACTGAGCACTTTTATTTGTTGTCATTTTCACAATAATAACACATCCTTTTTCTTTTTCTCGTTCGACATAATCTTTGGTGAGATATGTTAGATATAAGTTCTTCAATTGAAAGTATGTAAATTAATAATGCCTCATTATCTACACATAACCTTGTAAGAAAACACAACTAGTTTATGAACTGGGAATCACTGAGAATCAAAGGTTTCTTGATGATATTCTTATATAGATTAAACTTTTAACGTCTCCCACCCTGGGAAAATCATACATGAGAATAACTGAGCACTTTTATTTGTTGACATTTTCACAATAATAACACATCCTTTTTCCTTTTCTCGTCCGACATAATCTTTGGTGAGATATGTTAGATATAAGTTCTTCAATTGAAAGTATGTAAATTGATAATGCCTCATTATCTACACATAATCTTGTAAGAAAACACAACCAATTTATGAACTGGGAATCACTGAGAATCAAAGGTTTCTTGCTGATATTCTTGTATAGATTAAACTTTTAACGTCTCCCACCCTGGGAAAATCATACATGAGAATAAATGAGCATTTTTATTTGTTGACATTTTCACAATAATAGCACATCCTTTTTCCTTTTTTTGTTCGACATAATCTTTGGTGAGATATGTTAGATATAAGTTCTTCAATTGAAAGTATGTAAATTAATAATGCCTCATTATCTACACATAATCTTGTAAGAAAACACAACCAGTTTATGAACTGAGAATCACTGAGAATCAAAGGTTTCTTGTAGATATAATTATATAGATTAAACTTTTAACGTTGCCCACCCTGGGAAAATCATACATGAGAATAACTGAGCACTTTTATTTGTTGACATTTTCACAATAATAACACATCCTTTTTCCTTTTTTTGTTCGACATAATCTTTGGTGAGATATGTTAGATATAAGTTCTTCAATTGAAAGTATGTAAATTGATAATGCCTCATTATCTACACATAATCTTGTAAGAAAACACAACCAATTTATGAACTGGGAATCACTGAGAATCAAAGGTTTCTTGATGATATTCTTGTATAGATTAAACTTTTAACGTCTCCCACCCTGGGAAAATCATACATGAGAATAACTGAGCACTTTTATTTGTTGTCATTTTCACAATAATAACACATCCTTTTTCTTTTTCTCGTTCGACATAATCTTTGGTGAGATATGTTAGATATAAGTTCTTCAATTGAAAGTATGTAAATTAATAATGCCTCATTATCTACACATAATCTTGTAAGAAAACACAACCAGTTTATGAACTGGGAATCACTGAGAATCAAAGGTTTCTTGATGATATTCTTATATAGATTAATCTTTTAACGTCTCCCACCCTGGGAAAATCATACATGAGAATAACTGAGCACTTTTATTTGTTGAAATTTTCACAATAATAACACATACTTTTTCCTTTTTTCGTCCGACATAATCTTTGGTGAGATATGTTAGATATAAGTTCTTCAATTGAAAGTATGTAAATTGATAATGCCTCATCTACACATAATCTTGTAAGAAAACACTACCAATTTATGAACTGGGAATCACTGAGAATCAAAGGTTTCTTGATGATATTCTTGTATAGATTAAACTTTTAACGTCTCCCACCCTGGGAAAATCATACATGAGAATAAATGAGCACTTTTATTTGTTGACATTTTCACTATAATAACACATCCTTTTTCCTTTTTTTGTTCGACATAATCTTTGGTGAGATATGTTAGATATAAGTTCTTCAATTGAACGTATGTAAATTGATAATACCTCATTATCTACACATAATCTTGTAAGAAAACACAACCAATTTATGAACTGGGAATCACTGAGAATCAAAGGTTTCTTGATGATATTCTTGTATAGATTAAACTTTTAACGTCTCCCACCCTGGGAAAATCATACATGAGAATAACTGAGCACTTTTATTTGTTGTCATTTTCACAATAATAACACATCCTTTTTCTTTTTCTCGTTCGACATAATCTTTGGTGAGATATGTTAGATATAAGTTCTTCAATTGAAAGTATGTAAATTAATAATGCCTCATTATCTACACATAATCTTGTAAGAAAACACAACTAGTTTATGAACTGGGAATCACTGAGAATCAAAGGTTTCTTGATGATATTCTTATATAGATTAAACTTTTAACGTCTCCCACCCTGGGAAAATCATACATGAGAATAACTGAGCACTTTTATTTGTTGACATTTTCACAATAATAACACATCCTTTTTCCTTTTCTCGTCCGACATAATCTTTGGTGAGATATGTTAGATATAAGTTCTTCAATTGAAAGTATGTAAATTGATAATGCCTCATTATCTACACATAATCTTGTAAGAAAACACAACCAATTTATGAACTGGGAATCACTGAGAATCAAAGGTTTCTTGCTGATATTCTTGTATAGATTAAACTTTTAACGTCTCCCACCCTGGGAAAATCATACATGAGAATAAATGAGCATTTTTATTTGTTGACATTTTTACAATAATAACACATCCTTTTTCCTTTTTTTGTTCGACATAATCTTTGGTGAGATATGTTAGATATAAGTTCTTCAATTGAAAGTATGTAAATTGATAATGCCTCATTATCTACACATAATCTTGTAAGAAAACACAACCAATTTATGAACTGGGAATCACTGAGAATCAAAGGTTTCTTGATGATATTCTTGTATAGATTAAACTTTTAACGTCTCCCACCCTGGGAAAATCATACATGAGAATAACTGAGCACTTTTATTTGTTGTCATTTTCACAATAATAACACATCCTTTTTCTTTTTCTCGTTCGACATAATCTTTGGTGAGATATGTTAGATATAAGTTCTTCAATTGAAAGTATGTAAATTAATAATGCCTCATTATCTACACATAACCTTGTAAGAAAACACAACTAGTTTATGAACTGGGAATCACTGAGAATCAAAGGTTTCTTGATGATATTCTTATATAGATTAAACTTTTAACGTCTCCCACCCTGGGAAAATCATACATGAGAATAACTGAGCACTTTTATTTGTTGACATTTTCACAATAATAACACATCCTTTTTCCTTTTCTCGTCCGACATAATCTTTGGTGAGATATGTTAGATATAAGTTCTTCAATTGAAAGTATGTAAATTGATAATGCCTCATTATCTACACATAATCTTGTAAGAAAACACAACCAATTTATGAACTGGGAATCACTGAGAATCAAAGGTTTCTTGCTGATATTCTTGTATAGATTAAACTTTTAACGTCTCCCACCCTGGGAAAATCATACATGAGAATAAATGAGCATTTTTATTTGTTGACATTTTCACAATAATAGCACATCCTTTTTCCTTTTTTTGTTCGACATAATCTTTGGTGAGATATGTTAGATATAAGTTCTTCAATTGAAAGTATGTAAATTAATAATGCCTCATTATCTACACATAATCTTGTAAGAAAACACAACCAGTTTATGAACTGAGAATCACTGAGAATCAAAGGTTTCTTGTAGATATAATTATATAGATTAAACTTTTAACGTTGCCCACCCTGGGAAAATCATACATGAGAATAACTGAGCACTTTTATTTGTTGACATTTTCACAATAATAACACATCCTTTTTCCTTTTTTTGTTCGACATAATCTTTGGTGAGATATGTTAGATATAAGTTCTTCAATTGAAAGTATGTAAATTGATAATGCCTCATTATCTACACATAATCTTGTAAGAAAACACAACCAATTTATGAACTGGGAATCACTGAGAATCAAAGGTTTCTTGATGATATTCTTGTATAGATTAAACTTTTAAATTCTCCCACCCTGGGAAAATCATACATGAGAATAACTGAGCACTTTTATTTGTTGTCATTTTCACAATAATAACACATCCTTTTTCTTTTTCTCGTTCGACATAATCTTTGGTGAGATATGTTAGATATAAGTTCTTCAATTGAAAGTATGTAAATTAATAATGCCTCATTATCTACACATAATCTTGTAAGAAAACACAACCAGTTTATGAACTGGGAATCACTGAGAATCAAAGGTTTCTTGATGATATTCTTATATAGATTAATCTTTTAACGTCTCCCACCCTGGGAAAATCATACATGAGAATAACTGAGCACTTTTATTTGTTGAAATTTTCACAATAATAACACATACTTTTTCCTTTTTTCGTCCGACATAATCTTTGGTGAGATATGTTAGATATAAGTTCTTCAATTGAAAGTATGTAAATTGATAATGCCTCATTATCTACACATAATCTTGTAAGAAAACACTACCAATTTATGAACTGGGAATCACTGAGAATCAAAGGTTTCTTGATGATATTCTTGTATAGATTAAACTTTTAACGTCTCCCACCCTGGGAAAATCATACATGAGAATAAATGAGCACTTTTATTTGTTGACATTTTCACTATAATAACACATCCTTTTTCCTTTTTTTGTTCGACATAATCTTTGGTGAGATATGTTAGATATAAGTTCTTCAATTGAACGTATGTAAATTGATAATACCTCATTATCTACACATAATCTTGTAAGAAAACACAACCAATTTATGAACTGGGAATCACTGAGAATCAAAGGTTTCTTGATGATATTCTTGTATAGATTAAACTTTTAACGTCTCCCACCCTGGGAAAATCATACATGAGAATAACTGAGCACTTTTATTTGTTGTCATTTTCACAATAATAACACATCCTTTTTCTTTTTCTCGTTCGACATAATCTTTGGTGAGATATGTTAGATATAAGTTCTTCAATTGAAAGTATGTAAATTAATAATGCCTCATTATCTACACATAATCTTGTAAGAAAACACAACTAGTTTATGAACTGGGAATCACTGAGAATCAAAGGTTTCTTGATGATATTCTTATATAGATTAAACTTTTAACGTCTCCCACCCTGGGAAAATCATACATGAGAATAACTGAGCACTTTTATTTGTTGACATTTTCACAATAATAACACATCCTTTTTCCTTTTCTCGTCCGACATAATCTTTGGTGAGATATGTTAGATATAAGTTCTTCAATTGAAAGTATGTAAATTGATAATGCCTCATTATCTACACATAATCTTGTAAGAAAACACAACCAATTTATGAACTGGGAATCACTGAGAATCAAAGGTTTCTTGCTGATATTCTTGTATAGATTAAACTTTTAACGTCTCCCACCCTGGGAAAATCATACATGAGAATAAATGAGCATTTTTATTTGTTGACATTTTTACAATAATAACACATCCTTTTTCCTTTTTTTGTTCGACATAATCTTTGGTGAGATATGTTAGATATAAGTTCTTCAATTGAAAGTATGTAAATTGATAATGCCTCATTATCTACACATAATCTTGTAAGAAAACACAACCAATTTATGAACTGGGAATCACTGAGAATCAAAGGTTTCTTGATGATATTCTTGTATAGATTAAACTTTTAACGTCTCCCACCCTGGGAAAATCATACATGAGAATAACTGAGCACTTTTATTTGTTGTCATTTTCACAATAATAACACATCCTTTTTCTTTTTCTCGTTCGACATAATCTTTGGTGACATATGTTAGATATAAGTTCTTCAATTGAAAGTATGTAAATTAATAATGCCTCATTATCTACACATAATCTTGTAAGAAAACACAACCAGTTTATGAACTGGGAATCACTGAGAATCAAAGGTTTCTTGATGATATTCTTATATAGATTAAACTTTTAACGTCTCCCACCCTGGGAAAATCATACATGAGAATAACTGAGCACTTTTATTTGTTGACATTTTCACAATAATAACACATCCTTTTTCCTTTTCTCGTTTGACATAATCTTTGATAAGATATAAGTTAGATATAAGTTCTTGAATTGAAACTATGTAAATTAATAACACCTCATTATCCACACATAATCTTGTAAGAAAACACAACCAGTTTATGAACTGGGAATCATGCCGGTCAAAAATATCCAGCTAGGAAACCCAGCTGGATTTCCTAGCTGGGAAATCCAGCTGGATCCAAGTGGATTCGAGATAGATTTCAGTAGAAGCTAGATTCCTACTTCGATCCATGTCGCCATCCAGTTTATTTTCAAATAGATTTTAAGTGGATTCCTACCTACTTTTGGATGGATTTAAGATAATAACTGGATTTTTAGCAAGATATCCATCTGGATTTATGTGGAGTTACAAGTAGATTCCTATCCATAATGTGGATTATTACGTAGATTTTTACCAAATACAGTGGGGACTCCGCTTGGATTTCTACCCATTATGAAGTGGATTTTGTGCATTACCTAGATTTTTAAGTAGATACCCACCTATAATTAAGTAGGATTATGAATGGATTTTGGATTTTTACGTGGATTTGTATCAACATACAGTGAAACTCTGCCTTGGATTCCTACGCATTATTAAATAGATTTTTTACCTATTATCTCGACTATTAACTAGATATCCACCTAAAATTAAGTAGGAGTACGGGTCGATTTTTTATGATTACGTGGATTTTTACGTAGATTTTCGTCAAGGTCTAGTGGGATCTTAGCTTGGATTCCTACCCATTATTAAGTGGATTTTACCTATTACTTGGATTGTTAACTAGATGCCCACCTATTATTAAGTAGGATTATAGTCGATTTTTTATGATTAAAATTTTCATAGATTTTTATCAAGCTCGAGTGGGATCTTCGGTTGGATTTCTACCCATTACTGAATGGATTTTGCGCATTATCTGGATTTTTTTGGATATCCACCTACAATTAAGTAGGATAACAGGAAGATTTTTTTCTATTACGTAGTTTTGTACGAGGATTTTCATTAAGGTGCAGTGGGGTGTTAGCGTCGACTCGAACACATTATTAAATGGATTTGGCGTATTACCTGGATTTTTTTGGATATCCACCTATAATTAACCCATTTCGTCCCAAATGTCCAAGATTTTTTTTTAATTTTCAGCGTTCTAACTTTTTATGTAAACGGCCCAAAAAAAATTTAAAAGCACCATTTCGGATAGTTTAAAGCCTTCTCTTTCGAATTCCGTAGCCAGAATTGGGCTACGACTTCATTAAAAAAAGTTATAACAATTTATTGCAAAAAAAAAACCGAAATTTTCAACATTTTTTTCAGAAATGTGAATTTTCAACATGATAAAGTTGTACCAGATCATCGCATTTACTATAAATTGTGGAGTTTTTATGTTCTCTTTAAAATCCCGTTGGATTTTTTTTTTGTGAAATTCGAGATGGCGGCGTCAAGATGGCACCCACTAGCTACAAAACGAGGTTGATTCTTTTAGGGTCCCAGGATCGATGATGGCTAATCTTCCTCAATCAGCCGCAAAAGGGGATCAATTTTGGCATGCTTTTGAGGTCGATGAGGGTTAATTCAAGTCGACGGACGCGGAACAAGGTCACTTTTTCCTAGGCATTCGAGGTCGATTATCTACCTCGACTACATCGGAAACTGGTAGATTTCTGGAAGTTGTTTGTGGACCATTTTGGTAGAATTTGAAGGTCGGAGATAGCGTATTTACCTGGACCACCGAGCGAGTTCAATTTATGGTAGGTCTTGAGGCCAGCAGTAAAACGAGGTCGACATTTGATGTTATGGTAATATCAATATTATGTGTGCGCGCGGGTGTGTGTGTGGGTGTGTGTGTGTGTGTGTGTGTGTGTGTGTGTGTATGTGTGTGTGTGTGTGTGTGTGTGTGTCTGTGTGTGGGTGTGGGTGTGGGTGTGGGTGTGTGTGTGTGTGTGTGTGTGTGTGTGTGTGTGTGTGTGTGTGTGTGTGTGTGTGTGTGTGTGTGTGGAACCAATGATCGTAGGATAGTTTTGCAAAAAGAACTGGAAAGCTTGAAGTAAAAACTTTAATTTTCATTTTTTGCAGTTTTCTAACACTGTTTTTTAACGATTCAACGACGCTTTTTTAATGAAAACTATAGGTACTTCTAAAAATAAATTTAAAAGGACAAAAAATGACTTTCCGACAAAATTTCGCTAGAAAAAATATGTAGTTAAGCGCCTACATTACGTATAAATTTTTTCAGATTTAAAAAATTTCTAACAAATTTTTGCGAAAAATCATTATTTCTCCATTTAAATTCATTTTTAAAAGTAGCTAGTTTTCATTAAAGAAGCGTCGTTGAATCGTTGAAAAAGAGCGTTAAAAAGTTTTGCAAAAAATGAAAATTGAAACTTTTACTACAAGCTTTCTCGTTCTTTTTGTAAAATTATCCTACGATCATTGGTTCAAAAACTACGTTGATTTAAAGTTGAGAACAAAATTGTAGATTTCTATTATTTTTAATTCTTTAATGGCACATAAAAAAATTCGAAAAAAAGATTTATTCTTAGGTGGGTCTTAAAGCTATTGGTTCAAGCTTTCCAATGAGTCCCCGATGGTTTTTGTAGCCAAATAGACAGCGAAGAGGTGAAACTTTTTCATTCACCTAAAATGTCGTCTGGGTGCACAAACGCAAATGACCGGGAGCGTAGCTCACTTCTGCTTGCTTACGCTAACTTTTAACCTTTAGAGGATCGGAAGCCACTATAGGGTACTTGTCCCGATTTGTGTACCCGTTCCTATTTGTGTGCTATTATTTAAACGCGATATACAAATAAGCAGATACGAAAATAGCATTGAAATAATTTTTTTCCAAATATTAGACTATGTAGTTTTTACAAGATTTATGTGTCAAACTTTTTTAGTCAGTAATAAGACTGCAATAATGCTTTCAAAAGTACAACATGTAATTTGGAAAGATTCATTACTTTTTCTTACTTGAACGCGATAAGAAACGACAATCTTTATTGTAAGAAAAAAATAATGTACAATAATAATTTGAAAAATAAAAAGGGCTCATCATATTATAAAACAACTTTAACTTACACAATACACATTTATAAAAAGATTTAAAGATATTTTTCATATTTTAAATGACTTTGTCCACTAATACAGCACAAAATCAGCATTTGTACATATTTTTATGTGCCTATAGAACGTAAACATAACCTTTGTTAGGTTATACGTCGCTCATATGTGGTTGTTCAAACTACGTGTTTGCGTCCAATAATCTTTCACCACGTTATAGAAAAGTGTGTTATAAACTAATTTTTTATTAAATTATACTTTTACTGGCAATAGATTTTCGAAATGAATGCAAAATTAACGTCAAAAAGAAGAAAATTGCACAATAAAGAAAAGCCAATGCATAACATATCTTATATATTTTGGTAATAAATACGTGCAACGCTAATGTATTACCATAATTTGTATATTTATAGGTTTATTTATATTGAAAATGATATTTCTTATAATGATAAAGCACACAAATCGCGGCGGCGGAAGGGGGGGGGGCAGCTGTGTAAAGGTACATTAATCGGGGATACACAATTGCGTTCATCGCCATCTGCTAGGGCACACAAATATAGGCAAAAATTATTTTTTTTACTTTTAATATAATTTTAGTAGGGATATTTTTTAGAGAAAACAATTTCTGTATTTAGATTAAAAGTTAAACTATCAACATACGAGGGTCATTTGATAAGTACCTAGCCTACAAATGAAAACACCAAAATTTTACAAAAACTAAAATTTATTTTTCAATGTAGTCTCCTTTTAGTTGAATACACTTGGTCTAGCGGTGTTCCAATTTTTTTAACCCCGTTGAAAAAAATGTTTTCTCTTGGTTTGCAAAATAGGCCTCCGTGGCGGCGATTATTTCGTTATTGGAGTGGAATCTCTTCCCGGCGAGCGAATTTTTTAGGTTCGGAAACAAAAAAAAGTCGCACGGAGCCAAATCTGGAGAATACGGTGGATGGGGCAGCAGTTCGTAGCGTAATTCGACCAATTTAGTCGTGGCGAGTGCAGAAGTGTGAGCCGGTGCATTATCGTGGTGGAAAAGCACTTTCTTTTTAGACAAATGGGGCCGTTTTTCTTCTAACACGGCGTCAAATCGGCTCAATAGTTCGGTGTAGTACTGTCCTGTGACCGTTTTGCCCTTCTCCAGATAGTCAATAAAAATCACACCTTGAGAATACCAGAAAACAGTGGCCATCACCTTTCCGGCCGACGGGACCGTCTTCGCCTTCTTCGGAGCAGGTTCACCGCGTAAGGTCCACTGTTTTGACTGCTCCTTGATCTCTGGAGTGTAGTAGTGAATCCATGTTTCGTCGACGGTCACGTAACGACGCAAAAACTCTTTTGGATTGCGATTAAACAGCTCCAAACACTGCTCTGAACTGGTCACACGGATGCGCTTGTTGTCTGCAGTCAGCAAACGCGGCACCCACCTTGCTGACAGCTTCCTCATGCCTAAAATCTCATGTAGGATATGCCACACGCGTTCTTCTGAGATGCCTACTATCGCAGCTATCTCGTGCACCTTTAATCGGCGGTCTGACAAAACGATATCGTGTATTTTTGTCACGTTCTCCTCCGTAGTGGCTATTTTCGGAGCACCTGGGCGTGGATCATCAAAAACCGACGTACGACCACGTTGAAACTCGTTATACCAAAATTTAACGGTCGCTATCGAAGGAGAAGCATCCCCATACACTGCATCCAAGCGTTCTTTAATTTCACTGCGCGATTTCCCTTCCAAAAACAAGAACCGAATCACCGACCGATATTGTTCTTTCTCCATTTTTTCAAAAATCAACGGACACATTTGCTTTCACACGCTCTCAAAAATAAACTACAACTCCGATCCGGCTGAAATTTCGTCTGTAACCGTTTACAGGAAGATACTGCAATGTAGTGTATTTCTGGTGCGATAGTGGCACTCTGGCGGTGAGGCTAGGTACTTGTCAAATGACCCTCGTATATTGATTGCACATTCGTGCATGGCTAAATGAATTCAGTAAATCACGACCAACCGGGAAGCTTCCTTAAACCCACACTAATCGGGACAACTAATAATATATTTTTTTATGCATTTTCTAAGAACGATCACGCACCCCAAATGCCGGTCCTCTAAAGGTTAATAGTTATAAATAACATTCATAATTTACTTTTTACTATCAAAATTTTTTATAAAAAAATAATATACAAAATTTCCACTCCTATTGAGCGACGCTACTTCAAAAAGAAATAAAATCAAATTAAATCTTCATTAAAATCAAGCACACACTCCTAATTATAAGAAATAAAAAAGATCAAAAATAAATAAATACATAAAGCAACAAACAAAATTTTAAAGCGTTTGAAAGGAAAAACACTTCAAGGAAGAGCAAGCGAAGTTAAAAAAAATCAAAGTACAGAAAAAAAACGAGGCATGTAAAAGATAAAACCATAACAATGCGATTATACGTGCTCAACGCCAATAGTTAAATGCGAGCAAGTATAATTAAGGGCGAAAATGGTAAGCAACATTCCATAAATTTTTTTAAATAAGTTTTGTGTTGCAAGGTATCTCAACGTTGTATACATTTGTTTACTTAAGGCGATGTGCAGTCCAAAACAAATCTAAATTCATTATTTATTAAACTGACATTAAACCTTTATTTGAAAAAATACATCAATTAAGCCCTCCGTACATACAAGTAATATAATCAGAGATTTTTCGGGAATGATTCTATTAGTATTTTCATGAAATATCCTTGTTCTAAAATCAGATAAAATGTTGAAAATGTAGATTCCTACTTATCAACAACAACGGTTTTTATTTAATTAAACAATTTTTTAATATTTTAATATTTTTATCAAAATTTTAATACACTCTCATGACAAAATTACCAATCGATGCCTATAAGAGAAGCTGATATTTTTTATATTTTTGTATAAAAATTTTATAAAACTTTATAATACCAAAATTTTATATAAACTGTATAAAATTTTCATAAAAATTTTATAAACATTTTACAAATTATCCCGCAGAATTGGTTACAAATAATTTGCGATTTTTTTTGTCGAAAAGGATTAACTTTGCAAAAAAATATTATACAACAAAAAGTGCTTTAAATTAGTCAAAGAACATGTGGAAATTTTTTTAGAATTTTTTTAGATCATTTTTGAATTTTTGAAAAATGGCTAATTGCGAAAAATCCAAAAATTATGCGAAAAATTCTGAAAAAATTTCCGCGTGTTCTTTGAATAATGCTAAATACTTATTAATCTATAAAAATTTTTTTGCAAAGTTAATCCTTTTCAAGGAAAAAAATTGCAAAGTATTTTATGAGATTTCGCTGAAAAATTACCATTCCCGTGGCCGCTATTTTTAAATTCGATTTCAGACCTATGTTACTTCAAAGTATAGGTAATTACTTCACAACTTTTACTGGTTAGACTCACTGATCAATTCTGTTTCGGTACGAAAATTTCGATCAAACAAAATTTTTTTTCGAGAAAACCGTGTTTTTTTTTCTAAAATGGATTATAATTTTTTAAATATTGATGGTATTGCAATTTTGAGGACGTATTCTGAAAGTACATCAAATTTTACGTCAGAAAACATATTTATCAAGTTTTTTAAACACTTGAAACATAAAAAGTTATCCTATCGAGAATCAGACGAAAATTTTGGAGTTCCGGGCCGAAACGGGTTAATAAAATTTCTTTCTTACAAAAAGTGGATTATTAATAAACTTTTAGAAACTATTAATAACTATTATTATGGAATGAAAAAAGTTTCTAACATATAATAGCTTTTTATGATTGATTTTATGGTTATGCCCAGCGATACAAAAAAATAAATAAAAGTTTATTACTGTTATAATCTTTAGCTCTTTACAACAGAAAAACTGCTGCTAACTGCTTTAGCAGAATGCTTTCTCAAAGAGAATTGATAAATTACATCAAATAATTTTTTTAAATGTACATTTTAATATAAAATTTCATTCTTGCTGCATATCTGATTTTCCATAAATACAATTATTCAAAATGATCAAGAAAATTATATTTAAAATAGTTATGTAGTAATTGTTAAATTGCAAAATAAAAAGTTTAAGGTATTATCACATGCTATTTATTGAATTTATAAATTAATTGCACTTCTTCGAAATTTCTTCGGCGTTTTCTTTGAAAACCTGCTAACTCAGTGTTTGCTTCAAAATCCCGCCAACTCAGCGAAGACTTCGAAAATCCACCAACTCATAGAGTGGTTTCAAAAACCATATAACTCAGCGAAGGTTTCAAATATCCTCTAACTCAGGCGTTTTTTTTTCTTTAATTTTGTAGTGGTAGCTCTAGGATGTTAAAGTACAATTTTTGTATAACTGATGAAAAAAATTATTTACGATTTTTCCATATTTTTCTTTATTTTTTTTAACCGATTTAATATTATCCGATCAATTATATAATAATTGAACTTGCACAACTTCAAAATAAGCTTTAAATACCTGCCAAAGATAAACTTGATATCTTTGGCCAGTTTCGATTTATGTTGCAGACAAATACGAACACACACGTACGCACGCACGCACGCACGCACACACACAAACCTTTTCTAGAAAATGCATATCTCGACTCAGGGAGCTCAGAAATATCGAAAATCGTCGAAATCTCGAGATACAACTCGTAATACAAGTTTGCAGTGACAGTTGAATGAACGTTTTGGAAATAGCTTTTTAGTACTTCATCTTTTATTAGAAACTTCATACTTAAAATAGCAGAATCGATACCAAAGAAAAATTAAGTTTATATTGCTAGAAATTGTAGTGATGCATAACCTTTAGACGACAAAAATCCAGTACTGGATCGACCCATCCCTGTTGAAACGGCCCTATAAAACCTTATAAAACCGCATAAAATATTTACGATTTTAATCAACCAAAAAAAAGTCCCCATTAAATATTTTATAAGGTTATATAAGGTTCATCATATTTTATGTGTATCAATGGGGAAATACAATATAGCCATTTCTACAGTAAAAACTTACATGGATTTATAAGAAAAATCTTATTAAAAATGTACTAGTTTCTATAAGTAGATTATAACATAAGGATAATATAGTATTTCCTACTAAAACGTGTATAATAATTATTAGTAAAATCCAATTCAACAAAATAATGCTAGCGTAAAAATATTAAATGAGATTTAATAAGTATTTCTCATTTGAATTTGTATAAGATTATATAGTATTTTTTCTCATTTATTGAGGCTAAATTGAATGAGCTTTAACAAGGATATGCATATTAAAAGTAAATAAGAATTTATGATCGGTATATGAAAAAGTGAATAGGCTTTTATATGAATTGTACATAACAATATAAAAATGGAATTATATAGAAATTCCGGGTGCAAATACACACATTAAAAAACTTATTGTATATGAATCTATATGCAATATAAACATTGTCAAAAACTATATAATACATATTAAATAAAATCATATATATTTAAACAGAATATATCTAATAAGAATACTCAATTACAAATATTTTTTATAAAATCTGTATTTTCTACAACAAACGTTACTTTATCATAAAACAATGTATAATTTATAAAAAAAAATAAAATATATTTTATGAGGTGTTATGAGAACATGACCTTCATATAGAGCCTTGTACCCTCATGTTATGAAAACGCCCGTCCGCGACTGTTTTCTTTAAAATGCGGTATGCAAGCTATTTGCTGCCGCATTCGTGTTCGAGACCCTTGACGACGACGAGCGTCGTTTGTTTGTTAGCGCGCATAGCTGGTCTCTCTTCCCAACCTCCCATAACCTGTGAAGCCGGAAAAAATAGCTGGCCCTGTGCTCCTGCCCCTACACATCGCGCCCATACATCGCGCGATCCTGCCGTCCTGACTACCGTCCTGACTGCCGCCCTGACTGCCGTCCTGACTGCCTTAACCGAACAAAACGTAATGTAATTGTGAATTTACTTGTACAAGTTATACAAATACACATTAAATCTCATTTACCCTCATAAAAATATCTTGGATTGTCATATTAAATACTATAAACCTTGCTTCACTTTACCTTTACAAAATGATTATTTGTAAAAGTAATAAAAGAATTTTATCAAACTTTTCACCACAATAACTATCCATAAAAACAACTTTGAAACTGCATTGATTGTTATTGATAAAAAAATTTTCAAAGCAATTGGTTATAGATATCTACTAGAACTAGAAAATATCCTGATAGAATTATGAAGAAGGTACACATTGAAACCCATAAAAAACATAGTTTTGATTTTTTTATAAATTGCGTATTCGCTAGCAAGAAAGTCTTTGTAATTTTTTTTTATAAATCAGTTTCAATGTATATAAGAAAACAAGGCGAAATTAATAAAACGTTATGTAATTCTGAATTTACTTGTACAAGTTATACAAATACACATTAAACATCATTTACCCTCATAGAAATATCTTGGATTGTCATATTAAATACTATAGACCTTGCTTCACTTTACCTTAGCAAAATGATTATTTGTAAAAGTAATAAAGAGAATTTTGTCAAACTTTTCACCACAATAGCTATCCATAAAAACAACTTTGAAACTGCATTGATTATTATTGATAAAAAAAATTTCAAAGCAATTGGTTATAGATATCTACTAGAACTAGAAAATATCGTGATAGAATTATGAAGAAGGTACACATTGAAACCCATAAAAAACATAGTTTTGATTTTTTTGTAAATTGCGTATTCGCTAACAAGAAAGTCTTTGTAACTTTTTTTTTATAAATCAGTTTCAATGTATATAAGAAAACAAGGCGAAATTAATAAAACGTTATGTAATTCTGAATTTACTTGTACAAGTTATACAAATACACATTAAACATCATTTACCCTCATAGAAATATCTTGGATTGTCATATTAAATACTATAGACCTTGCTTCACTTTACCTTTGCAAAATGAATATTTGTCAAAGTAATAAAGAGAATTTTATCAAACTTTTCACCACAATAGCTATCTATAAAAACAACTTTGAAACTGCATTGATTGTTATTAATAAAAAAATTTTCAAAGCAATTGGTTATAGATATCTACTAGAACTAGAAAATATCCTCATAAAATTATGAAGAAGGTACACATTGAAACCCATAAAAAACATAGTTTTGATTTTTTTAGAAATTGCGTATTAGCTAACAAGAAAGTCTTTGTAATTTTTTTTTCTAAATCAGTTTCAATGTATATTAGAAAACAATTCCAAATTAATAAAACGCAATTTATAAAAAAACAACAAAACTATGTTTTTATGGATTTTAATGTGTACCTCCTACATAATTCTATAAGGATATTTGCTAGTTCAATAAGATAACAATTAACTATAGCTTTGAAAATTTCCTTTTCAATAAAAATCAATGCATTCTAAGTTGTTGTTATGAATAGCTATTTTTGTGAAATGTTTGACAAAAATCTTTTATTACTTTTACATGAAGTAAGCATGTTGCAAAGGTAAATAGAAGCATCGACGCGATTTGCAGAGAAACAATGCATAGCGTTCTTATGGGCATGTAATGAAAACAATTTCTTACAAGTTTCTGGAAAACCTACGAGATCTCAATTTTTTTCTTTCATTGTTATTTTATTTTTCTTTATATAAAAAGTTATAAGAATATTTTTAAATTCATTAGCTGAACAAATGCTAAGAACTATGATTCACTCTATTTTTGGAATTTGGAAAATGAAACTTCCTAGATAATTCTATAATACGTTTATAACCTGTCCCTTTATAAATTTCGTTTTTAATAAAAATCTATGATTTGTAAGTGTCGGTACATTGATTCTGTACACTAATGCGCTATTAAAGTTTTTATTTTTCTAGATCCCTAAGAGATGTTTTTTTTTGTCAAGTATGATGATGAAACTTTTGATAAAGTGAATGAAAGTCAGATTCTACATTTAGAAGTTCCTCATAATAAATTTAAGAAATATAATGTTTTGAATGACTCTAATGGTACAAAAGATGCACTTATTATTTACAGTGCTGGTAAATATTTTAATGAAACATCTAATATTTAAATAAGGTAAAGTACCCAGTGTCGGGACAAACTAAAAATCTGACCCAATATCGGGACAGCAAAAAATGCTACCATTACTTATGAAAATGTAAAAGAAATTAGTTGGTTAGCATTGTTTATGCTATAATTTATCTAGTTCAGTTGATATTGTGTTGATTTAAGTATGTGATTTATCATAATGCAGTGGGAAAGTTTTGAAGGTTATGTTCAAATGGACAAAGTCATGTCCCGACTTACCAACACTTTCTTTGCCGTATCCCGATAGCGGGACATATTTAAAAGTATATGTCCCGACACTGGTTCTCAAGTTTATCTCGCTATCGGGTCCACATTCAACATATTTTACCCTATGCTGTCCCGTTATAGCAGAACTTTGTGTTTAACTTTGAACTTACTTATTTAATAGAAAATAGTATGAAAATGAATTTCCTTTGGTATACAATAATAAAACAGATCCAAAACTAATTAGTTATGTCCAAGAGATTCAAAAAATTGAACGTATTCAATGTTAAATATGTATCTGAACTTTTTTCTATGCTATTTTTGTCCCGGCACTGGGTACTTTACCTTAGGATGCATATGTACAAATGAAATAGTATTGATGAATAATTATTTTAGATAGTTTGCAACAATTAGATGAAATTATTGATAGTAATCGTCTCAGATTACCCCCTGCAAGACTTATAGATTCAGCTTCTGATTTGACTGCAGATGAATCTATTTTAGATTCATTAGCACACGAGGTAAAAGAGAAACAGACTTTGTCAGATATATTGCAAAAGAAATTAAAGACTTTAGAGAAAGTGTTACAAAATTGTTCAATTTGATATTTTTTCTTGAAAGTGGCCCCCTTGTTACACATACTACTTATAGGACCTTTTATTACTTTTTACACATAGTACTTTTTTAATAAGTGCAGGAATAGGACCTTTTTTGTATCAAAAGTGGATGGAAGATCGGGTATATTGATGGCTAAGCAGAAGAAGAACGTATCTCGGCTCGTGATTGAAGAACGACTTATCTCGGCGTGCGGATGAAGAACGACGTATTTCACCGTATATTGACCTTGTACTGGCCGTAAGAGCGCCGAAATACGTCGTTCTTCATCCTCGCGCCGAGATGCGTCGTTCTTTATTCGCGTACCAAGATAAGTCGTTCTTCATGCGCGCGCCGTGATACGTTCTTCTTCCGCTCGATTTTTCATTCACTTTTTTATTCAGAAAAAGGGCCTTTTTCATGCAAGTGTTGAAAAAAATATATTTAAAGAAAAGCAACGGAACATATTTAACTGCTGACAATTATGTAACGGCACATAACTTCGCCATTACTGTAACCTGTTTAACTATATTCGCGTGCCTGTGGCTTTTTGTAATCTAATACATATTTCCACGGTCGTACACTCAGAAAAATGATCATCCTGTCTTAGGATGATTTTCCTCCTGGGGAAAATCTTCTGCAGTGAAAGGGCATTCCTTTTGCAGGAGAATGAAACAATGTTTCAACAGGAACCACGTCCTCCCGAACCAGGAGTCAAATACTCCTGCACGAAGAGAATTTTATGTTTGCATGCAAGAACATCGTGCGTCAGTAATAGAGGGATGATATTTTCGGCCTTAGGTCTCAGAAATAATATTTTTCGGATTTCATTAAATTGCCTGAAAAACACATTCAAACACGTTTCTTTTTGTATTTGATAACCCTAGAACTAATACATAAATTCAAAACGATAACTAAAGGCCATTTTACATTCAAATATTACGTTATTTACTAATTTATTTATTTGTTTGTTAATAACTATTTGATATACAGGAGGAGTCCCTCCTGCTACAATATAACATTGTACGGAGCGGATATTCGTCCTCTTAATGAGGAAATCCTCCAGGCGCCATTTTTAGCGGAGAATCCTCCTGCTACAGGCAGATGCTAGACATACTAGATAATAAAATCACGAGTATATGAAATTTACTTCAAAGCTCGTCTTTTTTAAACATATTTAATATTTTTTAAATATTATTTATTCCATACCCAGGTATTAAAAAAGAATTTACATATCCCTGATACAAAGTTGATTTAAAGTCGTTTCTTACATGGAAAAGAATTTCCTTGACGGACTACTCCAACGTCGTTAGTAACTCTAGGAAAACTCATCTAGAGAGTACACATCATTTTGGTGTAGCGGCCGCCAGCGTTTGGTACACTGATAGTGAGTATGCCAATTGTCACGCAATCGGGCAGAAGTCGCAGTCTCTCGTTTATGCTACCCTAACTTAAAAATATCAATTTTTTTATGAGTGTTAAGCTTTCGTAGTGTACTCACTGTATGAAACTTGTGTGTAAGGCAATCATTTACCGCACGAGATGTTTTTCACACGGGCGAAGCGAGAAATAGTAAATAATGTGTTATTTACGCATTACCGCTTCCGATCGATCGGCATATCGACGGCTGAGCGGTAGCAGGTGCTATCTCGGCCGAGGCTCGCAGAACGTGCTATCTCGGCCGCGGTCACAGAACGTGCTATCTCGGCCGAGGCTTTTGGTTATTTTTCTTCATTTTCAAATTGACGTAGCTTTGCACAGAATCGACCGATTTTAACGATTTTCATATCAAATTAAAGCTCTTTTCTTTAACTTTAATTACTTTTCTGTGGAATATATTTTTTCCTCGCTTAAGGTTTGTTCACAACGTCTACAAACAAAACGCCCGATTCTGTGAGTTCGGCCGAGATAGCACGTTCTAGCGCTCAGCCGTCGATACTCACAAGGGGAGCACCAGGGATGCGGGTCCTGGATTTGTCTAAAATTGTAGGAGGTACTTCTTTATGCCAAATAATGAGATACGTGTCTCGGGGTTTCTCTGAATAGACCTTTTGTCCCGGGTTCCAAGCAATTTTATGTCTAAAATAAGCAATTTTTTATATAAAGGGGTTCTCTTTCTTTGCTTATTGCCTTTTTAAGTATTTCGATCATGTAGATAAACAGAAAATGTTATAAAAGAACACAGAAACAGCTTTAATTTAAGCACTCTTTCATTAAGAAATCTCGATTTTTTTAAATGTTATAGGCTTTCGAAGATAAAGTGAGAAGATAGCTTAAAATATCACCCGTAAAATGCTTGAAAAAAATAAAAAAATTTTAGCGATTTTCTTACTTAATTTTTGATACCCTATAATTTTTTAAAAAATCTACAGTTTTTAACGAATCACAGCTTAAATTAAAGCTTTTTCTACCTATTTTTATAAACTCTTCAATCCATTTACACGACCAAAATATTCAAAAAGCTTTAACCAAAGAAAGAGACCTCATTTTTATCAATAATTCTTCATATCAGATATAAAATTGCTTAGGTCTCAGAACAAAAGGCCCATTCAAAGAAACCCCGAGACACGTGTCTCATTATTTGGCATGAGACTATGTCATGAGATGCGCGCGCAATACAGCGTAACGTTTCAATCTCTTTTTTATATAGGGATAGGGATATTTCTAATAACTCTTATAATACACTATACATCATAAGGTCATCATATGTACAACATCCGAAATATTAATTAGTTGAAATATTCATTGATAAATTAGTGTACAATAAGAGAACCTTCTAGCATGAAATACTTTAAGAACATATACTATTAAATCTTTTAGCGATTGAGATTACAATAGAAATGGCTCCTGAACAAAAAAAAATGTATAAATTATATTTGTGTAAAACATATAATCGACGACATGTTAGTAGGTGGACTCATCGACGATGGCAAAAAGTTTTATTAGCTCATACAAATGCAATGAAATGTAAGTAACATACTCCAACTGTGCTGCCATCACAATTGAGCTTGTATGCACTGTTCCTAATTGACAGCAACCTTTGACTAGTAATTGCAATTTTTTTCTTATAAATAAAGTTTGATTTATTTGAGATTTTCATTTGAGTTTAACTTGTATAAAATAAAATACTTTAACGTTAAAGGGAATTAGTTAGACTAGATGGTATTTGAGCTCGCGATGTGTGCACGTGGTATTGTGTAATCTTTTTAACTTTAACATTACATGATTTCATAGACAAATAACGAGAAATGACTATATTTTTCAGAAAACTGACTATTCAGAGCATATGAAAAAAGAGTCAATTCAAAATTTATAACGCTGGTTACTTTATAAACGAACTGTTTCGTCCGCTGATGAGAAATTTAGAGAGAATATTCATTATGCAGTCACCAAGCACCTGACCGAGCACTTTTTTCTCAAATTGTTGTTTCCCATTAATAAAAAAATCAACAACATAAATCTTAAATTGAATAGAAAAAGGACCTATTACCGCGTCGTTCAGTTATTTTTCTAATTTAATGATATTTGTTCAGAAGTTAATGAAATTATTAAAAGTTAAAGTAAAAGAAGAGTACCTATACAGCGTGCTCAAAATAAGTTATGTAGTGATTTGAAAAAAATACTTACATTCAGATGCTGATAACATAAGGATCCATGCTTATTCTTAACATGCCTTTAATAGCTTTAACGATAAAGATTTTTTCTTTTATTTAAAATATTGTATTATTAAATTTTACTGTTTTAATTTGTGTTTTTAAAAAGTAAAAGATATGTAATCGCTAACGGTCATAAGTCACATGTGTATTTTTTTAAATTAGCATTAAAATATTATTGTGCGAAATTGAATAATATAAAGCTTAATTTGTGTTTGTATTTTTAGTAGGAGAATACATAAATAATACAAAAAATACAGAAGTACCAAAAAATGATATAAATATTGAAGAACCATATGAACAAATACAGAATAATGATAGTGACTTAGAAACTAGAAATACAATGCAAAGCAATGATATTTTTGCAGAAGCATCTAAAAATTTTATATACGACAATGATTCTGAATCAGATGATGAAGATTACTTTTTGGAAGATTTGAATAATCAGTCTTTTGACTCAGCTACCAATAAGAAATTTAATACAGATAAACGAATAATGTTTTCTGCTTCAAATTTGAAAGTTTGTGATGTGCTGTTAATGATAGATGCCATTATTCTTAACAGTAATTACACTCGAGAAATGCAGGTTATATTGTTAGAATTCGTAAGAGTTCTAGCTGGACCCGAATTTCAAAGCTGGCATTTTACACCATATTTATTATCAAAACGTACTGCTCCACCTCCTCAAGAAATTTTAAAATATTATTACTGTGAGACATGTAACATGCCGATACTTACAGCTCAATTAAATAAACCGGTATCCACTAAAATACAGTGTATAGAGTGTCAAAAATATATTACAATCGATACGAATAATACAAATTATTTCATATCTTTAAATGTAAAGTATCAGTTACAAATATTACTGAATCGTCAAGATGTCCAAGAATCGTTAAAAAATCATTTTGAAAAACAGATACTTAATAAAGAAAATGATGGAATCATGACAGATATACATGATAGTAAAATGTATAAGAAAATACATGCTATTTTACCCGAATTCTTAACTTTCAATTTTAACACTGATGGTGCACAACTTTTTAATAGTTCGAAAAAGAGTTTGTGGCCATTACAATTATATATCAATGAGTTGCCTCCGAATATTCGTTTTAAATTTATTATTTTAGCAGGTTTATGGCAAACGGAAAAAGAGCCCAAACCTGCGTTTTTAAATTTTTTTTTATCAGTATTAGTTAAAGAATGTGAAGAATTGTCATCAACTGGTATATATATTATTGACTACGAAACCGGCAAACCTATTAACTTAAAAATTATTCCTTTATTCGCTTGCGTGGACAGTGTTGCAAGACCTATACTTCAGAACCGATTGCAATTTAATGGGACTTTTGGATGTAGTTGGTGTTACCACAACGGTAAATATAACAGCGGTTCAATGCGATATCCTCTTCTTGAAGAGGATCCACGATTGAGAACACACGAGGGGCATTTGAAAGATGTAGAAGAAGCAGCAAAATATGAAAAGTGGATTAGAGGTGTCAAAGGTGATTCGATATTGCTTACGTTAAAATATTTTGATATAATTTGTGGTCTACCTCCCGATTATATGCATGGTACTTTACTCGGAATAACCAAGCAATTATGGAATAAATGGAATACTAGCTATTTAACGAAGCATGATCGTCTATTAATTAAAACTAGAATGGAGAATATTAAGCTCTCTCGTGATATACGACGATCCCTTCGTACAATGGATTACTCGAATAAATATAAAGCAACAGAATGGAAGACATGGTTAATACTAATAAGTTTACCCTGCTTACGTGGCATACTTCCGGACGAACTTTTTTATTCTTATACACTATTTGTTGAGAGCATATATACACTTTTAAAAGACTCAGTAACAGACGCAGAAATTAATACGTCCGAATACTATCTTTTAAAGTTCGTTGGTCAATGTCAAATTTTATATGGTCTTAGTTTTATGACTTTCAATCTGCATTCTCTGCTACACTATTGCCATGCCGTAAGATCAACTGGTCCTTTGTGGTCAAATTCAGCGTTCGCATTTGAAAATGGAATATATCAATTCTTAAGAAAAATCAATGCTCCTAACGGTTGTATGAAACAGGTTGCTGAAAAATGGTTAAAAAATTCATTATTCCAAGAATACCTTGTTAATACAAAAGAGTCTACTCCCGCCATTAAATATTGTAAAACAATATATATGAGTAGACAACCTCTTCAGAAATGTTCAGTCATCGGTGATACAACATTTATAGGTACTCCAACAACTAACAAAATTGTAGAGAATACAGTACGCGCTTTAACAAAAGAAAAATCCATATACGTCGAAGTATTTGATCGGTGCATTCATAAATCGATATTTTTTCATAGTATTAATTATAATCGTGCATTAAAAACTAATGATTCAGTTGTTGAATTTGATACTGGAGACATAATCGAAATTCATTATTTTGCTGTTACAAAAAGTAAATGTTTCATTTGGGGATACAAGTGGGTAATAGACAATAATGATTTTAATGGAAACAATGAAAAACCAATTGTACGGCATATTTTGAAACGTCAAGAAATTGTTCCAACTATGGTTGCAATTGACATAAAATTGATCAAACGCAAGGTTATAGTTATTGATACTAAAGAACAAGTATATATTTCATTTCTTCCAAATATGTACGAAGTTCAGTAAACCCAAGCGTAAGTTTTAAATTTAGTTTAGTAGATTATCTATAAATTTGTCTAAAAGCTCTGGTCGATATTGTCTCTAACGAGCCGCAAAATTAATAAATAGCTAGTAAAAATAGCGAATTTCTAGGTAGTAATAAAACGATTGTTCCGATCATGTTCTCTATTTAATGGAGATAAGGTTACCTTAAAATGTTGTTACTGAAATCTTCTCTATAATAATCTGATCATTTGTTTAAAAGGAAATATTGAAAAAAAGATATCTAACTAAAACGTCAACACGAATTTATCGCTATTCAATTTGTTTGTAGTACTGTTTCAGGGGATATAAAAGAAAACAATGATTTTTCCGTTTGATTCTGTCTCTGTTACTCGCCGCTACAATAGCAAGTCTCTCACTAGCTATTACTATAAATCTACGAAGTTAAATAGTATCTTTCTCAACGCGGTGCCGAAAGTACCCATTCGCTCTATAGGCTTAAAATCGTAAATGTGATATTTTAGGCCCGTTGTTGCAAAAAATAGTATATATATAAAAAGTAGAAGAAAAAAAGAAAAAAAAGTAGAAGTATATATATCGACGCCCCGTACAAAGAAAAGCACTGCTCGCGGAGCTGGACGAAGAAAAGCACAACTCGCGACGCCCGGACGAAGACTGGCACATCTCAAAATCTCGGACGAAGAAAAGCACGACTCAGACGCGAGGACTAGCTCTATTTATTGCATTATTATAAATAGTACACCTTACGCATAGTAAAAATAAAAACTGCTGCTAAATGCTCTAGCAGATTACTTTCTCAAAGTGAATGCGTGCTCAAATAATTTTATTTTATTCATTATAGCATTTAAATAAATCTAATAAAAGAGCGATTGAGTTGTGCTTTTCTTCGTCCGGACGCCGTGAGTTATACTTATCATCGTCCGCGCTACGCGAGTTGGGCTAGTGTTCGTAACGGTCTGAGTTGTGCTTTTCTTCGTACGGGGCGTCGATATATGTTTGACACGTGCTCGGGACTGCCCAACTCTTTACCTCCCTAATTGCGCAATATACCATTTCAACATGAGTATGGAAGTAGATTATTTATCACGTGTGAAATTTTTTACTCGAGCAAAGCAAAACCGAAAAACGTCATATGAAACAAATAATCTACTTACTGCTATTACTGATACTGATACTGATACTGCCTAGATCAGTATTTTATACAACGAGCGCTGTTAAATCATATTAAAGTTGATTGTGAAGTTATAGAGTGGTATAATAGTAAATTACGCAGTACCTAGGGAGGAAGAACTTGGACAGTCTACAGCCCGTGTAAATTGCCTCCCGAGCGGGAGGCGAGGATGACAAGTACGAGATGTGAGCTGGCCATTTTTTCGCCCATGAAGCGTATACTATTTTAGCTTACACCGAGGCCGAAAATGCCACATTTCAGTTTTTGCGCCGAACGAGATTATGGTACTTTTGGCCCAGCGTAAGGGAGAAGCTATTTCAACGTATACAGTGCGCAGCGAAGCCCTGCAGGCAGGTGTCACTACTGTGATTTATCCTCTGATATGAAACATTCTCAATGTATTAGAAATTTTAAAAATATATCCGTTAGTGAATGTTTTTTATAATTCCTCTACGTGGGATGAATTTTTTTTATTACCAATTAAACAAATCGTAAAATTTTCTTAAGATAAGCGTACCAGTACTTAGATTTATTCCTGCCCTTAAACATCTTATATAAAATAATTTTCAATAAACTATTTTGACTAATGGCGAACGAATTAGTTCTGTACATTTCGGCACATTTTTATTATTTTTTGTTTTTGTTATCCAGATAAATAGCAATTAAATTAAAAAGTAATTAAATGTGCAATTTTCAAAGTCTGGTTATTTTGATAAGATTTGATCGAGACGTAATCGTTTGGATTAACAACTGACCTAAATTTACTACGAATTGAATATTGGAAGTGATCTATTCCATAAATAATTTCTATTTTACAACAGAGAATACCGACGATGAACCCTCCAGATATAAATGGGTTACTAAACGAAGATAAGGAAAATGATGAAAATGTTGACGTACGTAATAAAAAGTGTGATACCAGCATTGTAAAGATAGAAAAGGATGGGAAAAGAAAAACCAAAAAGAAACAAAAAAAAGATACACCTGAAGAAAAAGAAACAAAAAAAGATTCTGAGAAATTAAAATTAAAAAAAAAAGTTTCAGAACCATCTAAAACGGTACTTATTATTATTATTATTATTATTACTCTTATTATGACTATTATTATCATAATTATTATTATAATTATTGACAAGACGAAAATGCTATACAAAAAGCAAATTTATTGCAATCGACTATAAATACTTTTCTGGGGTTATGTTCTTATGCCATAATTTTTATTTATTTTTGTGAAACTTTATGTAGTTTAATTATTCCATTTTAATTATTTCATGAACAATACATTTCTAAACTTTAAATTGCGGCGCATATGATCCAAAAACTAATCATTAAAAAGAAAAATTACTGCCCTTGTCTCGTTAAAATAATTTATACATTTCTATCAACATCAAAATATATTCTGAGAAGCACATTTTAATAATTTTAAAGTTTAAAAATAAAAAAACGATCGTCACGTTGACATACTTTTAACTTTTTGTTATTTGCACCAACTCCACTGATACTTGCAGAAAAATAATTGTGTACATTTAGAAAAAGCTTTTATATTAAAAAAACTTAAAAGCTTCTCGAAAAAAATGTCATTGAATAAACATACCCTGGTAGAAATAGTCTCTATTATATTGAAAATAGCCAAGAATTAATAGTTAGTAAAAAAAACCTAATTTCTATGTAGTGATGAAACGATTTTTCCGATCACATTCTTTATTTAATGGAGATAGAGTAACCTTAAAATGTTTTTACTGAATTTTCTCTGTAATAATCTGATCATTTGTTGCAAAGGAAATATTAAAAAAAAGATAGCTAACCAAAACGTAAACACGAATTATATTGGTATTTAATTCGTTTATAGAATTGTTTCAGGGGATGCAAACAAAAATAATGAGTTTTCTGTTTGATTCTGTCTCTCTCATTCCTCGCCATAATAGCAAGCCTCTTACTAGCTATTATCTAATTAAAAACTGGCTAACTTCGATTTTTTTAAATACTCATAACTAATTTAAAGTTTTGAAAAAACTTATTCTATTATTCTGTCTATTGTAATAACATTACTATTAAATGGTGAATGTGATTAGAAAAATCGTTTCACCGATGATAATTATTAGTGAAACGGGCTATTTATTAGGTGAATAATGGAATGAATTTCCACTAAGTTAGCATAAAAAATTATGCGCATAGTTTTATTTCTTCGAGGGTGTGATTATTATTGCTATTAGTACGACAATAAACTTTTTCACACTCCGTGTGCGAAATGCGTTTTCGCGCACGCTTGCCTTCGCAAGCGTGCTCAAGAACAGCATTTTACACATGCCGTGTTAAAAAATGTACTATTTCCTAACGGAGTGTGCAAAATTCGTTTTTGCGAACCCGAATGAGTGTGCAAAATAGAACACTGCAAGCAATGCGGGAATGTGTTCTACTTTGTGCATTCATTCCGGTTCGCGAAATCGAACTCTGCGCTATTCGAATTAGGAAAAATAGTATACGCAACACGTGCGCAATAGGTCACTACCCGCATTCGCCTCTTTTGTCGCCCTCGCTGCGCTTGGGTGACAAACTCGATTCATGTGTGACTGACCAATTTTGCTCACTAGTATCGTAATATACTATTATTTTTTGCCCTTATTGTCATTATTAATATTGTTGCCTTTATGATTCAAGGAAAAAAACTCAAAGAAAAATGAGAAAAGAAAAAGTAGCTCTGAAATTAAGAGAAAAGAAAAAGTAGCTCTGAGGTTAACCACATGGCGAATGACAGTGAGAAATGCAAAATCTTAAAAGGTAAAATCAACCGAGATATAGATATGACAGATTACCCAGTGAGGCCTTATGTACCCAGACTCATCGGTAAAGTAGAAAACATCAAAATTACAACTAATCAAACACAGCCACATACTGTTACTGCAATGTCAATGAGTCAATCTGTTTTATCCATTGCCCCCTTGGGCTTGCAGTCTTCGAGAGAATCGCTAAATGATAATGGATCAAGTCCAGCAAGACATTGAAAACTTCTTACAACGTGAATGTAGCTGCGCTAACATGCAGACTCTCAACAATAATCTAACAGGCCAAAATAATCTAATTATGTATGTAAATATAAGAAGCATAAATGCTCATCTAAAACATCTACAAATTATTATTGAGAGTCTGTATGTTAAACCATGTGTAATTGTTTGTACAGAGACTAGAAAACTGGAAAACTATAAACAATATCAATTACCTAATTACAAAATTTTTTATAATAATAGTAGAATTAACCAAAACGACGGGGTTCTTGTATATATAAATAGTAAAATATTTGAAGACACAGAAACAATAGTAATTGATAGAGTTAGTTTTCTATGTTCCAGAATTAGACTAAAAAATAAAGATGAGATAATAATCTCGGCTGTCTACAGATGCCATGACATCTCGAAAACAGAATTTATTTTGAGTGTAAAAAATACATTATGAATTATATAAACAGTAAAAATCATTGGTTAATCGGAGACTTCAATATTAATATAATGAGCAAATCTCTTGATAGTGCATATGACATGACTTTAAGCCAAGATTTTTTGAATCATCTTTTAGAACATGAGTATACCCCATGTTTCCTTGGAGTCACACGACCAGACCCAGAAAATATCTTCGGGGGTTCATGTATCGATAATATGTATCTAAAAAGTAAAAATCTAACAACAAAAGCCTACAAAATAACTACTCCATTTACTGATCACTACCCTTTGTTTTTAACTTTCGATCATATAATACATAGCGACTCAAGAAAGCAGAACAATAAAACCATAAATTATAAAAAACTAATTAACGTAGCTAGAAGCATAGACTGGAATTCGATTTTGACTATACAAAATCCTAACTCTGCCTCAGAGTTATTAGTTGAACTAGTGAATGGATGTGTTGAGAAGGCAACTTTTTCACAAAAACAAAATAAACAAAAAATATGATTCCTAGAAAGATATGGATCACAAACGCAATTATAATATCATGTAAAACTAAAGAAACTTTATATAATATTTTTAAAAGAAACCCAACTAGTGAATCCGCAAAAAAAGAATACAGGGACTATTGTAAAATATTAGATAAGATTATTAAAGATGCCAAACACAAATTTGACTTCGAAACGTTTAAAAAATGTGACAACAATCCTAGACAACTGTGGAACTTAATAAATAAGAAATTAGGAAAAAACAAAGTGCAATCAAATAATATAACTAATATTTACGATCAAGACAATAAAAAAATAGAAGATCAAAGGAAATTGCTAATGTTATGAATAAGTATTTTTGTGAAGTAGGATCGGAAGTAAGTAAAAAATTATACAACCTACAAATAAAAGATTGAATATGCCTAAACCAAATAACAAATCAATGTTTGTAGAACCCGCTGATGCACTTGAAATAAATACAATTATACGTAACATGAAAAACAAAGCTGGAGGTGTAGATAATATAAATACAAAAATTTTAAAGACGTTAGCAAACTACATAATTATTCCTTTAGAACATATATACAACTTGAGTATTGAAAAGTCTATCTGGCCAGATAATCTCAAAAGTGCCGAAGTTGTCCCTATCCACAAAGCTGGAAGCAAATCATGCATTTCTAACTACAGACCAATATCTCTAATATCCAATGTTGCCAAAATTTTTGAAAAAATACTTTATAACAGACTTTATACTTTTTTGGAAAAACATCAAATACTTTCTGAACACCAATATGGCTTTGTTAAAAACAAAGGTACGGCGGATGCACTTAACTACATAACACATAAAATCTATCAAAATCTAGATAAAAGCAAACGTATTATTGCTACTTTTTTAGATCTGGCAAAAGCGTTCGATACTGTTAACCATGACATATTACTTAGCAAATTAGAACGTTATGGAATAAGAGGAAAGGTCTTACTTTTGTTCAAAAGCTATCTCTCCGATAGACAACAAAAAGTTCGAATACAAAACCAAATAAGTGAATACAAATATGTATCTTGTGGGGTGCCACAGGGAACAATATTAGGACCGATACTTTTTATATTATATGTAAACGATCTATTGAGAGATATGCCGGAAGGGTCTATTCTGTCCTACGCTGATGACACTGTCATCATTTCTAGTGAAGACACGTGGTCAATGGCGCAGGATAGAATAAACAAACTACTAGATCAAGCGGCGGAATGGCTTGCTTTAAATAAGCTATCCCTAAATATACAAAAAACTAAGTTTATAACTTTCGGTAACTATCGTGATAGTGTCCCAATTAATGTAAATATAAATATACAAAATCAGCAAATAACTAGAACAGAATGTTACAAGTACTTGGGATAATTTTCGACTTTAATATGAAATGGGATAGTCACATTAAATATTTAATTAACAGAACAAAATATTTAATATTTATACTCGCAAAGCTAAGAAAAATTATGGATACAAACACATTGATGATTATTTATTACTCCTTCTTTCATAATGTTATAAACTATGGCATCATTGCTTGGGGGTGCTTGTAGAACAGAAATTAAAATAATACAACAAATCCAAAATAAATTGCTCAAAATCATTGCCAAAAATAAATTCCAGGTGCACAACACTCCGCTAAAAATAGAACAAATGTTCACTCTAGAATCCTTATGCTATCATTATAATAATCTAAAAGATGCTTTTCTTACAATAAAACGCAATACTAGAAAAAAATCACTACAACTACCTAAAATGACCAAAGCTATTAGTGATAAAGATAGTCTGGTAGAAGCTATGAGGGTATTTAACGAATTGCCTAATGATCTCAAAATTTTAAATTATAAGAAGAGTACAATTAAGTACAAATTAAAACAAAAGCTCTTTCGATAATAACATTTAATTGTAACATTACGCACAACTTCATATCATTTTCACTGTTTACTTTTGGAAAAATGAAGATTATAATATTACGTTTTGGCGGATTTTATTTATAGAATATATAAATTGTTAAATGAAATAAAGTTTTTGAAAATGTTTATGTTACTCGAATGAGTAATCTGTTAGTTTTAAGTTATAGATATAGTATTAGTTGTATGCAACCAGACTATTGTACAGGTAACAATGTTTACCTCTAATAGATTTTACTTTGTAAACTGCATTGTAACTTTTCTGGTTAAATAAATAAAAATAAATAAAAATTTCTAATCCTGTACCTTCAAAAAAGAAGAAAACTGCGCAAATAGCGTCTAAAAATGACACTTTGCAAACACAGGAAGCAAATACTGCTTCACAGGATAAGTGTTCTTCGAAAATAACATCTAAAAATGACGTCTTGAAAAAACAGCAAGCAAACACTTCTTCGCAAGATAACTATACTGCACAAATAGGATCTCAAAATGACATCTTGCAAAGAAATCAAGTAAATGCAGCTTCGCAAGGTAAATGTTTTATAGAAAAAGAAATTGAAACTGCCTAGGCGGAAATAAATCGTAGCAAATAACTGTTAATAACTGATTATAAAGGTCGGATTTGAGACTATAGTAACAGTTTATAAAAGTTATCAACAGTTTTTTTATGTTATGAACAGCTAAAATAAGTTTATAATAGTTATAAACTTTTATTTACCTTATTTTCGCCGCAGTGGATAACCTTAAAATCAATCTTTGAGAAGTGATTATTTATTATAAAGTTTTTTCATTTAATAATAATAGTTATTAATAGTTTAAAAAGATTTATTAATTATTCTTTTATTTTAAAAAAGACATTTTATTAATACGGATATTCAAAAATACAAATAATAATAAATTTCAATTACTACAAATTAGTAAACATTCGTGAAAGTTATTATCAGTTTCTAACGTTTTTAACTGATCAAAAATTCAATCTTTTATGACAATCAAAAAAACTTATCAAAGTAAATAATTATTTATAACTATTTATAACAGTTTTAAACTTTTATAAAAGTCTCAAAGCCTGACTTTATAATCTATTACTATCAGTTATAAACTTTTTTGAACTTTTATTACAGAAGATCATTTCCGCCTGAGTGATAACCTGCTTGATAATGTTGAAAAAGGAGAATCATCAGTTTCTGAACCAAATCCAGGAGTTTCTTCTTCACCATCTCAAATTATTATGCAACGATGTCCAGAGAATATTGATGCAATCGACAATGAAACTGGGGCTAAAGCAATTGATAATTGTGATGGTGAAGAGAAAGAAGAAGGCCATAAAAGGTCAAAGAACTCCCATAAAAATAAAAGTAAAAAAAAAATAAAGAGAAAGATGAAAGTAAATTGACTAAGTTAACAAAGGCTTACGACGACATGAAACACACAAATGAAAATTATAAAAAACTGATAAAAAAGATGGAAGCAAAAATTGAAACATTGGAACGTTTAAATCAAGGTTTGCAGGAAAAAGTTTTGAACAAAATGGATGAATATGGTAAGTTATTGCAATTATTTCATATTAATTTATATAAATGAATATTTACGTATATCTAATTCTTTTAGCGAATAGACAGATAAATCCATTCTCGCTGAATGGTCTGGGTGACGTTGCACTTGGGTACATTAATGAAGAAGCCAACCAGGTAATAATCTAATAGAACATTTCGATACTAGTTTAAGAAAGATGATTCTTGCATAAGTGTGAGTAACAATCACACGACTCGAGTATTATCGTTTTGAGCACCAGGCCGCAAAAACGGCTTTCTCCTGTCCGTCTAGCCGGCGCGAAATAGTATATTAAGTATGGCCCTAGGCCGTGAAATTCACGCATGCGGAGAATCTACTATTTCGCTCCCACTGACAAACACGAGAGACCGGATTCCGCGCTCATAGAGTCAAAAAATAGTATATGTTAGAATCCCCTGTTTCGCGCCCTTAATACATAATCTACTATTTAGAACCTCTCCGCGAGAAATTACACTTTTGATGCCTATTTAGAGGGTATAAAGTACCCGATTCACGCCATAAACAGGCACGTCAATCAGATTTCGAGCCCCGCGGTTCAAAAAATAGTATACGAAACATGGGCGCTTGGTGACACCCTCGTCGCTATTGCCACTCTCCCCCTCTTTTCGTTCAAGCGACAAACTCCACTCGGGTGTGAATCGCCCACTTCGTTCCCTTGGTGCATAATTAGTAAATTGTGAATAGTAATTCACATATCGCTCAAACATTATTTTTCAACATGAGCGCCTGTGCGCACTTTGCGTTCAGAGTGTCGGAAAATTTGTTCTTATTGGTTGTTTTAGTTGAGAAGGAGGATCCCAACTAGTGGCCTGGAAAATATTAGTAGGAAATCTATAATACTGTTAAAAACATGAAGAATTAATTCAAATTTGATCATTTACATACAAATTAACCTGTGCAAAAAAGAAGAAATATTTAAAGTCATTTTTTATAATGTTTATTACTCAATGTCGCATGAAATATTGATTTTTTTCTACTTATTTTAGTGAACTTCACCTTTATTTTTTATTAGCTTTCCCTTCACTTCCCAAAATTAATTTATTTTTCAAATTTCATGTTTTGTTAAGCTTTGAGCAGGTGTATTGGTTTTGTACCTTTCTATGCATTTTCCTACTTATTACATACTCGTTGGGACCCTCCATTAGAAATACAAAATTGAAGTATGAAATTATAAAACAAAGTATTATTTGTTAAAAATAATAAGAAATTCAGTATGTATATTCATGTTATTTTAGATTCATTGTGGAAACAATGAATACATGGATCTACAACAATATTACGAGGCAGTAAATAAAGCAACTAACGCTAAAGAAAATTGTGAATATTCATCATTTGTAAAAAGTATTGCCTGCTCAATAGTTGGGACTGCTACATTAAAAATGTCCAGTGTAAAAGGACGTAAATGTAATCGATTTCCGAATGCTCAAGCCAAACCGAGAATAGATCCTAAAAAATATGCAGCAATTAATGGTGAGTAATATTTTTTCAATCAACTCTTATAAGAATAATGATAGAAATGTGAAGCCGAAATAAAAGCTTTGTGATTGGTTAAGTCCTTCTAAAAGGAGTCCGTGATTGGTCGACGGCGACGTTAGCTTTTCGCATAAGGTCTTAGCTGATTTTTGAATCTTAAAAAATAAAATAAATTTTCAATTCATAATGTTGCAATATTAATTGTATAATTGAAGGCAAAGCAAGAGTGCGCGCAACGCGCTTGAACGTGCTAGTAGACATAAATAATAAATTCGTGTGATAAGTTTTATTTAACCTAATATGTACTTACAAATTTATTTAGGCATATTTGAATACTATTTGTTGAATAAAAAACAATTAAATCCAGTTGAGGCAAAATTAGAGCTAAACCAAGTAGCAACGTATGTTGCGAGTAAAATTCAGGACTTGAATAGAGCACCACGAAAATCTAAAAACAAATCTGAAGTAGCGCGTAAAACGGGAAAAAAAGTTGATAAAAATGCAGATAAAAAAGAGGATAATGAAGAAGAGGAGAGTGAGGAAGATGACAGTGAAGAGAGTGGAGAGAGTGAACAAGATACTGAAGGTGACGGTGAAGAAGAGAATGAGGAAGAAACGTCAAAGGATGAGGAAAGTGAATAAGTTTATTTTTGTTTTATTTGTTCAAATATTAAAAGTTAACAAAAAATTGAAATGTTAAATAAAGTTGAGTTAAGGTAGATTGTCATTAATTTACCAATAATAAAAAACAGCCCACAAAATTTCAAAGTCACCCTGGTAGAAACGTTAACGATATGTTGGCTAATTGGTGGTTAATTTTGGAGTTAAAAACGTCACACTAACATTATTTTGTTGTTAAAGATAAATATTCAATTTTCGTTCATAACAACATGTTCTATTGTCAATATTTGAATATGTGATTATGATTTTCGATACTTTTAATAAGGTTTAAATATTGATTTGGGTCAAAAATACTTCCATTTGATTAACACGTTAACCAACGAAAATGGTTAATTTTCTACCAGGGCATTAAGCAAATTTTACTGCAGTTATCGTGCGACAAAGAAAATTACATTTTCGTACGCGTGCACGCTTCTAAAACACAGCGCCGACACGCAAACGCGCGAAGAGAAAAATGGGCAACGGTGTGCGGATGCTTCCTCAAACCTCCATCTTACATATAGATACGAAACAACTTGCGAGTTACACGGTTGTAGCAGACCGGCATTGCACTGGGTGTGCGCCGCATCGGTAATTCTGTTTGAGCATAACCCAAGCCGCCACGAGGGTTTTCTTCGTCCTCGATGAGCTGATACTCCGAGGAAATATTTAATCGCGGTTGCGGAGTGGAGCGAGAAAGAAAGAGAGAGAGAGAGCGAAGGAGAGAGGGAGAGAGAGAGAGGAAGAGAGAGAGACCATAAAGGTAAGCTTTCGGCATCGACAAAAACTCTCGCTCCGAAGAATATTTGCTCTGTTACAATAACATTTTTTATTCTTCAAAATTACTAAAAAGAATAACTTAAAAAAATGTAGCACATTGAATCTTTCGATATCTCTAACAATCATACAAATTTGCATGGTAATATTTTTCATTACATTAGAGAAATAACCGATTTAAAAACTATAATGTTTTAAAATTCAAACCTACTATAAAAAATGTATGAATATGTGATATCCACATTAATTCGCAATGAAAACATTGTAGTTTTAATACCTATATTATCCTTGTTATGTGCAAAATCTACAAAAATCCTATACTCATAAAAAAAATTTATTAATATGTGATATCCACATTAATTCCCAATGAAAATATATTTTTTACACTCCGTGTGAGAAATGCGTTTGATAACAGCATTTTGCACAGGCCGTGTTAAAGTGTACTATTTTAAAAGGGCGTGTGCAAAATGCCGCTTTCGCTCACGCTTGCAAAGGCTCGCTTCGCTTGGTCGACAAACCCACACTTGTAGCAAAATCATTTTATCACACTTCTATCGAAATGTACTATTTAATACATTATTATTGTTATGGGTAAAATCGATAAAAATCTTATAATCCCATTAAATTTTATTAATATGTGATATCCACATTAATTCACAATGAAAACATTGTATTTTTAATCCATTACCATTGTTATCTGTAAAATCTATAAAAATCCTATAATCCTAAAAAAATTTATTAATGTGTGATATCCACATAAATTCGTAATGGAAAAATTGTATTTAAATTCATTACCATTGTTATGTGCAAAATCTATTAAAATCCTATAATCCTAAGAAAAATTTATTAATAGTGATATCCATATTAATTCGCAATGAAAACATATTTTTAATACATTATCATTGTTATGTGCAAAATCTATAAAAATCCTATAATCCTAAGAAAAATTTATTAATAGTGATATCCATATTAATTCGCAATGAAAACATATTTTTAGTACATTATTATTGTTATGGGTAAAATCGATAAAAATCTTATAATCCTATTAAATTTTATTAATATGTGATATCCACATTAATTCACAATGAAAACATTGTATTTTTAATACATTACCATTGTTATCTGTAAAATCTATAAAAATCCTATAATCCTAAAAAAAATTTATTAATGTGTGATATCCACATAAATTCGTAATGGAAAAATTGTATTTAAATTCATTACCATTGTTATGTGCAAAATCTATTAAAATCCTATAATCCTAAGAAAAATTTATTAATAGTGATATCCATATTAATTCGCAATGAAAACATATTTTTAATACATTATCATTTTTATCTGCAAAATCTATAAAAATCCTATAATCCTAAGAAAAATTTATTATTAGTGATATCCACATTAATTCGTAATGAGAACATTATATTTTTAATACATTATCATTGTTATGGGTAAAATCTATAAAAATCTTATAATCCTATGAAATTTTATTGTTATGTGATATCCTCATTAATTCACAATGAAAACACTGTATTTTATTACACATTATCATTTTTATGAGTAAAGTCGATAAAAATCTGATTATCCAATGAAATTTTATTAATATGTAATATTCACATTAATTCTCAATGAAAATATTGTGTTTTTAATACGTTATCATTGTTATGTGCAAAATCTAGAAAAATCCCATTAGCAGAATATTACCATATAAATCCTCATATATTTTGGTATATGTAAAAGTTTTATGTGGAAATACTTAATAGTACAGTATTAATTTTTACTTAAACGTTGTTTTATAAGTCAATTTTTTTTGCTCCACATAAAGTACAATAAATTCGTATTAACTTTACTTGTTTTGGAATTATTTATATTATATTGGCTTTAATGTGTATGTGCGGGTGCAGAAACCTATATTATCCTTATTCATCAATTATTTTATATGGTTTTATGGGGCGGTTTCAACAGGGATGATCATCAGTTTATACTCATGACGCAATTTATTGTAATCTATATAAGACTGCAGCATCACAGTAAAAATGCACAACTAAAATTTCATATAACTACTATGATGTCAGAAACTTCTGTATAAAAAGTGTGGGTATTAGTTTTCTTTTTTTGCATTCATGAATGGATTTGGGTGTAAATGAAGTTTTAGTTGTGCATTTTTACTGTGATGCTGCAGTCTTATATAGATTACAATAAATTGCGTCATGAGTATAAACTGATGATCATTGGTCGATCCAGTACTGAATTTTTGTCGTCTAAAGGTTATACATAACTGCACTTTCTATCAATATAAACTTAATTTTTCTTTGGTATCGATTCTGCTATTTTAAGTATGAAGTTTCTAATAAAAGATGAAGTACTAAAAAGCTATTTCCAAAACGTTCATTCAACTGTCACTGCAAATTTGTATTACTCTTTTAAAAACTTTTTTAATATACCCCAGGTGAAAATAAAACTTAGCAAATAATTATTAATAAGAATATATAATTTTTTATAATTTTTAAAAAGTTTGTAACTGTTAATAACTATTTATAAAGATACGATTTGAGACTATAGTAACAGTTTATAAAATGTATCAATAGTTTTTTGCTTTCTCAAAGAGAAAGCTTGGTAACGGTGAAATTTTTCGACCTCGAGATTTCGATAATTTTCGATATTTCTGAGCTCCCTGAGTCGAGATATGCATTTTCTAGAAAAGGTTTGTGTGTGTGCGTGCGTGCGTGCGTGTGTGTTCGTATTTGTCCGCAGCATAACTCGAAATTGGCCAGAGATATCAAGTTTATCTTTGGCAGGTATTTAAAGCTTATTTTGAAGTTGTGTAAGTTCAATTATTATATAGTTGATCGGATAATATTAAATCGGTTAAAAAAATAAATCAAAATATTGAAAAATCGAAATTTTTTTTTCGTCACCGAATTTGGATATCGGTGGGAAGTAGGCCCCTTTTCTGAAAGGCCTTGAAATTACCTATCAATCCATATTTTTGTCGGCCCAATCAAATATTATTAAGTCGGTTAAAAAAATAAAAAAAAATATGGAAAAATCGAAAATAATCTTTTTTGGCTCTCGGTTTGGATATCGGTCGGAAGTAGGCCCACTTTCTGCAAGGTTTTGAAATTTCCTATCTACCCATATTGTTTTCGGCCCGATCGGATATTATTAAGTCGATTAAAAAAAATAAAGAAAAATATGGAAAAATCGAAATAATTTTATTTCTTCGCCGGGTTTGGATATCGGTCGAAAGTAGGCTCCTTTTTTGAAAGGTCTTAAAATTTCCTATATACACTGAAAAAAATTTGGCACTCCAGCTGATCCGATGAGTACATACGCTATGCCGAAAGTAGGGTAGAATGTTGTACCGCGATTCGGCACATCTCCTGCCCCGTACTGGCACCGCTCCTGTACCGTAAAAGCGTCGCGCGCCCCGTACTGGCACAGCTCCTGTCCCGTTCGGGACAAACGCTGTGCCAAAAGTGGGTGGTCTGACGCAGCGAAGGGGGCGCTGACGAACTGTGATGGAAACAAACGCCGTACCAAATTTTTTTCAGTTTACCCATATTTTTTTCGGCCCGATCGGATATTATTAAGTCGATTAAAAAAATAAAGAAAAATATAGAAAAATCGAAAATAATTTTTCTTTGCTCTGGGTTTGTATATCGGCCGGAAGTAGGCCCATTTTCTGAAAGGTCTTGAAATTTCATATCTATCCATATTGTTTTGGCCCGATCGGATATTATTAAGTCGGTTAAAAAAAATAAAGAAAAATATGGAAAAATCGAAAATAATTTTTTTCGTCGCTGGGTTTGGATATCGGTCGTAAGTAGGCCCATTTTCTGAAAGGCCTTAAAATCCATATCGATCCATATTTTTGTTGGCCCAATCGGATAATATTAAGTCGGTTAAAAAATAAAGAAAAATATGGAAAAATCGAAATTAATTTTTTTCCTCTGGGGTTTGGATATCGGTCGGAAGTGGTTCAATTTTCCGAAAGGTCTTGACATTTTCTATCTACACATATTTTTGTCGGCCCGATCGGATAATATTAAGTCGGTTACAAAAAATAAAGAAAAATATGGAAGAATAGAAAATATTTTTTTATGACGTTGGGTTTGGATATCCTTTGGAAATAGTCACATTTTCTTAAAAGCCTTGAAATTACCTATCAATCCATATTTTTGCCCGTCGAAACGGATAATATTAAGTCGGTGAAAAAAATAAAGAAAAATATGGAAAAATCGTAAATAATTTTTTTCGTCGGTTATACAGAAATTGTACTTTAACATCCTAGAGCTACCACTATAAAATTAAAGAAAAAAAACGCCTGAGTTAGAGGATATTTAAAACCTTCACTGAGTTATATGGTTTTTGAAACCACTCTATGAGTTGGTGGATTTTCGAAATCTTCGGTGAGTTGGCGGGATTTTGAAGCAAACACTGAGTTAGCAGGTTTTCGAAGAAAACGCCGAAGAAATTTTAAAGAAGTACAATTAATTTATAAATTCAATAAATAGCATGTGATAATACCTTAAACTTTTTATTTTGCAATTTAATAATTACTACATAACTATTTTAAATATAATTTTCTTGATCATTTTGAATAATTGTATTTATGGAAAATCAGATATACAGCAAGAATGAAATTTTATATTAAAATGTACATTTAAAAAAATTATTTGATGTAATTTATCAATTCTCTTTGAGAAAGCATTCTGCTAAAGCAGTTAGCAGCAGTTTTTCTGTTATAAAGAGCTAAAGTTTATAACAGTAATAAACTTTTATTTATTTTTTTGTGCCGCTGGGCATAACCATAAAATCAATCGATAAAAAGTTATTATCTGTTAGAAACTTTTTTCATTTAATATTAATAGTTATTAATAGTTTCTAAAAGTTTATTAACTGAAGAGCCGGATACAATAAGGGGGTTAGCGCTCGAAAACCCGTAAAAGTATTGTCCAAGTGACTAAATTTTCAATGTAGCCAAATTAATTTTTAAAAAATATCACCTTTTAGGGAATGAAAAGAAGTATTTTTACCTAGAAGGAATTTTTTTTATTCGACTTTCTTTTTAATATAAAAATTAAAAACTGAAAATTTTGTTCATCTATTTTTAATAGTTTTCAAAAACATTAATCGTCCAAACTTGGTCAAATATGATCGAAATATTTTGAAATTTGACAGGGGCGTGCAGAATCCTTCAGCGTTGCCTATGGGATTGATAAAAGGATGTAAATCGATAATTATTAATAATTATTTAATTGCAAATATATTGCGATCGGTAATTACGTTTTCTTAACTTTAACGGAAAAAAGTATCGAGGGAAGTTGAAGCTAGGAAAAACTTCCAGCGAGATATTTGTTCCTTAATAGTCTAATAAGTTTCTGACAAAGTTTCAAATTGATTTAATAATAAATGACTCAAATAAAGCGTTATTACAAAAGACGCGCGCTAACAACATCGGCGGCGCGGCGCGGCCCCTACTGAAAAAAACCACATGGGATCACGCGTGGGATTCCACATGGGATCCCACGCGTGATCCCACGTGTGAATTTGATATGGGATCCCATGTGACATCCCACGTTTGAACTCGCAGCATGAATTTCCACATGAGATCCCACAAAAGATCCCACATGGGATCTCATGTGGGATGTGGGATATCATGCGTTTAACTTGAGTACGGGATCTCATGCAGATATGGCGTAAAACTTAGAGTCCCCCATTGTAAGTAACGGGGTTATCAAAAACAAGGCAAGCCTTATAATTAGGACGATTCGTAAAGAGTCATTTGAACGGTTGACTTACACGGCTTTATACTCTTGGCTATCCAACGTATCAACAGACAGCACTACCGAAGCGCCGCATAGCGGATAAATAGCCCCAGCTTACTTATGGAGAGCCACCCATCACAAGTTCTCCTTTATCACCGCTATGCGGCGCTCCGATAGCGCTTTCTGTAGATATACTGGATGGCCGAGAGTATATAAGTCGTGTAAGTCAGCCGTTCAAATGACTCTTTACGAAGAGTCCTAATTACAAGGCTTGCCTTGTTTTTTGATATCCCCATTACTCACAATGGGGGACTCAAAGTTTTACGCCATATCTGCATGCGATCTCGTAATCAAGTTAAACGCATGGTATCCCACATGAGATCCCATGTGGGATCTCTTGTGGGATCTCATGTGGGAATTCATGCTTCGAGTTCAAACGTGGTATGCCACATGGGATCCCATATCAAATTCACACGTGGGATCTCGTGTGGGATTCCACGTGGGATCCTATATGGGATCCCATGTGGTTTTTTTCAGTAGAGGCATGAGCTAAGCCTGTGTTTACATGTTTTTGCACTGATGTATCACGTTTATAAAAATTAGCGAATTATTATATAACGATATTATGTTTTATATAACGTAAAAACATAGTTTATAAGTCAACGCACTGTACATATAATTATATTTTTTTAGTATATTCATAAATAAATTTGTACTTTAAAATTTAAGATGTTCATTAATACTATCATAAGGATACACACACACAGAAACACACACACACCCACACAATAACGTAATAATTCTTTAATTTTTACAAACGTGATATGCCACTGCGAAAACGTGTGCGACGCAGTCTGAGCTCACGCCGCGCCGCGCCGCCGATGTTGCTAGCGCGCGTCTTTATTAATAACGCTCAATTTAAGTCATTTATTATTAAATCAATTTGAAACTTTGTCAGAAACTTATTAGACTATTAAGGAACAAATGTCTCGCTGGAAGTTTTTCCTAGCTTCAACTTCCCTCGATACTTTTTTCCGTTAAAGTTAAGAAAACGTAATTACCGATCGCAATTTATTTGCAATTAAATAATTATTAATAATTATCGATTTACATCCTTTTATCAATCCCATAGGCAACGCTGGAGTATTCTGCACTTCCCTGTCAAATTTCAAAATATGATATTTGACCAAGTTTGGACGATTAATGTTTTTGAAAACTATTAAAAATAGATGAACAAAATTTTTAGTTTTTAATTTTTATATTGAAAAGAAAGTCGAATAAAAAAAATTCCTTCTAGGTAAAAATACTTCTTTTCATTCCCTACTAGGTGATATTTTTTAAAAATTAATTTGGCTACATTGAAAATTTAGTCACTTGGACAATACTTTTACAGGTTTTCGAGGGCTTATTGCATCCGGCCCTTCAATTATTCACTTTTTGTATGAAAGAAATTTTATTAACCCGTTTCGGCCCGGAACTCCCAAATTTTCGTCTGATTTTCGATACGATAACTTTTTATGTTTCAAGTGTTTAAAAAACTTGATAAATATGATTTCTGACGTAAAATTTTATGTACTTTTAGAATCCGTCCTCAAAATTGCAATACCATAAATATTTAATAAATTATAATCCATTTTAGCCAAAAAAACACGGTTTTCTCGAAAAAAATTTTGTTTGATCGAAATTTTCGTGCCGAAACAGAACTGATCCGTGAGTTTAACCAGTGAAAGCTGTGAAGAAATTACCTATACTTTCAAGTAACATAGGTCTGAAATCGAATTTAAAAATAGCGGCCACGGGAATGGTCATTTTTCAGCGAAAATCTCATAAAATACTTTGCAATTTTTTTCCTTGAAAAGGATTAACTTTGCAAAACAATGTTTATAGATTAAAAAGTATTTAGAATTATTCAAAGAACACGTGGAAATTTTTCAGAATTTTTCGCATAATTTTTGGATTTTTCGGAATTAGCCATTTTTCAAAAATTCAGAAATGATCTAAAAAAATTCTGAAAAAATTTCCACATGTTCTTTGAATAATTTAAAGCACTTCACTGCGGGATAATTTGTAAAATGTTTATAAAATTTTTATGAAAATTTTATACAGTTTATATAAAATTTTGGTATTATAAAGTTTTATAAAATTTTTATACAAAAATATAAAAAATATCAGCTTCTCTTATAGGCATCGATTGGTAAGTTTGTCATGAGAGTGTATTAAAATTTTGATAAAAATATTAAAATATTAAAAAATTGTTTAATTAAATAAAAACCGTTGTTGTTGATAAGTAGGAATCTACATTTTTAACCTTTTATCTGATTTTAGAACAAGGATATTTCATGAAAATACTAATAGAATCATTCCCGAAAAATCTCTGATTATATTACTTGTATGTACGGAGGGCTTAATTGATGTATTTTTTCAAATAAAGGTTTAATGTCAGTTTAATAAATAATGAATTTAGATTAATTTTGGACTGCACATCGCCTTAAGTAAACAAATGTATACAACGTTGAGATACCTTGCAACACAAAACTTATTTAAAAAAATTTATGGAATGTTGCTTACCATTTTCGCCCTTAATTATACTTGCTCGCATTTAACTATTGACCTTGAGCACGTATAATCGCATTGCTATGGTTTTATCTTTTACATGCCTCGTTTTTTTTCTGTACTTTGATTTTTTTTAACTTCGCTTGCTCTTCCTTGAAGTGTTTTTCCTTTCAAACGCTTTAAAATTTTGTTTGATTGATTTATGTATTTATTTATTTTTGATCTTTTTTATTTCTTATAATTAGGAGTGTGTGCTTGATTTTAATGTAGATTTAATTTGATTTTATTTCTTTTTGAAGTAGTGTCGCTCAATCGGAGTGGAAATTTTGTATATTATTTTTTTATAAAAAATTTTGATAGTAAAAAGTAAATTATAAATGTTATTTATAACTATTAACCTTTAGAGGACCGGCATTTGGGGTGCGTGATCGTTCTTAGAAAATGCATAACAAAATATCTTATTAGATGTCCCGATTAGTGTGGGTTTAAGGAAGTTTCCCGGTTTGTCGTGATTTACTGAATTCATTTAGCCATGCACGAATGTGCAATCAATATATGTTGTATGACGGAAAATTATTCTCCGTCATTTTCCTCTCTCCCCGCATTAATCAGGTACTAATTCCTCACAGTTGTTATAGGTGCAGACGACGCGGAAGGACGCCTGACCGAGAGAGACGGAGAGAGAGAGAGAGAGAGAGAGAGAGAGAGAGAGAGAGAGAGAGAGAGAGAGAGAGAGAGAGAGAGCACGCGAGGAGCGCGCGCGACCTGCTGAGAGAGAGTCAATTAGTCTCGTTTGGGATAGCGTCCGCGCTCCTTGCCCCAAAAATATACGGGAGAGTTCGGTGACGTGCGACCTCGGATTGAGAGTGTGTTTGTGTGAGTGTGTGCACCCTGCCACGGGCCTGTGGCCCGTTCCAGCCCCGAGAGGCAACCGAAAGCGACCTGCGCACCAGGAGCTCCGGCGAAGCGTCTTCGGCGACAGCGACTACGCACCATTTGTAACTGCTGGCTCTCTCTGTCTCTAACTCGCGGCAACTCGGGCCTCCTTCTTGCGCCCGCTGACCGCGAATCGCACATTGTGCACTGTGTCCCCTTTTCCCCTCTTTGACTCGTTCAATAAACCTTGTTATATGTTATTTAATTCTCGCGAGTGATCATTCATTTGCTACCATGTTCTCCCACCTTTATTCAATTCTACATTCGCATGCGGCGTGCATTGCACGAGGCGCGCTAGCCTCGCCGCCGCATGCACTACATTTGTAACCGGATAATCCCGAGCAGCCGGAGAATTAATTATTCGTTACAGTTGGTAGTTTAACTTTTAATCTAAATCTAGAAATTGTTTTCTCTAAAAAATATCCCTACTAAAATTATATTAAAAGTAAAAAAAATAATTTTTGCCTATATTTGTGTGCCCTAGCAGACGGCGATGAACGCAATTGTGTATCCCCGATTAATGTGCTTGTACACGTCTGCCCCCCCCGCCCCGATTAGTGTGCTTTATCATTATAAGAAATATCATTTTTAATATAATTAAACCTATAAATATACAAATTATTGTAATACATTAGCATTGCACGTATTTATTACCAAAATATTAAATTACCGATACTGCGATTTGAAAATTGATCGATATGTTTTGCATTGGCTTTTCTTTGTGCAATTTTCTTCTTTTTGACGTTAATTTTGCATTCATTTCGAAAATCTATTGCCAGTAAAAGTATAATTTAATAAAAAATTAGTTTATAACACACTTTTCTATAACGTGGTGAAAGATTTTTGGACGCAAACACGTAGTTTGAACAACCACATATGAGCGACGTATAACCTAACAAAGGTTATGTTTACGCTCTATAGGCACATAAAAATATGTACAAATGCTGATTTTGTGCTGTATTAGTGGACAAAGTCATTTAAAATATGAAAAATATCTTTAAATCTTTTTATAAATGTGTATTGTGTAAGTTAAAGTTGTTTTATAATATGATGAGCCCTTTTTATTTTTCACATTATTATTATACATTATTTTTTCTTACAATAAAGATTGTCGTTTCTTATCACCTTCGAGTAAGAAAAAGTAATGGATCTTTCCAAATTACATGTTGTACTTTTGAAAGCATTATTGCAGTCTTATTACTGAGTAAAAAAGTTTGACACATAAATCTTGTAAAAACTACATAGTCTAATATTTGCAAAAAAATTATTTCAATGCTATTTTCGTATCTGCTTATTTGTATATCGCGTTTAAATAATAGCACACAAATAGGGACGGGCACACAAATCGGGACAAGTACCCTATAGTGGCTTCCGATCCTCTAAAGGTTAAAAGTTAGCGTAAGCAAGCAGAAGTGAGCTACGCTCCCGGCCATTTGCGTTTGTGCACCCAGACGACATGGTAGGTGATCGAAAAAGTTTCACCTCTTCGCTGTCTATTGGGCTACAAAAACCATCGAGGACTCATTGGAAAGCTTGAACCAATAGCTTTAAGATCCACCTAAGGATAAATCTTTTTTTCGAATTTTTTTATGTGCCATTAAAGAATTAAAAAAAATAGAAATCTACAATTTTGTTCTCAACTTTAAATCAACGTAGTTTTTGAACCAATGATCGTAGGATAGTTTTGCAAAAAGAACTAGAAAGCTTGTAGTAAAAGTTTCAATTTTCATTTTTTGCAAAATTTTTTAACGCTCTTTTTCAACGATTCAACGACGCTTCTTTAATGAAAACTAGCTACTTTTAAAAATGAATTTAAATGGAGAAATAATGATTTTTTGCAAAACTTTTGTTAGAAATTTTTTAAATCTGAAAAAATTTATACGTAATGTAGGCGCCCAACTACATATTTTTTCTAGCGAAATTTTGTCGGAAAGTCATTATTTCTCCGATTAAATTTATTTTTAGAAGTACCTATAGTTTTCATTAAAAAACAGCGTAAGAAAACTGCAAAAAATGAAAATTGAAGTTTTTACTTCAAGCTTACGCACGCACGCAAGCACGCACGCACGCACGCACGCACACACACACACATACGCGCACATACGCACATACGCACGCACGCACGCACGCACGCACATGCACGCACGCACGCACACACACACACAGACACACGCACACATAATATTAATATTACCATAACATCAAATGTCGACCTCGTTTTACTGGTGGCCTCAAGACCTACCATAAATTGAACTCGCTCAGTGGTCCAGGTAAGTATGCTATCTCCGATCTTGAAATTCTCCCAAAATGGTTCACAAACAACTTCCAGAAATCTACCAGTTTCGGATGTAGTCGAGGTAGATAATCGACCTCGAATGCATAGGAAAAAGTGACCTTGATTCGCGTCCGTCGTCTTGAATTAACCCTTATCGACCTCAAAAGCATGCCAAATTTGATCCCCTTTTGCGGCTGATTGAGGTAGATTAGCCATCATCAATCCTGGGACACTAAAAGAATCAACCTCGTTTTGTATAGGTAGAGGTTGGCTAGCCACCATCGACCTCGAAAGCCTGCAAAAATTGACCTTGTTTTTCGGCTATTCGTGGTGGATTGGCCATTATCGACCTTGAAATCCTACAAAAATTGACCTCCTTTCGTCTAGTCGAGGTGGATTTAGCATAATCGACCTCGAAAGCCTGCAAAAATCGACCTTGTTTTGCGGCTGGTCGAGGTGGATTAGCCGCCATCGACCTCGAAAGCCTGCCAAAATCAACCCTTTGCATCTAGTCGAGGTGGATTTAGCATAATCAACCTCGAAAGCCTGCAAAAATCGACCTTGTTGTGCGGCTGGTCGAGGTGGACTAGCCGCCATCGATCTCGAAAGCCTGCAAAAATTGACCTTGGTTTGCGGTTGCTCGAGGTTGATCTCGAAAGCCTGCATAAATCGATCTTGGTTTGCGGCTGGTCGAGGTGGACTAATCGCCATCGACCTCAAATGTTTGCTAAAATCAACCTTGCCTCACGTTGGGTCGACGTGGATCAGATTTCGTCAACTTCGAAAGCCTCTCCGAAATTCACCTTGATAAGTTCGTATCGACCTGCGGCAACCTCGAAATCGACATCGAGGCCAATCGAGGCCGATCGAGGTCGAAATCGATCTCGAAATCAAGCCTCGAAATCCACCTCGATCTTTTCAACGGGTGCCATCTTGACACCGCCATCTCGAATTTCACAAAAAAATCCAACGGGATTTTAAAGAGAACACAAAAACTCCACAATTTATAGTAAATGCGATGATCTGGTACAACTTTATCATGTTGAAAATTCACATTTCTGAAAAAAAAATGTTGAAAATTCGGATTTTTTTTTGCAATAAATTGTTATAACTTTTTTTAATGAAGTCGTAGCCCAATTCTGGCTACGGAATTCGAAAGAGAAGGCTTTAAACTATCCGAAATGGTGCTTTTACATTTTTTTGGGCCGTTTACATAAAAAGTTAGAACGCTGAAAATTCAAAAAAAATCTTGGACATTTGGGACGAAATGGGTTAATTATAGGTGGATATGCAAAAAAATCCAGGTAATACGCCAAATCCATTTAATAATGTGTACGAGTCGACGCAAACACCCCCTACACCTTAATGAAAATCCTCGTACAAAACTACGTAATAGAAAAAAATCTTCCTGTTATCCTACTTAATTGTAGGTGGATATCCAAAAAAATCCAGATAATGCGCAAAATCCATTCAGTAATGGGTAGAAATCCAACCGAAGATCCCACTCGAGCTTGATAAAAATCTATGAAAATTTTAATCATAAAAAATCGAATATAGTCCTATTTAATTATAGCTGGATATCTAGTTAAAAATCCAGGTAATAGGCAAAATCCACTTAACAATGGATACGAATCAAAGCGAAGATCCCACTAGACCTTGATGAAAATCTACGTAAAAATCAAAAATCTATTCATAATCCTACTTAATTATAGGTGGGTATCTAGTTAAAAACCCAGGTAATGCATAAAATCCAGTTGATAATGGGTAGGAATTCAGGCGAAGTCCTCACTGTATTTTGATAATAATCTACGTAAAAATCCAAAATCTACTCATAATCCTACTTAATAATAGGTGGGTATCTAGTTAACAATCCAAGTAATAGGCAAAATCAACTTAATAATGGGTAGGAATCCAAGCTAAGATCCCACTAGACCTTGACGAAAATCTACGTAAAAATCCACGTAATCATAAAAAATTGACCCGTACTCCTACTTAATTTTAGGTGGATATCTAGTTAACAATCGAGATAATAGGTAAAAAATCTATTTAATAATGCGTAGGAATCCAAAGCGGAGTTTTCACTGTATGTTGATACAAATCCACGTAAAAATCTAAAATCTATTTATAATCCTACTTAATTATAGGTGGGTATCTACTTAAAAATCTAGGTAATGCACAAAATCCACTTAATAATGGGTAGGAATCCAAGCGGAGTCCCCACTGTGTTTTGGTAAAAATCTACGTAATAATCCACATTATGGATAGGAATCTACTTGTAACTCCACATAAATCCAGATGGATATCTTGCTAAAAATCCAGTTATTATCTTAAATCCATCCAAAAGTACGTAGGAATCCACTTAAAATCTATTTGAAAATAAACTGGATGGCGACATGGATCGAAGTAGGAATCTAGCTTCTACTGAAATATATGTCGAATCCACTTGGATCCAGCTGGATTTCTCAGCTAGAAAATCCAGCTGGGTTTCCTAGCTGGATATTTTTGACCGGGATAGCACTCGAGGTTAATCCAACCTCAATATGCGGGCAAACTCGACGTGTAGGGTTAATCTACATTGATTTTAGGAAAATCGACTTCGAAATATATACAAAATCGACGGTTATAGTAGGAATCGAGATCTATTGTTGCGAAATTAACCTCAAAATGCGGGCAAATCTACGTCTAGGATCGCAATCAAGATTTATTTTCAGAAAATCGACATCGAAATGTTAGCTAAATTGACGTTTATGGTAGCAATCATCCATTACGAAGTCCATTTGGCTAAATCGACCTCGTAATGTAGCCTGAATCGACGTCTATGATCGCAATCAAGATTTGTTTTATGAAAATCGACCTTGAAATATATGCAAAATCGACTGTGATAGCAATCGAGGTCCATGTTCCAAAAATCGACCTCGACATATATACAAAATTGACGTTTATGCTAGGAATCGAGTTCCGTTTTGGCTAAATCGACCTCTAAATGAGGATTGAATCGACGTCTAGAATCGCCATCAACATTTATTTTGGGAAAATCGACCTCGCTAGATATGTGAAATCGTCGTCTATAATAGCAATCGTAGTCCATTTTGCCTAAATCGCCCTCGTAATATATATATATATATATATATATATATATATATTCGATGTTTGGTCCATTTTGGCAAAATCAACCTCGTAGTGCGAGAAAAATCGACGTGTCGGATCGCAATCAAAGTTTATTTTCAGAAAATCGACCTCGAAGTATATGCAAAATCTATGTTTATGGTAGGAATCGATGTCCATTTTCAGAAAATCGACTTCATAATATATGCAAAATCCATGTCCTTGATAGCAATCGAGCTCAATTTTGCCAAAATCAACCTCGATATATATACAACATCGACATTTATGGTAGGAATCGAGGTCCGTTTTGGCCAAATCGACCTCGTAATGCTGACTGAATAGACGCCTAGGTCCGCAATCAAGGTTTATTTTCAGCAAATCGACGTTTATCGAGGTTTGTTATATGAAAATTGACCTCGTAATATGTGCAAAATCATCGTCTGTGATAGAATTCGAGGTCCATTTTCCCAAAATCGACCTCAAAAACTATACAAAATCGACGTTTAGGCTAGAAATTGAGGTCCATTTAGGCTAAATTAACCTCGAAATGCGGGCTGAATCGACGTCTAGGTCCATAGTGAAGGTTTATTTTCAGAATATCGTCCTCGAAATATATGCATAATCTACGTTTATGGTAGCAATCAAGGTCCATTGGGCTAAATCGACCTCGTAGTATGTGCAAATCCACATCTATGTTAGTAATTGAGATCTATTTTGCCTTAATCGACTTCAAAATATATACAAAATCGTCATCTTTGATAGCATTGGAAGTCGATTTGAGCTAAATCGACATGGAAATCCGGGCAAAATCGACGTGAAGGATCGCAATCAAGGTTTATTTTCAGAAAATCAACCTCGAAATATATATAAAATCGATGTTTATGGTAAGAATCGAGGTCCGTTTTGGCAAAATTGACCTCAATATACGGGAAAAATTGACGTCGAGGATCGTAATCATGGTTTATTTTGTGAAAATCGACGACTATAGTAAAAAAGTAGGTCCATTTTAGCAAAATCGATATTGTTATGTGGGCAAAATAGACGTCAAGGATCGCAATCAAGGTATATTTTCTGAAAATCGACCTCCAAATATATGCAAAATCTACGTTTTTGATAGCAATTAAAGTCCATTTGCCTAAATCGATCTAGTAATGTGGGCTGTGTCGACGTCTAGGATCGTAATCAAGGTTTGTTTTACGAAAATTGACCTCGAAATATGAAAAATCGACGTCTATGATAGCAACCGAGGTCTATTTTACCAAAATCGACCTCAAAAAAAATACAAAATCGACGTTTATGGTAGAAATTGAGGTCCATTTAGGCTAAATCAACCTCGAAATGCGTGCTGAATCGACGTCTAGGTCCGCAATCAAGGTTTGTTTTCAGAATATCGACGTCGAAATATATGCATAGTCGAGGTTTATGGTAGCAATGAAGGCCCATTGGGCTAAATCGACCTCGTAATGCGGATAAAATCGATGTCTAGGATCACAATCAAGGTTTATTTTCGAAAAATCGGCATCGATATACATGCGAAATCTAAGTCTATGTTAGTAATCGAGGTCCATTTTCCCAGAATCGACCTCGAAATATATACAAAATCGACGTTTGTGGTAGAAATTGAGATCCACTTAGGCTAAATCAAGCTCGAAATGCGGGCTGAATCGATGTCTAGGTCCGCAATGAAGATTTATTTTCAGAATATCGTCCACGAAATATATGCATAATCTACGTTTATGGTAGCAATCAAGGTCCATTGGGCTAAATCAACCTCGTAATATGTGCAAATCAACGTCTATGTTAGTAATTGAGGTCCATTTTGCCTAAATCGACTCCCACGTATATACAAAAGCGACGTTTTTGATAGCATTCGAGGTTGATTTGAGCTAAATCGACCTTGAAATATATGCAAAATCGATGTTTATGATAGCAGTCGATGTCCATATTAGCTAAATCGACCTCGAACATATATACAAAATCGACGTTTTTGGTAGGAATCGAGGTCTATTGTTGCAAAATCGACCTAGAAATATATATAAAATCGACGTTTATGGTAGGAATCGACGTCCGTTTTGGCCAAATCGACCGCGAAATGCGGACTGAATCGGCGTCTAGGATCGTAATCAAGGTTTATTTCGAGAAAATCGACCTCGCTATACTTGCGAAATCGTCGTCTATGATAGCAATCGAGGTCCATTTTGCCTAAATCGACCTCGTAATATATGTAAAATTCATGTTTATAATAAGAATCTAGGTCCTTTTGGGCAAAATCGACCTCTACGCATGACAAGTGACGTTCTTTCTAGTAAAATCGACATTAATATATGTGCCAAATCGACGTTTACGCAGCTCATTCGATGTAGATTATGGCACAATCTTCCTCGAATCGCGTGCAAAATCTACGTCTTCGCCAGGGAATCGACGTTCATTATGTTAAAATCCTTCCATAGTACAAAAATCGATGTCTCCACAGCGCAATCGACCTTTATTCTACTCCTTAATCGACGTTGATAAGTTCTTAACGACCTTTCCGTTACCTCGATATCGAGGTAAATCGACATCGAATCGAGGTATATCGACGTTGAATCGAGGTTGAATCGACCTCGAAATCGACCTCTAAATCGACCTCGAAATCGAGGTGGAATCGACCTCCATATTTTCAACAGAATTACCATTGAAACAATTGTCGTATTATCAATTTTTCTATGTTAAAATTAAAACTTTTAATTTTTCTAGCTCCCAAATGTTTTTTTTTTATTATCTGAAAAACGAAAATACGCGCAAACGTCTACTTTGCATTTTTATTAATCATTTTTTACGCGCAATCGAATCATATAATAATATTTGATGGTTTTTTGGTGTGGGGTGCCTATCTTCTAGGGGCTGCTGTGCTAGAGCCTCGAGCTCGGTGGTGCCAATGTCATAGACATATAATATATAGACTGCCGATGTCGCATGAAAATGTGGCTCCCATTTAGAAAGATACGGATCCGCACCTCCGAGCCCCGCGAGATGGCGCGCATGCGAGTGTCAAGTTTATACCTTCATCACGTGATACATGGAGGCAAGTTCAAATTCTGCGAATTTATGCATGCATATACAAGTAACATTTTTCCGCACATAATTATGGAAAAACATACTCCACATAATTGTGAAAAAATAGTCTATCCCTAACGAAAAAAATAAAGGCAAGTAACTGTTAACAACTGTTATGAACTGTTAGGAAATGTTATAAACTGTTAGAAACTGTTATAAACTGTTATAAAAAGTTTGGTTTGAGACGCGCATTCCAATTTATAACAGTTTATAACAGTTTATAACAGTTCATAACAGTTCAAAATAGTTTATAAAAATTATTTACAGTTATTCACAATTTCGTTAAATAGAAACGAAGGGACGCGGAGAAATTATTAATAATTTTTTAACAATTTGTAACAGTTACTCACAGTTTCTAATAGTTTGCAGCAATTATACACAGTTTCTAATAGTTTGTAACAGTTATTTATAATTTCTAATAGCTTTTAACAGTTATTTACAGTTTCTAACAATTTGTAACAGTTATTTTCAGTTTTTAACAGTTTATTACAATTTATGACAGTTACTAACAGTTATTTATAGTTTTTTGCATTTATAATTAATTTTCTTATTTCTTATCGAATTATAATTAATATGTTCAAAAATTTAGTTCGGGTAATTCTCTAATAAAAAATTAAATTTATAATTTTCGTAGCAAAATATATAATTTTATTACAAAATTATACAATATTTTATAATATAAAAATGTACAGAACATAAAATGGAGTAAAAATCGCATAACGCTTTAGTTAATATAACGACCCATCGCTCCTTTTACAATAGTGCTTAGATAAACCTTATTATCATATTTAGTTAAAATGTATGGTCGGTATAATGTCGAATAATGCGTAGCATACGTATTGGTCAATTGTAATTTACATCTCTTAAAATTAATAACTTCTTTTGTATCTTCATGTTTAACAAGTTAATTATTAGTAAGTTTTAATAATTTATAAAATATAAATACGTCATACTCTGAGTTACGTTCAATTGCATAAATGGCCGTTAAAATCCCAAATTTATTATCACTTAGTTCTACAATTGAATCATCTGTTTTTTTACATCTGTTATAAAAACACGTAGTGAAACGACAATTTTTATAAATCATTTTTTTATATTTTTTACATGCAGTTATCTCAATTCCATTTACAAACGGACTAAGACTTTCAATTTCTTTATCATTCAATCGATGATTTTTTGATACTCCAAGTAATATGCAATCTTTTACTTTAAGAACTTTTTTTAGTTGCTTGCAATTTATATTTTTACAAAAATCTTTCACCCGTTGAGAAATATAATCTTCTGCCTCTAAGAGAGGTATCTGTTGGTAGGTTATTAATCTGATTACAATTTGTTTCACAATTTGATGGTTACTCGTTTTCATTTGTAGTATATCTTTATTTTCACTTTCAAACGGAAATGTACTGTCTGCCCACAATGGACCCCAATTTAAAACAGTATCAATTATATGTAATAACAAATGAACATTATAGTGCATTTATTGATCACCAAATAATTCACCAAAATAAAAAACGAACTTTACTAATAATTTTCTAGAAATTTCAAGCATGTTTGGTGATATTGAATCACTCAAAGCAGATTCATTGCTGTTACGAATAACGCTAAATGATTAAGATACTTTTTTGGCAAAAGTCCTTTCAAACACGGTACAGAGTAGAATAAAAGCCACCCTCAGTGGAAATTATAAAATGTATCAAAATGTACCAAAATGTATCAAAATGTATTAAAGGTATCAAAAGGTATCAAAGTGTATCAAATTGTATGTAGAGGTTGCATTTCGTAACTTTTGTAGAACACTTTAATATCTTTTGATACCTTTTAATACATTTTGATACATTTATATACAAAATCATTTTTTGATAAAAGAAAAAATTTATTGATGAAAGAAACATTTACACACACTCTGGTACACTTATATACATTTTAATCATTTTCATACCTTTTCATACCTTTTAGTAAATTTTGATACGTTTTAAATATATAGAAAATAATAGAAATAATATTTTAAATATATAGGAAATATATAGAAAGGTATCAAAATGTATCAAAAGGTATTAATGAATATTTGTTTGTATAAATGTATATAAATGTATCAAAATGTATCAAAATGTACCAAAATGTATACAAATATATCAAAAGGTATCAAAATGTATGAAAAGGTTTTAAGATGTACCAAAAGGTGTTAATGTGTTCAATAGAATGATAAATAAATTAATATTACATTTTTAATTTTTTTGAAAAGGTATCAAAATGTATCAAAAGGTATCAAAAGGTATTAAAGTGTGCTAGAAAAATTACGAAATGCAACCTCTATATACACTTAGCTACACTCTGATACCTTTTGATACATTTCGATACCTTTTCATATATTTAAAATGTTCACTGGGGACGATAACCATTCAGATGCCTTCCAGTTCTTTTTTTCCTGTATACTCCTTAGTATTTTTCCAATGCATGATGGAGGTCTGATAGATAGAAGCCGTTGATCAATTATATATATCGCAGCTGATGGAGAACCAACGTAGTATTCTCCATTTGGATTGGTCAATATGATTTCAGTATACAGTTTAGTTACGCCATGTAAACAGGAATGCATAAAATCGACTATCATTCCTTCGGCAAGATCAAAATGTCTCAAAGTCATTAAAGATGAAGGACTTGACTCCAATAATAGCCTTATTACTTGAATCAGCCAGAACCATAGCTTCTTTAATACTTTGATCTGTCCTCTGTTTTGGAACCTCTTGAACCATTGGATACTTCCTGTAACCATTTACGTTGACGGTTGGATGTTGACAGAATGCGCATCGCGTTACAGAGTCTACACAGCATTCTAGAGGAAATAATCTGCTTATGATCTTCTGGCCATCGTTTAACCATTCAAATCCTTCTGTAGACAATAAATTTGCTTGGCGTACAAATGGTTGTAGAAAAATATTCATGTCAGGTTCCATTTTTGAAACCCATAAACCTACTAAGACCATGAATTCTTTTCGCACATGGTTCGGAAATTCATGAATCATTATATAAATTGGCCATACGGATACTTGACTATGGTCTACCGCTTTACATCCATCAGTATTGAAGGTGTATGAATAATTCCACTTATTTATTAAAAATATTTCATTTGTGCAAAAATTTTTATACACAAATCCCTCACAAATATCTTCTAGATTATCAGAACTTTTTTTTTATCTAGTAAATCTTTTTTCAAGATTATTTATTACTTCAGGATTCAAGAAAAGTTTTTTCAATTGGTCTCTTACGTCAATTTCAATAAAGAATGAAACAACTGACGAAGACGTTGTGTTGCCGCATGTACATTGTGTAATTGATTTAACTGACGAAAAATCTTCTAAGTACAGATTACAATTAGAACATGTCATATGATAAATTAAATTATTCGTTGTTACATCCATCAATTTTGAGATCATCTATTTTGTTACATGAAAAATTTTTCGATTAAAAATAAAATTTAATGATTGAAATATCGTCGGCTTGGTGGAAAAAGCCGACACGTCGATTTTCCGCTGAAAAAGCCGACACATCGATTTTCCGCTGGAAAAGCCGACACATCGATTTTCCGTTGGAAAAGCCGACACGTCGATTTTTGGTTCAAAAAGCGGACACATCGACTTTTATTTGAAAAAAGGGACACTTCGCGTCGGAGTTTGAATTATTAATATTTGAGTTGAGAACCACGGGCACTGAAGAAAATCATCTGGCTTTCTGTACTTTATTTATGTATTTTCTGGTATCCTTGCTTCAATTATATGCATACATGCTTGTATACTTGTATTACGTACATTTATCATTTTAACTTTTTTAATAAAGAGAAAAAAATTTAGAAATCTGATCCCTGTCATTTTATATATTATTTAATGATATTACGATGGCCTTTCACCGTCCGCTGCCAACGCAGCACGATAGCCGTGTTATAATTCGGCTATAATAGATATTTGAATGGTATCATAGTGTATAGTCGGTCGCATCGACTGCATAGCAAATGACAATTTTTGCACCAACCTTTTGAAATAAAGTTCTAGATATTCAAACACAGATAGCAATTTTAGTTTATAATCTTACTTTTAATAGTTTTTAATTCACTTATTTAGTAAAAACGAAGACATTTTTTTTTTAATTCTAGGAAAAGTTGTATCATAAATACGTATTTAATTATTTAAGTTTGTTTTGGTATATCGCGTGATATGGAGAAGAAAATCAGGTTCGGCAGATGTTAAGACGACAAAATACGTATCTTTTTGTAAAGTTATTCATGCAAGTATTGCAAAAGATATTTTGAAGATTCGCGGTCGGATCAGACCGCTCAGCAGTTATCGGTTCGCTTGGCGAAAGCAGTACCCGGCTTGGATGTGTCATATTGTCCCATTTGCTATGTAGTCGGTGTGACCGACTATACACTATGATACCATTCAAATATCTATTATAGCCGAATTATAGCACGGCTATCGTGCTGCGTTGACAACGGTTAAAGGCCATCGTAATATCATTAAATAATATATAAAATGACAGGAATCAGATTTTTGAATTTTTTTTCTCTTTATTAAAAAAGATAAAATGATAAATGTACATAATACAAGCATACAAGCATGTATGCATATAATTGAAACAAGGATACCAGAAAATACATAAAGTACAGAGAGCCAGATGATTTTCTCCAGTGCCCGTGGTTCTCAACTCAAATATTAATAATTCAAACTCCGGCGTGAGGTGTCCGCTTTTCAAATAAAAGTCGACGTGTCCGCTTTTTGAATAAAAAATCGACGTGTCGGCTTTTCCAACGAAAAAACGACGTGTCCACTTTTTGAACCAAAAATCGACGTGTCGGCTTTTCCAACGGAAAATTCACGTATCGGCTTTTCCAGCGGAAAATCGATGTGTCGGCTTTTCTAGCGGAAAATCGACGTGTCGGCTTTTTCCACCAAGCCGACGATATATATCTAATAAAGCGGTCCATGTTAATGAATGTTTCTTGGCTAAGTTCATAAAAATTAATAAAATTTCTCCAATAGTCAATTTTGTGCAGTTGCAAGACTCTTTTATCAATAAATTCTGACATTGTTGATCTTTTGACCCCTCATTGTACTGCCTAACTGTAAATATAGGCAAATTTATCAATTATTTTCATACATGTTTATTAATCAGGAATTAAAAAGAATAGTATATTACACACATAGGGAGTAAAAGTAAAGAATGTCCCAGATCGCATGTAAATGAGAAACATGCGGTCTGAGGCATTCTTTATTTTCTCCCGTGGTGCTTATACTATTTTATACCACTTTAACCTTAAAATCATAACTTCAATATGATTATTCGGCTCTCGTGGTATAAAATACGGTTCAAAACTGGTGCGTAAGAAGATTTTTAGCTCATTATGTGACGTTTTTCTCACGAGCGAAGCTAATAAATAACCACCTTTTGCACCCGTGTCGAAATGTACTATTTCGCAACAACGGGCCGAAAATACCACATTTTCGTTCTTGCGTCTGGAGGAAATGTGGTACTTTCGGCCCGGCGTTGCGAATAAACTTTTCTAATAAAGAGGGCGGTAAAATCTGGAAAAATCCATTTCTTTTCAATTGAGATATTAATAGTGAACTCTCGCAAAAAATAAATACATTTTTTTAAATTAAATTTTATTTAAAAGTTGTAAACAAAAATATAAAATAGTAATGATGTTTTTCTACAGAAAAATTATTTTTACAAATATAACAAATTAAATTTACTTAATATTAAGGGGGTAAGCCTGGATTAAAATAAAAAGATTTTATGCTAATATCTCGTTTTTACAAGTAACATGAATTGAATTTATGCAACATATAAAAAAGAATTTTATCATGATCTAATTAGGTAAATAAACTTGAAAAAAAAAAAAAATTATTCACAAGAATTGGCAAGTTATTTTATAAAGAGAAATTATTAACATTAGCCTTGGAGAAAGTATATAAGTATCATTAAGACGATTTTGGATCCGTTTATTCAATAAAAAAACCGCTGCCAATTTATTGGCCCGTGGCTTCCTCAAACTTAATTTTCTGATTCCTTTAATTAATCTTTAATAACAAAATTTATAATTTTTGCAACAATTTATGACATAATTATAATTAAATTCATTTATGAAGATTAAAAAGTATTAATTTTTAAATTATGTATAAAATATGAATAAAATAATAGGTATGATTTATGTTTTAAATTATGTGTGAAAAATAAATAAAATAATTGATTGTAATATTATCGTCAAAACCTTTTAAAATTCCTAAATAACCTTTACTTCAAATTATATTTTCTTTGTGAAATTTCACACATAGGGTACTTGTTCCTAGTAGTGTGCCTGTCTGTATTTGTGTGCTCTTTTTAGAATTTTTAACAAGATCCTATAGGATTTCGTATATCTGTCTTCGTCTGAGGCACGCGGCTCCAGTGGTGTTTGACAAAATATTTTCGACTCGGCGTTTGCTATGTTCAAGGCAGTCCAACCCGAGGAATTAAACTTAAAGCCCGCGCGACGGGTCACACAGCGTTGTAGACAGTGGAATCGCGCGGAACGTGTCACGTATTATCTTAGAGCATCAGTTCTAATTGTGCTCTCGATAAGAGTAGACGTGTTTACATCGAGCTCCAGCCAAGTATGTAAATACTAGTTCAAGTGTGTTACTGTGTATAATTGCGAACGTTAAAATCACTGATTTTCTCAATTTTGAATATAAATAGACATAAACTGCTAACCAAAATTCAAAATTTTATCTTTTTAATAAAAGTCAATCGGCTAACATGGCCGCTACTGAAAAAGTCGCTTTGGCTTCGCCGATAAACACCGATAATAACGAAAAGTGGAACTCAGTTTATAAAAAACGACAAAGAAACAGCCCAGATGAAATAAAAGCTAATTTTAAAAAACGTCAAACGCAAATCAGAGACTACTGGCTAAGTAATCCAGTGGTGACTCAAAACAATTATGAAAAACTAGAACTCGTAGAGGATGTAGTTCCTGCAGGAGAAAATAGTGAGAATTCTAGTAAAGCGAGTGCTCAAAAATCACCACCAATCTTCGTAAGCGGAGTGGAGAATATAGCACCTTTGAAAACCCTTCTCGATAAAATAGCTGAGAATAACTACACTCTGAAAATACTTTCTAATAACGAGGTGAAAATTCTACCAAACTCCTCAGAAAAATATCTTCCAATAGTAGAAGAGCTCAAGAAGAAAAAAACTGAATTTTACACATACCAGAGGAAGCAAGACAAAAGTTATAAAACTGTTTTAAGACACATACACCCGTCAGCTGATACTGGAGAAATACAACAGGCAATAGAGGAACACGACCATAAAGTATTAAGAGTAACAAATATACGAGATCGATACACGCAAAAACCGTTACCCTTGTTCTTTGTAGAAATTCAACCCAATGATAACAATAAGGAAATATACAAAATAGATAGATTATTGAATACAATCGTTAAATTTGAACCACCATATAAAAAAGTGATATACCTCAGTGTATTAAATGTCAAGGATTTGGTCACACCAAAAATTACTGCTACAGGAGTGCCGTATGCGTTAAATGTGCTGAAAAACATTTAACAAAAGACTGCTCGATAAAAGAAAAAATACAAGACGTTAAATGTGCAAACTGTGACGGTAATCATCCTGCTAGTTATAAAGGATGCATTGTTCGTAAGCAACTGCAACAAAAATTATTTCCTAAACTCAGAGAAAAACCGTAGTGCAAAACTCACAAAGTTATCCTCCAAATTTAAATAATTTTATTAAATCTAATAAATCTTTCGCTCAAGCCACAAGCAGTCAACCAAAAACATCATAACAGAATCTATACAAACAGAGACAGAATCCCAAATAATAACAAAAATAGCAGAAAAATCAAACACAAATAAACTCGAAGAAATGATGCTTCAAATGATGACAAGAATAGATACAATGTTAAACCTTCTTACAAGTTTGATAAATAAAATTCAATAATGAAATAAAAATAGCAGTCTGGAATGCGAACGGTTTAGCACAAAGAAGTCTTGAATTAAAGAAGTTTCTAATCGAACATAATATTGACGTAATGTTAATATCAGAAACTCATTTTACATATAAAAACTACTTGAAAATTCCAAACTATTTCATATATGATACAAAATGTCCTACTGGGAAAGCGCGCGGCGGAACTGCAATTATCATTAAATCTAATATTAAGCATTATGAAAATGTAAAACACATGGATGATTATCTGCAAGCAACCAGCGTAACTCTGGAAGATGTAAAAGGATCAATCACTCTATCAGCAATATATTGCCCACCTAAGCACATTATCATAACAGAGATGTTTTCAAAATTCTTCGTAAGTCTTGGACACCGTTTCATTGCTGCCGGAGATTACAATGCTAAGCACCCATGGTGGGGGTCTAGATCTTCGGCTGGAACTCCACGAGGTAGACAGCTTTATGCAACTATGCAGTCACAGAATTTATTCCCGATTTCAACCGGAGAACCCACCTACTGGCCTACTGATAAAAATAAGACGCCGGACCTCCTTGATTTTGCCGTAGTAAAAGGTATCAACCCCGACTGTCTCACAGCTACATCCTGCTTAGATCTTTCGTCAGACCACTCACCGATCATTATTTCTTTTAAACAACAACAACTTAAAATGAACCAAAAAACACCACATTTGTACAATAAAAATACTAACTGGGGAAAATACAAAGAATATCTAAATAATAATCTAAACTGCAACATCTCACTTAAATCTACAGATGAACTCGAAAATGCAATAGAAGAATTCAACATACAAATACACAACGCCGCTAAAGAAGCTATCACATTATTTGAACATCCGGAAAAACAACAGCACATTGCTAAACACATACTTGAAAAAATACGTGAAAAGAGACAGTTAAGAAAAACTTGGCAAATTTATAGATCCAAACATATAAAAACTAAATTAAATAAATCAATTAAAGAATTAAAAACCTTGCTTATAGAAGAAAAAAATGTCGGCATCCAAAATTACTTACAAAACTTAACTGCAAATGAAGCAACTGAATATTCCCTCTGGAAAGCCACTAAAAAACTTAAACGTCCACTGCAACATATACCACCAATCAGGAAATCTAATGGAGATTGGGCCAGAAGCGAAACGGAAAAAGCTGATACGTTTGCAAACTATCTCAGTGAAGTTTTCAAGCCAATAAATCGAGAAATTACCGAACCACAAGAAGAAGAATTGTTTAAACAAGAAGATCACCATGCCCAAGTTAGTCCTTCAATAAACATCAAAATTAAAGAAGTGCAAAAGATAATCAAAGCCCTTAAGAACAAAAAATCACCTGGATACGACGGAATAAATGGCAAAATAATCAAGGAGCTACCACAGAAAGCGATCCGATTTCTTACTATTATATTAAATGCAGTCTTTCGTTTGTGTTATTTTCCAAGCCAATGGAAAGTTGCACAAATAATATTAATAGAAAAATTAGGCAAATGTCCAGACCTCGTTACGTCATATAGACCTATCAGTTTACTGCCAGCTATTTCAAAAATCTGCGAAAAACTTATTCTCAACAGACTCAATCCAATTATTCATTCCAAGAAGTTGATTCCTGATCACCAATTTGGCTTCCGCAACTGTCATGCTACAATTGAACAAGTTAACCGATTAACTGTAAAAATACAAGAGACCTTCGAAAATAAACAGTACTGCTCTGGAGCTTTTCTAGACGTTGCCCAAGCCTTTGACAAAGTATGGCACAAGGGATTACTCTATAAACTAAAGAAGTACTTTCCAAAAAATTTATATAAACTATTAAAATCATATTTAACAGACAGAACATTTCAAGTAAAAATTAACCAAACCGTAACAAAACTGTTCCCTATAAACGCCGGAGTACCTCAAGGAAGCGTGCTAGGCCCTACTTTGTATCTGCTGTATACTTCTGATCTACCTACAATGCAAGAAATCACTACAGCAACATATGCAGATGATACAGCAATTCTCACAAGTCATTCAAGTCCTGAAATAGCATCCGAAAAACTACAAAAATATTTAGATCTGATCAATATATGGTTTAAACAATGGAGAATTAAAGTCAATGAAACAAAATCAACTCATGTTACATTCACACTTTGTAAAAAGACTTGTCCCCCACTCCTGCTAAATGATAAACCCATACCGCAAAGTGACAACGTTAAATATTTGGGAATACATCTGGATCGTCGCCTCACTTGGAGAAAACATATATGGACAAAACGAAAACAACTAAATCTCAAACTAAGAAAAATGTACTGGATACTAGGAAATAAATCTGAGTTAAAACTTGAAAATAAAATACTTATATACAAAACTATTCTTAAACCAGTGTGGACTTACGGAATTCAACTCTGGGGATCTGCAGCAACTTCTAATATTGAAATACTCGAAAGATTTCAATCCAAAATACTTAGAAACATAGTGCATGCTCCTTGGTTTGTCACAAATGAAATCATTAGGAATGACTTGAACATACGAACAGTCAAACAAGAAATAGAAGCACACTATAGTAGGTACAAGGAGAGACTAACAGAACATCCGAACCATCTGGCAGCAAATTTAATTGATGTAATCGGATCCAGTACAAGACTTAAAAAATATCAAATTATTAATGTGTAGTTGTAAAATGTTCTGTATACTAACGTATCATTATATTATTATAATATTATATTACCATAAATATTGTTCTCTTGTAAAAGCCTATATTTAAAGGATTTGTAACAGTATTAACCAGTGGGTCTAATACTCTCATGTTATTGTAAATACTTGTATACTATTTACTTATTGTCAACTAGACAGATTGTAAATAAACACGGTTGTTAAAAAAAAAAAAAAAAAAAATCTTAGAGCATATACTCCTGGAGGCAGTAAGTTAAATGAGAAAATTGTGGTCGGTTTTCGTACGATGCGAGAGAGAGAGAAAAAGAATGCCCCTCATTTGTCTCTCTCGCACTATGCTGTGATTGGCTACTCGCGCTCCCCTCCAAACCAAGGCATAACTGAAATCTTTAGGCTCCCGGCACATCAAAGTGGTTGGCCGCGAACGGACACGAATGCACGCGCTCCTCCGCGTGCATTCGCGTCCGTCCGCGTTCAATCGCTCTTATGTGCCAGGAGCCTCAACGTACGCATACCAGAAGACGGATTAAAATGTCATGGACAAAAAAATTTTTTATTAAATTAACATGAATAACCATACACAATTATATACTATAAATAAAATATTTTATTTCATATCAAAACGAATACTAACCTTCGAAAACCAAGTATTTCACAACCTTGCATTTGTTCATCAAGTTTACAATTAGGAACAACACACTTTCTAACCATTTTGTATTAACTTTTCGTAAGATTTTTTACATTTCATTAAAACATAAACACGAATAAAAGGATTTAAAAACGTTCAAATGCGTGTTTTCATTTACTTTGAGAGGGGCGAACTAAGATGATGAAACAACCAATCACAGCATAGTGTGAGAGAGACAGACAAGGGACACTTTATCTTCTGCCTCTTGCACCGTACAAAAACCGACCACGATTTTTTAACACGACATGCTTCCTCCAGGAGTATATGCTCTAAGCGTGTTATGTGTGAGATTATACTTCGGTGCCTCGTCCTCAAGATCAATAGTAGTAGCGCCAGCTGCTCGGTCTCTTTCACAACTATTTTAGCCATAGAGCATAGAAAACAACTCGAATTCCCACCTCGCGCTCCACCTACGGGAGCCGCCGAGCCGCGGTGTCGTTATCCTTCACTACGCTTAGTTGTGCGGTCCTGTTCACATCGCAGAGGACGATAGACCCAACCCCCTTTTTACCTGGGTAAGAGGATACGATGGATGAAGAACCTGAAGAAAAACTTCAGCCGCCGGCGGATTCTTCAGAACGGCTTGACAGGGTGAAGGCCCTATTAATCCAGCAGCAACACGACTTAAAACTTCTAGTGGATAAGCTGTCGTCGCGTGCTGGCTCCCACTCAGAACGTCGCTCATCTCTTCCGAGCTCGAGACGCAGCCGTTTCAGCTCGTGTAGGAGTAGCAGACGGCGAGGATCCCACTCCCGAAGTAGAAGCTCGAGACACCAGCGATCAAGGGAGTCACATTATCGTGAAAGATCCCGATCCAGTACCCGAAGCAGGTGTTATCGGAGGAGCTCGTCACGAACAAATAGTTCGTTTTTTCTATGGTTCATAACCGACACGCGGTGCGTACTCTGAAAGGGTCGCTCGTGAAATGTCAACGGTATGAAAACATACAAAGACGGCTCGAATGTCGGCTAGTCGGGAGCGTAGCTCATTAAACCTTAATGATTACAGGAAATCAAGATCTCCGCCGCCATCTTTGACACCATCGCTAGATGGCTCGCCTCGTGATTCGCGCAGCGCCGAAAAGAGGGCGCCTAAGGCCAAAGTGAGTGAATCTCCCTCGACACAACCGCTGCTGGATACGGCGACAGTTAGCCTTCTAGGAGGCGTTGTCCATGACGAGATATTCGGACTGGATCTACATCCTTTCATTGCGAATGAATGGCCCAAAATTTTTCAACAGGGACTCGGGAAAAAAAAAAGAAATAGAAGATTTTTAAGAAATATCCAAGGCCACAAAACTGCGAGAGCCTCTCGGCTCCCATACTCAATCCGGAGGCGAAAGCGATCATGGATACCGCAGCTATAAAGAAAGACGCTTATCAGATGGAAGCGCAGGCTCAGATTGCGATCACCACGAATATCATAGGCCTAGTCCTTGCGGAATTGTTAAGATTAAAAGAGATGGAGACTCTGTCTGAACCTGGATTATATAATCCAGAGGTTGGGAGAGGCTGGGCGTTTAGCAACAGATTCCTTTTTCGGTATCTCCAAAGCAAGAAAATACTTTGTTGCACAGGGCCCGGAGATAACAAAGACGGCTAAGACACTTATCGATGAGAATGTCTCTGACAAGTATTTGTTGGGATTAGACTTTGGGGAGCAATTGAAAATAAGAAGAGCCTCGGAGAAGGCAGCCAAAGAAATGCTGAATCCCGCTCCTGCCTCATATAAACCAAAAACCAAGCCAGCTAATGCTCCACGCCAGCCACTATTACCGAGGGATTTAAACTCCAAGGCCCCGTCTCAGAAACACTCATCAAAGACGATAAGGAGATCCGGAGCCACATTCTCACGGAGTCGTCATCACACCAACCAGCACCAGTCTCGCCCCCGTCGTTAGAGGTCAGTACTGCTGGAAGATTACGGTTTTTCTACCAATCCTGGAGGGACATTTCTTCAGATACTCTAATATTGGAGTCAGTTTTAGGTTATAAAATACCCTTTTCTAATATTCCATGCGGAAGTGGTGTCTTTACAGAACCCAACTTGTCACATACAGAAATGTTACCTTGTGGTCGTGAAATTCTAAAAATGAAGAAGAAGGGAGTTGTTTCTCCAGTAAGTCCACGTCAAGATCAATTCTTGTCTTCCTATTTTCTTGTAGATAAGCCAAATGGAGATAAGAGATTTATTCTAAACCTAAAAAGATTAAATCAATTTGTTAATATTACATCTTTTACGCTAGAGGATTGGAAAACTGTGTTTCGACTTATCTCGAAGGACTGTTATCTGGCAACCTTGGACTTGGAAGATGCCTATTTCATGATTCCCATTCAGCATGACCACAGGAAATTTCTACGTTTTTGTTTTCAGGTAATGAAACCAGTTACGAGTTGGCTCAGATCCAAGGGTTATTTATCTGTAAACTATCTTGACGATTTTTTACTTATAGGTGCTTCAAAGGAGGAGTGTGCTAATAATCCAAGAATAACGCATACCTTCCTGGAATCCCTGGGATTCATTATAAATATAAAGAAATCTAGATTAAAACTAGCCAAGATTTGCAAGTTCTTGGGTTTTATTATTAACACCAATGATTTTAACATTAGTCTTCCAAGAGAAAAGCGGCAAAAAATTTTATCATTTGCTAAGGAAATAAGGAATAAAATCTCCTGTAAAATTAGATATTTTGCACAATTTGTGGGCTTTTCTTGTTTCAACATGCACTGCAGTAAAATGCAGCCCTGTCTACATCAAAGATCTGGCGAGATCAAAATTTCTAGCTCTTATTAGACAAAGCAACGACTTTACCTCGCATATGCAGATCTTAAACGAAGTCAATAGTGACCTGGATTGGTGGATAATTAACATCAATAAATCTAGCCTGTGTAACCCAATTAGGAGTTTCTGCTATGCATTTAAGATTTCTTCAGATGCATCTTTATCTGGCTGTGGAGCCTATTGTGCCTGTGCTTCTACCCGTGGTTGGTGGAATGAGGAAGAGAGATTGGAGCACATCAACTGGTTGGAGCTTCGGGCAGTTTTCTATTCATTAAGATCCCTTGCGTCCAACCTTAGATCCTGTGAACTGCTTCTGAGAGTCGACAATACCACAGACATCGCATACATCCATAAGATGGGTGGCATCCAGTTTTCTAAGCTAGCCGCCCTGGTGAAGGAAATTTGGTGTTGGTGCGAACGTCGTGACCTCTGGCGCTTAGCCTCCTACATATGTTCGTCAGAGAACACAGACGCAGACAGGGAATCACGCTCGAGATCACATGAAACCGAATGGTCCCTCTCTTCGTCTGCTGTCGCCTCAATTGTCAAGTTCTATGGCAATTTTGAGGTAGATCTCTTTGCTACATAGTTATATATATATATATATATATATATATATATATATATATATATATATATATATATATATATATATATATATATATATATATATATATATATATATATATATACATCGGTACTATTGGGGTCCTAGAGTTTTTTACTCTGAGAGTTTACATTGGAATACCGGAACAAATACACTTGACTAAAGAAATAATGACCCTAAGGGTACCGTGATTCGCAGGGGGCCTGCGGCGCCCGCTTTTAGTACCGAAATTCCGGAACAAAAGCCCGGAAAAGTACCTAAGATGTATTGTAGACGAAGCCTTATGGACCTCAAAAGTAGCGATAGATGCATCGTATTTTTGAAGCCGGTCCCCAAAAAGGACAAAAGTCCCCAAAAGTAGCAATCTATGGTGTATATATACCCCAAAAGTACCAACACATATACCTATATTATAACGAGGTTCCAAGATAAAATACGGAGAAGATAAGTATCTCGGTCCTCCGTATTCTATCGAACACGTTAGGCTCTCGTTCCCGCGAATTCGTGTATCTCGAGCGTGTGTTGACATCGCTCGGACGATGTATTCGCGTTAGCTACGCGCGGGGCAGGCGCGACTTTGACCGTTGCTAAGTCGCGCCCGATTCTTTTTTTGAATCAGATTCTCTCGGGCTGTCAAACCGCGCGTACGCGAGTTAATTTGATCGTCCGCGAAGAAAACGGTATCGTGCGTCCTCGCCGGTGCAGAGCAGCGCCCGTACACGTACCGACCACGAAGAGCAGCGCACGTGAGCAATCCGAGCCACTCCTGGGGTCCGAAGCGTCTGTAGGTGAACGCTGGACGTTAGGACTCGGCCTGAACACTCCGAAGTCGACCGGAGGATAAGGCCTGACGCAGGAGCGGATTCGTGAGCGAGCGACGAGGGGAGTGCACTCCCCTCCCGGTAAGACTCTTCGCCTATTTTCCGCGCAGCGATTGATTTGTATTTTCGGCTCGCAGCGGCGAGCGGCCGGTGTCTTGATCGCCGGCCCAGCGAAAAACAATCACCTCGATCCGCCCGCGCCGAGCGGCGGATCTCCCGCCTCTTGTCAACACGCAACGCGACGCGTATTTTGTATAGTATAACTGAGAATAGATCTTGTTATAGTTTTGAATGTAACCAAGACCACTCGTTATTTATTAACCTTCACCTAACCTTCTCCCGGATACCGCCGCCTCCGCGGGATCGTCGAACCGAGACGACGATCATTCTGAGTGGCCGCGCCTCGCGTCTAGCTAGCGCGAGTATTAACCCTTTCCGGCACACGGAAAAGTCGAGTTCAATCGTGGACTCGACATTTGTAAACAGGGATCCAGAGAACATCAACCCCGAGTGCTCGTCGTAGAAGTAGCACTCGACGGCACCGTGTTCTAGGGTTCGGTTCGCGGAATTACAAAAGATTTCCCCAGGCCTCCCGTTTCAAATGGCGCCCTAACGTGTTGGGTTTAAGGAGAAGGTTAGAGGCCGGTACATTCGAAACCGGCCTATTCAAATCGCGTTTCGTTTAAATTCGCCCGCGCGCAAATCACTGCACCGGACTAATCAGCAGACGGCCAGTGGCCATAAGCCGTTACAGCTGATAGGCGCAGTGATTTAAACTCGCCAAGTCGAGGTGCCGGGCGTAAACAAACAGACAAGAAGACTCGCGGCGCGCATAGAAACATAAACACAAAACAGCAGATTGCTTGTTTTTGTAGGTGTTTATGTTTATGCTCGGGCAGTATTGTGTATACTTGTCCCGAGTCTTTTAAACTGCTGTAAAGCCAGGGCGAGAGCATTTAAACGACGATTATCGTTGTTTTCGTCGTCATATGTGGCGAAAATTAAATTCCTTTTTTTGACGCGAGATTTAAAGCGATTTTCACGCGATTTTTTTGGTTTGACCGTGCCTGTGCGTGCAGCCGGTCGAAAGTGAGAATACTTTCATCCTTTTTTTTGGTTGCGGGAATTATTTAAATCGTTATCGTCGCGAATTTTTTTTGGAATAGCCACGCTCTCTCCTAGCTAGCTGCATCGAGATACGTCGTTCTCGAGCAGCTTGGGACAATTGTGTGTGGTAGTTAGAATTCTAACATTGTAATTTGCGTAACAGACGGCCAATTTGAGAGAGAATCTCAGCAGTTAGTTGCGCATACACACACAATTCGTCACACAATTTTATACAGTCGGTCTAGCTTCGCAAGATGGAATCATCGACCCCAGAAGAACTAGCCGAAAGGATGGAGCATTGGCGCAAAAATCTAGAGCTGAGCTTTGAAGCTGTAATAGAAGCAAATATAGCTCTAGATTTAAGAAGCACCGGACATCTCGAGGGGATTCTAAGCGAATCGCTCAGTGGCTAATGGGAAGTTACAACCCAGCCCACTTCACACAAGAAATAAGTGGAAGTGCTTACGAGCAGTTCACAAGGAGGCTCGATTGGAGGAATAAGTTCGTCAACACGACGACCCTCAATGCAAGCGGCGCTCCAGAAGTGAACCGAATCGCCGACCCCTTGACCCACAGCCTGTTTCAGCAACTGATGTCGAATAAAGCAGTAGACAACAACTTGCTGAGTTCCATACGGAGATACGTCTACCAGAATATGGAACAGAGAGCAGGTAGTCCTCCAGACGTAAGACACGAGGCTCTTACGTCACCACGGAGCACTTTATCTCCAGCGGGAGGACCGGGTGAAGTCCAGGTGCACCTAAGGTGCAGCACAGCTTGGGGGAGGGGAGATTCCCCGATCTCCTTCCAGTCCGAAGAATCCGAGAACGCGAGTCACTCGGGGAATGCAGACCGCACATGGATTTCGGACAGCTGTGCAGCAACCGCACCATCGCCATCATCTTCAGCTTCCATCCACGGAATCGACGTCGGAGTAAGCACAGCCTGGGGGAGGGGAGATTCTCCAAGCTTCCCCCTGTTCGAGAAGTCTGATACTTCACGTCGCTTGGCGTATACAGACCGCCTGAGGGCACCGAACGGCTGTGCTGAATACTCCCAAGCTCACGACGACGGAGCAAATGCAGCCTGGGGGAAGGGAGATTTTCCAAGCTTCCCCCGATCCGAAGCGTCCGATATGGCCCGTTTATGGAATACATCGGCATCGGACGGCTGTATTACTCATTCCCAGACTCCTGAAGACGAAGAGCAGACAAGCCTTCCAAGGAGCAACGAGGAAGAGATTAATAGTCTAGTGACGACACAACCGGTGGACAGAACGCTGATTACTTCGCAATTTCGCGACGTATCGACGCAAGCAGAAGGCGAGCGTCATTGCGAATGCGAATGTAATCAGACGCGTAAATTGGAGGAGGAGAAAGTTAGGCGCCTAAGCGAAGAGGTAAGGCGACTGCACGACGAGCTGCGCCAGCTACGCGCGCAAATGTCGTCGCTTCACAATTCCGCTGTGCCTAATAAGAAACGAGCCGCAGGTGCAGCCAAACACTCTGCAAAGCAACCTCGATCGGACCTAGGGACTAAAGACAACAAGAAGTCGTCCCGAAGTCTTCAAAAGTCCAGCTCGACAGGGAAAAAGAGGCGTATGCAGCGGCCATGCAACGACCTCCAAAGTTATCCAAAAGAGATAAAGGCAGAAAACCCTCGAGTGGACTGGGTTCGAATCAAGGAACAGGTTCGAATCCTTGGACGACGGTAGCCTCTCGACGTCCCAAACAGCGGTATATCCAGCAGGGGTTGGATAGTCGAGTATACCGCTCGTCAAGATCGAGGAACGCGCTCGGAGCATATAACTCCCCACCACCGAGTCCAACCAGAAAATTGTGTTGGACGTGTAGGTCACCAACGCATCTTCACTGGGCCTGCCCGGAGCGGAAAAAGGGCCCGAAGAGTGAGACAAGAAGAAGGCAAGACGACCTGCCAAGTCAACCTAGGAGGAATGACGGCAGTTGTCGACCGGAGCCCCAGCGTCAGAAGTGCCAACCGTCTCCGGTCCATCAATCTTCATGGGACTGGTCCCGACCGCCGTTGGAATGCAGCGGAATTACGGTGATGAGCGACCCACCGTGTGCGTGCGCGGGACGATCCCTCGATGTGGATCGTTTCATCAGCCGTTTAGTGCACGAGCTGATTCGCGCGTATCCGGAACTGTCGTCTCTGCCGCTGATGACGACATAAACTCGAATCGAACGAGAGCCTCAGTATCGAGTTGCTTCTCTTCCGCTACGCAACGTCTGGGAGAGGGGTATAACGAGGTTCCAAGATAAAATACGGAGAAGATAAGTATCTCGGTCCTCCGTATTCTATCGAACACGTTAGGCTCTCGTTCCCGCGAATTCGTGTATCTCGAGCGTGTGTTGACATCGCTCGGACGATGTATTCGCGTTAGCTACGCGCGGGGCAGGCGCGACTTTGACCGTTGCTAAGTCGCGCCCGATTCTTTTTGAATCAGATTCTCTCGGGCTGTCAAACCGCGCGTACGCGAGTTAATTTGATCGTCCGCGAAGAAAACGGTATCGTGCGTCCTCGCCGGTGCAGAGCAGCGCCCGTACACGTACCGACCACGAAGAGCAGCGCACGTGAGCAATCCGAGCCACTCCTGGGGTCCGAAGCGTCTGTAGGTGAACGCTGGACGTTAGGACTCGGCCTGAACACTCCGAAGTCGACCGGAGGATAAGGCCTGACGCAGGAGCGGATTCGTGAGCGAGCGACGAGGGGAGTGCACTCCCCTCCCGGTAAGACTCTTCGCCTATTTTCCGCGCAGCGATTGATTTGTATTTTCGGCTCGCAGCGGCGAGCGGCCGGTGTCTTGATCGCCGGCCCAGCGAAAAACAATCACCTCGATCCGCCCGCGCCGAGCGGCGGATCTCCCGCCTTCTTGTCAACACGCAACGCGACGCGTATTTTGTATAGTATAACTGAGAATAGATCTTGTTATAGTTTTGAATGTAACCAAGACCACTCGTTATTTATTAACCTTCACCTAACCGTCTCCCGGATACCGCCGCCTCCGCGGGATCGTCGAACCGAGACGACGATCATTCTGAGTGGCCGCGCCTCGCGTCTAGCTAGCGCGAGTATTAACCCTTTCCGGCACACGGAAAAGTCGAGTTCAATCGTGGACTCGACATTTGTAAACAGGGATCCAGAGAACATCAACCCCGAGTGCTCGTCGTAGAAGTAGCACTCGACGGCACCGTGTTCTAGGGTTCGGTTCGCGGAATTACAAAAGATTTCCCCAGGCCTCCCGTTTCAATATATATATATATATATATATATATATAAATATCATTATACGGTATTTTGAGGATTTCATAAAGAATTTGTACAATAGTGGTGACACAAATATAAACATTGTTATAAACAACCAATAAACAAGCGCGTGACTAAAGAAATAATGACCCTAAGGTTATTGACTAACACCACGACGCCTGCGGCGCCCGCTTTTACGGAAAAATATCACGGAATTTCCGAAATCGATGTATTAACACACTATTGTGGAAACCGCTGAAAAATCCTCAAAATGCCTCTCGAGTGCTTTGGACTTTTGAGGAGACTCCTCAAAATGCCTACAAAATCCTCAAAATTCGGTATATATGACTTATATAATCCTCAAAATGCGTCCTAGATATGAATATATATATATATATATATATATATATATATATATATATATATATATATATATATATATATATCATTTTTATAGACTCTGCCATCATTGCTTCCTGATTTAACTGATGAGCAATCAAAATCTGTATGTATTAAACAACATTTTTTATGACATTTCACTATAAAAATGGTAAACAATGCAATGCTCCTGACATAGCGACATGGCGTACTAAAGTTGAATTTAAAGTTTACAAAAGTTATTGCGGTCGAGTATCTATTAAACACTGGTACTGAAGTAACTAAAAAAAACATCTCTTCTTGAAGAATCCTAAAAATCATTTGTTATATTGTAGTTGAAATTTAAGAAATTAGACAATTATAGAAAACAATCTTACCGAGATTTTTCTTTGCTGTTCAATATATTTAACTGTTTCCCAAACGCTGTTTTCTTCTTTCTTCTTGTTATTTTAGTAGATTAATTAATATTGTACTCGAGATAGTAACTCGTTTATCTGCTACATCATTCTGTAAAAATATAATATTATTAATTAAATATTAATAGAACCTTCACATTCAGTAAAAGTCAATGAACTTACAATTAGCTGATTAATTTCTAATTTTGTTCTTTCCAACTCTATGTTTGTTAATGTCCCCAGTTGTGACCACCAAATTTACTTGTTGAACAATACTCCAAGATTCTAGTAGGTTTATTAACCTTCACGACTAGCCTCAGTTTCAGATTCCGACTCTTCATTTTCATCTTCTCTTTTCTTTTTGGGCTATTGTTTTTTTCGCTGTGTTCCTTTTTGTACTAACTTTTCTTTAAGCCGAAGATTTTCTTCTTGGTACGGACTGCCTCAGCAATGTATCTTTTGGATCTTCGTTGATTCTTGGTTTATTCTTAATATTTTTAGCTCGGCTAGCGTATCTTAAAGTAGTAAGAGTTTCATCGTAATTATAGCTAGCAGGACCAATATTTGCTACCATTATGGTTTTTGAATTACCACCTAATAAATCCTGAAGTAGCCTTGTTAATTTTGAATCTCTACATGGCTCATGTGATGTCTTTCCATCAACTAAGACTGAAATAACATTCCCAAGAGCAGATAAACTTAAATTAATTTTGCTAGCTTCTTTTAGTCGTTCACCTGTTGATCCAGTTTTGCTTTGCCTTTCACTTCCAGCTAAGTCAGCTAGATTTAAACGTCCTACTCTAATTCCATAACTGTCACCCATCTCTATTGTAATCATAAAGATTGCATGAGACCGTGAACTGTGTTCATTCATATTTGTTACTCCTACCGTTCTATTTTGATGTCCAATATTCATCAACTGTTGAATTTCTGCGGCATTTTTACAAACAGTACTCGATAAATCCTTAACGAAAACTCCTGTATCTGGTTTTTCTTTCAATTCAAAATGTAGACTTTGATCTTGATGTAACAAATCCCTAACTTCTTGATAAATTTCTAAGTAACTAGCTCTTACATAAAGTACTGTATGTTTTCAGATCTACCAATATGAGTAAAAAATTGTTCAAAAGACCCTGGTATAATATCTCGTTTTTCGCATCATTATTAGAACCTTCCATTGTATACGTTTCCCTGTTCCAGTTTGTCCATAAGCAAATATCGTACCATTAAATCCAGAACCCTGATTAAAAAAACCCATTCATTCCTTTAAAAAGCTGTTAGTTGAATCGACTTTAATGAGGATTTTTTACTGACTTAATACATGGACTATATAGGGAATTTAATAGGATCCAATAGGATTTAATATTTTTTTTTAATCAGGGAAAGGACAGAAGAGACCAATGGTCGAACAGTTTGTTCATGTATATCTTGTTAGGTAGATTTTTCATCATAAACTGAATGATATGTAAAAACTTTGACAGCATTTGCTTCCCTACTGAAAAATCTCACGTGAGATCTCACGTGAGATTTTTCAGTAGGGTTCGTCTCGAGGGATACGAATTTCCACAATGCCTTTTGAAGAGAACATTTCTACTACACCAACATAGTTTCGAGATTTTTCTTCTTCATCCATTGGGCGACATCGTACTACAACTTGTACACATTGTGTGGCAATGTCTGCAGATGCTGAAGTCTTACTGCTTTTCTTTTTTGTCGACTTTGACTGATCTTCGACGTTTTCCTTCTCCAAGATTCTAGTAGGTTTATTAATATTGCACTCAAAGTAACTCGTTTATCTGCTACATCATTCTGTAAAAATACAATATTATTAATTAAATATTAATAGAATCGTCACATTCAGTTAAAGTAAATGAACTTACAATTTGCTGATTAATTTCTAATTTTTTTCTTTCCAACTTCATGTTTGTTAATGTCCCTAGTTGAGTCTGCACCAACTTTACTTGTTGAACAATACTCCACGATACAACATCACTACGTTCTAATAAAGCTACTAAAAGAGCCTTTTGTAGCTGTTCATCTTCTCTTGCTGTAGAAATTATTTGCCTTACGAATTGTGATAATCTGCATAACAAATAAAACTTTATAAATATTGCATTGCATGTAAATAGAATTAACGATAGTTTATTTTTTACCTTCTTCTTAGTATTCAATATATTATTCAATAATGAATCCCTCGCGAAAAAATCACGTGATTAATCATATGATTTATCACTTGATTTCTCACGCGATTTCTCACGGACATATTTTCGACGTAAACATACACCTCGGGCTCGACCGCTAATATCATGCGTCCACGTGCCTTCTGTAGCTTCTTGGGATCGGCGCTGACCTTCAGGTGCTTCGACGGTGTCCCATAAGTCTTCAACTTCTAGATAGGCGCGTATTGCTACTGCCCACGATCTGTAATTTTCTCTCCCTCTGAGTTTGTCTATCGGCTGATACAAACTGTTTGAACTGCGGCTCGCCATTTCTTGAAACTGCTCTCTCACACTGTACTGAACAGTACACACACATGCACTTTCGGCAACGAAAACTAATTCGGAGTTTTGTTGTAGTGCCTGGGCCTATAACCTGATGTTAAATGTGGAAGTTAACAGGAGGAGTGCTGGGTGAAATAAACCTTTGTAGTAATAGATTTAGCCTTTATTTAATACTTAGAACTGATTACTCAGTGGAGAGAGAGGCATGAGCTGGACGCGTTAACTAATCCCTATTAAAAATTCTCACGTGAGAATTTCGACCATTTTCTTACGTGAAAATCACGTGAGAGCTCACGTGAGAATCACGTGAGAATCACGTGAGAATCACGTGAGAATCACGTGAGATATGAGAAAATTACATTAAAAAAATAAACATATTTGTTATGACTTCTTTGGTATATATTAGATTTAATTGAAAAATACTAAATAAAAAAAGCAAAACTTCCAAATTTGATGAGAAGTTATCAAAAACGAGATACGCCTCGTAGATGCGACTTTGAAAAGTCGCATGAATATATACACTCTCGCTTTCTTATGTACTCTAGGAGGTGCTAATTCTTTTGAGGGAGCTCCGACAACAAGCCATCTAGCGGTCAACGTGCAGTACTGCAGTTGAGCATTGCTGAGTACTGCCGTTAACCGCTAGATGGCTTGTTGTAGGATCTCTCTCAAAAGAATTAGCACCTCCTAGAGTACATAAGGAAGCGAGAGTTTATATATTGGTGTCACACGGTGAATGTCGACACAGTCTCTGTCGACTCAGATCCTCAAACTTCGAGCGTAGGTGATGCTCTGTTAGCGGTGGATCTTGTGAGTGATATAGGTAATAGTGACTGGATTTTGGACTCAGGTGCGTCCACTCACATGTGTCGTGACAGTGCGCATATGATTAATATACGGAAACCGAAAGCCGCTAATGTGACGGCGGCTAATAAAGCTAAATTATCCGTGCGTGTAGAAGGTGATATCTCTCTCCGACAGACAGGAACTAAGGGAAAATCAAAGATACTTTTGAACAATGTGTTACAAGTGCCGGAGTTAACCTCGAACCTTGTGTCAGTTAGTTCAATAGCTAAGAGAGGTTTTAAAGTGACTTTTGTCGGAACTAAGTGTCAAGTTTTAAACAGTAAAGGTATCAGTGTGCTCGAAGGGCAGTTAAGGAACAACAATGTATACAAACTCCAGCTACAACCCAGTGTCAATCCTGTCAAGGAGCAAGTCGCTCTCTCAGTCAAAACTTCAAGCAGTATAAACCTGTGGCACAGGAGACTGGCCCATCTCAATGCCACTTACTTGAAGCACTTACGACTTGCAGCCACTGGTGTTCAGTTTGGTCATGAGGACCTCAAGCAATGTGAAGTTTGTATTGCCGACAAGCTTGTAAATAAGCCTTTTTGAGCCAATATCAAACGTGCATCTAGTATACTTGAATTAGTGCACAGTGATGTGTGCTCGGTTGAAGTTTCATCTATTGGATAGGCCAGATACTTCATCACTTTTTTAGATGATTATTCTAGAAAGTGTAACGCTGCCAATTTTCCACCCCACCTTGACAACGTTCTTACTCACCCTGAGGGCTCTACAGTCACGACTGAGTGTCGCGCCTCTCTCACCTTCCCAAACGGCTTTAATTTCGCGGACGGCAACGCGTGGACGCGGTCAAATTTATTTTAGGGGCGCCAGACCACGGTGGTGACGCGTTCCCTCTCTCTATCACTTTGCCTGGCGGTGGACTCTTCCTCTCTCCCTTGGGCGCGGGCGGTGATGCGACGGCCTGGTACGGCCGATACCCTCGGTGACTTCAGGAAAATTACGCCAAATGGCTACTTCGGACACTCGGTAACACTCAAGGAAATAAAAACAAAATTATCTACGAGAAGTTAAATGTGAACCAGTCCTTTATTTAAGTAGCTAATTCCTCTCGGCGGTGGATAAATTTCTACTCAACACAAGAGAAAAGAACACGATTCGCGACACAGTACAAAATGGCCGCGCTGGCCTCGCACGCCGGTGGTTTCGCGCGCACGCGAGAGAGACACGGTTCTTCTCCCCGCTGGGAGGTGACGCCGGCACTGTATAACGGGATATCGTATAATTGAGGGTCGGGGGCAGGAAAGTAGTTTGCCTCCCGACGATAGCAACCAAAGTCTTACCGTGTAGGTACGGTGGTCGTAGTAATCTCTCTCTCTCTCTCTCTCTCTCTCTCTCTCTCTCTGTCTCTCTCTCTCTCTCTCTCTCTCTCTCTCTCTCTCTCTCGGCTCGCGATGAGAGGTTTAACGTGGCGGCGGACACCTCTCTCTCCCTCTGAGTCCGGCTTGCCAACAATTCCCCCCCCCCCCTCTCTCTGTCTCTCTTTCTCGAAGCCACTTCTCCTCTCGCACGACCACAATTTACTTCTCTCTCCCAACAACTGCTACACTTCAACTCTCCCCCGAAACTCCGACTACTTGACAACTGAAACTCTCTGAAGACAAACTACGCAAAAGAACTCTCGCACTCAAACTACTGTGCTGCGGTGTGCTCTAGGCAACGATCCGGGACTGAGTGAAGAAGAAGGAAGCGGTGCCTGCTCGCTTCCGCCTTCTTCCTCGGTGGCGTCTCTCTCTTTCTCCCTCACTCTCATTCAACATAGATAGGTCGGTGGGCAGGTTGGCAGCAGGTATCGGCGCGCGTCGCGATTTTCTTTTTTCTTTTTTGGTGTAACTTATCCATTTAACCCAATTAGGGCTCGAATTACTTGAACGGGGGCTGTGATTGGCCCTGCGCGACGGTAAACGATTGCCGGGTCGGTTACTGCTGCCACCTGTTGCGCGCGGACTTTAAATCGGCATCCTGGCTTAAGTTTCTCCGCTTAGTGGCGGCGCGCCTTTAGACGGCAGCGCGCCTCCACGCTTTGATGCTGCAGGCGTGCTCCTATCGGCCATAAAAAAAAAGTGTTATAACACCGTAAAATAAACATAATGTTGACATTAGCAACATTTACAGTGATTTAACAATGATTTTACATGCAGAATATTTCGGAGCAATCCAGGCTATGCTTATTTTTTTCGTCATAAACAAAGATTGCAGATGGCAAACTCATATGTCCAAAAGGGCTTGGAGCACGGAAGCAATACTCTTGATAGACGGCGCACTCCGATTCGAAAAGCGCTTGGTACGCTATGGCACGGGGCGGCCCGGGCGGCGACGGCACGGTACGGCACGGTCCATTTGTGGCGAGTCCCTTAGCATGCGAAGGCCCTAAACGAACAGGAACATATATAAGAATAACATGGATATACATACCTATATATATGAAGAACAGGAACAGTAGGGCGCTTTTTCTTTATATCTGTTCCAGTTCTTTATAAATATAGATATACATATCCATGTTATTCTTATATCTGTTCCTGTTCTACTTTTTCCTTTGCGTGTAATGGGCTTAATGGGCTAATGGGCTTTCCTGTAACTGTTCCTCATATAATATATATAGATATATTACCCAATGTTATTTTGTCATTGTTCCTGTAACTGTAACTGTTCTTTTTTACGTGTAATGGGCCTAACGAGCTTAACGGAATCATGTACCGCTTTGCCGGTAACTCGGCAAGGCGGCGACGCCGCGACGATTGCCGGTGACGGACTGGCGGGTGTTGGCGTAGTCGTACTAGTCTCAGCCATTTTGAGGACGCTTTCAGCTTCGCTTGGTTGTAGACTACCTCTAGCTAAGCCCTGACGTGGTTACTTTGACGCTTTATTCAGATTACTCTGTCTTCCTTTATCGGCAACGAAGTTTTTTTGACGTTTTCTTGTATTGTCATTCTGCTGAGAATTAACTTTTTTTTTACAAACCTTTATACTTAATTATGAAAACCGAGGAGTAAGTAGCCACCGTCTCAAAGTCTAAATCGCCAATATTCACGAAACTTCTATTTTACCTCTATTTCGACTGGCCTTATTATAAGTGAAGCATTTTTATTCTGATCATAATAGGAATACTATATTTTTAAAGCTTTTTCATTTTTCAGAAACACTATGTGTAATAATGATGACAGAGATCGAAGCAGGGAGCGTGACAGGAATCGTAGATTAGAACGTGCCAATCGCATGAATTCGACTAGCAGAGATCGTAGTCGTGAAAGGAACGATCGAGGCAGAAAAGTGGCAGATCGTCGAATTTACGTTTCAAACATTCCGTATGACTTTCGCTGGCAAGATCTAAAGGATCTTTTTAGAACCGAAGTCGGTAAGGTAGCTCATGTTGAACTTTTTACTGATGAAAATGACAAACCAAGAGGATGCGGTATTGTGGAATTTGAAGACTCTGAATCCGTCAAAGTAGCTGTAGAGAAGATGCATAGGTTCGACATCAAAGGACGAAAACTTGTGGTTAAGGAGGTGCTGTCCTGTCTTTTGTAATTTGGATTTTTATATTGCATTTACATGTAAAAAAATTGTTCATAATTTTAGGATTATGACGTTGAACGTGATAAATATGGACGATTAACTACTGCGCGTAGCAATGATAGGAGCCGTGATGACCGTTTCAGAGATCAATCAAGACCTAATCCTGGAAGACAAAACATGCCAGTTCCTAGTGGTAGTGGAGGTGGTGGTGGTACCACTGGAAATTCAGAGAACAAATATGGAAACACTTATGGATTAAGCACACAGTTCTTAGAATCTCTTGGGATCAGTGGTCCTTTGGTTACAAGAGTTTTTGTAGCAAATGTGAGTTATATATTTATAGCATTATTTATAGTGTTTTTGTGATTTACATAATATGAATTAATTTTTTTATTTACAGCTTGATTATAAAGTTGATGAAAAGAAATTGTTAGAAGTATTTAAATTAGCTGGAAAAGTGTTACATGTTGAGTTAGGTAAAGACAAAGATGGAAAGTCACGTGGTTTTGGTGTTGTTGAATACGACCATCCAGTAGAGTCTGTACAAGCTATTTCTATGCTTCACAACCAACAACTTTATGATAGACGCATGACGGTTCGGCTAGATCGAGCTAACGAACCAGATATGCCACTCAAATTACCAGAAGGTAATATTTTATTTACTCAATGTAAACTAAACTTCAGAACATCATGGTTTTTCTTATAATTAAAGGTTTAAAAGGAATTGGAATGGGCTTAGGAGCAGGTGGAAACAGATTAACAGATGTTGCTAGAAATATTCCAAATGTACAACCTAACAATCCTCCTGTTGTCAATCCAATTTCAGCACCAGTTCTAGCCACAGGAGCTTTTGGAGCTGGATTAAACAATGTCGTTCCTGCTCAATTAGGTATTTTCTTTTATCCTACTTGTGCTAATAATTTTAAAAATATTATATTCTTCATTTTTCTATATGTTCCTTTGATTTTATAAACAACAATTGAGGGCCTGAAAACAGCAAGGGGACATATTGTGTGTTAACAGAATGAGCTGTCACCTATTTGTTTCCAGGCCCTCAATTATAAATTTATAGCAAATTATAAAAAAAAAAAAAAAAAAATTAAAAGAAAAAAATATTAAATCAGAAAAAACTATCTAAAACTTTCTAATTTAAAATGTATATTTATATTTATGGAAGCAAGTTTCAGATATTTTAAAATACATATATAAATGTGTAGGCACTCCTGCTAATAGTACATTTCGACACGGGTGGGGATTATTTAGCTGGTGTGACTTACGCACTAGTTTCGAACGGTATTTTATACCACGAGCGCCGAAAAATCATATCAAAGTTGTGATTTTGAGGTTAGAGTGGTATAAACATTATTAATTAACAAATTCAGTATGGCATGATCCGAATATGACTCATGAAATTTGCCATACTTAAAATTGCTGAAAACGAAAATACATCTAAAACTTTTGTCCATAATGCTTTTCATTTCAGAGATAATAATGTACATAACAAGGTATAACTAAAACTGAAAATATTTTCAATTCCATTTTATTCTTTGTAAACTTAATATATTTTTATTTATTTGTATATTTATTTATTTGTAAGTGAACAGGCATTAAGGTAGTTCATCACACATATATAGCAATATATATAGCTATTCGTAATGAATTTTTTTTTGTTTTATCTTTTATATTTGGTACAACCAGATCAAGTTTATTCGAATGATGGGCAAGAAGTAGAAAACATTTTTTTCATGCAAAATTACGTAGTATTGGCGCTAATATCAACAATTAATTATTTTGAAATTTCACTAACACGTCGCTTCTTTGCAAATTTTTATTTTACATGCAATCGTATCGATCAAAGTCTCATTTTGTTCCTTATGAAATTTGAGGGTAGGTTCGCGGTAACGATATTGTTGTATAACCGATCTGAACGGCGCTAGATCTCATTGTTTATCGAAAATTCACGAAATTCACTGGAATTTCGATAAACAATGAGATCTAGCACTGTTCAGATCGATTATACAACAATATCGTTACCGTGAACCTACCCTCAAATTCCATAAGGAACAAAATGAGACTTTAATCGATACGATTGCATGTAAAATAAAAATTTGCAAAGAAGCGACGTGTTAGTGAAATTTCAAAATAATTAATTGTTGATATTAGCGCCAATACTACGTAATTTTGCATGAAAAAAATGTTTTCTACTTCTTAAGACATCCATCATTCAAATAAACTTGATCTGGTTGTATCAAATATAAAAGACGAAACAAAAAAAATTCATTACGAATAGCTTATATATATGTTGCCATATATATCTCTGATGAACTACCTTAAAGGTGTACTACTGGTAAGGGATTGATGCCTTAGTCAAATCTGAAATTTGGCAGATAGGTTAGTTTAAAAATGACTCAGTTAAGTTTTGGTGATCTTTGGAAGCGTGAGAAAGAAGTTATAAACATTTCAATCTTTGTACATTTACAGAGTTTATGGGATATCACACATTTTTCTTTTTCGTTCTAAATTGTACAACATTGACGGCTTTGACTTTGCTCAAACTTGGCAGGGTGATAGCGAATAAACTAACGAACAATTTGACTGCTTGACAATGTAGATTAGGAATCTATGACCATAGACATAAGCAAATGAAAATAAAATCTAATGAAAACATGTCTGTTACAGCCATGGAGGTAGTGTTACATCATTGCAAAAGAGGTTAGGAACGCGTATGTGCACTCGCTTGACTAACTCTATACCGGTAGTACTCCCTTAAGCCCTTAACAAATTAGAATACAGAAGTGGTGATTGTGATATGCTCAGTATACAAATATCTTTATATCTTTAAACAATCTCTCCCTCAACATCTGTCAAACTTTCTACAAAGAACTTGAATGAGAGCTTAAATATTTTTATAGCACGGTGTGACTTAAGCCCACACTTTAGTCATGCCTATCCGTGACTAAAGTAGTCCTTTTTTACACCGTGTTTATCACACCTGCTATGCTTGTGCGCTAAACTCACAATGCAAAAAAGTACTACTTTGGGCACGGATAGGCGTGACAGCAGGCTTAGGGCAGGCAGTGCTATAAAACTGTACGATACTCATGACTTAGTGGCTCTTTATTGCACGGCATTCAGCACCCTCGCTGCTCTTAGGCACTAACCCCACCCCGTGCAAAAAAGAGCCACTTTAGTCACACGTATCGTAATATACTATTTTAAAATAATTAATACATTCTTTGAGAAAAAAATTTTTAAAGTATTTTCTATTTACAAATTTATAACTTCCTACGAAAGTATACAGTGAGGCAAGTATGTTTGTTTTTGTATTCTAAAGAATAATTACATTGCAAGCTTTAATCTATTTTTAAAAATCAAAATCTTTATAAGCAAACTGAGTTTTACAAAAATAAATTATTGCCAATATCTTTGTTAACAACTCTAAACCATAGCCAAAAGGCACAAAACATGCATATATGTATTATTCTTAGAACAAGCATAATTAGAGATAAACAAGCATAGATGTTTTCAGTTGTACAACCAACAATTGAGAGGGTGAATGAACTGTGATTGTGATGTATTGTATTTTAAGTCAGCTGTGATTTTAATTGTGATATTCCATAGTGTGATTTTTGAGATACATAATTGAGTTAATTTCAATTTATAAATTCTCGTTCTGTCTCTATCACTCATATCTAATATTTTAGTTGGATTTAATTGATGTAAATGAGTACACACATTCAATATTAAATGTACAACGTTTCGATAACTTGATTGTTATCCTTTTCAAGTACTATATTAAATTCCATGGATTACATCGTCATAAATTTATAGCCTCGACATAAGAGTTTTTTTAAAATTACATATCTTTACATTTATCAATTACATATCTTTGTAACCGTCTCAGTATTGTAAAAACAGATTTATAGTTGCCTCAGTTAAGACTTTCATAGAACTTTAATTTTAAATTTCAGAAGTTGTTGAGAGACTAATATAAATAATATTTTGTAAAGATCTAAAAACTTTTTGTTGAGTTTTTGTAATTAAATCATTAACATTCATTTTAAAATCTAGTTAACAATAATTGTGTATTTCGAATTTATTTTCATGGGTATGGGTAAATTAAATAACAAATTAATTTGAATTTTATAAATTGAAGTTGGATTTAATTGATGTAAATGAGTACACACATTCAATATTAAATGTACAACGTTTCGATAACTTGATTGTTATCCTTTTCAAGTACTATATTAAATTCCATGGATTACATCGTCATAAATTTATAGCCTCGCCATAAGAGTTTTTTTAAAAACTCTTTTTTTTTTAAAAAAGTTTTTAGATCTTTACAAAATATTATTTATATTAGTCTCTCAACAACTTCTGAAATTTAAAATTAAAGTTGTATGAAAGTCTTAACTGAGGCAACTATAAATCTGTTTTTACAATACTGAGACGGTTACAAAGATATGTAATTGATATTATTTCTCTTAAGGGGATGTAGGAGCGAACTTTACCGATGGTGACCTCCACCTCGAGCCGTATTTCCCATTGTTCACGCGAAATTTACTTCGTGATATTGAAAATTAAGTTGCTAACGATTTGTTATCGTGTAAAGAATGCGGGATCACAACATTTTCAATAATCAAAATGTTCAATAATTTATATAATGCAATATTCTTAAAATTGTCACGTGTAATTACGTAAAAGTGACGGTCATCTTACAATTTTCTGTGTGAAACAGCATCCTCACCTCGCATCGTATTTCCCATTGTTTGTCTTAACTAAAAATTATTAAACGCTGCATAACGTTCATAAACATTCTTTATTATAACAAGAACACGTGATCACTGCATTTTTGTGTTTTACGATTGTATACTTTTTTTTTATGTATGATATTATGTTTTTGAGGTTAGGAAAATTTCAACCAATCAGCGTGGCTCCGACATCACTTTAACAACTTTAAATTCTCTTTTTAAAAAACCATAAAAATTCAATTATGTTTTTTAAACAATCTCTCCCTCAACATCTGTCAAACTCTCTACAAAGAACTTTAATGAGAGCTTAAATATTTTTTTAAAACAATTAGTTAATACATACTTTGAGAAAATAATTTTTTAAGTATTTTCTATTTACAAATTTATAACTTTCTATGAAAATATACAGTAAGCCATGTATGTTTGTTTTCAAATTCTAAAGAATAATGATATGCAAATTTATTCTTATTAATATCACAATTGTTAAGAGCAAGTCCATGTAAGAGGCACAGGCCTGTGTTTTTGTGCTTTTGTGCCAAGCGAAAAAAAATAGTTGTCCAACATCTAGCATACTCGTTACCCATTGCTAAACATATTGAACTTCTGCCATGGGTCATGAGTATGCTAGATATCGGACAACTAGTTTTTTTCGCTTGGTACAAAAACACGAAAGCACAGGCCTGTGCCTCTTATGTGGACTCGCTCTAATAAAATCCGATTTCTTAATCCCTCTGTTTCTTTAAACTCATCTTTTAAATAAGCACACACTACGAATAAATAGAAGTTGTCCATATGATCTGAGATATAGTGTTGTTAATTACAAATCAAATTTGTGATTTTTCAAACGAAATCGAATTTTCTTAGTCAATATACACTTAACAAATGTACATTTACATTGTTCACTGTAAATCAGAGACAATAAATACTCTAAATGTATACTTGTAATTTATCACATTTATTAGTTTACTTGACTATCGATTCTTGATTTCACTACTTTCTTTTGTTTGATTCACAGTGAACAATATAAATGTAAATTTGTTAACTATGTATTTACTAGGAAAATATGATTTCGTTAAAAAATTATAAATTTGATTTGTAATTAACAACACTATACTCAGATCATATGGACAACTTCTATTCGTTTGTAGAGTGTGCTTATTGAAAAGATGAGTTTAAAGAGACAGAGGGATTAGGAATTTGGGTTTTATTAATAATTGTGATATTAATGAGAATAACTTTGCATATTATTATTGTTTAGAATTAAAAAATAAAGATACGTGACTTATTTTATACTTTTGTAGAAAGTTATATAACCCTACATTTTCTAGAACATGCATATTTCGACTCAGGGAGCTCTGAAATATCGAAAATCATCAAAGTCTCAGGATCAAAAATTTCACCGTTAAGTACAAAACTTTCTCTTTGAGAAAGCAAAAATCAACCGCTCATTCTGAAATTTGGCAGAGGTATAGCTTTTTTATATCTTTAAACTAAATTAGTTGTCCAAAAACGACCAAAGATGTTTGAGGTTAAAAGTTTTTTCAAATAATTTCGAATAGCGTTATTTATTTATTTATTTATTTCCAGAAAATATTTACATTACATTATAATATATTTACATATAGTAAATTTACATAAGTAAATAAATCCTACCAAGGCAAATAGTATTGCCTGTGTGTAGATCTGGTACATAGAAACTTACAAACTAAATAATATTACATACAATTATATTCTTATAAACTAGTTAATGGTAAGTGTGTAGCATTTGGATAACATCACATAGAGATTTATTATAGTAGATAACAGTTAAATAATTTTGTTTAATACATTTGTTAAGATTCAATTGTTATATTAAATTTTGCATCGCAGATTTTGTGATAAACATTTTTAATTTTTTCTTTATTAATTGTCTACTTAATGTCATAAATTTGAGATCCTTAGGGAGCCCATTAAAGACCCTTATAGCTTCATTGTAACTATTTTTATCACTAATTCTTTTATCACATTTTGGTAGTTGAATTGATTTGTTTCTGGTCTTGCTCGCACTGTTTATACAATTATTTTTTAATGTAGTATAGTGAAAAGATATTGACTCTAACTGGAATAATTTTCTTATCCCAAGTGGAGGATTTATTTGGGAAAATTTATTTTTATTTATGATTTTCAGTATTTTGTTCTGTGTTGATTGTATTAGTTTCATGTTTTTTCAATGATAAGAAACGATGGTGAGGATCAACCCAGGTATACAAAAAAAAACACTTTAACTTTCCATTTTCAAAACCACAACGTTTCGCTAGTTAGTTTTCTAGCCTCATCAGGTAATCATTTATTTAACTATAAAAACAAAGACACAATAGAATCTTAAACATGGTTATTTTGGTTGCAATCACAAAGAGAGACTAGTAAAAAATACATACAATATAGTTATTATCATCGTAGGTATTTTTAAGAGCCAGAAGCTCTATGTCTACCTATTACACAAGCTACATCGCCAACCGACAAACTCACGTTTCACCAAGTAGTATATATAAATATGTCGCTCTCGCATTTTCATCCGTAATCAAAACAATCAATACATAAATACAAATCAACAAAATTATAATTATATAAAACGATGAGAATTCAAATCAAATTTATTAAAAATTCTGTTCAATCTTTTGTACTGACTATTTAAAAATTGTGTGTCTCCCTGTCTGTTGATTGTGTTATCAATAAAATTGATGTGCAGCATTTCAGAAATACGACGCTTTTCTCTGTTACTTTCCCTATCTAATATTAATATGTTAGCCCAATCAAAATTGTGTGTAGGATTATCTTTAATATGTTGTGGAACAGGAAGCAATTTTTGGGAATCTTCTTGTTTTAATCCACCTATTACAGATTTGTTATGTTCATTAATCCTTGTTTTTAAGCATCTTTTTGTTTCTCCTACATACACACTACTTCATTTATCACAATTAAATTTATATATCACACTAGTCTCATTCCATTTTTCTGTCCTATTTTTGCCTAACTTAACTTTTTCATTAGACTATGAAATTTTTTTTCCAACCTTATTGCTATGTTTTTGTATATTTTCGAACTTTTATTTTCTGTGAATTCTCTAAACTTATTGAAAATTCTAAAATCTAATTTTAAATTATCTATAACAACTGCAATAAGGTTGGAAAAAAAATTTCATAGTCTAATGAAAAATGTGCGTACTATACATAAACATAATAGAAACAATTGGGTTAAAAATCTATCTGATGTTATTATACCTCAGGAAGTTATGGATGTAGTTTCCTTAGGTCCAAAATTTTAATACAAAATATGATTTAACAAAAAATGATATATTAACTACAATTAAAAATGTGGAATATAGTTTTTATAATAAAAATATGGGTATGACTAATGAACTCAGAGATTTAATAGTTAGAAATATTGAAAAATTTAGCAACACAAAACAACAGTTATCGAAATATGATAAAGATTTCTCCAAACAACTCGCAGTTACTCATAGATTTTTGGATAATCATAAGAATATATATTTTTTACTCGTGCAGATAAAGGCAGTTTGACAGTTTGTTTGAATACACATGACTATAAAATGAAAATGAAGGGTTTATTTAACGATAGCAACACTTATAAGATTATCAAAAGAAATCCGTTAAAAGTTTTACAAACTAAAGTCCACAAAATTCTATCTCGCTTTAATGCGAATGGATATTTACAAAAGCAGTATCATATATGATATGTTATAACAATAGTCTCACCCAAACAAATACATAGTTATCAAAAGCATATGGTTTGCCCAAAATTCATAAGGTTGATATACCGTTTAGACCTATTATCTCCACAGTGAATAGTCCTATTCATTTTTTAGCAAAAATTTTGAATAATGAATTAAAAAATTGTATTAAAAAACCAAAATCACATATTAACAACAGTATTGAACTAAAGAAAAAATTAGTAGATCTGACCATCCCATCAGATTGTATTTTAGTATCGTTAGATGTAAGTTCTCTCTTTACTAATATTCCATTCCAACTAGTGATCAACAGTCTAGAAAAAAGTTTTAATGATATACATTTTAATTCAAAAATACCATTTCAAGACATAATAGATACTACAAAATTCTTGTTTGATAACACCTTTTTCATTTTTGATGATACAATCTATTAGCAATTATTTGGCACTCCAATGGGGTCTCCCATTTCCCCTCTTTTTGCGGATATTGTGATGGATGATCTAGAAACTACTTGTTTGAAATTACTAAAAGAAAAATCCGATTGTATACCATTATTTTATTATAGATATGTTGATGATACCATACTGTGTATTAAAAAAGATCAATTACAATCTATCCTTGATACTTTCAATGGATATGACAAATATCTACAATTTACTCATGAAATAGAAATAGATAATAGCCCTGCTAAAAAACGTAGATTGAAAAGAATTGAAATCGATTAAAATTCAATCGATTTTGAGACTAATTCTTGATACCAATTTTCAGAATTCAATTCGATTGCTTTCGATAAAAATTTACAGAAATCGATTAAATACGATTCAAATTTAAATTTTAGTGATTTGGTTTGATCGTTTTGAATCGATTTCTATTCATTTTAACCGAAAACAATCGAATTGAATTCTGAAAATTGGTATCAAGAATTAGTCTTAGAATCGATTGAATTTTAATAGATTCCAATTCTTTTTAATCTACGTTTTTTAGCAGGGAGTATTAATTTTTTAGACTTAACGATAGTTAGAATGGATAGTAACATAATCACTAATTGGTTTCAAAAACCTACTTGTTCTGGCAGATTATTGAATTTTAATTCCCATCATACTAAACAACAAAAACGCAATATCATTTCAAACCTTGTTGACAGAGCACTATTATTATCGGACAAATCATTCCACAGTCAAAATATCATGTTAGTAAAAGAAATGCTAATTAAAAATGATTATCCTGAAAACTTCATTAACACATGTGTTGCAAATCGCATACGTAAACATAAATATGAGAATGATAACTCACGTAATAACAACTTATATAACCCGATATCAACTATAGCTCTACCTTTTCATGAGAAACTCTTTTATTCTTGTAAAAAAATGTTTAAAAAATTCAACATTCGATGTGTTCCTCCGATGAACCACAAAATGAATAGTATTGTTAAGTTAGGCAAAAATAGGACAGAAAAATGGAATGAGACTAGTGTGATATATAAATTTAATTGTGATAAATGAAGTAGTGTGTATGTAGGAGAAACAAAAAGATGCTTAAAAACAAGGATTAATGAACATAACAAATCTGTAATAGGTGGATTAAAACAAGAAGATTCCCAAAAATTGCTTCCTGTTCCACAACATATTAAAGATAATCCTACACACAATTTTGATTGGGCTAACATATTAATATTAGATAGGGAAAGTAACAGAGAAAAGCGTCGTATTTCTGAAATGCTGCACATCAATTTTATTGATAACACAATCAACAGACAGGAAGACACACAATTTTTAAATAGTCAGTACAAAAGATTGAACAGAATTTTTAATAAATTTGATTTGAATTCTCATCGTTTTATATAATTATAATTTTGTTGATTTGTATTTATGTATTGATTGTTTTGATTACGGATGAAAATGCGAGAGCGACATATTTATATATACTACTTGGTGAAACGTGAGTTTGTCGGTTGGCGATGTAGCTTGTGTAATAGGTAGACGTAGAGCTTCTGGCTCTTAAAAATACCTACGATGATAATAACTATATTGTATGTATTTTTTACTATTCTCTCTTTGTGATTGCAACCAAAATAACCATGTTTAAGATTCTATTGTGTCTTTGTTTTTATAGTTAAATAAATGATTACCTGATGAGGCTAGAAAACTAACTAGCGAAACGTTGTGGTTTTGAAAATGGAAAGTTAAAGTGTTTTTTTTGTGTACCTGGTTTGATCCTCACCTTCGTTTCTTATCATTGAAATTATTATGGAGGATAGATATAATAGTAATTATTAGTTTCATGTTATTATCATATGCACTACCTCAGGCAATTACTGCATAATTAACCCTTTAACTGGTGCGACTTTTACAACTTTTCGTGCCAAAACTGGTAGCCGTATAATAATAATTCTGATGTCAGATTCAGATTTAGTGACCTCAAAAACAGTAGTATACCAAGTTTTGTCCAAATCTGTTGGGAATTGCAAAAGTTATTTAAATATGTACATATATGATCCATTGCCAGATTTGGCACGACTTTTTTTTGTATATACATGATCCATTGCCAGTTAAGGGGCTAATTAAACTATGAAAGAAGGCATAATAATAATAATAATAATAATAATAATAATAATAATAATAATAATAATAATAATAATAATAATAATAATTTTTTTTCCGTGGAGTTGGAGAATGCATTAACGCACCATAGGGGGGACATGCGGGTCCCAAATCCTACTGTGTGGGGCTCAGTCCTTCCAGCCTTTTCTCCTACGATGAGGTCGACGAGCCTGGAAGGATAATAATAATAATAATAATAATAATAATAATAATAATAATAAGAATAATTGCTTTATTAAACCTTAGCTTTATACATATTACAAAAATATAATTGTCTTTTTCTTTGGCTCTTGCCGACTTGAATTTTTTATTGTTTTTGTGTATGTGTTTGTGTTGTTTCTCTCCTAACCCCTGGCCCCACAAAACTATAAACGTAAACTAACTAAACAAATGTAATTTTCCCTACATGGGTACCAGTAATTTTACCTGTACAAAAACTTAACTAAATAATTTGATTTTCCTGTGTGGCTTTCATCTATTCTACTTTAGTGTGCAATGTGTGTGTGTATGTTTGTGTCTGTGTTCTTCCTTCATTTTCTTTTCTTTCCTATTTACTCTTCTTTCTTTCTTCCTGTTGCTACTCACTGTCCTGTGCTTCCTCTCCTGTTTCTTCTTCCACGGATTCTCCGTTCTCTTGAACGAAGGCATAATATATTATCATTAATGTTTTTGTATCCATCATATTTTTTATCTTAGCAAAGACAAAAATTAGGTATTTAGTTTTTTTAATAATATATCTTATGTGCTTATCCCATTTCATATTGTAATCAAAATGCAACCCTAAGTATTTATGACTTTCTACTCTTTTTATTGCGTTCCTATTTTGATATTTAGTGTGCTAGGCACACTATCACAGTAGTTTCCAAGAGCCATATAAACTGTTTTATCTACATTTAGCGACAGTTTATTTTGTGCAAGCCATTTGGCCACATGATTAAGGTAAGCACACATTTTTTCCTGAGCCGAGGACCACGTGTTGTCACTTGATATGATAACCGTGTCATCAGCATAGGACATGATTTTGTCATTTTGCATACCTCCCAGTAAGTTGCTATTGTAAAAGGGAGATAGCGATTATTATCGAATTGAAGCTTACAGAGCCAACTTCAGAGCGTTATCAAAAAATTTCATTGGCTAATACAGTAGGTAAGATAGGTTAGTGTCTACAGGCACGCGTAGCGCGCTCTGCTTAGCATCTAGTATTGTAAAAGGGAGATAGCGATTAGAGTTGAATTGAAGCTTTAGATTCAACTTCAGAGCGTTATCAAAAAATTTCATTGGCTAATACAGTAGGTAAGATAGGTTAGTGTCTATAGGCGCGCGTAGCGCGCTCTGCTTAGACTCTAGTATTGACATAAAGTATAAAAAGTAATGGTCCTAATATAGTTCCTTGAGGAACACCCGTAGTAATTTCTTTATATTCACTTTTACAGTCTTGAATTTTAACTTTTTGCCATCTATCTGTGAGATAGCTAGCCATCAGTTTCAAGGCCCTACCCTTTACGCCATATCTTTCAAGCTTATTTAAAAGAACTCTATGATTTACAGTGTCAAATGCTTTGGCTAAATCTAAAAAAGCAACAATTATTGGTTTACTTTTAAGCAACAATTATTGGTTTTTTCTTTTTTATCTAAATTTTTGTATATTATATTTGATATATAATTTAATGCCTCAGTAGTTCCTCTATTCTTAACGAAACCGTATTGTTTTTCTGATATTATTTTATGTTTTTCAAAAAAGTGGTATAATCTATTATAAATTATTTTTTCAAAAAAGTGGTATAATCTATTATAAATTATTTTTTCAAAAAAGTGGTATAATCTATTATAAATTATTTTTTCAAAAATTTTCGCAATGTTCGATATTAGAGAGATGGGTCTGTAATTACTGATACAAGATTTTTCACCAGCCTTGTAGATAGGGACTACCTTAGCATTCTTGAGCATGTCTGGCCAGATAGATTTTGCAATACATAAATAAAGATATATTCCAAGGGCACACTTGTTCCGAAAGAATTTTTAATGATTTAGCATTAATATTGTCTACACCTCCAGATTTATTTTTCAATGTATTGATTATTTTGTATATCTCAGCAAAGTCTGTAGGACGAAAGAAAATTGATTTAGGGTTCCTATCTGGAAGTTTCATCTTATTATTATATATATTAGCAATTTGAGCACTCAAATTTGGTCCTATTTTGCAAAAATAGGTATTCATAGCATATATATATATATATATATATTCACATCTGGGACGCATTTTGAGGATTATATAAGTCATATATACCGAATTTTGAGGATTTTGTAGGCATTTTGAGGAGTCTCCTCAAAAGTCCAAAGCACTCGAGAGGCATTTTGAGGATTTTTTAACGGTTTCCACAATAGTGGGTTAATACATCGATTTCGGAAATTCCGTGATATTTTTCCGTAAAAGCGGGCGCCGCAGGCGTCGTGGTGTTAGTCAATAACCTTAGGGTCATTATTTCTTTAGTCACGCGCTTGTTTATTGGTTGTTTATAACAATGTTTATATTTGTGTCACCACTATTGTACAAATTCTTTATGAAATCCTCAAAATACCGTACAAAGATATTTATATATATATATATATATATATATATATATATATATATATATATATATATATATATATATATATCTATATATATATACATACATACATCGGTACTATTGGGGTCCTAGAGTTTCTTACTCTGAGAGTTTACATTGGAATACCGGAACAAATACACTTGACTAAAGAAATAATGACCCTAAGGGTACTGTGATTCGCAGGGGGCCTGCGGCGCCCGCTTTTAGTACCGAAATTCCGGAACAAAAGCCCGGAAAAGTACCTAAGATGTATTGTAGATGAAGCCTTATGGACCTCAAAAGTAGCGATAGATGCATCGTATTTTTGAAGCCGGTCCCCAAAAAGGACAAAAGTCCCCAAAAGTAGCAATCTATGGTGTATATATACCCCAAAAGTACCAACACATATACCTATATATATATAAATATCATTATACGGTATTTTGAGGATTTCATAAAGAATTTGTACAATAGTGGTGACACAAGTATAAACATTGTTATAAACAACCAATAAACAAGCGCGTGACTAAAGAAATAATGACCCTAAGGTTATTGACTAACACCACGACGCCTGCGGCGCCCGCTTTTACGGAAAAATATCACGGAATTTCCGAAATCGATGTATTAACACACTATTGTGGAAACCGCTGAAAAATCCTCAAAATGCCTCTCGAGTGCTTTGGACTTTTGAGGAGACTCCTCAAAATGCCTACAAAATCCTCAAAATTCGGTATATATGACTTATATAATCCTCAAAATGCGTCCCAGATGTGAATATATATATATATATATATATATATATCATTTTTATAGACTCTGCCATCATTGCTTCCTGATTTAACTGATGAGCAATCAAAATCTGTATGTATTAAACAACATTTTTTATGACATTTCACTATAAAAATGGTAAACAATGCAATGCTCCTGACATAGCGACATGGCGTACTAAAGTTGAATTTAAAGTTTACAAAAGTTATTGCGGTCGAGTATCATTAAACACTGGTACTGAAGTAACTAAAAAAAACATCTCTTCTTGAAGAATCCTAAAAATCATTTGTTATATTGTAGTTGAAATTTAAGAAATTAGACAATTATAGAAAACAATCTTACCGAGATTTTTCTTTGCTGTTCAATATATTTAACTGTTTCCCAAACGCTGTTTTCTTCTTTCTTCTTGTTATTTTAGTAGATTAATTAATATTGTACTCGAGATAGTAACTCGTTTATCTGCTACATCATTCTGTAAAAATATAATATTATTAATTAAATATTAATAGAACCTTCACATTCAGTAAAAGTCAATGAACTTACAATTAGCTGATTAATTTCTAATTTTGTTCTTTCCAACTCTATGTTTGTTAATGTCCCCAGTTGTGACCACCAAATTTACTTGTTGAACAATACTCCAAGATTCTAGTAGGTTTATTAACCTTCACGACTAGCCTCAGTTTCAGATTCCGACTCTTCATTTTCATCTTCTCTTTTCTTTTTGGGCTATTGTTTTTTTCGCTGTGTTCCTTTTTGTACTAACTTTTCTTTAAGCCGAAGATTTTCTTCTTAGTACGGACTGCCTCAGCAATGTATCTTTTGGATCTTCGTTGATTCTTGGTTTATTCTTAATATTTTTAGCTCGGCTAGCGTATCTTAAAGTAGTAAGAGTTTCATCGTAATTATAGCTAGCAGGACCAATATTTACTACCATTATGGTTTTTGAATTACCACCTAATAAATCCTGAAGCAGCCTTGTTAATTTTGATCTCTACATGGCTCATGTGATGTCTTTCCATCAACTAAGACTGAAATAACATTCCCAAGAGCAGATAAACTTAAATTAATTTTGCTAGCTTCTTTTAGTCGTTCACCTGTTGATCCAGTTTTGCTTTGCCTTTCACTTCCAGCTAAGTCAGCTAGATTTAAACGTCCTACTCTAATTCCATAACTGTCACCCATCTCTATTGTAATCATAAAGATTGCATGAGACCGTGAACTGTGTTCATTCATATTTGTTACTCCTACCGTTCTATTTTGATGTCCAATATTCATCAACTGTTGAATTTCTGCGGCATTTTTACAAACAGTACTCGATAAATCCTTAACGAAAACTCCTGTATCTGGTTTTTCTTTCAATTCAAAATGTAGACACACAATAGTGGGTTAATACATCGATTTCGGAAATTCCGTGATATTTTTCCGTAAAAGCGGGCGCCGCAGGCGTCGTGGTGTTAGTCAATAACCTTAGGGTCATTATTTCTTTAGTCACGCGCTTGTTTATTGGTTGTTTATAACAATGTTTATATTTGTGTCACCACTATTGTACAAATTCTTTATGAAATCTTCAAAATACCGTACAAAGATATATATATATATATATATATATATATATATATATATATATATATATATATATATATATATATATACACATCGGTACTATTGGGGTCCTAGAGTTTCTTACTCTGAGAGTTTACTTTGGAATACCGGAACAAATACACTTGACTAAAGAAATAATGACCCTAAGGGTACCGTGATTCGCAGGGGGCCTGCGGCGCCCGCTTTTAGTACCGAAATTCCGGAACAAAAGCCCGGAAAAGTACCTAAGATGTATTGTAGACGAAGCCTTATGGACCTCAAAAGTAGCGATAGATGCATCGTATTTTTGAAGCCGGTCCCCAAAAAGGACAAAAGTTCCCAAAAGTAGCAATCTATGGTGTATATATACCCCAAAAGTACCAACACATATACCTATATATATATATATATATATATATATATATATATATATATATATATATATATATATTAGGCTAGTAAGTTTGAGGAGCTCAACCCCGGTCGGTCAGAGTGGCTAAAGAAATAATAACCCTCAGGTTACCGACTCTAGACAAATAGACTCTAGAAAACCCCTCAAACTTCCGCTCGGATGCTGAATATATAGATTGGAAGTTTGAGGAGGCTCCTCAAACTTCCCATAACCCCTCAAACTTCCAAGCGGGTGCTGAATATAATCCTCAAACTTCCAGAATTTCATATTTATATATATATATATATATATATATATATATATATATATATATATATATATAAATTTTCATTTAGCTAATCATTAAAATCTCTTAACATCATTGAAATAATTTCTCCTTTATTTTATACTGTTATTGCGTATATTTTATATTGAGAAATTTGGTTTTTGAATATATATGAACATATTTAATAAATATATGCAATGTATACACATATTTACTTATATAACTAAATTCTTTTATAATTATCAAGAACTTCTTCCCAAACTATATTTTCAATTTCTAATGAATTTTCTAAATTATATTGTATATATATATGTTATTTGGATTTCTACACCTTGATAAAGCAACATATAATTGACCGTGTGAGAATAATTGCCTTTCGATGTATAACCCTACATAATCAAAACTTTGTCCCTGAGATTTACTAATGGTCATGCAAAATACTAATGTTAATGGAAACTGTTTTTTATAAAGAATAAAAAGTAATGAAGAAGATTCTCCTGTATTTAATGTAATTCTAGGAATAAAAACTCTATTACCTACTTTTTCTCCTGTTAATATTTCCGCTTCAATATTATATTTAAATAATTTTGTTATTTTAAGTTTAGTACCGTTACACAAACCTTCGTGTATATTCAAATTTCTAATTAACATAACAATAGCATTAACTTTTAAATCTAATTTATGAGGTGGCAAGCCTTCATAAATATTGTTTAATGTTTCTATTGGAAAAAGTATATGAATGTTGTTATCACTTTGATCAACACCTTTATGAGTCGCATAATCTGTACTATAATAAGTCTTTTTATCACCATTTAATAACATTAAAATTTTTTCATTCAAAAATTTAATTTCTTCATTATGAGGTGCTAAAATAACACGATCATAATCATTTATTTTATTAATATTTTTATAAATTTGTAAGCAAACATCGTTAGTTCTCCAATTATTAGGGATTATAAAAGGATATATATATTACCGTCTCCAATTTGTTATAATAATTTCGAGAATTCTTTATTCTGAGAACGAATATTGTGTTTTAATTTGAAAATTTTAAATAAAGGCCAAAGTTCAGAATATTTAATAGTGTCTTTAATTATAGCGCTTTTAAATCCGTGTTTCATTACTGGGAGTATTTGTGAAAATCACCTCATAAAATTATTAATTTTCCCCCAAAAGGTAAATCGTTTGTACATAAATCGCTTAAAGATCTGTCAATAATTTCTAAAGCATTTTTGGGTATCTGAGATGCTTCATCCCAGATTATGACTTCCGTTTCTCTTAATTTCTTTTTATCTGATTCTAATTTTAAAAGAAATATTTTCCATACTATTTAAATCTAATGGCAATCTAAAGGTCCTATGAGTAGTCATTCCTTTGGGTAAGAGAATAGACGCTATACCAGTCCAAGCCATTGATATAATATTTTTTCCTTTTGATAGAAAATAATAAATTAAAGTTTTATATACAAATCTTTTACCCGAACTTCCAGGACCATCTATAAAATTGATTTTATTTGTATTTTTTATAAGTTATTTGAAAATAAATTTTTCATCCTCATTTAATTTTGTAAACATATCTTTGAATATTTCCTTACTAATTAGGTTATGTCAAGAGGATACTGTACCGCTAACAGTCCACACAAACATATAACGAATTTAATATTGTTTATGCCTAGGGCAAAGCGTTCCTGTAGATGGCAACGCGCCGTTGATTTGATGTTTCTAGAACTCCTGCTAGTTTTTTGAACGTCTGATGCTCCTTCGCAGTGCCCTCGCAGAATATAGTGCGAGTTTACATTTAAATGTTGCAAGTGAAGATGTTCACTATTAACCTCCTTAAAAGACTAAAATTGAGAGCTCAGAATGGCCACTTAAGTCGACAACGTCCAAGTCGTGTATACGACGAAAATGATACACGTGTTCTTGTAATTTTAGCTTACATTCACCTAAATCCGCACACAAGTTATCGAATCATTTCAAGAGAGTCAGGTATTCCTTTTAAAACTGTTTTAAGAATTATCAAAAAAGTGAAATTCCCCGCATATCACATAGTATTAGTGCAAGCCTTAACTCCCAATGATTATCAAGAGCGTTTAAATTTTTGAAATTGGGCTTTAAGAAAAATTGAGGAGGACCATGACTTCTTTAGGATTGTAATGTTTAGCGATGAAGCTACTTTCAAAAGTAACGGCGAACTTAATAGACAATTGCCATTATTACTCAGAGGTTAATCCTCATTGGTATCGACAAGTTGATAACCAACACCGTTGGAGTCTAATGGTCCGGTGTGGCATCGTGAATGGTTATCTAATTGGCCCATACTTATTTGATAGAAATGTAACAGGAGCTATTTTTCGAGAGATGCTTAGTGAGCACTTACCTGGTATGCTTGAAAATTTTAATTTGGCAACGAGACAAAGAATGGACGTTCAATTAGATGGTGCAGGGCCGCATTATGCACGAATCGTGCGAGACTTTTTGAATAACATGTATCCGCAAAGTTGGATAGGACGAGCAGGTCCAGTTTCTTGGCCTGCCCGATCACCTGATATGACATCGCTTGATTTTTTTTTGTAAGGATTCATAAAATATAAAGTGTATGAGGAAGCGCCAACTACAAGAGAAGACATGAAAAATCGAATAAGAGAAACTTGTGCGGCAATTCCAAGAAACGTACTGCTGAAGACTGTTGGTAATTTTCAAATTAGAATCAACTTATGTCTCGAAGCTAATGGTGCTAACTTTGAACAACTATTACGAGGTTGACATTGATTGATATTGAAAAAGTAAATTACTCCGGAACGTGAGAGGCGAGGGGACTCACAGAAACACAAATCACCCCGGAACGTGAGAGGCGAGGGGACTCTCGACAACAGACAGCACACCGGAACGTGAGAGGCGAGGGAACTCACGACAACAGAAAGCACCCCGGAACGTGAGAGGCGAGGGGACTCACGACATCAGAAAGCACCCCGGAACGTGAGAGGCGAAGGGACTCACGACAACAGAAAGCACCCCGGAGCGTGAGAGGCTAGGGGACTCACGACAACAGAAAGCACCCCGGAACGTGAAAAGCAAGGGGGCTTAGAAAAATTGAGCACTCCAACGAAATACTTTCCTATCACGTCTACGTCGTTGTGTCTGGGTAAAGCTGGAATAGGTCTTTGTCCTTCTTGGATCTCTTCGATCTTTATCCTGGATCTTCTCGTCTATGTCAAGGCCACAATCTTAATATTGACCTGAAGATCAATATCATGGTCAGTTGCCCCCCCCCCCTACACTCAGCTTTTGTACAAAGCATTTTCTTGTGTAGGCTGTGTAGTTTTCCAAATGTTTGAATGCGTTGACTGATTTCCTTCTTTACATTATGTTGACCTTTGAGTTTGAAGTTAGTGTCAAGGTCATATTTGAACGTAAAATTTGCTGCTCTTTCCATTTCCGGGGTCAAAAGTGGGGGTTCCCATGCAAAAAATTGATTTGACCTTCTAATGACCTTGATCCTTGACCTCAAGGTCAAAGTGAAGGTCATTATCAGTTGGCCCCCTCCGTACCCTACAACTTTTATTTGAATTTCTTTCTAGGAGACGCCGTTTTTTAAATTTTCGGGTTCGTCAATTAAAATGACACCCTGTATATCTGTATGGAACGTGACTTATGCAGACAATTTCTGAACTGGTGAGGGACTTATGCTGACTAATAATTTGTTGCATGTTAATTTTACATAAACAATAACCCACGATGTCAACATAAGTCCTGTTCCACAAAGATATATATATATAAACTATGTCTCTACGTCGGTATGTATATATAAGTATATAAGTATATACGACTGAATATCATTTTGCACGGGGTCTACAAGAAACTCAACTAAAAAGATAATCTTAGGTCAAATTAATAATTATGCATGGCGATACATGTTCATGTATTATGGTATACAATTTTATATATCAAAATATAATTGTATGAATAATACAATCACTAAAAGATTTATATACAATACGTAATCATTTAAAGTTATGCATAATTATATATTGATATATAAAATTGTATACCATAATACATGAACATGTATCGCCATCCATAATTATTAATTTGACCTAAGATTATCTTTTTAGTTGAGTTTCTTGTAGACCCCGTGCAAAATGATATTCAGTCGTATATACTTATATACTTATTTATACATAGTGACAGAGGATCTAGAGTTTCTTTCGCCAGAGTCTTGCGCGCTTGACTAAAGAAATAATCCCCTCTCTGGGGAGAAGGTACTAATATAGATCCTCAAAAGTGCCATTTCGTACCTATGGCACTTTGAGGATAATCCTCAAAGTGCCGAAAAATCCTCAAAGTATCAGTATGTTGCTGAATAGAATCCTCAAAGGATATATATATATATATATATATTTCGGTTCACCGCTATGTTTCAGGACTTTTCATTGGTTTACCGCTATATTTCAGGACATTTGCATGTTTTCAGGACTGTACTGAATTAGGAATATGTTTACCGCTACCTTTCAGGACATTTTTGTATTATTCAGGACATTTAGGGTTTCTTTCACAACGTTTTTTTCCGCAAAATTTTCCGAAATCAACGTAAAATACTGCGGAACTGAAAGGGGGCGCCGCAGGCGTCGTGGTGTTAGTCAACACCCTGAGGGATATTATTTCTTTAGTCACTTATATACTGTTTAATGTTTTATACCTACTTCTATTGCAGAAAACCTGTAGGTGTCCTGGAAGGTAGCGGTGTACTAAGTTATATATATATTATACATTTCTCCAAAGGGGTTTATAAAGCCCGTTTTTTTATATATAGGGGTTTATCGAGCCCGATTTGGATTATGCAGCCCGGGCTTCATAATATTTCTAAATATAGGAGTTTATGCGGCCCGACCTAGAGTCTATAACCCCAGGGTCCACTATTTCTTTAGTCACTTGCCATAGGGAACTCTGGGCTGTAGGTACTAATATACAGTCTTGGGCTACATAAACCCCGATAAGTGTATATATGTACACACACACACTACATAACACACACACACACACACACACACACACACACACACACACACACACACACACACACACACACACACACACACACACACACACACACACACACACACACACACACACACACACACACACACACACACACACACACACACACACACACACACACACACACACACACACACACACACACACACACACACACACACACACACACACACACACACACACACACACACACACACACACACACACACACACACACACACACACACACACACACACACACACACACACACACACACACACACACTCACACACACACACACACACACACACACACACACACACACACACACGGTGTCTCATTTTAATCTATGCAGCCAGATACAGAAAAATGGTTCAGATGAAAATTGTTCGTGACGATGGGGTCCACTTTTGGTCACCTTCAATTTGACCTTGAGATCATTTTTCAAGGTCATTTCAAGGTTAAGATCATTTTTTCAAATTAGAACCCCTATTTCTGACGTCGGAATCGGATAGAGCGGGAAATTTTACGTCCAAAACCGTTGTTTAAACATTTTTTTGTAACCTCCACAAGGTTATATCAAGGTCAAATGCTTAAAAATTGGTCAGAAAGCGAAATTTCATAGTTGTCTCAAGCAGAATAAGCCTTGATAAACCCAACCAATTAAGAAATTTTTGTGGTCGCCAATTGTGAATATGATGTTAAGTTTATATATATATATATATATATATATATATATATATATATATATATATATATATATATATATATATATATATATATATATATATATATATATATATATATATATAATTATCCTCCCATCCGTTTATGGAGCCCATCCCTGTATATTAGTACCTACAGCCCAGAGATCCCTATGGCAAGTGACTAAAGAAATAATGGACCCTGGGGTTATAGACTCTAGATCGGGCTCCATAAACGCCCGAGAAAAATATTTTATGGGACCCGGGCTCCATAAAAGAAAACGGGTTCCATAAATATGCTCATGTGTATAAAAGGGCTCCATAAATCTGTTAAAATATATAAATATATATATATATATATATATATATATATATATAGTTCTACATAAGGATACATAAACATATATAAGTATATATAACTATATACGAATTATTTTTTCGCAGGAATTTCTTTTCACTTATGTAATGAAAATGGATTATTATTCGAATCTAATTGTAATATAAAATGGATACAACTTGTATGTAATGTACGAGGGTCATTTGATAAGTACCTAGCCTACAAATGAAAACACCAAAATTTTACAAAAAATAAAATTTATTTTTCAATGTAGTCTCCTTTTAGTTGAATACACTTGGTCCAGCGGTGTTCCAATTTTTTTAACCCCGTTGAAAAAAATGTTTTCTCTTGGTTTGCAAAATAGGCCTCCGTGGCGGCGATTATTTCGTTATTGGAGTGGAATCTCTTCCCGGCGAGCGAATTTTTTAGGTTCGGAAACAAAAAAAAGTCGCACGGAGCCAAATCTGGAGAATACGGTGAATGGGGCAGCAGTTCGTAGCGTAATTCGACCAATTTAGCCGTGGCGAGTGCAGAAGTGTGAGCCGGTGCATTATCGTGGTGGAAAAGCACTTTCTTTTTAGACAAATGGGGCCGTTTTTCTTCTAACACGGCGTCAAATCGGCTCAATAGTTCGGCGTAGTACTGTCCTGTGACCGTTTTGCCCTTCTCCAGATAGTCAATAAAAATCACACCTTGAGAATCCCAGAAAACAGTGGCCATCACCTTTCCGGCCGACGGAACCGTCTTCGCCTTCTTCGGAGCAGGTTCACCGGGTAAGGTCCACTGTTTTGACTGCTCCTTGGTCTCTGGAGTGTAGTAGTGAATCCATGTTTCGTCGACGGTCACGTAACGACGCAAAAACTCTTTTGGATTGCGATTAAACAGCTCCAAACACTGCTCTGAACTGGTCACACGGATGCGGTTGTTGTCTGCAGTCAGCAAACGCGGCACCCACCTTGCTGACAGCTTCCTCATGCCTAAAATCTCATGTAGGATATGCCACACGCGTTCTTCTGAGATGCCTACTATCGCAGCTATCTCGTGCACCTTTAATCGGCGGTCTGACAAAACGATATCGTGTATTTTTGTCACGTTCTCCTCCGTAGTGGCTGTTTTCGGAGCACCTGGGCGTGGATCATCAAAAACCGACGTACGACCACGTTGAAACTCGTTATACCAAAATTTAACGGTCGCCATCGAAGGAGGAGCATCCCCATACACTGCATCCAAGCGTTCTTTAATTTCACTGCGCGATTTCCCTTCCAAAAACAAGAATCGAATTACCGACCGATATTGTTCTTTCTCCATTTTTTCAAAAATCAACGGACACATTTGCTTTCACACGCTCTCAAAAATAAACTACAACTCTGATCCGGCTGAAATTTCGTCTGTAACCGTTTACAGGAAGCTACTGCACTGTAGTGTATTTCTGGTGCGATAGTGGCACCATCTGGCGGTGAGGCTAGGTACTTGTCAAATGACCCTCGTACAAGTTGTATTCTGTACTAATTTTTTTATAAAGTTGTACGCTTTATTATGGTAATTAAAGGGAATATTACAATAACAAAAAATTATTTAGATTAATTTGAATCAAAATAATTATTTTTTTATTTTTATATATGATTCGTGGTTTAACTTATTATTATTTTAATTTAACATTTCACAGAAGAAAAATTTGAAAATTATTGTTTAAACAAATGAATTTTACAATTCTGTCAGCTGATTTGCTATCAGTGATCCGAAAACCCCATACAAATCTATTCAGCTTGTTTGGGTAACAGCCCAGCTTCTGATCATTAAAAAACCGCTGCCAATTCATTGGCCCGTAGCTTCCTCAACCGTAATTTGTTGATTCCTTTTATTAATTTTTAATAACAAAATTTATAATTTTTTAAAAATGTATTGCATAATTATAATTAAATTCATTTATGAATATTAAAAATTGTTAATTTATAAAGTTATTTATTTATTTATTTATTTATTTATATCAAATTTATATAAATTTTGAGGTGATAAATAAAGTTATCATTTGAAATAGAAGTAAAATATCTATATTTTATAATAAAACAAATAGCTATCACGGTTGTTTTGTTATTAACAATAACGTGTTTTTTTTTATATTTCATAATTCATACTTTAAAAAAAAAAAAATTTATAGCTATCATTGTTCTTTTGTTATTAACAAAAACGTGTTTTTTTAAAAAAGTTCATAACTCACAAATAAATTATAATAATGCAGAATATAATGCATTCTTAATGCATAATTCATAATTATATTAGATTATAATAGATATAATTTTTAAACATTTTAATTCATTTTCTTACACATCATTGGAGTTGTGAGTTTTTAAAAAAAACACGTTTTTGTTTTTGATGATAACTAAAGAACCGTGATAGATAGAAAATTAATTTTTTTAGAATATATAGGTACTTTAATTCTCTTTCGAATGCCACCCACCCCATTCAGATACATAGAGCCGTTCTCGAGAAATTACGATTTTTAAAAAATGTCAAAAAATTTTTAACCTCAAATATCTCTGAAATTTATGGACCAATCATTTTGCCCAAAGAACTCGACCGAGGACTATAAAAAATCTACCTCTAAAAGGAATTTTGAAGCCATTAAGTCAATTTTACTCTTGTAATCGTTCGACATACAAAACTGATTTTTTTCATTTTTCAATTTTTTACTCAAAATCTAGCCTACAGAATGTATTCAAATTTTAACAGATTATAGCTATTTATATTCTGTTGTTTTGAATGTAGTTGAATGGGATCGTGGACTGAGAGGTTCTTTAAATAAATAAATAACTTCCGTGTGGAGATTAAATGTAATTTTATTGTGGTTGACTCCGTCGTGCCTCTGGGCGTACAAAATGTTGCTGTCTCTGTCGTCGCGTGCTGAACTGGAGCTGGCTGACGCTGCGAAGTGCCATCGGCGTGCCTTGGTAGTTGGAGGGGGGGCGGTAGAGAGGCGCGTGGCGAGTGCTGGCTGGCTGCGCACCTGCTCGACGCGAACATTGCCTTATAAGGCTCGATGACTTCAGCGTCTCGCATTTTCGAGGCGTTGGATCGCCAACATTCAGCCCACCTTCGCCAGACTGGCGAACGGTCTCAGTCTTGGGGCAGGAGGCGAACGACCTTGGCGATGGGACGTCGAAGTATAGAGGTGGCAGTGCGAAGCTCGACACGGGTGAGGCCATCACTCCCTGGATGGATGGCTGTGATACATGCGATGGGCCATTTGGATGGTGGCGTGAGGTGACTGAGGGTTGCGGCTGCCTCCACTTCATACGTGAATGCAGAGCCGTCAAGTACTCTGTGGACCACCTGGCCCAGAAATGTTGCGTCATCTGGCTGATTAAAAGCCAGCGCTTTCCTGGAGGGACATTGGCGTCGGTGAGGTCTCCTTCAGGCACTAAAAATGACGAACGCTGTATAAGAAAATGAGAAGGTGATAAAAATTCAAGGTCCGAAGGGTCATCGGTGAGAGCAGTTAGTGGTCTTGAATTAAGGCATGTTTCAATTCTGCACATAAGAGTTGCAAGCTCTGTAAAGTGAGAACTTGATTTCCAATGACGCGACGTAAATGATGCTTGGCCGATTTAACTGCGGCTTCCCAAATGCCACCAAAATGAGGTGCACTGGGAGGATTAAAGTGCCAAGACGTTGCTTCTTGAGCGAGAGACTTAATAATTGAAGATAAACATGAAGAAGAAGCGTCAACCATTTGTCTCAGTTGAACGTCAGCACCAACAAAGTTTGTACCTTGGTCAGAGTATAACTCTCTACAATGACTTCTACGAGCGGTGAATCGATGAAACGCTGCAATAAAGGCTTCACTGGAATAATCCTCCACTACTTCTATGTGGACGGCTCTAGTAGCCATGCAGATGAATATAGTAATATACCCCTTCATTGTGCCTTTACCTCTCGTTTTTGTAAGCCGAACGTTGATAGGACCGGCATAATCGACACCAGAACGTTCAAAAGGCGAGGAAGGTCTCACGCGTGACTTGGGTAGCTCGCCCATTAATTGAGTAGGCACCCGAGCAGCCTGGCGTGAGCATGTGAGGCAGGCTCTGATGACTTTCTTAACCGCGGATCGACCTTTCACTACCCAGTACTGACGTCTGAGTGTGGCAAGAGTTAATTGAGTGCCACCATGAAGAGTGCGATGATGAGCATCTCTAATTAACAACGTTGTAAAGTGACAATCAGCAGGTAAAATTAGTGGATGCTTAGCATCTTCCTCGAGAAGAGAGTGAGAGAGTCGACCGCCCACCCTGAGCAAATGATTTTGTATCATGGGATTTAATGGCAAAAGAGTACTTTTCGATGAAAGTCTACCTTTTCTCTGTAATTGTTGTAATTCAAGTTTGAAATACGCTGTTTGAACTAGATATATCAGACAACGTCTAGTGTTCTCAATCTCACTAGCACTTATCTCCTTCGAATTCTGAGTGTGATGGCATAGTAGGGATTGAAGAACAGTGAAAAAGGTAATGCCTGAAATCGAAGACGTCGTACGAACTATTTTCGAACAGATTCTAATAATAAATCTGAAGCAGTACGTAGCCATCCTTAACAACTTTTCTAATGCAGAGTACTTTTCAAAGAGACTCCAAATTTCTGGAGTATTCTCGACAGAAACTGGAGAGCTTTTACTAGCGACTAGAGTGTGACTAGGTTGAAGATTGAGACTATTGACGTTGAAATTGAGCTCGTCATGGGACCTCGACCAAGGCTCATGACTATCCGAGAGCCAGACGGGGCCTTGCCACCATAAGCGATGCGAAGCTAGTTTTGAAGGCTCAATTCCTCGTGATATGACATCGGCGGGGTTGTCAGCTGATCGCACATGATGCCAATATGCGTCAGGCAATAGGGTGTGAATTTCTGAGCACCTATTAGCCACGAAAACACCCCATCTTGAAGGGTTGTCTTTCAGCCAAAAAAGCACATCCGCTGAATCTGACCAAAGGTGAACACTCTCAACCTTTATTGGGAAAGCTTCGATAAACATTTGAACGAGGCGAGCAAGTAGCAACGCTGCGCAAAGTTCTAAACGAGGTATAGTTAGCGTCTTAATTGGAGTTACTTTTGTTTTAGTCACTTGAAGTGTAACTAGAGTATTTCGATTCTGAATCAATCGAAGGTAAATAACTGCACCATATGCAAACTTTGATGCGTCAGCAAACCCGTGAACTTCAATTAATTCGCAATTAGGCGTAAATCCACTCCAACGCGGGATTTTAATCAGACTGATCGAAGGAAGATCTTGCAACCAATTCTGCCAGCGATTAGATATTTCAGTGGGAAGCTCCTCATCCCAACTAATTTTTAGAAGCCACAACGATTGCAGAATAATCTTAGCAGTGCTTACGATGGGAGCTATCCAGCCCATAGGGTCAAAGATACGAGCTACTCTAGACAGCACAGTTCGGTTGGTAAATGGCGGTTCGACTGAAAAGTCTTCAAAATGAAAATTAAAGCAATCATTATTGGGGTTCCAATTTATACCCAAGATTGGTACGGAGGTTTCAGAGGTAAATAGTGAGATTGAATCTGAAACTAACATATTGAGTGGTAAGCAGGTCAGTACTTCCGCATTGTTTGATGTCCACTTACGAAGATTGAAGTGGGCTTGCTTGAAGAGCTGTATCAACTCCTTTTGTTTCTGTAAGGCTTCCTCAAGAGAGTGAGCGCCAGAAAGAACATTATCCCAATACATTTCGGTTCGCACATATTCCGCTGCAATCGGGTAATTTTTGCCGTAATCTTCGGCCAGTTTAAGCAGTGTGCGTATGGCTAGGTAAGGCGAACATGCCAATCCATACGTCACAGTAGTCAATCGATAAGTTTGAATGGGTTCATGAGAATTGAAACGCCATAAAATAGATTGATAAGGATGATCAGATTGTTCGACACCAATTTGCCGAAACATTTTCTCCACGTCAGCTGAAAGAGCAACCTTGTACCTACGCCAAGTACAGATCAAAGCGACGGGATTTTGGAGAAGATTAGAGCCAATGTGTAGAAGATCATTGACAGAAATTCCTGTTTTGCTCTTGCTCGAGCCATTAAACACAGTACGCAATTTGGTCGTCGTACTGGTTTCCTTCCATACACCGTGATGTGGTAAGAAGGCTTGATTCTTAGGAAATGAATCTAAATCAGTGGTAAGAGTCATATGACCTAAGTCATGTACTCTTTGATGAATTCAATATACGCTGTTTTCAGTTTTTCGTCCTTAGTGAAGTTAGCTTCAAGACGATTGAGAGCGCGTAAAGCGGCAGAATATGAGCCTTCGAGGTGAGCAGAGCTCAGAGTTTCTCGATCCTTCCAAGGCAGACTTACTATGTACCGACCCGACTCATCCTGTCGAGTGGTTTTTTGATAAAAATCCTCGCACTCTTGTTCGTCCGGTGAGTAAGATTTTTTGTCGCAGGTATTTCCTCCGCCCTCCAAAAATCTTGTACGAGCTCCAAAAGTTTGGCTTCATGCTCGCAGCTATTCGAACAATGAAGAGATATTGATTCTAGCCCTATTTCTGAAGTTGAAGAAGAGAGATTACCTGTCAAGAGCCATCCAAGTTTGGAACTAGGTGCTATCGGCTGAAGACTTTGGCCCTTAACTATTTGATTTTCAATGATTTGCGCATAAACTCTAGCACCGAGTAGAATATCGATACGTGAAAGTTCGAGATACTTGGGGTCTGCTAGTTGCAGCCCTCTTAAGTATTCGAAATTTGCATTACCCCCTACGACGGGAGGCTTATACGACGAGAGTTTTGGCAAGACTATCGAGTCAACCTTTAGAGAAAAGGTTGAATCAAAATGATGTTGTATAGAAAGACAAGCTACCTTACAAGATACAGCAGCTGTCTTTCCGTCTATACCTTGAATGTGCGTATGACTGGTTCTACAATCTAATGAGAGCAAGTTACACAAGGCTTGTGTAACAAGTGAGATTTGAGATCCGGGGTCGATGAGCGCACGAACTAGAATTTTGGTTCCGTTAGGACCAAGGGCGTTAACCCTAGCGGTAGCTAAAAGTACTCCAGTACTCTTAGTACTTACTCCACTATTAAGGGAGACTGACTGTGAGGCAAGTTGAAAGTCATTGGAAACGACAACGTTGCTACAGTTTGGGTTAGTGGTGCCGGACACGGAGTCAATCTGATCAGTCTGCGGCGAACTGATTACTTGACTGCTGTCAGTGTGCACCAAAGTGTGATGCTTAGATTTACAAAGAATGCATCGGTACGTGGAAGTACAATTTCTAACGTTGTGCTCCCCTAAACAATTGTAACAAAGATTAGAGGATTTGATCAATTCCTTTCGCTCAGGAATCGTTTTATTGAGAATTCGTTAACCTCTGTTCGTAAAATGAGATTGATTGCAAATCGAACATCTCTTTTTTGTTGTGTTCGAAGATGAAGTTTGATGTGAAAAAACCGACTGAGCATTGTCATGCTCTGGCTTACGCGATTTTGAGTTAGATGTCTGAGTTTTCGGGTTATTATTCGAAGGCGATTTAGTGCCAGCCTCGATGGCCTCTAGAGTGAGGGTTTGACTTCGAAGAAAGGCTTGAAGTTGCTCCATTGTCGGTGGATCGACACTATCACCTAGACGCTTTTCCCATTCTTTACGAGTATTGAAATCAAGACGATTCAGCGTAAAATGAACAATTAAATCACTACCTAAAGAAGCCGCTCTATTTAGAGAGGTCAGACTAGCGATGGGATTGAAAATTTCCCTATAAATCCGTTTGATTTCCGACGAAGAATCTGCCTTCATTGATTTAACTGAGAAAATTTCTGAAATGTGAGAACTAACAATGCGACGTTGATTCTCGTAATATTCGATTAAAGCTGTCCACGCTCGGTCATAGTTGTCACCAGAAATGGGAAGAGATTTAATCTTCTCAAGTGTCTCACCCGTAAGGTGAGTGCGAAGATAATGCAATTTTAGAACAGGCGTTAAGTCTTCACGACGATGTATGACTGAGCGAAAGACATCCCTAAAATTCTCCCAGTCAGAGAATTTACCTGAAAATGTTGGCAAATCAATTTTTGGCAACGATTGAAACGAAACGTTCGTAGATCGAGCAGTGCTGGTAGGCACTGGCTCAGCAGTCGAATTTGAAGATCCTTGAGCGGCATCTCTAGTTTCAAAAGTTTCTAAGTAATCAAGAAAGTCTCCTCTGCGGAGGTAAAAGCTATCCTCAACCAGATCAAAGAGATTAGTTGTAAAATAGGCATGATCTAGATCAATATCCTCAACGAGCCTAAGTTTCTCGTGATTTACCCGAAACGACGTAAAATTAGTTTCAAGTCCGGTTAGACATGATTTTGCATAACCTTTCGTCATATTATCTTTACCCTTAGATTTGAAATTTTTAAAGGAGTTTGTAATTTTAGCTTGGAGTGCCATCTGCTTAGCATGAAACGCCTCCATTTTGAGATCAAGTTAATTTAGACAAGTAGGAACTTGACTATTTAATCTGAATGAACTAGTAAGTTACTCTACTATTTACCCGAAGGTAGTATTAGAGTAAAGGCAATTTCTTACACCCAAGACTTACTAAATTACAATACTTATGCTACTATGCGTAGAAAGGTGTGTCGTTGACTGTGGCTGCGGAAGCTCCCACGGTGAATCAGATGCTGATTTACCACGTTGACTGCTCGAAGAGAAGTAACTACAGCGATGAATTCAGCGACTCCCTGCTGAATAGTCAGCAACCGAATCAGGAAAGCATCCAGGTGTTGACCAGCAGTTGTTGCAGTCAAAATGAAGTATCGGCAGGCAGCAATACAACTGCAAGGTCAAGTCACATAAGTAAATCGCAATTATAAGTAATTGCACCCACGTTCAAACTCGGCAGTGATGTAATTCCCAAGTTCACATACAAATATTCCAAGTTCAAACTAAATAAGGTTAAGTTCAACAAGTTCAAGTGAGATAACCCCAAGTTCAGACTAATAAATACCAAGTTCAAACTTTATAAGGTTAAGTTCACCAAGTTCAAGTGAAATGACCCCAAGTTCAGACTAATAAATACCAAGTTCAAACTTTATAAGGTCAAGTTCACCAAGTTCAAGTGAAATTACATCAAGTTCAATTAAAAATAGGCCAAGGTTCTAAATTATAGATACTATTAGAAAAGACTAGATCAAATAAATTGGAACGATACTTAGGTCCAAGTATTAGGACGATCGATGTATCCGTTCGCTTCCTGTGGTAGTCCTTGGATGGACTGGTGTAGACCCCGTAGCGCAAGCTGCACGCGGGTACTCCGTGACTTGACTGGTGTGAGCCCCGTAGCGTGTACGCGGCACGCGGGTACTCCTTGTTTTGACTGGCGTGGACCCCGTAGCGTGTACGCTCCACGCAGGTGGTCCGTGAATTGAGGGGCGTGAACCCCGCTTCGACTCGTTGCACTAGCCGGCAACGATTAGATGATCATCGTACGATGGCGATGATTCTAGAGCTGGTTTAGTCGTGGCTCTGATGAGGAAGTTGCCACTTGTTGCTTTAAGTACGGCTGGTCAGCGACGCACGCTTCTTAACAGAAATGCCACTTGTTGCTCTTGGCTACAACAAGATGGCTGATCATCGTAAAAACGATGATTCTAGAACCGCCGATCATCGTACGAACGCGATGATTCTAGAGCTGGCTTTACAGCGTACGCTCTTGGCGACGGCTTGGCGTCGTTAGCGACGCACTTCGAGGTGTTTGCAGAAATGAGGAGAATAGCAATTGATGTGCTATTTCCCTTCGGAAGCCTTAGAAGGTGGCTTCCGAGTGCGCGACGGCGTTAAATGAAAGAGAAAGACAGCAACGTACGCGTGAAATTAGCAAGCGAGCAAGCTAACTTTAATCGGCACTCACGACCACGAACACTTTGATGCGTACCTGGAAGAGAAGAAAGTGAAGAGGCTAGTCCTACGCCACTCGAGAGTAGACGTAGGGCATAGTGAAAAAGGTTCTCCTCGCTGTGGCCATGGCGATGCTCCCACGATCTGGCTCGAAGGACCAAATGTTTTGAATGTAGTTGAATGGGATCGTGGACTGAGAGGTTCTTTAAATAAATAAATAACTTCCGTGTGGAGATTAAATGTAGTTTTATTGTGGTCGACTCCGTCGTGCCTCTGGGCGTACAAAATGTTGCTGTCTCTCTGCCGTCGCGTGCTGAACTGGAGCTGGCCGGCGCTGCGAAGTGCCGTCGGCGTGCCTTGGTAGTTGGAGCGGGGGCGGTAGAGAGGCGCGTGGCGAGTGCTGGCTGGCTGCGCACCTGCTTGACGCGAACATTGCCTTATAAGGCCCGATGACTTCAGCGTCTCGCATTTTCGAGGCGTTGGATCGCCAACATCTGTATTATCATGATTTTTCTCAAAAAAAATTGACCGTTAAGTTTAGGAGTTTTAAGCTTCTAAAAAAAAACACGTTTTTGTTAATAACAAAAGAACCGTGATAGCTAGAAACTTTTTTTTTTTTTAGAAAATATAGGTATTTTAATTCTCTTTCGAACGCTACCTATCAGATTCGAATAACTCGATCTTATCAATAAAAAAAATCAAAAAATAGTTTTGAGAAAATCGAAAATTTGAAAAAAAACAAAAACGCATCGCCCTAATAAAAAAACGGATTTTTGACCCGCCATCACGCAAAAAAAAAAAAAAATGAGACCTGTCCGGTCAAAATTGACTGAGTAGAAGCTGACATCCAGGCGTATACACTCACACGCACGCACGCACGCACGCACGCACGCACGCACACAGACACGTACACACACACACAGACAGACATTTTTCAAAAACCATGTATTTTGATTCCTAACACCTCGAAACATAATTATTACATGTTTTTACAACAACTCAAAAATTTACTATCACAAAGCTTCCTCTAGGAGGAAGCCAAAAAGTAAATTTTTATATATTGATCTTGGACTGACCTTCAAAATTTTTTAAACATTTTATCTACAAATTTCCCTCAAAGTAGTTATTATAACCTTCATTTTAAGAGTATCCCCATTCCAATCGGTCAGTTCCAAAAGAAGATATTTTATTTTGTCTAGACATGTTCAGTTGGGCCCACTGTGCGACATAGCTTCTCTCGGCTTGGGCGTAGAGTCTGTCAGCGAAGTAAGGATGTGTTTGGGTAAGGTCTGCCTGGAGGATTGTCACATGAGCTCCTTCGAAACTCTCCCAATAACGGTCCAGCATCTGAAAACGACTCATCAGTATGCCCTCGGTCCAGCCATCATTCGGTGTTTCCTGAATGGCGGGGACGAAGTCCTGGATCGTCGTGTTGAGACCCGTCTGGGTGCTCAAGATAGAATCCATCTCCTGGAAGAGCATGAAACGTCAGTGATCTGAGGCCGACGCATGAGGACGAGGCGGCGAGACAGAGTTTCGAGGTCGCATGAACCCGGAGGAAGCCCGGCGTGGCTTGGAACGCTGCGCGGTCAGCAATATTTCGTTGAAGTTTGCCGACCTCTCGAACGAGACATTATCGGACATGGCAGGGGTGATACAAGAGGCAACGCCGCAAGGATGAGGCCGTACTAGGCAGACACCGCCTGGCGAGGCGCGTTCGACTCGGAGCGTTTCGATTCGGGAGTGAGGCCCACGGTCAGGGGCGAGATTGTTTCGAGATCAATGCGATTGTGGAGCTCAACAGTGCCAGAGCGACGCTACCCTGCTGAGAATTGAGAAATTCCGCTTGGCGAGAGATGTGAGCGCGTCGTAGGAATAGATCGAACTTGAATGGTTCCCGTGGGAAGAATGAGCCATGGATGTATTCCCGGATGCTCTAGCGTGTGCATGGGTGTATGAATGCCTCGAGGTAGGCGCGAGGAAGGAGGAGAGGGTTGCAGGCTCGGATCTGACAGGGAGAGAAGTTGCAGTGACCGTGTCCACTATACGGGAGATTTGTGGGGTTCAAGAGAGGGGAAAAGAAGGCGCGTGCAAGATATGCCGCACTATGCGTTCGGCAACGCCGTTCGTCGTAACTGGTAGCAGAGCGGGCGGGAAAGAGAGAGAGAGAGAGAGAGAGAGAGAGAGAGAGAGAGAGAGAGAGAGAGAGAGAGAGAGAGAGAGAGAGAGAGACAGAGAGAGAGGCGGCTGGTGCGATATGGCCACACTGAGAGGAAAATATTATTACTGTTAACATATTTATCTATTTGAAATACAACTATTTGACATGTTTAAGGATAAAATGTGATATTGTAATAGTTACAATATCTATATTAACTAATAGACATATTCAGATTTGAAAGTAGCTGATGGTAGAAGTTCTTGTAAATTATAGTTTTTGAATCTAATATCCAATTTTCTACCAGGATGATGTTGTTATATAACAAAAAGGTTTGAAACCTACATTTAGTTTTTTACTCCAACGTTTCGGACATTTTTATTGTTTATGTCCCTCATCAGGATAAACAATAAAAATGTCCGAAACGTTGGAGTAAAAAAATAAATGATGTTTTTATTTCAAACGTTTTTGTTATAAATCATCATTCTGGTAAAAAATTGGCCATTAGATTAAAAAACTATAATAAGCATATTGTAACTATTACAATATCAATGTTCTCAGGTAACATATTGAAATTGTTTATGAGAACATGTGGTAACTTAACTGTTAACGTGGCATTATAACTGTTACAATGCCTATATTTGGTCATATTTAAACATACGCATATTAACAGTTACAATGCCATTTTAACAGTAAACAAATCCTTTTCTCAGTGCAGCCACACCGCCCGCCGTGGGCCGGCGGTCGGCGTGAATAAGTTGAAAATTAATGTTTAAAAAATTACCAATATTTATAAGCTATTTAGCTTATATCTGTAATTTTCGGAGTATTCGCGCGATTTTCAAACTCTATGCATATAAGATGACGACAAATACAACTGAAATATTGGATTAACAAAAAAAGTAGAAATTCATGAATGATTTGTAACAGTAAAATTGTCTTAACTATGAACATGATAACGATGTAGCAGCTGAGGTGTTTTTTGTTATAATGTGTTGTTGGGATCGTGGACTGGAGAGGTTCAATGAATTAACGTCGTCCGTGTAGAGAAAAGTAGGTTTTATTGAAGTGGCCGTAGTTATACAGAGTGTTGCGCCTATTGAGATCGTTGCTCTCTCTGGCCGTCGCGCGTGAACTACAGCCGGCCGGCGCAGCGAGGCGCAGCGAGGCGCCGTCGGCTTGATACTTGGAGGGGCTGTAGGAGAGACGCGTGGAAAGCGTGTATTGGCGGCTCTCTCGCGCATGTAGTGTATTGCCGGAGTAGGGGAAACGCTGTCGGCGTCTGGCGTATGTACGGTGAATCCCAAACATTCCGCCCATCTTTGCCAGACTGGCGAACGGACCTCAATCCTTAGCTTGGAGGCGTACGCCTTTGGCGATGGGGCGACATAGCGTAGTGGTGGCCGTGCGAAGGCCGACCACGCGGGTGATGCCATCACTACCTGGATGGATGGCGATGACACGGGCGAGGGGCTACTTGGCTGGCAGAGTAAGCTCATTGCGAATGAGCACTAAGTCACCCACGTCGACTGGAGGCTACTGTTGTCTCCACTTTTGGCGAGGCTGCAGCGCAGTCAGATAGTCCATTGACCATCTGCGCCAGAAATGTTGAACCAGCCGACTGACCAGAAGCTAGCGCTTTCCAGCTGGGACGTTGGCGTTGGAGACATCTTCCTCTAGTACTAAAAATGATGAACGTTGTATGAGAAAGTGTGACGGTGATAAAAATTCATGGTCAGAAGGATCGTCGGTGAGAGCAGTTAATGGTCTGAAGTTAAGGCACGCTTCAATGCGGCACATAAGTGTAGCAAGTTCGGAAAAGGTGAGAACTTGTTCTCCAATGACTTGGCGCATATGATGTTTTGCCGATTTAACTGCTGCTTCCCAAATTCCACCAAAATGAGGCGCACCGGGAGGGTTGAAGATCCAAGAAGTTCCTTCTTGGACGAGAGAATTTACAATCTGAGAAGAGAAAGATGGAGAAGCATCGAGCATCTGTTTGAGTTGAGCATCTGCACCTACGAAGTTGATGCTTTGGTCCGAGTATAACTCTTTGCAATGACCTCTACGAGCGGTGAATCGATGTAAAGCCGCTATAAATGCTTCACTGGAATAATCCTCAACTACTTCTATGTGGACGGTTCTAGTAGCCATGCAAATGAATATAGCAATATAACCTTTCATGGTGCCTTTACCCCTGGTTTTAGTAAGACGAAGGTTAATAGGGCCGGCGTAGTCGACACCCAAACGCTCGAAGGGCGAAGACGGACGCACTCGAGCCTTTGGCAGCTCGCCCATTAATTGAGTAGGCACTCGAGCTGCATGACGTGAACAAGCAGTACATGCTCTGATAACTCTCTTGACCTCAGCTCGTCCTTTCACTATCCAATACTGACGTCTTAGAGTGGCAAGTGTTAGTTAAACACCACCATGAAGAGTACGCTGATGAGCATCCTGAATTATCAAAGTAGTGAAATGGCAACCAGCAGGTAGAATAAGAGGATGCTTGGCATCTTCTTCGAGAAGAGAGTGAGAGTTGACCGCCCACCCTGACCAAATGATTTCGTATCATGGGGTTTAGCGATTTAAGTGTACTTTTCGTTGAAAGTTTACCTGTTCTAGCTAATTGTTGAAGTTCAGGCTTAAAATAAGCGGTTGGGACTAGATAAGTCAGACAAAGTCTGTTCTCAATCTCACTAGCACTTATCTCCTTAGAAGACGGAGTATGATAGCATAGTAGGGATTGAAGAACACAAAGAAAACTAACGACCGAGCTTGAAGTTCGCGCAGATTCTGTTGATGAATCTGAAGCAATAAGAGGAAATTCATGGCAGTTTATGAAATGACGAATATTTATTAATAAAACCCCAAATTTCTGGAGTATTCTCCACATAATTTTGTAGGCCCTTGCTAGCTGCTAGAGTATGACTAGGTTGAATATTCAGGCTATTTTCCGTGAAGTTGAGCTCATCATGAGATCTCGACCATGGTTCAGGACTATTCGATAGCCAATAGGGACCTTTCCACCATAAATGATTGGAAGCCAATTTTGAGGGCTCAGTACCTCTGGATATGACGTCGGCGGGGTTATCAGCTGATCGCACGTGATGCCAATACGCGTCAGGTAGCAGAGTGTGAATCTCCGAGCATCTATTGGCTACGAACACGCCCCATCTAGATGGATGGTCTTTTAGCCAAAAGAGCACATCGGCAGAGTCTGACCATAAGTGAATACTTTCAACCTTAAGAGGGAAGGATTGTTTGAACGTTTGAGTAAGTCGAGCAAGTAGCAACGCAGTGCAAAGTTCTAAGCGAGGTATGCTTTGCGTCTTAAGTGAGGCTACTCGCGTTTTGGCCACTTCAAGTGTGAGTAGAACCATTTGGTTTTGAATTAAGCACAGATAGATTACTGCACTATATACAAACTTGGACGTATCTGCAAATCCATGAACTTCAATAAGTTCGCAATATGGTGTGTATCCACTCCAGCGAGGGATTTTGTTCTCAGAAATACAGGGAAGATCCTGCAACCAGTTTTGCCAACGATCAGAAATTTCATGAGGAAGCTCCTCATCCCAACCAACCTTAAGAATCCACAGAGACTGCATAATAATTTTTGCAGTGATCACGATAGGAGCTAACCATCCCATAGGATCGAAGATACGAGCAATTCTTAAAAGAACTGAACGTTTGGTAAATGGCAATTCAAAGGGGGTATCCTCAAGGTGAAAACTAAAATAGTCAGTGTTAGGTTGCCAATCTATACCTAAAATTGGTACAGATGTTTCTGAGGAAAATAAAGTAATGGCATCTGCAACTAACAAATTCAAGGGAAGACAAGAGAGTATTTTAACAGTATTTGAAGTCCACTTTCGCAGATTGAGGTGACCTTGCTTACAGAGTTGGATTAACTCGTCTTGTTTCTGCAAAGCTTCTTCTAACGAATGTGCTCCAGAAAGCACGTTATCTGAGTACATTTCAGATCTAACAGCTTCAGCTGCGATTGGATATGAGTTGCCATAGTCTTCGGCTAATTTCAGAAGCGTGCGTATGGCTAGAAAAAGCGAACAGGCCAAACCATGCGTCACTGTTGTCAATCGATAAGCCTGAATGGGTTCACTCTTGTCGAAACGCCATAAAATCGATTGAAGGGGTTGATCAATTTGTTCGGCACCAATTTGTCTGAACATTTTTTCCATGTCAGCTGAAAGAACGATCTTATACGTACGCCAGGCACAGATCAAAGCGACGGGATTTTGAAGAAGATTAGGTCCAATGTGAAGAAGATCATTGACCGAAACTCCTGACCTAGATTTACTCGAACCGTTAAACACGGTACGTAATTTGGTTGTCGTACTAGTTTCCTTCCACACACCATGATGCGGTAGGAAGGCTTGAGATTTTTTAGATAATAAATTAAAATTTGAGGAGAGTGACATATGACCTAAGTCAATGTACTCTTATGAAGTCAACATAAGCTATTTTCAATTTTTCGTCTTTAGCGAAGTTTGCTTCGAGACGATTGAGTGCTCGTAATGCGGCAGAATGAGAATTTTCTAGATGAGCAGAACTCAACTGGTCTCGACTTTTCCATGGTAGGCTTACTATATATTACCCTGTTTCATCTTGACGAGTAGTTCTCTGATAAAACTCCTCGCATGCTTGTTCGTCGGGCGAGTAAGATTTTTTATCGACTGTTATTTCCTCCGCCCTCCAAAAATCTTGTACGAGCTCCAAAAGTTTGGCTTCATGCTCACAGTCGTTTGAGTAGTGAAGGGACAAAGGATGTGGCCCGATATCTGGGGGTGAAGTGGACATATTGCCTGTTAAGAGCCAACCAGTTCAGTGCTTAACGCTATCGGTTGAAGATTTTGACCCTTAACGATTTGGCCTTGAATTAATTGCGCATAAGCACTTGCACCGAGAAGAATATCGATGCGTAAAGGTTCGAAATACGCGGGGTCTGCTAGTTGCAGCCCTCTTAAGTATTCGAGGTTAGAAATACCACCTACAACGGAAGGCTTATACGAGGATAATCTTGGCAAGACTATAGTATCAACTTCTATAGAATAAGTTCAATCAAAATGGAGTTGTATAGTAAAACAAGCTACCTTAGAAGACACTGCAGCTGTCTTTTCTCCTATACCTTGAATATGCGTGTGACTGGTTCTACAATTTAGAGAAAGCAAGTTACACAAAGCTTATGTAACAAGTGAGATTTGAGATCCAGGATCGATCAGCGCATGAACTTGAATTTTGGTTCCGTTAGGACCAAGGGCGTTAACCATAGCGGTAGCTAAAAGTACTCCTGTACATTTAGTACTTACTCCACTATTAAGGGAGACTACTCGTTGAGTAGATTAAAAGTCATTTGAAACGACAACGTTGCCACAGTTTGGTTTGATGAGTTTGTAACTGGGGCTAATTGATCAGGCGTTGATGAATTATTCGATTGATTATACGAATAGCCATCAACGTGAACTAAAGTGTGATGCTTAATTTTGCAAAGAAAGCATCGATACGGGGAAGTACAGTTTTTTATGTGGTGCTTCCTAAAACAATTAAAACAAAGATTAGAAGATTTAAGAAAGTCTTTCCGCTCGGGAATTGACTTATTGAGAAATTGTTCACATCGATTTATGTAATGTGGTTCATTACGTATAAAATAGATTTTTAAAAATAATTTTTTACCCCATAAATGTGCTTATTAGCACATAAAAAAATACGTGTTACTTATTTTTTAATGTACTACAGCTTATCCAAAAATTATTGAAATCGGAGAGTTGTGGTTGGGATATGTTAGAAATTTCTGTATGATAAAAAATCTTTTATGAAGTCACAATAACCCCTACCAAAATAGGAATTGCAACCCCTTAGAATTAAAGTCACGTCGACGTGAGCGTCTTTTAATAAGAAATAAACTGACGGTTGTTTCATTAAAACATTCCAATTCGTTCCCGAGATATTGAAAAAACGGTTTTTGGGGATATCACCCCTTGCAATGAATTTCTTCAAAAATTCAACAACACGTGAATTTAGTTTATTAATTTACTTGATAATAGTACAACTTATAATCATTTTCAGAAACTTTAATAATTTCTATGCCAAAATAAACGTTAAAAAATCACAATCACCCTTATAAAAAATAAAGGTTGCAACCCTTTGGCATAAAATTCACGTCCATATAAACATATTTTTATAACAAATAATCTGGCGTTTGATTCATCAAAAAATTCCAATTCGTTCGGGAGATATAGAAAAAAAACTGTTTTTGGGGATAAACTTTAAGGGTGATTTTCACCGCTTAAATCGACGAATTAGCAGATAAAAATACGTGTCACTTTTTAACGTACTACAATATATCCAAAAATTATTGAAATCCGAGAGTTCGGGTTGGGGTACCTTCCTTGTCAGTGAGAACTTTTTTTCTTCTTCCACCCCCTATAATCGACTATACGGGGGAAATCCGGGGAATCGATTTCTTTGATAATTTTTTTCTAGGTCTATTTTCTCGTTAGATTTGATAATCCGACATGTAATTAATAGCAATATCTAAAGCAACGAATTGAGATTTTTTTTTGCCTTCAACCCCCCCTATAATCGATTACTCGGGGGTGATCCGGGGATTCGATTTCTTTGGTAGTTTTTTTCTAGGTCTCTTTTATCGTTAAATCTGATAATCCGCCATAAAATTAATAGCGATGCCTATAGCAACGAAGTGAGATTTTTTTTCGCCTTCAACCCCCCTATAATTGACTATTCGGGGGTGATCCGGGGAATTGATTTTGTTCCTAATTTTTTTATTGTTCTTGACTTATCATTAGATTTGATAATCCGCCATAAAATTAATAGCAATAGCTAAAGCAACGAAGTGAGATTTTTTTTTCGCCTTCAACCCCCCTATAATCGACTATTCGGGGGTGATCCGGGGAATCGATTTCGTTGGTAATTTTTTTATTGTTCTTGACTTATCATTAGATTTGATAATCCGCCATAAAATTAATAGCAATAGCTAAAGCAACGAAGTGAGATTTTTTTTTCGCCTTCAACCCCCCTATAATCGACTATTCGGGGGTGATCCGGGGAATCGATTTCGTTGGTAATTTTTTTCTAAGTCTATTTTATCGTTAAATTTGATAATCCGCCATAAAATTAATAGCCAATACCTAAAGCAACGAAGTGAGATTTTTTTTTCGCCTTCAGCCCCTATATAATCTTCGTTTGGTGGATGGGGGTAGCTTGGTATCTGATGGTTTTTGGTTTTTTATATGTAGTTAATCATGTTTTGTTGTAAAAAACCGAGTTCAAGTGAAAAAAACGGATTTTACGAAAATCGATTTTTCGTTGGATCCCAACGTTGCAAACTTCAATCGAATCGGAATTCTCTCCCTCTCTCCCTCTCTTCCTACGTCACTTACTATCATTTTCGTTATTTAGAAGGGCGGTGCGCCAACACCTAGTAGAGCGTGAGTCTCAGCACTCCTTCCTCTTTTTACCTTGTAAATAATTTTATCTTTCTTTTTTTTTGTATTTTTATGCTTTTTTCTTATGTATTTTATTCTAGCTACAAATCGATTTTTTATATCGTTCATTTATTTTGTATTACTATTTTGCCGTGATGGCAAATAAAGAACCATCTATCTAAGAACTCTCTCTCCCTCTCTCTCTATCTCTCTCTCCTTCTCTCTCTATCTCTCTCTCCCTCTCTCTCTCTCGCTTCTCGCTGCCGTGGCTTGCGCCTCGCTGTGTTGCCATCGCCGCATCTTACAAATGGGTGTGAAACGCGACGATTTTATTCTTTATTTGTGTTTTTGTAATGATTGAAGAAATATCGGCTGCGCTGGTCCTCGCACGTACAGTTCCCACTCGGTCCGTAAAATGCAACGGGCTAGGATCGAAAAATACTATTAAGAACTGAAGTATTAAACCAGTCAGTGTTGCAATCACAATTGACAAACACAATATAAAATCTAGTGAAATGGTTCGATTCTTAGGAGTAATCTTTGATTTGAAATTTTCCTTTATACTCCACGTCGTGTATTTAATTCGCCCGCGTATTCTAATGGCATACGGAATACCTAACCTTCCAGACCTGACGATATGGGACACTCAGCGTGACGGTAGTTCAATACCAGTTCTCGGACAATGAACACGTCTCTATACATTTGTAATAATTTCTTGACTCTATTGAATAAACAGTAATTGCAAACGGTGTCCAACATAATCAGTTATATGTCAAATCTAACAAATGGTGTCAGAAGCTATCCGAATTCATGACTACGCCGATTATCGTGGAGTAAGTTCAGCCGCAGTGAGGAAGGAGAGTACAGGCTTCTCTCAAAAGTGAGGTAAAGGACAAAACTTCATAGGTGTTCATTGTCGGAGATGTTTCGCCAGAATTGCTCACGGTGTTAACGAAGGCGTTTGCCGATACGATAAAGGCAGCAACTCCGACTATCGTACCTCAAGTAAATAACGGGCAAGATGGCACCGCTCGGCCAACACAGCCCAAACCGCTACCTCTCACGTTCCGAGAATTCCGCGGATCTGATGGCACAACAGTTGAAGACTACTTTAAACGCTTCGACTGGGCATTAAATTGAGCAAGATTCCGAATGAATAGTATGCTAATTACGCACGAGTATATATGGGCATGGAACTAAATAATGCCCTCAAATTCTTGGTGGCCCCTGAAACACCGGAATCTCGCACGTACGATCAAATACACACCGCATTGACCGCACGCTTCGATAGCACCAAAAACAAATACGCCGAGAGCGTGAATTTCGACTCATCACACAACAAAAAAGCGAATCTGTCGCTTCATTCGTATTACAACTGAGACAAATAGCCGTACATTATGATTATAAAGAATTTTTGGACAAAATGCTGATTAAACAGCTCCTACACTGGCTCAGCGATGGTGATACATGCGATGAGATCATTTCAAAAAAGCCGGACACGTTCAAAGACGCATATGAAATTGCACATGCTCTCGAGTCAAAACGGCAGATAGCAGACGAAGTCAAATCCGCTCAACTCACGCCAGCTGAAAAGACACACTTGTTCATGTCCGCGCTGACACAATATCTCCTATTATATTAAAAGGCTTCCGTGGTCTGCGGCCCCCCCCTATATATACATGACACATATATAGTACATATTTCGCATTTTCGCAGAAATATTTCAGAAAGGTTTTGATGTCCGCATCTTTTTCCGTTCAGCAATATTTCATGAAATATTTGTGCAAAGTTTCTTGAAAACTTGTACGAAATGTTTCTGAAATATTGCAGGAAACTTTGACAAAGTATTTGTATAATCCGCAAACTTGCCATGAAATATTTCAGAAATATTATGGTAATATTTTTCACAATATTACTGTAAACCTTCCAGATATATTTCGGAAATGTTTTTATGCCTGCATCTTTTTTCGTTCAGCAATATTTCATGAAATATTTGTGCAAAATTTCTTGAAAACTTGTACGAAATGTTTCTGAAATATTGCTGGAAACTTTCACAAACTATTTGTATAATCCGCTAACTTGCCATGAAATATTTCAGAAATCTTGTGGTATTATTTTTCGTAATATTACTGTAAACCTTTTAGAAATATTTCCGAAATGTTTTTATGTCCGCATCTTTTTTCATTCAGCAATATTTAATGAAATATTTGTGCAACGTTTCTTGAAAACTTGTACGAAATGTTTCTGAAATATTGCAGGAAACTTTCACAAAGTATTTGTATAATCCGCAAACTTGCCATGAAATATTTCAGAAATCTTGTGGTACTATTTTTAGTAATATTACTGTAAACCTTTCAGAAATACTTCGCAGAAATATTTCAGAAATGTTTTTATGTCCGCCTCTTATTCCGTTCAGCAATATTTCATGAAATATTTGTGCAAAATTTCTTGAAAACTTGTTCGAAATTTTTCTGAAATGGTGCAGAAAAATTTCAAAATAATTGTGTACATTTTTGTCACTTTTTAGAAAGATTCATGAAAATTCATGAAACCTTTCATGAACGTTTTCTGGAAGATCGAAATGTCTGGGACAAATTACTGGCAAAAAGCTTTCAGGGAAGATTTTATCTTTCAAGAAACCTTTTAGGAACTTTTTTTCAAGTTCTTAAAAGAGTAACCTTAAAGCTATGAATATACAGGGTGTGTCAAAAGTTCCGGGACGGCCAGTTATCTCAGCGGGAATGCATTTTTAGAAAAAATGTTTCATACAAAAGATGTAGGATTTTTCCCTGGCTATCTGATGGTGACCTTGAATTTGACCTTGGGCTTGACCTTCAAGGTCATTTGAAGGTCAAGTCGAATTTTTTAAATGGGAAGCCCCCTTTTTTATTGCGGAAACCGAAAGAGGGAAAAATTCTCTTTCCACCGATATAAGATACATAAGGGGTCAAATGTGATCTAGAGGTCGTTTCAAGGTCAAGTCGGTAAAATGAGGTCAAATTGATCTTTGGCAGTCCATAGCATGGAAACTAAGGGCGTTGGGAAAAAACTTTCCATACGAAAGTTTCCGCAAATCGAATGGAGCATCTGATGGTGACCTTGAATTTGACCTTGGGCTTGACCTTCAAGGTCATTTGAATGTCAAGTCGAATTTTTTGAATGGGAACCCTCTTTTTGTTGCAGAAATGCGGGCCACGGACCCATGGGTTTTCGGGGTCGCTGAACCCGTATCTGGGGTAGGTTTGCCCCGTTGGGTCGACCCAAGGTCGTTCCAAGGTCAAACCAGAAGGAATTGCAGAAGGTGCTTGAAACCACGGACCCATGGGTTTTCGGGGTCGCTAAACCCGTATCTGGGGTTGGTTTGCCCCGTTGGGTCGACCCAAGGTCGTTCCAAGGTCAAACCAGAAGGAATTGTAGAAGGTGCTTGAAACCACGAACCCATAGGTTTTCGGGGTCGCTGAACCCGTATCTGGGGTCGGTTTGCCCCGTTGGGTCGATCCAAGGTCGTTCCAAGGTCAGCGGTGATTAGCCAGGTCCCAGGTCTGGGTTTTGATCCAGAAACGTTTGCACAAAAAATGTTTTTTAACGCCCTGATACACGAAATTCGATGGGGTGTCCAGATGATCGGAGTATAAGAACGTTGACCTTCAAATGACCTTCAGCTCACTTTTAACCCCGTATGTATCTTACACCCCTGGAAAGGTAAGTTTTCCCGCATTTCTGCAACAAAAAGAGGGTTCCCATTCAAAAAATTCGACTTGACCTTTAAATGACCTTGAAAGTCAAGCCCAAGGTCAAATTTATGGTCACCATCAGATGCTCCATTCGATTTGCGGAAACTTTCGTATGGAAAGTTTTTTCCCAACGCCCTTAGTTTCCATGCTTTGGACTGCCCAAGATCAATTTGACCTCATTTTACCGACTTGACCTTGAAACGACCTCTAGATCACATTTGACCGCGTATGTGTCTTATATCGTTGGAAAGAGAATTTTTCCCTCTTTCGGTTTGCGCAATAAAAAAGGAGGGTTCCCATTTAAAAAATTCGACTTGACCTTCAAATGACCTTGAAGGTCAAGCCCAAGGTCAAATTCAAGGTCACCATCAGATAGCTAGGAAAAAATCCTACATCTTTTGTATGAAACATTTTTTCCGAAAATGCATTCCCGCTGAGATAACTGGCCGTCCCGGAACTTTTGACACACCCTGTATATTAAAATTCTCTATAAGTATTACAATTTTCGCATATTCTTTAGGACTTAATTCCCTATTAATCGCAATTTTATAATCGCAGAAAAAATTTTACATGAAATTTTTCGACCTCACCGGGAATTGAACCCACGATCCTTGGGTTACTATGCACGCATCCTATCCGTTTTGCTATCGCTCGCTTGAAGGAGTTCGCACATTTTCATCTAAATAAGGAACACTTCCCACGATTATTTAATTGTTATAATTTTGATTATTTTATTTAAAATAATTATGGTTTTAAAAAATTATTTATTTAATTCGTCAAATTCAAAAAATATAGTGTCGGTAAGGTAGAAATCAAACCAGTATACTGAATAGGTTTTTCTAAATAAAGAAAATATTAATTTGAATTATTTCTTTGAATAAACATGTTTCTATAAAATAGAATGGTTTAAAAAAATCTGAGTATAGTATTTAAATATACGGTTGGCGTCAAAATTGTGTTTTTTCATTAAACTGTTTAAAAATTTTTTAATTAATAAAAAAATTGTAATGTCGATAAGTAGAGATCTGCGTTTTTGTCATTTTTCAATAAATCTTGCCGCAAACTTGTCAAAACATTTCGTGAAATATTTGTGTCCGCTGTTCAGTCCATACACAAAATATTTCAGAAAAGTTTTAGAAACTTTCCGTCTAATGATAGTGGGGAATGTTTACGCAACATTAACTGTTATCTTACGGAAAATATTTCTGCAAAGTTGTGGAAATGTTGGTGCCAAAAGTTTGTGACCGAGATATGAATATTTCGAGAAACTTTTCAGAAAAGTTTCTACAAGATTTTGTGTAATGTTTCAAGTATCTTAACAGGGAGCTTGCGTGAAATATTTCAATAAATGTTGCTACAAACTTGTCAAAACAAGTGATCCTATATCTTTCACGAAAGTTTTCTGAAAGTTTTCTACAATATTTCTTGTAATATAACAGGAAATGTTTTAGCATACTTTCTGTCTTATTGGTGCAATGTTGTGGCAAGCTTTCTTTGAAATATTTCTTGAAATATTTCAGTGTAATATTTCGTGCTATGTGGGGTTAGAGTAAGAAGTATTTGTCTGTGTATTGGAATATACAATTGCTAAATTGTCTGTCATCTACTTTGACTTGAACTTCTTTATAGTAATTTACCTTCAGCTTTTGCACACGTAATAATAGGCTACTTATGAAATTTAATTTTGAGTAGATATGAAGAATGTGAATAGTGAATTAGCAGCAGAGATGAATAGAGAGATTGCCAGCGCCCCGGAAAAAAGTGAGGCAGACTTCTGCGGGCGGCGCGCTGCTGCCTCTAGCGGCCGCGACATGGTACTGTACACACGCCACCTGATTGGCTGTTGAAACGTGTATACGGCGCGGAGCGGGGGAAGCGGGAGAAGACGGCTCGGCGCACACTGGGGCCATACGGATTTTTTGGTTCAAAACCACCTAGAGGTCGCAATTCTCAACGGAATCTCAAAATTTTTGCTTAGGAACATTCGTTATCAAATATCGAAGAGCCCTACGAAGCCTGATTTTCCAAAAAATTAACCTATAAATCTAAGGAGTCATATAATCCTATCACATCAACCAATCAATTCAATTTTTGACCTGCAAATCCCAAAAATACGATAAACCTTTAATTTGTAAGCCCTTTACTCGTGAACTCTTGACCTTTGATCCAGTAAGCCATGCACTCAAACTCTAAACCTATAAGCCCTAACTTCATAAGTCTTAAGGGGGTCTTACACCTAGTGGCTTCTGAGGCCAAAATCAGCTATAAAAAAGAGAAAAATGTTATTTAAACCACATACAATGTATATCCTAAAAATATACACTATTTCTGACAGAATGGCCCAAGACTTAATCTGTAGACCAATTTTATGAATCAAGGTTAAGAGAGCATGTGTCAAGGACTTATAAATTGAAGTTTTATAGCATTTTTGGGAATCACAAGTGTAAATTTTGGGGTTGTAGGTTATAAATTAGGTTTATAGGTTCATATTTTCAAAATTAGGCTTCGTAGCGGTCTTTGGTATTTTGTCACAAAAGTTCCTGTTTTTGAATTTTCAAATTCGGTTGAGAATTATAACCTCTAGGTGGTTTCGAACCTTTCGGCCCCAGTGTGCGGCGGTTCGGTGCACGTGCACTGAACATGTGCATGCTGGAACGGCCCGGTGCGCTGCGCGCTTGCCGTCTCTGTTTACTTCTCCCGCAACAATCCGACAACGGCCGAGGGGCCTGACAATCACCGCTCGGTCGAATATTTTTATTATACACGTAAATTAACGAAATTTTTACCTCAAAACTACCAAATCCAAATTCTAAATCACAACCCAAGCCCGAAGAGGGGAAGATAAACATAAACGATTTTAGTGTTATGTATTGATATTGTAGCGGTAGCCGTGGGGGCTAAGGCGTGCAGCTACTTTTTCCCTAATCTTTTGGATCCAAGTTCAATTCCCGGTCGCTTTTTTTTTTTTTTTTTCTATAACATATGCAAAATTTTTTTCATTATATTATTATTTCACACACATTTTTTTACCTCAATTTTTTTTTTCTAAAAGAATTGAAATTTTACTTGAAATTGAGATATTTTTGTCTCAGATAACATTGCAAGTAAAATTTTCGTTTTTCAAAATTATTTCATTAAATGCGCTAATTTTGTAAGTACTATAATATTTTGGATAATATTTGTTTACCCAGTTAAGAATATTTTGAGTAAATTAATTCACTGAAAATTAATTAATTAAATACGTGGTTATATTTATTTATTTTATATTCAAAATAGTCTATGTTCAATTGACTTTTTATTGACTCTTTTTAAGGATAAGGAAGGATCAACAATAATTATCGTTGTGCACGCAAGTTCAATTTCCGAAATAAATATTCCCATTCACCTTCTCTAATCCCTAAAACATATGTTATTTGTTATATACGTGAATTTCTATTACTATTATTGATTAAATCGTAATCAATAAATATCACAATAGTATGAGCAGAATTACCAAGCATCCTACAATTTATTATACAATTTGAAAAACATCTTTAATCAAAGAATAATTAGAATACCGCTTACCTGTATATCCGAAAGCACGGTTTGCCACACGAATATACGATTCGGCCATGTACAGAAAATGCGCTTGTGCTTTAATTATTTTATTGAACCCTCAAAAAAACTAACATAAAAATCCCAAGTCAAAATCCAAACGGGTTAAGATGATGAGCCTAAAAGATTTTGCACTTTGCATTTTTATTATACACATTTATTACTCTAGTGGAGCAGGCTTGCAAATAATTAATTAAACTTACAATTATAATTATTCAGTTTAATAAGAATTAGAATTTTAATCGTTAATTAAACCGACGTTTAATTAAAAATTAGCTTTTCAATCGTTCATTAAATCCGCGTTTAATTAAGAATTAAACTTGCAATTGTTAGTTGAACATTCTTTAACCTATTGTAAACGAAAATCGCGCCGCAGAAGGCGGAGGCGTTTAACAAAAACTCGAGTATACTCTACGCGGCACGATCCTGCTTTTGCAGCGAATGCTCATTCGTGCCGTCGAGACTATATCTTACTTTTCTTTAACTTCTCGACACCTGCGACACGTTTTTTATTTATAATATATTGCAGAATAGTATTTCAGAGCTCTAAAAAATATTCTTGAGGCTTTCTGCTAGAAAATCGAGCCTCGAAACGTGAATTTGAGTCTACGTGGCACGATCCTGCTTTTGGAGCGATTACGCGACCGTGCCGCGTAGATCCAAATTCACGTTTCCAGACCCAATTTTCTAGTAGGAGGCTTCAATGACATTTTCTAGACTTTTTAAATACTATTCTGTAATATAATATAAACGACAAACCCGCCGCAGAAATCGGGGAAATTTAAGAAAACTCAGGTATAGTCTACACGTCAGGAACGCGCATCCATTGCAAAAGCAGAATCATGCACCGTAGACTATACTCGGGATTTCCTAAATTTTCCAGCCTTCGGCGACGCGTTTTTCTTTTATAACATGGCTATTTTACCCATGTAATTAACGATTGTAATATTAATTCTTAATTAAGTGCGGGTTTAATTAACGATTAAAATTCGAATTCTTAATTGATGATGGTATAATTAATATTTTCGAAAATCTGTAGTAGAGTTGAAATTTTAATAATTTCAAAAACCATATTTTAGTGAATAATAACTCTTCTATCAAATAATCGAAACAACATATTTCTGCGAAATATAATCAATTATAGTCTGTAATATAAAAAAAAAAATTATTATGTTATAGACATTTAATACTCTGGTGGAGTTAAAATTTAATTAATTTTATACCACTCTAACCAAAAAATCACAACTTTGGTATGATTTTTCGGCTCTCGTGGTATAAAATACCGTTCGAAACGAGTGCGGAAGTTGATTATTTACTTCGTGTGACTTTTCGCACTCGCTTCGCTCGTGCGAAAAACATCACACGAAGTAAATCATCACCTTCCGCACCAGTGTCGAAATGTACTATCAAAAACCATATTTTAATTAATAACAACTCTGCTATAAAATATATGGAATTATATACATACTTTTACAGCGACCTAATCATTTTACTTGCTTTCTCATTCTTTAATTTTTTATTCTATTTCAATGTATCAAATAGCCAAGACTTCTGACTTTTGTGACAACTTCTAGAAGTACGTAAATAATCATATAAGAGATAGACAAACAATTTAGAAAATTACAGTAATCTCTGAAATAAGACAATGCGAAAAATTCCGTACTTTTTGAAACTACACTGAGAAAAACATTGTGTAAAAATTATTCGAATTTTAATAAATATTACTATACTGTTGGGGAATCCTACCACAAGATGACAAAAGTGAGATATTTACTAAAATTCAAATAATTTTTACATTAAAAGTATGAAAAAATACTAAAAAGTTGAATAAAAGTTATTATACAAAAGTGGAAAAATTACTAAACAGCATGATAAAAATTAGAGATAAATTTTACAAAACTCTAATATAAATTTTATCCAGAAAATTAGTAAATTTTATTATACTGGATAATAAATTTTTCCTGTAGGGTATCGTAATTTTGGAGTACGCAGTACACTGCGCATGCGCGCTGCCATCAAAACAATGATGCCGACTCGTTCTAACCTGCAATTTGGTTCAAGAAAACTTGCTTTAGATAGTATTAATAAGTTTTTTATTAATAACTGTGATCAACATTTAAATCATTGTCCATAGCATAATATCGAATTTGTTTTTAAAGTTTCAAAAAAATAATTCATTTTTATAATTATGAATCTACTGTAACATATGTAGACAATCCGAATTTTCCCATGTAACTTTATCAACGGCGCAAATGGAAGGAGTTCGCTTGTCAATCCGGAGGCCCAGGTTCGATTCCCCATACCGGCAACATTTTTTTCATTGTTTAAATTTAATATTATTTAATCTTATATGTTATTTCTTATATAATTAATTCTTAATAAATCCAATAAATTCTTAATACAATGAATAAAATCGGTTAGAAATTTTTTTTTCCAAAATTTTCGAGAAAGTATGAAAATTACTATAATATTTTATAAAAACTATTAAACTGTCTTCTTGTGGTTGGATTACCCTTACAGTATAGTAATTTTTATTAAAATTTGGGTAATTTTTAGGCACGACCGCTACTCGGGAGAGCCTAATAATTTCACCAGAGCGAAAATTGTCTGACTTCAAAAACTTATAATTTGATACAAGAAAAGTCTTTTTCAGTCAATATGAGTGCGTTTTAAGCGTTTTCTGTGTTGTGTGTATGTCTGTACGTCCGTATGTAATCAAGTTACCGGGTTACCGGATCATCTCAATGAATTTTTTATCAATTCTATCAGAATTGCTGGAAAATACTCCTCTAATTATACTTTCCCCATGGTCTTCTATCGAGAAAGATCGATGAAAAACTTTCAAAATGCGAGCACAAAGAAACATTTCAAAAAATCGATTTTTAAGCCTAATGTCTAGAAAAATTAATTTTAAGCTAATATCTACAGATCTATCTTCTAAAACTAATTAAAATACGCCTTTTTTCAAATACAAAAGTTTTTTCATTTGTAAAAAAAGCTGGAATAAATACAAAATTTGTTTATGCTTATTAAAACATTTTACTTTTCGAGTTGTATTCAGCACACATCAGTACATTTAAATATTGTAGTAGAGTAAAATATTTATTCCCTTTTAGTTTTTTTTTTTTTCAGATTAAAATTTTTGAATTTTAAATAAGGGGAGTTTACCCTTGTACAAGAGACGAATATACCTATTTATATATTTAATTTGCCAAAAAAATAAGTTTTAGAATTAATTAATCACAGTTGCACGAAAAAACTATTTTTTAGTTGATCGAAAATCAAATATTGTAATAAGGGGTTGTTTACCCCCTGAACGGGGTAAATTTTTTTAAGCGAGTTAATTTATTAAATTTTGATTAGTTTTGTATACCAAGTATAAAAAAGAAAAAATTTATTCATATATACATATTTAATATTCAAATAACTTAATATCCGTTTTAGGGGTAGTTTACCCCGTGTAAAAAGCATTTTCCGTAAAACACGGGGATACGTCAACTTTATTTTTTTAACTTGTTTATAATACAATTATTTTTTTTAGGATTCAATCAATTTTGTAATTTATTGAGCGAAAACATTGTCAAAATTTTAGGGTTTTCTTTTATAAAAAATAAGGGATGCTACCCTTCTAGGTAGAAATATTGCACAAATATTCGTTTTTCAATTGCGAATCATATCTACTTTCTTTCATCAAAAAATTCCAATTCGTTCCGGAGATATATGTGACATTCCGAGTGATTTTAATTTTATATATAAAAAAAAAGAAAATTTCCCGGGCGCGTACAACCTCTGCTATACGCCGAGCGGTTTGCGTATGCAGATGTATATGAGCGTGGTGTGAGAAGGCAAGGAGGGTGGATTGGTGTCTGCCTAGACTCGAGAGTCTTATGACAGGGAAAAGAAATGTATAATAAATTTAAAATGACTTACTTTACCTTGTAGGTGATTTTTATTGAGTTCTATAATCCAAATTGATCTCTCTCTCTCTTTCTCTCTTTTGTTTTTGTTTAATCTCGGTTCGATTTATGAGTAAAACTTGCAGCTTCCAACACTTATTCACTCTTTCACAATATATTGATTTTATATGAGGAAGACTGGTCTGCACTCCTTTACTTATTCGCCTTATTTGATTACTGGTTACACACTTTTACAAGAACGTTTGCAATAACTCTTACAATGACTATAGAGAAAGATACTTTTACAATAATTCCACTTTACGGGAAACTGGTCCGCACTCTTGGAGGACGAACTTAAACTGAAGTGTGGGCCGCTGCCCTTACGATAAATTTTCCGGATATTTTCCGTGCTCGTATCGACGAGCGTAACTATCTTCTAAAACAAATAATAGCCTCGTGCGGGCGGTTACAAAATCCGAACTAGTCCGGCCTAATCTGGCGCCGCCTACTTAGTCGGGGAAAACTCTAGTTCTGCGCTGTCCAGGTGATCACACTATTTATTCGGGTGTGAAGTGCCTGGGTCTCCACTTTATGCGTCGATATCGATCTCCTATAGTTTGGAGCCCGATATCGATACACGCGGGGTCATAAATCTCGGGCATGTTCTCTCCGATGTTCATGCACTATCAGAACTAGTGTTAAAGCCGATAGCGCATCTCACCTTTGTGCTTCGTGCCGACGGCAGTCCGTCGACGGCTCGAGTTTTATGGCTTTGTTTTTCATTGTCTCGATCTTTTGACAACCGCGACTCGTCACCAAGAAGGAATTTTGTTTGTGTCATTTTAATTCTCTTCTTCTTATTTAATTAAGAAATTATTTGAGAGAGAGAATTAAAATACACATATATACGACCGCAGGTCGTCACACCTACCAACTCAGAGGTTTCATCGCCCTCGATGGATTCAGGTGACGAGTGCGAAGGGTAGATGCCTTAGGCGGGATGTCCTGATGGCATGATAGGCAACTTACCCTTGTGTTTCCCAAAGAGAGAGCGGAGGTGTTACGACGAACACGCATTTAGCCCTACAACTGAGACGCAGTGGGACTTGTCATCTGTACGAGCTGACTTGTGTGGATCAGGTCCGAAACTTATTGTTAGTCGTGGGGGACAGGTCCTTCCTATCCGTCAAAATATGGTGGTCCCGTTTCACAGACCGCCTGCTAGCGATTAGTATATTATTGACCGTTTCCTTGGTTGGATCGCATATGTCGGAGCTCATTTTTGTCTATCGACGAGTGCGATTCAGACCTTACAAGATAACTATTTTATAAGCTAACTATGAACTGTCATATAATTAAAACAGAAAGAAACATTTGGTGTATCTAATTGTCTTAACAAAAAAAAAAGAAAAATAGTACGCACAAAATGCGTTTGAGTTTCGCTAGTGAGTAAAAACAAAGAAGTGAACAAGTTCGCCGCACCTAGTTAGTGAATTTAAAACTAACTTATAAATTTTTCCTTAATCTAGACTGATTAATATCAAGCTAATATAAAATATCTATATATTATATATATATATATAGAGATATATATATATATATATATATATATATATATATATATATATATATATATATATATATATATATACGAGGGTCATTTGACAAGTACCTAGCCTCACCGCCAGATGGTGCCACTATCGCACCAGAAATACACTACAGTGCAGTATCTTCCTGTAAACGGTTACAGACGAAATTTCAGCCGGATCGGAGTTGTAGTTTATTTTTGAGAGCGTGTGAAAGCAAATGTGTCCGTTGATTTTTGAAAAAATGGAGAAAGAACAATATCGGTCGGTGATTCGATTCTTGTTTTTTGAAGGGAAATCGCGCAGTGAAATTAAAGAACGCTTGGATGCAGTGTATGTGGATGCTTCTCCTTCGATGGCGACCGTTAAATTTTGGTATAACGAGTTTCAACGTGGTCGTACGTCGGTTTTTGATGATCCACGCCCAGGTGCTCCGAAAACAGCCACTACGGAGGAGAACGTGACAAAAATACACGATATCGTTTTGTCAGACCGCCGATTAAAGGTGCACGAGATAGCTGCGATAGTAGGCATCTCAGAAGAACGCGTGTGGCATATCCTACATGAGATTTTAGGCATGAGGAAGCTGTCAGCAAGGTGGGTGCCGCGTTTGCTGACTGCAGCAACAAGCGCATCCGTGTGACCAGTTCAGAGCAGTGTTTGGAGCTGTTCAATCGCAATCCAAAAGAGTTTTTGCGTCGTTACGTGACCGTCGACGAAACATGGATTCACTACTACACTCCAGAGACCAAGGAGCAGTCAAAACAGTGGACCTTACCCGGTGAACCTGCTCCGAAGAAGGCGAAGACGGTCCCGTTGGCCGGAAAGGTGATGGCCACTGTTTTCTGGGATTCTCAAGGTGTGATTTTTATTGACTATCTGGAGAAGGGCAAAACGGTCACAGGACAGTACTACGCCGAACTATTGAGCCGATTTGACGCCGTGTTAGAAGAAAAATGGCCCCATTTGTCTAAAAAGAAAGTGCTTTTCCACCACGATAATGCACCGGCTCACACTTCTGCACTCGCCACGTCTAAATTGGTCGAATTACGCTACGAACTGCTGCCCCATCCACCGTATTCTCCAGATTTGGCTCCGTGCGACTTTTTTTTGTTTCCAAACCTAAAAAATTCGCTCGCCGGGAAGAGATTCCACTCCAATAACGAAATAATCGCCGCCACGGAGGCCTATTTTGCAAACCAAGAGAAAACATTTTTTTCAACGGGGTTAAAAAAATTGGAACAGCGCTGGACCAAGTGTATTCAACTAAAAGGAGACTACATTGAAAAATAAATTTTATTTTTTGTAAAATTTTGGTGTTTTCATTTGTAGGCTAGGTACTTATCAAATGACCCTCGTATATATAAATCTCTTTAAGCGTTATTTCTGGGACGTTTTTTGTATATATACCCGTTATTTCTGGGACTCCACGTTATTTCTGGGACGTCCCAGATTTACACCCCCTGTTTTTGCGTTATTTCTGGGACCCCGCTAAAGTGTCGGTACTAAGAGAGGGATTATTTCTTTAGTCACTTGTATGACGCAACTCTGAGAAAACGGACTATATAACACTGTATAATCCCAGAAATAACGCTTAAAAACATTTATATATATATATATATATATATATATATATATATATATATATATATATATAAACTAATATTATTTAGTATAAATGTAAATTATGGACTAATATACCAGTGCTCCGCTATGGTCACTTTGAGACGTTATCAGACACCATTCCTCTGTGTGACCATGGCGACGGGGGCATTGTGGTGCGCATTTAGTCGCATTACTAATCCTAAAAGATGTTGTCGGCTGGGTGGCTTTTCCCTCGGTAAAGGCGGCACTATTGCTATGGGACGGTTTGGTTGTGCTGGTGTCTGGGATTCAGTCACGTGGACGTATCTTATTAGTTGATTTTTCTCCTGCGGTTTGAGTACTTCCTGTAGGAGCTGGTACACTTCCCTTTTTACGGGTATCACCGATGTAATCTCGTGCGGTGTAAATATTTGTCTGGGCTGCTGGTAGAAATTTCTTCCACAGTTCTGGCATCGCGTGCCTGGTGGTAGGCTATAGTTAAATTTGTGGCAGTCCGTGATTGTTGGCTGGAATCCGCAGACTCTTAGTAAGGTCATTTTGCTCTCTGTGGACATCATTTCTGAAAAAAAGAGGAAAAATATAAAATGAATAGTGTTCCGAAGAGAAAGGGAGGGGGAGTTTGGTGGAGTTTTTGTGTGTTCATACTATGGATTCCAAATGGGTAGGACTTTTCTGTCTAATGCGTGCAGGAGAAAGGTTAAAATCTACTTTTCTTGGTTTAAGGATTGACATAGGGAGCGGTACTGAGGGAGGTGGTGAATCAGGTACGTTGGGGCTGGGGGAAGTTGTTGTGCTTCCTGCAGTCGTTGTCGTTTTTTCTTCGGCATTGTCCTGTTCGTGGCGGCTACAGATTTTAACGAGAAGGAGTTAGATAATGAGTAGGGAAGTTAGGGCAGAATATATAAGGTGTCCGTAACAAGTTGTCTTGAGACGTTTAATCTCTTCATCCAGTTTTCCGGAGGTGTCCGAAATTCTTGTTTGTTCTAAGGATATGGTTTCAGGGGTAATAGTGGTTATGGTTTGGCTTTCCATCGGTGATTTTTTTAATATTATGTTTGTGTTTGGTGTATAATGGAAGGTCGGGTAATTTGGTTTCCTAGTTTTCAAGAAATAGCTGCTGTCCATTGTTTCGTTTGTTTGGAGTTTACATGTTCCTATGGGTTCAATGATGTTTACTCCTTTTATGGTGGTGGTGTAGTTTTTGTTGTTGCTGCAGTTGAACTTAACCTGTGTAGTGGTCGGGGCGTTGATATTAGCCATTCCTTGCTATGTATCAAGTAGGTCCACTGAATTCGGTCGAACGGTTTGTTCTCTATATTATATGATTTTAATACCTCGTGAGTTGGTTGGTGTAACATCTTACTCATGCAGGAATCTTCAGTGCGCATAAGCATCGGATGTTGGCAATACCTAATATTGGCATGGAGAACACAGTTAGTGGTCTCGTGCTCGGTCATTAGACAATGCGTCGTGTTGTCGGGCCCTAAGGCAATGTAGGGACTGTTGGGAGTGATGGAGCTTCCGGTTTTGTCTTCCTGTATTATTGTTACAGGATAGATTTTGAAAAGGAGATACTCTGTTTTTGAAAAGAGAGGAAATACTATCTCGATATTGAGAATGTATCTGTGTCTTGAGACGGTTATGGGTACTAGGTTCCTGAATTGGAGGGAGAAGGTATCTAATTCCGGCATCTCTTCGTTGAAGCTTTGTTCGTTTAGATCTTCCATTATCCTTTTGATCTCGTCGAGTCTGTAATAATTCAGATGAATGATGTACCTTCTCCACTTGTAAATTGCACTTTTCCTGCGTATTTATAATAGATGCCAGGGTTTGTTGGGAGTGGAGTGATGGGATTTATGGATTGTTTTTGTTGTATTACCGCCACGAACATTGTACAAACGAGGTACTTGATAGAAGTCGACATCTGTGCAAAGAAAGGACAACACATACACACATAGTTTAGTTAAAGGAATTTGCGGTTTTTAATTCATCAAGCAGGGAGAATAAGCGAGAAAAAAGAAAGGAATTTATATTATAAAAGTTTAGTTTTATTCCATATCAGGAGTTTCGTTAATGGGGTTTTGATCGTCATTTTCATCTATATAATTTGAGTGACGAGGGGTTCCAGTACTACTGAATGTTACCGGATTTACAGGGTGATGAACTGCATTTATGGGCCGTAGGACACTGTAGTCTAAGCTGATGGATCGTTCCATACCCAAATCTGTTTTCTTGCGACATGAGGGGCACTTTATGTTTGGGGCACATAACGCTATTACTATGACTGCTATAATAATTATGAGTATAGTGGATCCTAGAGATCCATAAATAAGGGTGGTTTTTATTGTTTCATCCGATTTTTCGGATATGAAATTATCATATTTATCGTGTATGGATTTGAGGGTAAGTCCTGCTTCTAGGTGGGAGGGTGTCAATTTACCTACGAGATGTGGATATAGAAGGGTGCTGTTTATCTCAATTAATTTTGGAAAGAATTTATTATCTATAAGGGAGATATCAAGATGGATATTGGGCAAATACAAGAATTCTGTCGAGTGCCCTATGGTACGTACTCCGGTTAGTGTCACACGATCGTGTCGAGCTGGGCATTTTGGTCTTAGTTGGAGAAGTCCGACACCGGATATGGTAGCAAGATAGTGTTGTTCTCCGGGGCATAATATCTGTAGGGTGGTATTACCGGATACAGAATATAACCATCCGTTTATTGAATCTAAGTATATCCAGTATGGAGACGCTTTTGGAAGAAAGTGGACGTTGCATTTCTTCAGATTTGCTAAACTCGGTTGATTCAATAGTAGGTATTCACATGTCAAACCTTCGTCGGACTCGTAAATAGGCTGTGTGTGCGTGCAGATCTTGTAGTGCAACGTGTGCGTGCAGGCTCCTAAGTTTTGCTCAGTCAAGAGACTATAAGCTCTTCTGTCATTTGTTACTGCTATGTAAGGGGTTTGTGGCCTGATATAGGCAGTTACCATGTGTTGTTCATGGTGTTGCGCGACTGGAATAGGGTGCATTCTGTATAATTCGGTGGGGAATTTGTTCAGTAGGGGAATTCTAATTTCTATGAGAAAGGTGTTGGCTCTGAATCCTAACTTTACCGAAGTCACTTCGGATAATTTATCTGGCCTGGCGTGTTGGATTGGAATGGGGAATTCGTAAGATGGTTGAAGGTCGGAGATTTGCCTGATAATTTGCTGGAGTCTTGGTGTTGAAAGGAGTGATGGATGGAGGTGTCCTACTCTCGCTGCACGGACTGCGTCGGTGAGAGTTTTGAAGACTTCCAAATAGTGCATTAGCGCGGTTTCGACGGAGTTGGTAGTGAAGGTGATTGCTTGAATGTTGAACATGTGGTGCCAGATACTACTATCGACGTTATTCCATTTTTTTACGGTCGATGCGACAGCCTTCATGGCTTTATTGACGGTTTCGTTTGTGTCATTGATCGTCTTACTCATATGTGCCAATTGATGCTCCACCAAGTGGGCCTCTTCGTTTGATATTTTTGCCAGATTAATTTGACCTTTGAAGAGTTCCTTTATCTGTTGGTTGTATTTTTGACCATCACTGTCGGGTAATGTTCCGAAGAGTGTTTTGATTGTGCTTCCGATGAATCCAAAAGGCGCGCTTCTTTTGATGGTTTTAGGACTTGACGGCGTCGAGTAGTCTATGGGCTCCACTTCGCTCATGGTATCGATCAACTCGTCATGGTGAACATTGATCCTATTATTTATCTCCTTTAATAAATATATCCTTTCCACTAAGCCTCCGCATAGTTCTGGGTATTTCTGGTTCTCTTTACATTTCGTCTTAATGTTGTCTAGCGTGATGTTGTAATATGTGGCATTGTAATGTAGCGGATTGATGTCTATAAATACTATTACCTTCCAATCGGTTTCAGTAAAATAGATGTCTTTCATCCTCTCGTAATATAGTCCAGGATTGTTAGCTAGGGGTTGAATCCTGTGAGTCTGTTTAGCTCTTATGAGTGTCAACATGAGTAGTAATGGAATAGTTAAGGTGTTGGTCTGCGGAGTCATTTTTCCTTCTGTCACATGCAGGTTTTCGGAATAGTTACTCGCTATCGTCTGATGATGTGTCGTTGTTTTCATTATGATGGCTAAGTTTGATTTTATCTACGTGTTTGAGAATTCTTTTGTTGTTAGATGTTTCTAAAACAGCATTATTTTTTTCTAATACGTCTATTATTTTGTAGGGGCCAACATATGTTTTGTCGAGTTTGTTTTTCCTAGCCTCCTTTTTGACGTACACCCAGTCACCAGATGCATAATCATGGTGCTTGGCCTTACGGTCATACAGGCGTTTCGATTTTTGTTTAGAGTCCATTAAGGTTTTTGTCGCGAAGCACCTAATGTCATTTAGACGTGTTATCAGTTCAGACATGTAGGATGTATATGTCTCCGTTTTTTGGTCAGAGACGGAGCTTGGCGTGCGTGCTGGTTTGCCAAATATTAACTCGAACGGTGTAAAATTCGTGGCTTCATGGATGCTGGTATTGTACGAGAAGATGGCGAACGGTATTACCTTATCCCAGTCCTCGAATTTTTCAATATAGTGTCGTATGTATTCTATTAGGGTTATGAGGCTACGTTCCAATGCTCCATTGGATTGGGGATGGTATCCCGAGGTAATTACTTGTTTTATCTTAAATACCTTGGCCAGTTGTTGCATCACTTTTCCGATTAGTTCTGGCGCCTTGTCTGAGAGTATGACGCGAGGAGAACCATAAAGAGTGATCACATGTCTTGCTAATGCGTCGGCAATCGTTTCGGCCTTGAGGTTAGGTATGGGTACTGCTATGCAGTACTTAGATTATCCTGAATAGTAAGGATATGTTTGTTTCCGTCTGCGGTGATCGGAAGTGGTCCTACGGTATCTATCGATATCTTGTCAAATGGCTCTATGGAAGTATCCGTAATGATCATAGGCTCACGATTTTTTATTCGTACCAATTTTAATTCTTGGCAACCGGGGCAGTTACGTATATATTCAGTTACATCGGTTTTTAGGCCGGTCCAGAAGAATTTTTCTCTGATCCTTCGATATGTTTTCGTGACACCCTTATGTCCGCCTATGAGACTATCGTGGTTCTCTTGTATAATTTCTTGGCGTAGGTCGTCGGGTGGTATGGTTGTGTTCCCGTAGCATATAAAGATAGTGCTATCACACTTCGCTAGGGTCCCTTTGAGAATATCAACAAAGGTAGAGAAGGTGAATTTATCAGTCATATCATTACTCTTGGAAATTCTTAGGGTTTCTTTCGAATATCTATCCAGTGCTTCTGCTAGATTTTCTAACACCCTTGTAAGTTTTTGGAGGGAGCAATCCTCGAAATGGTTTTGTTTAAGTATTTCTGTAAATACTTTTGTATTTGATCTATGGGTGATTATAACTTGGCCTTGTTTAGGCTTTGTATCTAATATATACCGCTTATCTACTCTTCCTAGATCTAACAGGAGTTTGGACACAGGAGTAACGAATTCTCCATCAGCTGATAGGAAGTGAAGTATGTTATCATTCTTGGCTGTGAGACTCTGGTTAATTAGTTTTATTCTTAAGTTGGAATCTGGGGTACCCATAAATACTGGGTAAAATATGCCTGGTGGTATATTATAGTATCTGAGACCTTGGTAGACATACGTCTATCCAGGTTTTCCTCAACTTCAGTGGATGATTCGTCTGTAGCCTCTTCTTCTATCCTATCCATCCTAATGGATCCTCTTACGTCATTTTCGGGTTCGTCAGAGCTTATTAGTAGCTCTGGTTCTACCGGGGTTGAATGGGCCATAGGGTGATAGGTGGGGCGCAGTCGGGAGTCACCTGACTTGGTGTCCCACCAGTATTCCTTATCAGAAGTGTCAGGAAGCGTTATCTCTTTTAAATTTTTGTTTGATGGTCCCGCTTGGCCTTCTTGAAAGTTTGCTGTGTCATCTTCAGGGTCATGTCTTCTAAGAGTAGGGGGTACCTGGGATATTAGGCTGCGAAATCTACTATTTCGTTGTTTGGTGCTGGTGGATCATCTGTTGATGATTCGGAATCCTCCCTGAAGGTTACCTTTTTTCTGAAATCGGAGGGTCTGATTCCTTTCGGTTGCGAGGTATCTGTTTTATTTTTAATGACGGGTCTAGTCATTTCCTTAGTAGCTATTGTGTCTGGAGGTTTAGCACGTCGCGCTAACAGTCGCTCCGCTATTGTGTTACCTTCAGTATTAGTAGTAGATAAGTTCGGTGCGGGAGGTTTATTTTTGGAACCTAGAGGTCTTCCTTTTCCGCTAGAAGTGGCTTTCCTTGCATCTGGTTTTGTAATTAATTTTGCTGACGAAGATGTGGGTAACGCCACTGCGTCGGGTAGTGTCGGGTTTCTGGATAAGGCGTCAGCGTTGACGTTTAGTCTACCTGGTTTATGAATAAACTTGTATTCATATTCGCGGAGTCTAGTCCTCCAGCGAAGTAATCTCTGGACCGGAGGTTTCACAGAATCGATCCATTTCAAAGGTTCATGGTACAAATAAGGGTAAACTCGCGCCCATACAAGTAAGGTCGGTAGTGTAGTATCGCGTAGATGATGGCGAGGCACTCCTTTTCACTACCTTCCCCTGACTGAGGACGGCACCTATGGCATAATCTGACGCATCTGTTTTTAAAATCTCGAAGGCAACGGTTTTTTTAGTAGATCCGAAAGTGGCCTAGCTCTTCACGAGAATCCTTCGATGAATCGTCGATAATATCCTGCTAAATCCAAGAATTGTCTTATGTTTGTTTGATTTTTAGGTTTTGGTAAGTTTCGTACTGCTTCCGTCTTTTTTGGATCTGGCCACACTCTAGTTTCGTCTATTATGTGGCCTAAGTATTCGACTTCAGTCGCGAGGAATTCACACTTGTCTGGCTGTAGGGATAATTTCGCTGCCTGTAATCGCTCGAAGTCTCCTCACTTTCTTTGCGTGTTTTTCTAAGCTTGATGCAAAGATGATTACGTCATCGAGGTAGACTATCAATTCTGAATCCTGTAGGCCCAAAAGTACTAGGTTCATGAGGCGTTGAAATGTAGCAGGGGCATTTTTCAGTCCGAACGGCATTCGGATATAATGATAATGTCCGTTACCCGTACTAAAAGCCGTTTTGTGTTTATCCTTGGGGTCCATTTCAATCTGATGAAATCCGCTTGCCAAGTCGAAGGTAGAAAAGTATTTTGCTCCTCCCATTCGGTCTAGAATTTCAGCGATATTTAGTAATGGGTGGGCATCGCCCACTGTTTTTCGTTTAGTGCTCTATAATCTATTACCATCCTCCATCTTTTGTTATCCTTGGAATCGTTTTTCTTAGGAACGATCCATAATGGAGAATTATATGGAGAATTGGACTCTTCTATAATTTGATCCTTAAGAAGTTTGTTGACTTGTCTCTCGGTCTCTTCTTTATGCACTGATGGATACCGATATTGTTTTACAAATAGTGGTACTTCATCCGTGGTGTGTATCGAGTGCTGCAGTACGTCGGTGGCAGGAAAGGAGTCACCAGGTAAGTGAAACAAGGACGTGTAATCCTTAATCAGGGATAACACGTGCTCCTTTGCTTCCTTGTTCAGGTAGTCTCAGCGTAGACTATCCTTTATTCGCTGCAGCCGGTCCTTAATAGGTATCGTTTCGGTGTCACTTTTGTCACTATCGAAGAAGTCTTCTGATTCTTCCAGAAGTTCGAAAGGCTGCAACTCCTGTGGAGGTATTTCGACTTCTGCATCTTCTTCGTACGAATTACCGGCCATTACATAGCATTTTTGATCTAAGTTATCGATGAATCTGGTGATCTGCTTCACCGATGAAGATGTTATCGGGGGTTTTAATCCTAGGTAGGTATCCTATTTTCAATGTTGTATTTTGGAGATTTATAGCTACTGGAGATTTTGTTCTAGCCCTCAAGATAAACTTAGAGGACTTAGGCTCTCTGTAGTCATAGTTGTTGAATCTAAGGGGTTTGATTGGGCGTGAGGCAGTGATCACTTCATTGTGGTGAAACGATATTTCAGCACCTTCTGCACTTAGGAAATCTACTCCTAATATGTCATCTACTTCAACTGGGAGGGCGGATGTGATCACTTGGACTTTGATTGATTTATCAAAGAAGGTCACCCCCGTTGATCCTGCGGTGTTAAAACTGTCTTTTGTTATCCCCGTGATGGTCATTGCCTCGTGCGTGGCTATCACCGTCCTGGGATTAATTGCTTGAATTTTTAGCAAATTTACTTCGGTTCCGGTGTCTACTAAAAAGCGCATGGGACCTTGTAATTCTGGGGCGTCTAGATAGTCTGGGCGCAGGCTATTATTTCATAGCCGATTGAGTGCCATTGCTCTACTCAAAGTTTTTATACGTATTTTTTCGTCCTGATTACGAATTTTGAGGGTAGAAGTCCGGAAAGTGGTCAGATAAATTGTTATTAACAATTTAATTGTTTAAATCGTTATATCTTTAATTCTTTGATAGATATCAAAATTTTGCTTTTGCAAAATTGTTGGTTTTTAATTCAGAAATATGCTCGATTTTGAATTTTTAAGAAAACTTAATTAGAAAAAAAGTTATAGCAAATTTAGTGCAAAAAAGTCCTAATATAGCTTCGCGCGGTCACTCTTTCGCTTGTATCTTCGGTTCTAACGAAAATTTTTCAACTTTCAACCTCGCATTTTGAAAAGAGAATAATATTCTGTTAAGCTACTTCATAATTATTATTTATAATTTAGTTTACATAATTAAACGTTTTTAATTAAAAATTTCAGTAAAAAATGTCAATTTAATTTGTTTATAAGACTTTTTTCACTATTTGCACTAATTTTATCAAAATTTTTCTTTTGCAAAGTTGTTTGTTTTTCATTTACAAATACGCTAGATTTTGAATTTTTAAGAAAACTTAATTAGAAAAAAAGTTATCGCAAATTGAGTGTAAAAAAGTCCCGTTGTAGCTAAGTGCGATAATTCTTTTATTTGCTTCTGGCAAAAATTTGTTAATTTTCAGCTAAACATAAAATATTATTACATTAATTTATAATTATATCTATAATTTAGTATAAAAAAATTAAGCAAAACAATTTTAAACTTCAAGTAAATAATATTAATTTATTTGATGTACACCCATAAATAAAAATGACATTGATATTTTATCAAAATCTATTATTCGTTTTTCAATGTATTTCCACATCTCAAGTTTAATCTGAAAATTAACGTAACAAAACCAAAATATGCCAAATGTAAAATTTAAAATATTATTTATATGTTTGAATTTGAATTGCCGCGTTATACGCGATGCGCGGGCACAGCGCTCATAAATACAATGATTAAATTAATATAATTTAGAGTTCTTAATTACATACTTTTATGAAGTTTTATGAAAAAAAATCTTAGTAAAATATGTGTATTGATTTTATTAAAATATTTTAGTATCATTTAACAAATAAAATCGATATTTTTTACAGAAATTTATCGGCTGAAGCGCTGAAATAATTATTTAAACTAAATTATAGATAATTATTATAAAGTAGCTTCATAGAATATTATTTTCTCTTTAAAATGCGAGGTTAAAAGTTGAAAAATTTTCGGTAGAACCAGAGATACAAGCGAAAGAGTGGCCGCGCTTACCTACAACGGGACTTTTTTGCACTCAATTTGCGATACCTTTTTTCTAATTAAGTTTTCTTAAAAATTCAAAATCTAGCGTATTTGTAAATGAAAAACAAACAACTTTGCAAAAGAAAAATTTTGATAAACTTAGTGCAAATAGTGAAAAAAGTCTTATAAACAAATTAAATTGACATTTTTTACTGAAATTTTTAATTAAAAACGTTTAAATAATTATGTAAACTAAATTATAGATAATAATTATGAAGTAGCTTAATAGAATATTATTCTCTCTTCAAAATGCGAGGTTGAAAGTTGAAAAATTTTCGTTAGAACCGGAGATACATACGAAAGAGTGGCCGCGCGAAGCTACATCAGGACTTTTTTGCACTAAATTTACTATAACTTTTTTTCTAATTAAGTTTTCTTAAAAATTCAAAATCGAGCATATTTCTGAATTAAAAACCAACAATTTTGCAAAAGCAAAATTTTGATATCTATCAAAGAATTAAAGATATAACGATTTAAACAATTAAATTGTTAATAACAATTTATCTGACCACTTTCTAGACTTCTACCTTCAAAATTCGTAATCAGGACGAAAAAATACGTATAAAAACCTTGAGTAAAGCAATGGCACTCAATCGGCTACGAAATCATAGCCTGCGCCTAGACTAAGAGTGATAACGGGTGTTACTCCTCGCTCTGTGAGTTTTTCATCAAATCTTCGGCTGACCAAAATTTGACTGTTGTTGGACGCTTGTCTAGTTGTTCGCTCGTCGCTGCGTCCGTTCGACGAGTACTCAGAGATTTTAAATTTTCTTTTGTCATGGTGGCATTTGGTCCTATTGGTGTATGTTGTCCTTGGAAAGCAGGGTGTATTAGAGCATAAGGGGGCACATAAGGGGGCACATAAGGGTACCCATATGGTAAGTATGACGGTTGGTATGGCATTATGGGAGGCGACTGCCAATAAGAATGGATATGGTGGCCTTGGACTGTAGGTTCTTTGTTGTGTCCTCCTTGGATCATATCCACCTTGTTGTCTTGGATTTGGAGCTTGTCCGTTTGTATTGTCAAGCTGGTTTTTATACGCACTGAAAAAAATTCGGCGCGCCTCCTAACCTTCAAACGGGGTAGCAGCAGTACCGCTATTCAGTGTAGTGTGCGCGCCGAATACGCGCAACTGTTGTACTTTCCACACGCTGTCTGCGAGGTTAGGTGGCGCGCCGACAGGCTGGCACCGTGGCTATACCGAATAAGAGTAGCTCCTACTCTTACAAGAGTACCAGCTACTCTTTTAGGAGTAGCAGTTACTCCGATGGAAAGTATAGCCCTAAAATTGGCGCTGCACGTACACCTGAAGAGTAGGTGGCGCGCCAAATTTTTTTTCAGTGCGGAGAAGGAGATCGATATCGTCTTTCGGTGGAGTTTTGTCTTTGTAGAACATATGGTCCGTGTGGTGAACTCGGCCGTCGCTTTTGATATGGAGAGGTTGGTCTGTACTGGATCTCATCGTTACGTCTCCCGTATGGCATATAGGGTTGTCTGCCCCTTTCCACTTGATGATTTTCTTGATAGGGTAAAGGTGAACGACTTCCGTCTGGAGTAAATCTCACATGCCGAGCATCTTGTTCTGAGTTCGGCTTGGTTTCAAGGAGGTTTAGGTTGGCTTTCCTATCGTTGATTCCACCCATATCTCTTTCAATGCGTTGTGCTATCTTAAGGGCTGGTTCAAGAGTTTCTGATTCTTGAACGCTCATGGCGTAAAGAAGATCATCGATTAATCTTTTTTTGAAAGATTCAAGCGCGATACCTTCTAACATTACTGTCATATGAGGGACTTGATCCTGCGTGAATTTGTCTTTTACAATTAGTGATGCCTTAGCGCTCTCCATGATCCTTTTGATCCTACTATAATATTCCATGACAGTCTCGTTTTTCCGCATTCTATTTCCTTGGATTTCAGCACAATAGTGCGTGTATGTCTTCTTGGATGCAAAGTATTCCTTTAATGCGTCCTTGAGGTTATTCAAGGTATTAATCTTGCGTCTACTTACGGCATCACGAGCTGTGTCTCGTAATTTAGCTATTACTCCCTTAAAGAAGGCATTTTGTATACCTTCTGGGCAGATGGCAAGTCCGTTCTCTACATCCTGTAGAAATGTTCTTAAGGACGTATTTTTGCCGTCGTATGGCGGAATGTGTAGCAGTGCTTGTTGTACTGCCATACATTCTCCCATTGTCTTGAGCAGAGCATCAGTTATATTCTGATGGTGCGTTCGATTGGCTATCGCGTTGTCCGTCATTTTTCAATTGGTTCCTTCCCCTTTCGAGGTTGATTTAGGTTTGTTCCGAGTCCTTTTTGTCGAATGGACAAATGTGTATTTCCGTGTTGGTGGTTGAGGTTGGATAATTATCCGACTGATTATCGTCACTATCAGTGTCAACGTCAGTTTCTTGCTCGTGGAAGGATATTTGTGGGATTTCGCAAGATTTCCCAAAAATTAGATTTTTGATTGTCGGCTTTTCTAATAACCGCCGTATGTCTTTGAGTAGTCGATTCCTCTGTCGCAGTAGTTTTCGATACTCTTTGCGCATTGAGGCGTCCAGAGGAAGGCTTTTGAGGGCGTCAGTTAAGATCTGGACGTCCTCTTCATCTACCGGTCTCCGGAAAGTGTCTTTTAAGTTCACACTTAATTTGATTCCGACCTTAGTAACTTGCATTAAGGCTTCCTTAAAGTTGTTACTTCCTTTTCTAATTTGCTGATTCGATCCCGTAGTTTATGCGAGTATTTCCAGTGGTCGGTATCTTGGTCGTCTAAGGTTTCGACTTGTTCCCAGAGGTAAGTGAATTCGGTCCTGGTTATTTCTAAAAATGGCGAGTGTACGGTATTGGGTATCATGAAGGTATTAATTTTCAGATTCCTCCGAGTAGCATTCGGATCGAGTGTAATATTCTTCGTCGGATGATACTCTTAAAGAGTCCTTTTGACACTTCTGGCACAGGGTTTGCTTTGGCGTTTTGTCCCTTCCAAATAGTGCTTTATGGATGTGGGGATCCTCTAAGAGTTCTCTGATATTTTGTATTAGTCGATTTAGGTTTCTTCCCCTAGCTTTGCGAGCACCGGTAGTTCGGCTCATAGGGTTAAGGGAAGTTTTAATAGTGATGTAAGTTAATTTATCACTATTTATCCAATGATGGTTAATTTTTCGAGTGCAGTTGTTAGGTCTTCGATGTCTTTGGGCTCGACTGTGTTCTTTCCTTTGATTACTGAAACCGTCAGTTTTCCGGTTACCAACAGAATTTTCATTAAGGTCCTCTTTAAAATTTCCTGGTTTCGTCTGATGTCGTTGAGTTGGGCCTCAATGTTGATTTAGCACAACCACTGGTTTTCGTCGAGGTCTTCTAAGAGCGTTAACCTTTCACTGAGGTTGTCGAATTCTACTCGTGATTTAATTGGTTTATTATTTTATTATTTACCAAAATTTTATTGGTTGACGCGCGATCGATCGCGGCGAACGAAGGGAATTTTCCCCGCGGCTCAAACGCCGAAAGGAGGATCGCGATTGCGCTCGCTTTTCCTTCTGTCCCTTAAACTTCCTGCAAGTACCACATGCTACGATGAAAGCTTGTGATTTTTAGGAACAGAAGAACCCTGTTTGTATTTGTGGGTGGTTCGAAGCTGTGTGAATCACTACACAGTTTTTAATATTCAAATAATGTAAAACGAAACAAGGTAAAACGACACAAAAAAGGGGGGGGTATCGGTTTTTCGTTGAGGTGGTTGGGGTTTTATTTTTGCTTATTTATGCTTTCGTTGGTTGTTAATTATTGTTTATTTGTCAAAATATTATGGTTAATTACCTATTTATTACCAAAAGAACATTAATTACTTATTATTTAATTAGTTCATTACATATGTAAATACTAATAATATAAATATAAATGATGGATAATAATGTCACTGCTAGGTTATTTTGATAGTTATTGAATAACGTAAATAAATTTGTTATTAAATCGTTTATAAAATAAGAAAAAGATTTTCAATTGTTACTTCCTCTCGTGATCTTAAGTAATAATTAAATTAGTTCTGCTGGAATAGATTCGTGATGAAATAGTCAATGAAAGAAATTTTTATGTTTTACTTGGTTATTCCTTTTATTAAGGGGGTGTGGTACTCATGCACTCTGTTTTCCGGCAGAACTCAGTAAATTCTATATTACTAAAATAAATATATCGAATTACGTCTTATAAAGAGATAGTTATCCTGTGCAATGTAATAATCTACCAGCTTGCGCAGTTTTGAGCCCAAATATCAACGGCGCCCTAAAAAATTTTGCGAACGAAATTTCGGTTATTTTTGTTCGCAAAATTTTTTAGGATGCCGTTGATATTTGAGCTCAAAACTGCGTAGGCTGATAGATTATTACATTGCGCAGGGCAACTATCTCTTTATAAGACGTAATTCGATATATTTATTTTAATAATATAGAATTTACCGTGTTCTGCCGGTAAAACAGAATACATGAGTACCACACCCTCTTAACTTCCTTAAAGTATTTGTAATTAGTAATAAAGAATAATTTAATTTGCGTAGATGATTATAGTTGGTAATTATATTTGTTATGCAGAAATAATTTAAAAGTAGTGATTTATTTGTAAAACAGGATTTGTATTTGATTGTGAAGCTATAGTTGAAGTGAATTTAAAATGTTACTTTATTAATCAGGAAATTCTAAGGTGTGTCAATTTTTATTGCCGTATTTTATAAATATGATTCCCATAGATTGACTTATTTATTCGTAGAGTTTGTTAGTTTTGATCTGAACTCAATTTGTTTCGTCAAGTTCGTTTAGTAATCGTTGGTTAGAATTACACCAATTATTTATCAATTATTATTTGACGAGCTTAATTAAATTTTTATTTGAATAAGTATGAATTAGTTTATTTATTATAATCAGTTAATTAGTTAATGGATTAGAACAAAATTAACAAGGAGAGCATCAAAATATTATTGGTCAGAAAAGAAATTAATTTAAGATAAGGCAAAGAAGCGATACGTTAGTTACGCGAGAGTAGAAGAATCGTTATCTCTGCTACCGGTCTTGCGCTAAGCTATTAGAGCTGCGTAGGTGCTAGGGGAGATAATGCATACACGTACTTCTCGGTTACTTAGTTCTAAAACATGAGTTAATTTTAGTATTACGCGTGATTTGTTTTATTGAATATATGCATATTAAGTTCGCGTATTTTGCGGAAATTGGGTATTAAGTCGAAAGTCAAAAGTGGCTTATTGTTTTGATTAGTATATAATTTCGATTTTTGGATTAATAATTAAAAAAAAAGTTTGAGATATTATTAGTTTTCAGTGCAAGTTTATTTATGCGTTATTCGTAGTATTTAGAGTCAACAACAGCGAAAGGTGTACTTATGACATGAGCACTTATAGTTTCCTATCGGTAGTCGTGATCGTAAAAAAAGGAAAGAGAAAACGTTATTCCACAATATCGTTTTAATCAAATTATTGTTTTGAAACTTTTATTTATTTAACTAATTATTAAATTATTAGTATTTATTTATTTTATTGAATTACAAGGTAAAAACGTCCGCATAATAAGGATGAGAAAAAAAATTTCTTATAGAGTTTAATTTATGTATTTAATTAGTCTATCATATATGTTCTATTGAGTTGGATAGTCATTACGATAATATGTTTTAGGTGAAAGTTTCTTTTCGCTAAATGGGTTTAGGAAAAGTTAATTGAGAAAAAGGAAAAGAATTTATAATTGTTTATAATTTTTGTGGTATTTCGGTATAGTCTAAAAATAAATTTTTTAGTTTTAAGGTTTTGAAATCAAATCGGGATTAAAATTATTATTAAGTTATTATATGAGTTATGAAAGCAGAAAAGAAAATTAACTATAAATTTTTCCGCTTCGTTGATTATATAATAAAGAGAACTAAAAAAAACAAAGGTAATAGAAAAAAAAACTGCTTATAGTTACTCGAATGTCTTTGTTTCGAGGCAGGAAGTAAAACTCTTATCTGGAGAATTGACCGTAGCTGTGCGCTTTTCGTTTGGATCACGTATTTATAAGTTTTTCGAGTGTAAGATTATTAGATATGTAAGATTACACATGTTTTAGATCATTAAGTGAGTAGGTTGTTGAAATGAACGATAGTGTTTTAAATAATGAAATTTTATCAAGATATCTTAAAAAAAAAGTTTATAAATCGTTATTTTATAATTGCTTTGTAAAACGCTCGGGATCCATCGTACCCCGACAGCGAATAACGCGAGTGCCGTAGAGTCACCTAGTAGGCAACTAGCACGGACTGTATAATTCGAACACAAACATTCACAACGCCCTGCATTTGAGTCAGGTTGAAAAATTAGAAACATTTACCTTATTACCGACTAGCGTAAATAAAATTAAAACGTACTACATTAAAGGATACGCGAAGTCAAAATATTAAACTTAAGACAACGAAATAGTTCAGAACTAATAGCAAAAACGCATATACATTCTAAACTATTTCAGAGAAATTCAGGTCACACAATTATTTAAATCAAACAATTTTTTTTTCTTTCTCTAGTATATTGAAGTATTAAGCCTTCAACAACATTTAACAAAATAACCTTTGGAATTTTAAGTCAAACCGAATACTCTTCCAGTTAAAATTAGGACCACAACAAAAGACAGTTTAATTTAACAATTTAGTTCATTTTTTTTAAAACACTATTATTATTCTAACTAATTTATTAAAAAATTTTTTTTTACAATAAAGAGATAAAATAATTTGAATTATCTAAGAAAATATTCTCAGAATTTATTTACCGCGATTCACGCAAAATAAATTCACAGAATTTAACGAACGTAATTTATCTATTACAATAAATTATCGAATACATATGTCGCAAGTGCAAATCTGAATGCGAGACATTTAGACAAAGCGCAAACGACCCCACAAACAATATAAATTATTATAAATTATTATAAATTATTTGAATTTAATTTTCTTGTGGTTAAAGTGATACACAAGAAAACAAATAAAACTGGAAGAGGCAAAATTTTTCCTTCTTTTGCTTTTATTAATTTTTCTTTTTGCCCCATGCCGATCTAAATAAAGAAATAGTAAAAACTTCATTCTCCTTAAATATAAAAGAGAATTGACCAGCGATTAGCGCAAATTAAACTTGAAAACACCAAAGGCGTAATAATTACAAATTAAAACTTTAAAATCCGAATTCATCAGCGAAGCGCATTAGAGATTTTCAGGTCAACAACATGCCACTCTTAAACGAAGACACATTCGAAGACACCATGGGGGTGGAAATCCAAGGCTGGATAATGAATCTGGCAGGCGAGTCGCTCGACGATACGCTCGAAAAATTAGAACTTTTAAAAAGCGGCACACAGTTTGCAAAAGCGGATAGGTTATATAGGTGATTGCGAGGTGACTACACGGTGAACGATTTCATGCGAACGGACGAAGCAGAAGACGAAGCAGAAGCGTTCGACAGAAGAAATGGAAAACTAGAAAACCTTACACAAACTCTGCCGTTCGACGCACGCACACTTGATGAGCTGGCGGAAAGGCGTTAAGCTACGAGATGCACACACCACACGCAAAGATGTCAAACGTCAACACCACTAAACCACGTCCACACACTATTGGACTAAGTGGACATGTCGATCACTGAAGTACAAGAAGAAAACGCCTGCGCGACAGCACTAGCAACAACCGCAGAGCAAATATGGACCGCGACGACGCAAAATCAACTAGGATCGAGGCGAACGTCTCAGCAAGATATTCGTGAAGCAATAAACCTGGGAAAAGCGATAGCCGAACGTAGATTTCCATCGCCTATCACAGCACAGTCAACGTGGGTAAACACGCTAACAACCACGACAACAACGGCGAGTACAGCCGTAGCCAGCACTGCGGGAACGTACACAATACATTCAGCCCCGCAATCGGTCTTCACGACACAAACAGCAACTACAGCCGACGACCCTGTACAATGCACGCTCACAAACGGCAAAACATACACAATGCCAAAAGCAGTAGCATGCGAAATGTTGAGGATACAAGGAATCGCAAAAGGCTACGATAAAGAAATAAGGCAACTGCAGGAGCAGATGTCAGATCTAATAGCGAGTACACGCCTGTACACGATGTCAAATAGAACGATAGGCAATGAAGCGAGCTTGCAAAAACACAAGACAGTGAACTTCCAAGACACGTACAGATTAGAGTACCTTGATGAAGGAAGTACACAAATGGACTCGTGCAACACAGCGACGAACGCAAATGCGCGACAGCCAGCAGCGCTAAATCCAGCAGCGCAAAACTTCGCACCGCAAAGGTATTATGCGAACGAGCGTGATCCCCAGCGACATCCTCAGCCTCATGCTCGTGACCGGCAAGAGTCTTGGGGGAGGGGGAGCCTCCCGAGTAACTCGCAAAGTAGATACTCGGGTGAGGGTACCACGCTCCATCAATCCATAAACATGGACATTGGCAGAACGGTGCGGCAGTGGAAACTGCAATTCACTGGCGAGAAAGGCAGCAGCATCGAGGAATGCGAGTTAACGAATGTCGCTCGCTCGCGCGAATAACTACTGAATGCTATGTCGAAGCTGACGTCTGGCGTGGCAAGGCACTGGTGCCGCCAAGCTCGCAAAAATTGGCGAACTTGGGAAGACTTTTGCGCCGCCGCACGCCGCTGCTACGGGGTCGACAAGCGATTCCAGCAACGACTCGTCGGCGAAGTGCAAGCCCGCACCCAAGGCAGAGACGAGCCTGTAAGGTATTATATTGTATGCCTCCTTACGATTTTAAGTAAGTTTGAGGAGCCTTGGGAGGACGAAAGACAACTCGAGCACATATATAGAAATATGCTGCCCAGTCTCCAACGCTTAGTGCCGTGGGAGAAAGTTACAGACATAGACAAGCTCATAGAGCTTGCACGAGAAGCGGAAGCGCTAAGGGAGGCGGAGAGGAGTTAAAAACCTCCCCCGAACCCGGACGATAGTCTGTTACCAGACGTAGCCTACAAGGGGCCAAAGTCCGCGAAAACGCAACCGCAGCGCGGCAAGAGTAGTTTGGCGGCTATGGCGAGTGGCGCGCCTCCGCAAGACACACGCGGACAACCCGTGACGAGCGATGGCAAGCCAAGCCTAGCCGCGATGGCAGAGCAGTCGGCCCAAGAGCTCGATTAGCTGATTAGCCGGCTACTAGACGAAAAACTCTCCAAACTTAACGTGAGCAGGGAGCGACCCTTGGGTCCGCCGCCAACAAGCAGCAGCCCTCCCAAGAGGACAGGAGCGTACCGCAAGAATGGTCGCAGTTCCCCTAACAAGCCTAGGGAAAACGCCCCGGCAAGAAACGGCGAGAAGAATTACGCGCCACCAACTCCAACCAGCGACAAGAACGCCAACAGCCAGCCCGGGCCAAAAGAGCACGTGGGGTGTTGGGGTTGTAGCTGGCCTGGCTACATTAAGCCACACTGCCCGGAGTGCTCGGGAAAAGGCAGAGGGGGCGCGTAGACGAGGTCCCTCTCGCCCCTCCAATACCTGACGTGACCTCAACGGTGCCTCGGCAAGGCGTCCCGGCTGCGTCCGTCGCAGCAACATCTACCGACTTGGAGGGAAATTTGAGTACCCCGAGTCAACCAGAATACTCACGATGGTATTTACCAGTGGGTCTCGTCGGATTTCGCATACGTGCGTTACACGATTCAGGCGCATCTCGCACCGTAGTAGGCCCGATTGGCTTGCAGATTGCGACCGCGTGTGGCAATCAGATTACGCCGCACCGCGGAAGTGGCGCACGCCTCGCCAACGGCAAGATGGCGGCGGTACTGGACCACGTAGACCTGCCCTTCGACGTGGCAGGTGTGCGACATTACCTCGACGTGGTGATCCTCGAGGAATTGGACGCAGACTGTCTACTCGGCGCCGACTTCATGCGGAAATTTAACGCCGTGCTGTGGCCGCTCGAATCGACGCTTAGCATCGAAGGAGTTGAAGAGTGAATTCCGCTAGAACTAGCATCCCTCGCGCACGACGAAGCGAGCGCTGTTCACCTCGCTTCGCTCGGCCTCGCCGATGTTGATGAGGCCCAGCGGCGACAGTTGCAAGAGTTGCTCGACCAACTGCTGTCCGCGAGCGATGCGCCATTAGGATACACCAGTTGGACCGAACACAACATCGAAGTCTCGAGCACTAGGCCCATCAAGCAAAAATATTACCCCGTCTCGAAAAAGATCGAGGAGGAAATGCACAAGCAAGTGCGAGAGAGATGCTCGAGGCGGGTATTATTATCCAGTCGACCAGCGAATGGTCGAGCCCTGTTGTGATGCAACGTAAAGCGAATCGCACGTACCGATTCTGCATCGACTATCGCAAATTGAACGTGGTAACGAAGGCGAGCGCATACCCGCTGCCGCACATGGACGCGATTTTACGCAAGCTCCAAAACGCTCGATACATATCGACGATCGATCTGAGCAGCGCCTACCACCAAATTCCGTTGCGGAAGGAGGCGCAAGCGCTGACCGCGTTTACTGTCCCTGGAATAGGCCTCTTCGAATTTACTCGAATGCCTTATGGGGTAGTGGGCGGACCAGCGACCTTCCAGGAGCTTTCGGACCGCGTTATCGGCCCAGAAATGGAGCCTCATGCGTTCTTCTACTTGGACGATATTATTATCGTCACGGAGACGTTTGAGGAACACCTCAAGTGGCTTAGCCATGTTCTCCAGCGTATTAAAGACGCAGATCTCACCATTAACCGTGTGAAAAGCGAGTTCTGTCGGAGTGAGGACAAGTTTCTCGGGGTCTTAGTTAACCGAGACGGCTTTAAGCCTGACCCGGGCAAGATTGCTCCAATTTTGAAATATCCGGCGCCGAAGAACCTTAAACAGTTGAGAAGGTTCCTTGGCATGGCATCGTGGTATCGCAAGTTCTTGCCCGACTTTGCGACGATCGCAGGGCCGCTCACGTAGTTAACCAAGCACAGCGTTGCGTATGTGTGGAGCGACGCGGAGCAATCCGCATTTGAGCAGATTAAAGCTCTCATTGCGTCTGCCCCGGTATTACACCGGCCGTTGTTTGAACACCAGTTCGTGATTCAAACGGACGCGAGTGATACTGGCCTTGGAGCAGTACTCACGCAGACGATCGACGGCGAAGAGCGAGTCTTATGCTTCGCAAGCTGCACGATGACTGCGGCGGAACGGAATTATTCCGTCACGGAACGCGAATGCCTCGCAGTTTTGTGGGTGATACGCAAGTTTCGTGCTTACGTCGAAGCCTATCATTTTAAAGTGATAACCGACCATAGTAGTCTGAAATGGTTATGCAATTTGCATAATCCCACCGGACGCTTAGCGCGGTGGGCGCTTGAAATGCAAGCGTATGACTACGACGTTGAGCATCGTAAGGGGTCACTGAATCACGTGCCTGATGCGCTCTCTCGCATGTTTGAGGACGAGGAAGCGCCAGACCTCGTGGCAGTAGACGTCTCCGAAGAGACAGATGACGCCTGGTACAAGCGCATGATCGCCGCCGTCGGACAAAATCCCGGAGATTACCCGTGGTGGAAGATAGTTCACGGGCGCCTCTACAGCTACCGTCCGAACCCGGCGGTCGAAGATTTGCTCGAGGACGAGGACGCTTGGAAATTAGTCTTGCCAGTAGAGAAGCGCGAGAAAGCGATGCAAGAGAGCCACGCAGAACCTACTGCGGGTCACTTAGGCCGAGCTAAAACGCATGCCCGACGCCTGACTGAGAGAGACAGAGAGAGAGAGAGAGAGAGAGAGAGAGAGAGAGAGAGAGAGAGAGAGAGAGAGAGAGAGAGAGAGAGAGAGAGAGAGAGAGAGAGAGAGAGAGAGAGAGAGAGAGAGAGAGAGAGAGAGAGAGAGAGAGAGAGAGATGAGCGCGCGCGACCTGCTGAGAGAGAGAGTCAATGAATCTCGTTGAGGATAGCGCCCGCGCTCCTTGCGCTAAAAGTATACGGGAGAGTTCGGTGACGTGCGACCTCGGATTGAGAGTGTGTTTGTGTGAGTGTGTGCACCCTGCCACGAGCCTGTGGCCCGTTCCAGCCTCCGAGAGGCAACCGAAAGCGACCTGCACACCAGGAGCTCCGGCGAAGCATCAGCGACTACGCACCATTTGTAAGTGCCGGCTCGACTCTTCTCTCTCTCTCTAACTCGCGGCAACTCGGGCCTTCTTCTTGCGCCCGCTGACCGCGAATCGCACATTGTGCGCTGTGTCCTCTTTTCCCCTCTTTGACTCGTTCAATAAACCTTGTTATATGTTATTTAATTCTCGCGATTGATCATTCATTTACTACCCCGTTCTTCCACCCTTATTCAATTCTACATTCGCATGCGGCGTGCATTGCACGAGGCGCGCTAGCCTCGCCGCCGCATGCACTACATTTGTAACCGGATAATCCCGAGCAGCCGGAGAATTAATTATCCCTTACAATAATTATTATACGAAAGAATTTCAAATCAATAGTTTATTCGGAAGTAGCAATATTTGAATTAAAAGTCGAGGAGGAAATTTTTATTTCAGGTGTTATTAGAGTATAATTTCGGTGATGTGATTGATTTATTTATGAATTCGCTAATTTTTATTTATTAGTTGCTAGAAGAGAACAAACAAAATTTTCATCAAATATTATTTGTTAATGCAATGCATTTTGTTAGTATTAAAGATAATCCTTCATACAGGTTTTACTTAATGTTTAGTTTTAGTGAAATGTTAAGTTTGTAAATACTAATTGATTAGTTTTAGCTTATAACAATAATATTATTAACATGAGAAAATATTAAGATATAGGGCAAAGAACATAGTCATTGCAGGGAACATAGAAGAATTTTTTATCTCTGATTGCATTTAGCTATAGCAGCTGGATAGGTGCAAGGGGGAGATAACGCTTTCAGCTGTTATCTTGGAATTACACATGTTATACATATGTACAACGTAAGGGGCTTTTCTTTTGGATAGTTAAATGCGTGTAACTATATAAAAGGAATATATAAAATCTATTTTAATTTATCTGTAAATGAAACAATAATAAAATTATATGGATAATTTTTAAAACATATGTTAAAGTGCGATTAATGGGGAGGGTCATTAACGGGTGCGAGGGTTTTTCCGGAAATTTGTCTTTGCTATTAGGCGCAGACAGTAGGTAAATTAGCCGTGGCTCAATACCTTTAGCTGGCACTTTCGTTGGCGCAAAATGGTCTGATTATAGGTACGAAGGGATTTTTATGGTTTTTCAATGAATGTAGGATAACATTTTTATTAATAAAATATAAATAATCGTAATATTAAATTTTAATTTTTCTTTCTTATAAGGGATGGAAAATATTTTTAATTTTCATATAAAGGAATTTAATTGTTCGCAAAAATGTAGGGAAAAATCTTTCAAAATTTTCAAAATAATTAAGTATTGTTTTTAACTAAATTTAAATTAATGTTTGAGAAAGGGAGAACACGTTAGGTTTTATGGGATTTTTTTTTTTGTAGCATATATGTATATTTTTTTTTTCAAAACTACATGCCAAAACACATGCTTCGTGCAACTACGGGGAGAAGTAGGGCTTGCTTCCTCACGTAACGTGTTTTCTCGTTTTATACAAATATTTGATATGGTAGCTGCATTTTTGGAAGAATTTTAAAATTGTCTTGGTTTTTTTTGCGTTTGTGTTTCAAAGATATTTTACGGTGTCGGATGTTTTTTTGGATAAAGTCCCATGGGTAATTATCGTTTAGTAACGTCCTTTGGATTTTTCGTAAGTTGTTCTTATGGAATCTTTTGTGTGACAAAAGTATTGCTCGGTCGACTAGGTTATAAATAATGTTTTTCTTTTGCTGTATTGGGTTCTCCGATTTCTCCGTTATTTGCTGACATTGTAATGGATGATTTAGAAAAGTCCTGTTTAGAGACATTAAAAAACATACATAATTGCACCCCTCTTTTTTACTACAGATATGTAGATGATACAATTATTTGTGTAAAAAAAGAACACATAGAGGATGTCATTAACACTTTCAATTTATATCATAAAAATCTACAGTTCACATATGAATTAGAACAAAATAATAGTATAAACTTTTTGGATATAACGATCATCAAAAAGAATAATAGATTAATCACAAATTGGTTTCAAAAATCAACATCATCGGGGAGAGTAATCAACTTTTCTTCAAATCATCCAATACAGCAAAAGAAAAACATTATTTATAACCTAGTCGACCGAGCAATACTTTTGTCACACAAAAGATTCCATAAGAGCAACTTACGAAAAATCCAAAGGACGTTACTAAACAATAATTACCCATGGGACTTTATCCAAAAAAACATCCGATACCGTAAAATATCTTTGAAACACAAACGCAAAAAAAACCAAGACAATTTTAAAATTCTTCCAAAAATGCAGCTACCATATATAAAGAATAATTATAAAAAATTATCGGCAATTTTGAAACAATACAATATTATTTCCATCCCGTTAGTGAAAAAGAGTCTTAACTCGATTATAAAATTAGGCAAGGATGTAACTAAAAAATGGGACCGAACTAATATTGTATACAAATTTACATGTAAAAATTGTCCGGCGGCGTACATAAGAGAAACGAAAAGAACTCTAAAAAATCGAATCAATGAACACAGAAATAACAAAAACGAAGATTCGGTAGTTACCATGCACCAAAACTCGTTTAACCATCAATTTGATTGGGAGGGAGCAGTAATTCTGGATAATGAGAGCAATTATAAAAAAAGATTAATGTCCGAAATGATGCACATAAAATGTCATAACAATAACATAAATAAAAAAGAAGACATATTCACTCTGAATAAGTCACATTTTCCGGTATTAAGGAAATTCAAATGGTAACGATCTGATGTTATTGTTTTGGTTTCGCACCTATACTCGTTTCGCTGTCAGATATATAAGTGCGAATTGTACGGCTTATCCATCGCATTTCCGAAATCGAAAATTCGGCGAAATAATGTCGGTCGTTCGACTTGTTAACATGCGTTAACATACACAACTTTTAAGAGGTAACATTACGTTTTACTATTTTTTGTTAAAAAATTAGAATATTTGACTGTTTGTTAAAAAATTAAAATATTTGACTTTGTACAATTTGTTTCACAATAAAAAACTTTTAGTCTGAAGAGGTTGACACACTAGTCAACGAAACGTCGCTTTAAAAAAAACTTACCTGAAATAAGGTGTTTTATTTCATACATGACCCCCGCCTGATCGAGAAAAGCATCACTTACACATGTTTTAAGACTTTTGGCACTAAAATCCGTTGTTTTAGAAAAAAAAATTGTCGCGCGCGCACGCGTGTCTGTGTGCTTGCGTGCGTGCGTGCGTGCGTGAGTGCGGCGTGTGTGTGTGTACAGGCGATAACTTTTGAACCGACCGATCGATTACATCGGAAAAGGCTTATTCTCTTCGTTTCGGAGGAGAATAGAGAGAGCATAACCTACTTTTTGATTTTACCGATTTTTTTTTTATAACCAAAAAACGATTTTAAATTTTTCATTTTTTTTTATTTTTTAATTTGTTTCAGCTAGTATTACTTAATAAGCTAAATTTTTATTAAAAGGTCTTTAAATTACCTACAATTTCTTTTTTTTTTTAATTTAAATTATCTCTAGCCTGTAATTTGTTATTAATGAAAAGATGGTTTATATTTCTTTAATTAATATCTCAAAAACTTTTTCATTTTTCCAGTCAAAATTTTTACTACTTATTACATTTATCGAGTACAACATTGGGTTAAAATTTGAAGAGGTTATGTTGGTCAGAATTTTTTTACTCATTCCAAATTAGCCCCAAACCACAAATATAAAGTTTTAGAGCAAAATATGTAATAGTTCTATTTAATTTGTATGTCATATATAAATAAAATAATTATTGTGAACTAGGGCATATCCCCAAGAAAGTAATTTCAGATTGAGTCCCGCGGCAACGTCTACTAGGGCAACGATAATAATTGACTTTCAAAATATGAATTTCGTAAAAAGTTCATAAAAATATTTCATAGAAATATCGATTCTTAAATATGAAAAAAACTACCTCTCTGTTAAATTTCAAAACGATTCGTTGTCTTTTGTTAAGAAGTATAACTTAGTTATTATATTTGTATGATTGTTACAATGATGGATTAACTTTAAACCACTAAGTCGAGCAGGATAGTAGTTAAATACCTGTTTCAAAACAAATATTTATTAGATTATTGGCAATACATACTTTTCTTTCTCAAACTAATGTATTTCTTTAAAATTTTGTATAACAGTAATTAATTGTTTGTATAGGATACATAAATGAAAAAACAAAAAAGATATTTTTTATATTCAGTCAAATTGTTTAACAAACAACAAAGATCCATAAAGAAAACAGTTTTATTTATTAATAAAGTTTTGTTGTGAAAAATTTACTTTTGTTTTTTAAATTTAAAAAATAGAATCGATAAATTAGTTTGAGGAAGCACCTTGCCAATGAATTGGCAGCGGTTTTTTAATTGTCGTATAGTTATCTCACAGATTTTTAGTAAAGGTATGTAGTATATGTAAAATAATAGGCTCTAGACGTAAAAAATAAACGGATAGCTATAGTTGTTACCTATACACGGGAAGAAATATTCGAGTAAAAATTATCAAGATGCGTTCGTAGCGCTAGGACAGACTGTCAAAGGTGGTGGTGATATTCCTAAGTTTTTAATACAATTTCTTGGTTTCCTAGGAAAAATAATCATAACAGCTAAAAAAGAACTAGAATAACTATATGGTTAACTAGGAATTTTTACCAAATAAACTGTAAAATTTTGCTCTGTGGCAGATAAATTTAACCAAGTAATCTGGTAGTTTGTTTACTCGCGCATTATCCTGATTCAGGAGATTGAGACTAGAGGCGTGCGCGCTATTAAAATAAAAACAATACGCATGATCCCTTCATAAATTTAGTAATATTTTAGCTAATTTGGCCCATTGCAATTGACCAATTCAGTTAACCGGTTGACTGGTAATCTTTTTTTCAGTTTTCGTGCCAATTCTGGTATAAGTCAATTCTTTACCAAAATCTACCAAAATTTGTTTCTAGGGGTTTTCGATGTTTTTGAATCCATTCCCGTATTTAGTTTTTACTTTGAAATCATCTAAGGGGTGAAAAATGGGTTGAAAGTCAAATTGTCAGTTTTCTCAAATGTAACTTCTTACGCTGTACAATACAAAAATTAAGTTTTGTAGGGCACTACACTGAAACAAAAAACTGCTAATAATATCGGGATCTCCGGTCAAAATAACTTGAATTCTTCGGTAGTAGAAGTCAAGTCACGAGTGAAAATCGGTGTATACTCAAAGGTCACATGACCTCGCGTTCATCCCTTTCTTCTTGAGCCTCAATCAAAAACTGCTCGAGTTACTCGGCTGCCGTATGTGGAGCAACAAAAAAACACCTCCGGTAATGTCCTCGCCCGTAAAGGTATCCAAATTCACTATTTTTAAGCCCTAAGTTTGAATGTTCCCAAAAACGACCGTTTTGACGCCATTTTGAATATCCATTATCTAATACCATATTTGGATAAAGCATCCAAAAAAATCGTTATATGAGGAAATCCAGAATTTATTTCAACTTTTGGCGTCCCCAAAACCGGTAAATTTTTTTTTTTAAGGCACACCTACCGGACGCCGTTTTTCTTCTTATGTCACAAAATTTACGGGAAAAATCGTGTACAATTAAAACTGTCTTTGTCTCACATTTTTTTTTTTTTGAAGGTTGAAATTATGGAAGAAAATGGCAAAAAAAACCTTTTTCTTTAAAACTCAGTCATTTATCCCAGAAACGTTCTACTCAAAGGTTCAAAAAAGAAATTAAACTAGAAAAAAGAGCTTTCATTCCCTTTTTTGAAAATTAAAAAATATTGATTCCTTCAAAAGTTATAAGGGTTTGAAGTTGAACGTCGAAAAGGTATAAAAATGCACAAATCGCAGGAATCTACATTTTTTAATTTTCAAAAAAGGGAATGAAAGCTCTTTCTTTCTAGTTTCAATTTCTGTTTTGAACATTTAAGTAGAATGTGTCTGGGCTAAATTGCTGAGTTTTAATGAAAGGTTTTTTTTTTGCCATTTTCTTCCATAATTTCAACCTTTAAAAAAAATGTGAGACAAAGACGCTTTTAATTGTACACGATTTTTCCCGTATATTTTGTGACATAAAAAAAAAACCGCATCCAGAAGGTGTGCCTTAAAAAAAAAAAAAATGTACCGGTTTTGAGGACCCCAATAGTTGAAATAAATTCTGGATTTCCTCATATATCAAATTTTGCGAAAATCGGTCGGAAATTGAGGAAGTTATTCAAATATGTACATATATGATATAATACCAGAATTGGCACGACTTTTTTTTGGCAACCGGTTTATAAAATACATTCTACCGTAAAAATATTCAGATAATTGAGTTCTCTTGTCGATATTCGATGTATATCGGATTTATAGCCAAAGACATTTCAATAAGTAGTAAAGACGATTCAAATGAGTCTTGTTAACAGATTCCGTGGCTAAGTCAGTAGGACGTCGAACTGTCAATGCATGCGTCGTAGGATCGAATCTCGCTTGGATTGGATAAACAAATTTCAGACTAATGTTTTTTTTTTTTATCTTTATTTCTGGTTTTGTTTCTGTATTAAAATACTATACAGAGTGTCCAGAAAAGTAAGTTAATACCCCGTTTATTTTTGAAACTATAAGAAATAAACAGGATATTACTTTTGGAACACCCTCTATAACCATTCCTATGGTAAAAAATTTAAGTTTTTAAATTTACATTTGTAGAGACGGGAAAAAGAGTGATGCGTTTCGTGTCGGGGTTGATCCCTGACGCCGTGAGTAACCCTCGATAATGCGACCTTATATATTAACCGGAGCCTCGGCTGGCGGCTTGCGAAAGTACCACAATCTCGCTGTGCGTTAGACACTAACCACCTAGCGGCCAGCCGGTCAACTTATCCACGTACGCCCGAGACTTCCCAATGGCTCTTCCTCCGACGTCTCACAGACGCACACACACACACAAACCATACATACTCCATACTTTTATATAAAAAAAATTCAGTAAGGCACTTAGTAAAAAGTTTGAAACTGGCAGTCTGTCCATCCATTCCCATAGAAACTGGTATTTTTCTCTCAGATATTCGTAATTTTAACTATAAATTTTCTCTCTGTGCATTTATGCATACTCTTTGCTTCTTATATATTTTCTTATTCTTCTCATATATAGAATAATTTTCTTCGGAGCAGTTTCACATTTCTTGATATAATGATCCAAGATACTTTTCTTCTTCATGTCTTATAATCTAAGCCCCTAATAGTTTTTTATAATAATATTTATATAATATAATAGTACACGTGTGCGTGTGCGTGCGCGCTTGTGTGTGTATGAGTGTGTGTTTACAATATACGTAGTGTAACATACAATTTACTAAATGAATAATTATTTCTAGCAACAGCTCTAACAAATACTAATGCAGCTGCTCTTCAAGCAAGTTTAGCCAGTGGTTTAGGAGCCAACCTTGCAACAACCTCTTTATTAAATAGTTCGCTGACAAATGAACTGGCTTCTAATTTAAATAATTTTGGACAAGGAGCAGCTAGTTTGGCAAATCTTCAAGCGTCTCTTGCAAATGCGCAATCAAACAATAGTTTTGCTCCAAGGGGTTTATCTAAATTGGATAATGAAGTTGCTTTTGGTGGAAGTAATTCGTTTGGAAACTCTGGTTTTGGAGGGGGCAGAGATTTTGATAGTGGTTTTAATCGAGGTGACACTGATCGTGTTTCTGGTGTTGGAGGTGCAGCTTTTTCCACAAATCAAGGACAAGTAGGAGGAAATAGACAAAATACCAATGGATCTCGTCAAATGTCTGATACAATTATTATTGGAAATGTAATAACTTTTCAACTAAAATTTAATAATTTTTGTAAGTTAAATTATTTGATCTTTAACATTTATCTTCGTGCTATATTTCAGTTACCTCCAAATACTACATGGCAGATGCTGCGAGACAAGTGCCAAGACATTGGCGAAGTTAAGTTTGCAGAAATGAGAGGAAGTGACATTGGCATGGTACGATTTTCATCTGAATGGGATGCAGAGCGTGCTGTGTGTATCCTTTCAAAATTTCTCATTTAATTTGATGTCAAATTTTTGTAAATATATCTTATATTTTTTACAACAATTATTTCAAAGTATAAATACAAATTTTTTGAAGCAAAATTCATTAAAAAGAAGACTTATGATGTTATATATGTTATATGTTATTTACCTTAATAATTCTAATAGCTATGATGAATCGATCACGCATTGATGGAAGGACGATTGAAGTACGTCTTTATTAAACGGTAAAATTTCCAGTCAAGGTAAATCATGTTATAGAATCATTTTAAATTTAGTTAAGGTGGTTCATGCATCTGACCTATGCTTGCATGGACATTTAGGAAAAATAATTTTTTTGAAACGGCATGCGAGAAGTTCGACTTTTTGCACTTGTTTTCTATGCGTAAAGCTCTACTTTTTCACACAAGTACATAAAGCATTACTTTTTCATACTTGTGCTAAAAAGTAGTCCTTTGCATAATATAATTTTTGCGTTTAAGATAATCTATTTTTCCTTCGAAAGATCCCGTATATCGAAAGTAATGCGAAAAGAAGAACGCTAGCGCCCGTAACGGGCTAATTAACGCCAGATATACGAACAGCAGTTGCGAAAGATCGATCTTTTATACTCTGTTTAAAAATAGTACATTATGATACCAGTGAAAGAATAGTACATTTCGATACTAGTGAAAGAATAGTACATTTTGATACTAGTGAGAGAATAGCACATTTCAATACTAGTGAGAGAATAATACATTTCGATACTAGTGAAAATTCTCTGAATCAGTACATTTCGATATAAGTGTGCGAGTGATTCCCGCACGGGTGTGCCTCCTGTTGCCCGAGCAAAGCTGGAATGACAGGAAACATCCGTGTGAGGATCTCCCGCTTCGCTTACATGTTCCAACTTTTTTTTTTCAATTGTCAATTTATTAACCAGAAATATTTGTGAGTTAATTCCAAAAGAGGTAAATTGCATTACCTGTGCATGGAACTAGTTGAATAAAAATAAAACAAAATAGGAATAATAAATAAATGGAAAGTAAAATACAGGATTCAATGGTTTAGAGAACTAATTTATATCCTGCAAATAGTACATTTCGATACTATACGTATTATGACCACCCTCCATTATTTGAAACATATAAAAATTGGACGATAGGGAGGGTCAACCCTTCAAAAATAAACAAAAAAATACAACACTTCACATTCTATATTTCAACGTTTCGCTAAACCTTGTTGTCAGCCTCATCAGGGAACTGTTTATTGAAAAAAATTAAGATATAAATACAATTATAAATATCGTTGTCACAAGCGCTTTTTAAATGAACAAACATTGAAAGTTAAAACTTATAAAACTAATCTCAACAACATGTCAACCAGATAATTGTCGAATTATTTAGTAGTAACAACTACATTGTCAAAAAGTAGAAAGTCACATTGTCTCACTCACAGATGACTGAAATTCGGCTAAATTTATCTTCGAGTATATAAGCATTGCTCCCTATGTTATTGACGAGTAGTATACAAACGCAATTTTACACATATATGCGAGGATATATTGTCCAGTCGCATACAAACGCAAATTTACACATATATGCGAGGAGGACAGTACGAACGTGTGTTTGTGTGTCTATATGTATATATATGTCGCGTGTAAAGTAGTTTTGAAGGGTTGACCCTCCCTATCGTCCAATTTTTATATGTTTCAAATAATGGAGGGTGGTCATAATACGTATATTAATCACGGCCTCCGATGGAACAATGGCCAGACCTCAACAAGGAGAAGTTTTTTTCAACATGTTTCTGATGAATATGGTTGCCAAGCAATGCGCATTTTCAAGTCTTGGACTACGTTTAGACACCAACTATCTAAGTCTAATGCTAAGCATTCTTTTCTCATCAATTGTCGTCGAGAAGAAGTCATACCAACACATATCAACAACTCTATGAGTAGAGAATTTTGTTTCAATAGTAAATCGTGTCAACGTTCTTTCACAAATAGTTCAAAATTATTCATCAAAAGAATATTAAAACTTGAAATTCAAGACCTCTTTAACCATATTGCTCATATCAAAAGTAGACTAAATGCCCTAGCCGTCCTATTGGGAAAATTACATTTAGACAATAATCTTATTACAAAATTTAGAAGTTTTACAGAAACTAAAACATTAAAAATTTATAACAACTTAAAAGTAAAATTGGATAAAAAACTTTTTAGGCTTGTATCTCGAAAACCAAAAAATAATAAAGAATTTTGCAATAAAAGTAATTGGTTGATAAATTTAACAAAAGAATCAATACCACAAGATGTTTTAGATGTAGTTTCATTAGGCAGAAATTTCAATCTAAAAACTAAGTTCACAAAACAAAATATCTTCACCACAGTCAAAAACGTTGAACACTACCTAAGTATGAAAGATTTTGATCATAATAAGGAAGTTAGAGAGATCATCGTCGATAACATCTTAAAACACAAGAAGAACCATAACGCTGTTTCAAAACAGGATTTTGAATTTTCTAAGAAACTCAAAATCACAAAAAATTTTCAAAAAGAACACACTAATCTATTTTTTACATGTGCAGATAAGGGTAACGTTACGGTTTGCCTGAACACCGATGAATACATTGAAAAAATGGAAAATATTTTCAGTGACAAAACCACCTATACTAATGTCAAGAAAAATCCTCTCAATTCTCTACAGAAAAAAGCTCATCTATTACTCTCTTATCTGAATGATAATGATTATCTACCGAAAAATATCATAATAACAGTCTGACACAAACCGACACAGTGTTGGCAAAAGCTTATGGATTGCCCAAGATCCATAATGACGGCGCACCGTTACGATCAATTATTTCGTCTATCAATAGCCCTGGGCATTTACTGGCTAAGATTCTATGTAGTGATCTTTCTTCTATTTTAAAAAAGCCTAAGTCACACGTGAATAATAGTTTCCAATTGAAAGATAGGATATCAAATATAAACATTCCAACTGATTATATGTTATTGTCTCTCGACGTTACCTCGTTATTTACTAATATTCCATGCCAGTTAGTCATCGATAGTCTAGATAAAAGATTTTCACAAATAAACAGTCGTTCTAAAATTCCTTATGTTCATATTATAGAGTTGGTAAAATTCTTGTTTGACAATACCTTTTTTCAGTTTAATGATAAAATTTATAAACAAATATTTGGTAGCCCCATGGGCTCACTAATTTCTCCCATTTTCGCTGATTTAGTAATGGAAGATCTAGAAGTCCAGTGTTTAGAACAATTAAAGGACGAAATTAATTGTATCCCGTTATTTTATTTTCGGTACGTTGATGACACAATAATGTGCATAAAAAAAGAATTTTTACAACCTACTCTAGACATATTCAATAGTTATAATTCACATTTACAATTTACTCATGAAGTTGAAGTCAACAATAGTATTAACTTTTTAGATTTAACCCTGATAAAAAACAATAGCAAAATTATCACCAATTGGTACCAAAAGAAAACCAGTTCAGGCAGAATTTAAAATTTTTCTTCAAACCTTACCACACAACAGAAACGTAATATTGTGTCTAATTTGATCGACAGGGCTATTCTACTTTCGGATGTTTCATTTCACAAACAAAACATCGATGTCGTAAAAAATATTTTAAACAACAACAATTATCCTACAGACTTCACAGATTCCTGTATTTCAAGTAGATTACGTTATCACAAATTTAAAAATACAACTATTGCAAAAACTACCACTAATTCGGTTGAGCCGTCCTTGACATTAGCCTTGCCCTTCATAGAAAAATTTTATTATACTTCCGCTAAACCACTCAAAAAATACAATATTCGTTTTGTTCCCCTCATGAACCAAAAAATGGATAACATTATAAAATTAGGCAAAGATAAAAATTGTAAATGGAATGAGATTGGAATCATTTACAAATTTAATTGCGGTAGTTGTAGCAACGTATATATAGGTGAAAGCAAACGTTCCTTAAAAACTCGTATTCAAGAACAAAAAATCGGTAGAAAAAATTGATCATACCCTATGTATTAACAATAACAAATTAATGCCTGTGCCTACGCATATTTTTGAAAATCCTAATCATTGTTTTGATTGGGAAAATACTGTAATATTAGACAGAGAACATAATTTTAATAAAAGACGGATTTTAGAAATTTTACACATAAAAAGTAATGGGTGTACTATAAATAGACATGAGGATGCAAAATTTGTGAATGCACAATACAATAGACTAATCAATCTATGTAAAACATAACGTTACTTTACACGCGACATATATATACATATAGACACACGAACACACGTTCGTACTGTCCTCCTCGCATATATGTGTAAATTTGCATTTGTATGCGACTGGACAATATATCCTCGCATATATGTGTAAAATTGCGTTTGTATACTACTCGACAATAACATAGGGAGCAATGCTTATATACTCGAAGATAAATTTAGCCGAATTTCAGTCATCTGTGAGTGAGACAATGTGGCTTTCTACTTTTTGACAATGTAGTTGTTACTATTAAATAATTTGATAATTATCTGGTTGACATGTTGTTGAGATTAGTTTTGTAAGTTTTAACTTTCAATGTTTGTTCATTTAAAAAGCGCTTGTGACAACGATATTTATAATTATATTTATATCTTAATTTTTTTTTCAATAAACAGTTTCCTGATGAGGCTGACAACAAGGTTCAGCGAAACGTTGGAATATAGAATGTGAAGTATTGTGTTTTTTTGTTTATTTTTGAAGGTTTGACCCTCCCTATCGTCCAATTTTTATATGTTTCATTTCGATACTAGTGCGTGAAAGTGATTTTATCCTCGTGTGGATGTTTGCGTCCGAGCGAAGCGAGGTCACACGAGGTTTAAAGCACCTTCTCGCTTGCGTATTGAAGAGTATTTTTTGACACGGCGTGTATAAAGCTTCATTTAGCGCATGCTTTTTTATTTAAGCGTGTGCGAAATCGAGCTTTGCATACGGAGTGTCAAAAAATAATTTTTATAGCACTGTGTGACCTAAATCCTCTCTTAAATGACGCTTATCTGTGACTTAAGCATCCCATTATTACACTGTAAATTAATGAATTTACTTAAGTCACAGGCACGTAATTAACGCTAATTATCTACCAAAACTATTCTGAAATGTGGATTTACATGTAAGAATAAACAGAAAAAGAAGTAAGACTTCGTAAACAGTTGACAAACCACAAAATTTAAATAAAAATGATGATGATAATGCTTCTCTATATTATAGGTGAGTTTCATCTGCTATTGGATAATAAACCGCGCGCTCTTTAAATATTCAATTTGAAACTGTATTAATTTTATTTTGTTATATTTCGTGTTCAATTGTCGACACTGGTGGGAAGTAGATTATGTACCTCATGTGACGTTTTTCGAGCGAAGCGAGAGCAAAAAGTCTTATAGGGTAAAGTTGTCATTTTGAGGTTAGAGTAGTATAAAAGTCTTTTTCTTTGATGAAATAAAGTATACAAATGTTTCACTTTCATAAATTTTAATTTCTTGTAAAAAATACAGAAAAAATTGTAAAGAATCTTATTTTATAACGTTTGTACGTATATTACATATTCTAGATTCAATAATAACAATGTTCTATTTATGGAATTTTATTATTTAAATGATTTTTTATTAATGTTTTTAAAGGGCTACGCCCCCCCCCCCAACCCCCCGCACTTCCCCCCCGCCCCACCTTTCTCACCCCAACTTCCGACTATTATTTAATATACGTAAAAGCGCATTGAATTTTTCGTACACCCATTTCAATGTATATGTAGCACAGGTCGCTCCTTTAGGCTTCTTCTATACTTGCCTTCGGAGCGGTCCCGCGCTCCTCGATTATCTTAAATACAAAAGAACTATAAACAATTATAATTAAATTAATGCAGCCCGCGCGCACACGGAGACATAAGTCCGCTTATCATACAGGAAAACCGTAACGTGACAGTCAATAGCGGTCCACGTAGTCTACGCATGTAATGCTTATTGTAAAAAACGTAAACATCAATATAATTTTCATAATTAACTATGCATAAATAAATAAAATAAGGATATAGAGGATTTATGTCACACGAGCTATAAAATAGTATACGATACTCGTGATTTAAGTGGCTCATTATTACGCGGCGTTTAGCGCTAACCTCACGCCTTGCAATAATGGTCCACTTAAGGCACACGTATCGTAACGTACTATTTCACACAACGCGCGCAAAATACGGCTTTTCGTGCTTATTTTCCATATGCAAAGCGCTAGATTTACACACTCTGAGGAAATGTGCGCAAAGCACTTGCTTTGCACACTGAGTGCGACAAGCGTTTGCTTTGCACACTGTTTCACACACGCTCCGATTTCTTTTTATTTGAAAATTTTCTAAACGGAAACGTATGTTTAGAAAACCACTTTACCGATTCAAAACAAATAACAAAACATAACATCGTATATACGCATTAAATAACGTATAAACATTTTTCACTTTAATGTTAAATTAAAGATGTATAAGTTTGTTTGAATGCATTTGCCAATTTATTATAACACGGTTTTTTTGTTTAAATAAACTTCACATTTAATTTAAATAATACTATGTTTATTTATGTTGATATATGCTTTTTTTACCTTTTTTATATTTATTTACTCGTCATTTTTGTCACCCTCGCTAACGCTCGGGCAACAAAATCAACTCGCGCTTCGTTTCATATTACTTATTTATTTTTATGTATTATTATTTTAATAGGTTTGCCGTATTTTGTGCACTTCTGTGAAAAAATAGTATACGCAATACGTGCGCTTGTTGTTATGTACTGTTATGGGCCCAAGCAATTTTCTTTACATATTTCAACTGTTAGTCCTTTTTTTTGTACATGTTTAGACTTTATTTCTATTGTTTGTTACATATTAAATTTTGAATCTAATCGAATTTTTGTATTAATTTTTAAATGACGCTTTGTTATTATAGTATGTATCCTAGTGGAAATAATGTCCGTGCTAAATCGTGTCTAAATCTGCTAAACTGTGTAAAACTGTGCCAAACTGTGCTCAACTAGATAGATTTCTGACATTTAGCACAGGTTTAGCACAGATAGGCTCAGCTAGGTACAGCTTGGCATAGTTTGGCACATTTTAGCACAAATAATATTCAACTACTGAAAATAAATTTAATTTGATTTTCAACACAGTTGTACACAGCTTATCACATTTTGGTCCACTTTATCACAATTTGCACAAATAATTTTCGGCCATTAAAATTAAATTTAGCTTGATTATTCTGCACAGTTATACACAGCCCAACATACTTTGGCACAATTTGGTACACTTTGCCACAGTTTTTGCACATATTAACACACTTTTGTACACTTTGCCACAAATTACTGTTGACTAATTAAAACAATGGAAGTAAAAAACATACAAAAATAATTTATTATTAACAATAATTTTAAATACTTGAGTATAGTTAAGCACGATTAGAAATAAATAGACACACTTGATTATAGCTGAACGCAAATAAGTTCCAATCATTAAAAATTATTGAGTCTAATGATTAACCCATTAAGTCCCAAAATGACGAAATTTCTTTTTTACGTTCGAGCTTACAGATTTATTACACGATGCAATAGTTTAAAAAACTCAAAAATTAGATTTTGAAAATTAGAGTCCTGCGTTCGGGGGTACTTCAACTCGTCGCTTCCGAATAAAAAGACTTCATCTGTGAATTCGATTGAAAAAGGCTTTATCTCAGAATCCGGTTAAAAAAGGCTTTATCTCGGAATTGAGCTGAAAAAGGCCTTATCTCGGAATCCAGTTGAAGAAGGCTTGATCTCACATCCATGTCAGATAAAACCTTTTTATTCGTAAGCGACGAGTTGAGTCCCCGAACGCAGGACTCTTTACATGTATCTGAAGTTCCTACCGATTTCTATCGGTAATCTACCGAAAAATTGAAAATTTACCACTTATCGATATTATTATTGGTGATGTAATCAAAGTATATTGTTACACTCACAGGTACACAATAAATAATAACAACTATTTATAAAAGAACAAAAATGTAATTTATTCAAGATCGTAAACAGACAAGATTAAACGTGTTATCAACAAATTCTCGAATCAACTAAACTGAACTAAATCGAGTCGAGGACAACAAACTAATCGCTTAGCAATGCTTTCGTTCTTCTCATATTCGATGATAGTAGACCAACACATAACATTATTCCCCCTCCTTTCAGATTATCGTCCCGATAATCTTAAGATAGAACGAAAGAGAAGGCATCATTTTCAAGCATGCTGATCCCTGGCCCATCCGATCAAAAGGGCCCGTCTCTTGGAAAATAGTTCTCCTCTTCCAAAAACCGAATCAAAATGGGGTAATCTTGAAGCGGGCTGATCTTGACTCACGCTGTCAAAAGGACCTGTCTCTTGAATTGGTCCATCTTGAATTCTTGAAAACATCTTGAAATCATCTTCAAATCGTCTACTTTTGGGTATCATCATGTCATCACGGGTGGGTCGAGTCTTATCGGTAATTCTTGGACATAAGTGGGGAGTTGGCACGCCGTGGTATCTCACCTCTGTTCCTGCTCTGGTATTTGCCTGGCTCACGGGAAAACCACGGCTTAAAATAACTGTGAGTAAAGCAGAAGAAATTATCTATCATGATAGGTCGCCAATTGATCAATATGAATGATCTTTTTGTGTTTTGGTGTCTTCTGGTTGCAGAAAACGACGTCATTGGTCTTCTTGACAATCTTATAAGGTCCTTCCCAATCACTTCGGAGCTTGGCAGTCCTTCTTTTAGCTCGGCAAGGATTAAACAACCATACTTTCTGCTGTTCTTGAAAGTTGAAATGTCTGGATGTTCTGTCATTGGTTGTTTTCGTACGTTTGGAGGAGAGGAAAATGTTCTTTCGTGCTGATTGATGAATTTTGTTGATGTTGGTTTTTAGTTTTTGGACGTAGCTGCCATAGTTAGGACAATCTTCTTCTTCAGGAGGACATCCGCGTATCAAATCCAAGTGAAGTCTGTACCGGTGTACATCTCCGCTGGTGTAACCCCAGTTGCTGCGTGTACTGAGGATCTGTAAGCTAAAAAATAGAAGGAAATCCAACGATCCCAATCTTTTTGTTTATCTGTTATGTTTTTGGACAAGTATTCTAGTATTGTTATGTTTTGTCTTTCTACTTGACCATTTGATTGAGGGTGTAATGGTGTTGTCCTAGTCTTCCGAATTCCTAACAACTGAGACAGTTCCTTAATTAGCTTGGAGTCAAAGTTACAACCCTGATCAGTGTAAACTTCAATAGGAACTCCATATCTACACCCGATTTCACGAACATATACCCATTTAGTAAATGCAAATTACATTACAACTAAGAGATACCTATTTCCTAAAAAAGAAATCGGGAAAGGTCCTAAAATATCCATTCAGACTCTCTCGAAAGGTAATCCTACATTGTAGATTCTCATCTCATTGTAGCCGTCATCTGATGGACCTTCCTTTGTAATACAAACTGAACAAGATCTATACCAATTTTCAACATCTTTTTTGTAAGGAGCCCAATAAAATCTTTTGCTAATTTTCTGTAACGTTTTAATAACACCAAAATGACCACCAGAAGGAGAATCATGGGCTTCTATTAAAACAGTGTTCTCATAATTTCTAGGGACAATTAATTGAAGAACTCTTGTTTTTAGGTTAGAAGAAATCCATTCCCTGTATAAGATATCATCGAGAACGACTAATGAGTCATATTGAGATAAATATACTTCCATATATTCATCTCCAGAAGAAATATCCTGCCACGACAATTTAACGCCCTCCTTTTTACTTTTTAAAATAGCTCGAATGTCATCATCTTGATGTTGACGATTTTGCCAATCCAATCAGGATATTTCTTCAAAAACAATACGACCTACTGAATTACCAACTTCATATTTTGATTTAACATTAAAGCAATATCTACAAAAAGAATTATTACAAGGTTGTCTATAGAGACCATCTGCATTGCCATGAGAACTACCTTTCGGATGTACAATCTTAAAGTCATACTGATCTAATTTTCCTACCCATTTAGCTAATTGATCATCTAAGTTCTTGAAAGAAAGAAGCCATCTCAATGCAGAATGATCAGTACGAATGAAGAAAAACCTTCCGCATAAATAATAGTGGAAATTTTGAGGTGAAACTACTACTGTTAATAATTCGCGGTGAGTAACACAGTAATTTCTCTCAGCTTTAGTCAGAACAAGACTGTAATAACCGATGACTCTTTCTGTTCCCTCTTGAATCTGTGACAAAACCGCACCTATTCCATGATCAGAAGTATCTGTATTCAAAATGAAAGGTAAATCTGTACGAGGGAAAGCTAAAATGGGCGGAGTTAATAGAACTTGTTTTAAGTGTAAAAATGATTTCTGACAATCATCTGTCCAATTGAGTAGTAAGACTATAGACTTTCGAAACTTTTTACCTGTTTCTTACATGAAGGAATTGGCCAAGTAACCATAGCTCCTATCTTTTTAGGATCCGTCTTTTTGCCCTTTTCTGAAACAATGTGTTCTAGGTATTCGACCCTGCGTTGAAAGAAAATGCATTTTCTCCTATTCAGCTTCAAATTGGCATTTCGGATTCTTACAAAAACCGTACGCATATTATCTAACATCTCGTCGAACGATTTAGCCATAACCATAACATTATCTAGATAAATTAAACATATATCATTTAGATCTCAGAGTATTTTCTCCATCAATCGTTCAAAAGAGCTGGAGCATTATGTATAGTCCAAAAGCCATAACGATGAAATGCCACAAACCATTACCAATGGAAAAAGCTTTCTTTTCTCTATCTTCTGGGTGAATCTTAACCTACTAATACCCGCTTTTAAGATCTAAAGTTGAGAACCAAGACTTACCAGCTAATTTATCTAGGGTTTGGTCAATCCTAGGTAATGGATATGAGTCTTTAATTGTTCTGTCATTCAATTTTCGGAAATCTACATAAAATCTCCAAGTGCCATCCTTTTTCTGTTTCAATACTACTGGAGAATATCAGGAACTAGAAGATTTTTCGATAACCCCTTGTTTTTGCATGCCATTAATCATCTGATTAATCTCTGTTTGTAAATGGAAAGGTAGAGGACGAACCGGTTGTTTAATAGGACGAGAATCACTAAGTTCAATTTTGTGCTCAATGAGATTACATTTCCCTGCAACATCATCATCTTTAAAAATATCCTGGGAATTAACTAAAAGCTGGGCAAATTTCTCTTTCTGTGACGAATCTGAATTTCGGGAATTATCTTCGAAGACGAACATCTGTGTTCATCAGTATTGCTGTCAATTGTGCTTGGGGTATTTTGGAAAATTTTATTTATTGACTTTGTAATTCCAGTTTTACTCAAGAAATCACAGCCAAGTATACAATCGTCAGCTTTATCTGCAACAAAAACTCTGGTCCCCGTCTGGAATGGTACACGCGGTGGTATATGCGTCGTTATCGATGACTTCTCAAATCCCTCCATTTCGTCTTCAAAATCTTCGGGCGAACCTTCAAAATGTTACCGTCTCACACACACACAATAAATAATAACTATTTATAAAAGAACAAGAATGTGATTCATTGAAGATCGTAAACATACATGATTAAACGTGTTATCAAAAAACTCTTAAATCAACTAAACTGAACTAAATCGAGTCGAGAACAACAAACTAATTGCTTAACAACGCTTTCGTTCTTCCCGTGTTCGATGACAGTAGACCATAACAATGAAAGAAGAAATTGCAAAAACGTGTCATTCAAGCAACGTTTATAAGTAAATTATCGCACAATTTATAATCGTACTAAAAATTTACTAATATTTTCATATTTTCAGTAGATTCTACTGAAAGTAACTTCCGATATATGTAAAGAGCCCTGCATTCGAGGGTACTTCAACTATACTTCAACTCCAGAGTCACATAATTTGATAGCAGATTTACATAACATTATACATCAATTTTTAATTTTATCAAAATAATATCAGTACATCATTCAATCGTTTGAAAGAAGCTCCTATTTTACTCACTGCATTGGTTTTTGATAATAAAGTGACGTAAAATAGCAAAAAAATTATTTTTCATAACCTTAAAATCACTATTTTACGTATGTGATACTAATTATTCCTTTTTTGCTTAAAAATTAATTATTCAAATCCATTTCCACTGAAATAATTAAATATTTATCGGATTTAATTCAAGAAAAAAAAAACACCAAAAATGTTGATAAAACGGAAATTAAAATTTTTGATTTTCATTTTTTGGCCGCCATTTTGTTAAAAAAAATTGTAAACATAAAAATTAGACAGATTTGGGAAGTTCAAACATTTTGTGCACTTTTGTACATATTTGCAACAGTAAAAAAAAATTTCTTCCCAGTTTATTTTTTGGTTGAAAAAAAGCGTCTATAAAAAACGCATTTTTTTATTCAATTTGTTAATTATTAATTGAAAATCTAATTTTTGAGTTTTTTAAGCTATTACATCGTGTAGAGCATACTCAAAAATAGTAGGAAAGGGTATTTTTCAAAACATTTTTTGACTTTTTCATTAAAATTTTTAAGCTGAAACGTAAGAAATTTCGTTATTTTGAGACTTAATGGGTTAAATGGTTGAAAATAGTACATTGCGCAACTAGTGTGTAAAGCGAGTCATGTTTGCACAGGTATTGTTTGTCGCCTGAGCGAAGCGAGGGCGATAAGATACCCGTGCAAAGATTACTGGCTTTCGCACGTGTTGCGCTTACTATTTTTTATAACTGAGCGCGTGAAACTCTACGTTAAATGCATTTTCAGCGTGCGTAAAGTATCCGGATTTCTTTCACAAGTGCGTAAAGTGAGTACTTTGTGTACTAAGTGCGTGAAGAACTCACTTTACGTACTACTTCACGTAAAGTAAACACTTTACGCACTAGTGAAAAAAGGGGGTACTTTACGCACGCTAAACAGGCATCTAAAGTCGAGTCTTACGCACTCAGTTATAAAAAAATATTTTTTTATGCATAGTATGCGTAAAGTACATCGATTAGCATCGTTTTCAGTGCGTAAAATTCAACTTTATATACTCAAACGAAGCGACGACGTGCTTTACTCATACTATAAAAAAAATATTGTTCGTCACGCAGGCGAAATCCTCGTGATCATTCAACACTCGGTGCGTGAAGTTCGACTTTACGCCCTAGTGACGAAAACTACTATTGCAATTGTGTGCGTAAAGTTGAAGCGTGAAGTGAATTTTCGGTGTGAGAAGTTTACTTCACAAAGACAAAAATATTGTATGTAACTTTGGCGTGAATACGTCACGGACTAGCAATGATCGCAAGACGGCAGTCATGCCGGCGCAGCGATCATTGCCCGTGCGTGAAGTATACTTCACGCCCTTGTTGTATCAACTACAATTTAATATTGTTAACAATAAATTAATAATAAATTAATAATAAATGATTATTGTTCTTTTAAAAATTTAACAATATTTGTGTTAAGGTGTGTCAAAGTGTGCATAACTGTGCAGAGCTGTGCTCAACTATGCCAAAGTATGTCAAAGTGTGCTAAACTGTACACAACTGTGCTGAGTAATAAAGCTCAATTTATGTTTAATTACTAAAAACTATTTGTGCTAAACTGTGCCAAAGTGTGCCAAAGTGTGCCAATCTATGCTAAACCTGTGTAAAATGTCCGAAATCTACCTACCCTGCCACAGTTTGGCATAGTTTGGCATAGTTTTGCGCATTTAGCATAGTTTCATACATGTTAATACACTATCGCACAAAAATTTTTTTCGCTAGGGTAGCACTTTAAGATTAGTTGATAGTAAGTTAAAAATTCCTACCGCTGCTATGTAGCTGTTTTAACACTTACTTTTTTACTTCTCTTTGGTACAATTATACTTTTATTTCTTGTTCTTTTTTGAGAATGTAAGACTTTGTTTTTAAGATTCCGACAGTGATAAATTAATGATTCGAGAGCAAAATTTTGTTCAAAGAAGATCCACCCCAAGCTATTATTTCATAATTACTGGTACTTTGAAAGAACGAACAATAAATAGTGTTTTTGGACACAGCGAAAAGTCATATGAGGTAAATAATCTACTTACGTATTAGTTTCGAACCGTATTTTATACCACGATCGCTGAAAAATCATATCAAAGTTGTAATTTTGAGTTTAGGTTGGTATAAATAGCATTAATGCTTTTGTTTGCATAAATTGAGTTAGGTTATAGAAAATAAATACAAGGTTTTTCGTCCTACTTATTATACTTCCAATTTGCTTATCACATCGCATATTATTTTAAAAAATAATATCCAGATACAACTCTCAACCCTCTTTAATTTAATATTCTTTATTTTACACAGTTTTTACAACATTTAGGGATAGTTTATTTAATGCTAGCCAAGTAGCAATAGGAGCCAACAACTCATTCATTTTTTCTTGCGTAGTATTCCAACTGCACGGAAAGAAGTATCAACCTTAAAAGACGGTGGGTCGCGGCACTATGAAACAGGAGTACCCCCACTCCTCCACGCAGCGGCGTAGTGTATGCGAGTACGAGCGTGCTCAGCTCCCGTAAACATATGAGCGGCCTGCCCCGTTCTCTTCTCGTGCTCGTCACCTTGTTTTCTAGTGACCAGCATCCCGTTTTCGAGTTACAGCCATCAAACACGCGCGCGCCAGGTATCGAAAAACTAGGTGACGAGCACGAGTTAAGCAGAGGGTAGGCTGCCCGTATGTTTTCGGGGGCTAAGCACGTTCGTACTCGCGCACACTACACCGCTGCGTGGAGGAGTGGGGGTACTGTTGTTTCACAGTGCCGCGCGCCACCGTCTTTTAAGGTGGGTATTTCTTTCCATGTATTTTCCGATGATAAAATAGCTGTGTCATCAGTATAGATAGGATACTATCGCACCATCCGGTGTATTGTTCCGGTATATAAAAATTAAAATTAATTACGGAAATTAAATAACATTTACAAATCTTCTCTGATATTAATATTCGCCTAAATATCGTTTGTATACTTTTTAAAACATTTTCTAGATTCTTATTTTTCAAGAGCGAGGTCAAGAATAGCTTAACAATAGTCTAAAAATATACAATCAATAAAAATAAAATTAACAAAAAATATTTTGCCATAGAGAATTTATACTTAAATGTGTAGCAAAAGTATTGTAAAAATTCAATCACCTATGGTTTGAGAAACTTTATTCATTATACGGGTATTTTCTTCCTTTTTACGTGTCCGATATAAAAAAAAAAAAAAACGACTGTCACTACATTGACACTTAGCTTTTTTAAACTCGTAGGACTCCTTACGCTACATATTTACTAGTCTAAATTCTGTAAAGTAAAATTTTTTTTTTTTTTTTTAAATTTTATTTTTATTGTACATTTTTTAACTCCTAAGCTATTCTTCACGTTTAAAAATTTAGAAAATGTTTTGAGAAGAATGTGAACAATATTTAGGTAAATGTCAAAATCAGAAAATATTTATAAATGTTATTTAATTTCCGTAATGAATTTTAATTTTTATATTTAAAAAAATTTTAAATACAAAACGCAAAAGCACTAGTTGTCGGACACTTTTTATTTAATGGTTCTTAAATAAGAAGAATGAATGATTTTGAACGTTAAGACAGCATTCGTGACGTAAATAACCTCTACTTTAGTATAAAATGAATTAATTTTGAAAATTTTATTTTTGTGTTCTCTCTCTCTCTCTCTCTCTCCCTCTCTCTCGAAAATTTTAAACAATAATTCTTATTTATAAATCACTTTATAAAGTGATTAAATAAATACCCCAAATAAGTCTTTTCGAAAATTTGTTTTTGGAATAAGTCCCTTCCAAACGCCTTCGTGAAGTAAGTCCGTTCCAAACATTTCCATGAAATAAGTCCTTTTGAATTGGAGACGTCTAGTTATGTCAGTGTTTGTTGGTGATCTGATTTCTCCACTTAATTTTGCTCTAATAATACAGAAATACCAATACCTGCGACCGCTACTTGGGAAAGCTTTATAGTTTCACCATCGTGAAAAATGTATCAACTCAAAAACCAACATTTTATAGCGTCAAAATATGTTTTGGCTCGTTAAAAACCCCGTTAGAGCATTTTTGACGATGTATGTATAGATGGATTGTGTATGTAATCAAGTTCCACTAATAACTCAAAGAGATTTTGAATGATCGAGCTTAGGTTCACAGAGATCACTTGTGATATTATAGGAAGGATCTGATTCTATGTGGAGACAAAAATATGAAAATGACAACACAATTAAAAGTGATAAAAAAACGTTTTTTTAGTGTAACTTGCACATATGAAGCATTTCGCCTTAGTTCCCCCAGGCCTGTAAGCGGATGTCTAAATCTCACCTTTTGAGCGCGTGCTTGCGGCATCAAAATAGGCCTATCGAAGAAACTTCGCATACGTTTCCGACGTATTTTTTTATTAGCTTTCACGTGGTGACATTTGTTTTTGATAATTTTCACGTTTTGACCTTGAAAAAACATAAAACATGTTATATCTCGAGAAGTACCTTTTTAATATATTTTTGAATAGTCTAGATCGAAAGATCAGGTTTTTTACGTCGAAATAGCTATTATCCAGAAAGGGCTTTTTTTGGTATTTTCGAGGAATTAAATCGTAAACATTTGCCTGTAGCGACAATCGGCCGCGCAGCGGCAGGATACTATGCCATAGCTTTAACACGTTTTTAATGTTTTTTTTTAACTTCTCATCTGAAATACCTTTAAGTATTCAGTTATATTTTTTCGTTAAATAAGCTTTATGAACATTTTTATTCTTATTCTTCATTCTCTTAGTAGCAAAACTTTTTTCGGTTATTCTTTAGCTTTTCTTTTAGTTTCTTTTGCAACATGTGTCTTCGTTTTTACTTTTATCACAGTATTTTTTTTTGCTCTTGCTAAACGCCCGTCAGATTAGAGTACGTTCTTTCAGATCAGTAATATTTTAATATTTGTTTTGGTTTGATCTTTGACTAAACAAGCTATATCTACTAATATATAGATATACCTTCAGTACAGAAATCTGACGGAAAATAGCAGATGCGTTCTTTTTTTCTTTCCTTTCGGGAAGATTTCATACTCAGAAGCAAGTGAAACTTTGTTTTATTTTCAGCGTGTTCTCTGAAGAGGGAATAAAAGCGTGATAGTTTAACGTTCCTGGTATCGCTATAGCCCTATCAAATTTTGGCTACAATTCCAATAAAGATTTTTCATACTCCGCCTCTAGAGAGAAGAATACTCTAGTTTCTTTACGATAATCTTTTGCCCAGTTATAAAGATCTTCTGGAGTAAGAATGTGATTATTTGACGAGCATTACAATGTCGCGCGCCTTGTACCTTGTTTCAAATTTAGTCCAGGAAAACTAGCTCAAAGGAGCCAAATTTGACCATGACTGTTAAACAGCAACTCTCACCGGGTTCTTCTATTTTACGATGGTAGGAATATAATGTATATAAATGCTGCGCGAGAAAAAGGTATTCTCATTGTTTAAACAATGCTCAAAGTTGAAAAAAATCGTTTTTCGCTTATATTTTTGCAACTATTGATCTGACAGACAAAACTCTTAATTGTAAGTTGTAGATATTAAAATGATCTATCGAGTAAGCCGCTTACCGAAACGATATGTTAATTAGTTCATTAGTTATTGCAAATAAACCGTCTAAAATCGCTATTTTTTAAATTGTCAATAAAAAATTCAGATTTTGTCATTGAGGCTCGAAAAGTGCTTTTAAAGGTAGATCTTATAAAAATTATTTTTTAAGGCTGTATGTAATTAATTAACTCAACATTTTTTTTAACGGAGTGTGCGAAACTCGCCTTTTCGTGTCTGTTTTGCGTGCGCGAAGTAGCTGTTTCACACACAGCGTGCGCGAAGTACGTGCATGCGCAGAGCAATTTACTTCGCGCACGCTTTTCGTAGGAGCGTGCGCAAAGTAAGTATGCCGCCTCCCGCGCTCTGCTTCTAATCTCTTTATCTTGTCCTTGACTCGTGTAATTGTCGCTCTCGGTTCGCTCGAGCGACAAACTTCGCACTCCTCAAGTATGTACATAATCAATGTTCTCAAGTGTCGCTCACTCCGTTAAAAAAAATAAAGTTCGATACGCATGGGTGAAGCGGATGATTCATGCACGGGTGTGGTTTGTCGCGCGAGCGAGAGCTTCGCACACTTGTATCGAAATGTACTATTTTTGACAGGAATTTCTACATTTTTGAGCTGTCACAGACTTCTGTACGACTGCTTAAAAATGTAGAAATTCCTGTAAAAAAATATTCTAGTTAATTAATGAGAGGATGATGGTGAGGTTGAGGTGAATAAAACAGTCACACACAGTTTATATTAAGTTAAGGTTTATTGAAAAGCTTTCTTTCTCACACACACATCCGCTCGGGTCCAGCGCTCAGGGAGAAGTGGCGCTCGCAGAGACAGCCGCACGCAGTGCGAAGGGGAAGGCGCTCCCCCCATTCACACGTACAGATACTCGTATACACACACGCGGGAAGCGCGCATACTTCCAACAATTACGTTTTTTTTTTTTTTTTTGACAGGCCTCGCAGACTTCTGTACGACAGCTCAAAAATGTAGAAATTCCTGTCAAAAAAAAATTTTTTGAGTTAATTACGTACAGCCTTAAAAAATAATTTTTCAGATTCGGCTTAATAGCTGGTAATAAAGGGGGGTAAGACCTACCTTTAAAAGCACTTTTCGAGCCTCAATGACAAAAACTGAATTTTTTATTGATAATATAAAAAATAGCGTATTTAGCCGGTCTATTTGCAATAACTAATGTACTAATTAACATATCGTTTTGGTAAGCGGCTTACTCGATAGATCATTTTAATATCTACAACTTTCAATTAAGACTTTTGTCTGTCAAATCAATAGTTGCAAAAATATAAGCAAAAAACGATTTTTTTTTTAACTTTGAGCATTATTTAAACAATGAAAATACATTTTTCTCGCGTAGCATTTATATACATTATGTTTCTACCATCGTAAACTAAAAGAACCCGGTGAGATATTGCTGTTAACAGTTATGGTCATGAAAAATGCTAGTTTTCCTGGACTAATTAGCACCGATTCCGTCACATGCGCTTTTCCCATGTATGGTAGCATAAAAATGCCATTCGGCTGGAATTCCAAAATCTTTCTCGTGAAAAAGGAAGTTAGAAAAATTGCTTTTATTTTTTAAGTGTTGACCTGCTCCATCAGATACGTAATATATTTTTTTAGGCTCAAATAATTTAGAATTAATTTTTGATATTCATAAACTGCGAAAGTATCATGATTTAGATTATTGGATATAATAGCTAAGCTCCTGTGTTCATGTTTATTATTCTCTTTAAAATAGATTACGACTGTCAATATAATTGCTTGATATTACAAATCCGCAATTTTCTGCAAAATCAAAACAAACTGAATTCTCCATATGATAGGTTTTCTTTCAGGTCTTTGAGAAAAAGAGACTGGTTTTTCGCAAAATAATTGTGAGTTTTCAATTTCATCAATTTTTCACAAAGTAAATCTAGATATTCATGAGTATTCATAGTTTGTGAGACTACCGTACATCGATCGGTTTGCATCCACGATTCAAATTGTCCTTCATAAATATCGTTATCAGCAAGATTCTTAAGCAGTATTTCTTTCAGTTTTCTTGTATTTGGACAATCCAAGTAGTCTCCGACAAAACATGCAGTCGATGGATTAGTGCACACAATTGCCTGAATGCAATCATGATCATTTTTTAGAGTTAATTATGTGTCTTTTGTTAAACTCTCTACGTCGATTCCGTTAAGAATCAGTTTCATATTTTCATGATGTACGCATATACACACAATCTGTGTACTACTACTTCCTGCTAACACACAGTGTGCCCGTTTAAGTTGAGTGAATTTAGTGAAACCTATCTTAACATTTTCGTGTTCTTTTTTAAATTGAGCATATAACTCGTTCAGATTACTAACAGTGTGCACTCTCCGGGAAACGGATTTTCGTAGGAATTGGAGAGTCGATTTCTGGTGTCTAAAAATGAAGCACAGTTCTCATATTTCCGTCAAATGGGCCCTTTTTCTTGAGATATGGGCAAGCTCATCTCAAATATCCTCTATTTCATTAAAAAATAGCGTCTCTTCTATTGACTGTCACATTGCAAGTACTTAAGATACGAAAACTAGGAAAAAAAATTATTAAAGTAGACAGTAAAAGCTAAAATTTAAGCTCAGATTTGTTTGAAAAATATTGATTTTTAAGGAAATTATAAGCAATATATTATTAAGCAATCAAAGATATCGTAACAATATGGTTAAAAATATGATCCATTTAATCGCTTAAAATGAAGATAATTTTTTACGATATTTTTACGCTATTTTTGATTGCTTATAATTTCCTGAAAAATCAATATTTTTCAAATAAATCACAGCTTAAATTTTAGCTTTTACTGCCTACTTTAATAATTTTTTTTCCTAGTTTTCGTATCTTAAATACTTGCAATGTGACAGTCAATAGAAGAGACATTATTTTTTAACGAAATAGAGGATATTTGAGATGAGCTTGCTCATATCTCAAGAAAAAGGAACCATTTGACGGAAATGTGAGAACTGTGCTTCATTTTTAAACACCAGAAATCAACTCTCCAATACCCAAGAAAATCCGTTTCCGGGGGGGGTGTGCACTCTCCTTGTAAGTAGTAATCTTTTCTGAACATGAACTCGATTGCCATCATTTTGTTTAATTGATATAAAATCTTTCTTGCCTTGCATTAATCGACTTTATATCATCATGTTCATAAAAATGTTTTACTAAATTTTCAGTTTCAAAAGGTACTTTTCTTTTATTTTTATCCGGTGATGTTAAAATACCATGTGCAGCCACTAAACTTTTTGCTTCTCTAACCTCCCACTCACTGCAACAGAATTCTCTCATCAGATCTCTACGACTCCAAAATTTCGGTACTAGAGTGAGTAATACAATTCTTGCTTTGTTTTTGATTAAAAAAATTTTCCTTTTTGATGAAGAACTGCAATGCTTGCTTTGTGATGATCATCTTTACATTTATATGATTCACTTTTTTCTTGAGTTTTGAGTTTATAAATTTCTATTTTACATTTCAGGCAGATTTTTGCTTCAAAGGGTATGGTGGGATACATTTTTCTTAAAGGTTTCGGGAAGTTCATCAACTTTCCTATTTTGGGGTCATTTTTATTCCATAAATTTGTACACCTGACTTTACAAAATGAATCCATAATGACTAAAAAACAATGTAATGAATAGAAGAAAACAATTTATTATTGCCTGCTACTTAACGAAGAGGTCACACTGAGAGAAAAAATCGTCTACAAAAGGCAGTCTACAAAAGTCTAGCTGTTAACCATCGACCATCGGCCGAAAGCGAACAGTCAGCAAGCGAACTCTTGTTAGTCGCGCGCAATTGCAAATGCGGTTGAAAAACATACAGCTTACAGTTTTTGATGGTTCATCTATATGTATATAAATAGACATTTATTTTTCTTGTATGCAATTTTATTTATTGTTAGAAAAATAAACAAAATTATTTACATATAAATGTTGTATATATTATCATACATTAAATTTGTTTTTAAAAATAATTCTTATCAAAAATATTATCTTTTTAGGAAAATTAAAAAACATTTAATAAAATAGTATTATAAAATATTAAAAAATATTTATTGACGAAAAATAAATGTTCATAAGTATATGAAATTGATGAAGAAATAAAGAATACTAATATTAGAGAAATAATAGTATATTGTGTGCCAATGGCGTAAAGTAGGCTTTTTTAGTCCATATCAACTTAACCGTGAAAATTCGACTCGAAAATGCTCGAAAATATGAGTGAACATGCGTGAGCAAAGCGCCAGCGGTATCTGCTTCTCGCACGCCATACGATTTTGCAAGCAGATCACCTACTTTAAATTGTCTCCGGCCGACCTTTGCTTGTATATTAACAACAAACGCAAGTGCGGGCGACTAACAAGAGGCTGCTTGCGGACTGTGCGCTCGGACTTTTGTAGACTGCCTACAATTTTTTCTCTAGTGCAGGAATTGCAAAAAATTCGCAGATAAAATTCAACAAAATTTAGGTTCTCTTATAAGTTTAGGTGAAGAAAAATTCTTTTGGGTAATCCTGCAGCCACCTATCGGTTCAAACTAATACTTTATAATGACATTACGGCTGTCCGCTGCCGCACGGCCGGATACAGGCTCGCGGCGCACGCTGGATTGTCGTAACGGGTACGTTTTCACGGTTTAATTCCTCGAAAATACAAAAACAGTCCTTTCTGAAAAATAGCTATTTCGACGTAAAAAAAAACCTGATCTTTTGATCTAGACTATTAAAAAAAAATATTAAAAAGGTACTTCCCGAGATATAGCGCGTTTTATCTTTTTCAAGATCAAAACGTGAAAATTATCAAAAACAAATGTCACCACGAGAAAGCTGTCAAAATAATACGTCGATAACATATGCGAAGGTGAGGTTTAAGCGTCCGCTTCATTGTATTTCATTTATAAATTACTCAATAGCTATATCAGGATCTTGCACAGGTTTCAGGATATTCCAATTTTTTGTGCTAGCTATTTCGCTTAATTTACGGAAATTGATATAGCTAACATGTAAATTTTTATCTTTAGTAAAAGTTAATTCTATCTTGTCGATACTGATTAGAAGCAAGGCAGTGATCTGTAAATTTGGTTTTTATTGCATTTGTTTGAATAAAGAAATTATCTATGCAAGTTCTGCATTGTTTTCTAACGGCCTTATTACGTCAATAAAGCATGTAATGGCCTTTTCCAAGAAAATTGTTTAAACATTTCCAGCTAAGGTCATTCACTTCAAATTGTAATGAGACAAATTGCTTATTACTGAAATAAGAAGTATATTGAAAGGCACGGCGGCCGCACAGTGGTCTAAAACATACGGCGCGCGGACAAATTATCTTTTAGGACGAACCATTAAACGGATTTGAATTTTTTTTTTGCAAAATACTCTTGAAGTAATTTCTCACTCATCCCTCAAGCCAGATTTTCAAATTAGGAAGCCTCCTGTTATCAACAAAAGTTCAGAAGTTGTTAAAAATGAAAAATTGACTTTTTTTTCACTTTTTTAAAATTTTTAGTCATTTCTGACAATTTTAAACATCAAAACAATGATATATTCTTACTCTAGGGACAAAAATACGTCGATTCCTGTAGTTTTTATTTTTTTTACCTGTATAAAGCATACAAAAATGTGATGAAAAGTGAAATTTTTCGAGTTTACTTTTTATCATTTATTCTATAAATAAGCTTTCAAATTTTTGTATTATGCATGCTATTTATATCTTTTATGACATCCTTAAAGATGTATTACAATAAATTTCAAGTTTTTATTTTTTTTATTTACAAAAATTCAATAACATATAAGAAAATATAACATTTCTTTACAAAAAATCTTGATAATGCAGAATATCAATAGTTATAATCTGTGAAAATTTGAATTCATCGCGTCTCAGACAGAATGGATTCAAATTTTTACAGATTATAGCTATTTATATTCTCCATTATCATGATTTTTCTCAAAAAACTTGAACATTCAGTTTTGGAGTTATAGGCTTAATCAAAAGACGTTTTCATTAATAACAAAAGAACCGTGATAGCTAGAAATTTTTTTTGTTTTGAAAATATAGGTTTTTTTATGCTCTTTCGAACTATACCCATAAATTTTGAATCCAATCATTAAACAAATTTAAAAATAAAGTTTTCGAAAATCAATAATTCGACTTGAAATAAAAGCGGATCAGTGAATCCTACAAAATTATGTTTTTCCTAAATTCGGAATAAAAAAACAAACAAAATGAGACCCGTCCGGTTAAAATCGAACGCATAGATCCGGAGAAAAAGCGGTACACCACCCACACACACACACATCCACACACACATACGCACACACACGCACACGCACGCACACCCACGCACGCACGCACGCACGCACGCACACACACACACACACACACACACACACACACACACGCAGACACATTCTCTAAAATCATGAGACTCAAACTTCTAACACCTTTTATCATGTTTCTAGAGTAATTTAACACAACTTGTAATTTTACTATTACCAAGCTTCCTCTAAGAGTAAGTAAAAGTAAACTCGAAAAATTTATAAGTTTTTTTATACTTTATACAGTTAAAAAGAAATAAAAACTGCAGGAATCGACGTATTTTTGTCTCTAGAATAAGAATATACCATTGTTTTAATGTTTAAAATTGTCAGAGGTGACTAAAAATTAAAAAAAGTGAAAAAAACGTCAATTATTCATTTTTAACGACTTTTGAACTTTTCTAGATAACAGGGGGATTCCTAATTTGAAAATATGGCTTGAGGGATGAGTGAGAAATTACTTCAAGAGTATTTTGCAAAAAAAGAATTTCAAATCCGTTTAATGGTTCGTCGTAAAAGGTAATTTGTCCGCGCGCCGTATGTTTTAGACCACTGTGGGCCGCGGCGAACGATGTTCCGACGCACGACGTTGCGCGCGCACACACACAAACACACACACAACTACACGCGCACCGTCCTCCCGATGCCCCGAGTCCCTGCGCACACGTTTTTCACAACTCCCACCCCCCTCATGTCAAGCCGGTCAGGCGTCGGAGAGACCAGCAGCAGCTACAGCGAGGACAAGCTGTAGCTGGAGCAAGAGCGAGCCTCGCTCTCCCATGCGGTTGACAGGAGCAGCCAACGCCAGAGAGAGAGAGAGAGAGACACCGAGCAGCCGCAATGTTTCGGCCGTCGGCTCTCTCTCTCTCTCTCTCTCTCTCTCTCTCTCTCTCTCTCTCTCTCTCTCTCTCTCTCTCTCTCTCTCTCTCTCTCTTGCCCTTTCCCCATTTTACGGTCTCTCTGCCGTTGTCTCTATTTCTCTTTCTGTAGCTCTATATGACTGTCTCTATGTGTACGTCTGTCACTGTACCACCGCATGGTCTTTCCTCAATAATTTTAAATTTCTTTTTATTGTGTCAAAATCGAAGGATACTAAAGCATCGTTATGCAAACCTTGCCACCATCTCTTTGTCTCTGTGTCTGTGTATCTATGCCTTTCCTATTTTCAATCTACGGCACTTTGTATCTGACTCTCTCTTTCCATCTCCTTGTATCTGTTCTCAGCTTCTAATTCATCGTTTATGTCACTTTATTTCTGCGTCTCTTTCTCCGACTTTAACTCGCTGTATCTGGCTCCTTACCTCTTCCTCTGGGTCTCTCGCTCCGTCTCAGTCTCTGACTCTGACTCTATGTCTGTTTATTTCTGTACCTGTCTGTCCCTGTCTCTATCTCTACGTTTTTGCCCTTATCTCTATATCTCTGTCGAAATAACTTCGTCTGTCTCTATCCTTCTGTCTTTCCTTAATTGTATCGTCTTTTCTCCATGTTACTGTCTCTGTCTTTATTTATATCGCTCCGTCGCTGTATCTATCTCTTTGTCACTGTCTCTCCATCTCTCCATCTGACTCTTTCTCCTCGTCTCTGTTTCTATCTCTCCGACTATGTCCGTTTGTCTTGATCTTCCTATCGCTGTTTCTCTGGGTCTTACGTTTTGTTTCTGCCTCACCTCATGGTCTTTTCTCAAAAAAATTCAATTTTTTTTTTATTGTACCGAGATCAAAGAATGCTAACGCACCGTTCTGCAAACCTCGCCATGCCTTTGTCACTATTTCCCTGTCTCGGTCTGTATACCTCTGTCGGTATATCTCTGCCTTTCTGTTTGTATACTTCTGTCTGTATATCTCTGCCTTTCTGTCTCTGTCTCTCTAGCCGTATTTCCTTGTCACGATATCTGACTTTTCAATTTTGTTTCCCGTTCTCCGATTGCGTCTCTGTATATCTGACTCTCTGTCTCTATTTCTTTGTATCTGCTCACACCGCCTATCACTTACGTATGTCACTCTTTCTGCGTCTCTGATTCTGTCTCTATGACGCTGTCAGTGATGGCTTGTCTCTTTCCCTCTTTTTCTCTTTTTTTGTCTCTTTCTCTCTTTTTACCTTTCTTTGTCTCTCGGTGTCCGCCTCTCTAGCTGTCATTTTACTTTCTTCTATCCCTCTGTTCCTGTCTCTATGTTGTGGTTTCTGTATCTATTCTTCTGTCTTTCTGGACCTTTTTCTGTGTCTATATCTTACTGTCTCTTTCTGTATCTCTCTGTCAATTTCTGTCGCTGACTCTAGCACTCTGTTTTTATTTCTGTCACTGACTGCCTGGCTCTTTTCAAAGCATGGAAAGCGACCGGGGAGCGGAGGGTGAACGATTGAGGATTAGCCGTGGAGCGGAAGGGGTGCGGTAAGGGGAGCTGCTCAAAATTTGTCATTTTTCTGGAGTAAAAAGGGGAGTAGTAAGGGGAGCGTTCAGGAGTGAGGCTACGACCAATAGCTAAGGAGAGCAGCTAGGGAGCTGGAGAAGCGGAAGCTGAGCGGCTGTTTGAAATGAACATGAAAAGCTATTATTTCTATTCATTTTTTACGTTATTTTGGGACTCTGTTTTTATTTCTGTCACTGACTGCCTGGCTCTTTTCAAAGCATGGAAAGCGACCGGGGAGCGGAGGGTGAACGATTGAGGATTAGCCGTGGAGCGGAAGGGGTGCGGTAAGGGGAGCTGCTCAAAATTTGTCATTTTTCTGGAGTAAAAAGGGGAGTAGTAAGGGGAGCGTTCAGGAGTGAGGCTACGACCAATAGCTAAGGAGAGCAGCTAGGGAGCTGGAGAAGCGGAAGCTGAGCGGCTGTTTGAAATGAACATGAAAAGCTATTATTTCTATTCATTTTTTACGTTATTTTGGGAAGCGGAGGGAGCGGATGGAGACTGGATGTGGGGCGGGGGTGTTGGGGGAGAGGCTTGGTCCTAAGAAAAACGCTTATAACTTTACAGTATTGTTATAAGAAGGTAATGAAAAAGGATTGTGAGGAGGGTTGGGTGGAGGGACAGTAGGATGGAGAGAGGAGGGTTGAGGAGGGTGGAAAACCACTTCAAAACAACGTAAATTTCGACGCGATATTACGTTATTTTGAGGACGGTAAGAAGAGGGCAAGAAGTGGGTGAGAGGAGGGTTGAGGAGGGTGAAAGTTTACTGATTTTCAAAACAACTTGATAATGTAGGAAGATATATACAAGGTGTCCCATTTTAATCGCCCCAGGCAAATATCTTGAAAAGTATGGGAGATGGAAAAAAACTTTAAAAACAAAAGTTGTAGGGTGCAAAGGGGGTCAGCTAATGGTAACAACGACTTTGACCTTGAACTCTATTTTCAAGGTTATTTCAAGGTCAAAGTGATTTTTTTGAATGAGGACCCCTACTTTCGACCCCGGAAGTGGAAAGAGCAGAAAATTTTACGTTCAGAAAGGTCTGATATGTTGGGGTTTCAAGGTCAACCAGCTAATTTAATGAGGTCGACCTGGGAATACCTCTAGGAAGGACAAAATTGACCTTGACGTTCAAGGTCATTTTAAGGTAAGTTGATTTTATAAAATGGAACCCCTTATTTTTGACCCCGGAAACGGAAAGAGCGGAAGAATTTACGTCCGAATATGACCTTGACCTCGACCTTGACTTTAACCGTGATCTGGAAGGTTATTTTAAGGTCAAGTCGATTTTTTTAAAATCCCCTTATTTTTGACCTCGGAAATGGAAAGAGAAAAAAATTTTACGTTCAGATATGTACCGTCATATGGTCTCAAAGTTGGCCCTCTGGGGTCAATTAAGGGTAATAATAAATAAATTAATTTTTTTGAAGTGGATTTCACTGTTTTTATGAGTTACTTAGGAATCTAAAAGTATTTTTTCTTCCTCAAATGAATCGAAAATTAGAAAGACTACCCTCGACATTAGCATTACCCAATGTGCACCGCGTGGAGGTTGCCGAAAGGATTTCGCACATCATTGGCCCTGAAAAGGGCCGATTGATTAACGGACTGTCATTTGAAGATCTAAGGCAACAAATGCTCGATCAAGTGTCCGTTCTCTCTGAAACACATTTGCATCCTTCTTCGGAAGCTTGCTTGAACATTCCTCAATGTTTCCACTGAAATGGATTGGAAAGCTTCCATAATTCTTCCTCTCATGTTCTCTAAAGTTGTTGGAGCATGTGCAAAAACTTTGCCTTTAACTACTCCCCACAAAAAAAAGTCAAGAGGTGTGAGGTCTGGGGATCTAGGTGGCCACTCGTGTACTTGGCTGCCGATGCTAATCCAACGATTACGATACATATCATTGAGAAAATTCTTGACTGATCGAACGCGATGTGCAGGAGCTCCATCTTGATGAAACCACATATCCCGCCGTAAGATAAGTGGGATATCTTCTAATAGAGGAGGTAGCTGGTTTTGCAAAATATCCAAATACAATTGTCCATTCAAATTTTGATTGTAAAAGATAGGTCCCAGCACATGATCTCCAATTATACCTGCCCACACGTTTATTGACCAACGTCTCTGGATTCGATGATCTCGTTGCCAATGAGGATTTTGTTCAGCGTAATAGTGGGCATTATGAAGATTGACACCACCCATATTATCAATTTTGCTTCATCTGAGAATAGAACTGGATCAAAAAAGAAAGGGTTCCTACGTATCTGATTATTTGCCCATTGACAAAAATTTAAACGCCGTGCATAATCTCCATCCTCTAGTGTTTGTGTAAGGCGAACGTGGTAGGGGTGAAATTTAGATGTTTTCAACAGGCGATTTACTGTTGATTTGGGAATACCATGCATTCGTTGCAAATCTCGTGTTGAAATGTGGGGATTTTCAGCAATAATAGCTCGCACACCCAGCGCAATGTGCTGTTTCGTTCCAGTTTTGCGCCTCTTACGAACGATGGAGCCTTGTGCAGCTCGCGTTAATAATCTTTTGATGGCTTTCCTATCTGGGTGACGGGCATTGGGATATTTCTCAGCATAGCGTCTTTCTGCAGCCCTATAATTATCATGACATTCACCAACAAACTTTTATCATATTTACAATCTCCTGGGGCGTGTAATCAGCCATCTCAAAAAGGAATATGGTACCACAAAAAAAATTTGGTTTTCCACTTCAATTGTATGTATAAAAAGAAATTAAGAAGGTAATTTTCGGAAATGAGCGAAAAAGTTATTTATTCTAATAAACACATGAAATCATTACCGTATGCCATTCAATAATAAGAAATCAAAAGGTTTTCTTTATTTGTACTGTGCACAGTGACACCACTAAAAATAACTAACTCTACCTATTTTCGAGTGCAGTATTGTTATTACTCTTTAAAAAAAATGAAAATATTCCCAAATTGACCAAACTAAAGAATTCGAATATTTATAATTGACTCATAACAAAACCATTAAATCATCGCCTCATAACTACCTTAAAGTAATCGGTCACTCGTACTTAAAAAATATCATTTGACGTAGCCGTACATTTCAATGGTGCCAACCTAACCAAGAAAGAACAAGAAGAAAAGTACCTTTTCATACCGAAAATTAATCCCAAAAATCCTTCAGAGTTACGCTGACAAAAGTAAGAATACATCAGATTAAAAAAATTAATTTGACCCCAATTGACCTCAAGCACGATTTGACCCCCTTAATTGACCCCAGAGGGCCACCTTTCACACCATATGATGGTACATATCTGAACGTAAAATTTTCTTCTCTTTCCATTTCCGAGGTCAAAAATAAGGCGATTTTTAAAAAATCGACTTGACCTTAAATTAACCTTCCAGATCACGGTTAAAGTCAAGGTCGAGGTCAAGGTCATATTCGGACGTAAATTCTTCCGCTCTTTCCATTTCCAGGGTCAAAAATAAGGGGTTCCATTTTATAAAATCAACTTACCTTAAAATGACCTTGAACGTCAAGGTCAATTTTGTCCTTCCTAGAGGTATTCCCAGGTCGACCTCATTAAATTAGCTGGTTGACCTTGAAACCCCAACATATCAGACCTTTCTGAACGTAAAATTTTCTGATCTTTCCATTTCCGGGGTCGAAAGTAGGGATTCTCATTTAAAAAAATCACTTTGACCTTGAAATAACCTTGAAAATAGAGTTCAAGGTCAAAGTCGTTGTTACCATTAGCTGACCCCCTTTGCACCCTACAACTTTTGTTTTTAAAGTTTTTTTCCATCTCTCATATTTTTCAAGATATTTGCCTGGGGCGATTAAAATGGGACACCTTGTATATATATATCCCCTGCGCAAAGCTTGATTCCGAACACATTTGAATAATAAAGTGTACGAATTAGCTATTTACATGCTGTGTAAAAAATAAGATCCGATACACGAGCGAGAAGATAATTTTACTCCCCGCTACGGTTGGTCGCAAACGGCTACACAAGGCCTTTTAAATTCTCTAAAATCACTTTCTCGCATTAGTATCGAAATGTACTATTATCAAAATGAGAAAACTATTTTTTTTTTGTATCCCACGAGTATGAAGTTGTCGCCCAATAGAAGCGAGGGTCACACGAATCAAGAAAGAATAATCGTAACGTGCGCGAAATGGATTGATTCTTGCAACGTTCACATACAACGTTCTTTACGGACGCCTCTACGATGAGCGTGCGCAAAGAATAATGACCTACACGTGCCCCTTTTTCGTTTACACTTTCCAATAGAGTGTGCAAAATAAACACTTCGCACACGTTCAAACACAAAAAAGTGAGTTTCACAAATTCCGTTAAAAAACTAGTATATGCGACTTGTGTGTCAAGCAGCTGTTCTTCCAAGAGCGTGGTTGTCACCCTTACTTAATTCAGATGACAACTCTCGTACATGTCGAAAACCATGTACTTGACGTACTTATTGCCTGTGAAAATATAAGTGAAAGAGACCGAGTTGCTTCCAACCATAAGAATTTTTCAGTTTTTCGTGTTTTCTTTACTAAAGAAATGATCCCCACGTAATAACAATATAGCTCTTGTTGTATTTTTATTAGCTCTATTCGGCTCTAGTTTTCTTTTATTGTTTGGAAATTTTCCCGTTAAAGTCAAAAAATGATAATTACACATCCTAGTTTTTTATTATGAATTTTTTAGAAAGAGCTAATAAAAATACATCAAGAGCTACTTTATTGTTATGTGTAGATTATTTTTTTAGTAAAAGAATGAGAAAAACTAAAAATTTCTTACGGCCAGAAGCGGCTTGGTGTAAAGGAGGACTAATTGTGCATCGGAAATAATGTTTTCTACCAAATATTTATCAATATTATAAGAAATTTAGTTACGGCAAGTATATATACGGGTGATTTCAATTGCTTGTAGACCAAAAAATTTTATAGTTGCTCAAAATTGTTTTTACTTGTTTCAAATTAGCCCCAAAATACAAATATAAAATTTTAGAGCAAAATATGCAATTGTTCTAAAGTTAAAATTAATTGAAAATTTGAACATTTTCTCCTATCTTAAAAAAATGATGGATTTGTTATGATATCAATTTATTCGTGATTTGGTTGATGGGAGTAATGGGTTGCTTGGTTGCAAAAACAAAAGTGGCGGGAAAGCTTGCTAAAATTACGGCGCGCGAAGCGCGCTTAGAGATGGCTAGTTTCTCAAATCCTTCAAACACTAATAATTCTTAATCGTGATATTCCAAACTGCAATAGATATTCTTGTATCTTATAAGTCTTATAATCAATACACTGTAACGAAATGGCTTCTGGGGGAAATTCCCAAAAAGCCACAGACCAGCGATGCCCTAGAACACGGTGCCGCGGGTGTCAGACTAAAATGTCGGGCCCGGGAATCAGCACCTGAAATCCAGAAAACGGCGCGAAGTTCGAACACCAACTCCACTTTTCACCAAATTGGATCGATGAGATTAGTACGCGCGCTCGATGGGTAAATCGCGCGGCCGATTTGCTCAGATATGAAAACGACCGGCGGAGTCGTTTTCCCGCGAAGGCGGTATCTGGGAAAAGAACGGGTTACGAATAAATAAACAAGATGAATAACAAGAAAACACACTGTACAACAGCATACAAATAATACATGTACCACGCTAGTGCAGAATATCACAGATTGTTAGTTCGCGCGCAACGATTAGAGTTTAAACGTACGAACGATACGGCGCGGCGAAGTTGCTATACTCGCGCATTGTATTAAGTACGGCTGGCTGATACGACCCGCGCGTACACAAAACGGAAAGCTTGCACTGAGCGATTTCCGTGCAGGCCTTGTATATAAATCGCGCGAGAAGAGAGCCCAAGCTGGTGCGCACGACTCTCTCTCTCAGTCGCGACGGCGCCTCCACTACTATCTACACGCGATATATACACAGTGGGCCATTTTAAGTAATCCACTCAAATATTTTCGAAAATAGTACGTAAAAAAATTGTTCCTACAAAAATTGTTCGCAACAAAGGGGGACAAATTTCTGTTCTGTTAGATTTGACCTTGAACTTAGTTGTCAAGGTTATTTGAAGGTCAAAATGATTTTTTTAAATGGGAATCTCTATTATTGACACCAGATTCTGAAAGAGCGGAAAATATTACGTCCGAAATGATATTTTTCAATTTTTCAGAATGACCTTCAGAAAGCCAAATTAAGGTAAAATACTGAAAATTCGCTCAAAAACCGTTTTCTTTAAGCTTTTGGGGATTGTGTACAAGTAAATGTTATAGTGAGCTTGTGAGCCAATGACCTTGAGCATCTTGACCTTGAACTCTCAAGGGTATTTGAAGGTTAAAGTGAGTTTTTTAATGGGAATCCCTATTTTTGATACCGAATCCTGAAAGAGCAGGAAACTTTACGTCCAAAATGATACTTTTCAATTTCTTCAAATAACATTTAGAAGGTCAAATGAAGGTAAAATACTAAAAATTCGTTAAAAAACCGTGTTTTTAATTTTGAAGGATAGAGGTCAATTTCGAAGGTTATTTAATGGTCAAAGTAACTTTTACATGAAAAATCTCACTTTTATCCTAATATTTACTTTTAGCGTTACCCAGAAACAACGACGTGGACATAGTAAGTTATGTTTCCTTTGGACTGCTTGATTAACGTGAGTCCCCTTGCCTGTCACTGGGGTGCTTGTTTAACACGAGTCTTCATGCCTCTCATTGGGGTGCTTGTTTAACGTCAGTCCGCTTGCCTCTCACTTTTAACTTATTACATTAAATGTTCAAAATTCCCTCTATCCGCTTGAAGACACAAATTTAAACGCCTTTAAAAATGTTGCACTATCCTGAGCAAGGTCTCTCTTGCGATGGCTGTGCAAACTCGACGAATACGGTCCATCATGTCTTCTCTAGTTGTCGCCCGTTGTGCAAAAACAACATTCTTCAAGTAACCCCACAAGTAGAAATCAGGGGATGTCATGTCTGGTGAGTTCGGAGGCCAGTTAATTGGACCTCCTCGACCTATCCACCTCTCATTATAATTTTCATACAGAAATGTACGTACTATTCGTGCGAAGTGGGGAGCTGCACCATCTTGCTGTAGCCACATTCTTTGTCGTGTTCCTAAATCGACTTCCTCTAAAAGCTCTGGCAATCGATCTCTCAGCAATTCCAAATAGCTATGCTGATCTACATTTCTTTAAAAAAAATAAAGTCCAATCAGGTAACCGTTAACTATGCCACACCACACCATAAGGCTCCATCGGTTTTGATGATCAACAACTCTGTGCCAGTGGGGATTTTCATTGGACCAATAGTGGCAATTATGTCTGTTCAGTTGATCATCACTGTAAAATTTAGCCTCATCTGAAAACATAACAAATCTAAAAAATCTTGGTCTATTTGTATCATTCCTAAAGCCCACTGGCAAAATTCAATACGTAGTTGAACATGATTCGGCCTTAATTCTTGAACTAAAGTTATGTGGTAGGGATGGTGATGAAGAGCTTGCAGAATTCTTAAAGCCGTTCTTCGTGGTTTACCGATTTCACTTTCAATTTGCCGATTGCTAATGTGCGGATCAATATGAACAGCTGCTAGAATGGTTACCACACGAGGATCATCTTCGTCGAATTCGTGGTGTCTGCGTTGACGACGAAGATGTCCACCACGTGCTCTTTCAGTCAATCTACGTATAATGGCATGATTGGGGTGCCTTCTTAAAGGAAAGCGTTCAGCGTAGCGTCGTGCCACTGCACGGTAATTGATCTGGTATTCTCCTAAAACTATTATCATATCAACAATATGATTAGGCTGAATCACCCATGACGAAAATTTTAATTCAATATAAGATTATTTTATTAAGTTTTAATCTTTATTTTAATTAAAATGAAATTGAAATAGAAAAATTCTGATAATCATAAAGTGAACTTAAGAAGCAATAGTATCAAAAAATTCTTACCAAAACTGTGACTATATTGTAACTTTAACGAAAAAGTTTATTTATGCATAATCCAATAAAATCCACAACATGGCCGAATAACTTTGATAATTAACTCAATATTTAATCGTAATGTAATTCAAATTGAATACCATCAAATAAAACGTATTTCTCCAATCGGGTAGAGAAAGGGGGGTTAAATGGGATCAATTTTTTTAATATTAATAAAAACACTATTCAGGAATTTTCGAAGTCGCTCATCACGATTCTGGAGTTAGACTTGCACTAGGATGTCCTGATAATCTTGGGGAGGCGTGGAACAGATGGGAGGGGGTATAAACAGTCAATCTTTTGATGTTGCGAAAGCACTATTCGCAGGTTTTTCGGGATAGCTGATCACGAATGTGGGTTGGGACTAGGATGTCCTGATAGTGTTGAGGACAGATGAAAGGGGGAGAGCGGGGCAATCTTTTGATTTTATCCAAAACATTATTTGGGGGTTTTTTGTTTTTTGAAATGAAGATTTAATTTTACTTTGCATACTAACAGTAGCAGCTCTAAGCATATCAGGTAGGCTTTAGCCTATCCCACCCAGAATTGTCGGAAAATCAACTCAAGTCTACTTTTATATTACTATCATTACAACCTACTTACGTCCACGTTATTGTTTCTGGGTAACGCTAAAAGTAAGATTTAGGATAAAAGTGAGATTTTTCATGTAAAAACTTACTTTGACCATCAAATAACCTTCAAAATTGACCTCTATCCTGAAAAATTAAAAAGAAACGGTTTTTGAGCGAATTTTCAGTATTTTACCTTAATTTGACCTTCTGAAGGTCATTCTGAAAAATTGAAAAATATCATTTCGGACGTAAAATTTTCCGATCTTTCAGAATCCGGTGTCAATAATAGGGGTTCCCATTTAAAAAAATCACTTTGACCTTCAAATAACCTTGAAAACTGAGTTCAAGATCAAATCTAACAGTACAGAAATTTGCTACCTTTTGTCGCGAACAACTTTTGTAGGAACAATTTTTTTTTACCTACTATTTTCGAAGATATTTGAGTGGATTACTTAAAATGGTCCACCGTGTATATAGATGATACGGCGTGGAAATTAAAAAACGGGAGAGAGAGGTCGCACGGTGTACTCGGTACGGTAGCGCAAGTCAAGATGGTTGCTCTGACTTACCAAATCGAAAGCAGCTCCAAAGGTGCGCGACGGGCATATTACGCGCGTGGCGAGACCGTTCTATTACGGGCGGTGCGCGTGCGCTCTTGCACGCCCTGCTCGCGCGCACGCTCACCGAGCACACTTGCTCGGCGCGGCAAATTCGAATTATGAATTACCTAACTCATGCGCGTGCTACAGCCCCCTCCCACCCCCGGCAGACGCTGCTTATGGTTTACGAACAGTTCTGACATCCATGGCCGTCGTCGTACCTGAAAATGGGGGTGATCCGGTGTCTAGGCTTAGGAACGATAGACTAGGAAAGAATGAGGGAGGATCCGCCGAGTCATCCCGAACTCGCCACACATGAAGCACCGCCGGACCTGACTGCGCAATTCCTCCCGGGCCGCCCGCTCCTCTTCAAGCTCCCTCTGCAGGCGCTCCTTTTGTTCTAGGAGACGGCGCTGGGCCTCTTCCTTGGTCGGCGCCCCGTCTTCTCTCTTGCTCACCTGGCTTCATCTATGCGCTCTCGAATGTGGCCACGCGAGCTTCCACCGCCTTTGAAATGTGGCGCGGCGCTGTTTGGTAACCCTGGTTCAGGGTTACATTGGATTAACCCAGCGATCACCTGCTTCGCCATCTCCGCTATCTCGGGAGTCAGGCCTTGCATGTCCTGAAACAGGTAAATTGATCCCGGGGAGGAGTGAGACTGAGCACTGGAAAATAAGGACTAACACAGGTTAGTACAGATGACAATTTTTGGACGGCACATTTAGCGCCTTTTGGAAGCCCAGGTTTGACGTGGGCTAATTACCCGGCGTCATTAGGTGCGGGCCTCTTCTTCGAGCCCTTTGGCCTGCCAGGACCTCGTTCGGGTTCTGTTGGACCGGTCACAGGCGTAGGCCGGCCATTGCTCGAACCCTTTAACTGCATTACCCGCTGGCGCGGTACGCTCCGCTGAAGGTTCCCTCGGTGGTAGCAACCAGTCTACTTGTGGACAGCTCTTGTCAAAACTATCTTTGGGCTCTTCTGCGGTGATTCACCGCTTGAGCTGTTGCGCATGGACTGGCCGTATCTTCAAACCATCCTCACCTTAAATCTCATAGGTGTTTTCGCCTAGAATGTTCACAATCGTGTACGGCCTCGCAAACTTCGGGGCTAGCTTGTCAGAAATGTCCTCAGCCGCTGAGGATAGTACTTTATTCTCCTTCCATACACGATCGCCTAGACAGAATTCGGGAAGTCGACGATGAGTGTCATAATATTTGAATTGTATCGTATGTTCCGATTGCGCATCGGCCGCCCGATCGTGCAATTCGCGGAGCTTGTCTATGCGCGACGCCCAGTTATCTAGAGCCTCTGGATGCCTCTGCTCTTCAAGTAGCCTGTCTTTTTCCCGCCCTAGTATTTTCGACGGGTCAGGCTGACGACCATAGTTGAGCATGGCAGGACTGTTTTTAGTGGAGCTGTGTTCGGCAGTGTTATATGCGAACGCCAGCTCGTTAAGTTTCTCATGCCAGGACCGGTGATTCTCCTCTGCATAAGATATTCACAGTTCGGTTCACACGCTCGACTGGGTTAGCCTGAGGGCGGTACGGTGTTGTATGGTGGTGTGAATGCTTCGATGGATACATTCTTAAATTCTGTTCCATTATTAGAGAGAAATACGTCGGGGACTCCGAACCGCAGACATACCCGTTCGTCGAGTCCTTTTATCACCGATTTACCGTCCGCCCTCTTGATCGGAATCACTTCGATCCAGCGTGTGAACAGGTCTTGGAATATGAGAATGTATTCATGGCCGCGTGTTGCTTTGGGGAATGGTTCCATAATATCACCGGTCACGACTTGCCAAGGACGCTCTGAGATGCGGCGTCCCATGAATCCTGCTGGAGCGCGCTGCTCGACTTCGCACTGCTGACAAATTAGGCACTGATTAGCGTATCTGGCCACGTCTTGGGATATACTTGGCCAGTAATACTTCCGTTTTATCCTTTCTAAGGTTTTCTCGCGGCCCAAGTACCCAGCAGTTGGAAGCTCATGGCATTCTCTCAGTACTTCACGTCGCTTTTCGTGAGGGACTGCTAGCTTCCATGCATCGTCGTCGCCGAGAGATCTGTCTATGACTTTATTTGGTTCGTACTTGTGTAGCCCCCCCCCCCGCCAGTTTGAACGTGGGGATATCTCGTGACCACTGTTGAACCTCTTTCACGATCTCGAGGTGCCAGTAATCGGTTGTACCGCGGTCGAGCTCTAACGCTGCGACTGCTTACTCCGCTTCCTCGAACATATGCGAAAGGGCATCTGGGATGTTGTTTAACGAGCCCTTTCGGTGCTTAACCGTGAAACTGTGGTTTTGTAACTCCAAAGCTCACCTTGCTAATCTTCCGGTCGGATTTTGGAGGTCACGGAGCCACTTCAAGCTGCTATGGTCCGTGATAACCTTGAAGTCGTAGACCTCTATGCACGGACAGAACTTTTTAATTGACCAGAGAATGGCTAGGCATTCTCGTTCCGTCACGCTATAGTTCGTCTCGGCCGTGCTCAGAGTTCGACTAACGAACTCTAGGACTCTTACATCACCTTCAATTATTTCATATAGCACCGCTCCCAGGCCTGTATCGCACGCTCGCTCTCGCTCTCTCGCTCTCGCTCTCGCGCTCTCTCTCGCGCTCTCTCTCTCGCTCTCTGGCCGGCGGTAAGTAAACATCGTTCACCTCGAGCTCCGCTTTTTTCGAGTGTTTTCTCATCGCCATTTCACTCTTCGGAGGCAAATTTTTTTTAGGAGGGTGCCCCGACGGCTCTCAAGCTCCCAGCCCAAAGTCTGCACGAATTGATGCAGTTTTTATAAGCCTGAGGTCACTTTTCCTACAAACCGCCTGTCTCTCTGCTTATTGCTGCTGCCTTGGATCACCGGACGCCGTTTGGCCTATCAAGCGCCTTCCAGTCTGTCTCTCCTGTGCCTGCATCTCTCATCATCTTCAATTCACCGCACGGTACCCATTGCTATACGCCAGCTGCGCGTGGTGCACTGTCTGCACCCGAACATTTTCAACGGTGAACCATCGGATCAATCTGCGGTGCGAATCCAGCTGCCTAGCATCTCTCGGTTGCACACTCCTGCTATTTTTTACACCTCGCCGTTTGCACCGCTGTCAGGTATCGCAGTGCGTTTCTTTGTCGATTCACGACATTAAATCTATGCGTTTTACATTTACATATTTTTGTCCGTTTTTGTCGTTATCTCATCTCATTTAAATTTAAATCGTCGGCTGCTTGTTCGCTTTTGTTATTGTTGTCATCGTCTGTACCCATTATATTCACCGTTTGAATCGCCGGACTGTAACGTCTGCTGGTCCGGTGTAAACACCACGCTCCATGCTGTCTGCTCGTGGCTTCTGCCAGTTTTATTATTATCGCCGTGTGATATGCGCAAATCGTGCGTCGTCTGCAAGAAGCTGATCGAGCTCAAGCTCCATATCCAGTGTACGGTCTGCAGGAAGCCCTTTCATTTGAGGTGTTGCAGCTCAGACTGGTTTATCAATGCTACTATCCTTTACTGCTGCGTCAGCGCTCCAGACCGCATACCACGTGAGACTCCGCTGTCGGGTGAGTACCAACCTGACAGTCTGGCATCCTCCGCCGTAGAAACTTCTGCGAAAAAAGGTCGTCGACTCCATCGCTGACTATAACACCTGCTCCCAAAACGCATTGCTCCGTCGCGAACCCGAGCCCCGCTCAGCATCGGCTAGCTCTTGCCTCGACTCCTTCTCCATCGGTCGTGCCTGTCTTTAAGGTGCACTGCCAAAGCCCTACTGCCGCTGTGGCTCCGGTTGATATGGAGAAGATGGAGGGAAGTGCGTCTACTACCTCTATCGCCGATTTTGATGCTGAGGGAAGGATGAGGGCTACACTTAGTGAGACTCCACCGTATATGCAGTGCTTTTACGAACTGTTTAATCGATCGCACAACACCCTTGCCGAGAATACGCGCGCGCTGGCCGAGAATACACGTGCCTTGGCCAATCTCGCATCTCGCGTAGACGCAGTGGAGCTGAGTCAGCAGGCGCAAAATACTCGGCATGATGCGGACTTGGCATCAATTCGAGCTGAGATCATGCGTGTCTCTGTCGCAAACAACGAGGTGGTTAAGCGAAGCATGCTCGAGGATCCACGCGAGATTCTGGTGAGGAGCATTCCCTCAGCTGTCCAACAGGAGCCCCTGCAGCTCGCCGCTAATCTCCTTACTGCTCTCAAACTCCAGGAGCGTGCGCCGCTCGTCGTCAGCTGGCGCGCATGGAATCCGGCAGCGCGCATCGAATTACACGAACAGCCGTACGTCGCCTCATCCGCAGCTGTCACGCGCGCTCGTTTTCACCCATCCCTGCCCTTCCGCCCGGGTGACATTTTGCGAAGGACTCCAGGCTTGAGGGACCTCGACTGCCAGACCATCTTCGGGGCCGGAGGCACTACTAAGCTTTGGGTAAACGCATTGTGGCCGGACCATGTCCACAAGCTCTTGAAGCGTGCGACTGCGATCTGTAGAGCGCTCGGCCCATTGTAAAAAACCTTACGGTCTTCTTGCGTCGGGGGAGAAGTGTCCCGCTCATACCAATCCTCAGCGGCGCGAACCTCGATGCGTTGGCTAAACCCGCGTCTTGACGTGTGACCAACCGCGCTCCAAGACCTGTAAGCGCTGAAGCCTTTGTCGCTGGCCAAATAAATGTGAACAGCCTATTCCCGACTCTTGTTGCCCTGCTCGAGGCCAAGGTTGCTGAGACCCGCTTCGACGCTATTATCGCGATCGACGATACGAAGCTCAACCCGCACGCGAACTACTCACACCTTGCCCTCTACGGTTATAACTTTTTTGACGTAGACAGAGAGGGAATGGGCGGTGGCGGTGTCAGCCTCTACGTCCGCCATACCTTCAGCGTCGATGTTTTAGCTGCCTCTGATCCGCTGTACAACACCCCAGAATTCATCATATGTGAACTAAAAAAGGACCAGCTTAGACTTCTCTTCACCGCTATCTATCGCCGCCCTTACGCCGCTTACCCTGTTCACTTTTTTAACTGCCTCACCAACTACCTCCCCCACTTTACCTCCGTTATCATCGCCAGTGACTTAAACATAAATATGGCCCTTCCCGACTCCCCTGACGCTACTTACCTCTATAATTCCATCTCTTCTAACTCACTTCATCTCGTCCCCTCAGATCCTACCCATCATCAGTTCTGGCGAAACTCGCACACCTGGATCGATCTCTTTATTGTCAAGAGTGACGATCATGTGCTCACCTATTCTAAGTCAACCGCCCCCGTCATTGCGGGCATGATTTCATTGAGATTTCACTTGCCTGCGCTAAACCTCCCCCAATTGAAAAGTCTGTGATGCTCTGCGATCTTAAGAGTCGGCCCAGGGCTGCTCTGTCAAGCTCTCCTTCGTCACTTACTCACGCCCGATCCTCAAGCTCCCTTTCACCTCTTACCTTCATCGCCACCACTAGCTCATCTGAGCTCGTCCTAGGCCCGTGCTCCGCTAGTGCAAACTCTGCCGAGCGTGCGCTTAGTTGTGCACTCATGAGCGCACTCGATATTGTTGCCCCCCTGCGCAAAGTTATCTTGTCCTCGCGCATCAAGCCATGGGTTAATCCCCAAATCAGGGCCCTGATGAGATCCCGCGACCATACTTACCGACTAGCGCGCGCCCCGGGCGCGGCCGCCGACCTCACCCGCTTCCATTCACTTCGTGCGCAGACTTCCAACACCCTGGACAGCGCCAAAAATAAGCATGTTGCCTCTTGCCTCGCTGATGCTCCGTTCATCGATGCGAAGTGGCGTGAGCTCCGGCGCCTGCACGTTACGAGCCCGAGCCTACCGTCACCGCTCGTGAAGTTCGTCGCCGATGACCTCAACACGTTCAATGCCAACACCGTGAGCCGGCATCCACCTATCACTGAACGTGACTTTGAAGAAATATCCGAACAGCCCCTCACCCCGGCCCTCAGCAGCCTTTTCTGCCTCCGCCCTTTCTTGGAACGCGAAGTGGCTGATGCCTTTCATCTATATATGCCACCACGGCCGTGGTCCGTTTCTCCAAGGTCATGATCTTCGCTGACGACACGCAGCTTTACCACAACTTCTTCATATCTAATTTCCATCTTGCTCTCGATCGTGCTACGCGAGATGCCCAAGCGGTCGCAGACTGAGCCCGGACCAACGGCCTCACTTTGAACTCCGTCAAAACCAAGGTCATGATCCTTGGGAGTGGTGCCGTTAACTGCGTTTTTTTATATTTTTTTTTCTTATTTTGTTAATTGCGCTCCTCATGCATTCTCACTTTGTATTATTTTATACCATTATCTTTATTATTTTTTTTTTTGTTATTTACTCTGTATTTTTTTTTCTTAAAGCGCCAGATGGGGTCTAACCCCATGGCGTCAATAAAGACCAATCTAAATCTAAATCTTTCATATAATTTGCTCTACAAAAAATTTCAAGATTTTGAGTTGAAAAATCAAAAAAATTGAAGATTTATGAAAAAGATCAAAATTTTCAAATTTTCAATTAATTCTAACCTTAGAACGATTGTATATTTTGCCCTAAAATTTTATATTTGTGTTTTGGGGCCAATTTGAAACGAGTAAAAAAATTTTAAGCAATTTTTAAATTTTGTCCTACACAGATAACATGGAATAACATTTTTTGACGGGACAGGTGACATAATTTGTTGCTAATTTGTTGCTTCAATATAGGCTAGGTCCCAAATCTTAAAAATCAAAATGGCGCCTAGTGGCAGTACCCAGCCATCACCCGACTTACGTAATCTTTTAAATCTTGAAAAATTCAACAAACTACTGTGGGATATTTTGTTGCTAATTTGTTGCTAATTTTTTACGCTAATCCCGCTTTCGTTGCTCCAGCCGTTACCGAGTTATTCGGGACGTGCTACCTTAAGACTTAAGCTGGCACGGCCACAGTTATAACTTTTGAACGACAAAACATTTTTTGACAGGACAGGTGGCATAATTTGTTGCTAATTTGTTGCTTCAAGATAGGCTAGGTCCCAAATCTACACAATCAAAATGGCGCCTAGTGGCGATACCCAGCCATTACCCGACTAACGTAATTTTTTAAAGTCTTGAATAATTCAAAAAACTATTATTTCGGAAGTCGAAGTCGATCGAAAATGCAAAGAAACGTGTTTTGGTCGCTGTAATTGAGTTTTATTTAGTAAATCGTGAATAACAAATTTGTAACTGTGCGCCATGTTGTTATTAATATGTTTCTAATTTTTAAGACTGTTTTCGAATTTGCTGCTACAAATGAAATTAGATCCCTAGATTAATATGTTGATAAGTTTTTAGGCTTTTTTAAATCTCGAATAATTAAACAAACAACTATTGGATATTGTGTTACTAATTTGTTGCCAATTTGTTACGCATACGGCGATTTTGTCGCTCGCATTATTTCAAAAAAAAAAAAAAAACGCAGCTGTAGGTCAATTCTTAAACCAGATTATGGACGTTTGTATTTCCTTAGCGATCAGAGATAGCTACACCGGGTTTCGCCCTGGCAGGCGAAACCTGCTATTTCTAACGTTAATGGCTGGGTAAATATGGTAGTGACATTTCTGGCGCGGATCTTCAGATGCATTCGCGATTGTGTCTAGAAATCGGCTTGAGTGACAAAAACGGGAATATAGTGTAAAACATTAGCGGAAACTTACCGACGAAGTCTGAGCGAAACCCCCAGCATAGCTATCTCTAATCGCTGAGGAGATACAAACGTCGATAGTCTGGCTTATGAATTGACCTACAGCTGTTTTTTTTTTTTTTTTTTTTTTTTTCAGAAATAGTGGGAGGGACAAAATCGCCGTATGCGTAACAAATTGGCAACAAATTAGTAACAAAATATCCAATAGTTGTTTGTTTAATTATTCGAGATTTAAAAAAGCCTATAAACTTATCAACGTATTAACAAAATCATTGCTCACAATAACAACATTCCACACAGTTATAAATTTGTTGTTCACCGATTTACTAAATAAAAAATCATTTACACCGTCCAAAATACGTTTTTATCGAGTTTTCGATCGATTTTCGGCTCAGAGATTTAGCCTATCTTAAAGCAACACTCAGAAAACGATCTTCCTGTACCAACGAGAATCTGCCTGTCAGAGGCGAATAATATTTACTTCGTATGGAAGTAGGAATATCCGCTTAGTATAATGTCGCATCGCAATAAGAGGAATTCCTCCCGTATATATAATAATTATTAACAAAAAAATAAATAAATAATGAATGTAAAAATAAAATTGTTGTACATGAATGGAATAAAAAGTCTTTCGTTATTTTAAGTATTTATATACTAGTCCTAGTGTCATCTGTTATCAATAAAACTTGTCTTACACTGCAATTTAATGATATTTATAAAATAGAGTTTTGGGGACCTAAGACCCAAAATATCATTCCTTCATTACGGACACATAATATTCTTGTAATAAAACATAAAATTCTCTTCCTGCAGGAGGATTGGCCTCATATAACAGGAGACCACGGTTCCTGTAATCGAATTACGATTCTACGGAGCGGGAGGAAGTCCTTTTTATTGCAGGAAGATTTTTTCAGCAGGAATTTTATTTTGGTACCGGAAGATCCTTTTTCTGAGTAAACAAATTCAGAAATAGAGCAACAAATTAGAAACATACTAACAACAAAATTGTGCATAGTTTTGAATTTGTTGCTCACCGATTTACTAAATAAAACCCATTTACGGCGGCCAAAACAGGTTTTTTTTTTCATTTTCGATCGACTTTCAACTCCGGGTTCTAGCCTATTGTGAAACAACAAATTCAGGAATACTATAACAACTTATCAACATGTTAAAGACAACATTTTGCACAGTTATGAATTTGTTGTTCACCGTTTTACGAAATAAAACACCATTTACGACGTCCAAAATACGTTTTCTTGCGTTTTTGATCGACTTCTGACTCCGGGATCTAGCCTATCTTGAAGCACCAAATTCGGAAAAAGCGTAAAATCTTAGCAACATACCAACAACAAAATTTTGCAGTTTTGAATTTGTTGCTACCGATTTACTAAATCAAACCCATTTACGGCGTCCAAAACAGTTTTTTTTTTGCGTTTTCGATCGACCTTCGACTCCAGGATCTAGCCTGTTTTGTAGCAACAAATTCGGGAATAGCCTTAAAAATTAGGAACATATTAATAACAACATTCCGCACAGTTATAACACAGTTATAAATTTGTTGCTGACCGATTTACTAAATAAAATCCTATTACAGCGACCAAATCACGTTTTTTTGCGTTTTCGATCGACTTTCGACTCCGGGATGTAGCCTATTGTGCACAACTTAGCAACATGTTAAAGACAACATTCTGCACGGCTATGAATTTGTTGCTTACCGTTTTACGAAATAAAACACCATTTACAGCGTCCAAAAACACGTTTTCTTGCATTTTCGATCGATTTTTGGACCCCAAACCTGGCCTATCTTGAAGCAAAAAATTACAATTTTGCGGGAATTATAATTTAGCAACATATTAGCCTCAACGATTGCCACAGTTCTGAATTTTCTACTTACCGTTTTACTAAATAAAACACAATTTATAGCGCCCCAAAGTCGATTTCTTACTTTCCTGTTGGACTATCGATTTTGGGTCCAACCCGATCTCAAAGCAACAAATTAGCAACAAAATATCCCACAGCAGTTTGTTGAATTTTTCATGATTTTAAAATATTACGTAAGTCGGGTGATGGCTGGGTACTGCCAGTAGGTGCCATTTTAATTTTTAAGATTTGGGATCTAGCCTATATTGTAGCAACAAATTATGCCACCTGTCCGGTCAAAAAATGTTTTGTCTTTCAAAAGTTATAACTGTGGCCGTGCTAGCTTAAGGTAGCAGGGCCTGAATAACTCGGTAACGGCTGGGCAACGAAAGCGGGATTAGCGTAAAAAATTAGCAACAAATTAGCAACAAAATATCCCACAGTAGTTTGTTGAATTTTTCAAGATTTAAAAAAATTACGTAAGTCGGGTGATGGCTGGGTACTGCCACTAGGCGCCATTTTGATTTTTAAGATTTGGGACCTAGCCTATATTGAAGCAACAAATTAGCAACAAATTATGCCACCTGTCCCGTCAAAAAATGTTTTGTCGTTCAAAAGTTATAACTGTGGCCGTGCCAGCTTAAGTCTTAAGGTAGCACGGCCTGAATAACTCGGAAACGGCTGTAGCAACAAAATCGAGATTAGCGTAACAAATTAGCAACAAATTAGCAACAAATTAATAACTAGTTTTCGGGAGGGCGTTGGAGAGTGGCCGTGCTAGCTTAATAGACGTAAGTTTTAGCCAGCAGGAAAATTCTGCAAAAATTCTTACCGAACATATTTGGCCGAATCCATCTCAAATCAGGTGGTCCACGTATGTCTATGTCATCTATCATTTAGCAATTAAAGAATTTATATTCTTGTTCACAAATTATTTGACACCTATTTTTTTATTTTTTTGTTGCATCAAAATTTCGTGCTTTCAACGATGCTGAGAAATTCCGAGAAAATTCTTACTTAGAAAAAACATTTTTCAATGTCATTTTCAAACTGCTACTGTGTTACGTGTGGATACACGTATACGAATATTAAAGAACGAAATAAGCTAGGCATCTGATTGCAATATGACGCCGATTAGCAGAAAGCCGAGCGGTGACGGCCGTGGCTTGATGGTAGCGTTTCTGACTCGCGAGTCGGCGGCTCTCGTTCGATCCCAGGGTCTGTCACTTTTTATTATTAGAAGTTGAGAGGGCTCACTTGTAGGATACTGTTTCACCAGTTTTCAAGATTTTAAGCACGTAACACATAATTTCACTCAGTTTTGAGTCCTCTTTCACGTCCTTTATGTTATTTTCAAAAAAATAAAAAATAATAAATGCACGAGTTATGCATTAACTGAACAATGCACTTTTTAGAAAAATGCATTTTTCTCGAAAACGTCATTTTTCTTTTGCTCAATTTTTTTGTCGTGATAGAGGACGTAAATACCTATATGTAAGATTCACCAGTTTTAGCTTGGAAAGCAATCACTAATGTGATAAAACACAAACAAATTTTTCACGCTTAATGCTTATACACGGTGACCCATTTTAATCGCTACACCCGGATTTTGCGGATCCTAAGACAGATAGGAAAAAATGATTCAGACAAAAGTTGTAGGGGACGAAGGGGGCCAAACGATGGTCCTAACAGCTTTGACCTTGAACTTGACCTTCAAGGTTATTTCAAGGTCAAGTGGTTTTTTTTAATAGGAACACCTATTTTTGACCCCGGATTCGGAAAGAGCGGGAAATTTTACGTTCAAAATCATATTGAGACATTATTTTTCAAGGTCATTTCAAGGTCATTTCAAGGCCAAATGAAGGTCGAACTCCGAAAAATCCATTTTAAGTCGTTTTTTCCATGAGTCACAGGCTTAAGTGGTTCAAACTGATCGTAGGTTTAATAGGGAAACCCACACACCCAAAACTTTCACATCCTAGTAAACAAATATCAAACTTGCACATCCGAACCCCATGCTCTTCATAGCCTCACATGCTAAACAGTTACACCAGACATCCCCCAGTCCCACACATCTCTACCCCATGTCTGATGTTTGTTTAACGGAAACTTCAAGATCATTAAAGCTTCTGTTGTAAATGTGTCAACCTTACGTTTAGCGCTACCCAGAAACAACGACGTGGACGTAGTAAGGATTGTTTCCTTTGGGGTGCTTGATTAAAGTGAGTCCCCTTGCCTCTCACTGTTCAGGGTGCTTGATTTAAGTGAGTCCCTTCGCCTCTCACTGATCGGGGTGCTTGATTAAAGTGAGTCCCCTTGCCTCTCACTGTTCAGGGTGCTTGATTTAAGTGAGTCCCTTCGCCTCTCACTGATCGGGGTGCTTGATTATAGTGAGTCCCCTTGCCTCTCACTGTTCAGGGTGCTTGATTTAAGTGAGTCCCTTCGCCTCTCACTGATCGGGGTGCTTGATTAAAGTGAGTCCCCTTGCCTCTCACTGTTCAGGGTGCTTGATTTAAGTGAATCCCTTCACCTCTCACTTATGTGTTTATCTAACCTCGAAGAAAATGTTCGAAATTACGACCATTTGCTTCCAGGCACATAGTCAAACGCCTTTGGAAGTGGCGAACGGGGTTTAGCAAAGTTTGCCTTGGAATGGCAGCGCATGCTCGACGAATTCTGTCCATCATGTCTACTCTTGTGGTGGGCCTTTCCTCAAAAACGGCATTTTTTAAATACCCCCATAAGTAAAAATCTGGTGATGTAAGATCTGGTGAGCAAGCAGGCCATTCAACCGGACCACCTCGACCAATCCATCTGTTACCATACTGCTCATTCAAAAAAGTCCTGACAATTCGAGCGAAATGTGGTGTTGCGCCGTCCTGCTGGAGCCACATTCTTTGTCGCGTTTCTAAGTCAACATCTTCCACCAATACAGGTAGTTCATCTCTTATTAGCGTTAAGTACGTGTGTTGATTAACATTTTCTTCGAAAAAATAAGGGCCAATCACACATCCATTAATAATCCCACACCATACCATAATACTCCATCGTCTTTGATGGTTTACAGTTCTGACCCAATGAGGATTAACATCAGACCAGTAATGACAATTATGTCTATTCAATTCCCCATCACTTTGAAATTTTGCCTCATCAGAAAAAAGAACAAAATTAAAAAAGTCTGGATCATTTTCTATCATTTGTAAAGCCCATTGGCAAAACACAATACGCTGTTGAAAATGAGCAAACTGTAGCTCTTGGACCAGATTAATATGATACGCATAATATCTAAGCACCTTCATAATTCTTAAAAATGTACTTTTTGGAAGACCGATTTCCCTTTCGATTCGACGAGCGCTTATCTGTGGGTCAAGATGAATTATTGCCAGAATAGTCACAACCCGATTATCATTTTCATCATATTGATGGCGCCTACGTTGACGAACCATGTGTCCACCACGAGCTCTTTGAGTTAAACGTCTGATAGCCATAGCGTCAGGGTGTCGTCTGTCTGGATAGCGTTCAGCATAAATTCTTGCCGCAGCACGATAATTACTTAGGCTTTGTCCTAAAGCCAACATCATGTCAACGATCTCGTTGGGCGGATAGTCAGCCATTTCAGAGCCAGCTATTAATTACTATTAAATTTGAATAGTGAAATGGTATAAAAAATATTAATAATTATAATATTTGCCCGTATACGGTCGCGACCAAAAAAGAAAAATGTTCCTAAATTATGGTAACTTTATCTGACTAAGTGTATTTGCCAAAAGTACTCCGATTGTCACACTTTTGTAATTGTAAGTTTTATAATAAAGTAATAATCATTAAATTATTTCTAATTTGAACTGCACATAATACTAAAACTTGCTTTTATTTTAAATATTGTGAATTATTGCCGTTCAGATTTTTATTCCGTCAAGATTTTTGTACAAAAAAGAAATGTTGTATCTTTATTCTTTTGAAAGTTATGAGTAAATTAAAGATATGAGCTGTAAAAAAATGTCATTGTTTAAAAAGAAAAGTCATAACTTTCAAAAGAATAAAGATACAACATTTCTTTTTTGTACAAAAATCTTGACGGAACAGAAATTATTTGTAAATGTGACTTTAATGATTACATTATCAATATTAGTATTTCTCAAGTTTGAACGGCAATAATTCACAATATTTAAAATAAAAGCAAGTTTTAGTATTATGTGCAGTTCAAATTAGAAATAATTTAATGATTATTACTTTATTATAAAACTTACAATTACAAAAGTGTGACAATCGGAGTACTTTTGGCAAATACACTTAGTCAGATAAAGTTACCATAATTTAGGAACATTTTTCTTTTTTGGTCGCGACCGTATACGGGCAAATATTATAATTATTAATATTTTTTATACCATTTCACTATTCAAATTTAATAGTAATTAATAGCTGGCTCTGAAATGGCTGACTATCCGCCCAACGAGATCGTTGACATGATGTTGGCTTTAGGACAAAGCCGAAGTAATTATCGTGCTGCGGCAAGAATTTATGCTGAACGCAAAGAGCTCGTGGTGGACACATGGTTCGTCAACGTAGGCGCCATCAATATGATGAAAATGATAATCGGGTTGTGACTATTCTGGCAATAATTCATCTTGACCCACAGATAAGCGCTCGTCGAATCGAAAGGGAAATCGGTCTTCCAAAAAGTACATTTTTAAGAATTATGAAGGTGCTTAGATATCATGCGTATCATATTAATCTGGTCCAAGAGCTACAGTTTGCTCATTTTCAACAGCGTATTGTGTTTTGCCAATGGGCTTTACAAATGATAGAAAATGATCCAGACTTTTTAATTTAGATATTTTTTCTGATGAGGCAAAATTTCAAAGTGATGGGGAATTGAATAGACATAATTGTCATTACTGGTCTGATGTTAATCCTCATTGGGTCAGAACTGTAAACCATCAAAGACGATGGAGTATTATGGTATGGTGTGGGATTATTAATGGATGTGTGATTGGCCCTTATTTTTTCGAAGAAAATGTTAATCAACACACGTACTTAACGCTAATAAGAGATGAACTACCTGTATTGGTGGAAGATGTTGACTTAGAAACGCGACGAAGAATGTGGCTCCAGCAGGACGGCGCAACACCACATTTCGCTCGAATTGTCAGGACTTTTTGAATGAGCAGTATGGTAACAGATGGATTGGTCGAGGTGGTCCGGTTGAATGGCCTGCTTGCTCACCAGATCTTACATCACCAGATTTTTACTTATGGGGGTATTTAAAAAATGCCGTTTTTGAGGAAAGGCCCACCACAAGAGTAGACATGATGGACAGAATTCGTCGAGCATGCGCTGCCATTCCAAGGCAAACTTTGCTAAACCCCGTTCGCCACTTCCAAAGGCGTTTGACTATGTGCCTGGAAGCAAATGGTCGTAATTTCGAACATTTTCTTCGAGGTTAGATAAACACATAAGTGAGAGGCGAAGGGACTCACTTAAATCAAGCACCCTGAACAGTGAGAGGCAAGGGGACTCACTTTAATCAAGCACCCCGATCAGTGAGAGGCGAAGGGACTCACTTAAATCAAGCACCCTGAACAGTGAGAGGCAAGGGGACTCACTATAATCAAGCACCCCGATCAGTGAGAGGCGAAGGGACTCACTTAAATCAAGCACCCTGAACAGTGAGAGGCAAGGGGACTCACTTTAATCAAGCACCCCGATCAGTGAGAGGCGAAGGGACTCACTTAAATCAAGCACCCTGAACAGTGAGGCAAGGGGACTCACTTTAATCAAGCACCCCAAAGGAAACAATCCTTACTACGTCCACGTCGTTGTTTCTGGGTAGCGCTAAACGTAAGGTTGACACATTTACAACAGAAGCTTTAATGATCTTGAAGTTTCCGTTAAACAAACATCAGACATGGGGTAGAGATGGGTGGGACTGGGGCTGGCCTGGTGTAACAGTTTAGCATGTGAGGCTATGAAGAGCATGGGGTTCGGATGTGCAAGTTTGATATTTGTTTACTAGGATGTGAAAGTTTTGGGTGTGTGGGTTTCCCTATTAAACCTACGATCAGTTTGAACCACTTAAGCCTGTGACTCATGGAAAAAACGACTTAAAATGGATTTTTCGGAGTTCGACCTTCATTTGGCCTTGAAATGACCTTGAAATGACCTTGAAAAATAATGTCTCAATATGATTTTGAACGTAAAATTTCCCGCTCTTTCCGAATCCGGGGTCAAAAATAGGTGTTCCTATTAAAAAAAACCACTTGACCTTGAAATAACCTTGAAGGTCAAGTTCAAGGTCAAAGCTGTTAGGACCATCGTTTGGCCCCCTTCGTCCCCTACAACTTTTGTCTGAATCATTTTTTCCTATCTGTCTTAGGATCCGAAAAATCCGGGTGTAGCGATTAAAATGGGTCACCGTGTATATAGTAAATGATATAACAGTCAATATAACCTTTTTCTATCTTTGTGCGTACGTAATACACAGGTACACATAAGCACGCAGTATGTACAAAATCCGTGCACGTATACATGTACCTACTTGTATGCATTTATACGTTTTACATTTGATGTATTTTTTTTTTCTTTTTGTTGTCTTTTAGATTTTTTTATTCTTATAACTACCTTTGTTTTTCTGTTACGTTGTTCTTACTTCAGTAACCAGACGATCAGCGGTCTTTGCTGTAAAACAATGTACTGTAACCTAATAAATTCAGTTTCCGAGTTTCGCACCGAACTCCTGCTCGCATATGCCGTGATTAGAAAAGAAACTCTAGATTGTACTATCATAAATACGATGCTCGAGGCATACTCGCTCTCTGTCCGCTCTCGCCTGCCGAACTTTCACCACTCTCTCTCTCCCTGCCTCTCTCTCTCTCTCTCTCTCTCTCTCTCTCTCTCTCTCTCTCTCTCTCTCTCTCTCTCTCTCTCTCTCTCTCTCTCTCTCTCTCTCTCTCTCTCTCTCTCTCTCTCTCTCTCTCTCTCTCTCTCTCTCTCTCTCTCTCTCTCTCTCTCTCTCTCTCTCTCTCTCTCTCTCTCTCTCTCTCTCTCTCTCTCTCTCTCTCTCTCTCTCTCTCTCTCTCTCTCTCTCTCTCTCTCTCTCTCTCTCTCTCTCTCTCTCTCTCTCTCTCTCTCTCTCTCTCTCTCTCTCTCTCTCTCCCCCCCCCCTCCCTCTCTCCCCCTCTCTCCCTCTCTCTCTCTGATCCCACGCCAAGCATACGAGTGATCCGATCAACTGGTGTTCATCCTCCTCAGTAAAAAAATCCTCAACGGCGACCTCGGTCGATGCAATCATTAGAAAGGCACTGAAGATGAGACCAACATCGTGAGACTGTCCGTGGTATGAGGGATGGAACACATCAAAGTTATTTAGTTAGCGCAACGGCTAGTTATCACGACCAACCATCTGCGAACGCTATATGAACAGTAAGCGAGTGATCATCGGAAGCAAATCATAGAGGAGTAAGTTCGGCAGTGCAGTGGCTGAGCGTGACGGCCGACGATTAGGAACTCGATCTAAGTAAGCGAGCGACCGTCAAAAATTATTATGATTATAATCAATTATATAACTTTGTAAACTCGGTTACGAAACTGTATCGCGAGCGTAGATATCTAGACATATTTATTGCATTAACTTGTTGTTTGAGATGTCCCTTTCTTAAATTTGTACTATTAAATTTGTACTATACAAATCTTATAATTTTATACATTATATGACACATAATATATTTAGCATATTTTATTACATTATACTTTGCGTTTTGCGTTAAATTATTTACCTCTTGTGATAGTAGTAACATAATCAATATCAATAATCATAGTACTTTATCATTACATGTTTCTTTAATCCATAAATGAGTTTTTTGAATTACATGATACTTAGGAGTAGCAAACCAATCAACATGTTTTACTTTTCTAAATTCTTCTACGTCAACTTCTTGTAAATGTATTATTTTAGTTGCTCTGTATATTTTTGAACGTGCTCTACGAAATCGTTAGCATTTTGAATAGATTTTTCGTGGGACTCTCGAAGATTATGCGAATTAGCATAATGCTTTATAAGTCCACCCACATCATGTATAGCTCCTTTGCCGAGCTAAGTAGCAGAGAACAACCATTTTATATAATCTGATGCTCGTTTTAATTCATATAAGTCTGATACAATGGTAATTTTTTTATTGAGTCAGAACAATTTTCTTTCAAGTAAGTGATAATTTTTTCTACTGCTATCAAAGCATACACTGAATCATGTTTTGGTCATCACGTATGACTGCAAAACTTAATGGTAAATCTCCTTGATATGACGCTGCTGTGAGAAGATAAGATTCTTCCTCTTAAGAGGCGATACAGTACCTAAGAAAAATGTACTTATTTTATTATTAAATTCTTCGATGCGTTCTGGAATATTTGGTAAAAAATCTTTATCTTTATTGACTGCGTTGCCGGCAACTTCATTATCCGTTGTAAATTCATTGTTAGTCCTACTCACCAGTTCTAAAGCACGATTGTAACAATCTTGACACATATATGTAGAGGGTGTCAATAGTCCAGGAAAACTAGCTCGAAAAGGGGCAAAATCTTACCATGATTGTGAACAGTAATGTCTCAGCGGATTCTTATAGTTTCCGATAGTAGAAACATAATGTATATAGTTGCTGCTTGAGAATAGTGAAATTTCATTGTTTAAATAATGCTCAAAGTTGAAAAAAACGGTTTTTGCTTATATTTTTGCAACTATTGATCTAACAGACAAAAATCCTAATTGAAAGTTGTAGATATTAAAAAGATCTATCGAGTAAGCCGTGTTACGTCCTGGGCCTTCGATATAAATCGGTGTGAATTCTACCGAAATAGCCCTAACATTTATTTGGATGCTATTTTGGATCTGAACCGAAATTTTTCGGAAGATAAATATAGTCCTTATTTTTTACCGAATCCTGGGAGGAAGTTGCGCCTTTATCTTCCGATCACGAATAGCAGTGCGTGGATCGAACGGGGCGCGGTGAGTTCTATGCCGGGTAGATCGTTAGTTGTACACACGTGGCTGGTCGTACGGTGACACGGATGTCACCCAGTTGATCCCCACGAACGTGGAAGCCCTCCCGTGACGAAAGGTAGGGCAGCACACCTGTGCAGTACACTGATGTTGTATTCAAGGCCCGTTGGCCTAACCCAAAATTGACAAAGTTCGAAGTTCGAAATTCGGATGTTCTGTACACTGATATATTCGAGGCCCGGAGGTCTAACCAAAAATTTGACAAAGTTCGAAGTTCGAAATTCGGAGATAATTAGAATGTGAATTTAATTATGTATACATCCCAAAAAATAAGACAAAGAGCGGTGCTGGATATTTCTTAAAAAATGGAAATTCGAATGTTCTTTACTCACATGAAAATAGGAAAAAATACGAAATGCCGAGTTTATTTAGGACACCGTAGGAGGAATAACTGATGGGATTTGGAAAAATAAAAAAAAACACGAACAATTTTGATTTTAGACGAAAATAGCTTAAATTTATGACACAGTTTATTAAATTCAAAACAAAGAAAGAATTTTGACATTAAACAATATTACCGGTTATTCGCCGCGACTTATAAGTACTAATACAAGAAACAATCGTAAGGCAGTTGCAAAGCTAATTTTGCGCGACGTGATTACAGAGATGGATTTTATGGTTTCGGAGTTCGGACGCGACTGACAGGGTGCACTGCAACTCCCCGCTCCTAGGATCTCTCCCCCATGGTGGTGCTTCCGTTGATTGGCTACAGTTGGTCAGTTGTCGCTTTCTTATTCGTAGAGAACAAACATCAGAGAGTGGACTTAGGCACGTACGCCTGAGTCCAGACGCTGATGCTGCAGCTATACGATATCTTCTTATCCGCCTGTTAGTATTTCGCTTCTACTGTACGTTATACTTTTATAACTTGATTTTTTCTCACGCCGTTATTACTACGTTATTGTTGCCTCTAAACGAATGTTGATAGCACGTACACAGAGAGAAGAAAATCCTTGTATAAAAAACGCATGATTTCATTTACTGTAAAGAAATATTGTTTAATATAGAGAGATTTCGTTAACTATTAAGTCATATAATTTTGGCACAAACATCATAATTTTATAATGTGAAATTTTATACTTGATCCACAATTTATACAAAATCTTTTTTTTCTTCTCTGTGTCCGGCAGTTTCGAAACACAGTTTTTGCTTATTCTACGCGGCTACAAAATTACAAAATTCGATTCTAATGATCACGACATAACAGCCGCATACCGAAACTATATGTCAATTAGTTCATTAGTTATTGCAAATAAACCGTCTAAAATCGCTATGTTTTAAATTATCAATAAAAAATTCAGATTTTGTTATTGAGGCTGGAAAAGTATTTGTAAAAGTAGGTCTTACCGACCTTTATTACCAGCCGTTAAGCCGAATCCGAAAAATTATTTTTTAAGGCTGTACGTTATTAATTAACTAAAAAAATTTTTTTTTGATAGGAATTTCTACGTTTTTGAGCAGTCATACAGAAGTCTGGAAAGGCTCATTTTAATCTTAAAGAGTTGAACTTTCATGACCAAAAAAGACCTAAGCGATTAAACAATTAAATATGATTAAAAAACGCTTTAAAAAATGTACTCCAAAATACTTATAAATAATAGGCTCGCACGGTCAGACTATTATAGTTAGAAACTTGTCGACTTGATATTCGTAAAGTAGGCATTTTTTAAGAAATTTTAAGATTTGAATGGTTGCTCTAGCATAATTAGAAGCTGAGATAATCTTTTTTTTTTTTTTTTTAATCACTGCGGTCTTATTTTTAAACATTAGGGAACGAAATATGGTGCTTTGCTAAGTTCGATAGTTGTTCTAATAGTAACCAATTTTTGAATGTTATTTATTTACAACCGCATGCATGGTTGATTGATAAAGACAATTTTTACGGCCGTGAGCCACTCGTAGCAACGGAACGCGCGCGGCGGCTGGCGCGCATGCGCGCTACGACTCCGCGTGCGTAGTTCGCACGCTCACACTCAAAGACTATACATTTTCTCGGCTTCTACTAATCGGAATTTCATTATTTTTTATTTTTTGAGCATAAATCTGTGAGTGCGTTAATTAATATATTAATTTCATTAATAATGTCAATTAATATATTATTTGAATGTAATAATAAGGTCGCAAAGCAGTAAAATAAAATGAATTTTTTAAATATTAGAGTCTTAATTGCAATTATAAATTTCTTATTATTATTATAATTAATTATTTCATGAAATAAATTAAACCAATACTATGTAATAATAATAATCGTATTATTCTTTCTTATTTTAATGTACTATGTAAATTGCTAATAATTATTAACGTTATAATTAACTTTTCGAGTACGCTAATTAATATATTATTTGAATGTGATAGTGAGGTCGCAAAGAAATAAAATAACATCCATTTGGCAATTATTAAAATTTTATTTGTAACTATAAGGTTCTGTATAAAAATGTCATACAAAAAATTATACAAATAGTATAAAAAATCATACAAATAGTATACACTTAATTATAAAATATATATAGATGAAGGCGGTAATTCTAATACTAATTATATACGGAACTTATTCTAATCGTTGACGTTTATCAAGATGATCGCAATCAGGATCATCTGGATCAACGTCATCGTCTATGGCGGATTCTAAAACATCGCTTTCTATGTAAGAAACTATTTCTGTTTCTTGTGCATCTAGGTTTTCGTCAATTTTTTCAAATACTTTCTCTTTATTACAACAATTCTCACTACATGCACATACGTTACTACAGAACAGCCCCTTCTTAACACAGCCACATATATTTTTTTTACAGCTGGTTGTACATTGACAACTGATCACCTTTAGCAATTGTTTTGGAATAAACGGATATTCTGAGTAGACAAGCTTAAGGTCGTTTTCAGTTTTTTTTCCATCCCCATTCGTGTGCTTCTTTATAATTACCTAACCATTGCTGTAATTGTTGGAAGGTGCGGAATGAGTGTTGCTTTCCTGCACCTTCTGTTGGGGGAAGGTATTCTAGTTTAAAACTTGACCTTGATGATGATTTCTTGAAGTTTACAAATCTTAAATCATTTAAGTCGGTGATATTTTTATCACTACTGTACATACGTGCAATAATTTTATTACCGCACGCTGCTAGTTCAGCTCGGTTAGCATTTGGATTATAAAATGTTTGACACAACTCTACTAAATCCGGGTTATTTGAAAATATTTTAATTAATTTATTTTTCCCCTGCCTAAAGAAGCATGAGGTAGTGTCGCAACCAGTAAAAATATGTAAAAAAGCTATTACATGTTTTAACGAAGGGTACTTGAAACTATTAATTGAATAAATTTCCTCCGGAACAGCTCTCCTACTAGCTTTACCGTAAAAAATATTTTCTTTTTGAGGCGCTAATTGAGTTAAAAGTACAAGCAAGTCAATATCCTCACCAACAATCTGAACATTTTCTTTAGCAGCGACTTCAATTGCAGTAGTAATTATCAGTAAATCTGCATCTTCCTCGGCCTGATCGTTTTTGAGTCATTTTTTGTTAATTCTTCTCTTAATAAGTCAATCAGTTTTTTTTTGTCATTGTTTGATAAAAATTTTTCTTGTGCAAATGTGATTTTTGTTTGTCTGTTGAAGTTGACTTCTCGGCCAATATTTTTTTTAAGTTCGACGCAGACGCTCAACTGATTTTGTAGACAAAGTATCTGGATATCCGTCAAAAATTACAAAACTATTTTTAGTATAATGTCTTATTATATAATTAACACATTTATGCAAAATGTCATCGATAGTGTCGTTCTGATGCCAAATTACTCTGTGTAACAAGAATCCGCCATCGATTACATAAACAAGATTTTCTAGTGAAGGCATATCTTTTATACTTTCAAAATTCGTATAAAATACAGATTTCTGAGTTTTTCGCATCCCGCTTTCATCAAACAATGCCAAAAAAAAAGGCGCAAGTTCACTTTTTAAATATTCTTTCTTATCTTCTTTATTTTAAATATTTAATGAAATTCTTTGAAAAATCAGTAGTGGATCTATACTTACAATATCGTCATTAATTTTTATAGAGGAATTTACAGGCCGAAGTGATAAAACTTTAGATTTTCGTTCCATTTTTACAGAACCAAATGTTTTATCTATCATTTTATTTTGTAGAGTTTGACCTACTTCTAGGGCTTTATAACAATTTATTGTTTTATCTCCAATGACGCCAGTACTAATTGACATAATGTTATTTGATACTGGGAACGGGTCATGTGTTTTAAAAAATTCAAGTAATTTATTTAGATCTATGGTGTCTCTCAAGATAGATGAAACGGAAGTGTCGACATGTTGTTCTGAGGTATTATAGGAAACGCTACAAAACTGTTCCATACTATTGCATACTTCGATGAGGGCAATCATACTAAGAATCCATTTAGTTAAAACACTTTGCGTTATTCTACGATCATGAGTTAAGCCCCTTGGCTCTTCATTGATATATGAGAACTTGTTCGATTGTCATATGAGACCATATACCTGACCAAAATTTATCTAAACGTCTAATTGTAAAAAATCCATCATTAGCAAATTTTTCATATTCAAATGTATTCATTTTATTTTTAATTTCTTTCATGTCCTGTAAATACAAATGCGCAGATTTGGCATATAAATTATGGTCTGTTGCATGGAAAAATGGAATCATTTGTCGAACGCAATTTAAGTGCGACACTCAATCTCCAGACCGTTCTGCTGCAATAAATTTTTTACAAGCGATATCATACAAAAGTACTGTATCCACAGCGCAGCAGTTGGTTCATTTTCAGCTATAGATTTGAGATGTGATTTGATTTTTTGGTTTATTTGTGAAAAAATTTCATCGGCTATCAAATTATTTGAATTTTTGTTCTCAAGGTTTGCAATTGCACTGTCTAATTCAATTAACTTTAGCTCAGAAAACTTTATGGTCGAAAATATAATATTTGCTAGAACAATTTGAACTAACGAATGCCCTCGAACTGCTCTAGAAAAGGCGTGGTCTGTGAGAGCTTTTTCTGCTGAATTTTCTGCAAGAATTTGATTAAATGCTTCTTTTAAACCGCTCCCTTCCATTACAAATCCAATCGATCCAAGGAACGACATTAAAGTATGAAATCCTCCGAGTCGTACAATAATGCTACTTAAATTGTATTCGTCTTTTTGTGGATCAACAGATGCTACTATTTCACGAGCTTTCCAACATAAGGGCTGATCAAAAGTAACAAAGCTATGTTCTCGCCCCATTGGCTGACATTTTGTTGCGGCTTCTATTAACACTGTCAAAACTGTGTCATAGTTACTTGGCGGAGCGTTAACGAATGGTAGAGGTATTATTTTTGAAGTACTGTACTCTTCAGATTCATAATAAATTTCCATTAAACCGTTGCATCCGAAGCATTTTAATGAATTTTTCCATTTTCCATAAATCCAGATTATATCAGTCATTTTAAAATCAATTTCATGTTCAATCGGATTATTAATATTTAAATCTTTAATAGCTACATTTTTTAATCTTTCAGATGTACCTTTTTCAAAATTTTTTAAAGGTATGAATCCAAATTTTTCAAGATTTTCTGATGTGGGAATTTTTTTTAACTTCTCATTTTGTCGGATGAGACTGCAGAGCTTGGAGTTACGGACATGATTCCCCCCATAGCATGAGAAGTATTCAAACCATCTATTGTATTGGTATTGTGATCAGCGTTGTCAAAGATAAATTGTACATAGGAGTCATTAGAAAATTTACAATTTTACGGATCGTTAACGACAGAAGCCTCAAAAAGCATCGTTTCGTGGTATGGCGAACAAAGCCCTAAATACGGTAAAGAATCTATGAGATTCTTTGATGCATGCTTTTTATGCATCATCGACGATAAACCTAATAAAATTGACGACAAAAATGATCGCGAGCTTACTGATGATATAATTACATGCGCAATCGTTGTTACCCTTCGCTCCCACTTTAATTTTGCAGCCTGTTTCTTTAATCTTTTATTCTTTTTTATAACAGTATCTAAAAATAATTGCAATGGTGGCGGTACATCTTCTTAAAATTATCTAAAATCGCACTCGGCGCTCTATATGCAGAATTATCATAATATTTTACTCTAATATCTTCTAATATTATATTTGCTGCTATTTTAATAATTTTACCACGCTCTTCTGGATCTTGAAGTGTAAGACATTCATTTGATTGTTCGCGAACGATTTTGTCTGTCATCGAGCGAAAAGTTATAATAACATCATTTTTCACAGAATAAAAACATACATTGTCACCGTATCTACCTTGCAAGTGCCTTTTAATTGTACGTATTTCCGGTATTTCGCCCGTATATGTACTCATAATTTCTTTTAACGAAAATTGACACTATTCCTCATTATCAAGAAGGTATGTGTGCAGATGTTGTAAGAAAGAGGCCGTGCAGTCAGATAAGCGACCACCTATAATATTACTCTCGCGATTAGTATAAAATGTTGTCATACATTTACTATGATAACGTGTATTTGCCGCCGCTAAATCCTCAACGCCATTCAATCGTCGGTATAAATTTCTATTGAATCCATCGTCGCTAGGTCGTTCAAGTAATGTCTCTAAAACACGCCCTCGTACATCGTTACTTTTTACTTGTCGAACTGCAACTTTCGGAGTGCTTTTAGTCGCAGAATTACCGCAGAAAAAACATAAAGTGGAAAAATCAAAAGTACGACCTTCCAATGATTCTCTCCTTGACATGGAACGTCTTTCCTTACTTACTTTTTCTGCTGCAACAATCGCTGCTTCTCGTATGTATTGTGTGTAACAATATTTGTGAATATCCAATGAAGAAAGGTTCTGCAGCATCAAATGTTTTTTATCTTTTCTTCTTAAACTGGATGCGATAACCGTTTCTATAGCTCGTATCCCGATGATGCGAGTGTTGTCGACAGACAGGATTTGTTCACAAAGTAAACACACTTTTGGATCCATGGCAACTCTAAAAAGTTCAAATATTTAATTTTCTATAAACTTTATAATTATGAATTATTAATTAATAAAAAGTTGAAACGTGGTACAATAACAATTGTTAAGGAAATTTAAAGAATAAAAATAAAATAAAATAAGAACAATAAGTTTTACAGTGTAAGCGTTCAATTAAAAAATTACATCTTATATGAAATTGAATTTGATTTGTAGTTCAGTATATAATTATACAATTATATTCACTACAAATTAATAAAAGGCAGAAATATGAATTTATTAAATTTACCTTAGTCAAACATGAAATGACATACCAATAAACACTTGCAGTTATTTTTATTTAATATTAAATATAAAATACTTACTAGGTACTTTGGTTCGGTGTAGCATGCAGATTTTCTTATGCAGAACAGAAATTATTTTGGAGTACTAGAAGCTCTTCCCAAAAAATATAGAATCAAAGAATCAGTGACGACAGAGTAGTTGTCACTGCTACAGTCGGCACAATACTACAAATGCCACTTCCATTTGAACACTTAATTTCGCAAAATGTCTGCAGATGGCGCTCTTCAGTATATATTATATACTGAAGAATTCCCGTTACATTTCCCCCTCTCATCACAAAATTTTATACCTGCTCAAACATCTGACCCTCGCTTTCTACAGGGGTGTCCAAATATTCTACCGTCATAAAAGGACGTGCCATTAACGTTCACATCTGTCTACCTACCTGAGTCTTAATTTATACAGGGCTTCCCCCCAATAAAGTATACTTTAAACTAATATCTGTCTACCTATCTCAGTCTTAATTTGTACAGGGTTTCCCCGCAATAAATTATACTTTAAAATAATACAAAAATTTCGGTTCTTCAGAAATTTACTGTAATTAGGGTTCTTAACTAATGACATTTATTTTAAATGACAATATTGTAGTACTATTCAAATCAAATACTATTCATTCAAAATATACTCTAAGTAAATTTTCGAATAAATATACACATAAATAGCTAACAGTAGTTTACACAGTAAATTAAAATAAGAAAAATATTACGATTATTATCATTAAATAGTATTGGTTCAATTTATTTCGATAAAGTTTGTTCTTGGAAAAATAGAGTTATTATATTTATTTCATGAAATAATAAATTCTAATAATAATAAGAAATTTATAATTGCAAATAAGATTTTAATATCTAAAAAATTCATGTTATTTTACTGCTTTGCGACCATATTATTACATTCAAATAATATATTAATTTATATTATTAATGAAATTAATATATTAATTAACGCACTCACAGATTTTTGCTCGAAAAATAAAAAACAATGAAATTCCGATTAATAGAAGCCGAGAAAATGTATAGTCTTCGAGTGTGAGCGTGCGAAGTTCGCGAGTCAGCTGCCGCGCGCGTTCCGTTGCTGCGAGTGGCTCACGGCCGTAAAAATTGTCTTTATCAATCAACCATGCATGCGGTTGTAAATAAATAACATTCAAAATTTGTTTACTATTAGAACAACTATCGAACTTAGCAAAGCATCATATTTCGTTCCTTAATGTTTAAAAATAAGGCCGCAGTGATTTAAAAAAAAAAAAAAATTATCTCAACTTCTAATTATGCTAGAGCAACCATTTAGGTCTTAAAATTTCTTAAAAAATGCCTACTTTACGAGCCTATTGTTTAGAAATATTTTGGAGTACATTTTTTAAAGCGTTTTTTAAGCAACTTCAAATTGGTTAATCGCTTAGGTCTTTCTTGGTGATGAAAGTTCAACTCTTTAAGATTAAAATGAGCCCTCCCAGACTTCTGTACAACTGCTCAAAAACGTAGAAATTCCTGTCAAAAAAAAAAAATTTTTAGTTAATTAATAACGTACAGTCTTAAAAAATAATTTTTCAAACTCGGCTTAATGGCTGGTAATAAAGATGGGTAAGATCTACCTTTACAAGTACTTTTCAAGCCTCAATGACAAAATCTGAAATTTTTATTGATAATTTAAAAAATAGTGATTTTAGACGGTTTATTTGCAATAATGAAACTAATGAACTAGTTAACATATAGTTTCGATAAGCGGCTTACTCTATAGATCTTTTTAATATCTACAACTTTCAATTACAACTTTTGTCTGTCAGATCAATAGTTGCAAATATATAAGCAAAAACCCGTTTTTTTCAACTTTGAGCATTGTTTAAACAATGAAATTTCACTATTCTCAAGCAGCAACTATATACATTATGTTTCTACTATCTGAAACTATAAGAATCCGCTGAGACATTACTGTTCACAGTCATGGTAATGAAAAATGTTTTTTTTCCTGGACTACAAAGGTAAATCAGGATAGAGGTGCTTCAATGGATGAGCAAGATCCTCAAATTGTTTGAAATGTACTGAACTAGATTTGTAACCGATTTTTATGTGCCTTTGTAAAAAATTTGCACATTGGATTCTCTCCGTTGAGAAATATTTAGACATCATAGTTAAGTTGATAAGGTGCAAACATGTAATAATTTTCAAAAAGATGATGGTTTTAAAAAATACTAAAGGTGTAATATCTTGGTACACTGAGAAAAAAAATAGGTATGTTTACCGAAGTGAAGGTTGTGGGAATTGACGAATCCGCTAAGGCTGTGATAGATACACAGTTCGGCAATTTTTACCACAATTTTCGGTAGCAACTGCCTTACCGACCAAGCTTAAGAGGTTTTAGCAGAACATTTCGGTAATTTCTACCACACGGTGTAGTAGTTTCAGCTTAAGCTATGTATCTTATATGGCGTAACCTCTATTGCCCAAGAATTTCGTTAATATTTACTGCAGATTTCGGCAGTTTCTGCGGATTTTTTTTCTCAGTGTAATATCTTGGTACACGTTAAGTCTAACGATAGCCATCTAGCGGACTAATGTATAAGTATATAAATTCATCATTAAAAATATTACTTATGTCGACTGCATTGACGAAAGAACATTGTTTAAATAGTTTGCATTCTTTCGATTTTCAGAGTGTGGATATTTTGTAACAAGGGATTAAGAATAAATATAGGAGGGAAAGCTTTGAAAGTATTCACATTCTAAGGAATCGGAATAATGTAAATTTAATGGTAGAGTCAAGTAAATTAGATAACATTTATCATTCTTTATTAATTTAAGTGATAATGGAAAGTTGGAGAGGGGAAGGTGGATGGTGGTGGGGGTAAGAGGAAATAAGTGGGTATGGGTATACAGGGTGTGTCATTTTAATAGACGCACCCGAAAATTTCAAAAACGGCGTCTCCTAGAAAAAATGATTCAAACAAAAGTTGTAGGGTACGGAGGGAGCCCACTGATAATGACCTTCACTTTGACCTTGAGGTCAAGGATCAAGGTCATTTGAAGATCAAATCGATTTTTTGCATAGGAATCCCCACTTTGGACCCCGGAAATGGAAAAAGCGGCAAATTTTACGATCAAATATGACCTTGGCCTTACCTTCAAACTCAAAGGTCAACATAATGTAAAGAAGGAAATCAGTCAACGCATTCAAACATTTGGAAAACTACACAGCCTACACAAGAAAATGTTATGTACAAAAGCTGTGTGTAGGGGGCGGGGGGGGGGACTGTCCATGATATTGATCTTCAGGTCAATATTAAGATGTGGCCTTGACATAAACGTCAAGATCCAGGATAAAGATCGAAGAGGTCCAAGAAGGACAAAGACCTATTCCAGCTTTACTCAGACACAACGACGTAGACGTGATAGGAAAGTATTTCGTTGGAGTGCTCAATTTTTCTAAGTTCCCTTGCCTTTCACGTTCCGGGGTGCTTCCTGTTGTCGTGAGTCCCCTCGTCTCTCACATTCCGGGGTGCTTTCTGTTGTCGTGAGTCCCCTCTCCTCTCACGTTCCGGGGTGCTTTCTGTTGTCGTGAGTCCCATCGCCTCTCACGTTCCGGGGTGTTTTCTGCTGTCGTGAGTCCCCTCGCCTCTCACGTTCCGGGGTGCCTTCTGTTGTCGTGAGTCCCCTCGCCACTCACGTTCCGGGGTTCTTTCTGTTGTCGTGAGTCTCCTCGCCTCTCACGTTCCGGAGTAATTTACTTTTTCAATATCAATCAACGTCAACCTCGTAATAGTTGTTCAAAGTTAGCACCATCAGCTTCGAGACATAAGTTGATTCTAATTTGTAAATTATCAACAGTCTTCAGCAGTACGTTTCTTGGAATAGCCGCACAAGCTTATCTTATTCGATTTTTCATGTCTTCTCTTGTAGTTGGCGCTTCCTCATACACTTTATCTTTTATGAATCCCCACAAAAAAAAAAAATCAAGCGATGTCATATCAGGTGATCGGACACGCCAAGAAACTGGACCTGCTCGTCCTATCCATCTTTGCGGATACATGTTATTCCAAAAGTCCCGCACGATTCGTGCATAATGCGGCCCTGCACCATCTAATTGAACGTACATTCTTTTCCTCGTTGCCAAATCAACATTTTCAAGCATGCCAGGTAAGTGCTCGCTAAGCATCTCTCGAAAAATAGCTCCTGTTACATTTCTACAAAAAAGTATGGCCCAATTAGATAACCATTCACGATGCCACACCAGACCATTAGACTCCAACGGTGTTGGTTATCAACTTGTCGATACCAATGAAGATTAACCTCTGAATAATAATGGAAATTGTGTCTATTAAGTTCGCCGTTATTTTTGAAAGTAGCTTCATCGCTAAACATTACAAACCTAAAGAAGTCATGGTCCTCCTCATTTTTTCGTAAAGCCCAATTACAAAAATTTAAACGCTCTTGATTATCATTGGGAGTTAAGGCTTGCACTAATACTATGTGATATGCGTCGAATTTCACTTTTTTGATAATTCTTGAAACAGTTTTAAAAGGAATACCTGACTCCCTTGAAATGATTCGACAACTTGTGTGCGGATTTAGGTGAATGTAAGCTAAAATTACAAGAACACGTGTATCATTTTCGTCGTATACACGACTTGGACGTTGTCGACTTAAGTGGCCATTCTGAGCTCTCAACTTTAGTCTTTGAATGGTTCTGTCATTAGGATGTCGCCGATCTGGGTAACGCTCTGCATATCGTCTAGCAGCAGCTCGGTAACTACCATGACATTCACCGAAAATTATCAACAATTTCAGCTGGTGGGTAGTCTGCCATAATTTTTGACAAAAAATTTTTGTTAAATTGGAAGCAAAATGAAAAATTATAATTAAAAGTTAAGAACAAATTATTGAACTGTGGACAATAAAGAGCGGAGACTCCACAAAATAATGTATGTCTGTCGTATTAACTGAATGCGCGAACTGCTCCTTCAATTTAAATTTTAAGTACCTTTCACTTGAGATTAAGTTCGCAAGCAGAAATCATATCACCAGTGGTCACCTTAGGAAAAGTTGGTTATTGATAATTATTAGAAGTCACTTAAGATGAAAGTTTGATTAATGGTTGAATGCATAGTTTTTGAAATGGATACATTGATCAATTTAATCATTAGAATGACTTTAAATATTAAATTTCAAATAGGGTCAAGGTCACATTTGAACGTAAAATTTGCCGCTCTTTCCATTTCCGGGGTCAAAAGTGGGGGTTCCTATGCAAAAAATCGATTTGACCTTCAAATGACCTTGATCCTTGATCTCAAGGTCAAAGTGAAGGTCATTATGAGTTGGCCCTCTCCGTACCCTACAACTTTTGTTTGAATCATTTTTTTCTAGGAGACGCCGTTTTTGAAATTTTCGGGTGCGTCAATTAAAATGACACACCCTGTAAGGAGGTGTATCGCGGGTTTCATTTCAATCCCTGAGGAGGAGCCGGAGCGGGCTCGAAACGTTGGGCAATTGGGCAATTTGGTGGTGTGGGGCAGTCAGACAGTTCTTTGCTGATAAAGTTGTTTTTCCAGGTTTTAATTAAGTTTTTATTTCAGATTCAGCAGGGGTGATTATAAACAAGGGCAATCTGACTGCCATAAATATTAATTATTTTAATTTTTTGCCTAGCGGGCCGAAAGTACCACTTTCGCTCCTGGTGCCCGATCGTGAAGGTTGTATTTTCGGCCTCGCTAGGCAAAAAAATAGTATACGCTCCACGGGAGTAAAATTGGCCAGCCCACAGCCCGTGTTTGCCACCCTCGCCTTCGGCTCGGATGACAATTTACACGAGCTGTGGACTGTCCAAGTTTTTTCCTCCCTTGGTGCGTAATATACTATTAATTTATAAGACTGTAAGACCGATGGAAACATTCTGGTCAGTTGGTAAATTCATACAAGTTGGCGCGTGTACATGTGTATTACTTACATATGCACAAAGATAAAAACCTTTATATTGACTGTTATACCATTGTCTATATATAAGCGTTAAATGTGAAAAATTTGTTTGTGTTTTGTCTCATTAGTTATCGCTTTCCTAGCTCAAAACCCGTGAATCTCACATATATGTCTAGATAGGCATTTACGATCTCTATCACGACGAAAAAATTGAGCAAAAAAAATGACGTCAAGGTAAATGTATTTTTCAGTATAAAGTGGATAACTCATGCATTTTTTATTTTTTTTTTTTTAAATAACGGAAAGGACGTGAAAGAGGGCTCAAAACTGAGTGAAATTATATGTTACACGCTTAAAAGTCTGAAAAACTGGTGAAACAGTAGCAGTTTGGAAATGAAATTGAAAATTTTTTTTCTAAGTAAGGATTTTCTCGGAATTTTTCGGCATCGCTGAACGTATGAAATTTTGATGTAACAAAAAAATTCAAAAATGGGTGTCAAATAATTTGTGGAGAAGAACATAAATACTTTAATTCCTCAATGATCGATGACAGGTATACGCGGACCACCTGATTTAAGATGGATTCGGCCATTTATTAAAATAAACGGCCAGTATGTGTTATCATAAGGTTGATAACATACGATGCGATAAACATACAATGGCTCATATTTTGTACCCAGCATAATTTACAATTTTTGATACACAGTGAAGCGTATACTCGTACATGGAGAGAAATCTGTAACGAAAAGAGCATCGGCGTTATTCACTTTTCTCATGGCACGGCATGAAGGGATACCTTAGCCTCATAACAGTCAGTCATAACCTCATGCGCCATCTCCATGGAAATTCTCATACCCGAATTGCCCGGCCATATAAAAAGAATGCATGAATGTTCTTGCCTTTTCATCAAATGATGGGAAGAGCGGGTGCGTCACATACATATAACTTTAAGTTTCCGGTGTGTTCTAGTCAAAGCAAAAAACGGATCAAGCTAACTATGAAGTTTACTTCAAAGTGACATGAAGTTAAAAGTTAACTCATGAAAAAGCTATAGTTAGTTCATACACAGGCTGATGAGCTTTCCGCTAGAGATTTCTCTCTTTGTAGGACAAAATCTGCAGGAAATTTATTCAGACATTTCGACAAGAAATTCTGCAAAAGTACCTGTAAGAAATTTTACAGTCTTTGCCTACAGCAAAGTTCTGCAGAAATTATTCCAGAAAATATTTCATATTGCGAAAGTATTCTTTTTTGCTGAAATATTTAAATATTTACTTAACATACAGGAGCCCGGAAACCTGTAAATAAATTATTCTCTCTCCAAATCTCTCGTCTCCCAACTTATTAAAGGGAACCCGGCCGTGATCTCCTTTGTTCCGGCAAACAAAGTTCGAGTAATTCCGCTAGGTTCTAAGCTACAAATAACCAACGCATCACAACGTAATTACATGAAATGAACCAATATATCACTTTATTAAATTCTATATGAGGAAATCCACAGAACCTTTAAAAGTTTTGATACGGCAAATTCTTCAATTTTAACGTAGAAAACCAGTCCTGTAATCCATATTAGTGTGCCACGTAAGCTCAATTCTGAAGATGTAAAAAACTGTTGAAAAATGCCCACTTTTTCCGAAAAGTGAACGAACCTAATGCGCGCTCCGACTGTCGCGGTGGCTCGGCGGAATCGCTCGTCCACGTGGTGGAGCGGTCATGCTTCAGTTACCCAAGCTCTACCCATGCGGCTCCCATCCCTCTAGCCTTTCTGCGAGATATTCTCTCTCCCTCTCTCTCTCCCTCTCTGTCTCCCTCTTCTCTCTCTCCCTCTCCTCCTCTCTCCTCCTAACCCTTCGGATTTTGCCACTCTAACGCTCATTCTGTCGAGTGGCACCTCGTCGATATAAGGAAAGTTGTACTGGACTATAAAGCACACATAGTAGGTATCAGTGTGTCCTGGCTAAAACCTGCACAGCACTCCTGTATCGTATCCATCCCAGACTACAAGTTAGTCCGCGTAGATCGCTATGTTGCTGAAAAAGAGGGCGTCGCCCTGTATATCCACGACTGTTTTAATAAAAACAGCCTCTTTTAAAATACTTGTCGGTGTTGTTTACAGCCCACCCATAAGCTACTGGTGCGACATTGAGGAGGCTCAATTGTAACGTTTCATGGGACTCGACCATTTTAATGGGTGATTTCAATATTAATTGTTGCGAGGCTTCAATCCGACGCAAAATTCTTTGCAACTCTCTTCATTCATGCGAGCTTGAACGTATTCCATTCTAACCAACGCATCATGATGGGGCTGTGCCGTTAACTATCGATTATATCTGCGTTAGCGATCTCAAGTGCGTGGTCACCTACGAATAGCACCCTATACCGTACATCTCTAAACACGACGTTATTTTCGCATTCATCTCGTTTGACGTTCCATAACTCGTTCATCGGCCGGTCACTTGCCGCTTATTGCGGCAGTTTAATTCAGAGAATTTTTAACGCGATCTCGCCAGGTTCAACTTGGAAAGAGTAAACGACCTTAATAGAGTTGATGATAAAATGGAATATTTTTCATTGAAAATCTTGCAATTGTATAACGTACACTTGCAACTTTAAACGTATCAGGCGAATAAACGATCGTGATGAGGATAAACAACTGCACAATCAGGTGACAACTTCCATACGTAATGCCATTGCAACCCATTATAACAATAGGCTTCAGGCATGCACAAATTCGACTGAATTATAGAGTTGTGTGAACGAACTGGGGATTGGCTCTGGAGCTAGGACTTGCTTGTCGCTACCTTTAGTGGTCAATGAATTAAATCAAATTTTTGTCGACGATTCAAAGAGATGATAGGCTCATTGACGCTGTCCCTCTGGATTAGCATTTTTACTTCTCACACATTGCTGCCGGAGGCGTAATCGAGACTATTTCATCTGCTCTCTCAAATGCAAAAGGACCTGGTGACATTCCAGTAAAATTCTTAAAAGTCTGCCTTCCCACCATACTACCGGTATTGCTAAATATCTTTGATTGCTCATTACAATCAGGGGTCTTTCCGTCTGCTTGGAAAACTACCATCGTCCAGCCGTTGCGCAAGCGCCAACAGAGGCCGGTGTCTTTAGACCCATCAGCATTCTATGTGCCATGTCTAAAACCTCGAATCAGTGGTATATAACCAGATATATAGTTATATTTCCTTGGAAGATTTACTTGATCCACTAAAATCCGGATTTCGTAAGGACCGCAGTACACATACGGTGCTCATAAAGGCCGTCGACGACATACCTGAAGCCATTGATAACGAAGAGATCGTCTTACTGGTTGCCAATGACTGCAAACGGGTGTTCGATCATATTAACGTTTATCTCCTCGTCGATAAACTACGAGCTCTCAGCTTCTCGGTTTCGGCCTGCCGCTGGATTTTCTCATTCCTTACGGATAGATCACAGATCCCTCTGTGCCCGTCAGCTGAGTATTTGGTACCTATAGTTAGGAATTGCGGCGTCCACCAAGGCACAATTAATGAACCACCATTCTTCTCCCTTTGTGCAAACAATGCTCCATGCGTGCCCAAACACTGCTGTCACTACCTGTACGCGGACGATCTTACTGTCGCGGCTTTCCCAAATACATCAATAGCATAATCGAGAAGTTCAACGCTGTTCTACAGGGCCTGTCTTCATGGATCAGATTGAACGGCCTCGTCATCAATGTTATGAAGACCGAGGCGATCTGGTTCGGAGTACGAAGATTTCTATCTAATTTGTATGTAGGAAATTCTCTACAACCACATACAACATGACAGCCAACCTAGCGAAGTATGTGTAGAGATCAACCTACTAGCGCGCTGGACTTTAGGCTTACTTTTTCCCAGCAATGCACTACGACTTGCTGGAAGGCATATGCGGCTCTAGGTAAGTGTTCGCACTGCTTGCCAAAGAATACCAAACTAGTGCTCCTAAAATCATTAGTCTTGCCGAACTTCAATTACGCATCGGGCTTTCTACTAAACCTCTCGAAAGAGCTCTGCGAAATAATGCGGCCGTGCGTTATGTATCAGCTCTTAAAAAATGGGACCACATCACGTTGGCAAATAAATTACTAGGGTTGCTTCCATTCACTACCCGCTGAGATTTTCTGTCTCAGTTTACTAGGTAAAACTCCTCATGACTCCGAGCCGCGCTATCTATTCGATCGATTAACATTCTGAAGTACCGATAAAATTGGGTCGAAACGCTGTTCGAACCTCGACCTTGAAATCGAATGGGCGCGTACTAATGAGTACAAGTTTTCATTTATTATAGGTTCCACTCGTTTATGGAATAATTTGCGCCGTGAACTGTGCCAATTGTACTCACGTCTATGTTTTAAGTTGCGCCTTTGAGACCACTGCTTTAAGATTGCTTCAAACAATTAATATACCTTTTGTACCATTGGATTACCTTAATTTCATGTGCGTGCGATACCAAAGTTTGTAAGCGTTCATCTCAGCGAACACTGCGTTTTGTTTTTTGTTTTTGTATCTAATTTATTGCCATGTGTTCACTAGTAACTACCACTTGTTATGCCGAATACGCCTTTGTTATTTATTTTATTATTCTTGACGCTATTTTATTTTTTTCAATCAATATCACCAGAATCAATATCACCACTCTATGTCAAAGATATTGCCGACATTGTAAAATGTCTTGACTATATTGGACCCTGGTCCTTAATTCAATCTCTCACTCTCTCTTCCTCCTCACCGACGCCTGCGAGTCCGTTCCCTCTCTCGCTCCATCTTCCGCTCCTCGTAGACAGACAGGTGGAGAACATGAAACCGCAAATTAACCCCACCCATGACGTCACACCTCAACTCAATAATTTTTATCGGCGGCCGGCGGATATCGATTCCCCTGGTGCTCATCTTCTGTAAACGTTCTCGAAAAACGGTAGTGAGAAAGGGGATAATTCGTAGACTGATTTTACATCGTCACAATATCTGCACAACAAAAATTAATTATATTTGATTAAATATTAAAAAGTCGAAGCAGGTGGCTAAAACACAGATAAGTACAATATGAATATAAGCCATTGAATGTTATAATTTAGTAAAAAATAAAATGATCCTTACGATTTTTGAAGAGTAGGTTATTTTAATATACAGAATCTACACTTACTGTATAATTAAATTTTTTTAGAAATATATTATTTTCGATTTGTAAATCTACTCGTTTATATATATTTTAACTCCAAACTATCAGGTCTTAATGATTAATGGTAAAAGTATTTTTCCTGAATATATTTCTTGCATGAGCCACCTTAATTTTTAACTCATTTGTATTCTTTACAATGTTATAAATTTATGTTTCACAGCATAATTCACTGATCCTGATATGAAATTTTTAATACATTTCGATGCAGTTGTGAGAGGTGGTACTTGTGCAGTACAGTCATTTTATCTGCTCAGCATCATTTACATCAACAACCGACTTTGCTTTATTTCTGGGATCTTGCTGGGAATTTTCGAAGTTGATGCATAATGTATTTAATTTTGAAGTTTTTTCTTGATGGACAATAGTATTCTATTCATCAATAATATTTATGTGAAATGAGTAGTATGGGTTGTGACAACATAGAAGAATTCTTGACTTGAAAGAATATTGTCTTTTTCGATCGTGTATTTAAATATCAATTTTTGAACATTATCAAGTTATTTCAAATGGTACCAAAAATGGTTGTTACACTCTCAGCTTGTCCCATTCATTTGATTCCTAATTGTGTATCGGTGATTAGTGTCAGTAGCTTTAGAAATAGGTTTGATATAGTTGCATAATCCTATCAAGTTTCATTAGATTATTTACATTAAGCTATTAAGTTGTTTGACTGTAAGAATATTTCTTGTAATGCAATATTTTGTATTTTCATTACTTAATCAACAGAGAAAAGTAAAGATGTTCAAAATATTTTTGAGTATTTCATAAAATTTCAGGTATTCTTTCTATTCGTGTTTATTTGTCGGCAAATTTGTAAAATGCTATTCATCGTCAGGATATCACTAAATTAGAAAAATTCAATTGGTCCATTCAAAGGTTTTTGTATGATTGGGCCTGATTTTTGTGCATACCATATTTAATTCATGTAGGATTCTAACAAACCAACAATTCAAATTTATTATATTATTATGGTCTCATTTGATTTACTTGCATAATTTAATGTCTGGTGGTTTCTATATGATTTGGGAAGTGCTGTAATATACTTTAATTACGTTGTACATTCATAAATACATTCTTTTATATGCCATAGATGATAACTTGTACTTTTAATCAAGAAATGTTTTTAAACACAATTTTTTAAGCACTAAGATGAGTTGATAATTTGTCGATAACTCAGCATTCTAGTAAAAGCATTTCCTCTCGCCAATGAATTCATGGAAACTTCTATGTATTGTATAACATTCTTGTATAATTAACAATTTGAAGATGGTCATTGAATAAAATTCAAATTCATATTTGACTTTAAAAATGCAGAACTTTTGTGTTTTATTTTGTCTGTTGTAATACATGATTTTCAGCAGATCTTAATTAGAATTTATTTTTATTATATTGATTTATTATTCCTTATTTATCATATGAAATTCTTTACTAAGTGAATCATTGATACTGAACATCATGTAATGTAATTTTATTAAAACTACAGAAATTTCTCTCGCAGATCATTGTTGTCATTGTTGTTCCAGAAAAATGTTTGAATATAACTCAATATAGCAGGTGAGATTGTTCTGATTTTCTGTGCATTTCAACATTGATCTTTATATCCACTATATTATTATTATATTTTTGATGTTATCATGTTACTTAAAACAATTCTATATTTACTATAAATAACTCATGTGAGATCTCACGTCAAAATCTCACCTGACTTGAAAACCAGAGAAGCACTAAAATTTTGTTTAAAATGGTCTTTTTAGATATAAAGCGGTTGTATATAGATCATATTTGATTTATTATTGACTTGAATTGTAATTAATCAAATCAATGATCTTTTATTATTCCTTGTAAAATGCAGAGAATTTGTACTTCAAGTTAATTTCAAAAAATTTTTTTACGAAAGTTTTTCCAGTTTCTTATACAAGATTTCATGTCAATTCCCACGTGAGGATACAAGTATAACCTTGTACAAATTATAAAAAAAAATTTTATAAAATCAATTTTTATTTAAAAGTATACATACCTATAATGCATTGATAATATGACCTCCGTAACTACACAACAGGTACAACTTTTAAACTAAATCGTGGCGTTGTTCTGCCTTTTCCGTCCGGTAAGATTTTGACGTGAGTTTTTTCAGTAGAGTGAGCCGGTAAGACGGTACGAGTTTTAAATCAAAAAGTCTTGTACTCAATTTTTTCTTTTTTATGGATTCTTCGAGACCTCAGGAGAGTATTCTAGCAGTTTTTTTAAATAGCAAAGGCATCACTTTCGACAGATAATAAATTAAACTAGAATTCATATTGCAGTTTTCAGACTTAAAAAAACTGTTTAGTACAAAACTTTTCCAACAGATAGAAATGGTTTGAATTTTTACAAATATTGACAAATGTGCCATTTAAACGTTATATAAAATAATTTTGTAGATACAGTATTGAAATGTGGGGATTTAATTTATAAAAATAAGAATATAATTTAAATGATTGATATGAAAAAACTCAATCAATTCAGCAACTTTGTTTCATAGTATCGACCAATTAACATATTCTGAAGATTATACATTTTCACTGTTATATACGCAAAGTACTTTCATTAATCAATCCGCATACATAGGATTACAATTTGAAACTTTATATTTCTTTCGGATTCCATTAAAATCATCATGAACAGACTCAAAAATTTGTTTATTATAAAATCATCTATCTATTACAAAATCATCATCAATCAGCACCAATCACAAAGGAACATGCATGAGTCTCACATCATTCCTAGAATTATATTTATGAGTTTTAAATCAGTTGCTACTGTACCTAAATATAGCAAGAATCAAAAACTGTTTCATTCTTGAATCTTTGAATTTATTCTTCAATTTGGAATGATTAGTCCAGGTTTTAGATGATTCTTCTATATGTAACGAATGAATCGACAGGCAGATTTTCAAAAATCCTCCTCCACCATCAATACCAAATTTCAAATGAACATCATCAACACCACATTATTTTTAATAATATTAGAAATCAATCTACCAACATCAGAACAATACCTGACTTCCTATGAAACCGTAACTGTTGTATTAGAAGTCAAATGAAACGACAATACCCGGGGTACGATTGAGACTCAGAGAGAAATTGCTTCGAGCCATCCTGAGGACGGAAGATCAGTTCGGTGTGACCTGGTACGAGTGTGATCGGGGGAGATCGAGATCACTTGAGAGTCTAGTTGGTCTCGGCAACGACTCAGATGCGGCTGCCAGAAATAGTTTATCGAGAAATCGAGACAATTTGCCGAGAGATAAAGTCCACCAGGGGATAGAGAAAAGAGAGATACTGAACAAGAAGATACGCATGAGTTGAGTGAGAGGAGGGGGGGGGGAGCAAATATGTCAAGGCGGTCTCAACATTCTACGGAGAGGAGTGCAGAGTCGAGTTAGACTGAGCCGGAACTTGCCCCTCGTGTAATTTTCCACGCAGTCATTCACCAGTGGGGGGTCTTGACGATAGTGATGGCGACTATAACGACAATATCCACCGTGGTGGCGAGTCGTTGGAGAGCGACAGTTACGCATGTACAAGGGAGCCAAACAAAAGTGACTATGACATGCCAAGCAAGAGTGACTGTGACATCGACAGCGAATCAGAGGCCTCGCATGGTATCAGCCTTCGATCGGCAGAGGTTTACCGCTCCGATGTCATCGACTTCGACGTATTACTAGGCCTGGCTTTATGGAGATTTGCTGGCACGGTACGAGCCGCATCTCATTGAATCGTCTCTTCACCCCTGCCACGTAATAGAGAAGAGTCGATGCAAAAGTGTACGATCATACTAGCGGAAGACATACCGACTTGAGTGACCTCGAACGCCAAGAGTCAAACGACATTCGCGTCGCTGAAGAATCTGACGTACGGACAGTCCGCACTGTATAGACTCCGTGATAGCGAGTGGAGCCGGATGCAGAGCTAGAGATAGAGTTTTATCGTCGAGACCGAGTCAGAGAAATAGAGAAAATAGAGGTAGAGATGAGCAAAGAGATGTCACCTCGGATTCTGAGCAGCGGCGAAAGAAGAGAAAGAGATAAAGCAGCCGCTTGTGCTGAGAGCGCAGATGCCGGTGAGTGTCGATTCGGAGAACGATTGGTTTCCTAATTGACATCCATACCGCCTGGTAGAAAACGCAACAGGTTGCAAGAGCCGCGTACCACACGGAAGGGTCAATCGGGCTGTAAAAACTCTGCGATGAAGCTGTTCGAGGGCTGGGGCATACAACGAACAGAGGCAGGAGGATTCTGAAGCGTTTTTGGAGCGCTTAGAAGCGTGTATTAGAGGCGCAGATGAGACAGATGAAGAATTTCGCTGCACCATGCTATGTGTAATTAGGATATAGAGCATTTATCTTGTTCAACACCATCAGCCCCTACATACGCACCTGAGAAGAGTAAGCGAATGTTCCGCCAACATTACGCAATAGAGTATAATAGAGCGGACCTCGTTGATGATCTCAACCGAAGGACACAGGTGAATGGAGAGACAATTCCGCCGTTTATTAACAGTTTGCGGTACATCGTCATGCGGTATAAAGTACTGTAACTTGCTCCCGGGGTATAAAAGAGCGATGGCAGGTAATGTGGTCGTGTCCTTAGACGACATCGAGAAGTACGGCCAGTACTGGGAGCGTCAAAAGGGGTTGAACGCGCGCTACGTACTGTCCCCACCTGCTGACAAGAAGGGGGCTGGGAGTCGCACCTAATGTAGAGTCAACGGTGAAAAGAAAGAAAGCAGTCGGAGTGGCGGAAGAAGGGAAGGAAGTTGCCGCTGCGCGAGTTGAATCGGAGGCGCCGAAGCTATCTAAGAAAGCGGCGAAGAGGCAAATCAAAAGAGCTCAGCAGAACGCGATGAAGACGAGTGACAAAGATAAGAAAGTCATCGCTGCAAAGTTAAATTCTTTGTCATTGCAGTCATCGATGGGACAGATGACAGCAACCTCCACAGCGGCGGTTCAGTAAGCTCCTCTGCGCCCGGCGACGGGATATGGATTTGTGCCGAATCCTGCTTATAGAGAAGCAGAAGCAGGCCAAAAGAGCTCAACAGAATGCGATGAAGACGAGTGACGAAGATAAGAAAGTCATCGCTGCAAAGTTAAATTCTTTGTCATTGCAATCATCGATGGGACAGGTGACAGCAACCTCCATAGGTTCAGCAAGCTCCTGTGCGCCCGGTGAAGGGAAATGAATTTGTGCCGAATCCTGCGGTCCGAATCGTTCGTATAGATGAGGCGCTGTCGGAGGGCTCTGGCAAGGTGGCGGTCGAGCTGGAGGTCCAGCAGGGGTAATAACAGCCGACCACAAGGCCCATTATAACCGGCTCTGCCGATGAATAGAGAAGGGCGTGTGTCATTTGCATCAAGCGGTCGGATATAGAGCCTCAGAGTGCCTGGGGGTAATCTGCTATGGTTGCCAAAAGAAAGGTCACGTACTAAGGAGATGTACGGTGCCGAGGCCAGCAACAGCACAACATGTAGAAAGCTGCCAGGTTTGCGGAACGAGAGGAGCTACCTTCCAAACGTGTAACAGATGTGCCTCAATTAGAGAGAGTCGAAAAAACGGGCAAGTAAGGAGACATACATGTTAAATCCGTCTGCTTCTCCGATAAAAACCCCCGAGGCCGTTGACTCGAAAAATAGAGCCCCAGTTGCAAAGGTTAGTGCTAAATTCGAGATTGGGGAAGCGGATATAGAGTCAGCGGGGTTTGGTGTGAGCGAGAGTAAATTGGGAAGCGGTCCCGCGGGTGAGTCCCAAGGCGATGAATGTCACATCTCGGCACCTGGAAGCCGGTAAGAGAAAGTGACGCTCAGCATTAGTCCACGTTACAGGAGGCAAACGACTCGGGAGACGCCACGTTCGAGGATAGTGTGGAAGAGAGCGATACTTGCAGTGAGAAGCGTCTCGTTGGCCTTGCGCGGAAGCGTATTCAGAAAGAGTGATTGATCTGCAGGGGAGAGGAGAGAACACGGCAGTGCCAGCCCTCTTACTAGATAGAGAAGAAGAGAGCAACGTGTCGAGTGAGAAGAGAGAAAAACGCGAAATAGAGAATGCGCACGAGGAAGACAACAGTAATGAGTCGAGTAAGGAGAGAGGAAAGTGCAAAATCGAGAAAGCGGATGAAATCGAGAGGGAGAGTGAATTAATCGAGGAAAAGCAAGGCAAGAAAATCATGGCAAAAAATTGAATTTTCATCGACATCGAGCTTGGCGATCAGCCTTACCGAAGCTTATTCGACCCGGGAGCGATGTTGTCGCTGGTCGGGTCTGGAGTGACTGCGTGTTTCGAAGATCGTCTGCAGGCCAGCAGTACAGCCGTTAGAACTGTCACTGGCGGAGCCACTGTAGCATTAAGAACGCTGAAGGTCATGCTTGAAGTTGACGGGCAGGTGAAGACATTGCCGATGAAGGCCATCCCCAGTCTGGATCAATATATAATCCTGGAGCTGGATTACTGTCGAAAGTTTGACGTCGACGCGAGATTGAGAAAACGAAGATGGAGAGCGAATGAGGGTAAATGGACACCATTTGTGAAACAAGGAGATGAAGTGAGAGACACCATTTTCGCGGAGTCAAAAAAAAATTTTCGCTGAAATTCCTGATGTCAACGAGACCCAGCAAGAGAGGATAGAGCGGCTCGTTGATCGGATTCTAGTGTATCCGAAGACAAATGGAAAGCTGGAATTGACGACGTTGGCGGAACACTCGTTCGCGCTGCTGGACACCACGCCGACTAAGCATCACTCGAGATGGATGTCACCCAGAATGTAGCAGATCACGACAGAGGAGATCGTGAGAATGTTTGATGAGGGTATAATAAAGAGATCTGCGAGCGACTATAGTAGCGCGCCGGTAATGATTCGAAAGTCAGACAGAACTTACCGATTCTGCATTGACTATAGAGACCATAATAGAGTAACGCGAAAGGATGCGTATCAGATACCGAGCATGGACTCTATTCTGGATAAGTTATGGCGAACTAGTTATCTTACAAAGATCTACGTAAAAAAGGCCTATTATCAGATTCCGATGGAGCAATCGAGTCACAAGTGCACTGCATTCGCCGTGTCTGGATCGGGGTTATATGCCAGTCAAATTAACTTATTTTAGCCTGTTTTCTCCATTTTATGTAATAGCGGTTTTCAAGCGGATTCTGATCAGGGGTCATCAGGTACAATAATCCGGAGAGTGAGCCAAAAAATTATGTCAGAATCATTTTTTAAATAACGAATTAAGGATCGGAAAATCAGTTTTTTAACCACAGAAAAGAAACTATTGACTTTATAGAAAAAAGCTTGATATAAACTTTGTAGATATTAAAGAGATCTATAAAACGCGACTTTCAGATTTAAATTTAGTTACTTTGTTTATCTGCAAATCGCAAAAAACCGCTTAAAATGGCTATTTTAACGATTGTTTATTACTCCGTTAAAAAATTTGCTAGGCGCTTGATAACTCGTTAAAGTATGGCTCTGATAGTACTTAATAAGCAGTTAAAATTTTAGCTAAAAATTTCAATAGTTTTTGCATAACTGCATGTATTTATTACATTTTGATCATTTTTGCGTGATTTGTCCCAAGCCGTGGGGCTTCATAACGAGGATGCACCAAAGTGATTTTGAAAGTTTAACCCCGTAAGCACCAAACGTCCGTATTTCCAACACTTTCTTCATCGACATTTTCTGATACCGAATAAATTGTTAAAAAATTTTCAAACCATGAATTCTAACATAAAATTGCGTGAACTTTCGAAATACGTCATCAGAATTTTAAAAACATGCAAACTGACATAATTATATTCATTTATTTAACAAAAAATACCAATTTTTAATTGCATCGAATCATTATTTGCCTTTTTTCGTCTCGAATTTGTAAAGATATACCTCTAATAAGTGAAATTCTTGTGTCCATGGATTCTAAGCTTTAAAACGTATACGTTAGTTTTTCAAAATTCAAAATGGCAATGTCCAATATGGCGTCTAAAAGACAATTTTTTTTTGCTATTTCTCATTTTCCGTATTGGAGCAATATTTTCGAACAAGTTCCCATACCTGCATGTACATAGGGGTTTGTGGGGTCGCTGATTATGAATCCCAAAATTAGATTTTCCTAATTCAAGATGGTGGATCCAATATGGCCGCCAAAATTTACAAAAACTTTGTGATTGACGTGAAAATTCATGCATAGGAATTTTCGGTGTCGCTAATTATGAATCCGTGATCTGATTTCTCAAATTCAAGATGGCGGATTCAATATGGCTGCCAAAAATTGCTGAAACTTTTTGATTTTCGTTAATATTTCAAGGATCAACTAGGATGTCTAATTAATTCCTAATATTTTACCGATTTTATGAATTATTGAAACGAAAAAATTCATTAAAGGATGTTTCGTCTGATTATTTTTTTTCGTGGTGGATATATGGATAAAATGTACAGAATCAAGCCAGAAGAATTGAAATATGAAGCTAGATATTATGATAGTTTATCAAAGTTTTCATTTATATGATCCACCATACTCTAAAAAACCTTTGAACGATACAGATGAAATGGATGACTATTTGTCATGATTTTTGTCAGCGTCATTAGATTCGCTATCTTGAATTTCGAAAATCTGATCATGGGTTCATCATTAGTGCTCCCAAAAACTACCATGTACAAATTTTAATGAAAATCGGAGAGTTCAGCAATTTTTAGCAGCCATATTGAATCTGCCATCTTAAATTTGAAAAATCGGATCACGGATTTATGAATCCCTGATCCCGATCAGCGATCCCGAAAACTTCAATGCATGAATTTTCACGTAAATAGCAAAGTTTTTGCCAATTTTGGCGGACATATTGGTTCCGCCATTTTGAATTAGGAAAATCTAATTTCGGATCTGTAATTATCGACACAAACCCCTATGGACATGCAGGTATGAGAATTTTTTCGAAAATATTGCTATGACGCATTTTGGAGGAAAAAGTGTCTCTCATATAAACACATTTTGGTCGTCTACGCAGACTTTGAGTGCGCATTCATGCCGGTGTCAAACGACGAGCGATCCTACCAGCGGCACGATGCGTTCAGTGTGGGCTTCTACGTGAAGTGTAGGTTCGACGAAGCTCGCTATGGCAACACCAGGTACAGGAAGGTGAGGAGGATGGACAGAACCCAGCAGAGTGGTTTGTCGAGAAGCTACGAGAGCTCGGCGAGGAGTTGGATGATGCTCACAAGAATCCTACGCTGAAGACGTCGTACCGCTGGAAGGTTCGCTCGTCGTTCGACACGGGCTTGAATACGCACTCAAAGTCTGCGTTTACTGACCAAAATGTGTCTATAAGAGTGACACTTTTTCCCCCAAAATGCGTCACAGGAGTGACACTTTTTCATAGAATGTGTCATAGGAGTCACAGTTTTTCATAGAATGTGTCACAGGAGTCACACTTTTTTTCCCAAAATGTGTCATAGGAGTGACACTTTCATAGAATGCGTCATAGAAGTGACACTTTTTCGTAGAATGTGTCATAGGAGTGACACTTTTTCATAGAATGTGTCATAGGAGTGACACTTTTTCATACACGGGAAGAAAAGTGGTAATGAGACAATTCCACTATTGGACTACTCTAATGTCAAAAAGTTTCGGTGTTTTTGCAAGTAAAGCTTCGGATTTATTTAAACTATAAACTGGAGTGCGCGCCGTTCTGGGTTCGGCATACAGAACCTCCGAGTTTCTCGGATATACCGTAACTCGGTCTCGGACATGTGAGAGCTCCAACCTCGCAGTTCAATGCCGTGTAGCCCGATGGGGGTATGAGGCGCGCGCTGATTGGCTGACCGACGGTCTCATACACTAGAGAATGGGAGCGCCTGCCTTATATCCCTGCCCGGCTGTATATACACTGATCTCGTAGTTGGAGCTCTCACATGTCTAACGTCGAGTTACGGTATATCCGAGAATTCTGGAGGTTCTGCATGCTCACTCTTGAGTTCTGTCGCGCTGTGGTTTGTATTCAGCGTACTACAGGTTTTCCGGAGTTACGGTCACTCCACATTTCTTTCCATGTAGGAGCAGTGACACTTTTTTCCAAAATATTAAAAAAATAATTCAGTCAATTCCGACAAGATCCGTTGGGAGCAAGCGTAAAAATTCAAAACTACAAAGGTGTTGCATAGTCTAATGCGACGTTTCGTCGACGGGTTTGTCGATCTCTTCAGGCTTTATTATCGCGTAGCGATTAGTCAAGTGATTTTTTCCCAAAATGTTTCATAGGAGTGACACTTTTTCATAGGAGTGACACTTTTTCATAGGTGGAGTACACTTTTTCCCAAAGTGCGTCATAGG